>CM043699.1:3878137-5233137 GCA_023935145.1 Bretschneidera sinensis
GCCTTTTTGGTTGATGTAGGATTAATAACCTGGGACAGGGAATTTATAAACCTAGTCAGAGTCAATCTGTTCTCTTGGATGGGCAACAACCCTTTGCTGGGGTACTTGGAGATATTTTGAGAGCCACTCAGGTAAAGCTTGATTTGATTAATTTGGTTTTCAGTTTCTTGGGATTCTTGATTCTGTAATGTATGTGTATCTTATTTCCTTTTTGTATTTCTTTGTAATGTAGGAAGCAGTAGTATCATATCCATGTATTTCCCTTGCGGTTTGTCCAAGGCCTGGTGTTTGGGAATACATAAGAGTGAATGTCGATTCACTTGTTGTTGAGGAGTTCCCTGTGGCTGAATATCTGCACTTGAAAGAAGAACTTGTTGAGGGAAAGCAAGTCTAAAATGTTACCTTCTGACTGAATATTGATTTTTTAATGCCATTTTTTCATTTAGTAATTACTGTATGTTTTATATGTCAATAATGTTGCTTTCTCCTCTGCAGCTCCAACGGCAACTTTGTCCTTGAGTTGGATTTTAAACCCTCGGGGGTGCATCCTTTCCCCACCAAACTCTTTCCAAGTACATCGGGCATGGCATGTAGTTCCTCAACTCTCACCTTTCGGTGAAACTGTCACATGACAAGGAGTGCAGGCAAACGCTGCTTGATTTTCTCCAAGTCCACTGCCAGAAGGGGAAGGTATACTCCTTTAATTTCTTTGCAATCTTAATTGTCTATTATTAAAGTTTTCCAGATCCTTTAACTGATGATATTGTCTTATTTGTTGTTGTACAGAATATGATGCTGAATGAGAAAATTCGAAACATAGATTGCCTTCAGTCTGTCCTGAGGAAGGCAGAGGAGTATCTATCTGCTCTGTCGCATGAAACTCCTTATGCTGAGTTTTAGTACAAGTTCCAACAGATTGGTCTGGAGAGAGGGTGGGGTGATACCACAGAGCATGTGCTTGAGATGATTCAGCTTCTTTTGGATCTTCTTGAGGCACCTGCAGCCTTGAGAAATTTCTAGGGAGGATCCCCATGGTCTTTAATGTTGTTATCATGACCCCCCATGGATACTTTGCCCAAGACAATGTTTTGGAATACCCTGACACTGGTGGGCAGGTCAGTTTAAAATTACAAGCCTACTCTAATCCATTATGTGTTTACTTGTGGCACATTTGAATTTCAGATAACTTTTGATACCTTATATATTTCTTCTAGGTTCAAGTTCGTGCCTTGGAAGAGGAGATGCTTATTCGTTTTAAGCAGCAAGGACTCAACATCACCCCTTGTATCCTGATTGTAAGTATTTGAACTTGAAAGGATCAATTTATATTACTTGTTTGTTCCTGGTTGAAATTATAAGTTGGATAATTGCTTTGAATTTGTGGTGGGCCAAAAGTTGAGTACACTTTTGGTGCATTATTTGTGGCTCAATTTGATTGGTCAAAAGTAACATTCACTTTCGGCCATGGTAGATGACAAAGTCTTAAATTGGATGACAAAGTCATTTTCGGTGGTGATTGGGTAACAAAATGATTAGCATCCATTGGCTTTGTGCTTTGAACTTTTGTGAGCCTATAAAAGGCATTCCAACGTGAAGTATTATATAGTGATGTTAAGAGAGATTAGTTAAGCCCATCCTGTTACAGATTGCGAGATTGTGTGTATTGACTAAAGCCAATTTTGTAAACACTCTTTGTATATCTTTTCACTATAGTGAAGTTTTGCTGCTGACCGTGGACGTAGGCTTCAAGTCGAACCACGTAAATTTGCTGTCTCATTTTTTATCTTCCTTTATTGTTTTGTGGTTATTACTCGATCAACGTACGATCCTGTCACGATCCAATCTAACATTATACTTTCTGTTATACACAGATTACTTGGCTGCTTCCTGATGCAGTGGGGACTACTTGCAGTTAGCGTCTTGAAAAAGTAAATGGGACTCAGTATTCAGATATACTTCGAGTTCCATTTAGAACAGATGAGGGTATTGTTCGCAGATGGATTTCACGATTTGAAGTGTGGCCGGGTGTGAAACATATGATTATAGACTTATCTACTGTCCTGTTTGGTTTGCTGGAAATTAGAAAGTTGCCTCTTTGTTTGCAGGATGTTGCAAATGAAATAATTGGAGAGTTTCAGGGCAAGCCTGACCTTATAATTGGGAATTACAGTGATGGAAACATTGTTGCCTCTTTGCTGGAACATAAATTGGGGTTACACAGGTATGTTTTAAGCAGGTTGGGTTGGTATTTTTTGGGTTTTGAACCTAAGAACCAAACTTAATAAATATTTTCTTGCTTTTACTGTCTTCTTTAACAGTACACCATTGCCCATGCTCTTGAGAAGACGAAATACCCAGATTCAGATATCTACTGGAAAAAGCTAGAGGATAAGTATCATTTCTCGTCAGTTTACTGCTGATCTTACTTCCATGAACCAAACAGATTTCATCATAACCAGCACCTATCAAGAGATTGCTGGAAAGTAAGCTACTGTTGTTGTTCTATGACTACTAAAATTTTGTTTTGAAAATCCTCCTCTAATGTTAATACTCATTTGAAATTTTAGCAAGGATAGTGTTGGTCAATATGAGACTCACACTGCTTTTACTCTTCCCAGGCTGTACCGAGTTGTTGGAATTGATTCCTTTGATCCCAAGTTCAATATCCTATCTCCTGGAGCTGACATGAGGTTTAACTTCCCTTACACAGAAGAGAAACGGAGGTTGAAAGGTTTTCATCCAGATATCGAAGAGCTTATTTACAGCCCAGTTGAGAATGCAGAGCACCTGTATGTTTCCCTTGTTCAATTTCTCAGATTGAAATAATAATTCTGTTTGAATTAGCTAGCACTTGCAATTGATAGTAATTAATTAAGGTTGTCTTGAAAACAGATGTGTTAAAAGACCGCAACAAGCCAATTCTATTCACCATGGCAAGGCTGGACAGTGCGAAGAATTTGACAGGACTTGTTGAATCTTATGGAAAGAATGCTTGTCTGCGCGAGTTGGTTAACCTGGTCGTAGTTGGAGGAGATAGAAGAAGAGAATCCAACAACAATGAAGAGAAGGCTGAAATGTCGAAAATATATGAGCTTTTTGAAAAATACAATCTGAATGGGCAATTCAGATGGTTATCCTCCCAGATGAACAGAGTGAGGAACTGTGAGCTCTACCTTTACATCTGCGACACAAAGGGAGCTTTCAGTGCAGCCTGCTTTGTACGAGGCCTTTGGTCGGACTGTTGTGGAAGCAATGACCTGTGGATTGCCAACATTTGCAAGGTAAATCAGGCTTCCACATTGATCCATACAAGGCTGATGAGGCTGCTAAGATCCTGGTTGACTTCTTTGAGAAGTGCAAGGCTGACCCTCCTCACTGGGACAAAATCTCCCAAGGAGGCCTGAAGCGCATCCAAGAGAAGTAAGCAATTACTTTCTTCTCTTCTTCCCATCATTAGTTATTTATTTACAGTCATTGCTTCTAATAAAATTTGATTTTACCTTTGCAGGTATACATGGCAAATCTACTCTGAAAGGCTTTTGACATTGACTGGAGTATATGGCATCTGGAGACATGTGTCTAAGGTTAATCTTTGCGGGAAACAGCGTTACCTTGAAATGCTTTATGCCCTCGTGTTTAGTAAGAAGGTATTCAATTAAATCGGTGTTCAGTTTTTTTTGTTCATTTCTTTCTGGGATTATTTTCAGGCCTCATTCATAGTTGAGGAAGGATTAGGCTGCAAGTTCTGGTCAATTTTTAGGGATAATATTTGGTAATTGTTTTAAATTGCATTTGAAAATTGAACAAGGTTGTTATGTTTCCTTTACTTGCAAATGAAGATCTCTCCAAAAATCAAAAGGATTTACAATCTATAGTAGTTTCAATCATTTACAAATTCCAATTTGTTTTTGTCAGTGGCCATAAACAATTGATTGTTGGCCCATATAATTATATATACTACATGGGAAGAAACTGATAATGAGCAGAACTTGTAGCAATGAAATTAAGCAAATATTTCTCTAATTTTTTAGCCTACTCGATGAATGAGCAAGACTATATAATCCTTTGATTGATCTTGTGTCATCATGCTTTGATTCGATCTTGGTTAGCTAAACAAATACAATAGACTAGATATTGTTTCCGAATCAGGCATCAAACCCTCATTAACCATCAAGTTAAAAAAGAAAGCACAATCCTTTGATCGATCTTGTGTCACCATGCTTTGTACGAGGATGCAATATGCTTCCATTTCAAGAGTGCAACCCCGTAATAGCATTTGCGAGAGGATAACCAACAGATCCTTAGTCCTTCCTGATTTGAATGACCGTACCCAAGCATATGATAGAAGTGTAGCTTGCATTAATTAATAGAGGTAATACGAGAACTATATGAAAACAACCGTAGCCTAATTGTTTCATCCACCTTTCCAGCATCGCGTATACTCTTGATGAACATTGTAAATGAGGCAGGTTGAAGGAAGCATCCATTCTTAGTCATGTAGTTAAATATTTCAACAGCCTCCACAACTTTTGCTACCCGACAAAGGCCTTTAATTAGTTCAGAATAAGATGCAGAATCCAAAACCCAACACTTGGCATTAAGCTGATGAAATAACTCTAACTGACCTGGAACTTCTTTGATCTACAGTTGCCAATAACAAGAACTGGGTGTGTTGCAAAATTAGGGGCTACTGAAGGCGAATCACAATCAGCTATAATCCTCTCAGACATCTTCTCGAGCAAACTTTTTTTTTTGACAACTATCTTCTCAAGCAAACTTACTGCCATGAGAAATCTACCAGCATTGTAGCAACCTTCAAGCAAAGCATTGTGGGGAGAAGTTACATAACCACATTTATCTTCCAAGAAATTCAAAGCCTCATTGAATTTTCCAACTTTGCAAAACCCATTTATTATATAGGCAAACACGTTAGCATCTGGTGTTACACCAATTTCTATCATGTCTTCGAGAATCTTAGTTGCATCATCTAACCGAAGGTCCTGACATAAACACTTAAAATCAATTTACCATAAATTAATAAATCTGGCACATAACTAACATCTCTCATCATTCTAAACAATTGGATTCCCTCCTCTACTTTATTTTCTCTACAAAGAAAGGGTATCACGCAGGTAGCTCAAATATCTCAGGCAAAATAACAACTGAATCATCCGCTCGATCAGTCACAATAAGACCCTTTATTACTATCTCAAAGGTCTTACTATCGGGAGTCCCAATTTGGGACTACAACCTTTGTTTTGCAGTCTCCTAAACTGATCCAAGGGAGACTCAAACAGGTCAATTTCAAACCGGGCCTCCAACGAAGAGTTCAAAGTATCAACATTGGGTACAATTCCTGCTTTTACCATCTCCTTATAAACAAACAATACATTTGAAAATCTCTCTTCTGCCTCACAAGAGCACCCAACACAACGTTAAATGTAGCAATCGAGGGCTTATAACAACCTGAATTCATACTTACAAGAACACGAATTGTTTCATTTAGCCTACAATGCTTAACAAAATAATCAATTAATGAAACAAGAGCTGCTTTTACACCTGGGCACCTATCTTTTACCATATTTTGACAAAAACCCTCCACTCAACATTTCCAGCCAAACACAGTTTCAAAATCATCCTATGATACGTAATCAGCCGTGTGGCGATAGCGTTTTCGCAGGGCATCCCATTTGAATGAGTTATCCAAAACCCGGAAAAAGTTAACTGGGAAGAGTTTATTCCTTAAAAATCGAATCTTCGCTTCGAATCAGTGATATTTGTTGGGTTCTGATCGGTTTCTGGAATAATTTGGATGCTATAAACACATAAAGTGGAAAATGCCAAATGTGAGAACTTTCCATCGATGGAGTTCATCAGTTGACTACTGTCTCAGGAATCCAAAAAAAATAGAAGAAGAAGATAATTTCAAAAGGATGATATTACGAGAAAACTTGTTCTTACCTGATTCAAAAGGATGATATTACGAGAAAACTTGTTCTTACCTGAAAGGTAACTCCCCAAACAGTAATAGATTGTGTCATTTCTCTTCAGGGACTTTTTTTTTTTTTTTAACGGACCATTACGATCGTCCCACAATCTTTGTCTTAGGATCGTAGAGGATGTAAATCGCAGGATGTACAGCGCAGTAGCAGGACTCAAATCCGAGACCTTACGAAAAAACCATCATCTCGAAAACCGAACTTACCAATGTCACCATATGCCCGGGCAAAAAGAGGATTCCTTCTTGTGTGAATGGTTGCGTGTTCCTGGGACATTTCAAGGGCCAAGCCTGCATATTTGTAGCATTCCTTCTTGTGTGAATGGTTGCTTGTTCCTGGGACAGTTCAGGGGCCAAGCCTGCATATTTGTAGCTGAGGTAATTGGCCTGTTAACTAAGTGGACTGCATATTTGTAGCTTTACTGATTCATGAGTTAATCTCGGGTTTACACAACGATGAAAATAAAGAAGCTATCCTTGTAGTTGCAGATAAAGGTTATGAAATGATTTGTATTTTCTATGAATATAAGTTAGGGTAAATGTTTTTTAAAAAGAATTAAAATTTAAATATTTTTTTAAGAAATTAATCGAATTAATGTTAAAACAATTGTTTTATCAGATACCAAATCATTTTTAGCTTTATATTTGTATTTATCAAAAATAATTTTGACTACCATAGACCAAAAACTAATGTAACTAGAGTTTAGTATGAAATTTTGTCGTTATTCTATAAAATTATATTTTTTCTGTCTCAAAATAATTGTTATTTACACTATTCACACAATTAAATAATTAAGTTTTTCTTTTATTTTAAAATTAATTAATTAATTAAAAAATTAAATATACTTAATTTTATAAAGCTCCTAAGTATTCACATTTTTCATAATTTTAAATCAATAAATATTTTAAAAATTAAAGTCAAAATTGCTTTAAAATTGAACAATGACATTCATTTTGAGACAAAAGTGCTATGAGATAAATTAAAGACATTAAATAGTAATAGAAAGTTTTTATTATTATTATTTGATTAGTTTTTCATTAATTGAGATCATATTCACTCATCTTAACATCATTTAATAGTGAATGGTAGATGGAAAGACTTTTCAACAATATGCAAAAGTGCAAAAAAAAAAAAAAACTCTCGAATAGAATTATAAGGTAAATTACATCAACCTCTCTATCTTGTTATGGTTATAAAAATTACTTATTTTTTTATTAATTTAAATTTTACAGATTCGTTTATCTATTAAAAGAACTTGTGAAAAGATTACATTACATTCGCATAAACATTTTTTTTATCATCATTGTTAACATGAAATAGCTTTTGATCAATTGACTAACATGTTTTTTAACAAAGAAGTGTATAACTATCGATGCACCTACAAGTTTCAAGAAGATTAAAATAGTTATCAAAAACAACTAATTACCTTCTAAAAATGAATGTTGATTCCAAATAAAAACCTTTTTGCCTATGCAAATAAAAGTTATATATGTAAAAAAAAAGGCAGGTTTTTCATGTTAAAAGTTATATTTTTTTTGTATTTCCATATAAGAATTAGTCAATAAAGAAGGCACCGTATATGCTTATGTGCTCACTCCGACAACCTTTTGCTGCCATTTTTAGTCCAATGATGAAATTATATAATTGTCAATATTTTTTTTCCTTAGGTTTTGGACAAAAGTTAATGTCTATTGCGAGATAAAATGACAAAAGAAGCTTAAGCAATATCTTCAAATGCACTACCCAAAAAAAAACACATCTTAATATGCATTTGATTTTTAGTTCCACAACGTAAAGAAAATCATTCTCGAAGATTTTCCACGGAAACAAACACAACCCACCAACAAAAATTTAGGCCCATTACAAAATAGAGAAAGCTAAAAGCCCATCAACTACAGATAGTCCTTCTGTCGGAAAAGATTATACAATCCACGTGGCAGAACCCCAATGGCCCCAGCCAAAATTTCAGGTTTGGCGCCTTCGAGTCAAACCAGGAATCCATGAACACAGCTTCGGGTTTTGTCCCATATCAAGCCCAAGGCTCGGATTCCGCGAACCTAACTACACAGCATTTAAGCATTTTCTCTCTCCTCTGTCTCTGCGTAGACAATAGACGTCTCGCTTAAATACAGCACGTCAGCAACCTCTCACTATGATCGTAAAAAACGACAAAATCACCCGAAATTAATCTAAATCTAACCCAAACCCTAATTTCTCGACCCATAATATCATTTTCTTTCCATTTCAAGCCGTCGGATTACATCTGAGTCTCAATTAGCGCCGTCAGATCACATGACTTTACATAAACTGAACAAACTGAATACAGATAAATTCATTTCCTCCGTATAATAGAAGCTGGTAAGTGGTACTAGAAGTTTCTTTCTCTAGAGTTCTCTCGCTCTCTCTCTACCCAAGCACGTTTCTTGTGATCTCATGGTGTCGTTTGATGTATCGATTTAGGGGTAAAACGGAAGCCTTTTCAAGCTCAGAGTATCTACATATATCTCTCTATCTCCGTATGAGTTTTGTGTATGTGTTAAGGTAGAAAGGTGATGAATTGCTTGTTGCTTTTGAAAAGAAAGGAGATTTTTTTTTTTTTACTGTTCGATTTTGATTTTCCCGAGAAATTTTTTGGAGGGAAGGTTCTTAATTTTCCCGAGAAAACGTTAGAGGTTGCGTTCTTGTTTGCATGAAACCAGCTTAAATTTTGAAATTTGAGTTCAAATCTTTTCGAAATTTTTTCACGAAATGAAAATATTAGAAAACCCATTTTAGTACTTACTCTCTCTGTAGAACACACTCTCTCTCTCTACAACTCCTTTTTCATAGATATTTAATTTTTTAGCTGAAATTGACAGGCCCTTTACATGTTTCTCTTTCTCTCTCCTTCTCTCTGTCCTCATAATTGACTGATTTGTTGTGGTTGAGACAAAATGCATTAATTTATGCCATAAATAACAGGATATTATTTTATGGACCAGATTTTCCCGAGAAAATGAGCACTAAATACTCTTTCGTGTATGGTATACAGATCTTTCTTTAGTTTGACTTCAAATTTGAATTATCAAGTTAAAAATCTAAAAACCCTTTACAGTGCTTATAAAGTTACCATCTTGTTAAATATTTTTTTTTGGGTATTTTAAACTTTGAGCTTCTTGTAGTCCATTTAAATTAAATGCACAACTACCATGTTCACATGCAGATACCAAAAAGACGATAGCTTTCACTGCAAGAACCATAGATCAATGATTTTCAAGTATTGAATTTTTATTCAGTGCATGCACTCGCCAATAGATCCTGGACCACCAAGTCCCAGTAACCGTTTGATCAAGAATCTGTGTTCCCTGATGTCAGTTTCTGATAAATCAACGGTGTCATCATCGTCCTCCTCGGTTTCTGGTAGAGAGATTGACCCTTTGTTGAAGGATTTGAATGAGAAGAAACAGAGTTTCCGGCGGAACGTGGCGTCACTTGCGTCGGAGTTGAAGGAGGTGAGGAGCCGCCTGGCGTCTAAGGAGCAGTCATTTGCTACAGAAACCCTAACAAGACAGGCATGTGATTGGTGATTTTGGGTTTCTTTTTGTGTTGTTCTGTGTTGGTTTTTTCATTCTGGAATTCAATCATTTGATTGATTTCTCTTGTTGTTATCTTTTTTGTTTTGTGGGGTCATGTGCGTTTGTTTATTTGAACTGAGTGGTGGTTCTTGGTGGATTTGTTTTTATAAGCAGGAAGCAGAGACAAGGGCAAAAAAAATGGAGGATGAGATTTATAGGTTGCAGAATAGATTAGAGGAGAGAAATGGGCAGCTTCAAGCTTCAGCATCTACTGCTGAGAAGGTCCCACTCATATCCCAGTTCTTCATTTTGTTTGTATTGTCTTTTATTAGCTATTGAATCTTGTGGTTATGGTTTGGCTTTTTTGATTAATCACTTGAAATGAACACATGATTTACTAATAATGGAGTTGTGTGCTGTGTTGATATTGCCTATGCGGCTATGACGGTGCTTTTAGCATCTTGATGTTACCACATGATCCGCACATCTGGTCCTCATCTTTTAGGATGCCTTTTGGCTTTTCTTCTTTGCTTTTTTGGTGGAACCCAAGGAAGGAAAGGAGACCAAGAGTTTTGGTATTATATCATTGTTTCCGTTTTTATTTAGCTCGAATGATTCAAAATTTTTGTCTTTATACATAAGATAAATTGGGTAAGTGATGAAAATAAATTAGATCCATAAATGAAACCTATTGCAGTACTTGAGATGTTTGAATTTTGAAATTTATTTATGTATCTAATTCAATTAGTCAACTATTTCTTCTTTCCCTTGAGTCTTTTGAGTTGTATGGAGACCATTTCCTTGAAAACCATTTGTCTGTCTGACCCAAGTATCAAACTGAAAACCGGTTCCAAATTGAGCGTCAAATAATATCATGCCCAGTGTTGGTGGTAATTCGTGATGCAAGCATTCCTTGCATAACAAAATATTATTGTGGCTAGACCTGTACTGTTTGTTTATTGTTCTGAATGAGAAATGACTTTCTTTTTCCTTGGTGACAAGATGTTAGAAGAAATGGTGCAACCAATATGTTGAACTTGAACCTTGCTTGGCATATTGAACAAGCAGTTCCAATAAAAGGAGCTCTATAGGAATAGATTTTATCACAGCTTTCCATCATCAATTCTACACATAGCTACATGCAATAATACATTTCATAATTGCAATTGTACTTTTAACATATCAATGGAGCAAATAACTGTAAAGTTAAAGTTCTGTTTGACATTGAGCTTTCAATTTTAGTAACTAACTTTGACGTATTTATATGTATTGAAAAAGACATGGCGAAGGGTGATGTTCCAACTGGAAACACATGCTTAGGAACATAATAGTATGGGATTAAATGCACCTTTTGGCTTTTATTAGAGGGTTATACATCATCTAAATTAAGTTGGTTCCTTGAAATATTCTGGGAGTTAATAATCTATGATATGTTTGTTGCTTTAAGTGGTTATCCATTTGTCCTCCATTAAGTGTGACTTGAAAAATTGTTGCAGTATGGGAAGAAATATAATGTCATAGGCATGCCGCGATCTAATTGCCTGTACAAGCTGATCTTGCATTCAATTAATAGACTCACTTTCTGAATTTAAACAGCAAAAATTTTATCAGTGGATACTGGCAGTTGGGTGGTTGTATTCCTTGGGATATTTAAAGGCCTTATTTTTATGACTCACTTTCTGAATTCAAACAGCATAAATTTTACAGGTTGGTGGTTGTATTCCTTGGGATATTTAAAGGCCTTGTTTATAATTTGTCTACATAGTTTATACTAAGTTTACTTTGCAACGTTCAGTAGCTCATGAATTCATTGTATAATTTCAGCAGGTTATGTTTTTTCATGTTGTGGTGCAAGTTCCGTTATCGTGATAATACTTTTAATGGAACACACTTATAATTTTTCTTTTTTAATGAAACACAGTACCTTAAGGAGTTGGATAATCTTAGATCACAGCTTGCAGCGACTCAAGCAACTGCAGATGCATGTGCTACATCTGCTCAATCAGCACAGCTTCAGTGTTTAGCACTGGTAAAAGAATTAGACGAGAAGAATAGTTCACTAACAGAGCATGAGAATCGTGTAACTAGGCTGGGAGAGCAGTTAGATAATTTGCAGAAGGATTTGCAAGCAAGGGAATGCTCTCAAAAGCAACTGAGAGATGAAGTTTTGAGAATCGAGCATGATATTATGCAAGCCGTTGCCAAGGCTGGAGCAAGCAAGGATTGTGAGCTGCGAAAATTGTTGGTTGAAGTTTCTCCAAAGAATTTTGAGAGAATTAATAAACTTCTAATTGTTAAGGATGAAGAAATAGCAAGACTGAAAGATGAAGTCAGGATTATGTCGGCTCACTGGAAGCTCAAAACAACGGAATTGGAATCACAGGTACTTCTTCAGCTGCTTTTTAGTATCTTCTTTTTAACAATTAAGTTATATTTCCAGCTTTGGTTCTTTTTTTTGTGATCCATAAAGCTCTTTAATTTATGAGCTTCAACCTTCTTGCGAATAGTTAGAGAAACAGCGGCGGGCTGATCAGGAACTGAAGAAGAGGGTGTTGAAGTTGGAATTTTGTCTCCAAGAGGCTCGTGCTCAGACACGAAAGCTCCAAAGGGTAATGTTACTGTCGTCCTTTCTATCTCAATTGTCAAACCAGATGGTATCCATGTTTGTTGCAAATATGATTTCTTTGTGTTGTTTTATCAGTCTTCTTGGTTCATATTATGAACCTAACACATGCAAATTGCTTAGGCCTGAGTGGACAACGTTTGCTTTATGGATCATACTCTTATGGTGTACAAGTAGTCCCATATCATTTTACCAATCTATTCATGTTCCCATCAACTTAGTGGCCAAAACAATTATACTGTGTAATGGTGCCTGATGCGCCCTCCATGGCTCCAAAATGCAATTATTGAATGCTACCTCTTGTTCTTCACCTCCAATAGCATTGTTGTTTATGAGGTCAACCAAGCTTGCATTAGCTATGCATACAAATTTTTCAGTTTCCAAGATTTGGTCTTTATTACTGCTTGTCATCATTCTATCTCACGCTTTGGAAGACTTAAGTTCAATTGCATGCTATTCATGGACTTGTTTTATTCATAATGACCAGATGGGAGAACGAAGGGACAAAGCACTAAAAGAACTCAGAGATCAGTTGGCAGCAAAACAACATGGTGAAGCTGTGGGTGCTGAAAAACAGAATTTTTGGGAAACCTCAGGTTTCAAGATGGTGGTTTCGATGTCAATGTTGATCTTGGTGGTGTTTTCAAGGCGATGAATTCTTTACGTGATACAGTTCTCGTGTATAAGCAATACTGAATTTTATTTAAAGAGTTTAGGGAAAGCTGTAAAACCATTTTCCGTGTAGAAATGCTGGGTAGTCCAGGAACTCTATTTCATGTAGTGTTAGTCTAGAATGCCATTTTCTTGGTAATTAGAATTGCAATACTTTTGCGGATGTATTAAACATATGTAGAGAGCTACCATATTTAGCAATTAATTTGTAAATCTTCTTACTTTTGATGTCTCATTTTCTACATATGTCGATCAAAGCTCGGGCTGGATTTGGGCTAGGCCCTTAGGTTCAAATCTAAGCCTGTGGGCCGCATTGGGTTAAACTTATTATTGGGATTTATTTCCATTTCCCAAGCCTGCCCATTATGGAATTTCATCTGTTCTTGAGGTTAGTATCCTTGGTCTTTGAGTCCTTTGTACATTTTTTAACTTCAACTGTTTAAGCAGTGCATTATTTCAATATTTGGTGATTGTACTACCAAAAGAAATCTCTCACCTGAAGTTAGATTATAACTTAGCTGATCTCAAGTAATTATTAAAGTCAAAATTGTTTGGTATGATGGACTCTGTTTTTTCAAATTCAATGAGTTGCCAGTGTAATTGGCATGGCATCCAATGAATTGTGGTTTTATAAGTGGCTCTTATAATAGCTGTAAGAAGAATGATGCTCTACAACAACAATCTTTTTGTCATAATGCAGCATTATTCATTATTATTATTATTGTAATTGGAATGCAGCGTTGTTCATATTCTCTTGGACTTTTAGGCCAAACTTTTTGACTAATTTGCATATCCTTATGCCTGCTAGACAATCATTTTTATCTTGGGATACTGAATATATATGACATGATTATCATCTTAAGCTACAATTTTCTATACGTAGGAGTATTTAAATTGGGAAATCAAGAAATTTAAGATGGTAAGAAGTACATAAGTTTATTTCTAAAAATCATTCAAAATAGAGTGAACACCACTGTGCATAGATTGTAGAACTACTAATTCTGCAACATCTTAAATAAGATATACAGGATCAAAAATCCCTATTGTGCAATCAACCTTACATTACACCTGGCTTTGTAGTCTTAATTAAAGCAGCCTAACACTAAACATAGAAGCACGTGTGTTTCATGTAGAAATTAAATTGTACCTTCAGCAATAAGCATATATCTCTACATCCCAAGCTTGCTTATCCAGGCTAATTAGTATTTCTTCAGCAGGATATGGATGTTATAATAAGCTTTCACTAGTTTGCAATGTAGCTCTTCCTTTTCCTGCAAAGACGGCTTTTTAAGCAGCTTGAACCGCTAGCTGAAACTACTATGATCTTCTGCTGAACCATGAGCTAACAACACATTTATGTACATGGACAAGTGCGTTATTCTATATGTCTAGAATGATTATTCCAGTAAATAAGAATGTTACTAGAGCGATGCAACCAATAAAGGATCGCAAACCAGATGACATGGATGTTGTTGATGTGTTAACACTTGGAGGGCTATCAGACCCGAAAACTATTGTGGAACCTGAGGCAGGGTTGCTTGAATTTAACACTGCTGGTGGAGCACCAGAACTGCAGCAGAACATAACAGGGTTAATTATCCAATTTTAAGGCTAAGTATTCGTAGTAAAGAGTTTTCAAAGCCATGAGAATAAAACACTTTACCCTGACACCCCTGCCCCTGATAATGATGGTGTTGTTGTTGCTGGTGCTGCTGGTGTTGCAATTGGAGTTGATGGCATTGTTGTTGTTGTTGTTGATGATGATGCTGATGATGGGTAAATGCAAGAACCAGTGCCTGTCGAAAAAAGCATCAGTATTTCACAGATCAAATGGTTCCGTTTGGCCTAGCTGAGCTTCGGCCATAAGGAGTCAAAATTGATTTTAAAACCCTTTGGAAAGCTAGGCCAAATGGTATAATATTCCAAGCATTTAACAGATAATATCATGATAAAAACAACAAGAAACAAAAAGGTTTCTTACTTGGATTAGTGCTAACTATAGTAGCTGTCCCTCCAAAGTCACAGCTAGATGCCACTGGATTCTTCTGATAATAGCTGTTGAATGCATATGAGGCATGGTTCTGAAGAGAATTCGGGTTATAACAGCTTGCTCCTTGCTGTATCTGAGAGCAATCTGCTCCTCCGTTTCCACATGCATAGTCCAGTGCTGCCTGAATTGCAGTCTCCAATGCTCCAGTCTTCACCGCACACCAGCTCTGTCCTGGAATAGCTGGAGCATTTGTCGTCGCAGGAGGCGCCACTGGATTTGTTACTGGTGTTGTGACAGGAACGCTTCCTGCTGGAGCTGGATATGTCGTTACAGGATTGGTTATCGGTTGTGCCCCTGGCTGTGCAGGTGTTGTAACTGGATTGGTGATTGGTAACGGTGAATTGACAGGGTTTGTGGAGGGGACTGTGACTGGGGTGGTGGAGGGAACTGGTACAGGAGTGGAATCAGGATTAGTCGGCATGATAGTTACAGGGTTAGTGGAAGGGACAGTGATTACAGTAGGTGTTGGATTATCAGGAGGAATGGTGATTGGTGCTGTTGGTATCGCTGGGTTGATAACTGTATCATGTAAAGTTGTCTTGATTCTGCTTAATAGTTCTCTGCCAGAAGGAAATATCTGTTTTTCTTCCCTCTCACTTTCCTTCTGTATGAAGTCTTCCATGGATGATACTTCTACATACAATTCAGCTATCTGACCTTTAACCTTAGTGTTGTTTTCTAGAGATTTTGAAGCATTTTTTGCGAATTCAGCTACTTCTGATGCACTTGCTGCAGTTGGTATCTTAATTGTCAAAACCATGGGAACATCATCACAAGGAAGCATAGAAGCAGCAAGAGTAGCTCTTTCAATTACAGACTCAACAGATCGATCTCCCACTGTCAGTTCTCCATTGATACAATCTTCTACAACGACAAAGGACTTAGTTTTCTTGATGAAACTAAAAATCCTATACATGTCCTTTTCGTATGCTATACTATTCAAATTCTCTAACAAGGAAAATGAAAATGCTACCGAGACTTTAACTTCATTGTCAAAATGTGAACCTTTGAGGATTGAATGGATTGATTTCAAGGTGTATAAAAGCTCTTGTAGTCCATGTAAGTCATTGCTGCTGCTGCTACTCACTATGATGCTTTTGATGTTCACATGAGGCAGGAATGTCATAATATGAGTTTTAACCCATGAAATAGCAGATGATTTGGAATATATCAAATTCTCAACTAGACTTTGATTTAAGTAGAGATCGACAGACACACCAGAGTAGGGCAGTGTACTTAAAACACTAAGGTCTACAACGAAAACTCGAATCTGAGATGGGGAGATCTTGCTTAGCTTGAGGAATGATATTGTTCTACTTGCTGATAAAGATGCATCGTTTCCTCTTGCATGATAAGATAAACCCACCCGAGTTCCTGCAAGTTAAGAAAAGAAACTGATCAACATGAGAATCATAAGAGGAAAAAAAAAAAATCTATGCAGCTGCTACAGTGAGCTGTTTCGCATGGAGGAATGGACAAAATATCAATTAATTCTTTGCTTTTCCCCTCAATCTTTGCAAGAAAGTAAAGAGATGATAGTCAAGTAATGGAGTAGTAGTTATCTTACTAGAAGAGCAGACAGAGTGGAGAGACAGCAGGAATAAGAAGAGGAACTTAGAAACTCCTTTAGCCATTATAATGTGAGGTTTTCTGGGTTTAGGAAGAGACCCAAGTGGATTTTTAATTTGATTCATACAATGAAGGTTCTTAAAAGATAATGCAAATATAAAATTTGGAATAAAAAGTCCTCAAAGAGAGAGAGAGAGAGGAGAGGGGGGGAAGTGTTGAAGATAAAGTGAGAAGGGAAAAGGAGAAAAAAAAGTGAAAGGAGTATGGCTATATTACATTATGATAAACGAAAGATGTTACTTTGTCATGAAGGATGGGGTTGGAAATGTTCTGTTTGATCTCTCCACAGTATAAAGAATCAACCACTTTTTTTTTTTTTTTTGCTTTCCCAAAGACATTTAGGCTTTAAAACATAAAGCAGACTTCTTGAAAAATGACGTAACATATTCCACATGCCATGCCTACTGCATATGGTTCAAAAGGAATTGCAAATTGCATTTCCCTTATCCAAAAATAAAAAGTGGTCTATTATGGTGTCTTTATGTATGGTTTAAACATAAAACAATCTCTATACAAGAATATTACTTTGAACAGTCTGCATATTTAATACATTCATATTCATTTATATAGTGCATTTGGTTTTAGAAAACGGGAATGAAAATGCATTTGACGGGTGAAAACACAAACGTTTTTTTAAAAAACGAAAACAAAAAAATGGAAATAAAAATGATTATTTTCACTGTTTTCAATAAATTTAAAACCAAAAATGATTTTCTAGATATAAAAAAGTAGAAATAAAACGGTTTTCATTCCAAAAAATAGAAAACAAAAATGGAAATGTTTTCTAAAATCAATGCAGTTTCTAGTTTGACATATCATTGATTCAGCTCAGCTTTGTGGAGGCTCAACCAAGAATTAACAATCAAGAAGATATACTTCACTTTTATTGATTGCATTTACAAGAGTAAATTATCTCAAATTAGATAAGATTATTCTGAAAGGAAGACAACTGTCAGCATCCATTAATCAATCCTAATTGGACCGTTAACAGAAATGAAGTTGGCTGGACAAGTAAAAGAAAATCAAAGTCAATTTGGCTGGGCTCATCAAATAAATTAGTATTAACAAAAGGAAAGGGATGACAAGCAAATAAAGACTTCTTGCCTTTGGGCACCAAATCTCATTTTAAAGTTTTTGGCGGTTTTTTCTTGGATAAATCTCAAACAATGTCATTTTTTTAGTTTTAGTAGCTCAATCTCATTGTCTTAGCTCATCAAATCCTCTCACCCCAATCTTCATCATCAATGTTGCTTGAACTCAAGTATGAGTGATAGATACAAGACATGTCTGAATATCAAACTCGTTTATTTTTTAATAATTTTTCCATTCATCTTTCTTTTTTCCATTAATTTTCTAGATCCAAGCATACCCACTGTAAGTAAATATATTTCAAAATGAGTTTTACAGTCTGTTACAACTTTCAACATGCTTTAACAACTATCTACTCTTCATTCGAAATGCACATAGCTCAGAAAACTTATGTTAAATCCACATTTTAATTTGCAGAATATACACATGGATATACATGTCTAATGTAAAATTGCACTTTTCAATTAATTAAGCACACTGTCAGCAACAGCTGCCAAAGCCTTTTACAGCATGATTCAGTTACTGCTACGTTATATTTTTCTTTCTACCTGCAGTTGGATCCTATTAGTGCCACTTTCCTCTCTAGATATTAGCATAATATTCAAAGAAGTGGGGACTACCCATGTGGTATAATCTATTGTGCTTCTCTTCTTTCAAATTTGACGAAGCAAAAGCACTTTGTCTGACTAGATCTCCGCCGAAAGCAATTAACCAGACACAGAAAGAAAAGTTGGTTTTGTTGTTCATAAGGTTACAGATAAAATAAGAAACACACCATCCCCCACACAAAAAAAAAAGTCTTTGTATGAATCTGGAAAATATGCATATGGCCTCATTCAATTGATTGATACTATGTAATAGTAATACTGTTTTGTTTGCTAGTCCTTCATAAATAACAGTTCCCATCGGTATCAATTTCCAGAACTAACCCATTGTCTGGATAGAGGGAATGAGAAGAAACACGAGGAGAGGAAATGAAAGAAGGGTATCACTCAAAACTCCAAAATTTTAGTTCATTTTGTTTGTAAAGTTTGGAGGGAGTGTGAAGTAGAGTCAATGAGATAAGATGATAATTTGGAGGGATACTCTTCTCCTCTCCTCTCTCTCGATCCAAATATATCTTAAGATATTCATATTCGTATTGCTGATTCGTAAACTGAATCATATTAATACGCAATCAGGAATTTCAAAAACAAGGCTCAAATGATGTCAGTCACCATGTGTGTGTCTGCAACTTTTGGAACAAATCATGCATACTTCTGGTTGGAAGATAGAAAGTAATCTGAGCTTTTCTTTTTTTATATGTAAAAAATATATTAAGAACGTATCAAGAGGGTGCAACCCATTTACAAAGATTTTCTATAAAAAAAAAACTCTACAAGTTCTAAAAGACCAATATTATTCACCAAAAACTTTTTTTTTAAACCAAAAATTAAAAGCATTGACCTAACTATCTTTAATTACAGTAAAATTTCTTTCAATACTCTCAAAAACTTTATGTTTCTTTTCATTCCACATTATCCAAAAAATGGAGAGGAATCAAAGAGTAAACCTTCTTTAGCTTCTTAGAAGAAGCCCACTCCAAGCTCACAATTCATCTTTCACGGAATCGACGAACACCCAAGTGGCACTCAAAATACCATAAACCATCACCCATAAGCATCTAACCAAAAAACACTCAATCGAAAAATGAAAAACAGACTCAACGCAATTTTTTGTAAATGAATCACCTGTTAACAAGCACTTTCTTCTTTTTTTATTTTGCAAGTTGTCAACAGTGAGAATCTTTTCTCAAACAGCTTCTCAAGCAAAAAAACAAAACACTTTTTTAGGGGCACAAAGTAATATGAGCTTATCATATATAGGAACTTCTTTCCAAATCATTAAAGTACTCTTTTCATGGCTCAGCAAATATACATATACTTTAGAAGATCAATCAAAAGAAGACTGAATTCAGTAAGGATCAATGAATTTCTGTGTCTAAACACTTTCCAAGCATAAAGTTTTAAATATGCAACCCATAGAAAAGCCTAAAATCCCAAGTGGAATGTGCTCTTTGAGAAAAGAGAAGGATAAGAGGCTGTTGAATTCACAGAACTTGCACAGTACTTTATTTTGCCTTGAGTAATGTACAAGAACTGTAAGTTCGACCATTGACCACAGCATGTTATTAATGTAAATTCTGCTTTTGAAATTTGTGATGCTACCTGCACTTAGGTCTTTGGGAGAGTTTATGAAACGGTTTTTGTTTCAAAATCCATATTAACAACTTTAAATCGATACTTCAGCTAGGCCAAATGTTAACTTAGTTATCAGTTTGATCTAAGTAGTTAGTTACCATCATGGAAGATGATGAGAAATTTCATACTAATGTAGCTATTAGACAACATTTTCACTTTGAAAAAATGCAGCAAATTGGGGGGGAGGGGGGGGGGGGGCGGGGGGTGGGATTCAAGTTGAAATGGTTTCTTCTAATCCTATATTAAACTGGCCAGTATCCTCCAACATTCATATAGGATATCATGTCAGCAAGTCTTACAGCCTTTTTGGAAGTTACAAGGGATATCAATGGAATACAGGAATAGAAAGTAGGATAAAATGAAGTGGTTAACCTCTCATTATTTGGGATGTCATAACAAAAGAAATGGAGGAGAAAGGGAAGTAAACTAACCTCTCCTTTTTGAATGTTATTATAAACAGAAAAGAGGGGAAAGAAAAGTAAACTAACATTCCCTTGTTTAGTTAGAAAATGAAAAAGATGTTGTAGAGTATTAGTTATAATGGTAAGGTTACTTGAGACCAGTTGGTACTCTATATTTATTGGTTCACCAAAGCCACACACCAATATATTCATCCAGATACACAGATGTGAAATGATTTTGAACTTCACAAAAAGAAAAATAGAACTTCATACACACCTTAGATCGTATCCATTACAAGAACTATTTCAACCTGGTAAGGCAATAAAATATATATATTAGAATTCCCAGTACAATTTTGGTTAACAACCTTCCAAGTTTAATTCTTATCACTGTAGTCATTTGAACCACCGTAGTTGCAACCATGGCAGTTTAATAAAATTAGTAGATTATCTAAGCTATCTCCAGCAAATACTGTACAAGCGAGAAACCATTTTCCATTCCAATTAAAACTAAGACCTCTTTTCAGTTCATTTCTTCTTCACAAGGCAGGATCAACTAACAAGTCGCTGAAAAAAGGATCAAAAACTGCTTCTTTTGCTGAATTATATTTGTCTAAACTCTTCTTCAATGAGCGCAAATCTCTCATATTCTTTGGAGACCGTTCCTATCAGTGTAAATCAGTTATAAAACAAATAATTACCGTCCTTATCAATGTAAACAAACTGAGAACAGGCGAGAAAAATAAGGGGGGGGGGGGGGGGGGGGAGGGGTGGGGGTGGGGGAGGAACGTTAACAATTGACCTCTACTTTATGTGATCTAAAATAAAATTTCAATTTTCTAATAGATGAACCGATTCAAGGGTTAGCCCTAAGATTAAAAACAACAAATACCGAAGCACAAGTAGAGCATATTTTAGAGGTAACATAAGAAGACACAAATGCTTTGATATCTTTTAAGCTATGATGGGTAGAGAGGAAAAATGATAGAGGAAAGCTTTTTATCTTTTGTTAAGAAAGAAAAATGAAAGGAAATAAAAGTGTTAAGATTTATATTTTTGCTTCTCATATGTACAAATCACAATTTTGGGAGGATTGTTGGGATGATTGGGAAGTGGAAACAAAAATAACCTACTTTTTATTTCCTCTTTTCTCCTTTCATTTTTCCTTCATCTTTACCAAACACATTATGAGAAACATCAATCATCTCTCATCTTTCCTCTCATTTTTTTTCACTACCACTCGGAGCTTTAGTGTGAAAAACAAAGGTCACATACCCTAATAGTGATTAATTACTTTATTTGTTTAAAGGGGGAAAAAAGGACTTACAAATGATTTCTTTAGGATCAACGTATCAATCAAGTATATTATCCACAACACATTTGTTCGAGCAAAGCTGTAAAGAAACAACAATACACAAATTTCAGCATCCACTAAGTCTCAAATATAACAAACAATGAACTGAATGAAGCATGCGGTTGATATTGTAGAGAACTAGAGGGATATTGAAACCTTTTACAAGAGCCAACACTTAGATGAATATATAATAGGTGGGAAAAATATTAGTCAAAATGCATAAAGTTCTTTTCCCTGGATTGGGTTCATCAACCCATTTTTATCATATGGACTTGGTTACAAAACAGCAGTTCCTAAGTCTCATTCTTCCCAAAGAGTCATTCTCTAGCTCTTATTTGATGAGTGTTCTCATAAAAGTTGTTCTCTTGCTTTAGTCTGGAATAAAGACACTCCTTTCATTAAAATATAAATATATGCATACATTTGTAACATATATATACACGTGTGTGTGTGTTCAGAATCCCTTTAAAACAACATTAAAGATTAGCTCATTGATGTTGCCCAAAGCCTAACAGTCTGTTTGAGAGTTTGGAGGCGCACTTAAAGGAAGGGGAGGGGAGGGTGGTTATCCTACCTTTGTTTGGAAGTTAAAAAAAAATAATGAGGGTATATATTCTCCCCTTGTTTGGTTAAGAGGGGAGGGCAAGGGAATTGATAAGTTATTATTTTCATATTACAAACATACCCTAATAAAATTTAAATCAATGAAGAAAGAGTAAAACAGAAATTACACAATATATTAATAACCCCAATCCCCCCTCCCATACCCACCAAATTGGGTTTTTTTTTTTTAAATCTATTATTTCGAGGGGATTGAGGGGGTATTGATCCCCTCCAATCCCCTCCTCTCCCCACCTTTAATATACTCTTATAACCCAATCCCCTCCGCTCCCCTCCAATCCCCTTGGATCCAAACAGGCTGTAAACACTTGGGTGCTTTGAGGTCCTTTTGTTGAATCCCAAGCCAGCAACTCCCTTATGGATAAGGAAAGTTTCAATGGTGTAGGTTGGGATGAAATAGGGTAGACCGCATTCATCTCTGTAAATCAAAAAAATAAAATAGACCTATATTTACAATTGTGTGTCTGAGGAGAAACCAAGGTTGTGGAAGAACATTATGTCTTGAGATAAAGCCATAGATACAATACATATGTTAGGCTGCTGTTTGGTTCGGTTGGCCTTCCCAGGCTTCCTTTTGTTCAGTTGAACTCTATCTAGATTTTCAAATGTCTCCCAAATCCAATGCCAAGAAACTAAATTCAGTACAACAGAACCCATCTATACCTCTTGTGAGTTTGATAACATAAATAATCAACAACCATACCTTCCTTCCCAGTAATCTTCAGTTGTCTCCTTCATCTTGCGGTAGGTCTCTGACTGCATATGATGTTAACAACCCTTTAGGTGATATACTAATACAAACTACTAAAAAGTTACAACTTCCACTCCTATTTCTTACTTGTTTGTCTCCTTTTGGTCCTTTAAAAAGATAAGGATCAGATGACAGGTCCAGAAAGAGTATCTTTTCACCTGTACACAAAATGTTGTTGGCAATACAGAGTAAGAACAATATTTAGCCTCTTATGTAGCAAATATATTATGAAAAAGAGAAAAAAAAAAAAAAAAAAACTTTCACCAGTGTTCATTCTCGAAAGAGTAAAATCAATTATTGATATCTGTAATCCAAATGTTCTGACCAATATTTGCTTCCCTTCAAGAGTATATTGCAAAGTAACAGAGTCATTTCGACTCAGAAGTATATTTCCCCTGTAAGAATCAAATATTCCTTAATAAACAGTCAGAATAATTTACTGCAACAATCAAAGATTGGATAGAAAGTATACCAGTGCAGGTCACGGTGTTCGAACTCATATGCAGCTTCAGCCACAGCTAGGGCGACTGTAACCTGCAATGCATGGAGTAACAAGCTAAATAATAGGCCAAAGCTCCAAGAAATTACTGGAAGATACATATTTTTTTTTCTTTCTTTCAGAAATTTTAGGTTCTTTTTCTTAAAGATTTACTTTTTCTCAAAGTGAATTTCTTTTCAAACATTTAATTCTTATTAAAAACGCATTTACAGTACTAGAAGAAAATTCTAGCTTACCTGAACCAATAAACTACGTGCTTCATCAAAATCCAAGAGGACAAAGCTTTCAAGGTCTTTCCCACCGTGTTGTAAAACAAATACGACATAGCACTGAATTCAAATTCAGAAAAAAAAAGTAAATAAACCTAGATGGTTAGCCAAACAATTATATATAAAGTACACCTGTCTGTTTTGTGTGCATTAGAAATAGAGAGTTAACTTTGAAAAAAGAATAACATGAATGATAAGGAACCTGTTTCTCTGGGAACTCCTTGGGGTGGTCATTCTCTGAATCATGTTTTTCATCCCATTCTTCCCAAGCTCTTATCAATGCTGTATCATAGTGACCCTGGCATACCCTTAAACTGTGGAAGAAAGAGATCATAAATGGATGAAAGGATGTGGTGAAAAGTATATAACCCAATACCGACATGAATGCCTGGTGGAGGCCTGTCAAGCCTTGGCAAATTCCAGTCTATACTCTACATCATGCCCAAATTTTATTTCACACTTTCATTACAATTCAATTCGATAGGCCCAACTGACCCCACCCCGCCAGACAAAATCATTGGCCTGGATGGGGCACAGTTCAGGCTGGCCATGAAGATATTGTGATGGCCCAACCCTATGTGCAAAACTATAGGTGCATTACTGGGAATATACCCATAGATCATGGCTTTCTTCATGTCTAAAATGTAAATCTAGTAAGTGAACTAAATAAAAGAGGAAATACGATTGCAACATCAGAAAATACAAGAATCTGAAAAATGTTGAGTGGAACACATACTCTAATGTTTCTATAAATGTTGTGCATGAATTATAAGCATCAGCACCATATACTCTTAATTGATTAAGAGTTCGGGAAAGTATGACCTCTTCAAGCAATTCTTCCGATCTCTGAAGCACAGAAAACACGTGGTTCAGTGATAAAAAACTCACGAACTTCATCAAAGGAAACATTAGAGAAAAAAAGGGTTCATTTTGATTCACCTCAAGTACTTATACAAAAGATCCCTTTATTTTTCTTTTACTAATACCAGCAAGGATGCAAAAATCCTTTTGCAGACCTTTGAAGGAATTCAATATTCAAAAAATTGATTTGAATAACGCATTGTCGCATAGTTATTGTTTGGAAATGAAGAAATTTTTAGAGATAGGCACCTAAGCTTATAAAGAAAAGTGTTTTGCCACCTTAGAAAATGCTGTGATGATTGTGAGCCACAACAAAATTTTGATGTAACATACTTGCTGAAGTACTACAGAGACCTGATCAAAGCACATCTAAATGCCTCTCCAGTCTACCTTCCTCACTGACAAATGATTTCACTAGCTAAAAGATGTATAGGAAAAGAAATTAGAACAGAGTTAATACCTTTTGCACTTCGCCATTGACTCGGAAGTCTCCGTCAATTGGGACTATTTTGCAAACACTATTACCAGCCTTAAAAGCTTCTCCATAAGTACCTTCACCAACTTTGACAATATATTTTGGGTCACTAGGTCAAGAAAGTTTTATATCTAATCAGTTCAAGCAGAAGCCACACTTAAAACCTATTGCATGATGGAACTAAAAGATGAAAATGAGGCGTTACAACGAGAGCAACAATTAATTAAAACAAATTTCCAGATACCTTGTGTTGATTCCTGACTCTCAAAACTAAGACTATTGGCTAGCAATAATATAAAAATTACAAAAATAGGAAGAACCAGACATCCACCACAAAAGAGGCAGATGAGAAAATTTTACACATGCTCTTCAGTCAATGTGGGCCAGCCAATGAGACCACCTAAAAACTAGTGTGGACGACTCCAAATAGATAGATGTCTCCCTTTTTCTCTTTATACTTTTAATTTTCATCTTTTGAAATCCATAGCTAGAAAAGCATTATGAAGAATTTAAGAGCTGCTTCCTTAGCCAGAGCAAAATAAAAACTATATGCTCAACCTTGAAGCACAATTGTGGACAATTGCTAAAATATATGTGGTCTAAAACACAATAAATAGTGCAATATTTTTTCTCGCACACTGCAAGTTGCTCATTGATGTCAGTTGGAAAGATATCTATAACTTCAGCCTCTTTAGCAGATCCATATAGAGAAATTGCTGCAATTGGAGGAGAATCAGTTGAAACGCATACGTATCAATATAAAGGAAGTCAAACAAGAAGTACATACAAGCTCGGCTAGCTGATAATCCTGATTTACTAAGAGAGGCGAAAAAAATAGTATAAATGTGAATAAGAGACGAACCAAAACTTGGAGAACACATCCAGCAGCTTGGAAGGAGCTGACTGTCCACAAACTGACAATAGTTCAGCAAAGGAGTCCACATGGTCAAGAGCCAATGAAGGCACTGTAGATGTCAGAGAGAGTTTCTTAACAGAAGCAGCAATATCTTCACAATGCTCATTGCCCACACTCACAGTATCGCTCTGTCCTGTCTTCGTATCCCTTTCAAGTACATTCTTATTGATTAAGCTTGCATTAAATTTGCTCTGAATAGACTGCAAAACTAAATTATTTTTCGGAGAAGATTTTTCTGGGGTTTTCAAACTTGAGGAATCAAAATCATCACCATGTATAGGTTCCAAGGGCATGGCTGGTGTTTCTAATATCTTGGATAGTGTGCTAGAAGGCCCACAACTATAGTTTAATTTTCTAGAAATTAACCACTTCTCTAATCTTGAGGACAATTGTGGCATCTTGACATTATCAGTTTGCTTGCCTACAGCCCATGTACCAAAGTTCTTGGGTGAGGGGCTCTCCTCCAACAACTCAAAGGAATCAACTTCATGAAAATATTCCTTCTCTTTCTCAAGGTTTGGAGGTCGTACAACTTTTCCCTGTTAAAGAACAGACATTAGATAAATAGAGAATTAGGAGAAAACTAAGAACCCTTTTGGCATTCAGAAAGCAATGCATCGAAGTATCTCAAAACACTGAAAAGACCTCAAACAATGATTCAGAAAATACAAATTCATGAGCAAGAGCAACAACATGGTTCATAGTAAGAAACCAGAAAAAGCACAAGCATTCACAGCCTGGTGAAACCGAGTACAAATAATGCCTTGCAGGGCAAGAAAAAATATAGAGTAACATGGTCATACTTTGGGAAGAGCTGGTCTTCCTTTTCTTTTTGCCTGCTTCTGCTGACGCCGGTTTTCTACACAAGCACCAATAGCAATACTTGTCCTCCCTCTATCTCGGTCACAAAATCAAAACACAAGGGCAATAAGAATACTTGCAGGGTCTATAAAATTATCCTATTAATACATCTAAACTCCTTATTAGTTCCACTGTACATGTACATAAACTCAATGTTGCATATATTACACATGTTTTTCCTTTTTAATGTCAGTACCTTTAATATCAATGTTGTTGGGATTTTACTTTTAAAATCCACCTACTCAAATTTTAGATAAAAAACACAATCAAAACAATTAAATAGGCAAATAAAATAAAGAGTAATAATACCAAGAATTAATATGGTTCGACTTACGTCTCACAACCTCACAACCCAAAAGTCCAATTCACCCAAAGCTCTCAACCTAACTCTAGTTGTAAGTGCTCTCTCTACTTGACAACCAAAAACCCCAATACAACAAAAGCTCTCAACCTAACTCTAGTATCAATACATCCAAAGCTCTCCACCTAGCTCTAGTTGTAAACCCCTCTAAATTACAATGTATATTGAAATTATAAGAGTACCTCAAACCGACTCTAGAATCTCTCTTTGTATAGATCTCTCAACTTAACTCTTGTAGTAAACCCCTCTTATTGTAATATTGGAATTATAGGTGTGTCTCAAACCGTTTGATCCCCTCTTGATATAGAGAGGAGATTTTCTTAATGCTAGCAAAAGAACAACAACGTAAGAAACTACTACGGCTACTGCTACTACTAGAACAAGTAACAATTCAATAGGAAACTACTACTACTTCCTACTCCTACAAGAACAATCAACTATAAAATAGATTTGAGCCAAAATCTTACAGTTGTATATATGAAAAATTACATGCAAGAAACCAGCTTCAACTGGGCATTGATTGTCATTTTAACAGACACAAAGTGGCCATTGATCAATCAAGCTCAAAGAAGGGCAAAACACAAAAAGACTAGAACCAATAAATAACGTAGTAGGAAAAAAAATCAATTGACAACAAAACCCCAATAAATAATTTTTTTAAAAAAAACTCAACATATAGGAAGTAGTCAGATTGGACCTTGTGGAAAGGGAACGATTCCAACTGATCCGCTTGTTGGGAGGTGCCAAACTCACCCGATTCCCTTTATCCGAATCGAATTGCTTGCTGGGAAAAAAATAAACAAAAAACAAAATGCTTTCAAAAACGCAACAAACAAAACAAAACCATTTTCCAAATTAAAAATAAAATAAAACACCCACAATTCTACATCTTTAGGGGTCTTTTGGGGTCGTCTCCTTTGATAAATCGCTTCGACTTTGGGTTGCTGTCTCTCTTCTTCTTCAGATGCTATGATCTCTGACCAAAGATCACCTGACATATACATAAATTTACATTATATCTGGATAGATTACAGTTTAAAAAGAAATTGCAGACACAATGAAGAATTACAATCAAAAGAAGATATAATAGAACTTCGTGGTTTCTCACTCTACCTGCTTTGGAACCCATCAAGGTACTAAACGCAAAGAGAGAAATGAAGTGACAGACTGATGGTGTGTGAGAGAACGAGAGAGAGAGAGAGAGGCGCAGTGTGTTTGAATGGCGATTGGGCGGGAACGAGTGCCTTGCGGTCGTGCTATTGGCCCAAACCAATATGATTGATAGCCCAACTCTCCATTTGGTAGAAAAGGGCCTCATCAGATTTTTTGGCCCATAAAAAAAGCCTTGCCCTTTTTTATTTGTTTTTTTTAAGTCCAAAAATGATTGAACATGTATTATTAAAAGTATTGTTTAGATTTGGTTTTAAATCAATTTAAAGCATCCAATTTAGAATGAATAAAAGTAAAATTAGTTGCTTTAAATTGGTTTAAAGTCAAACCTGAACAACACCTAAGAAGTATGAGATCATTCATTTTCAAAATCTATTAATAATGAGAATGGTTCTATTATAAAATTTATATCTTAATTTTCAAAATATGCTTTTTACATAAAATTATATGAATTATTCAGATTAAAGGAAGTTTTTAATTATTAAGCACCGACTTAAAATTAGTTTTAAGCTGAGTCAACAAATCCAAAATATTCTTAACAAGAAATAATATGATTTATCGTCCGTTAATGTAAACCGTGTGTGTATTATTCACACGTGATCTATAATTTTATATGAACAACTGAAATCGATCAATTTTCTCCACCGTGACCATTGTATTATTTTTTAAAGTATAAAGATGAATTTGATTGATAAAAATAAAAGCAAATTGCAAAGTTTGTTTCTGGCTTAATAAACCAAATCAAGAGCTTTACAACTCATATTATCCAGCATCAATCATGCCGGAAAAATACAATTAGTAAAAGCCATAATCATCTATCAGCATCAATCAAAGATTTGAGATCTGTTTTGATATTACAAGAGATTTTAATTGCCATATTAATCCTCTCAATGTGACATTTAGATACCATCACCAACCCTATAAATTGCATGGATTTTGGATAATGCTATATCAACCACTAATGCTTTTTGGCCATGGGGCAGAGAAGAATCCACTCAACTGATTTTTTATAACCTTTTTTGGTTGTTAATCTACGAATATATATGCCAAAAAAACAATAAATGGCTAAAAAAACACATTAGTAGTGTGAAAATTAGACTACATTTGGGAGATTTTCTTCCATCGGCTGTCAATTTTAAACTTTGACAAATTGACATATGATTTGTATGATAAAATAAACATTCAAACATCGTAAATTTGAGCACACTCATCTTAAGTTGTGACTCGTGGGGGTGGATTGAGACTTGAGAGAGAGCTACTAGCCAACTTTCCTAGCCACCGCATATCTAACCTTTTTTTTTTTTTTTTAAAATGTGAAATTTGAATCTCGGATTCGGTTTTACTCAAGCTTTAATAATCTCGAGTTGAATATAAGTTCAATTTTAAAGTTATTTAGTTTAAGGTACTGAGTTCAAATATTTTATAGATCAAATTCGTTAATTGGCTCATTAATTTATAATTTAGTTAACTTTTTATGTATAAATAGATTTTATTTCATTAATTTTAGGGAAAAAGATTATTGTTGAGAATTCAATTTTATATCTATTTGATTTACAGTTTTCAATAAGTGTTAATTTATCTTAAAACATTTTGTTTCAGTTTAATTAGACCTTTCATCCAAAATCGTGCATCATCTATCGTCTATTCTCATTATACTACACAAATTTTAATTGACAGATATAGACAGAAAATCCAATTGGATTGAAACAGAACGTTCATGATTAAATTGACATTCGTTGAAAACCGAATATCAAATAGATACAATAGTAAAACCTGAAAGATAAATTTATTTTTCCCCTTAATTTTATATATATTTAAAGATATAAATTTCTTAAATAACTCAACTAACAAAACAACCTATTATATACAAAATCCCTAAAAGAAGAATATTGAAAAAAATTAAGCACAAAAATAGGGGAAATAATTTCATTAATTTTTGTTTAAAACATGATAAATCACATTTGTTAGGGTTTCTTTTTCAACTTATAATGGATTACTTAGACTAACCACCCTACTACCATCTCAGATGATTAGACACTGCAAAGATAATTATTGCCATAATTTTCTTCGTGTGCTTTGCAACAGTAAGGATAAGTCTAACTATTAGGCGAAAATTCCTCCTTTTAATTAGTGTATCTAACATATTCCAAATTATAAACGTCTGCATGCAATTATTCTAAGCGAAATTTCCTCTAGTTTAAAATAAAAGTCATTTTATTCTTTTTCACTATTTGTAAACCGTGACTAAATAATACTTTTTTCCAAAATATATTATTTTTTTAGACTAATCCAAATTATATATATATATATATATATATATATGTGTGTGTTCATTCATCAAAATATCCTATAAATCCTTACTTAAATATATAAATCAAATATTTAAATAAGATTATATATATAACTCGATTCTTTCTCACTCGGACTTAGTGTCTTCATTCGCCTTATCACATAAAATAGCAAATTAACACATGCTATTCTTATTAATAAAATCAGAACTCTCATTTAGTGTCCCCCTTAAAATGTCATTAAATATCTACTTAAATATATAAATAAAGTTATATACGTAACTCAATTGATTTCAACTCTCCACATCTTTCTCTCATGTTTTTCTATCTCACTATTCCACTTAAATTTAAGTTCTCAACTCTGCTTATCTCTCTTATCTTCAACACATGTTGATTTTCTCTATTGTTCTTTATCTTCTCCACGTTCTAGCTGGGTTGTTATTCTTTTAGGATTTATTTGCAGGTTTAGTTTTTTAATGTAGAATATGTAACCATTATGATAGGCATGCTTATAAATAAGAACCAAATTGGCTTGCTTATAAGAAAAAAAGAATTATTAATGTATTATTTTATCACATAAAAAAACAAATCAACACGTACATAACGCGCGTCGAGATGTTAGTATTAATGTTAGGATTAAAAGTAAAAAAAAAAAAAAAAGATATGTACTCTAGATCCTTTTACTGGGCCGACATCATGGGCCCTGCCTGTTAGATCACAACATTCCGAAATTAGTGCAGATTAGCATATAATGTCCAAATTCACTGCCTTGCCAAGAATTAACATAATTTACCAAAAGAGAAGTGCCTAAATTTCCATCTAATCCTGTTTAGAGATGCCTCTGAACACCTTTTTATGAGTTGAGAAGGCTTATTGCCTTAATCTCAGCTCTTTCAATGCTAAATTTGTTAGATTTCATTGATGTGTTAACAGGACAATATCTCATCTTTTGGTTTGTTGGTGTGGCAAGTCATGTGAGTGGTGATTGGCATTAATTCTTTCCTAAAGTCCTTTACATTGCACCTGAATTAGCGGCCTACTGTTTTATGATAGCTTGCATTTGGTTAACTCAATATGATTACAATTATTCATCTTTTTTTCTAGCAATTTGTAAACAAGTAATTTTCTTTTCTTGATGTAAGGATGACAATTGGACTCGAATCCAAGATATGGACATGTCCCCCACAAAGATCATAGAGGTGTGACTGTTAAGATTTTGATTGGTAAAAAAGAAAACGAAAAAATAAATAAATTAGAGTGCGTTTGATTATGAAAATGTTTTTTTAATAATTTAAACATTTTTAATGAATTTTATAAAATAACTTTTTTATTTTCAATATAATATTGAAAAAATTGAGAATTTTTTTTTGTATTTCAACTTTTCCAATATCATGTTGAAAAAATATTATTTTTTTAAAAATTATGTTAAAAATATTTAAATGGAAACTAAATGCACAGTAATTATTTTATCTTGCGTTTAGTAAAACGATAAAAAAAAAAGTGAGAAAAATATATAACAAAATCAAGTTTATTTTATCTTGTATTCTCTAATCATTCAATTTGAAAACACTATAATTTATACATGTGAAAGGAAAATATCAATTATTCTATTTTTTTTCTCTCAATTATCTTTTTAATCAAACAATAAAAAATATTTTACATTCATTTTTTCTATCGTATCGATCAGAGTTTAATTAAACCCACAATCAACCAATTATAAACCAATATTGATCACTCAACAAAACTAATCCGTATATAACACAAAACATAGATAATGTGGTTCTGACAAGTTAGAATTAAATTCTATTTAGGTAGGCTTGCAAGTATGGTATTAATAATTACAATAAATATGTAAAATAGGTATTTTCAGAAAGTTCTTAAAAAAGGAATCAAGTAACTTAATGGAATTAAAATATACCCTCAGCACAAAATTAACATGACATTTTAGAGGATGTTAAAGTCATTTCACCCGGAAAAGAAAAAGCTATTTATCTTACCCTCTCTTAATGGCAAAAAAAAAATATAATTTCACTTCTAAATCTCCGTCATTTTTTTCATTACAGTAAGATTTATAACCCTATATAAAAATAATCACGTTTCTCTCTATTTAAATATTATAATGAAAATCAAGTTTAATGTGAGATTGAATGTTACGTTGACAAATTTGAATTTGAATATTCTACATTTAATGATGTGATATTCAATCTCACGGTAAATTTGACTCAATTTCAATTTTCAAATGAAGATGATCGTGATTCATATAAAAAATACTATCTTTAAGTATACTATTCATTCATCGTACTTTTTCTCAAATATATTCTCCTCTTTTTTCTTTTCTTTTTTTTTCCTTCATACGTCACTTGTTGATTTAAGTATTGGATGATTTTTTTCGAAAACAAAACTCCAGATAACTTATTTTTTGGATACGTGTCAAAGTTTCGAATTTGATTGATGTGAATCGGACTTCAAACCTAACTTAAACAAATTTGATCCGACTTGACTTAAATTAGGCATCAACATAATTAAATTTTCACTTATATTCATATGCAACCACCTGCCCTATAAATTGTCTGTAGATGAATTCTTTGTGGCCACATCTAGGGATCCATTACTCCCTTGGTTAGGGACAAACACTTGTGAACATAAACATTACATTTCTGGTTGGCAAATCATTATAATACTAAAGATTTATGTATTCTATGATTAGCCACTTATAATTCCCATCAGTTTAATAATGCACAACATTTAAAACTCACATAAAATTAATTGAGTTTGCTATCTAAAAGTTCACAAATTAGCAAACTTGAGAGATATAATGCAAAACATCAATTGAAAATTTTAATTAATAAATTTTAAGAACTTCATTAATTAACACAGGGCATAGGATCCCTTGCCGCAAAAGGGTGACATAAAAGGAATCTACATGTATATTTTTTGTTATGTGATACTTTAATGCTTTAATTAACTAAAGATAATATTTTATTCTAATCCTAGGCAATGCTCTCTCTCTCTCTTATAAATATTCCTCTATAATTTGTCTAATAACATAAGCTACATTGACTAGCCAACCATTTGATATGAGATTGCCAGACTAATTTTTTAATTACAGTTATGGCCCCTGATATAAATAATATTAGAAAATATAGCATTGGATCATATTACTGTAACAAAATGGTCCCTATGGATTTTGATTAGCAAAAAAATTTCAGAACCCCTTAAAAATCAAAATTAGAGGGAGGATAAGAAGATAACTCCTCAAATCCTCTCGATAAGCTCCATTTTATCATTTATCCCACGTTGAAAGAATAAAAATGAAGAGGATGCTTTATTTTATATCATTCATCTCATATTATATATACATCCAAATAAAAAGAAAAATAATCATTCAAACATTTTTCTCTTGTCTTTATTTACGATGGAAAAATTAAATCTATTCCACTCGTTTTTTTTTTTCACTTTCTTTTTATTTTTTTTCTTTACTTGTAACGACAACACTCTTCTTTAATTTCATCGCTGAATCGCAATGTAAATGGTGAAAAAATTGTAGCCATGAAAGAATAAAAAAAGATGGAATGAGCAAATTGTTATAGCTTACATATAGCAATAATAGGCTCATGGTCATATAGTGGTATTCTTCAATGCCACAAAAAAGAAACAAACTCATGTGAGATTCTTTTGGATGGACTGGTAAAGCATAATTTGATGTGAAATGTGAAATATTCTCACAAAGGGGATGAAGAATTATCCTTTTCATGTGCAAAATATTACTGATCTATTTGTATACATCATAAAGGAATTACCTTTGTGTTCTCATGTTTAATACTTGGTTTTTTTCATGATATATCTTTTTTCGTTTTGTTATTGATTTTTTTAATTATTAAATGATTTAACGATAAAAACGCGAGCCATGGATATAATGCTTTTTTATCATAAAATTCATTTGTAAATTTATTATATTTTAATATATTAAATATAAAAGAAAATGGAGAAAAAAAGAATTTTGTTTCATCATTTAAGCATACTATTTTAAGATGGTTCCTTCAATTTTTGCCATTTAATATTGATGAAAAAGTACATTAACATAGTCAGGAACTGCCAAAATTTTACTATTTATGTCATATATGATCATGTTAGATGCAGGTAAGTCTATGAACCTAGTCGGCTAGTCCACTACCTAATTAGCTACAACAATGTATCTCTCCATATGTTGCTTTGGAAGAAAATAAAGGTAATGTCTCTAGCTAGCTTTGTCTTGATATAACAAATTTATCTATCTAATTCTAATATTTTCTCTAAAAAATAATAGTAACTAAATGTTTTTATTATCCTCTGCCACAAAGAAAGGGGCACATTTTCCACTATATTTCCTTTTCTGAGGCTCATAAATATTTGAAAATAATAATGGTTGATAACAAGTAATAGGTTTTTATTGTATCGTTTTCTCAAGCGATGAAGGAAAAAATGAAAGTTAAACCCAAATAGTAAAAAAGAGAGAAATCAAGAGTTTATTACTCGGGTGTAAGAAAAAGTTAAGATCAAATTATATTATCAGTAACATGTAGTTAAGGTTTTATAAGATGAATACAGATAAAAATGTTGCATTTTAGTTTTTACGTTTAATTAAAATAAAATTGATATAAATGTATTGAATTTTTTTAGTATGTTAACTATTAAACTTTTTGAAATCATAATAATAAACTCAATTAATTGTTAAGTTGAAATTCGTTTACTTAAAAATAATAAAAACCAAAAATAAATAAATTTTGAAAAAATAAGATATGGCTAGGTCTCAACCCTTAAGAATGGTGCTACAAGACCAATTTTTTTAATTTATTTTTTACTCTTTCTGTATTTTAAGTGTTTTTTTCTTTAATTTATATTTTTTGATGTTTATTTTATTGACAAATGGAGTTATATCTTGTACATGCGATTTATTTAACATCGTTAAATTAAAGTGATTTCGAGTCTTTCTATAAACGTTTGTTGGTGTTAAACCTAAGCTTTCATTGCGTAGAATTCGAAATGACCTCAGTTTTGACCTCAACATAGGTGTGATAAAAACTACTCCGGATTGATTCACTCTATGTTACCCATTAAAAAATAAAAAAACACATAATTCAAAGTACAAACCAAAAAAATTATAACTTTTATCTAAAAAAAACAATAGTACCATTGAAAAGACATGATAGTTTACTGTCAATTAATTTTCTTTAAAAGAATAAAAAAAGATTTCTTTAAGAGATATAAAATAAAAACTAAAAGTTCTACTTTGTAAATTTACTTTTGAGTTGCATGCTTCATAGGCAGAAATTGTGAATCTCTTGAAAATTATCATTAGCGACCATAATTTGGTATCTTATTTAGATTATCAAGCTTTTGCAGAATCAACTAAAATTCAAAGGTTTTTTCTAGGTCTGCTTTTACTAATTTTTGTGACATTAATACTGAGAAAAACCATAATAGAATTTTGAAGAATTCAATAACTAATTTATGTTCATTTGACCAACTAAAGAGCAATTAGTAACAGATTCGATTCCGATTCATTCTAAGCCACACTAATTGCCTCCTCCACGATCGTAATCAGCACTTGTTAATCCTATTAATTGAGCTGTTTGACCAGCAGATTTTAATAGTACAGCTAAAAACAAAAAGAAAAGAAAAAGCCCACTGAACCTGAACAGAAACCAACAACAGTTACATTTGTTAACATTCTTGATTAAAACTACGCTAACTCAAAAAGGAAAAAAAAATGAAAAAGGAGAGATAATAGAGTAAATTACCGATAATCAGTCATCTTCAAAACAAATCAAGAAAACCCAAGGAGACCTTACACATTTCCATGCATCTGTTTTACTGTATATATATGTTGCTGGAATGCGGGTGTTGTAATGTAGGGCATCTATAAAAAAACCTCATCACCTACCACTGATAACTCCATCCCTTCTTCTCTTATTATCACCCACCAGACCTCACCACTCAAAAGTTAAAATCCTTCGTCTCATATGTTCATCTACTCCTTTGAACTGACTTCCTCAAAGGGCCTTTCTTGTTATTTATCTTGTCTTTTGGTTTTTGGGATTACAAAAGGAGGGTCACTACTGGTGCGAGAAAGCTCCATCCCAGCTTAGATTCAATAACCCTCACATCCCCCTCCCCCTCCCCCTCCCCCTCCCCCCCACACCCACACACACACTGACAGTACCCAGAAGGGAAATATATCTGGGCTATTTAACTGTTGGGTTTGATAACTTGGCTGATTTGGGTCTCCTCAAATGGATTGTTTTTGACATGGTTTGTCTGGGTTTGTTTGGTCTGAGATCTGGGGTTCTATGCCTGTTTTTCTTTATCTGAGAAGTTGATATGGTGAAGGGGTTTCAAAGATCTGGACTTTGAGGCTTGCTCTTGTGAATTCCATCCCATTAAGGTATGAACATTGCCTTGTCTTTTTCTTCTCCAGTGTCTTTCATTTTGTGGTCGTTAATTTTGTAATGCTCATTTATTTTCTTATTTACGATTGTATCCCATTAGAGCATCTTACTTATATTGAGGGAAATTGTTCTGTGATTGATGGAAACTTGCCTCCTTATTTTGGGATTCTGTAGTTCCCTTACATGATATGTTTGCATAGGTTAATTGAAATGCTTCTGTTAGGTTTCTTAATTTGTTGTTTGTGCTTCCTGGCCCTTTCACCTTGCAATTGGTTTTTAGTTTGGTGTAGTTATCATTTTCTGTTTGTGTGGGAAAAAGTATCCAGCAAAGTGTTTGGGGATATGGAGAGGAGTTTATATATGGCCATATAAAGAATAAAACAACGTTAACCTCAACGTGAGATTCTGCATCAATGAAATTGCGTTTTATCCAATTTGTTTGTGAATTATGTAGGTTTTGCATATCTGAAAGGGAAAACCAAAGAATGGCTAATGATCTTAATGCCGAACTATCCAAGAAAACTGCCATTTTTGGCCTTAAGGTCTGGGAAGTAATTGGGGTTGCTGTGGCTCTTTTCATCATAATTATCCTCTCTGTGTTGTCATTTTGTTTAACTTCGAGGAAGAAAACAAGAAAAGCTAGAAACAAGCTTCCCCTTAGCCAAATCCCTCCTGTTTCAAAGGAAATCAAGGAAGTTAGAGTGGAGCATGTATCGGCAAATGACTTTGCTCCTCGTGATGGGATTCTTCTCACCATTCATGACAAGTCCAGTGACAAAGAATCTGAAAAGGTTTTGGTTCATCTGGGTATGGGGAAGATGAAGAATGGAGACACTAACAGCCAATCAGGGTCATTCCATCATCTAGAGAAAGATGGTGGTTCTCAATCAGGTGAAGAAGGAAGTTTCGGCACAGTAACTTCTTACAAACCTTCTTCTTCATATCCCATTACTGCTCCTTCTCCTCTAGTAGGCCTGCCTGAGTTCTCTCACCTTGGTTGGGGTCACTGGTTTACGCTGAGGGATCTTGAACTCGCAACAAATCGGTTCTCAAAAGAAAACATTCTTGGTGAGGGCGGATATGGAGTTGTTTACCAGGGACAGTTGATTAATGGAACTCCAGTTGCAGTTAAGAAGATTCTCAACAACTTGTGAGTTTGAACCTAGTTCTTCCAATGTTCTAAAATATATTTTTGTTAATTGTTTGTGTACCCACTGGTTCTTTTATTGAATTTCTTAAACTTATTTCCAGGGGCCAAGCAGAGAAAGAATTTAGAGTGGAAGTTGAAGCAATTGGTCATGTGCGCCACAAGAATTTGGTTCGTCTTTTGGGATACTGCGTAGAAGGGACACACAGGTATTACCTATTTTCAACGTGTGTTTTGATTTAATTTAATTTTTGACTAAATTGAATACCCAGAAAATGATAAGATCTTTTATGGGTTCAAGTATTTGAGTGGTAAGTTTAGTTACTATTCTTAATACTCACATTTATGTTTATCATTATAGGATTTTGGTTTATGAGTATGTCAACAATGGAAACTTAGAACAATGGCTTCATGGTGCTATGCGACAGCATGGATATCTTACTTGGGAGGCTCGGGTGAAGGTTCTCCTTGGTACAGCTAAGGCGTAAGTTGATTCATTTATGTCCTTTTAAGCACTCTGGTTAAAGAATCTGACATGGTGTACTTGTTGCAGTCTTGCCTATCTGCATGAGGCCATTGAGCCAAAAGTGGTGCACAGAGACATTAAATCGAGCAATATATTGATTGATGATGACTTCAATGCCAAGGTTTCTGATTTTGGCCTGGCCAAGTTGCTGGGTGCTGGGAAAAGCCATGTCACAACTCGAGTTATGGGAACATTTGGGTAAGTGTTTTCTCAAATGCATGACAGCGTCTATGTATTTGATGCTTCAGTCAAGCTCACTCCCTCCCGTTTAGTTTCTTATTCTTGGATGGTGGACAAATAAAATAATCATCTCTTAAGTGTTGCCTCTTCTTTTCATATTTCAAATTTTACAGATATGTCGCTCCTGAATATGCAAACACTGGCCTTTTGAATGAAAAGAGTGATGTTTATAGCTTTGGGGTTGTGCTCCTGGAAGCAATCACTGGAAGAGATCCTGTGGATTATGGTCGTCCTGCCCACGAGGTATGCAACAAGTATATTCTTGTCCAGAGTTTATTAAGTGCTGAAAATGTAGTTACTAAAATTCAATTGTAAAACCTTCTAGTGGTTACTAAATACTGTAGGACTAGTAAACATTTTGCCATTTCAATTACTTTAGCATTTATTTGGAGCACAACTTTATTACCAAAATGAATGTAAAATCCAAACAACAAAATACTTATAAACAAAAAGTAAAATCCACAACAAAAGTTCTAACCAATATAAAAAAACAAACAAAATCCTCTATACATGTGAACTGAGGTGGTTCTGGAGATGTGTTGGTTCAGGTGAGGGTAAATTGTCTAAGAATTGACTTAATTTTCCATTCTGAGTTGCCGTGTTTAACCCACAAATTGTGTGTTTCCCCAAGTCACTCTATTTTTCTCTTTTAAAGGTTTTACCCTCCGGCAGTATGTAGACTTATTTCACTAAGAGGCAATCTAAAGGTTTGAGAAAAAGGAATACCTTTTATATTACAGTGCTTGATAGATACTAATAAAAATATGATTTGTAGCACACTTACTGCTAGATGGACTTGTATATTCTGTTTTTAATATTATTTATTTTCTTGAGTTAAGGCCTTTATATTCTTTTTTAGTACTTTTCATTTTCTTGAGTTAATGAGGATGTACTAGTGTTCCCCCCCTTTAAGTTAGGTTCGCGGTTTCGTTATGTTTCAACTCTTAACAAAATTTATCGTCGGTTAATTTGTGTGCTTTTATTGCACGGCATATTTTTATTAATCACTAGACATCAAAGTATATTTGATTAATTAGTACTTATCAAGCTTAGTTTCATAGATTTCATTATTTTCATGATTTTGCATAAAAAAAAATTCAGCAGGTCTCATTATTCCCATGCATTAACATATACAATTTTTTATGTTTCACTGAACATGGAATCATTATTATGCTTGCAGGTAAATCTGGTTGATTGGCTGAAAATGATGGTTGGAAGCAGGCGATCAGAAGAAGTAATAGATCCAAACATTGAGGTAAGACCATCAACAAGAGTCCTGAAGCGTGCCCTTTTGACTGCATTAAGGTGTGTTGATCCAGACTCTGAAAAGAGACCCAAGATGAGCCAAGTTGTGCGTATGCTCGAGTCCGAAGAATATCCTATACCAAGAGAGGTTAGCATCTGAATCTATTTGTCTCTTTACATCTGGTAGTTTATGAAATTATGTGTGCTAGAGCTGAAAGGTTCCAAAGCATGTAAATGGGTATGTATCTGATCATGGTGCTTCCTCCAATTTCTTGCTTCACTGCTAATAGTAGGTGCACTTTTATGCTTTTATAACACAAAGCCATGCTGTCATTGTCATCAGAGCAATTTTTTTCCTATTGTTTCTTTCTCTGTCCAATTTCAAACCTTTTTTGAGGGAATGGATGTATAGAGAGATGTTGGTATACTGAATAAAGCAAAACATTTGAATTTACAGGATCGGAGGCAGCGCAGAACTCATGGAGGCAGCTTGGAGATCGAGTCACATAAAGAAAATTCTGACACTGATCGAAGCGATTATCCTGGTTCGAGATCAGAAAGCAGGCGCACATAATCCTAACGGACATTTCATTTCAAGATTTTTAAGGATTTATCAACTGGAGGGGGGGCAGGGGTGATGCAATTCTTCAAATTTTTTAACTTTCTACATAAGCTGTTGATATCTAGGGAATGGGGATTGGGGTGGATGGGAAGAAAGTTTATCTTATTTTCTTTTTAATATTTCTTTATTTTTTTCCCTTTTCATTTGTAGATGGAGAGATTTGTTTTTGTGTATGAAAGTGGTGTTGTAGAACCCAAATCATAGGGGTGTGTGTACAGAGTTGAGTTAGCTCTTCAAGATTGTTTCGAGTGAAGAAAAGAACAAGCTGCTCTTTGGAAAACATACTATTGCTTTTGCTGTTATTGCATCAAGAAAGATTGGTGGGTGCTAGCATAATAAACTCCTAAGAAAATTATTCTTTTCTTTGTGGTTCCAGATCCAGAACTTGAGGCTGCCCTTTTTAAATCAATAAATTTATTGGCCCCTGCTTGCCAGCACTAAATTTTATTTTTGACATTTTTTTGCCATTGTTACCAGTGGACTTTCCTGAAATTAACAATGGACTTTTCTGAGAAAAACAGGGGTATGATTGAGGTAGCAACTTCTTTCATTGAAGTTGCTGTTTAGAAAATAATTTGTACAGGTAATTAAATGGGGTTGTACGCGACCCATTTGGCTATACACACGGCAAAATGGGTGTAAAAGACAAATTTATACACTCAAATGAATGAGAGAAAATATGAAGGTGGATAAAGTTGTTCTTTCACAAGCATTTTGCCCTATATATAGCAAAATGAGCTCTGTATTTAGCAATCCCGTTAAAGTGTTGGTGCTGTTAAGAAAAAGCATGAATACAAGAAAAATCAGATGGATAAAGCTTAAATTGGTTTGAGAAAGTAAGAAATGGGAACTGTTGACCAAACTAGTTTAAAGTTTTAGACTTTTAGCAAAACTTACTTGAATCACATAATCTACCTAAACCCAGAAAACGCAGCGTATTGACATACCTCCGTTAACGTTCTCAAACAAATAGAAGTCGCACCATTTCGAGGTTTAAACACCTTTTGTAACCGTTACCCTCTCTCTCGAACTGTCTTTCCTTTTCTTTGGCTAGCTGAGCGTCTTTCCCTTTAAGTTCAAGTTGTTTGGCTAACTGTTTTAAGCTTAAAAGGTACGAGGAAAATATGTCTTCCCTGAACTTTGTGTACCCCACAACCTCGAAATCTTTGAACGCAATCAATGTTCAGCTGGTATTTTCTTCTTCTTAATTTAATATATTATATTAAATTAAAAATAAATAAATGTTTTTGTGCACCACTTTTGGCTGCACAAACATGAGAGGGTATCCCTCCTTTATGGGATCCACCAACTCTTGTTAAAGGTCATATTCGATTTCAAGTGCTTCGTGACAAGTAAGTTAGCTGAAAAATACCTCCTTTTCCTTTCGTTATGTATGTACCTTTTTCTTTTCTTAATATTTTATGCATTATTGTAAGCAAGCATATGTGCTTTTTTTAAGGCCATTTTTTTTCTAAATGAAGGAACTTAATTATCTTATAATCATAGTGATTGACTAGAGCAAACCTTGGAGATGCTGGTGAGCACATGTTGACTATTTCACGTTTTGAATGGTTACTTGAATTTCTAAATGAATGGCATTTGATATTATCAGTGTATTTTAATTCCTTTCTGGTCTTCTTATAATCACAATTTTTTGTCGTTCATGTTGTCATTTAGCAACTTATTTTGTGCATTCAAACACGGCACATGCAGCTGACCATTGTTACCATTCCACGGGATTAATGGATTTTTTTTATAGGTTGGGAATAAGTAATTTATGATTTTTGAGAGTTATGGTGGTTATAAGCATCTAACTGCATTTGATTGCAGGATAAGTTCTTGTTGAAAGTTCATAGTTAGCCATGCTCATATTTTTGCCTCTCCAAGAAAATCCACTAATCTTGTACTTAGTTGCAACCTAGCTGTTTTAGTCATACAGAAAACAGGGTAATTTATTTTTTGGGTAAGAAAAAAAAGTGAGGGAATTGATGTTTTCTTCCTACATGCACAAATCACAATCCTCCAAAGTTAAGAAGATTTGAGAATAGAATCAAACACATGATAGAAAATATCAATTCTCTTATTTTCCATCCTCTCCCTCTTCGTTTCTCCTACTCTTTTTCTCTACCAATCAGAGTCTTAGCTTAATCACATGTGTTTAATTCGCTACAAAAAATAAGTTTGATATCTGGAATTGGTTGCAGATTAGCCACAAAGAAACTGCCAAAAATATGGTGAAGAGGGATTTGAGCAACTTATTAGAGTATGATGTACACAGGCTCTGTCCCAGTGGAAGAAAACCAATGACTAGCGTCCATTTAGATTGTCAGCCAAGTAAAGGGGGAGGTTTTCTGAAGTTAATAACCTGTGTTCTTTTCATTTGTGTTTGCTACAATTATATATTGAAATCTTGCCTTCCAAATTATGTTTCTTGGATCATTACGTTTCTTCTTTTTATAATGTGCTTATGACACCTCATATTTAGCGTATCTCTTTGGCATGTCATTACCATGATTACTTAAATTCTTAATTTCTTTTGAGGGTCCCATGCTTCAAAAGTTTTCAACATAATATTTTATTAACTTGGAACTTGTTGATGCCCTTTGTAAAATAATCTCTGCAATTTATATCTACTGCCTGATTATTGATCCGTTCTAACGAATAGGAAATTTCTTGGTTGATGTTTCGTACTTGCAGCTATGATATTTGTCAATATCCCATGCAGAAATTTGACTGAAACAGGGAAAGTTTCTTATTTGACAAGAGCAACAGGCAGTGAAGCTAGCGATGGAAAAGATGGATACTGGGTACAAAAAGGGCCTTGACTCATGCCATTTATCTAGATTGGGAAGAGTGTAAGTTGAATCCCAAAGTCAATTCTCCCTTTACTGTAAATTAAAGCAGTAAATATTGAGTAATAAAAGGCACTATTTGGATAGTGGTGATCTCATGGATCAGGTTCCGTAGAGTTATTATGAAATTGAAAAAGTTTACTGATAATTACAAAGAAATTGAATAGTAATTTTTTTTAAATATCGAAATTACTACTCAATTTTACTGTAATTATCAGTGAACTTTTCCTATTCCGCAACTCCCACCAAACTGGATATCAACAACTAAAACATCTCTCTCTCTCACACACACATAGATTATATAACTTGTCAAATCATAGATTATCTCTGGTATACAGCATTTTCAACTCTTTTTTATTAAGAATAAAGATGATGCATTACCTTACCTCATCAACTTTTGTAGTTTAAACACAAGCAGAAGCTTGTATTTCTATATTATAGCTCCCTTCCTGTCTATTTTAAAAGTTTGAAGCTCACTGGTTTATCAAATATGGCTCAGATGATTGTTACAGATGAGATAGAGTCACTGAGAATTGAGCTGGCAGAGACAGGAAGTAGTCTGAGATCATCATTTCGGCGCCATACCTCTAGTTTCCGAAGCAGTTCAGCATTGAGCTCTGGGAAGGATGATCCCGATGTTGAATATGCTTTGCAGTGGGCTACAATTGAGAGATTACCTACTTTTGAACGGTTAAGATCATCTTTGTTTGATACAGACAATGGTGGAGATGTGGTAGATGAGAAAGGAAAACAGGTGATAGATGTTACCAAACTGGGAGCTTTCGAAAGGCACATGTTCATTGAAAAGCTCATCAAACACATTAAGAATGACAACATGAAGTTGTTGCGGAAAATCAGAAATAGAATAGACAAGTAAGCTCCACACCTTTTTCTAACTATTCATATACATACTTTTCTAATCATTCACATTTATTTATGTGTAGATATGTATGCTTTCTCTTATTTATGCATGTATAAAGACACAACACATAAAGACACAAAAAGGAACAATGACAACTACATGAAATAGATAGAATATTCATACACATGCTTTGACATGCGGGTTATTTATGCACTGTGGAATTTCATAATTATATATCATTTGAAGAGAAAACAAAGCTGGAAGGTGTTGATCCACGATGCTTAATGACTGATTCACAAGTTGTGAATGCCATGTTGCTATGTATTACCATCACTAATTCAACTCATGAATGCTTTATTTTTGTGTTTATTTTTCATAAGTCTACACAAACATACACACATCACTTACGTTTTTAACATTTGGTTTGGGTCTCAACTCGATCTTGTAGAATTGGTGTGGAATTGCCTACTGTAGAGGTGAGATACAAGAACTTACATGTGGAAGCTGAGTGTGAGGTAGTTCACGGAAAGCCCCTCCCAACTCTATGGACTTCTCTCAAACACTTTTTTTCTGTAAGTATCTTCATCATCTAAGAGTGATTTTTTTTTATTATCATTGACATTGTCATTGATTTTCTGCACATTTTAATAATTTCATATGTTTTTACTGTCAATGGATGGCAAAGTCCATATTCTTTTCTTTAATTAGGGTCACTATCTATTCCACTTCACCCACACTTGCCATATATTCATTCTTGTTTTAAGGCTTACTTTAGGCTGTGTTTCCTTTCTTGTGTTAAGGCTTACTTTAGACCATGTTTCCTTCCTTGTTTTAAGGAATGTCTTTTTCCTTTAACAACCTATATATACTCTTAATTGTATTCTCAATAATATGAACTCAAGTAAGCATTTGTACAATCTCTTTACTATCTTCAATTCTCACATCTCTTTACTCTTTTAAATTCTAACATGGTATCAGAGCCAGTTGCTTAGGTTCTTCTCTCGTTTATAATTTTTCTCGGTTTTGTGTTTCGGTGTGTTCTGTGTTGTTCTCGGTGAACCCGACGTGAAAGTTTTTTTTGTTGTTTTTCGGTCTTCTCTTTCTGGGTTGGTGTTGTCGGCACCTCCTATTTTTTTGGTTTGAGCAGTTTTGGCATTCACAACATCCTCTATTTTCAGAGAGGTGTTTTGTGGCTTTGGGTCTCAGATTTCTCGGTGTTTTTTTTGTTCTCAGATCTCTTTGGCAGTTTGTTTTTTTTTCTGCTTTGGGTGGTTTCGGCATTTTTTTTGGTCGGGCTATTTTTTTTGAACTTATTTGCAATGGACTCTGCACCTGTGTGTGTCAAATTTACGGGCAAAAATTACTCTACATGGACTTTTCAGTTTGAAATTTTCCTCAAGGGAAAAGAACTTTGGGGCCATATCGATGGCACGGATGTCGCACAAACATCCAATACAGACCAATCGAAGGATGTTAGGTCTTCTCTTTCTTGGACTGTGCTTGATGCTCGGATCATGTCTTGGCTTCTTGGTTCGGTGGAGCCACATATTGTCACCAACTTGCGTACTCATCGCTCTGCTCAATCCATGTGGACTTATCTGAAGAAGGTTTATCATCAAGATAATGATGCTTATCGCTTTCAGTTAGAGCATGCAATTGCCACCTTTCAACATGGCAGTCTTTCCATCCAAGACTATTACTCGGCCTTTCTGATTCTTTGGACTGACTATACTGATCTTGTTACAGCGGCTGTTCTTGTTGCCACTCTTTCGACTATTCAGCAACTCCACGAGACTAGATGGCGTGATCAATTTCTTATGAAACTACGCCCGGAATATGAATATATTCGCACCTCTCTGCTGAATAGATCTCCTGTTCCTTCTCTTGATGTTTGTTTTGGTGAGTTACTTCGTGAAGAACGTCTTAGTACTCAAGCCACTCTGGAGCAATCTTATGGTAGTCCAGGAACTATTGCTTATGCTGCCCAAGGACGCAGACCGCCTATGCATTCTAAAAACTTGCAGTGTTTTTGCTGTAAGGAATATGGGCATATTGCTGCCAATTGTCCCAAGAAATACTGCTCTTATTGTAAGAAGAAGGGTTACATCATCAAAGAATGTCGTCTCCGCCCACAGAATCGTCAGGCTCAAGCATTTCAGACTTCTGTTATTGTACCCTCCGCAGCTCCTGGCTCTTCTTCCAGTGCCTCTCCAGTTCTGGGACCTCCTGCAGCGAATTACTGCACACCCAAAATGGTGCAACAGATGCTAATTTCAGCATTATCTACAATGGGGTTTCAAGGTAAAAATTCTACCAAACTCTGGTATATAGACTCGGGGGCCTCTAATCACATGACGAATACTCCTACCGCTCTGTATCATGTTCGACCCTATGTTGGTCCATCTGCCATTCAGACTGCCAATGGCAGTTCTTTACCAATTGCTGCTGTCGGAGATGCCTCTTCTAAATTCACTGATGTGTTTCTTGCTCCTCAACTTTCCACGAATCTTATTTCTGTTGGTCAATTAGTTGATAACAATTGTGTTGTTAACTTTTCTGGTGATGGTTGTGTTGTACAGGACCAGGTAACGAGAGAGCTGATCGCGAAGGGACCTAAAGTGGGGCGCTTGTTTCCACTATTTTTATCTGTCCCAGTAATTTCTCCAGTTTCGTCTATTAAGTCTCTTGCTTGCAATAATGTTCCAAATCTGAGTATGGTGTGGCATCGTCGTTTAGGTCATCCCAATACTCAGATCTTATCTCATGTATTGCACTATGGTTTTCTTGATAATGAAGAACGTTCTTCTTTATCTCTTAAGTGTGATTCTTGCAAACTTAGTAAAAGCAAAATTCTTCCCTTTCCTTTACATGCTAACAGAGCTTCTCACTGCTTTGATTTTATCCATAGTGATGTTTGGGGACCTTCTCCCGTTAGTTCACATGAAAAATTTAAATATTATGTGACTTTCATTGATGATTATAGCAGATTCACTTGGGTTTATTTTCTTCGCTCTAAATCTGAGGTTTTTCGTACTTTCACTAAATTTTTAGCGTATGTTGACAATCAATTTTCTGCGACTATTAAGACATTACGCACAGATTCTGGTGGTGAATATTTGTCTACTGAGTTTCAGGAATTCTTGGCTTCTAAAGGTATTATTCATCAACGTTCATGTCCTGCTACTCCCCAACAGAATGGAGTAGCCGAACACAAAAATCATCATCTTCTTGATGTGGTACGTACTCTCTTCTTAGAATCATCTGTTCCATCAATGTTCTGGTCGAGGCTTTGAAAACTGCTACTCACTTGATTAATCGTTTACCTTCCCAAATCTTACACATGGAGTCTCCCTATTTCCGCTTGTTTGCTAAACAACCTAGTTATGATAATCTCCGTATCTTTGGTTGTGTATATTTTGTCCATTTACCTCCCCATGAGCGACATAAATTATCTGCTCAATCTGTTAGATGTGCATTCTTGGGATATAATGCGTGTCAAAAGGGATTTGTTTGCTATGATCCTACCTTACATCGTACACGTATTTCTAAGAATGTTATTTTCTTTGAAAATCAACATTTCTTTCCTATGTCCTCTGAGCCCTCTTCTTCTACGGTGGTCCTCCCCTCCTTTGAGCAACAATTTTCAGATCTTCATCAAGTCAGCTCTCGCTTTATACCAGGTATTGTATATACGAGACGCTCCCGCCCACAGTCTCTTCCGATGGCTCAACCGATATCTGATCCTACCATGCTCCAGTCAGTTGCAGCACCTTCAGAACACTTGGTACGTCGCTCTTCTCGAATATCTTTACCTCCGGATAGGTATGGGTGGTTTGCTTCTGCTCTTACTGCTGCATTGTCCAATTTTGATATTCCCACATGCTACTCACATGCTGTCAAGCACGATTGTTGGCGACAAGCTATGCAGGAAGAAATTGCTGCTTTAGAGGCCAATCACACCTGGGACATTGCACCTTGTCCTTCCACTATAGTCCCCCCGGGTTGCAAATGGGTTTACTCCGTCAAGGTTCGATCTGATGGAAGTTTGGATCGTTATAAAGCTCGGCTTGTTGCACTTGGAAATAAACAGGAATATGGTGTTAATTATGAAGAAACCTTTGCTCCTGTGGCTAAGATGACCACTGTTCGTATGATTCTAGCTCTTGCTGCTTCCAATGATTGGCCACTACATCAGATAGATGTCAAGAATGCTTTTCTTCACGGGGATCTTAAAGAGTGTATTTATATGAAGCCACCCCCAAGATTGTTTCCTTCTCCAAACTCACATGTGTGTAAGCTTCGTCGCTCCCTTTATGGTCTCAAACAAGCTCCAAGGGCTTGGTTTGATAAATTTCGAACTAATTTATTACAATTCTCATTCAAGCAGAGCAAGTATGACACTTCCTTGTTTCTTCGAAAATCAGACATGGGTATTGTTGTTATTTTAGTTTATGTTGATGATATTGTGATTACTGGTTCCGATTCTGTTTTACTTGGCCGGCTCAAGACCCATCTCTCCGAGTCCTTTCATATGAAAGATCTTAGGTCTCTTACATATTTTCTCGGTCTTGAGGTGCATCGTAGTCCGTCGGATATTTCACTCAATCAACATAAGTATGCTAGTGACCTGGTGGCTACAGCAGGCCTATAGGAGGCCACTTCTGTTGATACTCCCATGGAATTGAATGTCAAGCTTCGCAAAGAGGAGGGTGATTTACTTGCTGATCCTAGTTTATACCGAAAGTTGGTGGGCAGTCTTGTCTACCTCACCATTACTAGACCGGACATTTCCTTTGCAGTACAACAAGTCAGCCAGTTTCTTCAGACCCCTCGTCACCTTCATTTGGTTGCTGTCCGTAAGATCATACGCTATATTCAGGGAACTTCTGCCGGTGGCTTATTCTTTCCTGCAGGCAATTCTCCTCGACTTACTGCTTATAGCGACGCTGATTGGGCTGGTTGTGCTGATACACGTTGCTCCATTACTGGTTGGTGTGTGTTCTTAGGTGATGCATTGATCTCATGGAAGAGTAAGAAGCAAGACAGAGTTTCTAAGTCATCTACAGAATCTGAGTATCGGGTGATGTCTCTTGATTGTTCCGAAATTATTTGGCTTCGAGGTTTGCTTGTTGAGCTAGATTTTTCTGCAACTGATCCTACACCTCTACATGCTGATAATACAAGTACTATTCAGATCACGGCCAATCCTGTCTATCATGAGCGCACGAAGCATATTGAAGTCGACTGTCACTCTATCCGCGAAGCATTTGAAGCTTGTGTTATCACTATTCCATATGTTTCCACTGACCTACAAATTGCTGATATCTTCACCAAAGTGCTCACTTGCCATCGACATTGCTTCTTAAGCAGCAAATTGATGCTTATTGATCAACCTGCATCAATTTGAGGGGGGATGTCAATGGATGGCAAAGTCCATATTCTTTTTTTTAATTAGGGTCACTAACTATTCCACTTCACCCACACTTGCCATATATTCATCCTTGTTTTAAGGCTTACTTTAGGCCATGTTTCCTTCCTTGTTTTAAGGCTTACTTTAGGCCATGTTTCCTTCCTTGTTTTAAGGCTTACTTTAGACCATGTTTCCTTCCTTGTTTTAAGGAATGTCTTTTTCCTTTAACAACCTATATATACTCTTAATTGTATTCTCAATAATATGAACTCAAGTAAGCATTTGTACAATCTCTTTACTCTCTTCAATTCTCACATCTCTTTACTCTCTTAAATTCTAACATTTACTTATCGGTTAAATAAATCGGATTTACTGTAACATAGTTGACGGTAAGGTAAATCTTAGAGAGGTAGTGTAGATTTATGCGGTTGTATGCATCCCAACTATAAATTTTTAAAAGGAAAATAAGACTGATGGACCTTGTTTTACAGGACTTAGCGAAGCTCTCAGGTGCAAAGTTAAATGAAGCCAAAATAAGCATCCTTAATGATGTCAGTGGTATCATAAAGCCGGGAAGGTATGTTATGGAAGGTTCATTTATGTTCAGTTGGCTTAATTGAACTCAACTGGCAAGTCACTTGGTCACCATTCTACATTCTATAGGCTAATCTTCCTTTAAATGATAGATTTTGATATTTTTTTTATAAGTTTGCTTCTCCTCTTAATTATACATGTAGGTCGTGAACCAATTTTCAAGCCAAACATGTTGATTCTTCTCTAAACTTATTTGTACTTTCATTATGTTTATATTTGAACTCAAGTTAGTCTATGCCAATTAATAGTTTCCTTTCACTTTTGTCCTGCTTTTCAGGAGAAGAGAGTGTTTATAATAGCAAAGGAAAACTTTTTTTTCCAGGAATTGTTACTGAGGAAAGTTGCAGTATTTTGGTGATATAATGGTTAAAAAAGAGAGTTAATTATGCTTACTTTCACTGCAGGATGACTTTATTGCTTGGTCCCCCTGGATGTGGGAAGACGTCCCTTTTAAAGGCTCTTTCAGGAAATCTAGACAAATCTCTCAAGGTTTGGCACTTTCTTTATACGAACATTTTTATGAGTACCTTGTTGAAGATATGCGAAACTACAGCTTGCAAATCAAACCTGCAGAAGGATGACAAAAAAGAAGCTCAAAACATCACTGGTGTCCATCAAAATGTTACTATATGATTGTTGTATCATTGTTTTACATAAAGATTGAAAAAACATCTCATTGTCTTATATACAAACTTAAGGTTCCCTCAATTTGTACCATGGAATGAATATTTCCTAATTAGTCTGTGTTTCAATGCTGGAATTGTAGCTTCTAAAATATGCATTCCAAGCACGCAACAGATCATGCATCTAATATCTTGGTCAGAAGAAGGATACAGGATGAAGCATAATTTTAAATGTTAAATTTTTTTCCTCTAATTAATTAAAAGGATCACTCAATTATCTTTTTCAAAATGATGATTAAATACAAACCCACCTATATAATTGTATACTCTAGGTTTGATTTGTGAATTGTGATAAGGGAACATTATATAAAGTAAAATTTTTGAGTTTTAATTTTTATTTCCTTTAAGAGCCTTTATTTTGTATCTGTACTAATTATAACTTGACCTTCTCTTTTCTTCAATAGTACTCTGGTGAAGTCTCTTACAATGGTTACAGATTAGAGGAGTTTGTTCCTCAGAAAACTTCTGCTTATATAAGTCAATATAACCTGCACATTGCTGAGATGACTGTAAGGGAAACACTTGACTTCTCGGCTCGTTGTCAGGGTGTTGGAAGCCGGTCAGGTAGTTTTTCCTTTAGTATAAATCTATGATGATTTATTTATGATACTTTTTTTGATACAAGAAAGTGATATGACTATCTTTCTTGTCTATGAAGACATTATGATGGAGGTCAGTAGAAGGGAGAAGGAAGCAGGAATTATTCCAGATCCAGACATAGATACATACATGAAGGTAACTTATAGCATCTCTGGTCTCTGTTTCCTCTGTATAATTGAGCTGGTTAGCATGGCACAAACTTGTGATACATGCACCTATCTAAAAGCACTTTGCAATGCTATCAAATGGAATTGGATGTTCCCTTGTACAAATTTACTGTTGAGGAAAGCCACAATTCCACCCAATTCTGTTTACATGGTACCAAAGGCAGTGTTATTTTCTTTTTTCCAGTCTTTGTTCTTTATGCTGTTGCTAATATTATGTATTGTAATGTTGATTACTATTGGTTGATGTCAACAGGCAATATCTGCCGAAGGACTGAAAAGAACCTTGCAAACAGACTACATTTTAAAAGTGATTCTTTTATATAGACGAGTCTTCAAACTTCTTTGTTGTAATTCATATTTATATACTTATCATTTAATGAGTCTGCCATGACTTCTCAGATCTTAGGGCTTGATATCTGTGCGGATACACTGGTTGGTGATGCCATGAGAAGAGGTATCTCTGGGGGTCAGAAAAAGAGACTGACTACAGGTAGATTGACAACTTAAACAGATTATACAGATCAACCCTCTTCATTATGAAATGGTAACAATATTAATACCAAATCCCAACATCAACTGGAATTTTGAGGAATGAAATTGAATATTATGATGTTCTTTGAGGAGCCAATTTTTCAATTGAATTATGCAGGGGAGATGATTATAGGCCCAACAAAAGCTTTGTTTATGGACGAAATAACGAATGGATTAGATAGTTCCACTGCATTTCAGATTGTTACTTGTCTTCAGCAGCTGGTCCATATCACAGATGCTACTGTATTGGTTTCTCTTCTTCAGCCAGCCCCAGAAACCTATGATCTCTTTGATGACATTATATTAATGGCAGAGGGGGAAATCGTATATCATGGCCCACGTGATCAAGTTCTAGAATTCTTTGAGGATTGTGGTTTAAGGTGTCCTGAAAGGAGAGGAGTTGCAGACTTCCTCCAGGAGGTAAGTGAATTGAGCTCTAATCATTTCCTTTAATAAGTTATTCAATTTTCACTTTCACTTTGCAGGTTATATCTAGAAAAGATCAAGCACAGTATTGGTTCCACACTGAACTACCCCACAGTTATGTTTCAGTGGATATGCTCTCCAAGACATTCAGGGAATCTTCTATTGGAAAGAAGTTTGAGAAGGATCTTTCGGAGCCATATGATAAATCCCAAGGCCATAAGGATGCTCTTTCATTTACAGTTTATTCTCTTCCAAAATGGGAATTGTTTATAGCTTGCATGTCAAGGGAATTTCTTCTCATGAAGAGAAATTCTTTTGTCTATGTTTTTAAAACAATTCAGGTTATGATTTATACTTTTACATTCTTACATCATTCTTTCTCTTTTTTTGATGAGACATTTTTTTCTGTCATTCCTATGATTGTGTTTTGTTCACCTGCTTTATCTACACCTTGCCAAGTTTCAAACACTTTGAAGTCCTCTTTTTTCTGCAGCTTACCATAACTGCAGTTATCACAATGACTGTATTTCTGCGGACTCGGATGGACATTGATGTTCTTCATGCAAATTACTATATGGGATCCTTTTTCTTTACGCTTATCATAGTTCTTGTTGATGGGTTTCCCGAGTTGTCCATGACCATTGAACGACTTGCTGTTTTCTATAAACAGAAAGAGTTGTGTTTTTATCCAGCATGGGCTTATGCAATTCCAGCCACTTTATTGAAGGTTCCTCTTTCATTACTTGAATCTCTGGTTTGGACATGTCTTACTTATTATGGTATCGGATACAGCCCTGAGGTTTGGAGGTGAGCTTCATATGAAAGGCTGACAATTTGTTCAAGTGCTTCTATTTGGCATGAATCATTGTGCTTCATTTTCATTTTTAGATCATCAATTAGTGAGTAAATATTGAAATTTATACTAATATATCCCAGTCATGAGTATGAACAATTTTTTTTTATATTTTCAGGTTCTTCCGCCAGTTAATCTTACTGTTTGCTTTGCACTTAACATCAATATCAATGTTCCGATTTCTGGCCTCGGTATTCCAGACAGTGGTTCCTACAATGGCAGCTGGTAGTTTTGCACTATTATTAATCTCATTGTTTAGTGGCTTCGTAATTACACAACGTAAGGCTTCATACTTTTTCTTGAATTTGATTGTAGATTATATACCATAAGATTTAGTTCCAGCTACATTGTTGGTTGCAGCCTCCATGCCAGTTTGGTTGAAGTGGGGTTTTTGGGTTTCCCCTCTGACATATGGAGAGATAGGCCTTTCCATGAATGAATTTCTTGCTCCACGATGGCAAAAGGTGAGCCTCTCTTGGCCTTGCTTCTCATAGCCCCGGCTTCTTGGTTCCTGTAATAAGGCAACATAAAGCGGCATTCTTGGTGGAGAATATAGTAGTCGTTCCCTTATTTGTGCTATCATAGCAACTCATAATCATGAGTGTATCCAAAAATTAAATGACTACTCAAAGAAATTAACTTTAGAAATAAAGTGAATGGGACTATTAAGCTGTCTGCTCTAATTATTTTGTGGCTTTGATACCTTTTTCTGTGATAACCATTAGTGCTATCAAAATCATTCCTTTCTTATGCAGATTGCATTTATCAAATTCTATGCATCTACTAGATAGTGCACTTTGAATGCCAGATGTTATTGTGCATGCCAAGATTTTATTATCAAACCCTGCTAATGGTAGTGCCATTTATGTACCTGTATTTAATTAAAGAGTAGCAAAGATGGTCATTCATTACTCAACCTGCTTTCTGTTCTTATTTGTAGATGCTATCCACGAATACAACAATAGGGCGAGAAACACTAGAAAGCCGTGGACTAAACTTTGACGGATATCTGTTCTGGGTATCACTTGGTGCCTTATTCGGGTTTACTTTAGTTTTCAACATTGGCTTTACCCTGGCTTTAAGCTTCTTGAAGTGTAAGTGCATTGTTCTTATTATGATATATTAACTTTAGAAAAGTGGAGAAACACGTTTGTTAACCTAAATAAATGTGCACAGCTCCTGGATCGTCTCGTGCCATGATTTCCCAAGAAAAGCTTTCCCAGATACAAAGAAGTGAAGATTCCTGCAATGATTCACATGTGGAAGAAAAGTCCAGGGGTTCTCCTAAAAATACTAATAAAAACTCAGGTTAGCTCGACTCTTTTTCTCACTTCTCTAACTGTTCTTTTTGTTTTCTTCCAAAATTTGTTCCTTGTTCATTTCTTCAGCATTTGATGCGAAAGTTGTCTTAATCAACAGGCAGGATGGTATTACCTTTCCAACCCTTAACAGTAGCATTTCAGGATTTGCAATACTATATTGATACCCCTTTGGTAATTGTGTTAACATTCAGCTCATGTAAACATATTTAGAGCCATTCTATCAGACAACATTAAATTTATATTCTTTCTTTTCCTTCTTTTTTTTCCCTCGTTATGGACTTAGGAAATGAGAGGAGGAGGATATGCCCAGAAAAAACTTCAACTTCTTTCAGACATTACAGGTGCTTTCAGGCCTGGTGTTCTCACAGCATTAATGGGTGTTAGTGGAGCTGGAAAGACTACTCTCCTTGATGTTCTTGCAGGAAGAAAAACTAGTGGCTATATTGAAGGTGAAATAAGAATTGGTGGGTATCCTAAGGTTCAGGAAACATTTGCTAGGATTTCAGGTTACTGTGAGCAAACTGACATACATTCTCCACAAATCACCGTAGAAGAATCTGTGATCTTTTCTGCTTGGATGCGTCTTGCTCCCGAGATTGACTCAAAAACAAAAGCTGTAAGACTCTTAAAGATGTGCTTGTTCTTAGTTATAAATCCATTATTGAGATAATTTGTGCTGAAGCTGCTGTGAAATGTCCCTGCAGGAATTTGTGAATGAAGTCCTTGAGACCATTGAGCTTGATGCAATCAAGGATCACTTAGTTGGCATACTGGGTGTTAGTGGTCTATCAACAGAGCAACGAAAGCGGCTTACAATGGCTGTTGAACTTGTTGCCAACCCCTCTGTAATATTCATGGATGAACCTACAACTGGTTTGGATGCAAGAGCAGCAGCAATTGTCATGCGAGCAGTGAAGAATGTAGCTGACACAGGGAGAACAATTGTCTGCACCGTCCACCAACCAAGTATTGACATATTCGAAGCATTTGACGAGGTAAAATATTTTTTGAGAAATTTTTTTAGACCAATGAATATTTCATATGTGAACTATATAGTTCCTTAAATTGTGCTTTTAGTGCGTGAAATGAGTATTCTGAACAATGGAGTTACTGAAATCTCAAATATTAGTTTCAAGAGTCGAGTTAAAATTTTCCTGTTATCATGAAATTGTGATATAAAGATAGAAGTGTTATAGATCCCATGAACCTTTTATTTTTAATGTAGTTGATCCTTCTGAAAACTGGTGGGCATATGATCTACTCAGGACCATTGGGACAGAATTCAAGTAGGGTTATTGAGTATTTTGAGGTTGGTTCGTTATTGAATACTTGCATTTATTTTGTTTCCCCCTCATTTTTCTTGTAAGCATCTACTTAGCAAATTATCTGTCATAAACCTACCTTCACCTAACAATTTTTACTAACAGGGTATCTCTGGGGTGCCGAAGATTAGAAATAATTATAATCCATCAACTTGGATGTTGGAGGTCAGTTCAACATCTGCAGAAGCTGAACGTGGTCAAGATTTTGCTCAAATATACAGGGATTCAGCTTTATACAAGTGAGTGCAATTTAAACATCTATTCATTCTGGTGATATCCAAAGTTGAACAATGCCTTTTTTTTTTTCTTCTAAAAAGAAGTTAAACTATGCTTTAATGCTTCAAATTTAGCAGAACCTGGAGTCTCTTCCAGGGATTTATTCTCATGCTCAACTCCAATAAACATCTTTAGAAGATTTATACCTCATCTTCTGTAAAATGCATAGGAAACTTAAGCATCACTTCTGGTGTTAGGTGACCTTAGTTGGACTTAATAATAAGATGAGCTTATATGCTACAACAGTAGCATACTTGCAAATGACTCTTCTACATTATCCACTTTTGTAGGAACAACAAAGAGCTTGTGACACAGCTGAGTGTTCCACCTCCTGGTTCAAGAGATCTGCATTTTCCTAGCCGTTTCTCACAAAATGGTTGGGGACAATTCAAATCCTGCCTATGGAAGCTGCACTTGTCTTATTGGAGAAGTCCCTCGTACAATTTGATGCGTATCATGCACACACTTGTATCCTCTTTGCTTTTTGGTGTACTGTTTTGGAACCAAGGAAAGAAAATGTAAGTTTTTTTATTTAATTGCATATCAATTCAACTCAACCAAAGTCATAGAGCATTACAGAGAGTAAAAGTAGATTAGCTCTCATCAAGTACCTGTCTCATACTAAGACAGAAATCTCCAACTTTGCAGGTCATTCAGCTAATATAGAATTAGGAATATTATTTTATGGATAATTTAAACATAAACAACTGCAAAGGATGAATGCAGTGTAACTTCCTCTGAACTTTGGAAATTAGTTTTGTTCCTTTAGTAAAAGCTTACATAATTCATCACTTGCTCATTGAAAAGGTCCACCCTATTGATTTTATGGAACTTTTAGATTTCACCATCTATGCACAGCATATTATGAACTGTTTGAGCTAATGTAGCTGCAACATTATTATTTTTTTTCATTTAGATATTATAAATAGAAGAAGAAAAAGTCTAAGTTTGTGTTTATTAAATAAAGGGAGAAGATCCTCTCTAGTAACTTGGGAAAATTTTTCCTCAAGTTCACTATTAGATGAATGCCACGTCAACACTATGATGACATGGCATTCATCTAAAAGTGTACTTGGGGAAAATTTTCCCCAAGTTACGGGAGAGGATCTTAGTTCTTAAATAAATACTCTTGTAATTAAAGATCTTATTCTGTTCAGTTCTAGATTTTGTTTCGTGTCTATTGTCCAGAGCAAACCCCTCACCCCCTTCTGCTATGCCTGTAAGATGTAGAACATTGGCAGTATTATGCAGATAAATAGCATTCTTTTTTTTCTTCTCCAGAGATAACCAACAGGATCTATTTAATAGACTTGGTTCGATGTATTCTGCTGTGATCTTTGTGGGCATATATAACTGCTCATCAGCTTTACCGCACTTTGCGAGAGAACGAAATGTAATGTATCGAGAAAGATTTGCAGGGATGTACTCTCCATGGGCTTACGCATTTGCGCAGGAATGATTTTCTCTAACTGATTAAGTTGAGATTATAACTGAACTTAACGTTTATTATTTCAGGCAAATTGTCTGTATTTTGGATTCTTACTTGACCTATGAATCCTACTTTGTTTTTATGTGTATATTTTCTTTTTTGGGTGATGAGGGTTTTCAGACTCTTGGTCCACCAATTAATCATGCAACCACCTCGTCCACATGTACCAGCAAAAACTTGGAATAAATTCTATAGCCGTGGCCTAGTTATTTGCACTCAGTTTTTGTGTGTGTATTGTTGTGATTATGAAAAGAAAATGAAGTCTTTAGTAAGAATCATACTTTCTTACTACTCCAAATTTGCTATTGGTTCTACAGGTGACAGTTGAGATTCCCTATCTGTTTATTCTAAGTGTTGAATTTGTGATCATTACTTATCCGATGATTGGGTATTATGGATCAGCATATAAAGTTTTCTGGTGCTTCTATGCTATGTTCTGTTCACTTCTTAACTTCAACTATCTAGGAATGCTCCTTGTGTCATTGACTCCAAATTTCATGCTAGCTGCAATTCTATCCTCTGCTTTCTACACAATTTTTAATCTATTTGCTGGGTTTTTAATTCCTCAACCGGTAAGTTGTCATCCTCTTATACATGTTGAAATTTATGTGTTTATAACTAAGAAAGAAATTGACCGAAAATTTTGTTGATTTGTAGCAAGTTCCCAGTTGGTGGATTTGGTTGTTTTATCTGAGTCCTACTTCTTGGTCGTTAAATGGGTTGCTCACTTCTCAATATGGTGACATAGACAAGGAACTACTGGTATTTGGAGAAACTAAAACAGTAGCTGTCTTTTTAGAAGATTACTTTGGGTTTCACCATGATCGCTTACCCATTACAGCCCTTGTTCTCATAGTCTTCCCTCTATGTTTTGCTTCTCTTTTCGCATTTTGTATAGGACGATTGAATTTTCAACGGAGGTGAATCTCTTCTCTCTTCCTAGTTAGAGGACTAGCAATTATAAGGATTTGCAGATTGCATTTGATGTTGGATATATACACAAAGAAAGCTTTCTGTGGACATGTTTTTCTCTAGTCGAAATTCCCCAAAAGTTTTAGTGTGATAGCCAGACTTTCAATCCCATTTTTTCAAATGTTACAGAGAAATCAAATCCAAGATGAACAAATCAGCGAGTTGCTTGGAGAAGAAGTTGGTCATCAGACCAACTGAGAAAATTTCAAATAAACATAAATGATCCAAAAATCAGAATCAAAATATTCTCAATTTTCATATCACAGAAAATAGTTCAAGGTTTCAAGCGACACATTGAAATATCATTTCGAGGAACAATCACTTTACCATCAAATCCGATGCACCCTACCAACATTTAGCTTCTCTGTTATACAACAAATCTCATTTAATCATCACCAATGTTACAAACCAAAAAAGAAAATGAACAATTAACATCACGGTAAACCTAAATTTCAAGGTAAAAAATATAAATATACAATGAAAAAGCAATGATCAAATAGAATTAAACCCTAAATCTAAATAACCTAACAATCAAAATAAATAAAAAAATGATGAATAAAAACAATTATATTAAAACTTGGGCATCTAGTACCACCCAAATATAAAAACTTACACGAATATATCTCAATAAAATCAAAAAAATCTTTATCATTTAAAAAAAAAAGTTACTATTTACCAAAAAAACAACTTAACTTGCTCAATGTGGTTCTTTTACCTCTCTACTCACCTATAGGTAAAGATATAAATAGCTACAGACATAGACAAAACATACCGAAGTTAGATAAACTTTGGATAAAACTTTTGATATAGATTTTTTTTTGAATTTTATTTCCTAAAGCGAACGCATCCTTATCAATCATATTATTATTCCTCGAAACCTTAGCAATCGTACACCACAAAATAGAATCTGGCACAGAAACAACAATATTAGCCATTATTAACGTGAAGAAAAAAGCATGTTAAGTTCTTCCGATTGAACAAAACAGGCCAGAGAGGAAATATTTTGTACTGAGTCGGTAAAAATTCATGGTCTTGATTCAGTTGATTACTTCATTCGTGATGAACAAAAGCAAAAATTCAACTGTTACATCCCTCTCTTTCCATTTCCAGAATCTCATAAAGTATCAAGACAACTCTACACGTTTTCCATCAGATAAAATTGGGAACTCTATATATTTTATATATGACAGACATAAAAAGAAAAAAAAAAGAGAATTTTTTTAAAACAGAAAAATAACGACAAGCAAGCAATAAGTGACCTCTTTAATTAGTTAAATGGCAGCTGCAAAATAACAAGCAAATTTTGAATCACTTGAAAGCAATAACTGGAATGATTTTACTCTTGGGGTTTCTCCCACTTGAGGGGCTTCACCACCTCCCATGTGAAGTCAGGGTCGTCCCTGCCAAAGTGTCCATATGCAGCGGTCTTCAGGAACCTCCCATTGCCACCCCTCTTCAGATCAAGGTTAATTGAAATCATACCAGGCCTGAAATCGAAATGCTCTTTCACAATCTTGAGAATCTCCTTGTCCGGGATCTTTCCAGTGCCATACGTGTCAACAAAGACAGACAATGGTTTAGGCACACCAATGGCATAAGAGACTTGAACAATGCACCTACGAGCAAGCCCATTGGAAACAATGCTCTTGGCAGCCTGCCTAACAATGTAGGCTCCACTCCTATCCACCTTGGTAGGATCCTTGCCAGAGAAGGCACCACCACCATGAGCTCCCCAACCACCATAGGTATCAATGATGATCTTGCGGCCAGTGAGACCTGCATCACCATGAGGACCAGCAATGACGAAACGGCCTGATGGGTTGAGATGGAAGATTGTCTTTTCATCAAGGTACTTCTCTGGAATCACAGGCTTGATCACATGCTCTTTAAGGTCAGCAGCAATCTCGTCATTAGTAACAGTTTCATCATGTTGTGTGGAAATCAAAACAGTGTGCACCCGAACAGGAACCATAGCACCATTATCATTGTAGTACTCAACTGTGACTTGGGTTTTGCCATCAGGTCTCAACCAAGGGCAGGTCCCATTCTTGCGGACCTCGGTGAGGCGAGCACCAAGCTTGGTTGCAAGGACATGGCTTAGAGGCACTCAGGCGTCTCATCAGTGGCATAGCCAAACATGTGACCCTGGTCACCAGCACCGATCTCCTCAGGGCGCTTGGTGAGATGACCATGGACCCCCTGTGCAGTATCAGGGCTCTGCTGCTCAATGTAAACCAAGACCTTGCAGTTGTCAGCGTCAAGACCCACATCATCAGAAACAAACCCAATAGAACGGCAGGTGTCGTGGACAATTTTCTCATAGTCTACATTGGCTTTTGTCGTGATCTCTCCAAAAACCATGACCATGTTGGTCTTACTGCAGGTCTCACAAGCGACCTTGCTGTCAGGGTCTTGCGCGAGGCAGGCATCAAGGACGGCATCAGAAATCTGATCACAGAGCTTGTCAGGGTGCCCTTCATTTACTGATTCAGAAGTGAATAGGAAGGTTTCCATTCTCTCAAGCTGCAAAGCAAACCACAATATTGTCAACAAAAATTCAATTCATATCGAAACATTTAAAAAAAGAAAAAAAAGAGGCACTAACCTATTAAAAATGAGCAATCCATCTAATACCAGAATATACAATCAAATTGAAGAGTGAAAATAAACATTATTGGGGGAGGGGGGACTAACCTATACAAAAGGAGCAATCCATCAAATACCAGAATATAATGAGTGCGATAAATATAAGGAAAAAGGGGGGCATTAACCCACACAACAGGAGCAATCCATCTAATACCATAATATACAATCAAGTTGAAAAGTGAAAGAAACATTTTAAAAAATAAACAAAAAAGGGGCACTAGATCATATAAAAGGAGCAATCCATCTATTACCAGAATACTGTAGTGGTTACTAAATACTGTAGGACTAGTAAACATTTTGCCATTTCAATTACTTTAGTATTTATTTGGAGCACAACTTTATTACCAAAATGAATGTAAAATCCAAACAACAAAATACTTATAAACAAAAAGTAAAATCCACAACAAAAGTTCTAATCAATATAAAAAAACAAACAAAATCCTCTATACATGTGAACTGAGGTGGTTCTGTAGATGTGTTGGTTCAGGTGAGGGCAAATTGTCTAAGAATTGACTTAATTTTCCATTCTGAGTTGCTGTGTTTAACCCACAAATTGTATGTTTCCCCAAGTCACTCTATTTTTCTCTTTTAAAGGTTTTACCCTCCGGCAGTATGTAGACTTATTTCACTAAGAGGCAATCTAAAGGTTTAAGAAAAAGGAATACCTTTTATATTACAGTGCTTGATAAGATACTAATAAAAATATGATTTGTAGCACACTTACTGCTAGATGGACTTGTGTATTCTGTTTTTAGTAATATTTATTTTCTTGAGTTAAGGCCTTTATATTCTTTTTTAGTACTATTCATTTTCTTGAGTTAATGAGGATGTACTAGTGTTCCCCCCCTTTAAGTTAGGTTCGCGGTTTCGTTATATTTCGACTCTTAACAAAATTTCTCGTTGGTTAATTTGTGTGCTTTTATTGCACGGCATATTTTTATTAATCACTAGACATCAAAGTATATTTGATTAATTAGTACTTATCAAGCTTAGTTTCATAGATTTCATTATTTTCATAAAAAAAATTCAGCAGCTCTCATTATTCCCACGCATTAACATATACAATTTTTTATGTTTCACTGAACATGGAATCATTATTATGCTTGCAGGTAAATCTAGTTGATTGGCTGAAAATGATGGTTGGAAGCAGGCGATCAGAAACCTATTTTCATTTATTCCGTATATGGAAAGCTCACCTTCAAGGACGATCAATCTTTGATTGACTATGATTACTTTCAGGATTCAATCATGGACAATTAAAAGCCTCTCTTTTATTGGTAGGTGCGCTGTAATTGGTTTCTTTTGTTCTTTTAAGGCATTCAAAATCGCTGGTGCTCCATGCTTATTTTGCCCTATAAGGAATGTTGTGAATGTCCTTAAAATATATGGATTCCTTGTTTCAAATCAGGTTCTTTGTGGGTAGCATGAGTTCAAACTTGGTCGCTCCGAGGCCTTAGTTTCTGGGCAGTAAAGTCTCATGCAAAACGTACATGGAACAGGAAGCTGGAGAAAACTGCTGGAGCGAAGGCCACAAGCTAAGTCTTTCCTACAAATTGAAGTGAGGTTTGCCTGTACTTGCTTAAGTTGCTGATGTTATTAGAGCTTCTGATTGACATTGGCCAGCAGCTCGGTGCCTCGGCTTGAAGCCTTGGTTCAAATCCTGCAACTTGTGTTCTTTGTAACCATTTTCATTTGACTATTTCACGTTTTGAATGGTTACTTGAATTTCTAAATGAATGGCATTTGATATTATCAGTGTTTTTTAATTCCTTTCTGGTCTTCTTATAATCACAATTTTTTGTCGTTCATGTTGTCATTTGGCAACTTATTTTGTGCATTCAAACACGGCACATGCAGCTGACCATTGTTACCATTCCATGGGATTAATGGATTTTTTTTATAGGTTGGGAATTAGTAATTTATGATTTTTGAGAGTTATGGTGGTTATAATCATCTAACTGCATTTGATTGCAGGATAAGTTCTTGTTGAAAGTTCATAGTTAGCCATGCTCATATTTTTGCCTCTCCAAGAAAATCCACTAATCCTGTACTTCGTTGCAACCTAGCTGTTTTAGTCATACAGAAAACAGGGTAATTTATTTTTTGGGTAAGAAAAAAAAATGAGGGAATTGATGTTTTCTTCTTACATGCATAAATCACAATCCTCTAAAGTTAAGAAGATTTGAGAATAGAATCAAACACATGATAGAAAACATCAATTCTCTTATTTTCCATCCTCTCCCTCTTCGTTTCTCCTACTCTTTTTCTCTACCAATCAGAGTCTTAGCTTAATCACATGTGTTTAATGCGCTACAAAAAATAAGTTTGATATCTGGAATTGGTTGCAGATTAGCCACAAAGAAACTGCCAAAAATATGGTGAAGAGGGATTTGAGCAACTTATTAGAGTATGATCTACGCAGGCTCTGTCCCAGTGGAAGAAAACCAATGACTAGCGTCCATTTAGATTGTCAGCCAAGTAAAGGGGGAGGTTTTCTGAAGTTAATAACCTGTGTTCTTTTCATTTCTGTTTGCTACAATTATATATTGAAATCTTGCTGTCCAAGTTATGTTTCTTGGATCATTACGTTTCTTCTTTTTATAATGTGCTTATGACACCTCATATTTAGCATATCTCTGTGGCATGTCATTACCATGATTACTTAAATTCTTAATTTCTTTTGAGGGTCCCATGCATCAACATAATATTTTATTAACTTGGAACTTGTTGATGCCCTTTGTAAAATAATCTCTGCAATTTATACCTACTGCCTGATTATTGATCCGTTCTAACGAATAGGAAATTTCTTGGTTGATGTTTTGTACTTGCAGCTATGATATTTGTCAATATGCCACGCAGAAATTTGACTGAAACAGGGAAAGTTTCTTATTTGACAAGAGCAACAGGCAGTGAAGCTAGCGATGGAAAAGCATGGATACTGGGTACAAAAAGGGCCTTGATTCATGCCATTTATCTAGATTGGGAAGAGTGTAAGTTGAATCCCAAAGTCAATTCTCCCTTTACTGTAAATTAAAGCAGTAAAGTGTTGAGTAATAAAAGGCACTATTTGGATAGTGGTGATCTCATGGATTAGGTTACGTAGAGTTATTATGGAATTGAAAAAATTCATTGATAATTACAAAGAAAATGAATAATAATTATTTTAATTTTTTTAAATACTGAAATTACTACTCAATTTTCCTGTAATTATCAGTGAACTTTTCCTATTCCGCAACTCCCACCAAACTGGATATCAACAACTAAAACATCTCTCCCTCTCACACACACACATAGATTATATAACTTGTCAAATCATAGATTATCTCTCGTATACAGCATTTTCAACTCTTTTTTATTAAGAATAAAGATGATGCATTACCTTACCTCATCAACTTTTGTAGCTTAAACACAAGCAGAAGCTTGTATTTCTATATTATACCTCCCTTCCTGTCTATTTTAAAAGTTTGAAGCTCACCGGTTTATCAAATATGGCTCAGATGATTGTTACAGATGAGATAGAGTCACTGAGAATTGAGCTGGCAGAGACAGGAAGTAGTCTGAGATCATCATTTCGGCGCCATACCTCTAGTTTCCGAAGCAGTTCAGCATTGAGCTCTGGGAAGGATGATCCCGATGTTGAATATGCTTTGCAGTGGGCTACAATTGAGAGATTACCTACTTTTGAACGGTTAAGATCATCTTTGTTTGCTATAGACAATGGTGGAGATGTGGTAGATGACATAAGAAAACAGGTGATAGATGTTACCAAACTGGGAGCTTTCGAAAGGCACATGTTCATTGAAAAGCTCATCAAACACGTTAAGAATGACAACATGAAGTTGTTGTGGAAAATCAGAAATAGAATAGACAAGTAAGCTCCCCACCTTTTTATAACTATTCATATATATACTTTGCTAATCATTCACATTTATTTATGTGTAGATGTGTGTATGCTTTCTCTTATTTATGCATGTATAAAGACACATAAAGACACAAAAAGGAACAATGACAACTACATGAAAAAGATAGAATATTCATACACATGCTTTGACATGCGGGTTATTTATGCACTGTGGAATTTAATAATTATATATCATTTAAAGAGAAAACAAAGCTGGAAGGTGTTGATCCACGATGCTTAATGACCGATTCACAAGTTGTGAATGCCATGTTGCTATGTATTACCTTCACTAATTCAACTCATGAATGCCTTATTTTTGTGTTTATTTTTTGTAATTCTACACAAACATACACACAGCACTTATGTTTTTAACATTTGGTTTGGATCTCAACTCGATCTTGTAGAATTGGTGTTGAATTGCCCACCGTAGAGGTGAGATACAAGAACTTACGTGTGGAAGCTGAGTGTGAGGTAGTTCACGGAAAGCCCCTCCCAACTCTATGGACTTCTCTCAAACACTTTTTTTCTGTAAGTATCTTCATCATCTAAGAGTTATTTTTTTTTTATTATCATTGACACTGTCATTGATTTTCTGCACATTTTAATAATTTCATATGTTTTTACTTATGGGTTAAATAAATCGGGTTTACTGTAACATAGTTGACGGTAAGGTAAACCTTAGAGAGAGGTAGTGTAGAGTTATGCGGTTGTATGCATCCCAACTGTAAATTTTTAAAAGGAAAATAAGACTGAGGGTTTGACTAGTTATTGTAATATTCTTACATACTAGTTGGACCTTGTTTTACAGGACTTAGCGAAGCTCTCAGGTGCAAAGTTAAATGAAGCCAAAATAAGCATCCTTAATGATGTCAGCGGTATCATAAAGCCGGGAAGGTATGTTATGGAAGGTTCATTTATGTTAAGTTGGCTTAATTGAACTCAACTGTCAAGTCACTTGGTCACCATTCTACATTCTATAGGCTAATCTTCCTTTAAATGATAGATTTTGATATTTTTTTATAAGTTTGCTTCAACTCTTAATTATACATGTAGGTCGTGAACCAATTTTCAAGCCAAACATGTTGATTCTTCTCTAAACTTATTTGTACTTTCATTATGTTTATATTTGAACTAAAGTTAATCTATGCCAATTAATAGTTTCCTTTCACTTTTGTCCTGCTTTTCAGGGGAAGAGAGTGTTTATAATAGCAAAGGAAAACTTTTTTTTTCCAGGAATTGTTACTGAGGAAAGTTGCAGAATTTTGGTGATATAATAGTAAAAAGAGAGTTAATTATGCTTACTTTCACTGCAGGATGACTTTATTGCTTGGTCCCCCTGGATGTGGGAAGACGTCCCTTTTAAAGGCTCTTTCAGGAAATCTAGACAAATCTCTCAAGGTTTGGCACTTTCTTTATACGAACATTTTTATGAGTACCTTGTTGAAGATATGCGAAACTACAGCTTGCAAATCAAACCTGCAGAAGGATGACAAAAAAGAAGCTCAAAACATAACTGGTGTCCATCAAAATGTTACTATATGAGTGTTGTATCATTGTTTTACATAAAGATTGAAAAAACATCTCATTGTCTTATATACAAACTTAAGGTTCCCTCAATTTGTACCATGGAATGAATATTTCCTAATTAGTCTGTGTTTCAATGCTGGAATTGTAGCTTCTAAAATATGCATTCCGAGCATGCAACAGATCATGCATCTAATATCTTGGTCAGAAGAAGGATACAGGATGAAGCATAATTTTCAATATGTTGCATTTTTTCCTCTCTAATTAATTAAAAGGATCACTCAATTATCTTTTTCAAAATGATGATTAAATACAAACCCACCTATATAACTGTATACTCTAGGTTTGATTTGTGAATTGTGATAAGGGGACATTATATAAGGTAAAATTTTTGAGTTTTAATTTTTATTTCCTTTAAGAGCCTTTATTTTGTATCTGTACTAATTATAACTTGACCTTCTCGTTTCTTCAATAGTACTCTGGTGAAGTCTCTTACAATGGTTACAGATTAGAGGAGTTTGTTCCTAAGAAAACTTCTGCTTATATAAGTCAATATGACCTGCACATTGCTGAGATGACTGTAAGGGAAACACTTGACTTCTCGGCTCGTTGTCAGGGTGTTGGAAGCCGGTCAGGTAGTTTTTCCTTTAGTATAAATCTATGATGATTTATTTATGATACTTTTTTCGATACAAGAAAGTGATATGACTATCTTTCTTGTCTATGAAGACATTATGATGGAGGTCAGTAGAAGGGAGAAGGAAGCAGGAATTGTTCCAGATCCAGACATAGATACATACATGAAGGTAACTTATAGCATCTCTGGTTGTTTCCTCTTTATATTTGAGCTGGTTAGCATGGCACAAACTTGTGTTACATGCGCCTATGTAAAAGCACTTTGCAATGCTATCAAATGGAATTGGATGTTCCCTTGTACAAATTTACTGTTGAGGAAAGCCACAATTCCACCTAATTCTGTTTACATGGTACCAAAGGCAGTGTTATTTTCTTTTTTCCAGTCTTTGTTCTTTATGCTGTTGCTAATATTATGTATTGTAATGTTGATTACTATTGGTTGATGTCAACAGGCAATATCTGCCGAAGGACTGAAAAGAACCCTGCAAACAGACTACATTTTAAAAGTGATTCTTTTATATAGACGAGTCTTCAAACTTCTTTGTTGTAATTCATATTTATATACTTATCATTTAATGAGTCTGCCATGACTTCTCAGATCTTAGGGCTTGATATCTGTGCGGATACACTGGTTGGTGATGCCATGAGAAGAGGTATCTCTGGGGGTCAGAAAAAGAGACTGACTACAGGTAGATTGACAACTTAAACAGATTATACAGATCAACCCTCTTCATTATGAAATGGTAACAATATTAATACCAAATCCCAACATCAACTGGAATTTTGAGGAATGAAATTGAATATTATGATGTTCTTTGAGGAGCCAATTTTTCAATTGAATTATGCAGGGGAGATGATTATAGGCCCAACAAAAGCTTTGTTTATGGACGAAATAACGAATGGATTAGATAGTTCCACTGCATTTCAGATTGTTACTTGTCTTCAGCAGCTGGTCCATATCACAGATGCTACTGTATTGGTTTCTCTTCTTCAGCCAGCCCCAGAAACCTATGATCTCTTTGATGACATTATATTAATGGCAGAGGGGGAAATCGTATATCATGGCCCACGTGATCAAGTTCTAGAATTCTTTGAGGATTGTGGTTTAAGGTGTCCTGAAAGGAGAGGAGTTGCAGACTTCCTCCAGGAGGTAAGTGAATTGAGCTCTAATCATTTCCTTTAATAAGTTATTCAATTTTCACTTTCACTTTGCAGGTTATATCTAGAAAAGATCAAGCACAGTATTGGTTCCACACTGAACTACCCCACAGTTATGTTTCAGTGGATATGCTCTCCAAGACATTCAGGGAATCTTCTATTGGAAAGAAGTTTGAGAAGGATCTTTCGGAGCCATATGATAAATCCCAAGGCCATAGGGATGCTCTTTCATTTACAGTTTATTCTCTTCCAAAATGGGAATTGTTTATAGCTTGCATGTCAAGGGAATTTCTTCTCATGAAGAGAAATTCTTTTGTCTATGTTTTTAAAACAATTCAGGTTATGATTTATACTTTTACATTCTTACATCATTCTTTCTCTTTTTTTGATGAGACATTTTTTTCTGTCATTCCTATGATTGTGTTTTGTTCACCTGCTTTATCTACACCTTGCCAAGTTTCAAACACTTTGAAGTCCTCTTTTTTCTGCAGCTTACCATAACTGCAGTTATCACAATGACTGTATTTCTGCGGACTCGGATGGACATTGATGTTCTTCATGCAAATTACTATATGGGATCCTTTTTCTTTACGCTTATCATAGTTCTTGTTGATGGGTTTCCCGAGTTGTCCATGACCATTGAACGACTTGCTGTTTTCTATAAACAGAAAGAGTTGTGTTTTTATCCAGCATGGGCTTATGCAATTCCAGCCACTTTATTGAAGGTTCCTCTTTCATTACTTGAATCTCTGGTTTGGACATGTCTTACTTATTATGGTATCGGATACAGCCCTGAGGTTTGGAGGTGAGCTTCATATGAAAGGCTGACAATTTGTTCAAGTGCTTCTATTTGGCATGAATCATTGTGCTTCATTTTCATTTTTAGATCATCAATTAGTGAGTAAATATTGAAATTTATACTAATATATCCCAGTAATGAGTATGAACAATTTTTTTTATATTTTCAGGTTCTTACGCCAGTTAATCTTACTGTTTGCTTTGCACTTAACATCAATATCAATGTTCCGATTTCTGGCCTCGGTATTCCAGACAGTGGTTCCTACAATGGCAGCTGGTAGTTTTGCACTATTATTAATCTCATTGTTTAGTGGCTTCGTAATTACACAACGTAAGGCTTCATACTTTTTCTTGAATTTGATTGTAGATTATATACCATAAGATTTAGTTCCAGCTACATTGTTGGTTGCAGCCTCCATGCCAGTTTGGTTGAAGTGGGGTTTTTGGGTTTCCCCTCTGACATATGGAGAGATAGGCCTTTCCATGAATGAATTTCTTGCTCCACGATGGCAAAAGGTGAGCCTCTCTTGGCCTCGCTTCTCATAGCCCCGGCTTCTTGGTTCCTGTAATAAGGCAACATAAAGCGGCTTTCTTGGTGGAGAATATAGTAGTCGTTCCCTTATTTGTGCTATCATAGCAACTCATAATCATGAGTGTATCCAAAAATTAAATGACTACTCAAAGAAATTAACTTTAGAAATAAAGTGAATGGGACTATTAAGCTGTCTGCTCTAATTATTTTGTGGCTTTGATACCTTTTTCTGTGATAACCATTAGTGCTATCAAAATCATTCCTTTCTTATGCAGATTGCATTTATCAAATTCTATGCATCTACTAGATAGTGCACTTTGAATGCCAGATGTTATTGTGCATGCCAAGATTTTATTATCAAACCCTGCTAATGGTAGTGCCATTTATGTACCTGTATTTAATTAAAGAGTAGCAAAGATGGTCATTCATTACTCAACCTGCTTTCTGTTCTTATTTGTAGATGCTATCCACGAATACAACAATAGGGCGAGAAACACTAGAAAGCCGTGGACTAAACTTTGACGGATATCTGTTCTGGGTATCACTTGGTGCCTTATTCGGGTTTACTTTAGTTTTCAACATTGGCTTTACCCTGGCTTTAAGCTTCTTGAAGTGTAAGTGCATTGTTCTTATTATGATATATTAACTTTAGAAAAGTGGAGAAACACGTTTGTTAACCTAAATAAATGTGCACAGCTCCTGGATCGTCTCGTGCCATGATTTCCCAAGAAAAGCTTTCCCAGATACAAAGAAGTGAAGATTCCTGCAATGATTCACATGTGGAAGAAAAGTCCAGGGGTTCTCCTAAAAATACTAATAAAAACTCAGGTTAGCTCGACTCTTTTTCTCACTTCTCTAACTGTTCTTTTTGTTTTCTTCCAAAATTTGTTCCTTGTTCATTTCTTCAGCATTTGATGCGAACGTTGTCTTAATCAACAGGCAGGATGGTATTACCTTTCCAACCCTTAACAGTAGCATTTCAGGATTTGCAATACTATATTGATACCCCTTTGGTAATTGTGTTAACATTCAGCTCATGTAAACATATTTAGAGCCATTCTATCGGACAACATTAAATTTATATTCTTTCTTTTCCTTCTTTTTTTCCCTCGTTATGGACTTAGGAAATGAGAGGAGGAGGATATGCCCAGAAAAAACTTCAACTTCTTTCAGACATTACAGGTGCTTTCAGGCCTGGTGTTCTCACAGCATTAATGGGTGTTAGTGGAGCTGGAAAGACTACTCTCCTTGATGTTCTTGCAGGAAGAAAAACTAGTGGCTATATTGAAGGTGAAATAAGAATTGGTGGGTATCCTAAGGTTCAGGAAACATTTGCTAGGATTTCAGGTTACTGTGAGCAAACTGACATACATTCTCCACAAATCACCGTAGAAGAATCTGTGATCTTTTCTGCTTGGATGCGTCTTGCTCCCGAGATTGACTCAAAAACAAAAGCTGTAAGACTCTTAAAGATGTGCTTGTTCTTAGTTATAAATCCATTATTGAGATAATTTGTGCTGAAGCTGCTGTGAAATGTCCCTGCAGGAATTTGTGAATGAAGTCCTTGAGACCATTGAGCTTGATGCAATCAAGGATCACTTAGTTGGCATACTGGGTGTTAGTGGTCTATCAACAGAGCAACGAAAGCGGCTTACAATGGCTGTTGAACTTGTTGCCAACCCCTCTGTAATATTCATGGATGAACCTACAACTGGTTTGGATGCAAGAGCAGCAGCAATTGTCATGCGAGCAGTGAAGAATGTAGCTGACACAGGGAGAACAATTGTCTGCACCGTCCACCAACCAAGTATTGACATATTCGAAGCATTTGACGAGGTAAAATATTTTTTGAGAAATTTTTTTAGACCAATGAATATTTCATATGTGAACTATATAGTTCCTTAAATTGTGCTTTTAGTGCGTGAAATGAGTATTCTGAACAATGGAGTTACTGAAATCTCAAATATTAGTTTCAAGAGTCGAGTTAAAATTTTCCTGTTATCATGAAATTGTGATATAAAGATAGAAGTGTTATAGATCCCATGAACCTTTTATTTTTAATGTAGTTGATCCTTCTGAAAACTGGTGGGCATATGATCTACTCAGGACCATTGGGACAGAATTCAAGTAGGGTTATTGAGTATTTTGAGGTTGGTTCGTTATTGAATACTTGCATTTATTTTGTTTCCCCCTCATTTTTCTTGTAAGCATCTACTTAGCAAATTATCTGTCATAAACCTACCTTCACCTAACAATTTTTACTAACAGGGTATCTCTGGGGTGCCGAAGATTAGAAATAATTATAATCCATCAACTTGGATGTTGGAGGTCAGTTCAACATCTGCAGAAGCTGAACGTGGTCAAGATTTTGCTCAAATATACAGGGATTCAGCTTTATACAAGTGAGTGCAATTTAAACATCTATTCATTCTGGTGATATCCAAAGTTGAACAATGCCTTTTTTTTTTTCTTCTAAAAAGAAGTTAAACTATGCTTTAATGCTTCAAATTTAGCAGAACCTGGAGTCTCTTCCAGGGATTTATTCTCATGCTCAACTCCAATAAACATCTTTAGAAGATTTATACCTCATCTTCTGTAAAATGCATAGGAAACTTAAGCATCACTTCTGGTGTTAGGTGACCTTAGTTGGACTTAATAATAAGATGAGCTTATATGCTACAACAGTAGCATACTTGCAAATGACTCTTCTACATTATCCACTTTTGTAGGAACAACAAAGAGCTTGTGACACAGCTGAGTGTTCCACCTCCTGGTTCAAGAGATCTGCATTTTCCTAGCCGTTTCTCACAAAATGGTTGGGGACAATTCAAATCCTGCCTATGGAAGCTGCACTTGTCTTATTGGAGAAGTCCCTCGTACAATTTGATGCGTATCATGCACACACTTGTATCCTCTTTGCTTTTTGGTGTACTGTTTTGGAACCAAGGAAAGAAAATGTAAGTTTTTTTATTTAATTGCATATCAATTCAACTCAACCAAAGTCATAGAGCATTACAGAGAGTAAAAGTAGATTAGCTCTCATCAAGTACCTGTCTCATACTAAGACAGAAATCTCCAACTTTGCAGGTCATTCAGCTAATATAGAATTAGGAATATTATTTTATGGATAATTTAAACATAAACAACTGCAAAGGATGAATGCAGTGTAACTTCCTCTGAACTTTGGAAATTAGTTTTGTTCCTTTAGTAAAAGCTTACATAATTCATCACTTGCTCATTGAAAAGGTCCACCCTATTGATTTTATGGAACTTTTAGATTTCACCATCTATGCACAGCATATTATGAACTGTTTGAGCAAATGTAGCTGCAACATTATTATTTTTTTTCATTTAGATATTATAAATAGAAGAAGAAAAAGTCTAAGTTTGTGTTTATTAAATAAAGGGAGAAGATCCTCTCTAGTAACTTGGGAAAATTTTTCCTCAAGTTCACTATTAGATGAATGCCACGTCAACACTATGATGACATGGCATTCATCTAAAAGTGTACTTGGGGAAAATTTTCCCCAAGTTACGGGAGAGGATCTTAGTTCTTAAATAAATACTCTTGTAATTAAAGATCTTATTCTGTTCAGTTCTAGATTTTGTTTCGTGTCTATTGTCCAGAGCAAACCCCTCACCCCCTTCTGCTATGCCTGTAAGATGTAGAACATTGGCAGTATTATGCAGATAAATAGCATTCTTTTTTTTCTTCTCCAGAGATAACCAACAGGATCTATTTAATAGACTTGGTTCGATGTATTCTGCTGTGATCTTTGTGGGCATATATAACTGCTCATCAGCTTTACCGCACTTTGCGAGAGAACGAAATGTAATGTATCGAGAAAGATTTGCAGGGATGTACTCTCCATGGGCTTACGCATTTGCGCAGGTATGATTTTCTCTAACTGATTAAGTTGAGATTATAACTGAACTTAACGTTTATTATTTCAGGCAAATTGTCTGTATTTTGGATTCTTACTTGACCTATGAATCCTACTTTGTTTTTATGTGTATATTTTCTTTTTTGGGTGATGAGGGTTTTCAGACTCTTGGTCCACCAATTAATCATGCAACCACCTCGTCCACATGTACCAGCAAAAACTTGGAATAAATTCTATAGCCGTGGCCTAGTTATTTGCACTCAGTTTTTGTGTGTGTATTGTTGTGATTATGAAAAGAAAATGAAGTCTTTAGTAAGAATCATACTTTCTTACTACTCCAAATTTGCTATTGGTTCTACAGGTGACAGTTGAGATTCCCTATCTGTTTATTCTAAGTGTTGAATTTGTGATCATTACTTATCCGATGATTGGGTATTATGGATCAGCATATAAAGTTTTCTGGTGCTTCTATGCTATGTTCTGTTCACTTTTAACTTCAACTATCTAGGAATGCTCCTTGTGTCATTGACTCCAAATTTCATGCTAGCTGCAATTCTATCCTCTGCTTTCTACACAATTTTTAATCTATTTGCTGGGTTTTTAATTCCTCAACCGGTAAGTTGTCATCCTCTTATACATGTTGAAATTTATGTGTTTATAACTAAGAAAGAAATTGACCGAAAATTTTGTTGATTTGTAGCAAGTTCCCAGTTGGTGGATTTGGTTGTTTTATCTGAGTCCTACTTCTTGGTCGTTAAATGGGTTGCTCACTTCTCAATATGGTGACATAGACAAGGAACTACTGGTATTTGGAGAAACTAAAACAGTAGCTGTCTTTTTAGAAGATTACTTTGGGTTTCACCATGATCGCTTACCCATTACAGCCCTTGTTCTCATAGTCTTCCCTCTATGTTTTGCTTCTCTTTTCGCATTTTGTATAGGACGATTGAATTTTCAACGGAGGTGAATCTCTTCTCTCTTCCTAGCTAGAGGACTAGCAATTATAAGGATTTGCAGATTGCATTTGATGTTGGATATATACACAAAGAAAGCTTTCTGTGGACATGTTTTTCTCTAGTCGAAATTCCCCAAAAGTTTTAGTGTGATAGCCAGACTTTCAATCCCATTTTTTCAAATGTTACAGAGAAATCAAATCCAAGATGAACAAATCAGTGAGTTGCTTGGAGAAGAAGTTGGTCATCAGACCAACTGAGAAAATTTCAAATAAACATAAATGATCCAAAAATCAGAATCAAAATATTCTCAATTTTCATATCACAGAAAATAGTTCAAGGTTTCAAGCGACACATTGAAATATCATTTCGAGGAACAATCACTTTACCATCAAATCCGATGCACCCTACCAACATTTAGCTTCTCTGTTATACAACAAATCTCATTTAATCATCACCAATGATACAAACCAAAAAAGAAAATGAACAATTAACATCACGATAAACCTAAATTTCAAGGTAAAAAATATAAATATACAATGAAAAAGCAATGATCAAATAGAATTAAACCCTAAATCTAAATAACCTAACAATCAAAATAAATAAAAAAATGATGAATAAAAACGATTATATTAAAACTTGGGCATCTAGTACCACCCAAATATAAAAACTTACACGAATATATCTCAATAAAATCAAAAAAATCTTTATCATTTAAAAAAAAAGTTACTATTTACCAAAAAAACAACTTAACTTGCTCAATGTGATTCTTTTACCTCTCTACTCACCTATAGGTAAAGATATAAATAGCTACAGACAGAGACAAAACATACCGAAGTTATATAAACTTTGGATAAAACTTTTGATATAGATTTTTTTTTGACTTTTATTTCCTAAAGCGAACGCATCCTTATCAATCATATTATTATTCCTCGAAACCTTAACAATCGTACACCACAAAATAGAATCTGGCACAGAAACAACAATATCAGCCATTATTAACGTGAAGAAAAAAGCATGTTAAGTTCTTCCGATTGAACAAAACAGGCCAGAGAGGAAATATTTTGTACTGAGTCGGTAAAAATTCATGGTCTTGATTCAGTTGATTACTTCATTCGTGATGAACAAAAGCAAAAATTCAACTGTTACATCCCTCTCTTCCCATTTCCAGAATCTCATAAAGTATCAAGACAACTCTACACGTTTTCCATCAGATAAAATTGGGAACTCTATATATTTTATATATGACAGACATAAAAAGAAAAAAAAAAGAATTTTTTTAAAACAGAAAAATAACGACAAGCAAGCAATAAGTGACCTCTTTAATTAGTTATATGGCAGCTGCAAAATAACAAGCAAATTTTGAATCACTTGAAAGCAATAACTGGAATGATTTTACTCTTGGGGTTTCTCCCACTTGAGGGGCTTCACCACCTCCCATGTGAAGTCAGGGTCGTCCCTGCCAAAGTGTCCATATGCAGCGGTCTTCAGGAACCTCCCATTGCCACCCCTCTTCAGATCAAGGTTAATTGAAATCATACCAGGCCTGAAATCGAAATGCTCTTTCACAATCTTGAGAATCTCCTTGTCCGGGATCTTTCCAGTGCCATACGTGTCAACAAAGACAGACAATGGTTTAGGCACACCAATGGCATAAGAGACTTGAACAATGCACCTACGAGCAAGCCCATTGGAAACAATGCTCTTGGCAGCCTGCCTAACAATGTAGGCTCCACTCCTATCCACCTTGGTAGGATCCTTGCCAGAGAAGGCACCACCACCATGAGCTCCCCAACCACCATAGGTATCAATGATGATCTTGCGGCCAGTGAGACCTGCATCACCATGAGGACCGCCAATGACGAAACGGCCTGATGGGTTGAGATGGAAGATTGTCTTTTCATCAAGGTACTTCTCTGGAATCACAGGCTTGATCACATGCTCTTTAAGGTCAGCAGCAATCTCGTCATTAGTAACAGTTTCATCATGTTGTGTGGAAATCAAAACAGTGTGCACCCGAACAGGAACCATAGCACCATTATCATTGTAGTACTCAACTGTGACTTGGGTTTTGCCATCAGGTCTTAACCAAGGGCAGGTCCCATTCTTGCGGACCTCGGTGAGGCGAGCACCAAGCTTGGTTGCAAGGACATGGCTTAGAGGCATAAACTCAGGCGTCTCATCAGTGGCATAGCCAAACATGTGACCCTGGTCACCAGCACCGATCTCCTCAGGGCGCTTGGTGAGATGACCATGGACCCCCTGTGCAGTATCAGGGCTCTGCTGCTCAATGTAAACCAAGACCTTGCAGTTGTCAGCGTCAAGACCCACATCATCAGAAACAAACCCAATAGAACGGCAGGTGTCGTGGACAATTTTCTCATAGTCTACATTGGCTTTTGTCGTGATCTCTCCAAAAACCATGACCATGTTGGTCTTACTGCAGGTCTCACAAGCGACCTTGCTGTCAGGGTCTTGCGCGAGGCAGGCATCAAGGACGGCATCAGAAATCTGATCACAGAGCTTGTCAGGGTGCCCTTCATTTACTGATTCAGAAGTGAATAGGAAGGTTTCCATTCTCTCAAGCTGCAAAGCAAACCACAATATTGTCAACAAAAATTCAATTCATATCGAAACATTTAAAAAAAGAAAAAAAAAAGGCACTAACCTATTAAAAATGAGCAATCCATCTAATACCAGAATATACAATCAAATTGAAGAGTGAAAATAAACATTATTGGGGGAGGGGGGACTAACCTATACAAAAGGAGCAATCCATCAAATACCAGAATATAATGAGTGCGATAAATATAAGGAAAAAGGGGGGCATTAACCCACACAACAGGAGCAATCCATCTAATACCATAATATACAATCAAGTTGAAAAGTGAAAGAAACATTTAAAAAAATAAACAAAAAAGGGGCACTAGATCATATAAAAGGAGCAATCCATCTATTACCAGAATACTGTAGTGGTTACTAAATACTGTAGGACTAGTAAACATTTTGCCATTTCAATTACTTTAGTATTTATTTGGAGCACAACTTTATTACCAAAATGAATGTAAAATCCAAACAACAAAATACTTATAAACAAAAAGTAAAATCCACAACAAAAGTTCTAATCAATATAAAAAAACAAACAAAATCCTCTATACATGTGAACTGAGGTGGTTCTGTAGATGTGTTGGTTCAGGTGAGGGCAAATTGTCTAAGAATTGACTTAATTTTCCATTCTGAGTTGCTGTGTTTAACCCACAAATTGTATGTTTCCCCAAGTCACTCTATTTTTCTCTTTTAAAGGTTTTACCCTCCGGCAGTATGTAGACTTATTTCACTAAGAGGCAATCTAAAGGTTTAAGAAAAAGGAATACCTTTTATATTACAGTGCTTGATAAGATACTAATAAAAATATGATTTGTAGCACACTTACTGCTAGATGGACTTGTGTATTCTGTTTTTAATAATATTTATTTTCTTGAGTTAAGGCCTTTATATTCTTTTTTAGTACTATTCATTTTCTTGAGTTAATGAGGATGTACTAGTGTTCCCCCCCTTTAAGTTAGGTTCGCGGTTTCGTTATATTTCGACTCTTAACAAAATTTCTCGTTGGTTAATTTGTGTGCTTTTATTGCACGGCATATTTTTATTAATCACTGGACATCAAAGTATATTTGATTAATTAGTACTTATCAAGCTTAGTTTCATAGATTTCATTATTTTCATAAAAAAAATTCAGCAGCTCTCATTATTCCCACGCATTAACATATACAATTTTTTATGTTTCACTGAACATGGAATCATTATTATGCTTGCAGGTAAATCTAGTTGATTGGCTGAAAATGATGGTTGGAAGCAGGCGATCAGAAGAAGTAATAGATCCAAACATTGAGGTAAGACCATCAACGAGAGTCCTGAAGCGTGCCCTTTTGACTGCATTAAAGTGTGTTGATCCAGACTCTGAAAAGAGACCCAAGATGAGCCAAGTTGTGCGTATGCTTGAGTCCGAAGAATATCCTATACCAAGAGAGGTTAGCATCTGAATCTATTTGTCTCTTTACATCTGGTAGTTTATGAAATTATGTGTGCTAGAGCGGAAAGGTTCTAAAGCATGTAAATGGGTATGTATCTGATCATGGTGCTTCCTCCAATTTCTTGCTTCACTACTAATAGTAGGTGCACTTTTATGCTTTTATAACACAAAGCCATGCTGTCATTGTCATCAGAGCAATTTTTTTCCTATTGTTTCTTTCTCTGTCCAATTTCAAGCCTTTTTTGAGGGAATGGATGTATAGAGAGATGTTGGTATACTGAATAAAGCAAAACATTTGAATTTACAGGATCGGAGGCAGCGCAGAACTCATGGAGGCAGCATGGAGAACGAGTCGCATAAAGAAAATTCTGACACTGATCGAAGCGATTATCCTGGTTCGAGATCAGAAAGCAGGCGCACATAATCCTAACGGACATTTCATTTCAAGATTTTTAAGGATTTATAAACTGGAGGAGGGGGGCAGGTGTGATGCAATACTTCAAATTTTTTAACTTTCTACATAAGCTGTTGATATCTAGGGAATGGGGATTGGGGTGGATGGGAGAAAGTTTATCATATTTTCTTTTTAATATTTCTTTATTTTTTTCCCTTTTCATTTGTAGATGGAGAGATTTGTTTTTGTGTATGAAAGTGGTGTTGTAGAACCCAAGTCATAGGGGTGTGTGTACAGAGTTGAGTTAGCTCTTCAAGATTGTTTCGAGTGACGAAAAGAACAAGCTGCTCTTTGAAAAACATACTATTGCTTTTGCTGTTATTGCATCAAGAAAGATTGGTGGGTGCTAGCATAATAAACTCGTAAGAAAATTATTCTTTTCTTTGTGGTTTCAGATCCAGAACTTGAGGCTGCCCTTTTTAAATCAATAAATTTATTGGCACCTGCTTGCCAGCACTAAATTTTATTTTTGACGTTTTTTTGCCCTTGTTACCAGTGGACTTTCCTGAAATTAACAATGGACTTTTCTGAGAAAAACAGGGGTATGATTGAGGTAGCAACTTCTTTCATTGAAGTTGCTGTTTAGAAAATAATTTGTACAGGTAGTTAAAATGGGGTTGTACGCGACCCATTTGGCTATACACAAGGCAAAATGGGTGTAAAAGACAAATTTATACACTCAAATGAATGAGAGAAAATATGAAGGTGGATAAAGTTGTTCTTTCACAAGCATTTTGCCCTATATATAGCAAAATGAACTCAGTATTTAGCAATCCCGTTGGAGTGTTGGTGCTGTTAAGAAAAAGCATGAATACAAGAAAAATCAGATGGATAAAGCTTAAATTGGTTTGAGAAAGTAAGAAATGGGAACTGTTGACCAAACTAGTTTAAAGTTTTAGACTTTAGCAAAACTTACTTGAATCACATAATCTACCTAAACCCAGAAAACGCAGCGTATTGACATACCTCCGTTAACGTTCTCAAACAAATAGAAGTCGCACCATTTCGAGGTTTAAAAACCTTTTGTAACCGTTACCCTCTCTCTCGAACTCACTGTCTTTCTTTTTCTTTGGCTAGCTTAGTATCTTTCCCTTTAAGTTCAAGTTGTTTGGCCAACTGTTTTAAGCTTAAAAGGTACGAGGAAAATATGTCTTCCCTGAACTTTGTGTACCCCACAACCTTGAAATCTTTGAACGCCATCAATGTTCTTCACTCTTTCCTCATCATTTTTTTTTTTGGGTTGGAGTGAGCTAGCAGGAAGCTGGAATTTTCTTCTTCTTAATTTAATATATTATATTAAATTAAAAATAAATAAATGTTTTTGTGCACCACTTTTGGCTGCACAAACATGAGAGGTATCCCTCCTTTATGGGATCCACCAACTCTTGTTAAAGGTCATATTCGATTTCAAGTGCTTCGTGACAAGTAAGTTAGCTGAAAAATCCCTCCTTTTCCTTTCGTTATGTATGTACCTTTTTCTTTTCTTAATATTTTATGCATTATTGTAAGCAAGCATATGTGCTTTTTTTAAGGCCATTTTTTTTCTAAATGAAGGAACTTAATTATCTTATAATCATAGTGATTGACTAGAGCAAACCTTGGAGATGCTGGTGAGCACATGTTGACTATTTCACGTTTTGAATGGTTACTTGAATTTCTAAATGAATGGCATTTGATATTATCAGTGTTTTTTAATTCCTTTCTGGTTTCTTATAATCACAATTTTTTGTCGTTAATGTTGTCATTTGGCAACTTATTTTGTGCATTCAAACACGGCACATGCAGCTGACCATTGTTACCATTCCATGGGATTAATGGATTTTTTTTTATAGGTTGGGAATTAGTAATTTATGATTTTTGAGAGTTATGGTGGTTATAAGCATCTAACTGCATTTGATTGCAGGATAAGTTCTTGTTGAAAGTTCATAGTTAGCCATGCTCATATTTTTGCCTCTCCAAGAAAATCCACTAATCCTGTACTTCGTTGCAACCTAGCTGTTTTAGTCATACAGAAAACAGGGTAATTTATTTTTTGGGTAAGAAAAAAAAGTGAGGGAATTGACGTTTTCTTCCTATATGCATAAATCACAATCCTCCAAAGTTAAGAAGATTTGATAATAGAATCAAACACATGATAGAAAATATCAATTCTCTTATTTTCCATCCTCTCCCTCTTCGTTTCTCCTACTCTTTTTCTCTACCAATCAGAGTCTTAGCTTAATCACATGTGTTTAATGCGCTACAAAAAATAAGTTTGATATCTGGAATTGGTTGCAGATTAGCCACAAAGAAACTGCCAAAAATATGGTGAAGAGGGATTTGAGCAACTTATTAGAGTATGATCTACGCAGGCTCTGTCCCAGTGGAAGAAAACCAATGACTAGCGTCCATTTAGATTGTCAGCCAAGTAAAGGGGGAGGTTTTCTGAAGTTAATAACCTGTGTTCTTTTCATTTCTGTTTGCTACAATTATATATTGAAATCTTGCTGTCCAAGTTATGTTTCTTGGATCATTACGTTTCTTCTTTTTATAATGTGCTTATGACACCTCATATTTAGCATATCTCTGTGGCATGTCATTACCATGATTACTTAAATTCTTAATTTCTTTTGAGGGTCCCATGCATCAACATAATATTTTATTAACTTGGAACTTGTTGATGCCCTTTGTAAAATAATCTCTGCAATTTATACCTACTGCCTGATTATTGATCCGTTCTAACGAATAGGAAATTTCTTGGTTGATGTTTTGTACTTGCAGCTATGATATTTGTCAATATGCCACGCAGAAATTTGACTGAAACAGGGAAAGTTTCTTATTTGACAAGAGCAACAGGCAGTGAAGCTAGCGATGGAAAAGCATGGATACTGGGTACAAAAAGGGCCTTGATTCATGCCATTTATCTAGATTGGGAAGAGTGTAAGTTGAATCCCAAAGTCAATTCTCCCTTTACTGTAAATTAAAGCAGTAAAGTGTTGAGTAATAAAAGGCACTATTTGGATAGTGGTGATCTCATGGATTAGGTTACGTAGAGTTATTATGGAATTGAAAAAATTCATTGATAATTACAAAGAAAATGAATAATAATTATTTTAATTTTTTTTAAATACTGAAATTACTATTCAATTTTCCTGTAATTATCAGCGAACTTTTCCTATTCCGCAACTCCCACCAAACTGGATATCAACAACTAAAACATCTCTCCCTCTCACACACACACATAGATTATATAACTTGTCAAATCATAGATTATCTCTGGTATACAGCATTTTCAACTCTTTTTTATTAAGAATAAAGATGATGCATTACCCTACCTCATCAACTTTTGTAGCTTAAACACAAGCAGAAGCTTGTATTTCTATATTATACCTCCCTTCCTGTCTATTTTAAAAGTTTGAAGCTCACCGGTTTATCAAATATGGCTCAGATGATTGTTACAGATGAGATAGAGTCACTGAGAATTGAGCTGGCAGAGACAGGAAGTAGTCTGAGATCATCATTTCGGCGCCATACCTCTAGTTTCCGAAGCAGTTCAGCATTGAGCTCTGGGAAGGATGATCCCGATGTTGAATATGCTTTGCAGTGGGCTACAATTGAGAGGTTACCTACTTTTGAACGGTTAAGATCATCTTTGTTTGCTACAGACAATGGCGGAGATGTGGTAGATGACATAAGAAAACAGGTGATAGATGTTACCAAACTGGGAGCTTTCGAAAGGCACATGTTCATTGAAAAGCTCATCAAACACGTTAAGAATGACAACATGAAGTTGTTGTGGAAAATCAGAAATAGAATAGACAAGTAAGCTCCCCACCTTTTTATAACTATTCATATATATACTTTCCTAATCATTCACATTTATTTATGTGTAGATGTGTGTATGCTTTCTCTTATTTATGCATGTATAAAGACACATAAAGACACAAAAAGGAACAATGACAACTACATGAAAAAGATAGAATATTCATACACATGCTTTGACATGCGGGTTATTTATGCACTGTGGAATTTAATAATTATATATCATTTAAAGAGAAAACAAAGCTGGAAGGTGTTGATCCACGATGCTTAATGACCGATTCACAAGTTGTGAATGCCATGTTGCTATGTATTACCTTCACTAATTCAACTCATGAATGCCTTATTTTTGTGTTTATTTTTTGTAAGTCTACACAAACATACACACAGCACTTATGTTTTTAACATTTGGTTTGGATCTCAACTCGATCTTGTAGAATTGGTGTTGAATTGCCCACCGTAGAGGTGAGATACAAGAACTTACGTGTGGAAGCTGAGTGTGAGGTAGTTCACGGAAAGCCCCTCCCAACTCTATGGACTTCTCTCAAACACTTTTTTTCTGTAAGTATCTTCATCATCTACGAGTTATTTTTTTTTTTATTATCATTGACACTGTCATTGATTTTCTGCACATTTTAATAATTCATATGTTTTTACTTATGGGTTAAATAAATCGGGTTTACTGTAACATAGTTGACGGTAAGGTAAACCTTAGAGAGAGGTAGTGTAGAGTTATGCGGTTGTATGCATCCCAACTGTAAATTTTTAAAAGGAAAATAAGACTGAGGGTTTGACTAGTTATTGTAATATTCTTACATACTAGTTGGACCTTGTTTTACAGGACTTAGCGAAGCTCTCAGGTGCAAAGTTAAATGAAGCCAAAATAAGCATCCTTAATGATGTCAGCGGTATCATAAAGCCGGGAAGGTATGTTATGGAAGGTTCATTTATGTTAAGTTGGCTTAATTGAACTCAACTGTCAAGTCACTTGGTCACCATTCTACATTCTATAGGCTAATCTTCCTTTAAATGATAGATTTTGATATTTTTTTATAAGTTTGCTTCACCTCTTAATTATACATGTAGGTCGTGAACCAATTTTCAAGCCAAACATGTTGATTCTTCTCTAAACTTATTTGTACTTTCATTATGTTTATATTTGAACTAAAGTTAATCTATGCCAATTAATAGTTTCCTTTCACTTTTGTCCTGCTTTTCAGGGGAAGAGAGTGTTTATAATAGCAAAGGAAAACTTTTTTTTTCCAGGAATTGTTACTGAGGAAAGTTGCAGAATTTTGGTGATATAATAGTAAAAAGAGAGTTAATTATGCTTACTTTCACTGCAGGATGACTTTATTGCTTGGTCCCCCTGGATGTGGGAAGATGTCCCTTTTAAAGGCTCTTTCAGGAAATCTAGACAAATCTCTCAAGGTTTGGCACTTTCTTTATACGAACATTTTTATGAGTACCTTGTTGAAGATATGCGAAACTACAGCTTGCAAATCAAACCTGCAGAAGGATGACAAAAAAGAAGCTCAAAACATCACTGGTGTCCATCAAAATGTTACTATATGAGTGTTGTATCATTGTTTTACATAAAGATTGAAAAAACATCTCATTGTCTTATATACAAACTTAAGGTTCCCTCAATTTGTACCATGGAATGAATATTTCCTAATTAGTCTGTGTTTCAATGCTGGAATTGTAGCTTCTAAAATATGCATTCCGAGCATGCAACAGATCATGCATCTAATATCTTGGTCAGAAGAAGGATACAGGATGAAGCATAATTTTCAATATGTTGCATTTTTTCCTCTCTAATTAATTAAAAGGATCACTCAATTATCTTTTTCAAAATGATGATTAAATACAAACCCACCTATATAACTGTATACTCTAGGTTTGATTTGTGAATTGTGATAAGGGGACATTATATAAGGTAAAATTTTTGAGTTTTAATTTTTATTTCCTTTAAGAGCCTTTATTTTGTATCTGTACTAATTATAACTTGACCTTCTCGTTTCTTCAATAGTACTCTGGTGAAGTCTCTTACAATGGTTACAGATTAGAGGAGTTTGTTCCTAAGAAAACTTCTACTTATATAAGTCAGTATGACCTGCACATTGCTGAGATGACTGTAAGGGAAACACTTGACTTCTCGGCTCGTTGTCAGGGTGTTGGAAGCCGGTCAGGTAGTTTTTCCTTTAGTATAAATCTATGATGATTTATTTATGATACTTTTTTCGATACAAGAAAGTGATATGACTATCTTTCTTGTCTATGAAGACATTATGATGGAGGTCAGTAGAAGGGAGAAGGAAGCAGGAATTGTTCCAGATCCAGACATAGATACATACATGAAGGTAACTTATAGCATCTCTGGTTGTTTCCTCTTTATATTTGAGCTGGTTAGCATGGCACAAACTTGTGTTACATGCGCCTATGTAAAAGCACTTTGCAATGCTATCAAATGGAATTGGATGTTCCCTTGTACAAATTTACTGTTGAGGAAAGCCACAATTCCACCTAATTCTGTTTACATGGTACCAAAGGCAGTGTTATTTTCTTTTTTCCAGTCTTTGTTCTTTATGCTGTTGCTAATATTATGTATTGTAATGTTGATTACTATTGGTTGATGTCAACAGGCAATATCTGCCGAAGGACTGAAAAGAACCTTGCAAACAGACTACATTTTAAAAGTAATTCTTTTATATAGACCAGTCTTCAAACTTCTTTGTTGTAATTCATATTTATATAGACCAGTCTTCAAACTTACTTTGTTGTAATTCATATTTATATACTTATGACTTAATGAGTCTGCCATGACTTCTCAGATCTTAGGGCTTGATATCTGTGCGGATACACTGGTTGGCGATGCCATGGGAAGAGGTATCTCTGGGGGTCAGAAAAAGAGACTGACTACAGGCAGATTGACGACTTAAACAGATTATACAGATCAACCCTCTTCATTATGAAATGGTAACAATATTAATACCAAATCCCAACATCAACTGGAATTTTAAGGAATGAAACTGACTATTATGATGTTCTTTGAGGAGCCAATTTTTCAATTGAATTATGCAGGGGAGATGATTATAGGTCCAACAAAAGCTTTGTTTATGGACGAAATAACGAATGGATTAGATAGTTCCACTGCATTTCAGATTGTTACTTGCCTTCAGCAGCTGGTCCATATCACAGATGCTACTGTATTGGTTTCTCTTCTTCAGCCAGCCCCAGAAACCTATGATCTCTTTGATGACATTATATTAATGGCAGAGGGGGAAATCGTATATCATGGCCCACGTGATCAAGTTCTAGAATTCTTTGAGGATTGTGGTTTAAGGTGTCCTGAAAGGAAAGGAGTTGCAGACTTTCTCCAGGAGGTAAATGAATTGGGCTCTAATCATTTCCTTTAATAAGTTATTCAATTTTCACTTTCACTTTGCAGGTTATATCTAGAAAAGATCAAGCACAGTACTGGTTCCACACTGAACTACCCTACAGTTATGTTTCAGTGGATATGCTCTCCAAGAAATTCAGGGAATCTTCTATTGGAAAGAAGCTTGAAGAGGATCTTTCGGAGCCATATGATAAATCCCAAGGCCATAAGGATGCTCTTTCATTTACAGTTTATTCTCTTCCAAAATGGGAATTGTTTATAGCTTGCATGTCAAGGGAATTTCTTCTCATGAAGAGAAATTCTTTTGTCTATGTTTTTAAAACAATTCAGGTTATGATCTATACTTTTACATTCTTACATCATTCTTTCTCTTTTTTTGATGAGACATTTTTTTTCCATCATTCCTATGATTGTGTTTTGTTCACCTGCTTTATCTACACCTTGCCAAGTTTCAAACACTTTGAAGTCCTCTTTTTTCTGCAGCTTACCATAACTGCAGTTATCACAATGACTGTATTTCTGCGGACTTGGATGGACATTGATGTTCTTCCTGCAAATTACTATATGGGTTCCATTTTTTTTACGCTTATCATAGTTCTTGTTGATGGGTTTCCCGAGTTGTCCATGACCATTGAACGACTTGCTGTTTTCTATAAACAGAAAGAGTTGTGTTTTTATCCAGCATGGGCTTATGCAATTCCAGCCACTTTATTGAAGGTTCCTCTTTCATTACTTGAACCTCTGGTTTGGACATGCCTTACTTATTATGTTATCGGATACAGCCCTGAGGTTTGGAGGTGAGCTTCATATGAAAGGCTAACAATTTGTTCAAGTGCTTCTATTTGGCATGAATCATTGTGCTTCATTTTCATTTTTAGATCATCAATTAGTGAGTAAATATTGAAATTTATACTAATGTATCCCGGTCATGAGTATGAACATTTTTTTATTATATATTTTCAGGTTCTTCCGCCAGTTAATCTTACTGTTTGCTTTGCACTTAACATCAATATCAATGTTCCGATTTCTGGCCTCGGTCTTCCAGACAGTGGTTCCTACAATGGCAGCTGGTAGTTTTGCACTATTATTAATCTCATTGTTTAGTGGCTTCGTAATCACACAACGTAAGGCTTCATACTTTTTCTTGAATTTGATTGTAGATTATATACCATAAGATTTAGTTCCAGCTACATTGTTGGTTGCAGCCTCCATGCCAGTTTGGTTGAAGTGGGGTTTTTGGGTTTCCCCTCTGACATATGGAGAGATAGGCCTTTCTGTGAATGAATTTCTTGCTCCACGATGGCAAAAGGTGAGCCTCTCTTGGCCTCGCTTCTCATAGCCCCGGCTTCTTGGTTCCAAAATAAGGCAACATAAAGCGGCATTCTTGGTGGAGAATGAAGTAGTCGTTCCCTTATTTGTGTTATCAAATTAACTCATAATCATGAGTGTATCCAAAAATTAAATGACTACTCAAAGAAATTAACTTTAGAAATAAAGAGAATGGGACTATTAAGCTGTCTGCTCTAATTATTTTGTGGCTTTGATACCTTTTTCTGTGATAACCATTAGTGCTACCAAAATCGTTCCTTTCTTATGCAGATTGCATATATCAAATTCTATGCGTCTACTAGGTAGTGCACTTTGAATGCCAGATGTTATTGTGCATGCCAAGATTTTATTATCAAACCCTGCTAATGGTAGTGCCATTTATGTACCTGTATTTAATTAAAGAGTAGCAAATATGGTCATTCATTACTCAACCTGCTTTCTGTTCTTATTTGTAGATGCTATCCACGAATACAACAATAGGGCGAGAAACACTAGAAAGCCGTGGACTAAACTTTGACGGATACCTGTTCTGGGTATCACTTGGTGCCTTATTTGGGTTTACTTTAGTTTTCAACATTGGCTTTACCCTGGCTTTAAGCTTCTTGAAGTGTAAGTGAATTGCTCTTATTATGATATATTAACTTTAGAAAAGTGAAGAAACACGTTTGTTAACCTAATTAAATGTGCACAGCTCCTGGATCGTCTCGTGCCATGATTTCCCAAGAAAAGCTTTCCCAGATACAAAGAAGGGAAGATTCCTGCAATGATTCACATGTGGAAGAAAAGTCCAGGGGTTCTCCTAAAAATACGAATAAAAACTCAGGTAAGCTTGACTCTTTTTCTCACTTCTCTCACTGTTCTTTTGTTTCTTACCAAAATTTGTTCCTTCTTCATATCTTCAGCATTTTATGTGAACGTTATCTTAATCAACAGGCAGGATGGTATTACCTTTCCAACCCTTAACAGTAGCATTTCAGGATTTGCAATACTATATTGATACCCCTTTGGTAATTGTGTTAACATTCAGCTCATGTAAACATATTTAGAGCCATTATATCAGACAACATTAAATTTATATTCTTTCTTTTCCTTCTTTTTTTCCCTCGTTGTGGACTTAGGAAATGAGAGGAGGAGGATACGCCCAGAAAAAACTTCAACTTCTTTCAGACATTACAGGTGCTTTCAGGCCTGGTGTTCTCACAGCATTAATGGGCGTTAGTGGAGCTGGAAAGACTACTCTCCTTGATGTTCTTGCAGGCAGAAAAACTAGTGGCTATATTGAAGGTGAAATAAGAATTGGTGGGTATCCTAAGGTTCAGGAAACATTTGCTAGGATTTCAGGTTACTGTGAGCAAACTGACATACATTCTCCACAAATCACCGTAGAAGAATCTGTGATCTTTTCTGCTTGGATGCGTCTTATTCCTGAGATTGACTCAAAAACTAAAGCTGTAAGACTCTTAAAGATGTGCTTGTTCTTAGTTATAAATCCATTATTGAGATAATTTGTGCTGAAGCTGCTGTGAAATGTCCCTGCAGGAATTTGTGAATGAAGTCCTTGAGACCATTGAGCTTGATGCAATCAAGGATCACTTAGTTGGCATACTGGGTGTTAGTGGTCTATCATTGGAGCAACGAAAGCGGCTTACAATGGCTGTTGAACTTGTTGCCAACCCCTCTGTAATATTTATGGATGAACCTACAACTGGTTTGGATGCAAGAGCAGCAGCAATTGTCATGCGAGCAGTGAAGAATGTAGCTGACACAGGGAGAACAATTGTCTGCACCGTCCACCAACCAAGTATTGACATATTCGAAGCATTTGACGAGGTAAAATATTTTTTGAGCAATTTTTTTAGACCAATGAATATTTCATATGTGAACTATATAGTTCCTTAAATTGTGCTTTAGTGCGTGAAGTGAATATTCTGAACAACTGAGTCACTGAAATCTCAAATATTAGTTTCAAGAGTTGAGTTGAAATTTTCCTGTTATCATGAAAGTGTGATATAAAGATAGAAGTGTTATAGATCTCATGAACCTTTTATCTTTAATGTAGTTGATCCTTCTGAAAACTGGTGGGCATATGATCTACTCAGGACCATTGGGACAGAATTCAAGTAGGGTTATCGAGTATTTTGAGGTTGGTTCGTTATTGAATACTTGCATTTATTTTGTGTTTCCCCCTCATTTTTCTTGTAAGCATCTACTTCCTTGTAGCAAATTATCTGTCATAAACCTACCTTCACCTAACAATTTTTACTAACAGGGTATCTCTGGGGTGCTGAAGATTAGAAATAATTATAATCCATCAACTTGGATGTTGGAGGTCAGTTCAACATCTGCAGAAGCTGAACGTGGTCAAGATTTTGCTCAATTATACAGGGATTCCGCTTTATACAAGTGAGTGCAATTTAAACATCTATTCATTGTGGTGATATCCAAAGTTGAGCAATTCCTTTTTTTTTTCTTCTGAAAAGAAGTTAAACTATGCTTTAGTGCTTCAAATTTAGCAGAACCTGGAGTCTCTTCCAGGGATTTATTCTCATGCTCGTCTCCAATAAACATCTTTAGAAGATTTATACCTCATCTTCTGTAAAATGCGTAGGAAACTTAAGCATCACTTCTGGTGTTAGGTGACCTTAGTTGGACTTAATAATAAGATGAGCTTATATGCTACAACAGTAGCATACTTGCAAATGACTCTTCTACGTTATCCGCTTTTGTAGGAACAACAAAGAGATTGTGACACAGCTGAGTGTTCCACCTCCTGGTTCAAGAGATCTGCATTTTCCTAGCCGTTTCTCACAAAATGGTTGGGGACAATTCAAATCCTGCCTATGGAAGCTGCACTTGTCTTATTGGAGAAGTCCCTCATACAATTTGATGCGTATCATGCACACACTTGTATCCTCTTTGCTTTTTGGTGTACTGTTTTGGAACCAAGGAAAGAAAATGTAAGTTTGTTTACTTAATTTCATATCAATTCAACTCAACTAAAGTCGTAGAGCATTACAGAGAGTTAAAGTAGATTACCTCTCATCAAGTACCTGTCTCATACTAAGACGGCAATCTCCAACTTTGCAGGCCATTCAGCTAATATAGAATTAGGAATATTATTTTATGGATAATTTAAACATAAACAGAAGGATGAATGCGGTGTAACTTCCTCTGAACTTTGGAAATTAGTTTTGTTCCTTTAGTAAAAGCTTACATAATTCATCACTTGCTCATTGAAAAGGTCCACCCTATTGATTTTATGGAACTTTTAGATTTCACCATCTATGCACAGCATATTATGAACTGTTTGAGCTAATGTAGCTGCAACATTATTATTTTTTTTTTTTCATTTAGATATTATAACTTGAAGAAGAAAAAGTCTAAGTTTGTGTTTATTAAATAAAGGGAGAAGATCCTTTCTACTAACTTGGGAAAAATTTTCCCCAAGCTATTAGATGAATGCCAAGTCAACACTAGCGCACTTGGGGAAAATTTTCCCCAAGTTACGGGAGAGGATCTTAGTCCTTAAATAAATACTCTTGAAAAGTTTTCTGAAATGAGCAAGGACCACCCGATAATTAAAGATCTTATTTTGTTCAGTTCTAGATTTTTTTTCGTGTCTATTGTCCAGAGACAAATCCCTCACCCCCTTCTGCTATGCCTGTAAGATTTAGAACATTGGCAGTATTATGCAGATAAATAGCATTCTTTTTTTTCTTCTTCAGAGATAACCAACAGGATCTATTTAATATACTTGGTTCGATGTATTCTGCTGTGATCTTTGTGGGCATAAATAACTGCTCATCAGCTTTACCGCACTTTGCGAGAGAACGAAATGTAACGTATCGAGAAAGATTTGCAGGGATGTACTCTCCATGGGCTTACGCATTTGCGCAGGTATGATTTTCTCTAACTGATTAAGTTGAGATTATAACTGAACTTAACTTTTATTATTTCAGGCAAATTTTCTGTACTTTGGATTCTTACTTGACCTATGAATCCTACTTTGTTTTTATGTGTATATTTTCTTTTTTGGGTGATGAGGGTTTTCAGACTCTTGGTCCACCAATTAATCATGCAACCACCTCGTCCACATGTACCAGCAAAAACTTGGAATAAATTCTATAGCCGTGGCCTAGTTATTTGCACTCAGTTTTTGTGTGTGTATTGTTGTGATTATGAAAAGAAAATGAAGTCTTTAGTAAGCATCATACTTTCTTACTACTCCAAATTTGCTATTGGTTCTACAGGTGACAGTTGAGATTCCCTATCTGTTTATTCTAAGTGTTGAATTTGTGATCATTACTTATCCGATGATTGGGTATTATGGATCAGCATATAAAGTTTTCTGGTGCTTCTATGCTATGTTCTGTTCACTTCTTAACTTCAACTATCTAGGAATGCTCCTTGTGTCATTGACTCCAAATTTCATGCTAGCTGCAATTCTATCCTCTGCTTTCTACACAATTTTTAATCTATTTGCTGGGTTTTTAATTCCTCAACCGGTAAGTTGTCATCCTCTTATACATGTTTTTGAAATTTATGTTTTCTTAACTAAGAAAGAAATTGGCCGAAAATTTTGTTGATTTGCAGCAAGTTCCCAATTGGTGGATTTGGTTGTTTTATCTGAGTCCTACTTCTTGGACGTTAAATGGGTTGCTCACTTCTCAATATGGTGACATAGACAAGGAACTTCTGGTATTTGGAGAAACTAAAACAGTAGCTGTTTTTTAGAAGAGTACTTTGGGTTTCACCATGATCGCTTACCCATTACAGCCCTTGTTCTCATAGTCTTTCCTCTATGTTTTGCTTCTCTTTTCGCATTTTGTATAGGACGATTGAATTTTCAACGGAGGTGAATCTCTTCTCTCTTCCTAGCTAGAGGACTAGCAATTATAAGGATTTGCAGATTGCATTTGATGTTGGATATATACACAAAGAAAGCTTTCTGTGACATGTTTTTCTCTAGCCGAAATTCCCCAAAAGTTTTAGTGTGATAGCCAGACTTTCAATCCCAATTTTTCAAATGTTACAGAGAAATCAAATCCAAGATGAACAAATCAGTGAGTTGTTTGGAGAAGAAGTTGGTCATTAGACCAACAGAGAAAATTTCAAATAAACATAAATGACCCAAAAGTTTGAATCAAAATATTCTCAACTTTCATATCACAGAAAATAGTTCCAAGGTTTCGAGACACATTGAAATATCATTTAGAGGAACAATAACTTTACCATCAAATCCAAATGCACCCTACCAACATTTAGCTTCTCTGTTATACAACACATCTCATTTAATCATCACCAATATTACAAACTAAAAAAGAAAATGAACAGTTACCATCACGGTGAGCCTAAATTTCAAAGTAAAAAATATAAATATACCATGAAAAAACAATGATCCTATAGAATTAAACCCTAAATCGAAATAACCTAACAACCAAAATAAAAAAAATGATGAATAAAAACAACAATATTAAAACTTGGACATCAAGTACCACTCAAATATAAAAACTTACACGAAAATATCTCAATAAAATCAAAAAAATCTTTATCATTAAAAAAAAATCCCTATTTACGAAAAAAAAACTTAACTTGCTAAATGTGGTTCTTTTACCTCTCTACTCACCTATAAGTAAAGATATAAACAGCTACAGACAAAGACAAAACATACCGATGTTAGATAAAGTTTGGATAAAACTTTTGATATAGATTTTTTTTTTGAATTTTATTTCCTAAAGCGAATGCACCCTTATCAATCATATTATTATTCCTCGAAACCTTAACAATCGTACACCACAAAATAGAAGCATCACAGAAACAACAATATCAGCCATTATTAACGTGAAGAGAAAAGCATGTTAAGTTGTTCCGATTGAACAAAACAGGCCAGAGAGGAAATATTTTGTGCTGAGTCGGTTAAAATTCATGGTCTTGATTCAATTGATTACTTCATTCGTGATGAACAAAAGCAAAAATTCAACTGTTACATCCCTCTCTTTCCATTTCCAGAATCTCATAAAGTATCAAGAGAACTCCTCTCTACACGCTTTCCATCAGATAAAATTGGAAATTCCATATATTTTATATATGACAGACATAAAAAGAAAAAAAAGAGAAATTTAAAAAAAAAGAAAAATAACGACAAGCAAGCAATAAGTGACCTCTTTAATTAGTTATATGGCAGCTGCAAAATAACAAGCAAATTTTGAATCACTTGGAAGCAATAACTTAAATGATTTTACTCTTGGGGTTTCTCCCACTTGAGGGGCTTCACCACCTCCCATGTGAAGTCAGGGTCGTCTCTGCCAAAGTGCCCATATGCAGCGGTCTTCAGGAACCTGCCATTGCCACCCCTCTTCAGATCAAGGTTAATTGAAATCATACCAGGCCTGAAATCGAAATTCTCTTTCACAATCTTGAGAATCTCCTTGTCCAGGATCTTTCCAGTGCCATACGTGTCAACAAAGACAGACAATGGTTCAGGCACACCAATGGCATAAGAGACTTGAACAATGCACCTACGAGCAAGCCCATTGGAAACAATGCTCTTGGCAGCCTGCCTAACAATGTAGGCTCCACTCCTATCCACCTTGGTAGGATCCTTGCCAGAGAAGGCACCACCACCATGAGCTCCCCAACCACCATACGTATCAATGATGATCTTGCGGCCAGTGAGACCTGCATCACCATGAGGACCGCCAATGACGAAACGGCCTGATGGGTTGAGATGGAAGATTGTCTTTTCATCAAGGTACTTCTCTGGAATCACAGGCTTGATCACATGCTCTTTAAGGTCAGCAGCAATCTCGTCATTAGTAACAGTTTCATCATGTTGTGTGGAAATCAAAACAGTGTGCACCCGAACAGGAACCATAGCACCATTATCATTGTAGTACTCAACTGTGACTTGGGTTTTTCCATCAGGTCTCAACCAAGGGCAGGTCCCATTCTTGCGGACCTCGGTGAGGCGGGCACCAAGCTTGGTTGCAAGGACATGGCTTAGAGGCATAAACTCAGGCGTCTCATCAGTGGCATAGCCAAACATGTGACCCTGGTCACCAGCACCGATCTCCTCAGGGCGCTTGGTGAGATGACCATGGACCCCCTGTGCAATATCAGGGCTCTGCTGCTCAATGTAAACCAAGACCTTGCAGTTGTCAGCATCAAGACCCACATCATCTGAAACAAACCCAATAGAACGGCAGGTGTCGCGCACAATTTTCTCATAGTCTACATTGGCTTTTGTCGTGATCTCTCCAAAAACCATGACCATGTTGGTCTTACTGCAGGTCTCACAAGCGACCTTGCTGTCAGGGTCTTGCGCGAGGCAGGCATCAAGGATGGCATCAGAAATCTGATCACAGAGCTTGTCGGGGTGCCCTTCATTTACTGATTCAGAAGTGAATAGGAAGGTTTCCATTCTCTCAAGCTGCAAAGCAAACCACAATATTGTCAACAAAAATTCAATTCATATCGAAACATTTAAAAAAAAGAAAAAAAAAAGGCACTAACCTATTAAAAATGAGCAATCCATCTAATACCAGAATATACAATCAAATTGAAGAGTGAAAATAAACATTATTGGGGGGGGGGGGGGACTAACCTATACAAAAGGAGCAATCCATCAAATAATATAATGAAGAGTGCAATAAATATAAGGAAAAAGGGGGGCACTAACCCACACAACAGGAGCAATCCATCTAATACCATAATATACAATCAAGTTGAAAAGTGAAAGAAACATTTAAAAAAATAAACAAAAAAGGGGCACTAGATCATATAAAAGGAGCAATCCATCTATTACCAGAATACACAATCAAGTTGAAGAGTGAAATTCTATGTTAATTCATGCATCAAAAGCAAAAGAAAATTTTCTCAAATCTCAATATTCCCCCAAGTAAACAATAGCAGAACACACACTCATTGACCCATTTAGGATTAAAAAGACTATATGTGGATAGGCACCATAAACAGACTCAAAATTCTACAAGAAGAAAATTAAAGCAAATTCAAAATTCTACCAAAAGTGGAATATAAAGATGTTGTGATATGTATACTAATAAACTAACAGGGGAAAAACAGAAAAAAACTCTAAAATAGTCACCAATCTAAATCAAGCAACAAATAGTAGTAACACATAATTGTACTAATGATGGATCAAGAAAGAATTTATAAAACAACACCAGATTTTTACCACTCAATTTTGCACATTACAATAAGCTACAAGCAGCTAAAACCAGTGATCAATTTAACCACAAACAAAATCTAATAATCCAATTACTTAGATCTGTATACACATCTCTAATGGAAACCAAGACTTGATAACTAAAACGAACAAATCGTTTTTAGGATTAAAAACAAACGAAGTAAATTTTCGTAACATTAGGCGAAATTAATCAGCAAAAATAATTAAAAAGAAAAACACAAAGCAATGTACTTATAAGATAGGAGCAAATCTGAGATTTAGCGAAAGCTTGGCCTTAGTTTAGGTGTCCTTTCGCTCGATTCTTTGGTGACTCTTACACTCAGACTTTGGCTTCGTATTTATAGTCAAATGGTCCTCAAAAATGGTATCCTGGTTTTTAATTCTTTTTTTTTTTTTTTGCATGGTGTATGGGACCGGACTATAGGCAGGTGTCAGATCCTATCCATTAGATGATGATAGATGCACGGTTAGGATTGGTTGGAGTCGGTGGCGAGAACTATACTCACCGAATTATCGTGGATTACCGATACAACCGGTTGCTTTGGGGCGTGCACCAACCCAATTAAATTGTTGCCTTCATGGCTTGGCTAATAATTAGATTTGCTACTAGTAAAATAGAATTCTTCAGGGTAATGCATAATAATTAATTTAGTTTTTGGGCACTATTTTAAAATTTTAAACAACATAATAATTAATTTAATTATTGCAAACTTGTGTTTGTGCATGTTTAATATTACGAATATTTATGTTGTCACCCTTCCTAAGAAATTAAATATTACTCCCTAGTTTTTTTATACAAATTCTTCTCATGTTTGGACCTTATAAATCAATTAATTGAAATTAAATAAAATGATATCAAAGTTTGTATGGTTATCAATCTCATCTTAGTAATGCTTGCAATACACGAGCAGTTTTTACATGTTTTATAAGCGTGCATATTTTGCCTGAATGACCAAAATAGACAAAATTCGTTAACTTTATATAAAAACGTTTAGAAGTCTAAAATTCTTCATTAATAAAAAAATATTTTGTGGTTGATTTTATTTTCAAAAAATATTTTGTGGTGTGTTTCTGTTAGCAAAAAATAGCATGTGATATGTTATAACATGGTATTACTTGTTAATAAAAAACATACCATAAAACATTTTTTACCACACAAAAATTCAAGGTATTTTTTAAAAATAAAATCAATAACAATGTATTTTTTGTAATTAATCCTAAAAATAATTGTTCCCAAATTAAATCTAACATTGCTCTATCTATGTCCACACAAGAATGCACAACATTACATTTGTTGGCTATCGCGTACATATCAATGATAAGTTATTGTCAATCCATGATAATATAGCGATGGATTTTGTAACCAGGTACTATGATGCTCTCTAGTGATCGATACTATGTGTTTCATATTCAATGCATTATCAATCAACAAAATATTTAAATCTGATTTAAGCATATCTTTTAATTTCATTCTATATAACTCTTCATCACATCCTTCTCACTACCACAAGATCTAATTTTTTTTGCCCAATTTTCACATAACAACTACCTCACTCCAGGCTTTCTAAAAAAAATATAGGAGTTTTCTCTGTTATAGGCATCATTTGGATCCCCTTTAAAATGAGATTAAAACAATATTTTTCTTGAAAAAAAAATTGCTTTAATCCCTATATAAGAAATATCCCAAACAATCCAATAGTATATATGAGTAGTGCTACACCGCTGCTATACAAAATTGCAGATCTTAAGCCGAGTTGTCAAAGAATTTTGGCTCAAATTTACCAATGACGTCCCAGCCGCTTGAAAGCTGAAGATGGCTCCTAGGAACTTGGAACTGGCACGTGTCAGTTTCACAGGGTTGGTGACTTTCGTCTTTTGGGAAGGAACAAGGTTGGTGACTTGGTTGGTGACAAATCCAATGAGGTAGTTGGTGAATTTAATTGTACACATTCGACTTCCACTAGAGACCTAAGCTAAACGAAAAAGGCATGCTTCATGTTGCCTTACCATAAAATGATGATTTTTAAGTCAAATAATGGAATAATTTTGATAAACATATTTTTAATAACTACGTTTTTTTTTTTTTTGGGGATTTTAATAAAAGTTTAATTCTACTTATAATCTCCCTATATACCAATAAAAAAATCAAATTCTGATTTAATTATTACCAATTTCATTTGAATTTTTTCTTTTTCATGTTTTATGTTTACGAAAAAAATAATGTGAATAGCTTATTAAGTTATTATATATGTGCGTGTGTATATATATATATATATGTATATATATTAGCATAAATTTGAAAACTTTGAAAATTTTAATATTCATTAATCAATTTTCTCATGTTGAATTAACTTTGTGAGATATGTAATTTAAAAACATGTCAAAATCATAAAAATGAATAATTTAAAATATATCAATTATATGTAGTGGGCATGCAGCCCCTTAGCTCACTTGATCGTGGGTTGTTGTCATGTTGGAGTACACATTGCTAATTCATTTGATATTACAAAAGAAGAAAAAAAAATAATTTAGTAAAAATTCAATAAAAAAACAAATAATTACATATAAAAATAATTAAATTATATTGGAGTCCAAGTATGATGTCACACTGAGGTATTTTTCTAATGATAAACTAGTTGCTTGTTGAATTTTCTTTACAGAATGATTAATAAAATTAGCGGACAATTTTTGTCATGTTTCATGCCTTAAAGAGCCCTCCTTTTCTTTATTCTATTTTTTTTTTATTTATAAAGACCATTCGTTTTCTTATTCTTTTTTTTTTTAAATAAAGACCCTTACCTTTTCTTTTTGAAAACAAAGACCATTCTTGTTAATTTGCTATAAGAAGAATGGCCTACAAACTTATCTAAATAGGTAGCTTTATAAAACTACCTTTGACATAATATTTAGGAATTCTATTCCAAAGAACGAAAGAAAAAAAAAAAAAAAAAACCTTTAATCCAGATTTCGCCAAAGTAACACCGGATACCATAAACTAATTTTGTTTTACATTATTGAAAGAATTGACAACGTTAATACTCTATGCTAACAATAAAATTCATATATTATTGTGTCACAAAAATTCTTTAAAATGTCAGGTGAAAATGTGTCAAACCAAAAGTGATTAATTATAAAAATAAAAATAATAATAATCTCAAAGCCTTGCAACTTCAGTCTTTGGGGAGCCAAACAATTCAACAAACATGACTTCCTTTGAGGTAATGTCTCCCAGACAATCTAGCTTAAGGCCAAAATCCCATTAATCCACTGACATAATGAACAACCCATCTTCGCAGAACATACAGAACAAACTGTGAAAAGAGAGGAAATCATCGTAACAAAAAGATATATAGCACTCCTCAATCCAGAGCCAGCGGTCCAATAATTACAAACTAGCATTTCCCTATGAGTCTATATGATAGATACTACTATCATTTTCTGGGTTTTTTCTGGTTCATTGCCACAAGTCTCCGTCCTCCCCCATTTAGCCAAACTCCACAAACTGGCAACCCTTCAGGTGGGTCCTTGGTTTCATATGCTTTTTCTTCAACCTTATCATGACCAGGATCAGAATCACCTAGGTCAGAAAGTGCAGCTGCTGAAGCATCGCCGAGGCGATTTCTAAGGAACTTTGAAGCTTTTTTCCGAGGTTTATTCCCTCCTCCCCCAATCCCCATTTTTTTATTCAAGGCACCACCAGCTATCTGAGAACCATTTTCAGTCCTTGGTTCTAATTTTTTATTTTTAGCAGAATTTATATCGGTATGTTCTTCATTCAAAATCTTCGATTTGCTTCTCGCAGAATGATACCCATCTCTCAGTAATACCTCCACCTCTTCAACTGAAGGCTTGTGATTGGATTGCAAACTTTTCACACCACCATCAATTCTTTCTGCCAAAGCATTCTTTGAACCACTGATTCCATCATCTTCACACTTCTCCTTACCCTTTTTTGATTTTTTTTTGTTTTTTAACCGACCATTGCCATTGCTCAAACTATTTTCATGATAATTACTGCTCTTCATGTTAAAATTGTAAGTCTCAACAAGCTCCCTTCGCTTTTGAGCATCTGGACAGAGTGTAGCTAGCTCAAGAACAAGATGTGACAGGCTAAACTGATGAATATAAGCCAGATACTCCCCAGTGTTAATTAAACCCTGGCGATACTCTGAAGATATTTCTTTGAATGCGGAGAATTTGTCCTTATCAAATTCTAAAGCAGCACGAATTCTTTCCACTAAAGCCTTGTTCGCAGATTGAACATCTTCCACCTTCAGCAGTGGCTGGCTACTTCTGGATGCTTTATTATTTTGAGCAGCAGAAACAGGAGGAAAATTACAAAGAGAATTTCCAAAAGACCCTCCGTTTACAAGGTGTGGAGCCAAAAGAGAGTGGCTAACCTCACTGTTTTTACTTGAATTCCCTGATGAACTAGCAAAATTAGCTGGTACAAGTCCAAAAGGTGTCACTGGTCTAGCCTGAGCAGAGCTCACATAACTAGATGACGCATATCCATTAACTGTTGCAGGCTTACCATAGGAAGAACTAGATGAGGGTAAAAGCTTGGAGTTTGGCACAGGCTTTGACTGGTAAGAACTACCAGCTGATGACCTAGGATGACGGTTCGCTGCTGGCCAGGCCTGAGAAGTATTAAGAACATTTACACGAAGGCGAGCAGCCATTGTGTTCCTACCCAATCCTTCAGAACCATTTCTGGATTTCTGCTGACTCCTTCTTGGCAGTGCAGGCAGTGGAGGAAAGGATTCTTCCGGTGGGACACTCCTAGAGTTTTGTCTAAAACCAAGATGGTATCTTGAAGATGGCTCAGAATCTGCAGTGGTTAATGATTCAAAGGGACCAATAACCGAGTTAACTTCACCAGTTTCTTGGTGACTGGAAACTGCTTCAGCAGTGGATGAAGTATCACAGACCCTTTCAGCATTGGCTGTCTCAAGACTAGCTTGAATGGCCAAGGGAAGTCGATTGTTTGATGAATCAGGACGACCACGACCTCTACCCCGACGATCATGCTCATAATGCCGATACTGGAAACTTATTGGAATCTGGATATAGACAAAAGAAAAAAAGGGTAGCACACTAATATATCCACAAAATATAGAAGTATAGAACAGACAGTATATTAATAAGAAATAAAGTTTCAAATCCAAAAATGGCTGTCTTGAAAAAGTGGTACCAACCGCAAACATACAATGAGAGGTCTATGGAACGTGAATGAACTGCATTAACATTGGGAAAAATTCAAGAGATCCAAACATACCTGCAGTGCAGCACTACGCTTTGAACGAGACATGTGTCCCCCGTGTTCCATGACATTATGCCTCTACAGATACAATAAATACAAAATAAGTGTTGGCAGAATCTAGAAAACATAACAGGAAGATCTGCATCATTTTCAGAACAAGAAAATGTTCACTGTATGTGAGTACACTAAGATGCCACCTTCATTTCAGATTCAGTTGCAAAAACAACAAACTTTTTGACAAGGCAGGCCTCATCCTCACATAAGAAATGCTCTTGACGAAAATGCTTCTGTGGCACAAACTTCAGATTTTAACTCGGGAACAAATTATAATCAGGAAAGATACATAAATAAGCATTTTTTAATATAAAGGTGTAAATAAAAAAAAAGTAACTGGCCTCCATATCATCGTAATTTCTATAGTATTCATATTGTCCAGGATGCAGCCTGCATTGAACAAGACAGAACGGATGCATGAAAATGTAAGTTTGCTTGAACTTTTAACTCTTTCAAAGTATTATCTTCTTACGAACAATATGTATGGTTTACCTTTGACATATATGGCAAGTATAATGTTCAGTAGACATATGTAAGTAAAGCTCATTATCCCCGTAAAATGGGTTTTGACAGAATTCACACATAGGATGTCCCATAAATCCACCTCTCTCACTTTCACTACCATCAACCTCAGAGTCACCCGTCTTTGTATGCTGATTCAATTGAGCTCTGGTATATAACTTTTGCTCACATATAAAAATCTGGGTCACAGATTAAGTTAAAGTCAGACAAGTCATTGTTTAGTAGCAAAAGTTCGTATGCTTCCAGAATGAGAGAAGAAGTTCCAGCAAGATATTGAAAAAAAAAATATTCAAAGAAATTATGTTCAATGAATAAAAAAGATCCAACATCAGATAAATAGACACAAAATGGGATAACTTTTAGTGATTAAATTCCATTTTTCTTCTTTCATGTTCCATATATCTAGCTGGTTATCAACTAAAATGGACAGAGAGTCAATTTGAAGGCCACTTTCCAGCATTCTTCTAATGCATGCTGTAAAATACCATGATATGAGACATCAACATCTATTTGTCACCATATAATAAGCTATATAATAGTATCTCACCTTCCTACCTTCCAAACACAGACTGCACATGAACAGCCTATGCCGGTTGAACAAATGACTCTTCAGCTGTTCAATATTCTTACACTCGCCTCTTCTATTTGAACCACCATTTCTTTGTTCATCCATCCTATCACATACACTGCATGATAGCCTACACGTAGCCTTTATCATCTTGTAGTGATCCAAATCATCAGAAAATGCTTGTGTCCCTTCATGATACCAAAAAGACCCAACTTGGCCCTCAGTTGGATCAGATGGAAAAGCTGAGAAATCATTTATCATCCTTGTATAATCTCCCAAAGCCTGGAAAAAAGAGCCGAAACAAACATACATTAAGATAAAAGAAAAGAAAAGCAGTAGTAAGTCACATGTTGCATCCATAACTTATTACAAAGCACAAACATAGTACTTATTTTCCGTCTCATTTTCTTTGATTAAAAACCAAGCACAGATGCCAATCATGAAGATTTTTAAGACAACATTTCTCAGTAGGACCCGAAAAGGATGAAACTAGTAACTTTGGAATAGCACTTCGATTGAACTTGTTAGAGTATGTCAATATAAGGGTTAAGGGTACTTTTGTACTTTCTCATTATTCTGTTCTATATAAATATGACTGCTAACCTTAGGGTTAGTAAGCTATTCATTCTAATAATTTTGACAAACTTACTATGTAAACAAAAACTAAATCACAGCAACAATTATAGAGACTCAAAAACTGAAATTAAATGTACAATACCTAACCTTGGTGACAAAAATGATACTGGATTCAGATTTGCATATGCAGCAACGTTGATCATCACATATAAATCGGAGACGAATGACACAGGTGGAGCAGACCTCCCGATGGCCACATTGTCCATATGCAACCCACTCGAGTGTCTCAGCACAGACAGCACAGCTATCATCCATTGTATGTCTCTCTCTGAAATTCAATAAGCAAAATGGCAGCGGAGTGGAGGCAGCAAAGAAAAATAAAATCTGATCAAAATGTCAGGCAACCATTGAAAAACACCCTATCTATTTCTCTTTCCATAATTTGCAACAACTTCCACCAGAGACTTATCATATATTCATATTCTGGTCATGGGTAGGGCTAAACAAAAATGGGAATGATACTGGATATCCATCATCACTCTTACGAGGTATAGCTCAACTTCTAATCATTCTTTACATGCATCGTCAATTTATGTGGGCTATTTCATTCACTAGCCCCAATAACATAACAGGTAAAATTGAATTATATTCATCCAAACACCAAAACTAGCTTGCAAAAAAGGCAAGAAGTATCACTTTTACAACTCAGCAAAAGGATAAATGGCATATAAAGATACAGAACAGCCTCTATAAGCAACATTTTCTAAATGAAAAAATATACTAACTGAAAAAGGAGCTAATTAACGCTTAAACTTCACAGCATCACTCTTGTTAACGATACCTTCATTTTCCCTTCAAAAGTTCAAGAATTCGCCTCCCAACTTACTCACATTTTACGTTTGTATTTGCATATAAATGCATGTATAAAGGCACCCAAATTGTGACAAAAGGAAAACCACAAGTGTTTGTGCTTATCATGCAAAACCTAATAATCCCAATAAGAAACCATAATTTTCTGTTTAAGTTCACTAAATTATATCCAAAAAGACAGAAATCTAAAACAAAAGAAAATAAATTTCATAACTTTACATTGAATCAATAGCTTCTTATCAAACTGTAATTGATCTTGAAAAAGGAAACAATAGCTCATATGCATATATTAGTACAAGAGACAGAGAGGTAATGGCTAAGTTGGTTCAGAGAGGTACTTGAAGACTAAGAGGAACAGATCTGTGAAAGGAAATGAACTGATCTTAGATTAGGGTTTTATTAGAGAAGAGAAAGATTCTGCTACAGAAATGAAAAAGTGAAAATGCAATACGCTTAGATTACAAATTCAAAAAGAGAAAAAAAAGGAAGAAAAAGAAGAAGACGAACCTTATTTTGAAATTGCCACGATTTTCCTTTTAAGCCAAACGGAGAAAACAGCGAGGGCTTTTTTCTCGGTAGTTGTCCGTTTCTCGTTAACCAAACAGCAAATTAAGGGTCCGGATCAACCAAGAGAGAATTATTTCTACTAATATATAAAAGAAATTATTAATGGCCCGTTTTTGTTAACCAAATTAATTAAGAGGAGTTGATATACCAAGGCAAGTTTCGACGGAATACGTGCGCACGTAATCACAAATTGCAACCTCTTAAAGAGGTTGAGAAAAAGTTATTTTAATTTTTTTCTAAGAAGATTTCCAAACGATATATTAATTAAATTTGGATAAATTATAAATTTACTTAGAATACTTTAAAATAAAATTATTTTATTATTTTATATAACATATCACTTCAATATTTAAAATTTTAATTATTTGATTTTAATATAAATAAATTTTAAAAATCATCCAAATCGGGTTATTTCGATTAAGATTTAATTAATTGATTAATAAAAACACTATATATAACATTTAGATACATAAATGTTTTATTTTAATTTTAATCAAATGCGATATTTTTTTGTATACTTTTATTAAGTGATTCATAAAATTTAATTTAAATGATTTTAAAATTCATGTCAAATTAAAACAATTAAATTCTTAAAAATAAAATAATTTTACCCTCAAATTACGAAGAATTTATTCATAATTTAATCAACCCGTTAAATGAAAAAGAGGCTGAAAGGGAAAGAATACTAGATTGGATTGGCCCAATAACGGCAGCCCATTGTAAGAGTTTTTGTTGCTCCCTCAACAAGCACATATCAGTTGTCCCACTGGGCTCATTTGGCAAACAATCCTTATGTAACTTTAAATCCAAAATTTTGTTATAATAAAATATTCAATTCGTCTTATATTTTTAGTCTATTTTTTTAGAATAATTTTAATTTTAATTTTTTTGATGTTTTGTTAATTTAAAATTAAAAAAAAATTAAAAACTTATGGATTTTATAAAATAATATATTAAAAAAATTGATACTTTATTAATTTAATATTAATAAAAAAATTAATTATTCAATTGGATAAATAATGCATTTGGATAAACCATATGAGACAAAGGAGTACATATACAAATAGAGTCATGTGCACTGTGTGGTTGTAACATGTGTACATGACATTTATTCATTCTTAATTACCTTTAGCTTATATGCTAACCCATTAGAAAGTCGTTTACATAGAAAATCAAATGAAATCAAATGTTACATCCTTTTACCTAAATAAATTGTACTTTTATTCTTCATATGTTTTTTTTTTTTGCCATTTTCTTCTTCTTAATTGCTCAATAATTAACGAGTTATAAATATTTTAGTTTGATGCGGTGAAAAATTCTTCAATCCATAACATAATGACACGTGACACCCTCCAAATGCGAAAATGTGATTTCATAAACAAAACAGAGTAACCAATCGAATGGCTACACGAGACAAAGAGCATGACGGTAATTTCATGTCAAAATCATAATCCCACTAGGACACTCCAGCCTATGAAAACCTTAATCTTATCAAAATACTCTAGTTTATGAAAATTCTAATCGTATCATAATACTCAGTATCAATCACTTTTCTAATCAAACTCTACATCTGAACACTATATAAAATGGACTTTCATTATCAAAAGTACACACTCAATTCACTCTAAAAATTTTCATCACTCTTACTCTCTACTACTTTAAGCCCTATACTAACTTAAACATCGGAGAGTATACAGTATCTCGGACGTTCAGTTGTCTAGTAGATTTTCGGTATCAACATAGTTTTTTCTAATTGACTTTAATTCTAAAACTAAAGTAAACTTTTTTATTCTTATCATTTACTCAACCATTTGCATCTTTTCTTATTCTCTATATGATGATGATGATTTCTCACAATTTTCAGTTTGGTTCATTATCATTATATGCGTTTTATTGTTTTTGTGTAGGTATATTTTTGTCTATTGCGGTTTTGGCATTTATCATACGTACTAAGAAAGTGAGCGAAGGTTTAGCAATTTTTTTATCTGATCGATTTTCTTCTATTTATTTTTTAATTTTTATTTGTTGCTCTTTAGTGCTAATTGTAGTTGTGATTTTTTTTTTTTATCAAATTTATATCTTAAAGTTTCTACAAATGCACTCCAACCTAGGCTTTGTAAATGTCAGTGGCTGGTGTTTTTAAAGGTTTTTGTTATCCACTGTCTTCTTGGTCAATCGAGAAAAAAGAAGGATTTATGGCATTTATTGTGAATTTACGATACCCTTACCTAACAGAAATGAGATGCCTAAGGGGTATGCATTAAATTCTCATTTAAATCCTTCCATACCACAGTCGATCTGTAGCACTCGTTATAGGCTCCCAATTCCCACAATTCCAATAACCAAAATGGCATTTTGTTCTCCTACACACTGTGTTATTGTTTTGTTAGTATCTTCTTCTATCATTTATCCTTCTTCATGTGTTTCCAATGAGATCTTGGCAACAATATGCTCATCTAAAACACAAAACCAACAATCATGTGAGAGTATTCTAGCAAGTGATCCTCGTACAAGTTCAGCTGATCTTCCTCAGTTATCACTGATATCTATCGAGCTAACGACGAAACAAGCCGACAAGAACCACGAGACTTTTTCAGATTTGAGAGACAATGCTACTGATCCTGCGTTGAAAAATGGTTTCAACAATTGTGTTGGATTTTACCATGATATGCAACCCAAAATTCAAGAGGCTCACAGGTTGTCAGAGCAAAGACAGTACAAGAAAATTGCTACTGAATTGGAAAAGTTAAGAAGGCTAGCTCACAAGTGTGCATATGGACTTCCTATAAACTCTCTGACCATTGATGCTATTAGCGAGGAAATGTTCTTAACATGTGAAACTTCAATGAGAGTAAATCAATATGTTGTTGGCTCAATTCAAACATAGGATTTATCCTCTTGTTTCCTTATTGTTGAAATTAATGCATATTTTTATTTAAATGGAGAGGAATGTTAACCTGCGACGAAACAAAAAAAGCCCAAATACTAACTACTAGAGGTGGCTACCATCATTCTACAACATTGTCCTTCAGATTACAAATGCCCAAAGCCTAACAATCACACAGAAAAAACACCAAATAGTACTACTTCAAGCAACTTGAAATTAACCAAAGCACCAACCATGGTGGTGAGCCTGAGCCATTGCCAATGGAGCCACCAGGGTTAGTAGGTTGGATCCGCACCCCACACCAGGGAAGGAACAAAAGCCGAATGGCCCTAGTAAAGAAAAAGAGCCAACAGACATGTCACCAATCATATCAATCATAACTCCTCCCTATTACACTTAGCAAACAAAAACGGAAATCTAGCGAAACCGACTGGAGTTTTGCTGTAGTTTCGTTTCTGTTTGTCAAGTGTGGTGGAGAGGAGATATTGTTGAGACGACTGGTGGCGTGTTTGTTGGCTCTTCTTCCATACTAAGCACAAAGCCAACACCCCCACTTGGGCTTGCAACAAACTCACCGGTGCCACCAAAGCTCCCAAGAAAGTTCTATGGGTGGTCAACTTTCTCCTCCAACATCTTTCCTCGCTCACCATCTGATGCAAGCACCACCAGAATGATGGTGAGGATCAGCACCACCTTATCTCAACTTGTATCACTCTCTTATCTCATGGTAAGTGATCACTTTACCAACTAATTTAGTTGACACCCATAAACATGTATGCAAATTCTCTGCTTGCTTTTAATTAATTGGGCTTTTAAGTGAAAGAATCAATAAAGTAACTGCGACACCATCATTTTATTTTTTTGAAAAATGAGTATGACACTGCAATGAAATTCAATAAATTAGCTTTATTTATACATTTCTTTTTTATCACTACAAAAAAGGCAGGTTAAAACTTAAAAAACCAATGCTAAAACATTATAAGGGCAATACTGTCTTTTTAATCCCAACTCAGAGGTCTCCCCAACTAACCAATACAAGTGCAGTAAGTATATTTACGAAGCCCTTTACCGACCAAGAAATGAGACGTGAGAAGGTCCTTAAAACCTTGGACGCTGACTGCAGGATTATAGTCTGGATTAAAACATGTTTAAAGCAAACTGATCATTTTAAATTATATATTTTAAATATGTTTTAATCTATACCTATACGTATTTGATTATTCTCAAAGAATACAAAAATTCAGAGATTAATTTACACTTAAATCAGCAATAAATGAATGAAACAATGTGACAAAAGAAACATACTAACAATTCCGGACAATATGTGACCATACAAATTATAAAACCCCAAGCTGCAAATTTTTTCTAGTTTACTACCCTGTAATTTTTCTTGATCTCACCCTGTGACCCCATGAGCACTAGAATGGAACCCATTTTCACCATTGCTGCAGAAAACCTGTCAGCTCAAGCTGCACCATTCCCAAAAATGTTTCTTGGTGGATGTTCTTCAAATCTTACATTGAAAAAAATGTTATTTTAAATACTTTTAATTCCACATCGTCTATCTATAAAAAAAAAATGTGGCACTAGTTATTATAAACATAGGCATCAAGAGATGTAGTCCTTCACTCTTATTCCTTAACTAGGAATAGTTGGTCAGATGAGAGTGTAATAACCAAACACCAATATAAGGATTCAAAGGTTGAGTGAACATTGAGTGTATTGGGGTTTTGAGTTGTAAGATTGGGGAGAGTTTTCACACTGTTTTGTTTAGAAAAATTGTGTAATGTGATGTAATGAGTTTTAGCAGTTTCCCTACATATAAAAATTACAAAAGTAGTAGAATAATGATTGGCTTGGGGACATAAAATATTATACTTTAATTTTTTTTTCAGTTATGATATTAGTTTGAAAATTATAAGCTATAGATTAATAATGGCAAAAATTCTGATATAACTTTAAAAAAGAATGAATGGAAATTTTTATATCAAAGAATAATTAATAATGGAAACTTCATCAATTAATTCCTAATTAATAAAATAGAAAAGAAATTAAACTATAAATAATATTGCAGAAGGAAAGAAATCAACAAATTTACAATCCACATACCAAAATAAGAAAGTATATAGCTTGTTTTGATATTTTCTTTTCTCATTTTGACATGTGTTTTCTGATTTTGTTCTTTCAAAACAAATCATCCAGAGAGTGACATTTCAAAAATTAATTTGTAATCATGTCAACGGGATGAATTATCTATAAATTTTTGTTAGTGGAAACAACATATATACATACACTAAATTATATATATATTATACTTTTTGGAGCATTTAATTTTTTTACTCTCTCCTCTACCCAAGAAAACAGTAAGCCTTTACTCTCTCCTCTACCCAAGAAAACAGTAAGCCGGAATAAACCCCCTCCCAAGAGTGGCTTTCCAAAAGAATTTATTCCATTTATTCTCAAAGAATACAGAAAATACAGAGATTAATTTACACTTGAATTAACAATAAATCAACGAAACAATATGACAAATGAATACAAATTAATTACAATTCCAATATGTGACCATACAAATTAGAAAACCCCAAGCGACAATTTTTTTTCTTAGTTTACTACCCTGCAATTTTTCCTGATCTCACCCTTTGACCCCATGAGCACTTGAATAGAGCCCATCTTCACCATTGCTGCAGCAAACTTGTTAGCCCAAGCTGCACCATCCCTAGCATTGTTCTTCACTATCCCCGTCGTTGAACGGCTACTCAAGAGAGTTTGATCAGATGTTAATAAGCCATGGTGATTCTTTAGATCCACATAGTACTTATTATCTAACCTATTTGGTGTAATAACATCCAGTGCCACTGTTGGATCTTTGTTAGCCCCAGAATTTGATGGAGGAGGACACTTAGTTTTCAAAACTCTAGCGAAATTAGGGTCTAATGTAGGATCTTGGGGGTGAGTGGCATTGAAGGAGTATAGTCTATTTGAAAAAGAAGAACAATGTGACACCCCAATGCTATGTGCTCCAGAGAGTGTAACCATTTCATCCAAATTCAGTCCCTTTTGCGCGAATCTGTCCTTGAGTTGCTTGGCGTTGAAGGAAGGTGGAGGTAGGTTATCAGAAGGCTCATCCTTGAGTGATACTTTTCCATCTCGACGTCCTGAAGGTACTGCATAATTTATCCCGCCTACTTTCAAGGCACTATCACGCGCGGCAAATGCAACAATGTCTGCACATGAAACTGTTTGAGGGCATCGAGCTTCTATTTCAGATTTTGCCTCGTCGATCACTTCGAAGCCTCGCAAGCTTGGATTGTTAGCTGGATTTTCTTTCTCTGATGGGTTTCCGGGTGTTGAATCAAATAGGACAGAGGCATCACAACCCTGAAAATATGTGGCATGCATGTAAAAATTAGACCTAGCTATTCGTTATATACTCTAACATATGTAAATTTTAGCTAAAGATCACTTAAAAAAATGAAAATTATCAACTGGTTAAATATATATTTTAGGGTTTTATCTAAGGAGAATTTCAGTAGAAATTGCTTCCTTTTGAATCCATTCAAAGAAAATTAAAACTACATGCATGCTCAAAACAGGATTTAACAAAGAATGATTTAGCAAGTACTTAGGTGTTGTTTGATAAATGTTTTAAGTGCAAAAGCAACACCTTAGTATTTTTCTGAGTCAATAAGCATTTGGTCTTCTACCTCAGTTGGTTAGAAAGCTGGTCATATGAGCCAAGGGTCGCGAATTTGAGACTAGCCTGAACCAGACTTCTCAATTTTAATTTTACTTTTTTTTATTTGAACATTTAAAATCATATCAAGTCCTAGTTCACATTTCTTGAAAGTCTCTATCTAATTAAACTGAAAGAAAACAACTAATAAATGTGTATTAATTGATAATTAATAAGAGAAGTTAAATAATTAATATAGACAGTATAGCAAATGAATATACGTACCCTAACAAAACAATCATGGAAGTGCAACCTAATGAGGCCTGCAGCTATGCCAGGATTCCTTGAAACAGCTTTGTTGACAGCTTCTTTCACAATAGCCTCTGCAGATGGACAAGTTGATCGATAGAAACCCACTTTGAGAGATGCCGATGAGAGGGATGTCATTGTTGATATAGTTATTAATAAGAAGATCATCCAAAACTGTAAGTTTTTAATTTTTAATTTTTAGTAATTAAACCAAATGAAGCAGAAAATCAGTAAAGAAAGAAACAAATAAAAGAGAGGGAAATGAAATTAATATATATATATATATATATATATATATATATATATATATATTGAAGTAATGATGATTTGATGGAGATTGAGATGAAGAGAATAGTTGACGTTAAGAGTATTTATAGATGCATGGGTAGTGTGAGTTACTTTGTAAACCAAAACGTGTAAAGCTGCAACCAAGCAGTGAAGCTTGAAGCTTTCTAGGTTTGAACAGTTCCTTTTGTAGCAGTGTCTTCTTTGGCAGCCTCCATTCCATTTAGGTTATCTGTGGCCAGTATTGCCCATTTCTTGTTTTGACTTTCAAAGATTAAAACTGGCGATGGGGATTTAATAGGATATTCCAAAATGGACCCCAAAGTATGAGATGGCCGGCCTGACTATGTCATATATACATGTCAGATCAGTTCTATTTTATTAAAATTAAAAAATGAGGAATTCCCATGAAGAAAGGCGTATGTTTTCCAATTAACCCAACTATTTTAAAAAAATCAATTGCACTTATAAATATAATATTAGTAAATATATTAATAAAAAGTACAACATAATACGAATTAAAAATCAAGTTAGGGGATGAAACATGATTGGGATTGTTGTCCCGTCCCCGAATCAGTTGAAAATTTTTATAATTCCATCTCTATCTCGATCGAGATAAAATATTTTTGAAACTTGATTGATATTATAGTGTTTTTTACAAATCAATAGCATTCGATGTCGCATATTACTTGTAATTAATCTTATTTATTTTTTTACAATAATATTATTTATGGTAACAATATTTATGATGTTTTAATTACAATCAATGTGTTTACACGACAAAGTCCATAAAAATATAAGAAATGAAAATAAGCATTATAATGAGATCGTGTTAATGAGATATATTTTTTAAAATTTTAATTTTAAATGTTTCAAATAATGGAATCATTAAGAATGACATGTGAATCCACATAAATTAGTAGTACTATGTTTTATCAATGCGTTTAGTTGCAATTCTAAAATTCTAAGAGATTTTAGAAGTAAATGTTCTATATAAATGACTTCTATTTGATATAAACTCTAAGTGAATTATTAAGTTTTAAGATCAAATCTTAATCTCTATTTCTCTATAAGAAAAATCGAAAAACTTTAGAGTTAGCACTCATGAATTTCGATCACCCTTAATTCCCATGGTATTCGATATCATTCCAATGAAAATTATTTTTCTTAGTTGTTCGTGTGGATATGCTTAGAAACTAGACATTTAAACGGCTCGTGAACTAGTTCATCTCCAAAGCTTCAATCGAAATCTCCATTGAAGTATAAACTTTAACCTTGAACTATTAAATTTTTTTTATAAGTGAATTAGCAAAATTATTTATCATATTTAAGACTTAGTATATACTAAGTAGAATGTCAACTTTATGCCTTAAACCACAAGTTAGCATTAAGTCGAATCAAGATTATCTCAGACACTTGATATAAGTAGGGGTGTTATAAACTTTTCTCAACCATTTTTCTCATCAAAGTAAAACACAAAACCACACAACACATGTTCACACACACCAAGAGATGCGTGCGGCCATCTTCAATGTAGGCCAACATCAGGGTTTGATAACAGAGAACCGGTTTTGAATATGAAATTCGGCAATCTAATTGGCCGTGTCAACATCATATTGCAATTTGATAATTGAAAATTCGTCATAAGACAAAAATGTAGGCAAGTGTGACAAAGTCATACAATTGACGCAGACCTCTTAAATTCGTGTTTCATTAAAAACTTACTTTGTCACTTTTTACTAGAAAGCTATAGGCTTTCTTTATTGCTTGGGCGCCCAAGTTCCAAAAATGATGTCCATACTACTTACCCACTTCAGTTTCTCTAATTTAGGCCCAAGTTCCGCTAAGAACATTTCCCATCTAATTAGCTGATTTGTTAAATTTCTTTGGGTCCAAATTTCTCATCTTGGGGCCATGATTTGATATTTAGACTGAAGGGGTGGATTCTAATGGTTAATAAGCATTTAGAGCATGCAGCCGCAGGTGCTCACTTGCAACAAACAAAGAACCATCATAAATTTTCACTACCATACCAGCACATCACAAAATCTTCATTGAATAATAAAAAATAAAAAAATAGAGACGTAATCAGAAAACGAAAAACCACATAGAGATTTTCAGTTCTCCCCCCAATTGTCTAAAAACCAAACATGTCAGTCCTTCCAAGAGAGAGGGTATCGCGGAGGCTACGCAGCTTCTAAACCGGACATCTCTCTTGGCATCCGTTGGTCAAAATCCATCTCTCGCACCTGCTTCATAGCTAAATGGCTAACAAATCAAAGCAACAACGCCATGTTTCCATTTCGCTGGGATCTTCATTTTCTGCAACAGCAGTATCATTCTGTTTTTCTCTTCGATATCCAATAAAATCTATGAAAAAAATCGAAAAATAAGCTTCTAGCACAATTTACATGCGAACACAAGGTCTGTATTTTTATTTTCTTGTTACAATTGTTATATTAGTTATAACTTTCAAAAGTTTTACTCGTGTTAATTGAATTTTCTAACTCTTTCTTACAATTTGTATTGCGTTTTTACCTTCTTTTTTTTTTATAGCAGGAGACCTCAAAATTTGAATTTTAAAAGATCTAAGTGAAATATGCTTTGGTCCGTGTGAAAAAAATAGGAGGATAAAAAAATCAAAAATTGAAAGAAAATTATCATTTTCAAAGATTATAGCTCATTTTTTTTTATGCATTTTTACTAAAATAGTTATGATGATCATTTCCTTTGAAAATTTTACCATGAACTAAATTTTAAAATTTTATATCAAAATCAAAAGAATCATTTTCCAAAACGGAGCATAGAAAGCCAAATTATAACTGCTAAAAGTTTTGCTCATGTTAATCTAATTCTCTTCCTCTTTTCTACAATTTGTTATGCACTTTTATCCTAGTTGTTGATGGTTAGTGTCATCGAAAGTGGATTTGAACATGATCTAAGTTATATACTATTTGGACCAAGTGAAAAATAGGATGGTCATGAAAATTCAAATTTTGGAAGAAACATGCCATTTTCAAAGGTTATAGCACACACTTTTTTTTGTGCATTTTCGCTAAAATAGTTATGATAGTCATTGCTTTTGAAAAATTTCCCTAAACTGTGCCTCAAAAAGTTACATCAAAACCAAAACGGTACTGAAAGCCAAATTATATACTTTAGAAGTTTTGCTCGTGTTAATCGAATTCTCTCATTCTTTCCTATAATTTGTAAAGCATTTTAATCCTATTTTTTGAAGATCGGTGATCTTAAAAGTGGAATTTTAGACGAGATAAGTAAAATACAATTTGGTCATAGTGAAAAAATGGGATGGTGAAGAAAAAACAAATTTTGGAAGAAACTGGCCATTTTCGAAGGTTATAGCTTACTTTTTGTGTATTTTTTGCTAAAATAGTTATGAGGGTCATTTCTTTTGAAAATTTACCCTGAACAATACCCCAAAAAGTTACATCAAAACCAAAAAGATAATATCCCAAAACAGATCCCTGGAAGCAAAATTATACCGTCCAAAAGTTTTGCTCATGTTAATCGAATTCTCTCATTTTTTCTTAAAATTTGTAATGCACTTTAACCCTAGTTTTTGAAGGTTGATGACTTTGAAATTGGAATTTAAGATGAGTTAAGTGAAATATACTTTGGTCTAAATGAAAAATGGGATGGTAAAAAAAATCAAAATTTAAAAGAAACTGAACATTTTCGAAAGTTAGCTCACGTTTTTTTGTGCACTTTCGCTAAAATGGTTATGATGGTAATTTCCTTTGAAATTTTTTTAGTGACTCAGATTAAAAAAATTTGCATAAAAAACAAAAGGAACATTTCTCAAAATGGAACGTTGAAGGCCAAATTATACCTTAAAGAAGTTTTGCTCATGTTAATCGAATTCTCTAACACTTTCCTATTATTTGTATTGCACTTTTATCTCTTTTTTTTTTTTTTATGACAGGAGATCTCGGAATTTGAATTTAATATGATCTAAGTGAAATACGATTTGGTCCAAGTGAAAAAATGGGATGGTAAAAAAATCAAAATTTGGAAGAAAATAGTCATTTTCAAAGGTTAGGCCACATTTTTTTGTGCATTTTCGTTAAAAGAGTTATGATGGTCATTTCTTTTGAAAATTTTATCACGAACTAAATTTCAAAAATTTATATCAAAATCTAAATTATCATTTCCCAAAACAGAGCCCAGAAAGCCAAATTATACATGCCCAAAGTTTTGCTTGTATTAATCGAATTCTCTTCCTCTTTCCTATAATTTGTAATGTACTTTTATCATAGTTTTTGATGGCTAGTGATCTCGAAAGTGGATTTTAACAAGATCTAAGTGATATATGATTTGGACCATGTGATAAATGGGATGGTCATGAAAAATCAAATTTTGGAAGAAGCTGGCAATTTTCGAAGGTTATAGCTCACTTTTTTTTTGTGTATTTTTGCTAAATTAGTTATGATGGTCATTTATTTTCAAAATCTGCCTCAAACTATGTCTAAAAAAATTGCATCAAAATCAAAAGGGTCCCAAAACGAATCCCTAAAGGTCAAATTATAACCTCTAGGTGATTTGCTCGTGATAATTGAATTCTCATCTTCCTTCCTACAAGCACTTTATCCTATTTTTTGACGGCTGGTGACCTCAAAAGTATAATTTAACATAATCAAAGTGAAATACGTTTTGGTCTAATTGAAAAATGAGATGGTCAAGAAAAATCAAATTTTGGAAGAAGCTGACCATTTTCAAAATGTCAGACAACCATTGAAAAACACCCTATCTATTTCTCTTTCCATAATTTGCAACAACTTCCACCAGAGACTTATCATATATTCATATTCTAGTCATGGGCAGGGCTAAACAAAAATGGGAATGGTACTGGGTATCCATCATCACTCTTACGAGGTATAGCTCAACTTCTAATCATTCTTTACATGTATCGTCAATTTTTGTAGGCTATTTCATTGACTAGCTCCAATAACATAACAGGTAAAATTGAATTATATTCATCCAAACATCAAAACTAGCTTGCAAAAAAGGCAAGAAGTATCACTTTTACAACTCAGCAAAAGGATAAATGGCATATAAAGACATAGAACAGCCTCTATAAGCAACATTTTCTAAATGAAAAAATATACTAACAGAAAAAGGAAGTAATTAACGCTTAAACTTCACAGCATCACTCTTGTTAACGATACCTTTATTCTCCCTTCAAAAGTTCAAGAATTTGCCTCCCAACTTACTCACATTTTATGTTTGTATTTGCATATAAATGCATGTATAAGGCACCCAAATTGTGACAAAAGGAAAACCACAAGTGTTTGTGCGTATCATGCAAAGCCTAGTAATCCCAATAAGAAACCATAATTTTCTGTTTAAGTTCACTAAATCATATCCAAAAAGACAGAAATCTAAAACAAAAAAAAATAAATTTCATAACTTTACATTGAATCAATAGCTTCTTATCAAACTTTAATTGATCTTGAAAAAGGAAACAATAGCTCATATGCATATATTAGTACAAGAGACAGAGCGGTAATGGCTAAGTTGGTTCAGAGAGGTACTTGAAGACTAAGAGGAACAGATCTGTGAAAGGAAATGAACTGATCTTAGATTAGGGTTTTATTAGAGAAGAGAAAGATTCTGCTACAGAAATGAAAAGGTGAAAATGCAATACGCTTAGATTACAAATTCAAAAAGAGAAAAAAAAGGAAGAAAAAGAAGAAGACGAACCTTATTTTGAAATCGCCACGATTTTCCTTTTAAGCCAAACGGAGAAAGCAGCGAGCGCTTTTTTCTCGGTAGTTGTCCGTTTCTCGTTAACCAAACAGAAAATTAAGGGTCCGGATCAACCAAGAGAGAATTATTTCTACTAATATATAAAAGAAATTATTAATGGCCCGTTTTGGTTAACCAAATCTAATTAAGAGGAGTTGATATACCAATGCAAGTTTCGACGGAATACGTGCGCACGTAATCACAAATTGCAACCTCTTAAAGAGGTTGAGAAAAAGTTATTTTAATTTTTTTCTAAGAAGATTTCCAAACGATATATTAATTAAATTTGGATAAATTATAAATTTACTTCGAATACTTTAGAACAAAATTATTTTATTATTTTATATAACAAATCACTTCAATATTTGAAATTTTAATTATTTGATTTTAATATAAATAAATTTTAAAAATTATCCAAATCAAGTTATTTCGATTGAGATTTAATTAATTGATTAATAAAAACACTATATACAACATTTAGATATATAAATGTTTTATTTTAATTTTTATCAAATGCGAGATTTTTATGTATATTTTTATTAAGTGATTCACAAAATTTAATTCAAATGATTTTAAAATTCACGTCAAATTAAAGCAATTAAAATTTTTAAAAATAAAATAATTTTACCCTCAAATTACAAAGAATTTATTCATAATTTAATCAACCCGCTAAATGAAAAAGAGGCTGAAAGGGAAAGAATACTAGATTGGATTGGCCCAATAACGGCAGCCCATTGTAAGAGTTTTTGTTGCTTCCTGAATTTTGTTATTCCACTGGGCTCATTTGACAAACAATCCTCATGTAACTTTAAATCCAAAATTTTGTTATAATATAATATCCTATTCGTTTCATATTTTTAATTTATTTTTGAATAATTTTAACTTTAATTTTTTTTTGATATTTTGTTAATTTAAAATTAAAAAAAATTAGAAACTTTTGGATTTTATAAAGTAATATATTAAAAAAATTGATACTTTATTAATTTGATATTAATAAAAAAATTAATTATTCAATTGGATGAATAATGCATTTGGATAACCCATATGAGACAAAGGAGTATATATACAACATGTACACTGTGTGGTTGTAACATGTGTACATGACATTTATTCATTCTTAAGTACCTTTAGCTTATATCCTAAGCCATTAGATAGTCGTTTACATAGAAAATCAAATGAAATCAAACGTTACATCCTTTTACCTAAATAAATTGTACTTTTATTCTTCATATGTTTTTTTTTTGCCATTTTCTTCTTCTTAATTGCTCATTAATTAACAAGTTATAAATATTTTAGTTTGATGTAGTGAAAAATTTCTCAACTGTAATATAATAACACGTGACACTCTCCAAATGCGAAAATATAATTTCATAAACAAAACAGAGCAACTAATCGAATGGCTACACAAGACAAAGAGCATGACGGTAATTTCATGTCAAAATCATAATCCTATTAGGACACTCCAGCCTATAAAAACCTTAATCTTATCAAAATACTTCAGTCTATGAAAATTCTAATCTTATCATAATACTCAGTATCAATCACTTTTTTAATCAAACTCTACATCTGAACAATATATAAAAGGGACTCTTATTATTAAAAGTACACACTCAATTCACTCTAAAAAATTTTCGTCTCTCTTACTCTCTACTACTTTAAACCCTATACTAACTTAGCTATCAGAGAGTGTGCACAGGTGTTGCATATCGAGCATTCAGTTGCTTAGCAGATTTTGACATCAACATAGTTTTTTCTTATTCTTCATATTTTTTCTCAATATAATGATGATGATGATGATTAGTTCTCACAATTTTCTGTTTAGTTCTCCATCTCTCTCTACGCATTATATTATGACTAAATTATATGCGTTTTATTGTTTTTGTGTAGACATATTTTTGTCTATTACGGTTTTGGCATTCATTGTACGTACTAACAAGGTGAGCGAAGGTTTAGCAATTTTTTTATCTGATCAATTTTATTCTATTTATTTTTTAATTTTTATTTGTTGCTCGTTGCTCTTTAGTGCTAATTGAAGTTGTGATTTTCTTTTATCAAATTTATAGCTTAAAGTTTCTACAAATGCACTCCAACCAAGGCTTTCAAAATGTCAGTGGCTGGTGTTTTTAAAAGGGTTTTGTTATCCATTGTCTTCTTGGTCAATCGAGAAAAAGAAGGATTTATGGCATTTATTGTGAATTTACGATGCCCTTACCTAACAGAAATGAGATGCCTAAGGGGTATGCATTAAATTCTCATTTAAATCCTTCCATACCACAGTCGATCTGTAGCACTCGTTATAGGCTCCCAATTCCCACAATTCCAATAACCAAAATGGCATTTTGTTCTCCTACACACTGTGTTATTGTTCTCTTAGTATCTTCTTCTATCATTTATCCTTCTTCATGTGTTTCCAATGAGATCTTGGCAACAATATGCTCATCTAAAACACAAAACCAACAATCCTGTGAGAGTATTCTAGCAAGTGATCCTCGTACAAGTTCAGTTGATCTTCCTCAGTTATCACTGATATCTATCGAGCTAACGACGAAACAAGCTCACGAGACTTTCTCAGATTTGAGAGACAATACTACTGATCCTGTGTTGAAAAATGGTTTCAACAATTGTGTTGGATTTTACCATGATATGCAACCCAATATTCAAGAGGCTCACAGGTTGTCAGAGCAAAGACAGTACAAGAAAATTGCTACTGAATTGGAAAAGTTAAGAAGGCTAGCTTACAAGTGTGCATATGGACTTCCTATAAACTCTCTGACCATTGATGCTATTAGCAAGGAAATGTTCTTAACATGTGAAACTTCAATGAGAGTAAATCAATATATTGTTGGCTCAATTCAAACATAGGATTTATCCTCTTGTTGAAATTAATGCATATTTTTATTTAAATGGAGAGGAATGTTAACTTGCGACGAAACAAAAAAAGCCCAAATACTAACTACTAGAGGTGGCTACCATCATACTACAACATTGTCCTTCAGATTACAAACGCCCAAAACCTAATAATCACACAGAAAAAACACCAAATAGTACTACTTCAAGCAACTTGAAATTAACCAAAGCACCAACCATGGTGGTGAGCCTGAGCCACTGCCAATGGAGCCACCAGGGTTAGTAGGTTGGATCCGCACCCCACACCAGGGAAGGAACAAAAGCCGAATGGCCCTAGTAAAGAAAAAGAGCCAACAGACATGTCACCAATCATATCAATCATAACTCCTCCCTGTATCACACTTAGCAAACAAAAACGGAACTCTAGCGAAACCGACTGGAGTTTTGCTGTAGTTTCGTTTCTGTTTGTCAAGTGTGGTGGAAAGGAGATATTGTTGAGACGACTGGTGGTGTGTTTGTTGGCTTTTCTTCTATACTAAGCACAAAGCCAACACCCCCACTTGGGCTTGGAACAAACTCACCGGTGCCACCAAAGCTCCCAAGAAAGTTCTATGGGTGGTCAACTTTTTCCCCCAACATCTTTCCTCGCTCACCATCTGATGCAAGCACCACCAGAATGATGGTGAGGATCAGCACCACCTTCTCCCAACTTGTATCACTCTCTTATCTCATGGTAAATGATCTCTTTACCATCTAAGTTAGTTGACACCCATAAACATATATACAAATTCTCTAGTTTTAATTAGTTGGACTTTTAAGTGAAAGAATCAATAGAGTAACCGCTGCCACACCATCATTTTATTTTTTTTGAAAAATGAGTATGACACTACAATGAAATTCAATAAATTAGTTTAATTTATACATTTCTTTTTTATCACTACTAAAGAGGCGGGTTAAAACTTAAAAAACCAATGCTAAAACATTATAAGGGCAATATTGTCTTTTTAATCCCAACTCAGAGGTCTTCCCAACTAACCAATACAAGTGCAGTAATTATGGGCATGTTTGGGTAACAGTTTTTAGTTTTCCAAAACTGTTTTTGAAAATAAAAACTGAAAACAGTTTTATGATTTTTTTGAAGAAAATATGTTTGGATAAATATAACTCGAAAACTATTTCAAAAATAGAAAACAAGAAATTGTTGTTTGGATAATTTTATTTTGAAAACTATTTTGATACATCCTGTAATTATTTTTAGTTTTGAGTTTAAATTTAAAATCTATATTAATTTTTTTTCCTCATATTTACTAAATACTTAAATAATTAATATTATTTTATTTTAAAAATTTTAATATTTTTTATATACCATGGAGAAAGAATGAAACAAAGAAGTAAACACTGATTTTAGGGCTATTTTTCGAAAATTATGTCAGAAAACATCAATTGGAGTTTTCAGAAAACAATTTTTGAAAATTGGTTTTTTAAAAATTGTTTTCGAAAATTATTTTTAAAAACTGTTTGTCAAATATAAAAAAAAATTTCAAAAATTATTTTTTATTTTAAAAAAATAAAAAATTTTCGAAAATCCAAAACAAACATGCTATATATTTTCCTAGATGAGATTTTATGAAGTTGGTGTTGAATTTATGGTCACTTTACGTACCAAGAAATGAGACGTGAGAAGGTCCTTAAAACCATGGATGCTGACAAGTGTGTTTCTTTCAATAAATTCACTACCATTTACCTGCAGGATTATAATCTGGATTAAAACATGTTTAAAGCAAAACTAATCGTTTTAAATTATATATTTTAAGTATGTTTTAATCTAAACCTAAATCTATACCTATACATATTTGATTATTCTCAAAGAATACAAAAATACAGAGATTAATTTACACTTAAATCAGCAATAAATGAATGAAACAATGTGAGAAAAGAATACATATTAACAATTCCGGACAATATGTGACCATACAAATTATAAAACCCCAAGCTGCAAATTTTTTCTAGTTTACTACCCTGTAATTTTTCTTGATCTCACCCTGTGACCCCATGAGCACTAGAATGGAACCCATCTTCACCGTTGCTGCAGAAAACCTGTTAGCTCAAGCTGCACTATTCCCAACAATGTTTGTAGTTGGAATGTTCTTTAAATCTTACGTCAGAAAAATGTATTATTTTATATAGTTATAATTTCACATCATTTATGTGTCAAAAAAATACGGGTATTAATTATTATAAATAAAAGCTTCAAGAGATATAGTCTCTCACCCTTATTCCTTAATTAGGAATAGTTGGTCAGATGAGAATGTAGTAACCAAATACTAATATAGAGATTCAAGGGTTGAGTGAACATTGAGTGTATTGGGGTTTTGAGTTGTCAAATTGGAGAGAGTTTTCACACAGTTTTGTTTAGAAAAATTGTGTATTGTGATGTAATGAGTTTTAGCAGTTTATCTCCATCCAAAAATTACAAAAGTAATGAAATAATGATTGGCTTGTGGACACATAATATTATACTTTTTTTTTTTCAGTTATGATATTAGTTTGAAAATTATAAACTATAGATTAATAATGGCAAAAATTCTGATATAACTTTAAAAAGAATGAATGGAAATTTTTATATCAAAGAATAATTAATAATGGAAACTTCATCAATTAATTCCTAATTAATAAAATAGAAAAGAAATTAAACTATAAATAATATTGCAAAAGGAAAGAAATCAACAAATTTATAATCCACATACCAAAATAGGAAAGTATATAGCCTGCTTTGATATTTTCTTTTATCATTTTGACGTGTTTTCTGATTTTATTATTTTGTGATCATGTTTACGTGATGAATTATCTATAAATTTTTGTTAGAGGAGACAACATATATATATATATATATTATACTAAGGATTTTTGGAGCATTTAATTTTTTTCTCTCTCCTCTACCCAAGAAAACTGTAAGCCGGAATAAACCCCCACCCAAGAGTGGCGTTCCAAAAGAATTTATTCCATTTATTCTCAAAGAATACTGAAAATACAGAGATTAATTTACACTTGAATCAACAATAAATCTCAATAAATCAACGAAACAATATGACAAATGAATACAAATTAATTACAATTCCAATATGTGACCATACAAATTATAAAACCCAAGCTACAATTTTTTTTCTTAGTTTACTACCCTGCAATTTTTCCTGATCTCACCCTTTGACCCCATGAGCACTTGAATAGAGCCCATCTTCACCATTGCTGCAGCAAACTTGTTAGCCCAAGCTGCACCATCCCTAGCATTGTTCTTCACTATCCCCGTCGTCGAATGGCTACTCAAGAGAGTTTGATCAGATGTTAATAAGCCATGGTGATTCTTTAGATCCACATAGTACTTATTATCTAACCTATTTGGTGTAATAACATCCAGTGCCACTGTTGGGTCTTTGTTAGCCCCAGAATTTGATGGAGGAGGACACTTAGTTTTCAAAACTATAGCGAAATTAGGGTCTAATGTAGGATCTTGGGGGTGAGTGGCATTGAAGGAGTATAGTCTATTTGAAAAAGAAGAACAATGTGACACCCCAATGCTATGTGCCCCAGAAAGTGTAACCATTTCATCCAAATTCAGTCCTTTTTGCGCGAATCTGTCCTTGAGTTGCTTGGCGTTGAAGGAAGGTGGAGGTAGGTTATCAGAAGGCTCATCCTTGAGTGATACTTTTCCATCTCGACGTCCTGAAGGTACTGCATAATTTATCCCGCCTACTTTCAAGGCACTATCACGCGCGGCAAATGCAATAATGTCTGCACATGAAACTGTTTGAGGGCATAGAGCTTCTATTTCAGATTTCGCCTTGTCGATCACTTCGAATCCTCGTAAGCTTGGATTGTTAGCTGGATTTTCTTTCTCTGATGGGTTTCCGGGTGTTGAATCAAGTAGGACAGAGGCATCACAACCCTGAAAATATGTGGCATGCATGTAAAAATTAGACCTAGCTATTCGTTATATATTATAACATATGTAAATTTTAGCTAGTGATCACTTAAAAAAATGAAAATTATCAACTGGTTAAATATATATTTTAGGGTTTTATCTAAGGAGAATTTCAGTAGAAATTGCTTCCTTTTAAATCCATTCAAAGAAAATTAAAACTACATGCATGCTCAAAACAGGATTTAACAAAGAATAGTTTAGCAAGTACTTAGGTGTTGTTTAATATATGTTTTAAGTGCAAAAGCAACACCTTAGTATTTTTCATAGTCAATAAGCATTTGGTCTTCTACCTCACTTGGTTAGAAAGCTTCTCAATTTTAATTTTACTTTTTTTATTTGAACATTTAAAATCATATCAAGTCCTAGTTCACATTTCTTGAAAGTCTCTATCTAATTAAGCTGAAAGAAAACAACTAATAAATGTGTATTAATTGATCATTAATATAGACAGTATAACAAATTAATATACGTACCCTAACAAAACAATCATGGAAGTGCAACCTAATGAGGCCTGCAGCTATACCAGGATTCCTTGACACAGCTTTGTTGACAGCTTTTTTCACAATAGCCTCTGCAGATGGACAAGTTGATCGATAGAAACCCACTTTAAGAGATGCCGATGAGAGGGATGTCATTATTGATATAGTTATTAGTAAGAAGATCATCCAAAACTGTAAGTTTTTCATTTTTAATTTTTAGTAATTAAACCAAATGAAGCAGAAAATCAGTAAAGAAAGAAACAAATAAAAGAGAGGGAAATGAAATTAATATATATATTGAAGTAATGATGATTTGATGGAGATTGAGATGAAGAGAATAGTTGACGTTAAGAGTATTTATAGATGCATGGGTAGTGTGAGTTACTTTGTAAACCAAAACGTGTAAAGCTGCAACCAAGCAGTGAAGCTTGAAGCTTTCTAAGTTTGAACAGTTCCTTTTGTAGCAGTGTCTTCTTTGGCAGCCTCCATTCCATTTAGGTTATCTGTGGGCAGTATTGCCCATTTCTTGTTTTGACTTTCAAAGATTTAAACTGGCGATGGAGATTTAATAGGATATTCCAAAATGGACCCCAAAGTATGAGATGGCCGGCCTGACTATGTCATATCATATATGTCAGATCAGTTCTATTTTTTTTAAAATTAAAAAATGAGGAATTCCCATGAAGAAAGGCGTATATTTTCCAATTAACCCAACTATTTTTAAAAAATCAATTGCACTTATAAATATAGTATTAGAAAATATATTAATAAAAAGTATAACATAATACGAATTAAAAATCAAGTTAGGGGATGAAACATGATTGGGATTGTTGTCCCGTCTCTAAATCCGATGAGGATTTTTATAGTCCCATCTCCATCTCGATCGAGATAAAATATTTTTAAAACTTGATTGATGTTAGTGTTTCTTAGAAACCAATAGCATTCGATATCGCATATTACTTGTAATTGATCTTATTCAAATTTTTACGATAATATTAATTATAGTAATAATATTTATGATGATTTAATTACAATCAATGTGTTTATATGATAAAGTCCATAAAAATATAAAAAATAAAAATAAGCACCATAATGAGATCGTGTTAATGGGATGTATTTTTTTAAATTTTATTTTTAAATGTTCCAAATAATGGAATCATTAAGAATGACATGTGAATCCAGATAGATTAGTAGTACTATGTTTTATCAATGCGTTTAGTTGCAATTCTAAAATTCCAAGAGATTTTAGAAGTAAATGTTTTATATAAATGACTTCTATTTGATATAAACCCTAAGTGAATTATTAAGTTTTAAGATCAGATCTTAATCTCTATTTCTCTATAAGAAAAATCGAAAAACCTTAGAGTTAGCACTCATGAATTTCGATCACCCCTAATTCCCATGGTGTTCGACATCATTCCAATGAAAATTATTTTTCTTAGTTGTTCGTGTGGATATGCTTAGAAACTAGACATTTAAACGGTTCATGAACTAGTTCATCTCCAAAACTTCAATCGAAATCTCCATTGTGATATAAACTTTAACCTTGAACTGTTAAATTTTTTTTATAAGTGAATTGGTAAAATTATTTATCATATTTAAAACTTAGTATATATTAAGTAGAATGTCAACTTTATGTCTTAAACCACAAGTTAGCATTAGTCGAATCAAAATTATCTCAGACACTTGATATAAGTAGGGGTGTTTTAAACTTTTCTCAACTATTTTTCTCATCAAAGTAAAAAACAAAACCACACAACACATGTTCACACGCACCGAGAGATCAAGAGATGCGTGCGGCCATCTTCAATGTAGGCCAACATCAGGGTTTGATAACAGAGAACCGGTTTTGAATATGAAGTTCAAACATGCAATTTTAATATAGGGTTAAATTCGGCAATCTAATTGGCCGTGTCAACATCATATTGCAATTTGATAATTGAAAATTCATCATGAGACAAAAATGTAGGCAAGTGTGACAAAGTCATACAATTGACGCAGACCTCTTAAATTCTTCATGGCCGATATTTTTTAACATTAAACAATTAATAACAATATGACATGTCGTGAAAGATTTTTGTTTCATTAAAAACTTTTACTTTGTCAATTTTTAGTAGAAAGCTATGGGCTTTCTTTATTGCTTGGGCGTCCAAGTTCCAAAAATGATGTCCATACTATTTACCCACTTCTGTTTCTCTAATTTAGGCCCAGGTTCCGCTAAGAACCACATAGAGATTTCAAATTCTCCCTCCAAATGTCTAAAAACCAAACATGTCACTCCTTCGAAGAGAGAGGGTGTCGCGGAGGCCACGCAGCTTCAAAACCGAACATCTCTACCTTGGCATCAGTTGGTCAAAATCCATCTCTCGCACCTTCTTCATGGCTAACAAATCAAATCAAATCAGAGCGACAACGTCATGTTTCTATTTCGCTGAGATCTTCATTTTCTGCAACAGCAGTATCATTCTGTTTTTCTCTTTGATATCCAATAAAATCTATGAAAAAAATCGAAAAATAAGCTTCTAGCACAATTTACATGCGAACATCAGGTTTGTAATTTTATTTTCTTGTTACAATTATTATATGAGTTATAAACTTCGAAAGTTTTGCTCGTATTAATCAAATTCTCTAACTCTTTTTTATAATTTGTATTGCGTTTTGACTTTTTTTATTTTTTTTATTTTTTATAGTTGGAGACCTCAAAATTTGAATTTTAAATGATCTAAGTGAAATACATTTTGGTTCATGTGAAAAAATGTAAGGATAAAAAAATAAAAAAGTGAAAGAAAATGACAATTTTTAAAGGTTATAGCTCACTTTTTTTGTGCATTTTTACTAAAATAGTTATGATGGTTATTTCATTTGAAAATTTTTCCATGAGCTAAATTTAAAAAATTTATATCAAAACCAAAATGATCATTTCCCAAAACAGAGCTTAGAAATCTAAATTATACCCGCCAAAAGTTTTGCTCATGCTAATCGAATTCTTTTCCTCTTTCCTATAATTTGTAATGCGTTTTTATCCTAGTTGTTGATGGTTAGTGTCATCGAAAGTGGATTTGAACAATATCTAAGTTATATACTCTTTGGACCAAGTAAAAAATATGATGGTCATGAAAATTCAAATTTTGGAAGAAACATGCCATTTTCAAAGGTTATAGCACACTTTTTTTTTGTGCATTTTCGCTAAAATAGTTATGATGGTTATTGCTTTTGAAAAATTTCTCTGAATTATGCCTCAAAAAGTTACATTAAAACCAAAACGATAATTTCCCAAAACGGTACTGAAAGCCAAATTATACACTTTAGAAGTTTTGCTCGTGTTACTCGAATTCTCTTATTCTTTCCTACAATTTGTAAAGCATTTTAATCCTATTTTTTGAAGACAGGTGATCTCAAAAGTGGAATTTTAGATAAGATAAGTAAAATACAATTTGGTCCAAGTGAAAAAATGGGATGGTGAAGAAAAGACAAATTTTGGAAAAACTGGCCATTTTAGAAGGTTATAGCTTACTTTTTGTGTATTTTTGTTAAAATAGTTATGAGGATAATTTCTTTTGAAAATTTACCCCGAACGATACCCCAAAAAGTTACATCAAAACCAAAAAGATAATTTCCCAAAACGGATCCCTGAAAGCAAAATTATACCGTCTAAAAGTTTTGCTCATGTTAATCGAATTCTCTCATTCTTTCTTACAATTTGTAATGCACTTTAACCCTAGTTTTTGAAGGTTGATGACCTCGAAATCGGAATTTAAGATGAGTTAAGTGAAATATACTTTGGTCTAAGTGAAAAATGGGATGATCAAGAAAAATCCAAATTTAGAATAAACTGGCCATTTTTGAAGGTTAGCTCACGTTTTTTGTGCATTTTCGCTAAAATAGTTACGATGGTAATTTCATTTGAAATTTTTTAGCGACTCAGATTAAAAAATTTACTTCAAAAACAAAAGGATCATTTCTCAAAACGGAACATTGAAGGCCAAATTATACCTTCAAGAAGTTTTGATCGTGTTAATCGAATTCTCTAACACTTTCCTATAATTTGTATTGCACTTTTATCTTATTTTTTTAATGGCAGGAGACCTCGGAATTTGAATTTAATATGATCTAAGTGAAATACGATTTGGTCCAAGTGAAAAAATGGGATAGTAAAAAAAATCAAAATTTGGAAGAAAATGACCATTTTCAAAGGTTAGGCCACATTTTTTTGTGCATTTTATTTCAAATAGTTATGATGATCATTTCCTTTGAAAATTTTACCACAAACTAAATTTCAAAAATTTATATCAAAACACAAAGGATCATTTCCCAAAACAGAGCCCAGAAAGCCAAATTATACATGCCCAAAGTTTTGCTCGTGTTAATCGAATTCTCTTCCTCTTTCCTATAATTTGTAATGTACTTTTATCCTAGTTTTTGATGGCTAATGATCTCGAAAATAGATTTTAACAAGATCTAAGTGATATATGATTTGGACCATGTGATAAATGGGATGGTCATGAAAAATCAAATTTTGGAAGAAACTGACCATTTTCGAAGGTTATAGCTTACTTTTTTTTTTGTGCATTTTCACTAAATTAGTTATGATGGTCATTTCTTTTCAAAATCTGCCTCAAACTATGCCTAAAAAAGTTACATCAAAACCAAAAAGGTCCCAAAACGAATCCCTAAAGGCCAAATTATAACCTCTAGGTGATTTGCTCGTGATAATTGAATTCTCGTCTTCCTTCCTACAATTTGTTTTGCACTTAATCCTATTTTTTGACGGCTGGTGACCTCAAAAGTTTAATTTAACATAATCGAAGTGAAATACGCTATGGTCTAATTGAAAAATGGGATGGTCAAGAAAAATCAAATTTTAGAAGAAGCTAGCCATTTTCGAAGGCCATAGCTCAAGTTTTTTTTTTTTTTTTTTTTTTTTTTTTTTTTTTTTGCATTTTCACTAAAATAGTTACGATGATCATTTTCTTTGAAAATTTACCATGAAATAACTTTCAAAATGTTACATCAAAACCAAATGGATCTTTTCAAAAAACAGAGCCCTGAATATCATATTATACCCTCCAGAAGTTTTGTTCGTGCTAATCGAATTCTCTCATTCTTTCCTACAATTTGTAATGTCCATTTATCCTATATTTTGATGGTTGGTACCCCGAAAGTGTAAAATAACATGATTTAAGTGAAACACGATTTGGTGCAAGTGAAAATGGGATTGTAAAGAAAAATCAACTTTTATTAGAAATTGGCCATTTTTGAAGGTTGTTCACTTTTTTGTGCATTTTTGCTAAAATATTTATGATGGTTATTTTCTTTGAAAATCTGCCCCAAACTAAGCCTCAAAAAGTAACATCAAAACAAAAAGGATAATTTCCCAGAACGGAGCATTGAAGGCCAAATTATGCCCTCTAGAAATTTTGCTCGTGTTAACCGAAGTCTCTTCCTCTGTCCTACACTTTGTAATGCACTTTTATCTTATTTTTTGATTGCTGGTGACCTTGAAAGTATAATTTAACATGATCTAAGTGAAATACGCTTTAGTCCAATTAAAAAATGTGATGGTCTAGAAAAATCAAATTTTAGAATAAACTGACCATTTTCGAAGTTTATAACTAATGTTTTTTTTTTGTGCATTTTCACTAAAATAGTTACGATGGTCATTACCTTTGAAATTTTGCCACGAAATAGATTTCAAAATGATACATCAAAATTAAAGGGATCATTTTACAAAACGGATTCCAAATCACACCCTCTAAAAGTGTGGCTCATGTTAATCGAATTCTCTAACTCTTTCTTACAATTTGTATTGCTCTTTTTTTTTTTAATTTTTTTATGGTAAGCGACCTTGGAATTTTAAATTTAACTTGATCTAAGTGAAATACGATTTGGTCCAAGAGAAAAAATGTAATGGTAAAAAAAATCAAAATTTGGAAGAAAATGACCATTTTCAAAGGTATTTTTGAAATGCACAAAAGTCACGTTTTTTGTGCATTTTTGCTAAAATAGTTATGATGGTCATTTCCTTTGAAAATTTAATCACGAACTAAATTTCGAAAATTTATATCAAAATGAAAAGGATCATTTCAAAAATAGAGTCAAAAAACCAAATTATACCCGCCAGAAGTTTTGCTTGTTCTAATCGAATTCTCTTCCTCTTTCTTATAATTTGTAATGCACTTCTATTCTAGTTTTTGATGGCTAGTGATCTAGAAAGTGGATTTTAAATCGAAGTGATATATGCTTTGGACCAAGTGAAAAATGGGATGATCATGAAAAATCAAACTTTGGAAGGTTATAGCTCACTTTTTTGTGTATTTTCGCTAAAATAATTATAATGGTCATTTCTTTTGAAAACATACCACAAACTATGCCTCTAAAAGTTACATCAAAACCAAAAGGATAATTTCGCAAAACGGATCCCTGATGGCCAAATTATACCCTCCAAATGTTTTGATCGTGATAATTGAATTACCATCTTCCTTCCTAAAATTTGTAATGTACTTTTATCCTATTTTTTGATGGATGGTGACCTTGAAAGAATAATTTAACGTAATCTAAGTGAAATATGCTTTAGTCTAATTAAATAATGGGATGTTCAAGAAAAAAAACAAATTTTGGAATAAACTGACCATTTTCGAAGGTTATAGCTCAAGTTTTTTTGTGCATTTTTGCTAAAATAGTTACGATAATTATTTTCTTTGAAAATTTACCACAAAATAGGTTTCAAAATATTACATCAAAACCAAACAGATCATTTCCCAAAACGAAGCTTGAAGGACACATTATGCCCTCTAGAAGTTTTACTCGTGCTAATCGAATTCTTTTCTTCTTTCCTACAATTTGTAATGCACATTTATCCTACTTTTGGACCGTTGCTACCATGAAAGTGTAAATTAACGTGATTTAATTGAAATACGATTTGGCGTAAGTGAAAATAAGATGGTAAAGAAAAATCAACTTTTGTTAGAAATGGACCATTTTCGAAGGTTATAGCTCAGTTTTTGTGCATTTTAGCTAAAATACTCATGATGGTCATTTTCTTTGTAAATATACCCTAAACTATGCCTAAAAAAGTTACATCAAAACTAAAAGGATAATTTCCCAGAACGAAGCATTGAAAGCCAAATTATACCCTCCAGAAATTTTGCTCGTGTTAATTGATTCCTCTCCCTCTTTCCTACACTTTATAATGCGCTTTTATCCTATATTTTTTTTTATTGCTGGTGGCTTTGAAGATAGAATTTAACATGATCTAAGTGAAAAATACTTTGGTCCAATTGAAAAATGGGATAGTCTTGAAAAATCAAATTTTGGAATAAACTGACAATTTTCGAAGGTTATAGCTAATGTTTTTGTGCATTTTCGTTAAAATAGTTACAATGGTCATTACCTTTGCAGATTTGCTATGAACTAGATTTCAAAATGATATATCAAAACTAAATGGATCATTTTACAAAATGGATCCCTAAAGACCAAATTATACCCTCCAAAAGTTTTGTTCATGTTAATTGAATTCTCTTGTTCTTTCTTACAATTTGTAATGCACTTTTATCCTATATTTTGATTGCATGTGACCTCAAAAGTAGAATTTAACGTTATCTAAGTGAAATACAGTTTGGTATAATTGAAAAATTGGATGTTCAAGAAAAAACAAATTTTGGAAGAAACTGGCCATTTTCAAAGGTTATAGCTCAAGTTTTTTGTGCATTTTTGCTAAAATAGTTATGATGATAATTTCATTTGAAATTTACCACAAAATAGGTTTCAAAATGTTACGTCAAAACCAAACGGATCATTTCCTAAAACGGATCCCTGAAGGACACATTATGCCTTCCATAAGTTTTGCTCGTGCTAATCAAATTCTCTCCCTCTTTCTTATAATTTATAATGCCCATTTATCCTACTTTTGGATGGCTGGTACCATGAAAGTGTAAATTAATATGATCTAAGTGAAATACGATTTGGTGCAAGTGAAAAATGGGATGGTAAAGAAAAATCAACTTTTGTTAGAAACAGACCATTTTCGAAGGTTATATTTCAGTTTTTTGTGCATTTTAGCTAAAATACTTATGATGGTCATTTTCTTTGAAAATATATCCCAAACTATGCCTCAAAAAGTTACGTCAAAACTAAAAGAATAATTTCCCAGAACGAAGCATTGAAGGCCAAATTATAACCTCCAGAAATTTTAATCGTGTTAATTGATTCCTCTCCCTCTTTCCTACACTTTATAATGCACTTTTATCCTATATTTTTTTTTTATTGCTGGTGGCTTTGAAGATAGAATTTAATATGATCTAAGTGAAAAATGCTTTGGTCCAATTGAAAAATGGGATAGTCTTGAAAAATCAAATTTGGAATAAACTGACCATTTTTGAAGGTATAGCTAATGATTTTGTGTTTTTTCGCTAAAATAGTTACAATGGTCATTACCTTTGCAGATTTGCTATGAACTAGATTTCAAAATGATACAGGCCAAATTATACTGTTGTTATTTGTCTAAGTTTCAAACATGTCCAAACATGGTCTAAGGTTGGTTAAACTCCAAACTAAATGTGGAGTATCAAAGTTCAGCAAATCTAATGGCTGCACACGTGTGTGCTCAAGTTTTGAGCATGGGAAGGTCACACTACTGTGCAAACTTCTGCACATAGGCAGGAAGTGTGCGCACTGCAGAAGAAGGCAGCAGCATCAGGTTAGGGCACAGCGCGCATGCCCAGCACTGCGCCTCACAGCATGCATGCCATCAGGGACAGCCCCATCGCCGCACCGCCCAGGCACACTGCTGCACACATAGGCAGCAAGCTTCAAAGCTCTCCAAAAGTGTATGCGCAAGTCCAAAATGCACAGCATCACTTAGGAAAGTAATGAAGGGAAAAGATTGAGCAATGATCAAGATCAAAGGGTGAGGATTGATTCACAAGAAAGTCCAAGAATTGAGAGGCTATAAAAGGGGTTCTCAAGGCCTCATTTCACAAGAGATATACAACACACATACAAGAGAGATTTGTGACATTGTGAGATCATTGTAAACACTTAGAGAGAATTGTGTAGAGTGACAAACACAAGAGGGACTCTTTGTTAGGCTGGTTGTAAAGAAGAGAGGATAGTATAGAATTGATTGAAAACTTTGTAATAGGACTATCACTTTCTAGTTCTCTTATTGTTTCTTCAAGAACTTGGATTCTTGAAGAGGATTGCTGTAACTTTGTGAGAACCATTGAGATAGTGCAAAGAGTTCGGAGGAACTCACGGGGATGTAGGCACATTGCCGAACCTCGATAACAATTGCTTGTCTTCTTTTCTTTCTTTGATTTTCTGTTCTTGTGTTCGATTGCTGTTTTTCTTTCTACAAGTCATTTAAGACTTGGGTGTTTGGAAGATCACCACCTGGGCATCTTGTCAAGGTGATTTCCAACAGTGGTATCAGAGCTCAGCAGCTGGTTATCGGAGCAAGAAGTAGAAAGTACGGAGCCAAGACTCCAAGAATCAAAGATCAAACTTCTTGGGTGATTCAAGAACGGTGTAAAGTTCAAGATCCGGTCGTGTTCTTGAAGGTTGATTCAAGAACAGTGTTAAAGATCCATCTTCGATCTGTGTTCTTGAGGTTGAAGAAAGCAGTTGTGGTTAGTGCACAAATATGGGATCTTTTCCGCAAAGATGGCTTCAAATTTCTGTGTGGAGAAGTTTGATGGAAATGGGGACTTTGCCCTATGGAAGCGGAAGATCAAGGCGGTTCTCATGTATCAGAAAGTGGACTTGGCTATTGGAGAAGATGATGCTTTTCCAGCAAGTGTCACGGAGGACCAGCGGACCGAGATGAAGAAGATGGCCTACAACACCATTTTCTTGCACATGTCGGATAGTGTCACAAGGGAGTTCGGTGACTCGGAGGATCCAGCTGTCATATGGAAGAAGCTAGATGAGTTGTTTCTTACCAAAACTCTTCCTAACAAAATCTATCTTCTTAAAAGAATCTTTGCTTTTAAAATGGACCCTAGTAAAGAGTTGCAAGATAATCTTGATATCTTTAATAAGCTAGTTCAAGATTTGAATAGCTGTAGCATTTCTTTTTCGGATGAACAATTGGCTATTATTTTGTTAAATTCACTTCCTGATTGCTTTGACAATTTGATTAATGCAATTGAGTATGGGAGAGATAGTTTGACAAAGGAGATTGTGATCAATGCCATAAGGGCACATGGTTTCAAAACCAAGATGAAGCAGACATCAAGTGGTGATGGTCTGTTCGTAAGAGGAAGGCCAACAGCTCGGAATGGCAGTAGCACTCATGGCAGCTACTGGGAGAAATCAAGAGGTAGAGAGCAGAGCCATAGGAGATCCCACTCCAAGACAAGATATGGAGGAGGAAGGAGATGCTTCTACTGCAACAAGGAGGGCCATTTCAAGAAATACTGCATGAAAAGGTTATGGGATGAGAGGAGAAGCCATACCAACAATGGAGAGGCTTCGGTTGCCAAGGGAGAATAGCAAGATGATGTGCTTGTTGTGTGCTCAAATGTGAGCAGGAGGCAATGCAGTAGAAAGTGGATTCTTGATTCTGGGTGCACCTATCATATGTGCCCTCATAAAGAATGGTTCAAGAATTTCAAGGAGATCAATGAAGGAAGGGTCTTCTTGGGGAATGACAATTCTTGCCAAGTGAGAGGGATTGGAGACATCCAATTGAGGATGTTTGATGGAGTCATAAGGCTGCTGCGAAATGTGAGGTATCTTCCAGATTTGAAGAGAAATTTGATCTCATTGGGGCAGCTGGATTCCATGGGGTACACATACAAATTAGAGGGAGGAAAGATCAAGGTGGCCAAGGGATCTTTGGTAGTGATCAAGGCAGCAAGAAACGATGGACTCTATGAGATGATCAGAGAAACAGAAACCAATGATCAAGCAGCAAGCTTGATGGTTGAGCTGGACAAGGCAGCCCTTTGGCACACTTACTTGGGACACATGAGAGAAAAAGGCCTGCAAGTGCTTAGCAAGGAAGGTCTACTTGGTGGTGACAAAGTAGAAAAACTGGATTTCTGTGAGAGCTGTGTTCTTGGGAAGCAACACCGGGTCAGCTTCAACACCGGAGTGCACAAGTCTAAGGGGATCCTTGATTACATTCATTCGGACCTTTGGGGACCAACAAGAACACCAACAGATGGAGGTAACTTTTACTTTCTGTCTTTAATTGATGATTATTCAAGAAGAGTGTGGGTTTATTTGCTTAGGAATAAATCTGATGCCTTGAATAAATTTGTTGTGTGGAAGAAATTGTTGGAAACCCAAACTGGTAGGGTAGTTAAAGCTTTACGAACCGATAATGGCTTAGAATTTTGCAACAAGGATTTTGATAAATTCTGTGAATTAAATGGCATTCTAAGACATAGGACGGTTGTAAAAACACCCTAGCAAAATGGAGTTACTGAAAGAATGAATCGAACCTTTATAGAAAAAGTTAGGTGCATGCTAATACCAAAATATTTTTGGGGAGAAGCTGTAGCAACAGCTGCATACTTGGTGAATAGATCACCCTCTAGAGCAATAGAGCTCAATACTCCCATGGAGATGTGGAGTGGAAAACCCCTTGAATTAAACAACCTTAAGACTTTTGGGTGTACAGCATATGCACATCAAAAGGAGGATAAACTTGGCCCTAGGTCTAGAAAATGTGTATTTCTAGGATATGGTGATGGAGTTAAGGGATATAGGTTGTGGTCCTTAGAAAAGAAGGGCATGAAACTGATTGTAAGTAGGGATGTTGTCTTTAATGAATTATTATTTCCCTACTTGGAGAAAACTAACCCTGCAGGGGCTAGTGAGCAAACCAAACCGAAAATTATGGAGCATTGCATCAAGGAGAACTCGATTTAGGTAGAGCATAGGATGCAAGAGGGTTCGGAGCAAGTAGAGCCCTTGGATGAAGGCCAAGAAGCTCAAGAAACTCAAGAAGAGGTTGAACAAGAAGAAGTTGATGCAGTAAATAACTATCAGCTCACAAGAGACTGGGGAAGGAGAGTGGTTAGACCACCCTTAAGATATGAGTTTGCAAATGCTACAGATGCAGCAGCTCCTTGGACAGAAAGAGGGATGACTGAACCAGAAACTTACACAGATGCCATGGAGTGTAAGGATTCGTCAAAGTGGCAGCTGGCTATGGAGGAAGAAATGGACTTTTTGATGAAGAACAACTCTTGGGAGCTGGTGCCCAAACCAGAAAACAGAGAGTGGTGGATTGTAGATGGCTTTACAAGATCAAAGAAGGAAATACTCCAGGGGATGAAGTCCGATATAAAGCTAGGCTGGTGGCGAAGGGGTTCACACAAAAAGAAGGCATAGATTTCACCGAAATCTTCTCACCGGTTGTGAAGTACAAGACAATACGGATAGTGTTAGCATTAGTGGTCCAATTTGATTGGGAAATCGAGCAAATGGATGTGAAGACTGCATTCTTGCATGGAGAGCTCGATGAGATCATTTTTATGAGGCAACCCGAAGGCTATGAAGAAGGAAGGCAAGGAAAGCTAGTGTGCAAATTGAAGAAGTCTCTCTATGGCCTGAAGTAATCACCTCGGCAATGGAACAAGAGGTTTGATTCCTTTGTAATCAGCTTGGGTTTCATGAGGAGCTACTATGATTCTTGCTTGTACTATAAGGGGCAGAAGATTGAGGAGATGATGATCATCCTCATCTATGTTGATGACATGTTGCTGGGTGGGAGCAGCATGGAGAGGATAAATAAATTGAAGGCTCAACTCAGTGAGGAGTTTGAGATGAAGGATCTTGGCCATGCACTAAAGATCCTTGGGATGTGTATCATCCGGGAAAGGGAGAGAAACAGATTGAAGATATCTCAAACTTCCTATATAGAGAAAATGATATCTAAATTTTCTATGGAAGATAGCAAACCAGTGAAGGTTCCACTTGCTAGTCATTTCAAATTCTCCAGCGATCAATGTCCAAGATCGGAGGCGGAGAAGAAGGAAATGGAGAAAGTCCCTTACTCTAGTGCTGTTGGTTCTGTTATGTACACCATGGTGAGCACTAGACCGGACATTGCTCATGCAATGAGTGTTCTCATCAGGTTTATGAGTAATCTCAAAAAGGAGCATTGGCTTAGGATGAAGTGGTTGCTGAGGTATTTGAAGGGAAGCCCAAAAGTAGGGCTGGTGTATGAGAAGAGGGGTAATGCAATCTGCCTTGAAAGGTTTGCAGATTCAGACTATGGAGCAGACCGGGATAAAAGAAGATCGATTACCTCTTACTTCTTCAACTTAAATGGATGTTGTGTAAGTTGGAAGGCTCAGTTGCAGCCAGTGGTAGCACTCTCAACAACCGAGGCTGAGTACATAGCTACTACGGAGGCCATTAAGGAAGCTATATGGTGCAAACGGTTGCTTGAAGAGTTGAAGGTACTGAATGAGTAGGTTGTGGTATTTTCGGATAGTCAAAGTGCCTTGCACTTGTGTAAAAATCTAGTGTTCCATGAGAGGACAAAGCACATGGATGTTCGGTATCATTTCATTCGGGAAAATGTTACGAAATGATGCATCCATGTGGATAAGGTTGCCACGGAAGAAAGTCCCGCGGACTTGGGTACTAGAGTTTTACCTCTAAGTAAGTTCAATCATTTCCTTGAATTACTTAGGATTGGAGTTGGTTAATTGGTAACTCAAGATGAGTTTGGATCCCGAAGCTTTCTGCACAATGGTTCAGGTTTTTTGAAGACTTAGACAAAGGTAGAGATTGTTGTTATTTGTCTAAGTTTCAAACATGTCCAAACATGGTCTAAGTTTGGTTAAACTCCAAATTAAATGTGGAGTATCAAATTCCAGCAAGTCTAATGGCTGCACACATGTGTGTGCTCAAGTTTTGAGCATGGGAAGGTCATGCACACTGCTGTACAAACTTCTGCACACAGGCAGGAAGTGTGCGCACTGCAGCAGAAGGCAGCAGCATCAGGTCAGGGTGCAGCGCGCATGCCCAGCACCGCACCTCACAGCATGCACGCCATCAAGGACAGCCCCAGTGCCGCATCGCCCATGCCCAGCGCCGCACCGCCCAGGCACACTGCTGCACACATAGGCAGCAAGCTTCAAGGCTCTCCAAAAGTGTGTGCGCAAGTCCAAAACGCACAGCACCAGTTAGGAAAGTAATGAAGGGCCAAGATTGAGAAATGATCAAGATCAAAGGGTGAGGATTGATTCACAAGAAAGTCCAAGAATTGAGAGGCTATAAAAGGGGTTCTAAAGGCCTCATTTCACAAGAGATATACAACACACATACAAGAGAGATTTGTGACATTGTGAGATCATTGTAAACACTTAGAGAGAATTGTGTAGAGTGACAAACACAAGAGAGACTCTTTGTTAGGCTGGTTGTAAAGAAGAGAGGATAGTATAGAATTGATAGAAAACTTTGTAATAGGACTATCACTTTCTAGTTCTCTTCTTGTTTCTTCAAGAACTTGGATTCTTGAATAGGATTGCTGTAACTTTGTAAAAACCATTGAGATAGTGCAGAGAGTTCGGATGAACTCACGGGGATGTAGGCACATTGCCGAACCTCGATAACAATTGCTTGTCTTCTTTTCTTTCTTTGATTTTCTGTTCTTGTGTTCGATTGCTGTTTTTTTTTCTACAAGTCATTCAAGACTTGGGTGTTTGGAAGATCACCACCTGGGCATCTTGTCAAGGTGATTTCCAACATATACCCTCTAGAAGTTTTACTCGTATTAATCGAATTCTCTAACTCTTTCCACAATTTGTATTGCACTTTTATCATTTTTTTTATTATCATAGGAGACCTCGAAATTTGAATTTATTATGATCTAAGTAAAATATGTTTTGGTCCTTGTGAAAATGGGGGATGGTAAAAAAATCAAAAACTGAAAGAAAATGGTCATTTTCAAAGGTTATAGCTCACGTTTTTAGTGTATTTTCACTAAAATAGTTATAATGGTAATTTCTTTTAAAATTTTGCCATGAACTAAATTTCAAAAAGTTATATCAAAACCAAACGGGTCATTTTCCAAAACGAAGCCCCAAAATCCAATTTATACCCACTAGAAGTTTTGCTCGAGTTAATCGAATTCTTTTCTCTTTTCTATAATTTGTAATGTACTTTTATCGTAGTTGTTGATGGCTGGTGACTTCAAAAGTGGATTCGAACAAGATCTAAGTTATATATGCTTTGAATCAAGTGAAAAATAGAATAGTAAAAAAAATCAAATTTTGAAAGAAACTGGCCATTTTTTAATATTATAACTCACTTTTTTTTTTTGCGTTTTTGCTAAAATAGTTATAATGGTCATTTCCTTTAAAAATCTGTCCTGAACTATACCTCAAAAAGTTACATCAAAACCAAAACAATAATTTCCCAAAACGGATCCTTGAAAGCCAAATTATACTCGCTAGAAGTTTTGCTCATGTTAATCGAATTCTCTCATTTTTTTCTACCAATTATAATGCATTTTAATCCTAGTTTTTGAAGACTGGTGACCTCGAAAGTAGAATTTAAGATGAGGTAAGTGAAATACAATTTGATCCAAGTGAAAAATGGGATGGTGATGAAAAATAAAATTTTGGAAGAAACATGTCATTTTCGAAGGTTATAGCTCTATTTTTTTGTGCATTTTCGTGAAAATAGTTATGAGGGTCATTTCTTTTGAAAACCTGCCTTGAACTATGCCTAAAAAATTAAATCAAAACCAAAAAGATAATTTCCCGAAATAGATCCCTAAAAAACCAAATTATACCATCCAAAAGTCTTGCTTGTGTTAATCGAATTCTCTCATTCTTTCTTACAATTTGTAATGCACTTTAATCCTAGTTTTTGAAGGTTGGTGACCTCAAAAATGGAATTTAAAACAAGCTAAGTGAAATAAACTTTGGTCCAAGTGAAAAATGGGATGGTCAATAAAAATCAAAATTTGGAAGAAACTAGCCAATTTCAAAGGTTATAGCTCATGTTTTTGGGTACATTTTCACTAAAATGGTTACGATAGTAATTTCCTTTGAATTTTTTTTATGAACTCGAATTAAAAAAGTTACACCAAAACCAAAAGAATCATTTATCAAAACAGAGCATTGAAAACCAAATTATACCCTCTGGAAGTTTTGCTCGTGTTAATCGAATTCTTTAACTCTTTCCTACAATTTGTATTTTATTTTTGATGGAAGATGACCTCAAAATTTTAATTTAACATGGTCTAAGTGAAAAAATGGGATGGTAAAAAAAATCAAAATTTGGAAGAAAATGGCCATTTTCAAGGTATAACCCACATTTTTTTTGTGCATTTTCACTAAAATAGTTATGATGGTATTTTTTTTTAAAATTTACCACGAACTAAATTTAAAAAATTTATATCAAAATTGAAATGATCATTTCTCAAAACAGAGCTCAGAAAGTTAAATTATACCCGCTAGAATTTTTGCTCATGTTAATTGAATTCTTTTCTTCTTTCCTACAATTTGTAATGCATTTTAATCCTAGTTTTTGAAGACTATTGACCTTGAAAGTGGAATTTAAGATGAGCTAAGTGAAATCTGTTTTGGTCCAAGTGAAAAATGGGATGGTGAAGAAAAATAAAATTTTGGAAGAAACTGACCATTTTTTAAGATTATAACTCAATTTTTTGTGCATTTTCGCTAAAATAGTTATGAGGGTAATTTCTTTTGAAAATCTACCCCGAACTAGGCTACAAAAAGTTACATCAAAATCAAAAGAATAATTTCTCAAAATGGATTCGTGAAAACCAAATTTTACCATTCAAAAGTTTTGCTCGTGTTAATCAAATTCTCTTATTTTTTCCTACCATTTGTAATGCACTATAATCCTAGTTTGTGAAGGTTGGTGACCTCGAAAGTGGAATTTATGATGAGCTAAGTGAAACACACTTTGGTTCAAGTGAGAAATTAGATGGTCAAGAAAAATCAAAATTTGAAAGAAATTGGCCATTTTCGAAGGTTATATGCTCATGTTTTTTTTGTGCATTTTCACTAAAATAGTTATAATGGTAATTTCCTTTTGAAAATTATACATGAACCCGGATTCAAAAAGTTACATCAAAACCAAAAGGATCATTTATCAAAACAGAGCACTGAAGACCAAATTATACCTTTCTAGAAGTTTTGCTTGTATTAATCGAATTCTCTAACTCTTTCCTACAATTTGTATTTTAATTTTATCCCTTTTTTTTTTTTTTATGAAAAGTGACCTCAAAATTTAAATTTAACATGATATAAGTGAAATACGATTTGGTCCAAGTGAAAAATGGGATGGTTAAAAAAGCAAAATTTGGAAGAAAATTGCCATTTTCAAAGGTTATAGCCCATGTTTTTTGTGCATTTTCACTAAAATAGTTACGATGGTCATTTTCATTAAATATTTTGCAATGAACTAAATTTCAAAAATTTATATCAAAATCGAACGGATCATTTTCTGAAATAGATCTTAGGAAAGCAAATTTTACCCACTAGAAGTTTTGCTTGTGTTAATCGAATTCTCTTCCTCTTTCTTACAATTTGTATTGCACTTTTATCATTTTTTTTATGGTTGGTGATCTCGAAAGTGGATATTAACAAGATCCAAGTGATATACGCTTTGGACCAAGTCAAAAATGGGATGACCATAAAAATAAAATTTTGGAAGAAACTAGCCATTTTCAAATGTTATAGTTCACCTTTTTTGTGCATTTTCGCTAAAATAGTTATGATGGTATTTTCTTTTGAAGATCTGCCATGAATTATGCCTAAAAAAGTTATATCAAAATCAAAAGGATAATTTCCCAAAACGGATCCCTGAAAGCAAAATTATACCATCCAAAATTTTTGCTCGTGTTAATCGAATTCTCTCATTATTTCCTACAATTTGTAATGTACTTTAATCCTAGTTTTTGAAGGTTGGTGACTTCGAGAGTGGAATTTAAGATGAGCTATCCAAAATACACTTTGGTTCAAGTAAAAAATGGGATGGTCATGAAAAATCAAAATTTGGAAGAAACTGACACTTTTCAAAGGTTATAGTTGACGTTTTTTGTGCATTTTCGCTAAAATAGTTACGATGGTAATTTCCTTTGAAAAATTCCCATGAACTAGAATTCAAAAAGTTACATAAAACCAAAAGGATCATTTCTCAAAACGGAATACTGAAGGCCAAATTATACTCTTCATAAGTTTTGCTCATGTTAATTGAATTCTCTAACTCTTTCTTACAATTTGTATTGCACTTTTATCATGTTTTTTGTGGCAAGAGAGCTTGAAATTTAAATTTAACATGATCTAAGTGAAATACGATTTGGTCCAAGTGAAAAAATGGGATGGTAGAAAAAATCAAAATTTGGAAGAAAATGGCAATTTTCATAGGTTATATAGCTCACGTTTTTTGTGCATTATTTGCTAAAATAGTTATGGTGGTTATTTCCTTTCAAAATTCTGTCACATACTAAATTTCAAAAATTTATATAAAAACTGAAAGAATCATTTCCCAAAACAGAGCTTAGAAAGCAAAATTATACCCGCCAGAAGTTTTGCTCGTGTTAATCGAATTCTCTTCATTTTCCCTATAATTTGTGATGCAATTTTATCCTATTTTTTGATGGGTCATGATCTCGAAAGTGGATTTTAACAAGATCTAAGTGATATACTCTTTGGACTAAGTGAAAAATGGGATGGTCACGAAAAATCAAAATTTGGGAGAAATTGACCATTTTCGAAGGTTATATAGCTCATTATTTTTTTTGCGCATTTTTGCTAAAATGGTTACGATAGTCATTTTTTTTAAAAACTTTACCACGAACTAAGATTCAAAAAGTTATATCAAAACCAAAATGATCATTTCCCAAAACAGAGCCCTAAAAGCCAAATTATACCCTCCAAAAGTTTGGTTTGTGAATTGAATTCTCTCTTTTCTACGATTTGTACTGAACTTTTATCCTATTTTTTGATGGTTGGTGACCTCAAAATTTGAATTTAACATGCTCCAAATGAAATACCCTTTGGTCCAATTGAAAATTAGGATGGTCAAGAATAATCAAATTTTGTAAGAAACTTGCCATTTTCGAAGGTAATATTTTTTTGTGTATTTTCGCTAAAACAGTTACGATGATCATTTCCATTGAAAATTTGCCATGAACTAGGATTCAAAATGTTACATTAAAACTAAATAGATCATTTCCCAAAACAGAGCCATGAATGCCACATTATACCCTCCAGAAGTTTTCATTGTGTTAAACGAATTCTCTACCTCTTTCCTACAATCTGTAATGCACTTTTATCCTATTTTTTGATGGTTAGGGACCTCGAAAGTGTAAATTAACGTGATCTAAGTAAAATAAGCTTCTGTGCCCGTGAAAATGAGATGATCAAGAAAAATCAAATTTTGTAAGAAATTTTCCATTTTCGAAAGTTATAACTCACGTTTTTTGTGCATTAATTTTTGCTAAAATAGTTACGATGGTCATTTCCTTTGAAAATTTTCCACGAAGTAGGATTCAAAATGTTACATCAAAACTGAATGAATATGTTCTCAAAACGGAGCCTTGAAGGCCACATTATACCCTCTAAAAGTTTTCCTTAACGAATTATCTACTTCCTTCCTACAATTTGTAATGCACTTTTATCTTTTTTTTTTTATGGCTAAGGACCTTAAAAGTGTAAATTAACATGATCTAAGTGAAATAAGCTTTAGCGCCAGTTAAAAACTGGAATGGTCAAGAAAAATCAAAATATGAAAGAAATTGACCATTTTTTAAGGTTATAGCTCAAGTTTTTTGTGTCTCTTCGCTAAAATAGTTACGATGGTCCTTTCGTTTGTAAATTTGCCACGAACTAGGTTTGAAAAAGTTATAATAAAACCAAAAGGATGATTTTTCAAAATGGATCCTGAAAGCCAAATTATATCATCCAAAAGTTTTGCTCATGTTAATCGAATTCTCTCATTCTTTCTTTCCTACAATTTGTAATACACTTTTATCTTATTTTTTGATGGCTAGTGACCTCAAAAGTAGAATTTAACATGCTCCAAGTGAAATACGGTTTGGTCGAATTGAAAATAGCATGGACAAGAAAAATCAAATTTTGGAAGAAACTGACTATTTTCGAAAGTTATAGCTCAAGTTTTTGTGCATTTTCACTAAAATAATTACGATGATTATTTCCTTTTAAAATTTGCCAGGAATTAGGATTCAAAAAGTTACATCAAAACTGTAGATCGAGGTTTTAACCCAAGAGGGGGGGTGAATTGGGTTTTTAAAACTTTTTGCGAAATTAATACAAGTTTATAAAAATGAATAAGCAACAAACAATTAAAACAAGTAATGTGCTGTAAATAAAGAGTTTAGAGAGAAGAGGATGCAAACTCAGATTATAGTGGTTCGGCAATATCGGATTCATTCCGACCCTACATCTACTCTCTTCAAGGAACTCCTTGAAGTAATCCACTAAGTAACTTAGTCGTATAACTTTCCTGGTGTTGTAAAAACCTTACAATCCCTTCCTCTCGGAAGCTATCCTCTTCCTCTTGAAAGTAATCCCCTTCCTTTCGGAAGTAATCCCTTTACAAAAGATGATGTAAAGTAAATAGTAGAGAAATAGCTAATGGAAGCTTATACAACTGAATAATGTCTCTCTTTCAAAGTAAAGCTTGAAGAATGGCTCAATAAGAATATTTCAAAGCTTTTTGAGTTTCAAGAGTATAATAACTTGATTGTGTGAGATCAACTCTTTTTGAATGTATGCAACTCTATTTTGAAAGCTTAATAGAATGCGTTTATATAGCAATCAAATAATATGGCCATTAGGGCTTTAATTTGAAAAAGATTTACTTTAAAACGTCCAGATTTGGAGTCCAACAGTCATATTTTTGAACTACCAGTCGACTGGGTTCACTTGAAAAAATCTCATTTTTAGATCTTCTGGGTATCCAGTCGACTGGTATTTTTCATCCAGTCGAGTGGGGACTTACTGTCTGTTTTACCAGTCGACTGGTATGAATGACCCAGTCGACTGGAGACATACTGTCTCAAATACCAGTCGACTGGGTTGTCTTCCAACCCAGTTTTTCTGTTTTAATTTTAAAACATTTGTTTTAAAATGATTGGTTTAGAAAACCTTTTTTGTTCGAGCCATTGAACAAGCTATCACAATGTATAAGTGAGACTTATATTGGTTCTAAAACCTTAGACCTATACTAGTTCTTCAGTTTTCACTTGATATTTTGATTCGGTTTGAGTTCTTTTGAGTTCTTTGTACCTTGATCCTTGGTTGAATGCTTTTGTTGCTTACTACATTTTGTTAGTATAATAACAGTTGTGTTTTGTCATCATTAAAATATGGGTGAGGGTCAACATATCAGCATAGGCAGCAGCCTCCTCCTCCTCATCATCATCATTCTCATCTCCTCGTATCCGTAAGCACTTCCCGGCTTTTGGATGGAGGAAGTCGTCTCGAACCGAACATCCCATCTTCTTCAGTGATGAGACATTGATGATGTTCGTCGGTCCAATATCCTGAGCCTCGAAGGTTGACAGAGGCACCTAGAAGTGCTGGAGTATGAGCATAATGAGCATCCCGTAAAGAAGACACCCGGAGTCGCTCGCTTCGCCATTTATCATGTTAGCGAGCAGCAGAGGATAAATATTGAAGTGGTGCCCAGATTTAAGGCACCAAATCAATACCGTATCTATCTTAGATAGATACCATCGACTCCCGAGTCTAGGGTGGATGGTCCAACTCACTATCAGCTGGAACAACGTCGATTCGAGGGGCATATCACTATATGTATGAAATGTAGTGGGTCTGTACACATAGTTAGGGTCTCCCCTGACTATCTGATAGGCCGCCTTAACGTCGAAGTTGTGTGGCCATCCATCCAGACTCCATTGGATCCCTCTTGCAGGGATCCTCAGTAAGCTCATGAGGAGGTCAATGTTGACCTCAAACTCCACACCACTGACTCTGGTTCTGAATTTCATAGCCAGAGGATTGGGTTTCACTAAGTTCGCGTAGAACTGGTGAATCAGTCTTGGGTAAAAATTTTCATGCACTTTAACCAGTGGGGTCAAGTGAATCGCCTCAAAGGCTGACAAGATATCAAAATTGCCATGATGAATAGAGTCGAAGTCTGCAGCTCTACCCGTCATGATCTTTTTATGATGGATTATTGAGTCATACCTCGCCTTTGTCGAAGGACTGAAAAATAGGGACTCATCAAGCTCTGTTCTAGGTGCTTTGCTTGATGATCCTGCTACACCCTTCCCCGTGACTCTGATGCCGAGGGTTTTGTAGACCTTGGCCTTTTAGGCGCATTTGGTCCACTGGTTGTGAATTTAACACTAATTTTATTGAACATTTTGGATAAATTTGAAGTTTTTGGGTAGAAAAGACTTTAGTGAAAATAAGAGATTTTAACTGTAGAAAGTTAAAAATCTCGTTATAGATGAGTAGATCGGTGTGTTTAGATAAAATTTGGATGGTTTTTAGATCAAAAGGATGAATTTTTCTAGAGAGAGACAGCAAGAGTGTTCGAAAATGGAGTAAAAAATCAGAAAAATAAATAGTCTCTTTTATAGAATCGCGATACCAGTCGACTGGGTCGAGTTACCAGTCGACTAGGCCCTTTTGGAAAGATGAACAGTTTTCATACTAGTCGACTGGGATCATGAACCAGTCGACTGGGTGAACTGACAGTAAGATACCAGTCAACTGGGTTGAATTGACCAGTCGACTGGATGACAACTGATTTTCAAAAAATTAGCTCCAAACAGGGTTTAGAGATACTAGACTACTGGACATGATTTACCAGTTGTCTGGAAGAAGAGACAGAGACTTACCAGTCGACTAGATCAAACTCACCAGTCGACTGGATGAAAGGGCAGTGACTTACCAGTCATCTGGTATAGATTCACCAGTCGACTGGATCCTTATAAAAATTTCCAGTCTTGAAATATAACACGAAATTTGTTTATCTATGACATCTTGAGTGAGAGATATTTAAACAAGAATTAATACTCTTTCACCAGATGTTAAACATGCATATGATGAATGAATGAGCAATCAGATATTCAGTTTATCATAATCTATCAATCCCATCAACATTCTAATTTTACAAAAACTAGCTTCACCTAGAGGTTTTGTAAGAATGTCAGCTATTTGATCTTCTAAAGGTATGAATTCTAGTCTTATGTCACCTTTTTTAGCATGGTCTCTTAAGAAATGATGTCTTATTTCTATGTGCTTTGTTCTAGAGTGCTGAATAGGGTTCTTGGTTAGGTTGATAGCACTAGTATTATCACAAAATATTGGGATGTTTTTGAGGTTCATGCCATAGTCTTCTAATTGTTGTTTCATCCATAATACTTGAGCACAACAACTTCTGGCTGCAACATATTCCGCCTCGGCGGTTGATAGTGCAACGAAATTTTGTTTCTTAGAAAACCAAGAGGTTAACATAGCTCCTAAGAATTGGCATGTACCACTTGTGCTTTTTCTATCTAACCTACATCCAGCAAAATAAGCATTTGAATAACCTACAAGCTCAAAATATGAATCTCTAGAGTACCATAATCCTATGGTTTGGGTTCCTTGTAGATATCTAAGGATTCTTTTTACTGCAACTACATGTGATTCCTTAGGATTAGCCTAAAATCTAGCACACATGCATACACTGAACATTATATCAGGTCTACTTGCAGTCAAATAAAGTAAAGCACCTATCATGCTTCTATAATATTTAGAATCTATAGTTTTACCTCCTTCATCAAGATCAAGTTTAGTAGTTGTGCTCATAGACGTTCTAAGTGGCTTTGAGTTTTCCATCCCGAACCTCTTTAGTAGATCCTTAATGTACTTCTGTTGATTGATGAAGATGCCTCCTTTTAGTTGCTTGATTTGAAGTCCAAGGAAGTAGGTAAGTTCTCCCATCATGCTCATTTCAAATTCACTTTGCATGCACTTTGCAAACTCTTGGCACATAGATTCATTAGTAGCACCAAATATAATATCATCAACATATATTTGAACTATCAAAGTGTCATTTTTGTGAGTTTTTGTGAAGAGAGTTGTGTCTATTCTACTTCTTACAAAATCATTGTCAATCAAAAAGTTACTTAGTCTTTCATACCATGCTCTTGGAGTTTGCTTCAACCCATATAGAGCTTTAGAAAGCTTGTAGACATGATTTGGAAGACTAGGTTTTTCAAATCCAAGAGGTTGCTCAACATAAACCTTTTCTTCTATAAAGCCATTTAAAAAGGCACTTTTCACATCCATTTGAAATAGCTTGAATTTATTAAAGCATGCAAAGGCTAATAACATTCGAATAGCTTCTAATCTAGATACGGGAGCATAGGTTTCATCAAAGTCTATTCCTTCTTCTTGATTATATCCCTTAGCAACTAGTCTAGCCTTGTTTCTAGTTACTTTTCCATTTTCATCCATCTTATTTCTATATACCCATTTAGTTCCAATTATTGAATGATCTTTAGGTCTTGGAACTAGTTTCCAAACATTGTTTCTCTCAAATTGATTTATTTCTTCCTGCATTGCAATTATCCAATCATTATCTTTTTCAGCTTCTATAAATATCTTAGGTTCTACTTGAGACAAATAAGCTACAAAATTGCAAATATTTCTAATAGAAGAGCTAGTTCTTACCCCTTGTGAAGGATCACCAATCACTTGATCAATTGGATGATAATTTACATACCTCTAATCTTTGGGTAGACATTCCTCTTATTGGCTTGAGGATGGTTGGTCCAAATTGAGAGTTTTCATCTCTTCATTTGCTTGAGGTGAACTCTCTTTTGGGTCAACAATGGGAGTAGGAGTTTCCATTCTTGGAATAAAATCTACATCATCTTTAAAGGAAACTTCTCTACTACTAATTGGGTTAAATTTATTAATAGTTACATGTACAGATTCTTCTACCACTAAAGTTCTCTTATTGAAAACTCTATAAGCCTTACTAGATGTTGAATATCCTAAAAATATTCTTTCATCTGTCTTAGAATCAAATTTACCCAAGTTAGTTTTATTGTTATTTAAGATGAAACATTTACTACCAAAAGCACGAAAATAGGAAATAGTAGGCTTTCTCCCTTTCCATAGTTCATATGGAGTTTTATCAAGCAGAGGCCTTAGCAAAGTTCTATTTAAGATATAGCAAGATGTGTTCATGGCTTCAACCCAAAAGTATTTTGGTAAACTATTTTCACAAAGCATAGTTCTTGAAAATTCTTCTAGAACTCTATTTTTCCTCTCAACAGCTCCATTTTGTTGAGGAGTTCTAGGAGCTGAAAAGCTGTAATTAATTTCATTTTCATCACAAAATTTTGAAAAGCTTTGATTTTCAAATTCTTTGCCATGATCACTTCTTATGCTTGAAATACAAATTCCTTTTTCATTTTGAACCTTTTTGCAAAACTTTTCAAATGCTTTGAAAGCTTCATCCTTGTAAGCAATAAAAATAACAAAGGTATATCTTGAATAGTCATAAAAAATAACAAGAGCATATTGATGGCCACCTAGACTAATGGTACTAATTGGACCAAATAAGTCCATATGCAAAAGTTCCAAAGGTCTAGTAGTTGAGATTATATTTTTTGCTTTAAAAGGAATCCTAGTTTGTTTTTCCATTTGACAAGCATTGCATACTTTGTCTTTTTCAAAATTGATTTTAATAAGTCCAATAACTAAATCTTTTCTTGAAACGATTTTTAGCAAGTTCATGTTTACATGACCAAGCCTTCTATGCCATAGCCATGGATTTTCACTAAAAGTAGGAAAACATTTTTCATTTTTAGAATGCAAGGATTTCAAATCAACTACGTAGACATTTTCATGTCTATGGCCAATAAATTTGATCTTGTTGCTTTTGATGTCTATAACTAGACAATGAGAGGTCTCAAAGGTGACTTTGTATCCTTTGTCACATAATTGACTAATGCTAAGTAAATTTGGCTTAAGGCCTTGTACTAGCAATACATTATCTAAGGTTGAGAAATCATTACCGACTTTTCAATGCCCGATGATTTTTATTTTAGTATTGTCTCCAATGGTCACAAGTCCACCATCTCTTAGAGTTAGCTCCTTGAATACACTTTTATCACCGGTCATGTGCTTTGGGCATCCACTATCAAGGTACCAACAATTACCTTTCTCCTTGGTGTGGAGACATATCTACATCACACAAGGATATACGATAACACTTTTAGATACCCAAAATTTCTTGGGTCCTTCGGGGTTAGTTCTAGAAAACACGGTTCCTTTTGGAACCCATACTTTCTTAACAGTATATGGTGACCTATGGACATATTGATGATGCACAATCCTAGGATGATAGTAATTAAAATTTCTAGGATATCTTACATGTGCATTCCTATAATCCTTAGGATAATAGTTCCTATGATACATGTTTCTATGGTAAGGAGTATGAAAATGCATGTCATTTCCAGAAAATGAATGATGATGCATTCTAGGATACATGCTAGCATGTGTATGCAAATTATTTCTATGATAACCATGATGGTAATTCCTAGGATGAGCATGAGCAGAGTTCATATGTTGATTATGTACATGTTGGTTATTTCTAGGATGTGTATAAGCATTTCTAGAGTGTGCATACATATAAGCATGTGTATTTCTAAGTTGCTTCATTTTTGTATGAACATTTGAATTCCTAGCATTTAATGAGGGAGTGCTTTTAATCTTGCTAGGGTTTCTTGAAGTAGAGGTTTCACTCACACATGAGGCTTTCATGAATAAGTTCTCTTTTGATTTTTGCTTTCTCAAAGGAGAGTATCCTACACCAGATTTTCCTCCACTTAATCTTTGGGAAGAAAACACTTCATCAAGTTTTTCTTTTCCAAGCATAAGTCTTGATATAGTGCTATTCAATTCAGAAATTTTATTTTTTAAATTCTCATTTTCATCTTTGAGAAAATCTTGAGAAGAATCATACAGTAAAGATGATAATTTTTATTTTTTTTCTCTAAGACTTATCATCTCTTTAGAGAGAGATGATACCTCTTTCTTGAGAATAGAATTTCTAGAATCAAATTTCTTCAATTTCTTATGCATTTCATTTATTACTTCTAGCAGTTCTTCACTACTACTCACAATATTATTCTTAGAAGAAGGAGAAGATGTTACCTCACTTTCATCGTCGATTGCCATCAAACAAAGGTTGGCAATTTCCTCGTATCCGATTTCTTTGTCTGATGACTCATCTTCTTCGTTATTGCTCTAGGTAGTTGCTATCATGGCTTTCTTTTTAAAGCTCTTGTATGGTTTGTTTAAAACCGGACAATCAACTCTAATGTGACCGGGCTTCTTGTAGCCATAACACATAAGCGGTTCCTTTTTCGAAGTGGGATCCTTTGCGTAAGATTTCTTGCTTTTCTTCAAGAACCTGTGAAATCGTTTGGTGATCAATGCCATTTCACCATCTTCCTCGCTGCTCTCAGCTTCTTTTTCTGATTCCATTTCTTTGCTGCTCGTAGAAGCTTTGAGAGCAATATGCTTTTTCTTCTTCTCATCATTATTGACGATGAGAGTCATTTCTTCCATCTCATATGTCAATAATGACCCAAGTAGTGTCTCAACATCCAGTTTGTCAAGATCTTTGGCCTCCTATATGGCTGTCTTCTTTGGTTTCCATTCTGGTGGCAGAGATCTCAAGATTTTTCTGGTTAGTTCAACCTCCTCAATATTCTTACCAAGCAATTTTAAACCATTTATAATAGTGGTGAACCGTGAGTGCATTTCAGAAATAGTTTCGTCATGAGACATTTTAAAGGATTCATACTCAAAAATTAGCATGTAAATTTTTGAATTTTTTACCTCACTAGTTCCTTCATATGTGACTTGTAATTTATCCCATATCTCTTTAGCTAAAACACATGCAGATATTTTATTATATTCAGAAATATCTAATGCACAATGTAAGATACTTGTTGCTCTGCTATTGATAGACATCATTCTACAATCCTCGTCAGTGTACCCAGTTTTGAGTTTAGGCGTTGTATGATGAGTCTCTCCAATAGCTATTTCTTTTGTAGGAATTCTAGGTCCTTCTTCAATGATTCTCCATAGATTGTAATCTTGTCCTTCGACAAAGATTTTCATTTTGTTTTTTCAATATTTATAATTGGAGCCATTGAACAAAGGTGGTCTAGTATAAGAGTGTCTCTCAGAGTAGCTATTTGCTGTCATTGGATCAACTTAAGGATTTTAAGCCTAAATATGAGAACAAAGCTCTGATACCAATTGTAGATCAAGGTTTCAACCCAAGAGGGGGGGGGGGGGTGAATTGGGTTTTTAAAACTTTTTGTGGAATTAATACAAGTTTATAAAAACGAATAAGCAGCAAACAATTAAAACAAGTAATGTGCTGTAAATAAAGAGTTTAGAGAGAAAAGAATGCAAACTTAGATTATAGTGGTTCAGCAATATCGGATTCGTTCCAACCCTACGTCCACTCTCTTCAAGGAACTCCTTGAAGTAATCCACTAAGTAACTTAGTCGTACAATTTTCCCGGTGTTGTACAAACCTTACAATCCCTTCCTCTCGGAAGCTATCCCCTTCCTCTCGGAAGTAATCCCCTTCCTTTCGAAAGTAATCCCTTTACAAAAGATGATGTAAAGTAAATAGTAGAGAAACAGCTAATGGAAGCTTATACAACTGAATAATGTCTCTCTTTCAAAGTAAAGCTTGAAGAATGGCTCAATAAGAATATTTCAAAGCTTTTTGAGTTTCAAGAGTATAATAACTTGATTGTGTGAGATCAACTCTTTTTGAATTTGTGCAGCTCTATTTTGAAAGCTTAATAGAATGGATTTATATAGCAATCAAATAATATGACCGTTAAGACTTTAATTTGAAAAAGATTTGCTTTAAAACATCCAGATTTAGAGTCCAACTGTCATATTTTTGAACTACCAGTCGACTGGGTCGTGTACCCAGTCGACTGAGTTCACTTGAAAAAATCTCATTTTTAGACCTTCTGAGTATCCAGTCGACTGGTATTTTTTATCCAGTCGACTGGGGACTTACTGTCCGTTTTACCAGTCGACTGGTATGAATGACCCAATCGACTGGAGACATACTGTTTCATATACCAGTCGACTGGTATATGTACCCAGTCGACTTGGTTGTCTTCCAACCCAGTTTTTTCTGTTTTAATTTTAAAACATTTGTTTTAAAACGATCGGTTTAGAAAATCTTTTTTGTTCGATCCATTGAACAAGCTATTACAATGTATTAGTGATACTTACATTGGTTCTAAAACCTTAGACCGATACTAGTTCTTCAGTCTTCACTTGATACTTTGATTCGGTTTGAGTGTTTTTGAGTTCTTTGCACCTTGATCCTTGGCTGAATGCTTTTGTTGCTTACTACACTTGGTTAGTATAATAACAGTTGTGTTTTGTCATCATTAAAATACGGGTGAAAGTCAACAAAAACCAAACGGATCATTTCCCAAAACAGAGTCTTGGAGGCCACAATTATACCATCTAGAAGTTTTGCTCATGTTAATCGAATTCTCTCATTCTTTCTTTCCTACAATTTGTAATGCACTTTTATCCTTTTTTATGGGTTATGTCCTCGAAAGTAGAATTTAACATGCTCTAAGTGAAATATGCTTTGGGCTAATTGAAAATGAGATGGTTAAGAAAAATCAAATTTTGGAAGAAACTGACCATTTTCGAAGGTTATAACTTACTTTTTTTGTGCATTTTTGCTAAAATAGTTATGAGGGTCATTTCTTTTGAAAATGTGCTTAGAATTGTGCCTAAAAAATTTATATCAAAACCAAAAGGATAATTTTCCAAAATGAATCTCTGAAAGCTAAATTATACTGTCCATAATTTTTGCTCGTGTTAATCAAATTCTCTTATTCTTTCGTACAATTTGTAATGCACTTTAATCCTAGTTTTTGAAGGCTAGTGACCTCTAAAGTGGAATTTAAGATGAGCTAAGTGAAATACGCTTTGGTCAATGTGAAAAATGGGATGTTGAAGAAAAATCGAAATTTGGAAGAAACTAGCCATTTTCGAAGATAATAGCTCACGATTTTTGTGCATTTTTTGCTAAAATGGGTACGATGGTAATTTCCTTTGAAAAGTTTTCTCAAACTCGGATTCAAAAAGTTACATCAAAACCAAAATGATAATTTCTCAAAACGAAGCAGTAGAGGCTAAATTATACTCTCCAAAAGTTTTGCTTGTGTTAATCGAATTTTCTAGCTCTTTCCTAAAATTTGTATTGCACTTTTGCCCTATTTTTTATTTATGAAAAGAGACCTCGAAATTCGAATTTAACATTATCTAAGTGAAATACACTTTGATCCATGTGAAAAAATGGGATGGTAAAAAAAATAGAAAGAAAATGGCCATTTTCAAAGGTTAGATCAAATTTTTTGTGTATTTTCACAAAAATAGTTATGATAGCCATTTCCTGTGAAAATTTTGGCAAGAACTAAATTTCAAAATGTTATATCAAAATCAAGAGGATCACTTCCCAAAACGGAGCCCAAAACCAAATTATACCACCAGAAGTTTTGCTCGTGTCAGTCGAATTCTCTTCTTCTTTCCTACAATTTGTAATGCACTTTTATCCTAGTTGTTGATGGCTGGTGACCTCGATAGTGGATTTGAACAAAATCTAAGTTATAAACACTTTGGACAACTAAAAAATAGGATGTCATGAAAAATTATATTTTGGAAGAAACTAGACATTTTCAAAGGTTATATCTCACTTTTTTTGGTGCATTTTCGCTAAAAAGTTACGATGGTAATTTCTTTTGAAAATCTTCCCCGAACTGTGCCTCAAAAAGTTACATCAAAACCAAAACGATAATTTCTGAAAATGGATCATTGAAAGCCAAATTATACCCTATAGAAGTTTTGATCATGTTAATCGAATTCTCTCATTTTTCCCCACAATTTGTAAAGAATTTTAATCTTAGTTTTTGAAGACTGGTTACCTCGAAAGTGGAATTTAAGATGGAGTAAGTGAAATACAATTTGGTCCAAGTAAAAAATGGGATGGTGAAGAAAAATAAAATTTTGGAAGAAATTGGCTATATTTGAAGGTTGTAGCTCACTTTTTTGTGCATTTCCACTAAAATAGTTATGAAGGTCATGTCTTTTAAAAATCTGCCGTGAACTATACCTCAAAAAAATTACATCAAAACCAAAAAAATAATTTCCCAAAACGGATCCCTGAAAGCCAAATTATATCATCCAAAAGTTTTGCTCGTGCTAATCGAATTCTATCATTCTTTCATACAATTTGTAATGCACTTTAATCCTAGTTTTTGAAGGTTAGTGACTTCGAAAGTGGAATTTAAGATGAGCTAAGTAAAATACGCTTTAGTACAAGTGAAAATGGGATGGTCAATAAAAATCAAAATTTAAAAGAGACTGGCCATTTTCGAAGGTTATAACTCACATTTTTTGTGCATTTTCGCTAAACTAGTTGCAATGGTAATTTCCTCTGAAAATAAACTCGGAGTCAAAAAGTTACATCAAAACCAAAAAGGATCATTTCTCAAAACGGAGCACTAAATGCCAAATTATACCCTCCAAAAGTTTTGCTTGTATTAATCAAATTCTCTAACTCTTTCCTACAATTTGTATTTTATTTTTATCCTATTTTTTAATGGCAAGAAAGCTAGAAATTTGAATTTAACATGATCTAAGTGAAATATGATTTGGTCAAAGTGGAAAAAATGGGATGGTAGAAAAAATCAAAATTTGTTTCCTTCTTTTTCTATTCTTTTATATATATATATATATATATGAAATGAAAAGGCAAAAAGAAACATAAATAAAATAATTCACAAAGTAATAATATTTTTAAAAAAATCAAAGTGAAAGAAATAGTCTGGATAAAATGGGTATACTTTACACTCAAGTGACAATTACAAAGTAATATTATTTTTTGTTATATTGTTGATATTATTTGAAATTAGATTAAAAAGTGGGATGCAAATTGATCCAATTAAAAGAAAAACAAATTACACTGAACTAGCTTCAAATTTGTTGAGATTAAATTAACATATCAAACTTTTTTTTAAAAACACAATTCACCACAAAACATCAATTTTCACAATCAAGCAGCTCAAAATAAATTTCTTTGAAGAATCAAAATTTTAAATGGATATTACTTTTCATGATGACTAAAGAACCCTTAGTGTTAAAATATCTCCAAGTGATTACGATAAGTTTAATAACTCTATTTATCAATTATTTATCTCAAAATTGTTTATATCATAAATTTTTAAGTTATTTAAATTCATATTTTTTCTTAAAAAAAATAAAAACATGCAGTGTCATTTAAAATAGAAAAGTTTGGATTTTATTTTTATTCATATTTCATTTACTTGAGATGTTATGCTATTTAATTTATAAACAAAACATATCAAAAAAAATTTCATTTAAAATATTTAATTTTCTTTTATGATGGTATTTGATTTTCATTCATTTGAAGAAGCAATAGCAATGATATCATAATATTTTTTAAAATATAAAATATATAAGTAAAATTTGTTTTATACCATATAATAGAATATAGATCCATTTAAAATATACTTTTAACAGTTTTCAAAAAAAGAACGATGATAATTTTTTTAAAAAAACTAAAAAATTTCCTCGTTAAATATGTTCTATCTCTAATATTTCTATTTTTTAAAAAAGTAACATTTATAAAACCTAAAGGTACTTCGGTTACCATAAAAAATAATATCCTGTTAAAATTTTGATTCATAAAAAAAAAATCATTTTTGGATTACTTGAATGTGAAAATCGATATTTTGAGGTTAATCGTGATTTTAAAAAATACTTGATATGTTAATTTTATTTCAACAAATTTAAAGATAATATCATGCAATTTACCTTTAAAAAAATATTACAAGAGGAAGGAAGGTGCAAAAATAATAAAACCTTTAATACAATTTTATGCAAAGAGTATAAAAACAGCCTTTGTGAAGAAGGAGAGGTTCGGACGGCGGTGACCCCTGCCTGCCCTTAACTTGAGAGCACTTAATTTTAACAAATGATAAGATTATTGTCATTCTAACAATAATTTTATTAATGCAACGAGGTTAATTAATAATTAATAACTAAAATAAGAAAAAATTTTGTCAGTGTTATAAAAGATATATGATACAATAATTTATTTTAATTTTTAATAAAAATAAAATATATATATTTTTTAATACGATTTAATGGCGAGATGAATATGTGTCATCTCTCATGCCAAAAAACTTCTCCTGAAACAATAGGTGCTATAACATACATCTCTAAAAAAGAATGAATATCTCTAATGAATGAGGTTGCAGTCAATTACTAATAGAATGATTTCTTGATCAGTTCGAGTTTAAAATTAATGTTTTAGATTAATTTAAAACTTTTTTTGTAATTTTAGAAAACTTCATTGATAATATTATTTTTATGTTTTACACTTATATTAATATTATTAATAAATTTTTTTAAAATTATCAATAAAATTTTAAACTAATCTAAAACCAAATGTTTATACTCGATCTAACCAAATATTTATTCAACTAATAGAGATCCGTGCTATACTGCAATGCATAAAAGGCATAAAATAAATTAAATGACACATTCATTAAAGTTTTTTTTATATTTTTTTTGCCCTTTTCCTTTCTGGTAACCAATATGATTATCATTAACATCAAATCATCATTAGGCCAATAAAACCATTAATAGCTAATCCTATGGTAAACATTGAAAGAGAGTAGAGAACTAATCAATCCATGACAACAAAATAGCACATCGTTGATAACAGAAAAAAGGTTTATGTAGTAAATAATATAATAATGATAATAAATAAAATAAAATTCTAAAAGACAAAACATATAACAAAAAAGTTGTTAAAATATTCAGAGTAATTTTTCCCTTTCTCATTCAATTTTTTTTTTCTCTGTCACTCTCTTTCTCTTCTCTTTGTACCGCCCCATTTCCTTTGTCTGTCGAAAATTCAATCGAATAGAAAGTAAAGAAATATCCCAAGAAAAACACAACACAAGCACAGCTTCTAATAGCTGTTGCTGAGCAAAAAAGTAGGCAAAAAAAGAAAAAGAAAAGAAAGCTCCTAAAGCAGAGGATTCTATTGAACTTTTTTTTTTTTCGTGATCTGATCTCTTGTTTTTTTAACCAGGTCAGTCCAATTTTCTCTGTCTCCAAAAATAATCCTTAATTTTCTCTTCCGTTTTCTCACTACAAAATTTTTGGATGCTGGAACCAACCCATCACCATCATAGACTCTGCATTTCTCTGTTTCATGTATTGGGTTGGCTTAATTTTATTTGCTTGAATCTCCCTTTATCTTAATTTCGTTTTTCTTATAAATTTCTTTCGATTTCTCTTGCCAGACAATTTTGAATTCTAACCAGAACCCCTCACAAGCTCTTCATTTCTGTGTTTTAGGTACTGGGTTGATCATCATCTGATTGTTCTGTGTTTCTTTTGATTGAATTCTTGAGGTGAGTTTTTGATTAAATTATCCCAGGAGTCTCTTTTTTGTTGCTGGTTTTCTTTTGTGAGTTGATTTTGGGTGGATCTATTGTGTATGGATTGCTTTTTGATTGATTTCTTCCTTTCTATTGAAACAGATTGGTATTGAAAAATAACAGCTTTTGAGAGAAAAACACAGAGATACCAGAGAGAAATGGGTCATGATCGATTGGAATTTGGGGTTAAAATCGGGAGATTTTTGGTCATTTCAATTAGAACGTGTTATAGATCAGTTTGCAGTCATCCATTTATTGTGGGTATGGTGTGTTTCCTTATATTTTTGTACAGATCATTTCCTTTTGCGTTTTCCCTTTTGGTATCTGGGTCACCTGTTTTGGTTTGCACTGCTATTTCGCTTGGGACCCTGTTGAGTTTTGGGCAACCAAACATACCTGAAATCGAAGAGGAAGAGAAAGTTACCCATGAGAGTGCTTCCCTAAAAACTTGGGTTGCAAAGGATACCGCTGTTGTTGAGAGAGATGGGAGTTTTACTATAGAGAGATATGTAAGGAAGAGGAGGGATGTAGTAGAGGATGCTACAGAAGAAGGCAGGTTGGTGGATAGTCAAGTGAGTGAGGTTGAGGAAGGTAGTGGTTCAGTTGATTATAGACCATTAGTTGATGAGAGCTCTCAGGAAATTCAAAGCGAGAAGCCAGTGATTGAGGAACTGAAGAGAGGATTTGATTCGGAATCAGAAAAGAAGAGGGAAATTCGTGAGAATAAACTGGGAATTGAAGAAGTGTCAAGTGACGTGGAGGTTGTTGAGAATAGAAAGGTGGCTGATGAAAATCTTGAAGGGGAAGATGATAGATCCCTGCAAAAGATAAAAGATGCTCAAAAGGAAGATCAAATGGATACTTCTCCAGTTTCGCCTTGGAAACCAATGAGGCATGATGAAGATGATGATGATGCTGCTGATGATGAGTCCTTGGATTTTGGGTCTGATGGTGCGGAGAGTTCCTCACCAGATGCTTCAATGGCGGACATTATCCCACTGCTTGATGAGCTTCACCCACTTTTAGACTCAGAAACTCCACAGCTTGTTCATATGTCTCGTGATGGATCTGATGATGCTTCGGAGGGCCCTAATAGGAGTATTGATGAAGGTGATGAGTCTGATGTTGATACAGAAGACCATGGAGAAGAAGGTGATGATTATAATGATGATGATGAGGAGGAGGAAGAAGAAGGAGAAGCTCAGGGAGATAAAGAGGATGGAAGTAAATCGGCAATCAAATGGACAGAGGATGACCAAAAGAATCTCATGGATCTTGGGACTTCAGAACTTGAAAGAAACCAGCGCTTGGAGAATCTCATTGCAAGAAGAAGAGCTCGTAAAAGCTTGAAATTAATGGCTGAGAAGAATCTTATTGACTTGGATACTGCTGATATTCCTATTAATGTTTCACACATCTCGACAACAAGATGCAACCCATTTGACCTTCCTTATCATTCCTCTGATGATATGGGGTTACCACCCATCCCTGGTTCGGCACCGTCTATTTTGTTGCCCAGACGAAACCCTTTTGATCTTCCATATGATTCAAACGAAGAAAAGCCCGATCTCAAGGAAGACAATTTCCATCAAGAGTTCTCTGTGTCCCACCAAAAGGAACCATTGTTCCGAAGGCATGAAAGTTTTAGTGTGGGACCGTCTGTCTTAGGGGGTCCCAAGCAAGATAGGCAAGATGGTAAGTTGAGACCTTATTTTGTACCAGAACGGTTGGCTACTGAAGGAACGAGCTATCCCTCATTTGAAAAGCAACCAAGTGAAATTAGCGAATCAAAGGTGAGTTCCATTCCTGATACTGAATCAGTGAGTTCTGCTGTGGAGGAGGAGGAGGAGGAAGAGAAGCTCAATGAACAAGATATTTCTGGAAAGATTGAGATGATGTCCAATGCAGACCATGCTTCTGTCCATGATGAATACGAAAGCCAGTCATCAGTAGAGGTTGATCCTGTGGATATTGAACAAGCTGAGAAGAGAGATGTTCACCATGATGTGGTTGAAATAACATTGGGAGATGAGGAAAGTCACCATGAAATGGAATCAAGTTTGTCTGAGGCAGTAGGGGCAACTACTCTGGTCGAACTGAATGCTCATGGAATTCATTCAAAAAGCAATCCAGTTGAAGAATATTATAATGGTATATCGAGCTTGTCATCATTGTCAGAAGTGGATGAAAAGATATCTGAGGTGAGAGAAGAAGAAGCCTCAACAAGTTTGGAGCCGAGAAGTGATCAAGCTGAGGAATCTGGCATTTCTGCCCAACCTTCACTTAAAGAGTCGGAGTTTCATTTTATCAGTGGGATGGTGGATGACCATCCACACAAGGAGCCTGTTTATGATTCAAGCCCCCTATCAATTGAAAATTTCCTCTCATTTTCCTCAGTATCTTCTGATAACCAAGTAGAGATATCTGAAATGGGTTCACCTCCTGCAATGCTCAACTCTTTAGACCAAGAATTAGAAGCGCCATGTGAAAACATAGAAAAGGATGCTTCTGGTTTTAAGGATATGCATGCAGTTTCATCAGTACATGCAGTTGATGAAAATGAATCAAGATCAAGGGAAGTCATGGAGATTAATGGGTTGTCAGGCGTTGATCCCAGATTTGATGGTCACGATAGATCCATGGTGCCTGAATCTGTACTTGTGCATGTTTCAGTTGATTTGAGTTTGTCTTCCTCATACAAGGAGAGGGGTTCCCATCATGGACAGGATCAGGTGTACTCGTCCAGTCGTGATGCAGAGATCCTTGCTGGGGTCCACCAAGATGTGAATGAGACGTCAGATTCTGTGGCTTCAAGTCAAAAGGTGGCTTCTAAGGATTTGACTATGGCTGCAACAGTAGAACAACCACCTTCAATGATGGTTGAGCATGCCTCAACATCACATGCTGGTCTATCTTTTTCAGAGACTGAACATGTTGAGAAGCATGGGATGGATATGGAAGGAACTCTTCCGCAATTGTGGGGCTTATCAGAGGATGGACCAGCAGCAGAAGGCATGATGCGTAAGGAAAAAAATGTTCGACCTGAACAGGGTCAAGCCCTTTCTCCAAGCTCTGATGCAGGCATCCATATTGATGGCCGCCAGAATGTTGGTAAGGAGTTCTCTTCGATGGCTTCAATTGTGCCTTCCAGTGATTCAACTTTGTCAGCAAAGGAGAAACATTCTCCAGCAGCAGCCAATCAAGTTTCAGATGGTCATTCCAGTCTCTCTTATCCGGAAGTTGAACATGCCAAGGACAACTCATCAACTAAGGTAGATATTCTTGGACGGGATCAAGCACAGTCCTCAAACTCTAATGCAAAGATTGACACTCTTCTCTATGGAGATATGGATGTTAAAGTGGTTTCTGTGGAATCGAGTAATCGATATGTGCCTTCTGAAGAAAAATCTTCATCTGAATTGGAGAAACAGTTGTCTTGGTCAGATAAATCTATGGTTGAACCATCTATTCATGAGGACAGTGAACACCGAGTAAGTAATGCAACTATTGTGCTTCTAGTTAATTTAAATAATTTTACCTCCAAGTTTACTTATATATTTTGCCATATTTTTTCTTCTTTTTAATTTTTAGAATAGAGCAAATATATTTATTTTGCAAATAATCTCAGTGATGCATTTCATGTAGTGTGTAGTCTATTACTTTTGACATTTCAATTGCTTGACATACTTAGATGGAGTGTCCCCTGTTACCTCTGTGGTTTAACATAAGTAGAATGATTATCCATCGTGTTTCTTATGATCACGGTGTCTTTTCTTTGTCTGCTACTGCAGCCATATACTTCTGCAGAAAAAAAAATCTATACCAAATAAACCACCAAAATTTCAATTTCAAGTTAAGAAAGGAGGTGTTTGTTTAATGTCAAATTACAGGCGTAATGAAATAGTTTATTGAACACATGGAGCACAAGGTGCTCTCTGATGGATGGTCAGGGTAAGTTGGCTAATTGAAATACCAACATGTGTCCTTGATGCATAAATGCCTTAGGATTGGGAATGTTTAAGCAATTTATTACAAGGTATTTTCTTAGACGCATTTCATTTTTTTTCTCATGAGTTAAATGAGTTTGCTTTCGATGCATTGGTACTCGGTGTTACTTTCTGCTATTGATATATTTGCATGAGTCAGGTATACATATTACATTTGTTTTCTGTCTCTGCAAGCAAGAGCTGTTTTTCTCATTTGAATTTTTTCATCAACCTATGTTCTAATTGCTGTGTGTTTCTAATGTATTGGATCTCATGACATTGGCATTACTAGATCCTAGTTTTATCAAATTTTGGTGATATGGAAGACCAACACGGTGGTTTTGACATTATTCAGGAACCATCTATCATCCCAATGGAGTATGCTGAAGGAATAAACTTTGTCAGAAATGCCAATTTACGTGAAGTCCATGATCCTAATATCTTCTGCTTGACTTCTGATTCCACTTCATTACCATCGGAGACTCCTGATTTCAAATCACTTACTGTTGGAGAGGATATGAAAGGTTATATCCTTGATGGAATTCTATATGAGGACCGTAGTCATGTGTCAGAACACTTGGATTTTGCTACAGAAGCATATGGCTCTCATGTTGCTCAGGAAAATATTAATGAAGAAGCAGATGAGATGAAAGAGATCGATGAAGGATTGTTGTCAGAATTGGATATAGTTGGGGACTTCAGTATTAAGGAAGTTGTTGATGAGTCTTTGAAAGCCAACCTGTCACCACAGTGAACTAACGCTGGAAGTACTGAATCTGGATTGTCACCGAAAGATTCAAACCTAACAGAAAAAAATGTGGAGCTACCTGTTCTTGAAGCAAGATCAGTTGAAGATATTGACTCAGCTTTTAAGCAGATTCATGAAGGAGCAAAGGTCGAGGAAGTCATCCTTCCCAGCATGGTTGTAGCTGCAGATAAATCCAAAGATCCGATGGAAATCAAGTCAGAGTTACTAGTAGTTGAAGCAAGATCTCAGGAAGATATACATATTGCTTTGAAGCAGGTCTCAGAAGATATACAATCTCTGCATGGATGACATTGGCAAAAGTTATTGATTTTCCTTGTAAAAAGTCGCTATTTTCACTCATAATATTCATGTGTAGATGAAATTTCTCAAGTTCTCGTATTTATTTTTACAAAGTAAACTTTATTAGTTATTTAGACAAAAAAAATTGTTTGTTCGGTTTTTTTGTGTTTGATTTTTTAATTTGTAAGATATATAGTGTCTGGTGCATGTACTACAGCCATGAATTTTATGATTGACAACAGAACACTTGACTTCTTGTCTTTCAATCCTTTGACTAACTAAAAGCCAATATTCATAGATTTCCCATCTCTTAAACATGTGATGGAGATGAGCTGATTAGAAAAGATACTCTAGAAATCATGAAATTTTACCAGTGTGATGCAGGGGTATTATCATAAGGTTTTTAGAATCCATATACGTAAGTCCATTAATTAGCAGGATCACCATGAAACTCATGTTATTTAGAGATACAGTCATGACGTGATTGGATAATTGACAACTTAATTATTTTTTATTATGGTATCAAAACTTTAAGTTTGAGTCTCAAGTTTTAAGGATTTTTTTTATTTAATATTTTATCAAATTATTTGTCTTTTGATATTTGACTTAGTGGTCAAGATTGAGACAACATCAATTATATATATAAAATCGATTCGATAAATTTTTTTAAAAAAAAATCTCAAATCTCAAATATAAAATGGTTAAAATATCAAAAGGTAAAAAAGCTGAGTGAAACCAAAAGTAAAAAAACCCAAATATTTGAAAAAGTAATGAACGAGATAAAATATTAAATAAAAATTGACATTTTTAGAAGTTGTTATAAACAAGAACATGGAGCTTTGATACAGTAATAAAAATTTACTTTAATTGGGATAATTGGTATTAGAGTTTTGTCTTTTCCCAATTGTTTTTTATTTTGATATAAAAGTTTTGAGTTTTGGAGATATCCCTTCATTTAATATATGACTGTTTTTTGTTATGGATATTTGAGTTTTACGGAAAAAAAACTTTTGATAAAGAATTAATTTGATATTTTCTCGTATTTAATCAAGTCATCCAAAATAACAAATTCAATAAAACCATTTTTCCTGGTACATAAGATAGAAAGGAAAAAGAAGACTAAAGCAAGGAACATGATTTTTTTTTCACGTGTACGTGAATTTGTTTTTGTTAATTTTTTACAAAAAATATTGTTATATTAATTAGACCTATTAGTTATATACAATTTTTAGCTAGTGATTACGTGCCAAAATGAAAATTATCAACCTGTTAAATATATATTTCCAAGGAAATTTTCAGTAGAAATTGCTTCTTTCTGAATCCATCGGAAGAAAATTAAAAATGCATGCACTCTCTCGAGTCAAATTTGTACCAAAACAGATTTAATAAAAAGGGATTTATTAAATAATAAATTCCATAGCCAACTAAGCATCTGGTCCCGTAGCTCAGTTGGTTAGAGCGTTGGTCTTATGAGCCGAAGGTCGCGAGTTCGAGCCTCGCCGGGACCAGTTGGTCACATTTATAATTTTACTTTTTCTTTATTTGAACATGTAAATTTTCTTTATTTGAACATGTAAATCATTTCAAGTGCAATCTATAATGAGGCCTACAGCTGATTAAGCTGAAAGAAAACAGCTAATGAATGTGTATTGATTTATAATTAATAACAAGTTAAATACTTAGTATGGATAATTAAGAAATTATGTCCCTAACAAAACAATCATGGAAGTGCAACCTAATGAGGCCTGCAGCTATGCCAGGATTCTTTGTTGACAGCTTTTTTCAAAGTAGCCTCTGCAGATGGACAAGTTGATCGATAGAAACCACTTTGAGAAATGCCAATGAGAAGGATGTCTCTCTCTCTCTCAGTCCACAAACAGTTGCATGGAAGCTATGATGAAGGGTCCTTCTTCTCAAACATTCCCCAGGACTCCATTTGCTCTTTAACTGGGAAGTTAATTGCTTGAAAACTCGGTGACCTTGCGAGCAATCAACAGGAATGGTTTGAGACCTGTCAGTGATAGGTAAAACTTTGGTGCCATTTACAAAGTTAATGTTTACGGCAGTAACTAAGATATGTTCTGTTTGATTTTATGGGATCAATATGTTGTCTGTCTGAGACGTTCTTTTCCATAACTAACATATTAATCTTCATGTACGGCCTTTTAATTTACTTTTCTTGTTCTTCAATAGCACAAGGTACACTATTTATTTGTTAAATTACAACTCCAATTAGAAAAAACAATAATACCCTTACATGACATTCTTGTTCGTTTAATCTGAAAAAAGAATTCTCAAGCCCAAGACAATAACTAATGGTCTAACTAAATATTAGCACTCCTAATAGGATTCAATTTTTTTTTTCTTTTTGAAATTAAATTAGGAATCAAAACAAAAACGAGAGGTTTCAAAAATAAAAGTGATGTAGGAAAAAAGTTCTCCTCCAATAACATAACGACATGTGACACCCACAAATGGTAAAAAAAAGTATAATCATAGATACAATAGATCAACCAATCATATGACCCTACTTGACAAAAGACATAATACTAAATTCACGATAAAGTTCAAATACTACACATTTTCTATTTATATGTAATATCTGTTAAATTGCAACTCCTACTAGAAAAAAGAATAATACCCTTACACGGTATTCTTGTTTGTTTAATATGGAAAAAGATTTCTCAAGCCCAAGACAATAACTAAAGGTCGTAATTAAATATTAGCACTCGTACGAGATTCAATTTTTCTTTTATTTTTGAAAATTAAATTAGGAATCAAAACAAAAATAAGAGGTAATGAAAATAAAAGCGATGTATAGAAAATTCACTCTCCAGTAACATATTGACACATGGCACCAATTAAGAATAAAAGGTAATTTCATATACAAGACAAATCAACCAACCAAATAACTACACATGGCAAAAGACATAAAGGTAAATTCACAAAAAAGTTCCAATAGTATTATTGTGACTTTCCAGCTCATGGATAAACCAAGTATCATTGAAACACTTTAACTTATGGATAACTGAGTCTTATCTGAGAAGTTTAATCCTATCACAATACTCAATCACTTTCTTAATTGAACTATACTCCAAGACATTAAGAAGGCTCTCACTATCAAAGGTATTCATCTACAACTAACTTAAGCATCGGAGAGTCTCCCGAAGACACAACCCCTCTAATCCTCCTATGACTTGATTAGGTTTTCTTTATTCTTTGTGTGCGCAAGTACCATATTCCAGCTATTCGTAAACTTAGCAGATTTTTTGCATCAACAAAAATATGTATTTTTCTTTTTGTAAAGAAAATGAATGAAATTAAGGAAAAGCCCATATAAAATTAGCATATGACAAAAGGACTTGGAAAACAAAAAAAAAAATCCTTAGAGAAAATCATTCAATATATAGGGTTGCGTATAAAGAAATTAAGAGGAAAATGAATTTTTGTCCAAATTAATTAATAATTCTTAAAATGAATACTAGCACATGGGACTTGTCTTGTCTTCTATGTGAGATCAGTATCTCTAAAGATGACATCGAAGAATGCTTCAAAAGTCAATGTATCATTCACCAAATAACCGTTTGACTGGTCTTTGAGAGCTGCTAGGGGAACAAAATCCGCTAAATGCTGGGACGAGTATGTGTCAGAGAACCAGTAACGAGCTGCAAGGGATAGACATATAAAGAAACTTAATAAAAAGGGGGAAAATGTAAAACTGAAATATCCAAAAGAAGGAACTATAGCACCTGGTTTTTCAATGTAATTGTTATGTACTTGGTCCTTCAGACGAATTCGGCAATGTACGCTTACATGCCTACCTTTCAGACACATTGTATTCATGTATCTTTAGAACCATTTCGGAACATAAGTACACCATCTCTCTATCGTTATTACAAGCCATAAAGCAATCTTATCAGTAATGCTGAAATTATCAACCAAATGTAGACCCACTAAGCAGTTATTGCCTTCTAGCTCACGATATCTAGTTGGAAAAAATTATAACTTCCTGTAAGCGTAGAAGAAGACTAATAATTATAATTCTAATTTACAAAATTAATCATGACCAGAAATTTCAAGAATTAACGTCAACAACTAATTAATTGATGCATACCATTTTCTTCCAGCTATATTAAAAACATCGGAGTAAATTCGTTTATTATTTAGCTTTGAGAAGTTTTTGATCCTCCAAGTATAAGGCTCATGGTTGGGATCTTTATTCAAGGACAAGAAAAGCCTTTTGTCTGTTCTTTTAACAACGAAGACCTCCGCACCAAAAACGCAGGTGTTATTTACCAAATATCCATGAGAAGCATCACAGAAATATGTTATGGACATAAATTGTGGATACCCATGTTGTGTCTTGGATTTATGAAAGCTTCTTACTCTTCCATCAGCATCCGAAAATCAATTTTATTTAATTGCAAGGAAAAAACAAATACATATAGTGATCGATCCAGGAGAAAATTAGTATAAGAAGCTAACCTTGCACAGTCAAATACTTGTCTCGAATTTGATCATACACAAACAGCTTGAAGTTGACGTTAACCACAAAACCATCAGGCATGACATCTGTATTATCAGCCAAAACCAAGTACAGAGAGATAAAATCATCTCCACCATTCTGTTTGTCTCCCTCCGGATACAGGGCTAATCTCCATCTATAACCCTCAGCTTCGAAAGAATCAGATTGATAATGATCCCATCCAAACCAATAAATCTTGTCCACAAACTTTGAGAATGAATCTATCTTTAGAGTAAAGTGTGAAGGTGGTAAATCTCTTATTGAACTTGTTACTCCTGCTCGATATAAACATGATACTTCCTTCATAAATTAATTTTCTTATTCGAACAACAAAGATATAGGTACAGTATATTTTTTCAAATATGCATACATAACAGAAAAGTACAACAGGTACTTTTCATCAACCGAAAATCAAACTCTTAGCATTAATCTTCAATTAAATAAATAATCACTTATTATAGAATTTAACGAAGTGGGAAATATATAATAAAAAAAATCATTCCCGGGTGTAATATGTATTACCAGGTGACGACACGTTGGCAGCATCTGGCATAATGTCAGAGACGTTCTCTTCCATAACTAACATATATATTGATTTGCACGGCCCTTTAATTTGCCTTTGTTTTTCTTCATTAGAACAACATACTCTATTTATATAGGATGTTAAATTACAACTCCTAGTGGAAAAAGGAATAAAGTCCTAACACAGCTTTCTTGTTCGTTTTGGAAAGGAATTCTCAAACCCAAGACGTTGACTAACAGTCTCAATTAAAAATTAAGACTCCTAATAGGATTCAAATTTTGTTTCGTTTTGGATTTAAATTAGGAATCACTTAATTATCAATCCTTAATATTAGCATTAGTTCTAATTGAGATTAGAAAATCCTTAATGTGTATGAAAACATAGGCAAGCACTTTACGCCTAACGTCTACAGGCCTCCTTCTCTGACGTCAATAAGAGATATAGTCAATAAGAGATTACGACAAACAGTCCTGATTTACTCAACAAAATAAATAAATAAACACTGATTATAGAATTTAATGATGTGGAAAATATATAAGAAAAAAATCATGCATGAATGTAATATGTATTACCAGGTGACATGTTGGTAGCTACTGGCATATGGTCAGAGACGTTCTCTTCCACAATTAATATATTGATCTTCACAGCCTTTTAATTTGCCTTTGTTGTTTTTCAATAGCACAGCGTGCTCTATTTATATGCGTGTTAAATTACAACTCCAAGTTGGAAAATGGGAAAGTACCCCTTTGCGGCTTTCTTGTTCGATTTAGAAAAGAAATTCTCAAGCCAAAGACCGTGTAACGACTCATTCCGGGTTGGCCACCCCCGAAATGGTGTCGTCACATTTTGAAATCCCATCGCGACACTTATATGCAATAATATAAAAACATCAACTGAAATTATATACATACATAAATCCTCAACCATCAACAAGGGAGTTACATCATTAAATTCAAAACTGAAACCATATATATAACATATTATGGACCACGAGGCTTACAGATAATCACTTAGTGTGATTCACAACTCACAAATCTATTTGTCCTGCCCACTACCTGAAATTATTTAACAATGTCGAGTGAGATTCATAAGCTCAATGAATTAAATTTACTAGAAGTACTTGATTTTATACTTCCAGTCACATCGTATAATTCAATCATTTCTAATTCACCGATATTAATCATCTATATCTTCACATATAATAACTCACTCTTTCAAATCATCTTCTAATATTTGTTCATCTATTATCTCATATAATTAAACAATAACATTCTATTATCACTACTCATATCATAATTCCAACCATTTACCAATCTCTTCTTAAATTAATCATCACACCTATCAATTTTTATTCTCATTTATTTAATCATCGTGAGACTATCAATTCAATATCATTATTTACTTCGTTATGAGGTTCACAACATATAATCAATTAATTAAATACTTTTTATTAGATCATACTTTCACAATCAAGATTGATATTTTGGTATCTCAATCAATAATAATCAATATTTAAAACAAATGAAATTGATTAATTGAAATTATTTTTCTTTCTTTCTCATCAGATCGTTTCATATTGTCATATGGGAATGTCTTCCCACATGTCGACATGTTTCAGCTAGACCGGCTGTCTTCTCGATCTTTTCAGCTAGACTAGTTGCCTTCCTGGTCCTCTTTTTTTTTTTTTGCTAGACTGACTGCCTTTCTGGTATTTTTGTTTTTTTGCTAGACCAGCTGCATTCCCGGTCTTTTCAGCTAGACTAGTTGCCTTCCTAGTCTTTTTTATTTTATTTTCCTTTTTTTTGTTTGATCGGCTACCTTTCCAGTATTTTTAGCTAGACCAGCTGCCTTCTTGGTATTTTCTTTTATGCATATGAGCAATAATATTCAAGCAAGCATACATCAAAACATTCAATTCAATTATCTAGCTCTTTCTCAAAATTATGATTTTTATCATATTTATTAACTTGTCTCCTATATATCATATCAATTTTTCAACTGTATTTTTCAGAATATAACTTTTCAACACATTTTTCATTTATTTATATAATTAATATTCAACATATTATTAAATCCATAAACAATAAACCAAATCAATTTCCATACTTATCGAAAAGTACATCGTTAAATCATTATAATTCAATAATTTATTTAGATATCATAAATTCATATTTTTATTGGTCTCGATTACTAAAAGTAAGTCTAACTCACCACGTAGCACTTAAAGCTACTCGTGGATCACCTACTTGCCATTCTTGCTCCTTTCAAAAATTTCACTCGATTGTTGATCATCGACACCTGACGTAATATTTGTATTAAAATTTCTAATTTATCCTTCAATTCTTCTGTAATCAATACCTTTAAATTTCTACATCAAATTTCTCTTAATTTCATGTCTGCCTAATTTCAAAAAATAAAATTGGCATTATTGCCTTTTTTTTAAGCTTCCCTCGAATATCTTTAAAATTCTCCTGTAAACTTTTTCAAAATTTCAATTTTTCATCATTTCTTTCAGTCCCAAATTCTTTAAAGAAATAGAGTAATTTGAAAGATAGAGAAACTAAGTTTTAATAACCTATGAAAAGCTTAATATATAAATTCCCAAAACCGCCTTGCAGTTCTTTTCTTTCTTTCTGTTGTTTCCAAAGTGTCTTCTATGCAAGACATTTTGAAATGTAAGTCACTACACCTAGACGCTTAGCGTCCATGTGCCTACCTTTTTTTAAATAGGAAATCTTTCATGTTTATATTATTTTAATTCCATGTAATATCTATCAAATTACTTCTTTACCCTTTCTTTCATAACACGGGTATTACAATTCTTCCCACCTTATAAAAATTTCGTCCCTAAAATTTCCTTACCAAACTCATGAAAAAGCTATAGGTATTCTTTCCTCATTCTTGCCTCATGCTCCCAAGTAAGTTTTTCAATATCTTTGTTCTAACTTGAATCAAAGGAATAACTTCATTACTTAAGACTTGTTCCTTTCTGTCTAGAATTCTGACTGGTACTTGCATAAATGTCAAATCTTCCTGAAATTCTACAGCCTGATTCGAAATACTTTGAGATTCATCATGTAAACACTTTGCCAAAAGTGAAACATGAAACACATTGTGTAATTTCTTTAATTCTAGCGGCAAATCCAATCTATATGCAATTGGCCCAATTCTCTCAATCACCTCGTATGGCCTCACAAATCTCGGACTCAACTTTCCCTTCTTTTTAACGGAGATATCTTCAAAAATACCCAGTCACAAACCTGAAACTCAAGAGGTCGACTTCTATTATCGGCATATCCCTTCTGTCTGTTCTGTGCTGCTCTAATGTTCTCTCTAACCAGTTTGATCCTCTCAGTAGTCAAATCTATCATTTTTGGACCAAATATCTTTTTTTTCTCCAACTTCTTCCCAACATACTAGAGTTCTACACTTTTTACCCTATAAAGCTTCAAATAGTGCCATCCCAATACTAGTTTGATTCTGATTATTGTATGCAAACGCGATCAAAGGTAAATAAGCATCTCAACTCACTGAGAAACTCAATACACTTGCCCTCAACATATCTTCTAGTATTCTAATGATTCTATCTGTCTGCCCATCAGTTTGAGGATGAACAGCTGTACTGAACAGAAATTGCGTACCCATAGCTTGCTGAAAACCACTCCAAAATCTACAAGTGAATCTACAATCTCTATCTGATACAATAATTAAAGGTCCCATTTAATCTCACAATCTCCGCTACATACAATTCAACCAACTTTTCAAGACTCCGGGTACTTTTAATAGGAAGAAAATACGAAGACTTAGAAAGTCTATCCACTATAACCTACTTCCCCTTGGTGGCATACTTACTTCTCTACCATAACTCCCAGTTCCCATAGCATGTCTTCTAAATCTAGGGGTCCCACCGATATTACTCTGAGCTACAAAAGCAACAGATCTTGTTTACCTCTGACTTTGTACTACAGTTCCCTTTGTCAAGGAACCCCCATCTGGAGTGGTCTCCCACCCTACACACTCTTACTGCTACCACCTCTGGGTCATTCAAATCTAGACCTCTTCAGCTAATCCCTCCTACCTCTAAACTCCATCACATCCTTCTCAATCTGTAATGCTTTATCCACCATTATAGCATAATTCTCAATATCCATATAATATAGTTTCGTCTGAATTTCATAGTGTAACCCGTTTAAAAATCTCTTACATTTCCTCTCCTCCGTATTTACTAACTTAGGTAAAAACCTCAACAGGGCTATAAATCTACTATCATACTCAGCCAAAGATAATGTTTTCTACCTTAAATGAATAAAATCTCTCACCTGTTGTGCTCGAAATGTATTTGGAAAATACTTCGCAAAGAACTCATCCTTAAACTTACAGCAAGTTTAAGGTTGATCTACATGTGTACTCAATGTAGGCAGAATATTCTCCCACCATTGAGAAGTCTCACCTTCCAAGTTAAATAAAGCAAAAGCAACCTTCTACCTATCTTTCCCAGGTAAAACTTCAAAATATTTATCATCAAGTTTAATCCACTGTTCAACTTCAATAGGATTTATAGATCCTCTAAAAGATTTGGGTTTAAACTTAATAAATCTCACAAAACAATCCCTTTTCATCTCATGTGCAAACACACCCTCTCACTCATAAGCCTATTCTCTCACCGCATCAGGTTCTGCTCTACCTTTTTCCTCTAATCTCCTCTGTAAATTATCAGCCCTTTCTTCTGCTGCATTGATTCTCTCTATAGTACGATCAAGAACTTCTCTCAACTAATCCATCCTAATATCAGATTCTCTCCCACCTCTACTAGTACCAGCTATAATAGCAACCAATTCCCATGCATGAACCACATACTCGACCTCCCCCTCTACTTCAACTCTTCTAAATATTGGGGGTCTACCACTTCCTCTCTGATTCAGAACTCTAGCTCTAGCACGTCCATGTGTTATCCTTAGACTATGCATTAAAATATAGTTTGTTTAAATCTTCAACTTCTTTAAATTTTTATGCAATCTACAAAATAATAAAACTAATGCTCTGATAGCAAAATTGTAACGACCCATCCCGGGTTGGCCATCCTCGAAATGGTGTCGTCACGTTTTGAAATCCCAGCACGATACATATATGCAACAATATAAAAACATCATCGTTAGACCATCAATTTAACATCATTATTTACCTCGTTATGAGGTCCACAATATATAATCATTCAATCAAATATTTTTTATCATATAACAGTTTCATATTTCTTTCTCGTCATATCTGTCTCTTTGTGAGACTCATTTGTCTATCAATAATTTCACAATCAAGACTGATACTTTGGTATCTGAATCAATATTAATCAATACTTAAAACAAATGTAATGCATGAATTTCAATTTCCTTTCTTTCTTTCTCATCACATGATTTCATATTATCATCTGGGAACTTTTCCCACATATCGACATGATTCAGCTAAACCGGTTGCCTTCTTGGTCTTTTCAGCTAGACCAACTGCCTTCCAAGTCTTTTTATTTCTTTACCCATTCTTTTAGCTAGACCAGCTACCTTTCTGGTCTTTTCAACTAGACTAGCTGTCTTTATAGTCTTTTCTTTTATGCATATGAGCAATAATATGCAAGCAAGCATACATCAAAACATTCAATTCAGTTATCTAACTCTTTCTCAAAATTATTATTATTATTATATTTATTAAATTGTCTCCTCATATATCATATCAACTTTTCAACCACTTTTTTCAGAATATAACTTTTCAACACATTTTTTATTTATTCATATAATTAATATTCAACATATTACTAAATCCATAATCAATAAACCAAATCAATTACCATACTTATCGAAAAGTACATCGTTAAATCATTATAATTCAATCATTTATTCAAATATCTTAAATTCAGATTTTTATTGGTCTCGATTACTAAAAGTAATTCTAACTCACCACGTAGCACTTAAAGCTACCCATGGATCACCACATTGCATTTCTTGCTCCTTTTAGTAATTTCACCCGATTGCTGATCGTTGACACCTGACATAATATTTATATTAAAATTTTCAATTTATTCTTCAATTCTTACGTAATTCATATCGTTAAATTTCTACATCAAATTTCGAGTAATTTCATGTATGTCTAATTTCAATAAAATAAAATTCGCATTATTACCTTTTTTTAAAGCTTCCATCGAATCTCTTTAAAATTCTCCCATACAAGTGCTACCATATGAAATGTGTTTTTGCATATTATGCCGCTTAAAAGTATAGTTATTTTCACATTGCAGCGCTTCATAGAAGCAATGGAAATAAAGCGTCAGCAAATGTCATTTATCTTGTAGTGAGTATAAGTAGTTTCTTATGTTGTTGTTCTTTTCCTATTAGTCTTAGGAAAGCATCCTACATATAAAGGGTGTCCCAAATAAGATTTGAGCCATACTCATACTTCTCATATATATTGTAAACCAGAGGGGATTACTTCTAGAGTTAGGATGAGTGCTTTGGGTGTATTGGTTTTTTGGGTTGTCAAGTAATGACAACATTTACAACTGGAGCTAAGTTAAGAGCTTTTGTTGTATTCGGACTTTGGGGTGAGAATTTGACAACTTTTCTCTTCCTAAAGTTGTAATTGGAGGTTAATAAAGAAATTACCCTAAACTGATTTTCATCACAAAAAAAAAATAATAACTCAGAGAAAAATAAGAGGATCAATGCCTTCCTAAAAATCAAATTTCTTAATCTCGTACATTCCCCAGCAAAGTAAAATAAATAAATGAATAAATAAATTTCGTATCTTTGATGAAGAAAAAACAACGATAAACACAAAAAATTCATCATTTCCCCTTCCCTCACTTTACACCCAATTTTCCACAAAGCCAAAAAAACCAATGAAACTGTATAAAAAGACTAGAAGCGTACCAACTAAAAACTATTAAAGACAGAGAGATTAGGAGCATACATACAAGATTCAGACGGTAGTGGAGATCTCATGCCAGAACTGGTCAATGAATCGCGTTCGGCTTCAACTAGCTTGGGATGGAGCCTTTGATGAATCAAGAGTGAGATAGAGAGACATCAAAGCTAACCAAAGACATAGATACAAATAAAAAAACTACAGGTCGAGAGAAAACTTAGACGAAGAAGAAAAGCTGATTGACGAAGAAGAAGAAAACAACTGCAAATCGTGTGCGGGTTTGGAGTACTGTATTTCCTTTACTTTGGGTCTTCTGATGATTAAGCACACAAGACAATATACCCAAGTTTGTTAAGTCCTATGTTGGTGCTTCAAAGCGTCAATATATGACACGGAAATATTGATGCCAGGCATAATAACGATTATTCTGCAGGCTAGTTTTCAACAGATAATTCACCGGGAAGAAATAACACAAGAGAAAAAACCCTAGAAAAAATAGAGGAACAATTCTGAATTTTATTCAAAATTATGCAGATCAATAATAATGTTTACTAAACCCTAAAACCTTATTTATAAGGTCAAGCTAAAATAAGAAAATTAAATTAAGGCCGAATTTGAAGTAATTGCAAATAAAATAAAAAGTTTCCTAAAAACTGAAAACTTCCAAATTGAGGGCCTAAACTTCATTTTTTGGCTCAAAAATGACAATGCTTAGGATTTAACCTAAGTTTTGCTCGGAAGCCCGTTTTCAATCAATCTAGGGTCTCTGGGACTGGATCCGAGCCTGTGGCCCGTTAAACGATGTAAACCGATCTTGGTAGCCCACTTGCTATCATTGCGCTGATATGCGAACTTAAGGTATCTCAGTGCTAACAACGTGCTATCTGATAACTCAGCATCATCTGACTCGAATCCTCTTGCATCAGTCGCCTTGGGTTGGAAAGAACTCGTCCTCGAGTTCACAATAGCCTCATCGGAATCCCCAAAACAAGGATTCAAGCGTTTCACATTAAAGACATCAGAAGTCCTCGAATGACTGGGGAGGCGTAGTCTGTAGGCATTATCATTGATCTTCTGCAGGATCTCACAGGGTCTAATCTTCCACTTTTTAAGCTTATTATACTCTCCCACAGGAAAGCAATCACAAGTTAATACCGCTCAAACAAAATCACCAACATCAAAAACTACCTGACGACGATGACTGTCGCTCTGAACCTTCTTCTTTGATCCTGATAGCTTCTCACTGAAAAAAGCTATGGGGCACCCCACCTGACTCAGAACACCACCAATACCAACCCCAGATGCATCACGGTTTACCTCGAACACTTTTTCAAAATCATGCGGCAACCTAGGCGGAAGATCCTCTAGCATCATGTCAGAAAATTCTGCCAGCAGCTGCTGCACCTCTGCTGGTAAATCTGGATTCATGTCTGCTGCATGATTCCCACAAGGCAGTAGAGCATAGGCCATGTCTCCACGCTCAATCTTAGCTAAAAACCTGGACATAGAAAACAGATTAATATTATTGGCAACTAGGGTAGCAGTGGTTCTTTCCCGAAGAGGTGCCAACACAATCTTCTTCCCTTTGATGCTAAGGGAATATGTATTTTTTTGCCCATCATGAATAACACTGCGATCATACTGCCAAGGTCTGCCTAACAATATATGACAAGCATCCATAGACACAACATCACACCAAGCATGATCAAAATATTTCCAACCAATTGAAAAAGACACTAGGCATTGCCTATCTACTATTACCTCACTGCCATTATTCAGCCACGACAATTTATATAGCTTGGGATGACAATTTGTCTTCAACTGCAATTTCTGGACAGTTTCTTCAGACACTACATTCTCACAACTACCACAGTCAATGATCATCTTACAGACTTTATCTGCAACTGTGCAGGTCGTGTGGAAAATATCGGTCCTCAAACAATCGTCCCCTGTATCGTCATTGGGGGTCAGTAAACTCTTACGAACAACCAAGGTCGCATGGCTATCTCCATACAACACATCTCCATCTTCATCATCGTCATACACAGGCTCTCCAATCTCCTCAGTTTCGTCTACCATGTAGCCCTGAATTAGGAGATTTTTGCCCTTCTGACTAGCAGGCTTCCTGCACTCAATCGATTTATGTCCCTGTTCACCACATCTGAAACATCTAATATTTGAGCAAGGGTTACCCTGGGGTGGCTGCTGGGCATGACGAAATTCTTGAGGGCAAACTGGTCGACTGCTTTGATCGCTGCTTTGGTTCATTGGCCTCCTGTTCTGCTGTTTTTCCACCATAAGTGCACGCTGGTATGCTTCAGAAATGGTCTCGAGCGAGTGAAGGCCGAGAACATCCTACAGGGGCTACCGTAATCCCCCTAAATACTGTGCCACCATCTGCTCCTCTGTCTCGGATAAATCATTCCGGGCTATCAATTGATAGAAATCCTCCGTGTAATCATCCACCGATCTCGTGCCCTGCCTCAACGAATGAAGTTGCTGAAACAAGGTTTGAGTGTAGCCGAAAGGAAGGAAATGACCTTTCATCTTCTTCTTCATCTTCTCCCAATCTGTGATCTTGGCCTTGCCCTGCCAGTCGCGTGAGCGCCTCAACTGCTCCCACCACGCAGATGCTCTGCTTTTGAGTTTGATGGCAACCAGTTTCACTTTGACACGATCTCAGACTTCCTTATACTCAAAAATATGCTCCACCTCATTCAACCAATCGACGAATCCTTCAACCTGTAAGGTACCAAAAAACTCGGGTAGATCCACTCTGAAACCGAGGTCTCCATAATGTTCTTCCCGACCACAGTGCTCCCAGAATCGAGCAGGATTGTGATACAGGTTTTCGAAACTGGAATCAGAATCGTGATCTTCCATCTCACGATCACCAAAATTCTGCGCCGCTAGACGCTGGGTTAACTCTGCAACTTGCCTCTGTAAATCCTCAATCATCGCATCTTGAACGTTACGATCACGGCGTGGGGCTTCTTCGTTCGGAACCTGCCCGCGACGACAACGACCACGACCACCAGCCATGGAAACGGATGAAATATCACACCAGGAAGATGTTGAAGCTCTGATACCAATTGACGCCAGGTAGAATAGTGATTATTCTGTAGGCTAGTTTTCAATAGAAAATTCACAGGGAAGAAATAACACAAGAGAAAAAACCCTAGAAAAAACAGAGGAACAACTCTGAATTTTATTCAAAATTATACATATCAATAATAATGTTTACTAAACCCTAAAACCTGATTTATAAGGTCAAGCTAAAATAGGAAAATTAAATTAAGGCCGAATTTGAAGTAATTGCAAATAAAATAAAAAGTTTCCTAAAAACTGAAAACTGCCAAATTAAGGGCCTAAACATCGTTTTTTGGCTTAAAAACGACGACGCTTAGGTTTTTACTAAATTTTGCCCGGAAGACCGTTTCCAATCAGACTAGGGTCTCCAAGACCCGATCCAAGCCCGTGGCCCACTAAACGATGTAAACCGGTCTAGGTAGCCCACTTGTTATGTTTGCGCTGATATGCCAACTCAAGGTATCTCAGTTCTAACAACATGCTATCTGACAACTCAGCATCATCTGACTCGGATCCTTCTGTATCACATATAGTAGTGATTTAAAGCGCCGATACATGGCAATGCTAAATAGTGACGCTTAAAAATGCCGCTATATGACAGATTTATTATTGTTTATTTCGGTGCTTCAAAAGGCCACTATATGTATCAAGATTTATTTTATTTACAACTATGAAATTAATCACGCAGCTTGCTTGGGTTTTTGGTCCTATCTCGACGTCATTAAGCTCCACAATATGAAGTAAATAGATTGGGTTTAAGAGTCACATTTCGGCAACTTAAAGTACTCATATTTCAGCCCTTATAAGCGCCGCAATACGAAATGCGTTTTAGCATATTCCGGTGCTTAAAAGCATCGATATTTTCACATTGCGGTGCTTCATAGAAGCACTAAAAATAAAGCATTGACATACATCATTTATCTTGTAGTGAGTAGAAGTAGTTTCTTATGCTGTTGTTCTTTTCTAATTAGTATTAGGAAAACATCCTCTATATAAAGGGGGTCTCAGAGAAGATTTGAGGCACACTCATACTTCTTATATAAATTGTAAACTATAGGGGTTTACTTTTAGAGTTAGGATGAGAGCTTTGGGTGTATTGGGGTTTTGGGTTGTCAAATAGTGAAGGTACTTACAACTGGAGCTAAGTTAAGAGTTTTGTTGTATTGGGACTTTGGGGTGAGAATTTGACAACTTTTCTCTTCCTAAAGTTGTAATTGGAGATTAATGAAGCAGTTGGTTTGTTGATGGATCTAGGTAAACAGGTTGTCGAACCACATTAATTCTTGGTGTTCATGCTCTTTATGTTATTTGCATATTTAATTGTTGTGGTTGTGTTTTTTGCCTCAAATTTGAGAGGTGGATTTTAAACGTAAAATCCCAACAAAAGTAGAGTATATATGGAAATGTAAAAGAGCTTTGGTTAGTTGTAGGTGAAAAGTTTTTGTGCTCCCTTTGTATCTTCCTTGGTAGTTTGTGTGAAGAAAAATTCAGAGGAAAATGACTTAAGGTTCATGAAGCAAGATCTCATGCTCATGGATCTGGTGATGAAGAGAAAGTGATAAGGGTATTCTGGTCTTTTAAACGTTAATCTTATCATAATCAATGAACCGAACATTGGCATCAAGTTGCTGGATTGTTAGTCCAACCCTTTGAGCCAATAGAAATTCCACTTCAGTCCAGTCCCACTTCAATCCTTGTCCAATCTTATTTCAATTCTGTGTGAACCGAATATAGTCCCTTAATGTTAGAGGTTATTGATTAATTTAAAAACCTTCTTATTCTTGTCATTCCTCTAATACAGAATTGCATGGAAGCTATGATGAAGGGTCCTTCTTCTCAAACACTCCCCAGGACTTCATTGGCTCTTTAACTGGGAAGTTAATTGCTTGAAAACTCGGTGACCTTGCGAGCAATCAACAGGAATGGTTTGAGACCTGTCAGTGATAGGTAAAACTTTGGTGCAATTTATAAAGTTAATGTTTACGGCAGTAACTAAGACATGTTCTGTTTGATTTTTTGGGATCAATATGTTGTCTGTCAGAGACGTTCTTTTCCATAACTAACATATTAATCTTCATGTACGGCCTTTTAATTTACTTTTCTTGTTCTTCAATAGCACAAGGTACACTATTTATTTGTTAAATTACAACTCCAATTAGAAAAAACAATAATACCCTTACATGACATTCTTGTTCATTTAATCTGAAAAAGGAATTCTCAAGCCCAAGACAGTAACTAATGGTCTAACTAAATATTAGCAATCCTAATAGGATTCAAAATTCTTTTTTTTTCTTTTTGAAATTAAATTAGGAAACAAAACAAAAACGAGAGGTTTCAAAAATAAAAGTGATGTAGGGAAAAAGTTCTCCTCCAGTAACATAACGACATGTGACACCCACAAATGGTAAAAAAAAGTATAATCATTGATACAATAGATCAACTAATCATATGACCCTACTTGACAAAAGACATAATACTAAATTCACGACAAAGTTCAAATACTACAAATTTTCTATTTATATGTAATATCTGTTAAATTGCAACTCCTACTAGAAAAAAGAATAATACTCTTACACCGGTATTCTTGTTTGTTTAATATGGAAAAGGATTTCTCAAGCCCAAGACAATAACTAACGGTCGTAATTAAATATTAGCACTCGTACAGGATTCAATTTTTCTTTTATTTTTGAAAACTAAATTAGTAATCAAAACAAAAATAAGAGGTAATGAAAATAAAAGCGATGTATGGAAAATTCACTGTGCAGTAACATATTGACACATTGCACCAATTAAGAATAAAAAGGTAATTTCATATACAAGACAAATCAACCAATCAAATAACTACACATGGCAAAAGACATAAAGGTAAATTCACAAAAAGTTCCAATAGTACTACTATGACTTTCCAGCTCATGGATAAATCAAGTATCATTCAAACACTTTAACTTATGGATAACTGAGTCTTATCTGAGAAGTTTAATCCTATCACAGTACTCAATCACTTTCTTAATTGAACTATACTCCAAGACATTAAGGAGGCTCTCACTATCAAAGATATTCATCTACAACTAACTTAAGCATCGGAGAGTCTACCGAAGACACAACCCCTCTAATCCTCCTATGACTTGCTTAGGTTTTCTTTATTCTTTGTGTGCACAAGTACCATATTCCGGCTATTTGTAAACTTAGCAGATTTTTGGCATCAACGAAAATATGTATTTTTCTTTTTGTAAAGAAAATGAACGAAATTAAGGAAAATGCCCATACAAAATTAGTATATGACAAAAGGACTTGGAAAACAAAAAAAAAAAAAACCCTCTGAGAAAATAATTCTGTATATAGGGTTGCGTATAAAGAGATTAAGAGGAAAATGAATTTTATTCCAAATTAATTAACAATTCTTAAAATGAATACTAGCACATGGGACTTGTCTTGTCTTCTATGTGAGATCAGTATCTCTAAATATGACATCGAAGAATGCTTCAAAAGTCAATGTGTCATTCATCAAATAACCGTTTGACTGGTCCTTGAGAGCTGCTAGGGGAACAAAATCCGCTAAATGCTGGGCCGAGTATGTGTCAGAGAACCAGTATCGAGCTGCAAGGGATAGACATATAAAGAAACTTAATAAAAAGGGGGAAAATGTAAAACTGAAATATCCAAAAGAAGGAACTATAGTACCTGGTTTTTCAATGTAATTGTTATGTACTTGGTCCTTCAGACGAATTCGGCAATGTATGCTTACATGCCTACCTTTCAGACACATTGTATTCATGTATCTTTTGAACCATTTCGGAACATAAGTACACCATCTCTCTATCGTTATTACAAGCCATAAAGCAATCTTATCAGTAATGCTGAAATTATCAACCAAATGTAGACCCACTAAGCAGTTATTGCCTTCCAGCTCACGATACCTGGTCGGAAAAAATTCTAACTTCCTGTAAGAGTAGAAGAAGACTAATAATTATAATTCTAATTTACAAAATTAATCATGACCAGAAATTTCAAGAATTAACATCAACAACTAATTAATTGATACATACCATTTTCTTCCAGCTATATTAAAAACATCGGAGTAAATTCGTTTATTATTTAGCTTTGAGAAGTTTTTGATCCTCCAAGTATAAGGCTCGTGGTTGGGATCTTTATTCAAGGACAAGAACTGCCTTTTGTCTGTTCTTTTAACAACGAAGACCTCCGCACCAAAAACACAGGTGTTATTTACCAAATATCCATGAGAAGCATCACAGAAATATGTTATGGACATAAATTGTGGATACCCATGTTGTGTCTTGGATTTATGAAAGCTTCTTACTCTTCCATCAGCATCCGAAAATCAATTTTATTTAATTGCAAGGAAAAAACAAATACATATAGTGATCGATCCAGGAGAAAATTAGTATAAGAAGCTAACCTTGCACTGTCAAATACTTGTCTCGAATTTGATCATACACAAACAGCTTGAAGTTGACGTTAACCACAAAACCATCAGGCATGACATCTGTATTATCAGCCAAAACCAAATACAGAGAGATAAAATCATCTCCACCATTCTGTTTGTCTCCCTCCGGATACAGGGCTAATCTCCATCTATAACCCTCAGCTTCGAAAGAATCAGATTGATAATGATCCCATCCAAACCAATAAATCTTGTCCACAAACTTTGAGAATGAATCTATCTTTAGAGTAAAGTGTGAAGGTGGTAAATCTCTTATTGAACTTGTTACTCCTGCTCGATATAAACATGATACTTCCTTCATAAATTAATTTTCTTATTCGAACAACAAAGATATAGGTACAGTATATTTTTTCAAATATGCATACATAACAGAAAAGTACAACAGGTACTTTTCATCAACCGAAAATCAAACTCTTAGCATTAATCTTCAATTAAATAAATAATCACTTATTATAGAATTTAACGAAGTGGGAAATATATAATAAAAAAAATCATTCCCGGGTGTAATATGTATTACCAGGTGACGACACGTTGGCAGCATCTGGCATAATGTCAGAGACGTTCTCTTCCATAACTAACATATATATTGATTTGCACGGCCCTTTAATTTGCCTTTGTTTTTCTTCACTAGAACAACATACTCTATTTATATAGGATGTTAAATTACAACTCCTAGTGGAAAAAGGAATAAAGTCCTAACATAGCTTTTTTGTTCGTTTTGGAAAGGAATTCTCAAACCCAAGACGGTGACTAACAGTCTCAATTAAAAACTAAGACTCCTAATAGGATTCAAATTTTGTTTCGTTTTGGAATTAAATTAGGAATCACTTAATTATCAATCCTTAATATTAGCATTAGTTCTAATTGAGATTAGAAAATCCTTAATGTGTATGAAAACATAGGCAAGCACTTTACGCCTAACGTCTACAGGCCTCCTTCTCTGACGTCAATAAGAGATTACGACAAACAGTCCTGATTTACTCAACAAAATAAATAAATAAACACTGATTATAGAATTTAATGATGTGGAAAATATATAAGAAAAAAATCATGCATGAATGTAATATGTATTACCAGGTGACATGTTGGTAGCTACTGGCATATGGTCAGAGACGTTCTCTTCCACAATTAATATATTGATCTTCACAGCCTTTTAATTTGCCTTTGTTGTTTTTCAATAGCACAGCGTGCTCTATTTATATGCGTGTTAAATTACAACTCCAAGTTGGAAAATGGGAAAGTACCCTTTTGCGGCTTTCTTGTTCGATTTAGAAAAGGAATTCTCAAGCCAAAGACCGTGTAACGACTCATCCCGGGTTGGCCACCCCCGAGATGGTGTCGTCACATTTTGAAATCCCATCACGACAATTATATGCAACAATATAAAAACATCAACTGAAATTATATATATACATAAATCCTCAACCATCAACAGAGGAGTTACATCATTAAATTCAAAACTGAAACCATATATACAACATATTATGGACCACGAGGCTTACAGATAATCACTTAGTGTGATTCACAGCTCACAAATCTATTTGTCCTGCCCACTACCTGAAATTATTTAACAATGTCGAGTGAGATTCATAAGCTCAATGAATTAAATTTACTAAAAGTACTCGATTTTATACTTCCAGTCACATCGTATAATTCAATCGTTTCTAATTCACCGATATTAATCTTCTATATCTTCACATATAATAACTCACTCTTTCAAATCATCTTCTGATATTTGTTCATCTATTATCTCATATAATTAAACAATAACATTCTATTATCACTACTCATATCATAATTCCAACCATTTACCAATCTCTTCTTAAATTAATCATCACACCTATCAATTTTTATTCTCATATATTTAATCATCGTGAGACTATCAATTCAACATCATTATTTACTTCGTTATGAGGTTCACAGCATATAATCAATTAATTAAATACTTTTTATTAGATCATACTTTCACAATCAAGATTGATATTTTGGTATCTCAATCAATAATAATCAATATTTAAAACAAATGAAATGGATTAATTGAAATTATTTTTCTTTCTTTCTCATCAGATCGTTTCATATTGTCATATGGGAATGTCTTCCCACATGTCGACATGTTTCAGCTAGACCGGCTGTCTTCCCGATCTTTTCAGCTAGACTAGTTGCCTTCCTGGTCCTTTTTTTTTTTTTTGCTAGACTGACTGCCTTTCCGGTATTTTTGTTTTTTTGCTAGACCGGCTGCATTCTCGGTCTTTTCAGCTAGACCAGTTGTCTTCCTAGTCTTTTTTATTTTATTTTCCTTTTTTTTGCTTGATCGGCTACCTTTCCAGTATTTTTAGCTAGACCAGCTGCCTTCTTGGTCTTTTCTTTTATGCATATGAGCAATAATATTCAAGCAAGCATACATCAAAACATTCAATTCAATTATCTAGCTCTTTCTCAAAATTATGATTTTTATCATATTTATTAAATTATCTCCTATATATCATATCAATTTTTCAACTATATTTTTCAGAATATAACTTTTCAACACATTTTTCATTTATTCATATAATTAATATTCAACATATTATTAAATCCATAAACAATAAACCAAATCAATTTCCATACTTATCGAAAAGTACATTGTTAAATCATTATAATTCAATAATTTATTTAGATATCATAAATTCATATTTTTATTGGCCTCGATTACTAAAAGTATGTCTAACTCACCACGTAGCACTTAAAGCTACTCGTGGATCACCTCCTTGCCATTCTTGCTCCTTTCAACAATTTCACCCGATTGTTGATTATCGACACCTGACGTAATATTTGTATTAAAATTTCTAATTTATCCTTCAATTCTTCTGTAATCCATACCTTTAAATTTCTACATCGAATTTCTCTTAATTTCATGTCTGCCTAATTTCAAAAAATAAAATTGGCATTATTGCCTTTTTTTTAAAGCTTCCCTCGAATATCTTTAAAATTCTTCTGTAAACTTTTTCAAAATTTCAATTTTTCATCATTTCTTTCAGTCCCCAATTCTTTAAAGAAATAGAGTAATTTGAAAAATAGAGAAACTAAGTTTTAATAACCTATGAAAAGCTTAATATATAAATTCCCAAAACCGCCTTGCAGTTCTTTTCTTTCTTTCTGTTGTTTCCAAAGTGTCTTCCATGCAAGACATTTTGAAATGTAAGTCACTACACCTAGACGCTTAGCGTCCATGTGTCTACCTTTTTTTAAATAGGAAATCTTTCATGTTTATATTATTTTAATTCCATGTAATATCTATCAAATTACTTCTTTACCCTTTCTTTCATAACACGGGTATTATAATTCTTCCCACCTTATAAAAATTTCGCCCCTAAAATTTCCTTGCCAAACTCATGAAAAAGCTATAGGTATTCTTTCCTCATTCTTGCCTTATGCTCCCAAGTAAGTTTTTCAATATCTTTGTTCTAACTTAAATCAAAGGAATAACTTCATTGCGTAAGACTTGTTCCTTTCTGTCTAGAATTCTTACTGGCACTTGCATAAATGTCAAATCTTCCTGAAATTCTAAAGCCTGATTCGAAATACTTTGAGATTCATCATGTAAACACTTTGCCAAAAGTGAAACATGAAACACATTGTGTAATTTCTTTAATTCTAGAGGCAAATCCAATCTATATGCAATTGGCCCAATTCTTTCAATCACCTCGTATGGCCTCACAAATCTCAGACTCAACTTTCCCTTCTTTTTAACGGAGATATCTTCAAAAATACCCAGTCACCAACCTGAAACTCAAGAGGTCGACTTCTATTATCGGCATATCCCTTCTGTCTATTCTGTGCTGCTCTAATATTCTCTCTAACCAGTTTGATCCTCTCAGTAGTAAAATCTATCATTTCTGGACCAAATATCTTTTTTTTCTCCAACTTCTTCCCAACATACTAGAGTTCTGCACTTTTTACCCTATAAAGCTTCAAATCGTGCCATCCCAATACTCGTTTGATTCTGATTATTGTATGCAAACGCGATCAAAGTTAAATAAGCATCTCAACTCACTGAGAAACTCAATACACTTGCCCTCAACATATCTTCTAGTATTCTAATGATTCTATCTGTCTGCCCATCAGTTTGAGGTTGAACAGCTGTACTGAACAGAAATTGCGTACCCATAGCTTGCTGAAAACCACTCCAAAATCTACAAGTGAATCTACAATCTCTATCTGATACAATAATTAAAGGTCCCATTTAATCTCACAATCTCCGCTACATACAATTCAACCAACTTTTCAAGACTCCGGGTACTTTTAATAGGAAGAAAATACGAAGACTTAGAAAGTCTATCCACTATAACCTACTTCCCCTTGGTGGCATACTTACTTCTCTACCATAACTCCCAGTTCCCATAGCATGTCTTCTAAATCTAGGGGTCCCACCGATATTACTCTGAGCTACAGAAGCAACAGATCTTGTTTACCTCTGACTTTGTACTACAGTTCCCTTTGTCAAGGAACCCCCATCTGGAGTGGTCTCTTACCCTACACACTCTTACTGCTACCACCTCTGGGTCATTCAAATCTAGACCTCTTCAGCTAATCCCTCCTACCTCTAAACTCCATCACATCCTTCTCAATCTGTAATGCTTTATCCACCATTATAGCATAATTCTCAATATCCATATAATATAGTTTCGTCTGAATTTCATAGTGTAACCCGTTTAAAAATCTCTTACATTTCCTCTCCTCCGTATTTACTAACTTAGGTAAAAACCTCAACAGGGCTATAAATCTACTATCATACTCAGCCAAAGATAATGTTTTCTACCTTAAATGAATAAAATCTCTCACCTGTTGTGCTCGAAATGTATTTGGAAAATACTTCGCAAAGAACTCATCCTTAAACTTACAGCAAGTTTAAGGTTGATCTACATGTGTACTCAATGTAGGCAGAATATTCTCCCACCATTGAGAAGTCTCACCTTCCAAGTTAAATAAAGCAAAAGCAACCTTCTACCTATCTTTCCCAGGTAAAACTTCAAAATATTTATCATCAAGTTTAATCCACTGTTCAACTTCAATAGGATTTATAGATCCTCTAAAAGATTTGGGTTTAAACTTAATAAATCTCACAAAACAATCCCTTTTCATCTCATGTGCAAACACACCCTCTCACTCATAAGCCTATTCTCTCACCGCATCAGGTTCTGCTCTACCTCTTTCCTCTAATCTCCTCTGTAAATTATCAGCCCTTTCTTCTGCTGCATTGATTCTCTCTATAGTACGATCAAGAACTTCTCTCAACTAATCCATCCTAATATCAGATTCTCTCCCACCTCTACTAGTACCAGCTATAATAGCAACCAATTCCCATGCATGAACCACATACTCGACCTCCCCCTCTACTTCAACTCTTCTAAATATTGGGGGTCTACCACTTCCTCTCTGATTCAGAACTCTAGCTCTAGCACGTCCGTGTGTTATCCTCAGACTATGCATTAAAATATAGTTTGTTTAAATCTTCAACTTCTTTAAATTTTTATGCAATCTACGAAATAATAAAACTAATGCTCTGATAGCAAAATTGTAACGACCCATCCCGGGTTGGCCATCCTCGAAATGGTGTCGTCACGTTTTGAAATCCCAGCACGATACATATATGCAACAATATAAAAACATCATCGTTAGACCATCAATTTAACATCATTATTTACCTCGTTATGAGGTCCACAATATATAATCATTCAATCAAATATTTTTTATCATATAACAGTTTCATATTTCTTTCTCGTCATATCTGTCTCTTTGTGAGACTCATTTGTCTATCAATAATTTCACAATCAAGACTGATACTTTGGTATCTGATCAATACTTAAAATAAATGTAATGCATGAATTTCAATTTCCTTTCTTTCTTTCTCATCACATGATTTCATATTATCATCTGGGAACTTTTCCCACATATCGACATGATTCAGCTAAACCGGTTGCCTTCTTGGTCTTTTCAGCTAGACCAACTGCCTTCCAAGTCTTTTTATTTCTTTACCCATTCTTTTAGCTAGACCAGCTACCTTTTTGGTCTTTTCAACTAGACTAGCTGTCTTTATAGTCTTTTCTTTTATGCATATGAGCAATAATATGCAAGCAAGCATACATCAAAACATTCAATTCAGTTATCTAGCTCTTTCTCAAAATTATTATTTTTATTATATTTATTAAATTGTCTCCTCATATATCATATCAACTTTTCAACCACATTTTTCAGAATATAACTTTTCAACACATTTTTTATTTATTCATATAATTAATATTCAACATATTACTAAATCCATAATCAATAAACCAAATCAATTACCATACTTATCGAAAAGTACATCGTTAAATCATTATAATTCAATCATTTATTCAAATATCTTAAATTCAGATTTTTATTGGTCTCGATTACTAAAAGTAATTCTAACTCACCACGTAGCACTTAAAGCTACCCATGGATCACCACCTTGCATTTCTTGCTCCTTTTAGTAATTTCACCCGATTGCTGATCGTTGACACCTGACATAATATTTATATTAAAATTTTCAATTTATTCTTCAATTCTTACGTAATTCATATCGTTAAATTTCTACATCAAATTTCGAGTAATTTCATGTATGTCTAATTTCAATAAAATAAAATTCGCATTATTACCTTTTTTTAAAGCTTCCATCGAATCTCTTTAAAATTCTCCCATACAAGTGCTACCATATGAAATGTGTTTTTGCATATTATGCCGCTTAAAAGTATAGTTATTTTCACATTGCGGCGCTTCATAGAAGCAATGGAAATAAAGCGTCGGCAAATGTCATTTATCTTGTAGTGAGTATAAGTAGTTTCTTATGTTGTTGTTCTTTTCCTATTAGTCTTAGGAAAGCATCCTACATATAAAGGGTGTCCCAAATAAGATTTGAGCCATACTCATACTTCTCATATATATTGTAAACCAGAGGGGATTACTTCTAGAGTTAGGATGAGTGCTTTGGGTGTATTGGTTTTTTGGGTTGTCAAGTAATGACAACATTTACAACTGGAGCTAAGTTGAGAGCTTTTGTTGTATTCGGACTTTGGGGTGAGAATTTGACAACTTTTCTCTTCCTAAAGTTGTAATTGGAGGTTAATAAAGAAATTACCCTAAACTGATTTTCATCACAAAAAAAAAATAATAACTCAGAGAAAAATAAGAGGATCAATGCCTTCCTAAAAATCAAATTTCTTAATCTCGTACATTCCCCAGCAAAGTAAAATAAATAAATGAATAAATAAATTTCGTATCTTTGATGAAGAAAAAACAACGATAAACACAAAAAATTCATCATTTCCCCTTCCCTCACTTTACACCCAATTTTCCACAAAGCCAAAAAAACCAATGAAACTGTATAAAAAGACTAGAAGCGTACCAACTAAAAACTATTAAAGACAGAGAGATTAGGAGCATACATACAAGATTCAGACGGTAGTGGAGATCTCATGCCAGAACTGGTCAATGAATCGCGTTCGGCTTCAACTAGCTTGGGATGGAGCCTTTGATGAATCAAGAGTGAGATAGAGAGACATCAAAGCTAACCAAAGACATAGATACAAATAAAACAACTACAGGTCGAGAGAAAACTTAGACGAAGAAGAAAAGCTGATCGACGAAGAAGAAGAAAACAACTGCAAATTGTGTGCGGGTTTGGAGTACTGTATTTCCTTTACTTTGGGTCTTCTGATGATTAAGCACACAAGAAAATATACCCAAGTTTGTTAAGTCCTATGTTGGTGCTTCAAAGCGTTAATATATGACACGGAAATATTAATGCCAGGCATAATAACGATTATTCTGCAGGCTAGTTTTCAACAGATAATTCACCGGGAAGAAATAACACAAGAGAAAAAACCCTAGAAAAAATAGAGGAACAATTCTGAATTTTATTCAAAATTATGCAGATCAATAATAATGTTTACTAAACCCTAAAACCTTATTTATAAGGTCAAGCTAAAATAAGAAAATTAAATAAAGGCCGAATTTGAAGTAATTGCAAATAAAATAAAAAGTTTCCTAAAAACTGAAAACTTCCAAATTGAGGGCCTAAACTTCATTTTTTGGCTCAAAAACGACAATGCTTAGGATTTAACCTAAGTTTTGCTCGGAAGCCCGTTTTCAATCAATCTAGGGTCTCTGGGACCGGATCCGAGCCTGTGGCCCACTAAACGATGTAAACCGATCTTGGTAGCCCACTTGCTATCATTGCGCTGATATGCGAACTTAAGGTATCTCAGTGCTAACAACGTGCTTTCTGATAACTCAGCATCATCTGACTCGAATCCTCCTGCATCAGTCGCCCTGGGTTGGAAAGAACTCGTCCTCGAGTTCACAATAGCCTCATCGGAATCCCCAAAACAAGGATTCAAGCGTTTCACATTAAAGACATAAGAAGTCCTCGAATGACTGGGGAGGCGTAGTCTGTAGGCATTATCATTGATCTTCTGCAGGATCTCACAGGGTCTAATCTTCCACTTTTTAAGCTTATTATACTCTCCCACAAGAAAGCAATCACAAGTTAATACCGCTCAAACAAAATCACCAACATCAAAAACTACCTGACGACGATGACTGTCGCTCTGAACCTTCTTCTTTGATCCTGATAGCTTCTCACTGAAAAAAGCTATGGGGCACCCCACCTGACTCAGAACACCACCAATACCAACCCCAGATGCATCACAGTTTACCTCGAACACTTTTTCAAAATCATGCGGCAACCTAGGCGGAAGATCCTCTAGCATCATGTCAGAAAATTCTGCCAGCAGCTGCTGCACCTCTGCTGGTAAATCTGGATTCATGTCTGCTGCATGATTCCCACAGGGCAGCAGAGCATAGGCCATGTCTCCACGCTCAATCTTAGCTAAAAACCTGGACATAGAAAACAGATTAATATTATTGGCAACTAGGGTAGCAGTGGTTCTTTCCCGAAGAGGTGCCAACACAATCTTCTTCCCTTTGATGCTAAGGGAATATGTATTTTTTTGCCCATCATGAATAACACTGCGATCATACTGCCAAGGTCTGCCTAACAATATATGACAAGCATCCATAGACACAACATCACACCAAGCATTATCAAAATATTTCCAACCAATTGAAAAAGACACTAGGCATTGCCTATCTACTGTTACCTCACTGCCATTATTCAGCCACGACAATTTATATAGCTTGGGATGACAATTTGTCTTCAACTGCAATTTCTGGACAGTTTCTTCAGACACTACATTCTCACAACTACCACAGTCAATGATCATCTTACAGACTTTATCTGCAACTGTGCAGGTCGTGTGGAAAATATCGGTCCTCAAACAATCGTCCCCTGTATTGTCATTGGGAGTCAGTAAACTCTTACGAACAACCAAGGTCGCATGGCTATCTCCATACAACACATCTCCATCTTCATCATCGTCATACACAGGCTCTCCAATCTCCTCAGTTTCGTCTACCATGTAGCCCTGAATTAGGAGATTTTTGCCCTTCTGACTAGCAGGCTTCCTGCACTCAATCGATTTATGTCCCTGTTCACCACATCTGAAACATCTAATATTTGAGCAAGGGTTACCCTGGGGTGGCTGCTGGGCATGACGAAATTCTTGAGGGCAAACTGGTCGACTGCTTTGATCGCTGCTTTGGTTCATTGGCCTCCTGTTCTGCTGTTTTTCCACCATAAGTGCACGCTGGTATGCTTCAGAAATGGTCTCGAGCGAGTGAAGGCCGAGAACATCCTACAGGGGCTACCGTAATCCCCCTAAATACTGTGCCACCATCTGCTCCTCTGTCTCGGATAAATCATTCCGGGCTATCAATTGATAGAAATCCTCCGTGTAATCATCCACCGATCTCGTGCCCTGCCTCAACGAATGAAGTTGCTGAAACAAGGTTTGAGTGTAGCCGAAAGGAAGGAAATGACCTTTCATCTTCTTCTTCATCTTCTCCCAATCTGTGATCTTGGCCTTGCCCTGCCAGTCGCGTGAGCGCCTCAACTGCTCCCACCACGCAGATGCTCTGCTTTTGAGTTTGATGGCAACCAGTTTCACTTTGACACGATCTCAGACTTCCTTATACTCAAAAATACGCTCCACCTCATTCAACCAATCGACGAATCCTTCAACCTGTAAGGTACCAAAAAACTCGGGTAGATCCACTCTAAAACCGAGGTCTCCATAACGTTCTTCCCGACCACAGTGCTCCCAGAATCGGGCAGGATTGTGATACGGGTTTTCGAAACTGGAATCAGAATCGTGATCTTCCATCTCACGATCACCAAAATTCTGCGCCGCTAGACGCTGGGTTAACTCTACAACTTGCCTCTATAAATCCTCAATCATCGCATCTTGAACGTTACGATCACGGCGTGGGGCTTCTTCGTTCGGAACCTGCCCGCGACGACAACGACCACGACCACCAGCCATGGAAACGGATGAAATATCACACCAGGAAGATGTTGAAGCTCTGATACCAATTGACGCCAGGCAGAATAGTGATTGTTCTGCAGGCTAGTTTTCAATAGAAAATTCACAGGGAAGAAATAACACAAGAGAAAAAACCCTAGAAAAAACAGAGGAACAACTCTGAATTTTATTCAAAATTATACATATCAATAATAATGTTTACTAAACCCTAAAACCTGATTTATAAGGTCAAGCTAAAATAGGAAAATTAAATTAAGGCCGAATTTGAAGTAATTGCAAATAAAATAAAAAGTTTCCTAAAAACTGAAAACTGCCAAATTAAGGGCCTAAACATCGTTTTTTGGCTTAAAAACGACGACGCTTAGGTTTTTACTAAATTTTGCCCGGAAGACCGTTTCCAATAAGACTAGGGTCTCCAAGACCCGATCCAAGCCCGTGGCCCACTAAACGATGTAAACCGGTCTAGGTAGCCCACTTGTTATCTTTGCGCTGATATGCCAACTCAAGGTATCTCAGTTCTAACAACATGCTATCTGACAACTCAGCATCATCTGACTCGGATCCTTCTGTATCACATATAGTAGTGATTTAAAGCGCCGATACATGGCAATGCTAAATAGTGACGCTTAAAAATGCCGCTATATGACAGATTTATTATTGTTTATTTCGGTGCTTCAAAAGGCCATTATATGTATCAAGATTTATTTTATTTACAACTATGAAATTAATCACGCAGCTTGCTTGGGTTTTTGGTCCTATCTCGACGTCATTAAGCTCCACAATATGAAGTAAATAGATTGGGTTTAAGAGTCACATTTCGGCAACTTAAAGTACTCATATTTCAGCCCTTACAAGCGCCGCAATACGAAATGCGTTTTAGCATATTCCGGTGCTTAAAAGCATCGATATTTTCACATTGCGGTGCTTCATAGAAGCACTAAAAATAAAGCATTGATATACATCATTTATCTTGTAGTGAGTAGAAGTAGTTTCTTATGCTGTTGTTCTTTTCTAATTAGTATTAGGAAAACATCCTCTATATAAAGGGGGTCTCAGAGAAGATTTGTGGCACACTCATACTTCTTATATAAATTGTAAACTATAGGGGTTTACTTTTAGAGTTAGGATGAGAGCTTTGGGTGTATTGGGGTTTTGGGTTGTCAAATAGTGAAGGTACTTACAACTGGAGCTAAGTTAAGAGTTTTTGTTGTATTGGGACTTTGGGGTGAGAATTTGACAACTTTTCTCTTCCTAAAGTTGTAATTGGAGATTAATGAAGCAGTTGGTTTGTTGATGGATCTAGGTAAATAGGTTGTCGAACCACATTAATTCTTGGTGTTCATGCTCTTTATGTTATTTGCATATTTAATTGTTGTGGTTGTGTTTTTTGCCTAAAATTTGAGAGGTGGATTTTAAACGTAAAATCCCAACAAAAGTAGAGTATATATGGAAATGTAAAAGAGCTTTGGTTAGTTGTAGGTGAAAAGTTTTTGTGCTCCCTCTGTATCTTCCTTGGTAGTTTGTGTGAAGAAAAATTCAGAGGAAAATGACTTAAGGTTCATGAAGCAAGATCTCATGCTCATGGATCTGGTGATGAAGAGAAAGTGATAAGGGTATTCTGGTCTTTTAAACGTTAATCTTATCATAATCAATGAACCGAACATTGGCATCAAGTTGCTGGATTGTTAGTCCAACCCTTTGAGCCAATAGAAATTCCACTTCAGTCCAGTCCCACTTCAATCCTTGTCCAATCTTATTTCAATTCTGTGTGAACCGAATATAGTCCCTTAATGTTAGAGGTTATTGATTAATTTAAAAACCTTCTTATTCTTGTCATTCCTCTAATACAGAATTGTATGGAAGCTATGATGAAGGGTCCTTCTTCTCAAACACTCCCCAGGACTTCATTGGCTCTTTAACTGGGAAGTTAATTGCTTGAAAACTCGGTGACCTTGCGAGCAATCAACAGGAATGGTTTGAGACCTGTCAGTGATAGGTAAAACTTTGGTGCAATTTACAAAGTTAATGTTTACGGCAGTAACTAAGACATGTTCTGTTTGATTTTTTGGGATCAATATGTTGTCTGTCAGAGACGTTCTTTTCCATAACTAACATATTAATCTTCATGTACGGCCTTTTAATTTACTTTTCTTGTTCTTCAATAGCACAAGGTAAACAATTTATTTGTTAAATTACAACTCCAATTAGAAAAAACAATAATACCCTTACATGACATTCTTGTTCATTTAATCTGAAAAAGGAATTCTCAAGCCCAAGACAGTAACTAATGGTCTAACTAAATATTAGCAATCCTAATAGGATTCAAAATTCTTTTTTTTTTCTTTTTGAAATTAAATTAGGAAACAAAACAAAAACGAGAGGTTTCAAAAATAAAAGTGATGTAGGGAAAAAGTTCTCCTCCAGTAACATAACGACATGTGACACCCACAAATGGTAAAAAAAAAGTATAATCATTGATACAATAGATCAATTAATCATATGACCCTACTTGACAAAAGACATAATACTAAATTCACGACAAAGTTCAAATACTACAAATTTTCTATTTATATGTAATATCTGTTAAATTGCAACTCCTACTAGAAAAAAGAATAATACTCTTACACAGGTATTCTTGTTTGTTTAATATGGAAAAGGATTTCTCAAGCCCAAGACAATAACTAACGGTCGTAATTAAATATTAGCACTCGTACGGGATTCAATTTTTCTTTTATTTTTGAAAATTAAATTAGTAATCAAAACAAAAATAAGAGGTAATGAAAATAAAAGCGATGTATGGAAAATTCACTGTGCAGTAACATATTGACACATGGCACCAATTAAGAATAAAAGGTAATTTCATATACAAGACAAATCAACCAATCAAATAACTACACATGGCAAAAGACATAAAGGTAAATTCACAAAAAGTTCCAATAGTACTACTATGACTTTCCAGCTCATGGATAAATCAAGTATCATTCAAACACTTTAACTTATGGATAACTGAGTCTTATCTGAGAAGTTTAATCCTATCACAGTACTCAATCACTTTCTTAATTGAACTATACTCCAAGACATTAAGGAGGCTCTCACTATCAAAGATATTCATCTACAACTAACTTAAGCATCGGAGAGTCTACCGAAGACACAACCCCTCTAATCCTCCTATGACTTGCTTAGGTTTTCTTTATTCTTTGTGTGCACAAGTACCATATTCCGGCTATTTGTAAACTTAGCAGATTTTTGGCATCAACGAAAATATGTATTTTTCTTTTTGTAAAGAAAATGAACGAAATTAAGGAAAATGCCCATACAAAATTAGTATATGACAAAAGGACTTGGAAAACAAAAAAAAAAAAATCCTCTGAGAAAATAATTCTGTATATAGGGTTGCGTATAAAGAGATTAAGAGGAAAATGAATTTTATTCCAAATTAATTAACAATTCTTAAAATGAATACTAGCACATGGGACTTGTCTTGTCTTCTATGTGAGATCAGTATCTCTAAAGATGACATCGAAGAATGCTTCAAAAGTCAATGTGTCATTCATCAAATAACCGTTTGACTGGTACTTGAGAGCTGCTAGGGGAACAAAATCCGCTAAATGCTGGGCCGAGTATGTGTCAGAGAACCAGTATCGAGCTGCAAGGGATAGACATATAAAGAAACTTAATAAAAAGGGGGAAAATGTAAAACTGAAATATCCAAAAGAAGGAACTATAGTACCTGGTTTTTCAATGTAATTGTTATGTACTTGGTCCTTCAGACGAATTCGGCAATGTACGCTTACATGCCTACCTTTCAGACACATTGTATTCATGTATCTTTTGAACCATTTCGGAACATAAGTACACCATCTCTCTATCGTTATTACAAGCCATAAAGCAATCTTATCAGTAATGCTGAAATTATCAACCAAATGTAGACCCACTAAGCAGTTATTGCCTTCCAGCTCACGATACCTGGTCGGAAAAAATTCTAACTTCCTGTAAGAGTAGAAGAAGACTAATAATTATAATTCTAATTTACAAAATTAATCATGACCAGAAATTTCAAGAATTAACATCAACAACTAATTAATTGATACATACCATTTTCTTCCAGCTATATTAAAAACATCGGAGTAAATTCGTTTATTATTTAGCTTTGAGAAGTTTTTGATCCTCCAAGTATAAGGCTCGTGGTTGGGATCTTTATTCAAGGACAAGAACTGCCTTTTGTCTGTTCTTTTAACAACGAAGACCTCCGCACCAAAAACACAGGTGTTATTTACCAAATATCCATGAGAAGCATCACAGAAATATGTTATGGACATAAATTGTGGATACCCATGTTGTGTCTTGGATTTATGAAAGCTTCTTACTCTTCCATCAGCATCCGAAAATCAATTTTATTTAATTGCAAGGAAAAAACAAATACATATAGTGATCGATCCAGGAGAAAATTAGTATAAGAAGCTAACCTTGCACTGTCAAATACTTGTCTCGAATTTGATCATACACAAACAGCTTGAAGTTGACGTTAACCACAAAACCATCAGGCATGACATCTGTATTATCAGCCAAAACCAAATACAGAGAGATAAAATCATCTCCACCATTCTGTTTGTCTCCCTCCGGATACAGGGCTAATCTCCATCTATAACCCTCAGCTTCGAAAGAATCAGATTGATAATGATCCCATCCAAACCAATAAATCTTGTCCACAAACTTTGAGAATGAATCTATCTTTAGAGTAAAGTGTGAAGGTGGTAAATCTCTTATTGAACTTGTTACTCCTGCTCGATATAAACATGATACTTCCTTCATAAATTAATTTTCTTATTCGAACAACAAAGATATAGGTACAGTATATTTTTTCAAATATGCATACATAACAGAAAAGTACAACAGGTACTTTTCATCAACCGAAAATCAAACTCTTAGCATTAATCTTCAATTAAATAAATAATCACTTATTATAGAATTTAACGAAGTGGGAAATATATAATAAAAAAAATCATTCCCGGGTGTAATATGTATTACCAGGTGACGACACGTTGGCAGCATCTGGCATAATGTCAGAGACGTTCTCTTCCATAACTAACATATATATTGATTTGCACGGCCCTTTAATTTGCCTTTGTTTTTCTTCACTAGAACAACATACTCTATTTATATAGGATGTTAAATTACAACTCCTAGTGGAAAAAGGAATAAAGTCCTAACATAGCTTTTTTGTTCGTTTTGGAAAGGAATTCTCAAACCCAAGACGGTGACTAACAGTCTCAATTAAAAACTAAGACTCCTAATAGGATTCAAATTTTGTTTCGTTTTGGAATTAAATTAGGAATCACTTAATTATCAATCCTTAATATTAGCATTAGTTCTAATTGAGATTAGAAAATCCTTAATGTGTATGAAAACATAGGCAAGCACTTTACGCCTAACGTCTACAGGCCTCCTTCTCTGACGTCAATAAGAGATTACGACAAACAGTCCTGATTTACTCAACAAAATAAATAAATAAACACTGATTATAGAATTTAATGATGTGGAAAATATAAAAGAAAAAAATCATGCATGAATGTAATATGTATTACCAGGTGACATGTTGGTAGCTACTGGCATATGGTCAGAGACGTTCTCTTCCACAATTAATATATTGATCTTCACAGCCTTTTAATTTGCCTTTGTTGTTTTTCAATAGCACAGCGTGCTCTATTTATATGCGTGTTAAATTACAACTCCAAGTTGGAAAATGGGAAAGTACCCTTTTGCGGCTTTCTTGTTCGATTTAGAAAAGGAATTCTCAAGCCAAAGACCGTGTAACGACTCATCCCGGGTTGGCCACCCCCGAGATGGTGTCGTCACATTTTGAAATCCCATCACGACAATTATATGCAACAATATAAAAACATCAACTGAAATTATATATATACATAAATCCTCAACCATCAACAGGGGAGTTACATCATTAAATTCAAAATTGAAACCATATATACAACATATTATGGACCACGAGGCTTACAGATAATCACTTAGTGTGATTCACAGCTCACAAATCTATTTGTCCTGCCCACTACATGAAATTATTTAACAATGTCGAGTGAGATTCATAAGCTCAATGAATTAAATTTACTAGAAGTACTCGATTTTATACTTCCAGTCACATCGTATAATTCAATCGTTTCTAATTCACCGATATTAATCATCTATATCTTCACATATAATAACTCACTCTTTCAAATCATCTTCTAATATTTGTTCATCTATTATCTCATATAATTAAACAATAACATTCTATTATCACTACTCATATCATAATTCCAACCATTTACCAATCTCTTCTTAAATTAATCATCACACCTATTAATTTTTATTCTCATATATTTAATCATCGTGAGACTATCAATTCAACATCATTATTTACTTCGTTATGAGGTTCACAGCATATAATCAATTAATTAAATACTTTTTATTAGATCATACTTTCACAATCAAGATTGATATTTTGGTATCTCAATCAATAATAATCAATATTTAAAACAAATGAAATGGATTAATTGAAATTATTTTTCTTTCTTTCTCATCAGATCGTTTCATATTGTCATATGGGAATGTCTTCCCACATGTCGACATGTTTCAGCTAGACCGGCTGTCTTCCCGATCTTTTCAGCTAGACTAGTTGCCTTCCTGGTCCTTTTTTTTTTTTGCTAGACTGACTGCCTTTCCGGTATTTTTGTTTTTTTGCTAGACCGGCTGCATTCTCGGTCTTTTCAGCTAGACCAGTTGCCTTCCTAGTCTTTTTTATTTTATTTTCCTTTTTTTTGCTTGATCGGCTACCTTTCCAGTATTTTTAGCTAGACCAGCTGCCTTCTTGGTCTTTTCTTTTATGCATATGAGCAATAATATTCAAGCAAGCATACATCAAAACATTCAATTCAATTATCTAGCTATTTCTCAAAATTATGATTTTTATCATATTTATTAAATTGTCTCCTATATATCATATCAATTTTTCAACTATATTTTTCAGAATATAACTTTTCAACACATTTTTCATTTATTCATATAATTAATATTCAACATATTATTAAATCCATAAACAATAAACCAAATCAATTTCCATACTTATCGAAAAGTACATCGTTAAATCATTATAATTCAATCATTTATTTAGATATCATAAATTCATATTTTTATTGGCCTCGATTACTAAAAGTATGTCTAACTCACCACGTAGCACTTAAAGCTACTCGTGGATCACCTCCTTGCCATTTTTGCTCCTTTCAACAATTTCACCCGATTGTTGATTATCGACACCTGACGTAATATTTGTATTAAAATTTCTAATTTATCCTTCAATTCTTCTGTAATCCATACCTTTAAATTTCTACATCGAATTTCTCTTAATTTCATGTATGCCTAATTTCAAAAAATAAAATTGGCATTATTGCCTTTTTTTTAAAGCTTCCCTCGAATATCTTTAAAATTCTCTTGTAAACTTTTTCAAAATCTCAATTTTTCATCATTTCTTTCAGTCCCCAATTCTTTAAAGAAATAGAGTAATTTGAAAAATAGAGAAACTAAGTTTTAATAACCTATGAAAAGCTTAATATATAAATTCCCAAAACCGCCTTGCAGTTCTTTTCTTTCTTTCTGTTGTTTCCAAAGTGTCTTCCATGCAAGACATTTTGAAATGTAAGTCACTACACCTAGACGCTTAGCGTCCATGTGTCTACCTTTTTTTAAATAGGAAATCTTTCATGTTTATATTATTTTAATTCCATGTAATATCTATCAAATTACTTCTTTACCCTTTCTTTCATAACACGGGTATTATAATTCTTCCCACCTTATAAAAATTTCGCCCCTAAAATTTCCTTACCAAACTCATGAAAAAGCTATAGGTATTCTTTCCTCATTCTTGCCTCATGCTCCCAAGTAAGTTTTTCAATATCTTTGTTCTAACTTAAATCAAAGGAATAACTTCATTACGTAAGACTTGTTCCTTTCTGTCTAGAATTCTTACTGGCACATGCATAAATGTCAAATCTTCCTGAAATTCTACAGCCTGATTCGAAATACTTTGAGATTCATCATGTAAACACTTTGCCAAAAGTGAAACATGAAACACATTGTGTAATTTCTTTAATTCTAGAGGCAAATCCAATCTGTATTCAATTGGCCCAATTCTTTCAATCACCTCGTATGGCCTCACAAATCTCAGACTCAACTTTCCCTTCTTTTTAACGGAGATATCTTCAAAAATACCCAGTCACCAACCTGAAACTCAAGAGGTCGACTTTTATTATCGGCATATCCCTTCTGTCTGTTCTGTGCTGCTCTAATATTCTCTCTAACCAGTTTGATCCTCTCAGTAGTCAAATCTATCATTTCTGGACCAAATATCTTTTTTTTCTCCAACTTCTTCCCAACATACTAGAGTTCTGCACTTTTTACCCTATAAAGCTTCAAATCGTGCCATCCCAATACTAGTTTGATTCTGATTATTGTATGCAAACGCGATCAAAGTTAAATAAGCATCTCAACTCACTGAGAAACTCAATACACTTGCCCTCAACATATCTTCTAGTATTCTAATGATTCTATCTGTCTGCCCATCAGTTTGAGGTTGAACAGCTGTACTGAACAGAAATTGTGTACCCAAAGCTTGCTGAAAACCACTCCAAAATCTACAAGTGAATCTACAATCTCTATCTGATACAATAATTAAAGGTCCCATTTAATCTCACAATCTCCGCTACATACAATTCAACCAACTTTTCAAGACTCCGGGTACTTTTAATAGGAAGAAAATACGAAGACTTAGAAAGTCTATCCACTATAACCTACTTCCCCTTGGTGGCATACTTACTTCTCTACCATAACTCCCAGTTCCCATAGCATGTCTTCCAAATCTAGGGGTCCCACCGATATTACTCTGAGCTACAGAAGCAACAGATCTTGTTTACCTCTGACTTTGTACTACAGTTCCCTCTGTCAAGGAACCCCCATCTGGAGTGGTCTCCCACCCTACACACTCTTACTGCTACCACCTCTGGGTCATTCAAATCTAGACCTCTTCAGCTAATCCCTCCTACCTCTAAACTCCATCACATCCTTCTCAATCTGTAATGCTTTATCCACCATTATAGCATAATTCTCAATATCCATATAATATAGTTTAGTCTGAATTTCTTAGTGTAACCCGTTTAAAAATCTCTTACATTTCCTCTCCTCCGTATTTACTAACTTAGGTAAAAACCTCAACAGGGCTATAAATCTACTATCATACTCAGCCAAAGATAATGTTTTCTACCTTAAATGAATAAAATCTCTCACCTGTTGTGCTTGAAATGTATTTGGAAAATACTTCGCAAAGAACTCATCCTTAAACTTACAGCAAGTTTAAGGTTGATCTACATGTGTACTCAATCTAGGCAGAATATTCTCCCATCATTGAGAAGTCTCACCTTCCAAGTTAAATAAAGCAAAAGCAACCTTCTGCCTATCTTTCCCAGGTAAAACTTCAAAATATTTATCAACAAGTTTAATCCACTGTTCAACTTCAATAGGATTTATAGATCCTCTAAAAGACTTGGGTTTAAACTTAATAAATCTCATAAAACAATCCCTTTTCATCTCATGTGCAAACACACCCTCTCACTCATAAGCCTATTCTCTCACCGCATCAGGTTCTGCTCTACCTCTTTCCTCTAATCTCCTCTGTAAATTATCAGCCCTTTCTTCTGCTGCATTGATTCTCTCTATAGTACGATCAAGAATTTCTCTCAACTAATCCATCCTAATATCAGATTCTCTCCCACCTCTACTAGTACCAGCTATAATAGCAACCAATTCCCATGCATGAACCACATACTCGACCTCCCCCTCTACTTCAACTCTTCTAAATATTGGGGGTTTATCACGTCCTCTCTGATTCAGAACTCTAGCTCTAGCACGTCCATGTGTTATCCTCAGACTATGCATTAAAATATAGTTTGTTTAAATCTTTAACTTCTTTAAATTTTTATGCAATCTACAAAATAATAAAACTAATGCTTTGATAGCAAAATTGTAACGACCCATCCCGGGTTGGCCATCCTCTAAATGGTGTCGTCACGTTTTGAAATCCCAGCACGACACATATATGCAACAATATAAAAACATCATCGTTAGACCATCAATTTAACATCATTATTTACCTCGTTATGAGGTCCACAACATATAATCATTCAATCAAATATTTTTTATCATATAACAGTTTCATATTTCTTTCCCGTCATATCTGTCTCTTTGTGAGACTCATTTGTCTATCAATAATTTCACAATCAAGACTGATACTTTGGTATCTGAATCAATATTAATCAATACTTAAAACAAATGTAATGCATGAATTTTAATTTCCTTTCTTTCTTTCTCATCACATGATTTCATATTATCATCTGGGAACTTTTCCCACATATCGACATGATTAAGCTAAATCGGTTGCCTTCTTGGTATTTTCAGCTAGACCAACTGCCTTCCAAGTCTTTTTATTTCTTTACCCATTCTTTTAGCTAGACCAACTACCTTTCCGGTCTTTTCAACTAGAACAGCTGTCTTTATAGTCTTTTCTTTTATGCATATGAGCAATAATATGCAAGCAAGCATACATCAAAACATTCAATTCAATTATCTAGCTCTTTCTCAAAATTATTATTTTTATTATATTTATTAAATTGACTCCTCATATATCATATCAACTTTTCAACCATATTTTTCAGAATATAACTTTTCAACACGTTTTTCATTTATTCATATAATTAATATTTAACATTTTACTAAATCCATAATCAATAAACCAAATCAATTACCATACTTATCGAAAAGTACATCGTTAAATCATTATAATTCAATCATTTATTCAAATATCTTAAATTCATATTTTTATTGGTCTCGATTACTAAAAGTAATTCTAACTCACCACGTAGCACTTAAAGCTACCCGTGGATCACCACCTTGCCTTTCCTGCTCCTTTTAGTAATTTCACCCGATTGCTGATCGTTGACACCAGACATAATATTTATATTAAAATTTTCAATTTATTCTTCAATTCTTACGTAATTCATATCGTTAAATTTTTACACCAAATTTCGAGTAATTTCATGTATGTCTAATTTCAATAAAATAAAATTCGCATTATTACCTTTTTTTAAAGCTTCCCTCGAATCTCTTTAAAATTTTCCCATACAAGTGCTGCCATATGAAATGTGTTTTTGCATATTATGCCGCTTAAAAGTATAGTTATTTTCACATTGCGGCGCTTCATAGAAGCGATGGAAATAAAGCGTCGACAAATGTCATTTATCTTGTAGTGAGTATAAGTAGTTTCTTATGTTGTTGTTCTTTTCCTATTAGTCTTAGGAAAGCATCCTACATATAAAGAGTGTCCCAAATAAGATTTGAGCCATACTCATACTTCTCATATATATATTGTAAACCAGAGGGGATTACTTCTAGAGTTAGGATGAGTGCTTTGGGTGTATTGGTTTTTTGGGTTGTCAAGTAATGACAACATTTACAACTGGAGCTAAGTTAAGAGCTTTTGTTGTATTGGGACTTTGGGGTGAGAATTTGACAACTTTTCTCTTCCTAAAGTCGTAATTGGAGGTTAATAAAGAAATTACCCTAAACTAATTTTCATCACAAAAAAAAAATGATAACTCAGAGAAAAATAAGAGGATCAATGCCTTCCTAAAAATCAAATTTCTTAATCTCGTACATTCCCCAGCAAAGTAAAATAAATAAATGAATAAATAAATTTCGTATCTTTGATGAAGAAAAAACAACAATAAACACAAAAAATTCGTCATTTCCCCTTCCCTCACTTTACACCCAATTTTCCACAAAGCCAAAAAAACCAATGAAACTGTATAAAAAGACTAGAAGCGTACCAACTAAAAACTATTAAAGATAGAGAGATTAGGAGCATACATACAAGATTCAGACGGTAGTGGAGATCTCATTCCAGAACTGGTCAATGAATCGCGTTCGGCTTCAACTAGCTTGGGATGGAGCCTTTGATGAATCAAGAGTGAGATAGAGAGACATCAAAGCTAACCAAAGACATAGATACAAATAAAACAACTACAGGTCAAGAGAAAACTTAGACGAAGAAGAAAAGCTGATTGACGAAGAAGAAGAAAACAACTGCAAACCGTGTGCGGGTTTGGAGTACTGTATTTCCTTTACTTTTGGTCTTCTGATGATTAAGCACACAAGACAATATACCCAAGTTTGTTAAGTCCTATGTTGGTGCTTCAAAGTGTCAATATATGACACAGACATATTGATGTCGGGCATAATAACGATTATTCTACAGGCTAGTTTTCAACAGATAATTCACCGGGAAGAAATAACACAAGAGAAAAAACCCTAGAAAAAATAGAGGAACAATTCTGAATTTTATTCAAAATTATGCAGATCAATAATAATGTTTATTAAACTCTAAAACCCTATTTATAAGGTTAAGCTAAAATAAAAAAATTAAATTAAGGCTAAATTTGATGTAATTGCAAATAAAATAAAAAGTTTCCTAAAAACTGAAAACTTCCAAATTGAGGGCCTAAACTTCGTTTTTTGGCTTAAAAACGACGATGCTTAGGATTTAACCTAAGTTTTGCTCGGAAGCCCGTTTTCAATCAGTCTAGGGTCTCTGGGATCGGATCCGAGCCTGTGGCTCGCTAAACGATGTAAACCGGTCTTGGTAGCCCACTTGCTATCTTTGCGTTGATATGCGAACTTAAGGTATCTCAGTGCCAACAACGTGCTATCTGATAACTCAACATCATCTGACTCGAATCCTCCTGCATCAGTCGCCCTGGGTTGGAAAGAACTCGTCCTCTAGTTCACAATAGCTTCATCGGAATCCCCAAAACAAGGATTCGAGCGTTTCACATTAAAGACATAAGAAGTCCTCGAATGACTGGGGAGGCGTAGTCTGTAGGCATTATCATTGATCTTCTACAGGACCTAACAGGGTCTAATCTTCCACTTCTTAAGCTTATTATACTCTCCCACAGAAAAGCAATCACAAGTTAATACCGCTCAAACAAAATCACCAACATCAAAAACTACCCGACGACGATGACTGTCGCTCTGAACCTTCTTCTTTGATCCTGATAGCTTCTCACTGAAAAAAGCTATGGGGCACCCCATCTGACTTAGAACACCACCGATACCAACCCTAGATGCATCACAGTTTACCTCGAACACTTTTTCAAAATCATGCGGCAACCTAGGCGGAAGATCCTCTAGCATCATGTCAGAAAATTCTGCCAGCAGCTGCTGCACCTCTGCTGGTAAATCTGGATTCATGTCTGCTGCATGATTCCCACAAGGCAGCAGAGCATAGGCCATGTCTCCACGCTCAATCTCAGCTAAAAACCTGGACATAGAAAACAGATTAATATTATTGGCAACCAGGGTAGCAGTAGTTCTTTCCCGAAGAGGTGCCAACACAATCTTCTTCCCTTTGATGCTAAGGGAGTATGTATTTTTTTGCTCATTATGAATAACACTGCGATCATACTGCCAAGGTCTGCCTAACAATATATGACAAGCATCCATAGACACAACATCACACCAAGCATTATCAAAATATTTCTAACCAATCGAAAAAGACACTAGGCATCGCCTATCTACTGTTACCTCACTGCCTTTATTCAGCCACGAAAATTTATACAGCTTGGGATGACAATCTGTCTTCAACTGCAATTTCTGGACAGTCTCTTCAGACACTATATTCTCACAACTACCACAGTCAATGATCATCTTACAGACTTTATCTGCAACTGTGCAGGTCGTGTGGAAAATAACGGTCCTCAAACAATCGTCCCCTGTATCGTCCTTGGGGGTCAGTAAACTCTTACGAACTGTTGGAAATCACCTTGACAAGATGCCCAGGTGGTGATCTTCCAAACACCCAAGTCTTGAATGACTTGTAGAAAGAATTTCAGCAATCGAACACAAGAATAGAAAATCAAAGAAGGAAAGAAGACAAGTAATTTGTTGTCGAGGTTCGGCAATGTGCCTACGTCCCCGTGAGTTCCTCCAAACTCTCCGCACTATCTCAATGGTTCTTACAAAGTTACAGCAATCCCCTTCAAGAATCCAAGTTCTTGAAGAACCAAGAAGAGAACGAGAAAGTGATAGACCTATTACAATGCTTTCTATCAATTCTCTACTAACCTCTCTTCTTTACAACCAGCCTCACTACAAGAGTCCCTCTTGTGTTTATGTCTTTCACACAATTCTCTCTTGTGTTTACAATGATCTCACAATGTCACAACCTGTGTGGTTCTCTCACACACCTTTTCCACCACTTGAAATGAGGCTAAGAAACCCTTTTTATAGCCTCTTAATTCTTGGACAATCTTGTGAATCATTCTTGACCCTTTGATCATGTTCTTCCTTTAATCTCAGCCCTTCATCACTCTCCAAGTGATGTTGTGCATTTTGGTGTGGTGCTGTGTGCTGCGGCGTGACCTGATGCTGCAGCCTCCTGATGCTGTGCGCACACCTCCTACCTGTGGGCAGAAACTTCCACAGCAGTGTGCCTGACCTTGCCATCCTCAAAACTTTAGCACACACTTGTGTGCAACCTTATAACTTGCTGAACTTTGATATCCCATAATTGGTTTGGACATTAACTAAACTTTGAACCATGTTTGGACCTGCTCAAACCTTGACCATGTTTGAACCATGTTTAAACCTTTGACAAAAAACCAACAATCTCTACCTTTGTCTAAGCGTTTAAACCTGAACCATTTGTGCAGAGACCTTCGGGATCCAAACTCATCTTGAGTCATCAATCAACTGACTCCAATCCTAAGTAATTCAAGGCAATGATTGAACTTACTTAGAGGTAGAAACTTGGTGCCTAAATCTGCAGGACTTTTCTTCGTGGTCTTCTTGTCAACATGAATGCTTCATTCTGTACCATTTTCCAGAATGTAATGATACCGAACATCCATATGCTCCGTCTCCTCATGGAACACTGGATACCTCCACAAGTGCCCCGCACTTTGGCTATCCAAAGATACCACCACCTGCTCTTTTAGGACCTCCCACTCGTCCAACAACCCCTTGCACCCCATAGCCTCCTTTATGGCTTCCGTAGCCGCTATGCATTCTGCCCTGGTTGTTATGAGTGCTACAACTGGCTGCCACTGAGCCTCCATGTACCTCAGCAACCACTTCATCCCAAGACAACACTCTTTTCCGGGATTACTCACACATTTGTTGAAAACATCCATTGCCCAAGAAACACTTGACCTGTTTCTCTTCCTTTCCCGGATGATTCTCCTCATCCCAAGGATCTTTTGTGCAAGGTTGAGATCCTTCCTCTCGAACTCCACACTGAGTTGAGATGTAAACCTTTCCATCCTCTTCCTGCTGTTCCAAACTAACAGCCCATCAATGACATAGGTGAGGATACTCACCATCTTCTCCACCTTGTGTCCAGGTGAGAAAGTTTCTGTGAAACCTATGTCTTCTCTTCTCGTTAACCCATTTGCCACCAGCCTAGCCATATTTCAGACTTCATCTCTTGGAGGGCACCCTTATTTGATCTTGTAAGTGCACTTACATTCCATAACTTTCTGATTTCCTAGAATTTTCACCAATTCCCAGGAGTTGTTCTTTCTCAAAGAATCCATTTCTTCTTTTATAGCTAGCTGCCACTTTGACGAATCCTTACACTCCATGGCATCCGTGTAAGTTTCTTGTTCACTCATCTCTCCTTCTGTCCAAGGAGCTGCTGCATCCGCAACATCCGCAAACCCACATCTTGAAGGTGGTCCGACCAGCCTTTTTTCTCGGTCTCTTATGAGCTGAAAGTCCTTCTGACTTGCTGCAACATCCTTTTCTTGTTCAGCCTCTTCTTGAGTTTCTTGAGCTTGGCAATCATCCAAGGGCTCTACCTGGTCCGAACCCTCTTGCCTCCTTTGCTCTACCTGAACAGAATCTCCCTTGATGCTATGCTCAACAATTTCTGAATTGGTTTGCTTACTAGCCCCTGCAGGGTTAGTTTTCTCCAAGTAGGGAAATAATAATTCATTAAAGACAACATCCCTACTTATTATGAGTTTAAATCCTTCTTTTTCTAAGGACCACAACCTGTACCCCTTAGCCTCTTCCCCATATCCTAGAAACACATATTGTCTAGATCCTGGGCTAAGCTTATCCTCCTTTTGGAGTGCATACGCAGCACACCCAAAAGTCCTAAGGTTGTCCAACTCAGGGGGTTTTCCACTCCACATCTCCATGGGAGTCTTTTGGAACACAATCCTAGAGGGTGATCTATTAATCAAATATGCAGCTGTAGCTACAGCTTCTCCCCAAAAATATTTTGGTAACCCGGATCCATCTAACATGCACCTAACCTTTTCCATAAGAGTCTTATTCATCAACTCAGCAAATCCATTTTGCTGAGGAGTTTCCACAACCGTCCTGTGTCTTAGAATGCCATTTAACCTACAGAATTGATCAAGTTCTTGGTTAAAAATTTCTAAGCCATTATCGGTTCTTATCCCCTTAACTACTCTACCCATTTGAGTCTCAACCAGCCCTTTCCACACCACTAATTTATTCAAGGCATCTAATTTATTCTTAACCAAATAAACCCATACTTTTCTTGAATAATCATCAATTAAAGACAGAAAGTAAATGTTACCTCCCTGTGTTGGTGTCCTTGCTGGTCCCCAAAGGTCTGCATGAATGTAGTCAAGAATGCCCTTAGACTTGTGCACTCCGGTGTTGAAGCTGACCTAATGTTGCTGCCCAAAAACACAGCTCTTACAAAAATCCAGTTCTTCTACTTTGTCACCACCAAGTAGACCTTCCTTGCTAAGCACTTGCAGGCCCTTTTTCGCTCATGTGTCCCAAGCGAGTGTGCCAAAGGGCTGCCTTGTCCAGCTCAGCCATCAAGCTTGCTGCTTGATCATTGGTTTCTGTTTCTCCGATCATCTCATAGAGTCCATCGTTTCTTGCTGCCTTGATCACCACCAAAGATCCCTTGGCCACCTTGATCTTTCCTCCCTCTATCTTGCATGTATAGCCCATGGAATCTAGCTGCCCCAATGAGATCAAGTTCATCTTCAAATCTGGAATATACCTCACATTTTCCAGTAGCCTTGTGACTCCATCAAACATCCTCAATTGGATATCTCCAATCCCTCTCACTTGGCAAGAATTATCATTCCCCAAGAAGACCATTCCATCATTGATCTTCTTGAAATTCTTGAACCATTCTTTGTGAGGGCTCATATGATGAGTGCACCCGGTATCCAAGATCCATTTCCCGCTGCCTTCTTGCCCCTTGCTCACACTTGAGCACACAACAAGAACATCATCATCTTGCTGTTTTGTTTTGGCAACCGAAGCCTCTCCATTCTTGGTATGGCTTCCTCCTCTATCCCTTGTCATCTTCTTGCAATCTTTCTTGACATGACCCTTCTTATGGCAATAGTAGCAGCTCTTCCCTCCAAATCTCAGTTTGGAATGCATTCTCCCATGGCTTTCTCCTCTACCTCTGTCCCGGTAGTAGCCATGCATGCTGCTGTGCACTCTCCCATGGCTCTCTCCTCTACCTCTGTCTCGGTAGTAGCCATGCATGCTGCTGTGCACTCTCCCATGGCTCTCTCCTCTACCTCTGTCCCGGTAGTAGCCATGGTTGCTGCCATACCAAGTTGCTGGCCTTCTTTTAAAGAACAGCCCTTTACCACTTGATGCACTCCTTTTCTTGGCATCAAGATTATCTTGCAACTCTTTCTTAGGATCAAATTTAAAAGCAAAGATTTGTTTCCGAAGATACCTCTTATGTGGGAGAGTCTTGGCAAGAAACAATTCATCTAGTTTCTTTCATAATGCAGCTGGATCTTCTAAGTCTCCGCACTCCCTTGTGTCATTATCCGACATGTGCAAGAAAATGGTGCTGTAAGCCATCTTCTTCATCTCGGTCCGCTGGTCCTCCGTGACACTTGCTAGAAAAGCATCATCTTCTCCAATAGCCAAGTCCACTTTTTGTTGCACAAGAACCTCCTTGATCTTCCGCTTCCATAGGGAAAAATCTCCCTTTCCATCAAAATTCTTAATACCGAAATTTGAACCCATCTTGCGGAGATGATCCCTTGTCTTATGCAGTACCCACAAATGCTTTCTTCAACCTCAAGAACACAGATCGAAGATGGATCTTAACCGTTCTTGAATCACTTTCAAGAACACGACCAGATCTTGATCTTTACACCGTTCTTGAATCACCCTCAAGAACACGATCAGATATTGATCTTAACACCGTTCTTGATTTACCTCAAGAACACGATCATATATAGATCTTAACTCCATTCTTGAATCACCCAATAAGTTTATCTTTGATTCTTGGAGTCTTGGCTCCGTACCTTCTACTTCATGTTCCGATAACCAGCTGCTGTGCTCTGATACCACTGTCCAAAGCTCTGATACCACTGTTGGAAATCACCTTGACAAGATGCCCAAGTGGTGATCTTCCAAACACACAAGTCTTGAATGACTTGTAGAAAGAATTTCAGCAATCGAACACAAGAATAGAAAATCAAAGAAAGAAAGAAGACAAGTAATTTGTTGTCGAGGTTCGGCAATGTGCCTACATCCCCGTGAGTTCCTTCGAACTCTCTGCACTATCTCAATGGTTCTTACAAAGTTACAGCAATCCCCTTCAAGAATCCAAGTTCTTGAAGAACCAAGAAGAGAACGAGAAAGTGATAGACCTATTACAATGCTTTCTATCAATTCTCTACTAACCTCTCTTCTTTACAACCAGCCTCACTACAAGAGTCCCTCTTGTGTTTATGTCTCTCACACAATTCTCTCTTGTGTTTACAATGACCTCACAATGTCACAACCTGTGTGGTTCTCTCACACACCTTTTCCACCACTTGAAATGAGGCTAAGAAACCCTTTTTATAGCCTCTTAATTCTTGGACAATCTTGTGAATCATTCTTGACCCTTTGATCATGTTCTTCCTTTAATCTCAGCCCTTCATCACTCTCCAAGTGATGCTGTGCGTTTTGGTGTGGTTCTGTGTGCTGCGGTGTGACCTGATGCTGCAGCCTCCTGATGCTGTGCGCACACCTCCTGCCTGTGGGCAGAAACTTCCACAGCAGTGTGCCTGACCTTGCCACGCTCAAAACTTTAGCACACACTTGTGTACAACCTTATAACTTGCTGAACTTTGATATCCCACAATTGGTTTGGACATTAACTAACCTTTGAACCATGTTTGGACCTGCTCAAACCTTGACCATGTTTGAACCATGTTTAAACCTTTGACAAAAAACCAACACGAACAACCAAGGTCGCATGGCTATCTCCATACAACACATCTCCATCTTCATCATCGTCATACACAGGCTCTCCAATCTCCTAAGTTTCGTCTACCATATAGTCCTCAATTAGGAGATTTTTGCCCTTCTGACTAGCAAGCTTCTTGCACTCAGTCGATTTATGTCCCTGTTCACCACATCTGAAACATCTAATATTTGAGCAAGGGTTACCCTGGGGTGGCTGCTGGGCAGGACGGAATTCTTGAGGGCGAACTGGTCGACTGCTTTGATTGCTGCTTTGGTTCATTGGCCTCCTGTTCTGCTGTTTTTCCACCATAAGTGCACGCTGGTATGCTTCAGAAATGGTCCCGAGCGAGTGAAGGCCGAGAACCTCCTGCAGGGGCTACCGTAATCCCCATAAATACCGTGCCACCATCTGCTCCTCTGTCTCGGATAAATCATTCCGGGCTATCAATTGATAGAAATCCTCCGTGTAATCATCCACCGATCTCATGCCCTGCCTCAACGAATGAAGTTGCTGAAACAAGGTTTGAGTGTAGCCGAAAGGAAGGAAATGACCCTTCATCTTCTCCCAATCTGTGATCTTGGCCTTGCCCTGCCAGTCGCGTGAGCGCCTCAACTGCTCCCACCACGCAGATGCTCTGCTTTTGAGTTTGATGGCAACCAGTTTCACTTTGACACGATCTCAGACTTCCTTATACTCAAAAATACACTCCACCTCATTCAACCAATCGACGAATCCTTCAACCTGTAAGGTACCAAAAAACTCGGGCAGATCCACTCTGAAACCGAGGTCTCCATAACGTTCTTCCCGACCACAGTGCTCCCAGAATCGAGCAGGATTGTGATACAGGTTTTCGAAACTGGAATCAGAATCGTGATCTTCCATCTCACGATCACCAAAATTCTGCGCCACTAGACGCTGGGTTAACTCTGCAACTTACCTCTGTAAATCCTCAATCATTGCATCCTGAACGTTACGATCACGGCGTGGGGCTTCTTCGTTGGGAACCTGCCCGCGACGACAACGACCACGACCACCAGCCATAGAAACTGATGAAATATCACACCAGGAAGATGTTGAAGCTCTGATACCAATTGACGCCAGGCAGAATAGTGATTATTCTGCAGGTTAGTTTTCAACAGATAATTCACAGGGAAGAAATAACACAAGAGAAAAAACCCTAGAAAAAACAGAGGAACAACTCTGAATTTTATTCAAAATTATACATATCAATAATAATGTTTACTAAACCCTAAAACCTTATTTATAAGGTCAAACTAAAATAGGAAAATTAAATTAAGGCCGAATTTGAAGTAATTGCAAATAAAATAAAAAGTTTCCTAAAAACTGAAAACTGCCAAATTAAGGGCCTAAACATCTTTTTTTGGCTTAAAAACGACGACGCTTAGGTTTTTACTAAATTTTGCCCGGAAGACCGTTTCCAATCAGACTAGGGTCTCCGAGACCCGATCAAAGCCCGTGGCCCGCTAAACGATGTAAACCGGTCTAGGTAGCCCACTTGCTATCTTTGCGCTGATATGCCAACTCAAGATATCTCAGTTCCAACAACATGCTATCTGACAACTCAGCATCATCTGACTCGGATCCTCCTGTATCATATATAGTAGCGATTTAAAGCGCCGATACATGGCAATGCTAAATAGTGATGCTTAAAAATGCTGCTATATGACAGATTTATTATTGTTTATTTCGGTGCTTCAAAAGGCCACTATATGTATCAAGATTTATTTTATTTACAACTATGAAATTAAGCACGCAGCTTGCTTGGGTTTTTGGTCCTATCTCGACGCCATTAAGCTCCACAATATGAAGTAAATAGATTGGGTTTAAGAGTCACATTTCGGCAACTTAAAGTACTCATATTTTAGCCCTTACAAGCGCCGCAATACGAAATGCGTTTTAGCATATTCTGGTGCTTAAAAGCATCGATATTTTCACATTGCGGTGCTTCATAGAAGCACTAAAAATAAAGCATTGACATACATCATTTATCTTGTAGTGAGTAGAAGTAGTTTCTTATGTTGTTGTTCTTTTCCAATTAGTATTAGGAAAACATCCTCTATATAAAGGGGGTCTCAGAGAAGATTTGAGGCACACTCATACTTCTTATATATATTGTAAACTATAGGGGTTTACTTTAAGAGTTAGGATGAGAGCTTTGGGTGTATTGGGGTTTTGGGTTGTCAAATAGTGAAGGTACTTACAACTGGAGCTAAGTTAAGAGTTTTTGTTGTATTGGGACTTTGGGGTGAGAATTTGACAACTTTTCTCTTCCTAAAGTTGTAATTGGAGATTAATGAAGCAGTTGGTTTGTTGATGGATCTAGGTAAACAGGTTGTCGAACCACATTAATTCTTGGTGTTCATGCTCTTTATGTTATTTGCATATTTAATTGTTGTGGTTGTGTTTTTTGCCTAAAATTTGAGAGGTGGATTTTAAACATAAAATCTCAACAAAAGTAGAGTATCTATGGAAATGTAAAAGAGCTTTGGTTAGTTGTAGGTGAAAAGTTTTTGTGCTCCCTTTGTATCTTCCTTGGTAGTTTGTGTGAAGAAAAATTCAGAGGAAAATGACTTAAGGTTCATGAAGCAAGATCTCATGCTCATGGATCTGGTGATGAAGAGAAAGTGATAAGGGTATTCTGGTCTTTTAAACGTTAATCTTATCATAATCAATGAACCGAACATTGGCATCAAGTTGCTGGATTGTTAGTCCAACCCTTTGAGCCAATAGAAATTCCACTTCAGTCCAGTCCCACTTCAATCCTTGTCCAATCTTATTTCAATTCTGTGTGAACCGAATATAGTCCCTTAATGTTAGAGGTTATTGATTAATTTAAAAACCTTCTTATTCTTGTCATTCCTCTAATACAGAATTGCATGGAAGCTATGATGAAGGGTCCTTCTTCTCAAACACTCCCCAGGACTTCATTGGCTCTTTAACTGGGAAGTTAATTGCTTGAAAACTCGGTGACCTTGCGAGCAATCAACAGGAATGGTTTGAGACCTGTCAGTGATAGGTAAAACTTTGGTGCAATTTACAAAGTTAATGTTTACGGCAGTAACTAAGACATGTTCTGTTTGATTTTTTGGGATCAATATGTTGTCTGTCAGAGACGTTCTTTTCCATAACTAACATATTAATCTTCATGTACGGCCTTTTAATTTACTTTTCTTGTTCTTCAATAGCACAAGGTACACTATTTATTTGTTAAATTACAACTCCAATTAGAAAAAACAATAATACCCTTACATGACATTCTTGTTCATTTAATCTGAAAAAGGAATTCTCAAGCCCAAGACAGTAACTAATGGTCTAACTAAATATTAGCAATCCTAATAGGATTCAAAATTCTTTTTTTTTCTTTTTGAAATTAAATTAGGAATCAAAACAAAAACGAGAGGTTTCAAAAATAAAAGTGATGAAGTTCTCCTCCAGTAACATAACGACATGTGACACCCACAAATGGTAAAAAAAAGTATAATCATTGATACAATAGATCAACCAATCATATGACCCTACTTGACAAAAGACATAAAACTAAATTCACGACAAAGTTCAAATACTACAGATTTTCTATTTATATGTAATATCTGTTAAATTGCAACTCCAACCAGAAAGAAGAATAATACCCTTACACCGGTATTCTTGTTTGTTTAATATGGAAAAGGATCTCTCAAGCCCAAGACAATAACTAACGGTCGTAATTAAATATTAGCACTCGTACGGGATTCAATTTTTCTTTTATTTTTGAAAATTAAATTAGTAATCAAAACAAAAATAAGAGGTAATGAAAATAAAAGCGATGTATGGAAAATTCACTCTGCAGTAACATATTGACACATGGCACCAATTAAGAATAAAAGGTAATTTCATATACAAGACAAATCAACCAATCAAATAACTACACATGGCAAAAGACATAAAGGTAAATTCACAAAAAGTTCCAATAGTACTACTATGACTTTCCAGCTCATGGATAAATCAAGTATCATTGAAACACTTTAACTTATGGATAACTGAGTCTTATCTGAGAAGTTTAATCCTATCACGGTACTCAATCACTTTCTTAATTGAACTATACTCCAAGACATTAAGGAGGCTCTCACTATCAAAGATATTCAGCTACAACTAACTTAAGCATCGGAGAGTCTCCCGAAGACACAACCCCTCTAATCCTCCTATGACTTGCTTAGGTTTTCTTTATTCTTTGTGTGCACCAGTACCATATTCTGGCTATTTGTAAACTTAGCAGATTTTTGGCATCAACAAAAATATGTATTTTTCTTTTTGTAAAGAAAATGGATGAAATTAAGGAAAAGGCCTATACAAAATTAGCATATGACAAAAGGACTTGGAAAACAAAAAAAAAAAAAAAATCCTTTGAGAAAATAATTCTGTATTTAGGGTTGCGTAAAAAGAGATTAAGAGGAAAATTAATTTTATTCCAAATTAATTAACAATTCTTAAAATGAATACTAGCACATGGGACTTGTCTTGTCTTCTATGTGAGATCAGTATCTCTAAAGATGACATCGAAGAATGCTTCAAAAGTCAATGTGTCATTCACCAAATAACCGTTTGACTGGTCCTTGAGAGCTGCTAGGGGAACAAAATCCACTAAATGCTGGGCCGAGTATGTGTCAGAGAACCAGTATCGAGCTGCAAGGGATAGACATATAAAGAAACTTAATAAAAAGGGGGAAAATGTAAAACTGAAATATCCAAAAGAAGGAACTATAGTACCTGGTTTTTCAATGTAATTGTTATGTACTTGGTCCTTCAGACGAATTCGGCAATGTACGCTTACATGCCTACCTTTCAGACACATTGTATTCATGTATCTTTTGAACCATTTCGGAACATAAGTACACCATCTCTCTATCGTTATTACAAGCCATAAAGCAATCTTATCAGTAATGCTGAAATTATCAACCAAATGTAGACCCACTAAGCAGTTATTGCCTTCTAGCTCACGATACCTAGTTGGAAAAAATTCTAACTTCCTGTAAGAGTAGAAGAAGACTAATAATTATAATTCTAATTTACAAAATTAATCATGACCAGAAATTTCAAGAATTAACATCAACAACTAATTAATTGATACATACCATTTTCTTCCAGCTATATTAAAAACATCGGAGTAAATTCGTTTATTATTTAGCTTTGAGAAGTTTTTGATCCTCCAAGTATAAGGCTCGTGGTTGGGATCTTTATTCAAGGACAAGAACTGCCTTTTGTCTGTTCTTTTAACAACGAAGACCTCCGCACCAAAAACGCAGGTGTTATTTACCAAATATCCATGAGAAGCATCACAGAAATATGTTATGGACATAAATTGTGGATACCCATGTTGTGTCTTGGATTTATGAAAGCTTCTTACTCTTCCATCAGCATCTGAAAATCAATTTTATTTAATTGCAAGGAAAAAACAAATACATATAGTGATCGATCCAGGAGAAAATTAGTATAAGAAGCTAACCTTGCACAGTCAAATACTTGTCTCGAATTTGATCATACACAAACAGCTTGAAGTTGACGTTAACCACAAAACCATCAGGCATGACATCTGTATTATCAGCCAAAACCAAGTACAGAGAGATAAAATCATCTCCACCATTCTGTTTGTCTCCCTCCGGATACAGAGCTAATCTCCATCTATAACCCTCAGCTTCGAAAGAATCAGATTGATAATGATCCCATCCAAACCAATAAATCTTGTCCACAAACTTTGAGAATGAATCTATCTTTAGAGTAAAGTGTGAAGGTGGTAAATCTCTTATTGAACTTGTTACTCCTGCTCGATATAAACATGATACTTCCTTCATAAATTAATTTTCTTATACGAACAGCAAAGATATAGGTACAGTATATTTTTTCAAATATGCATACATAACAGAAAAGTACAACAGGTACTTTTCATCAACCGAAAATCAAACTCTTAGCATTAATCTTCAATTAAATAAATAATCACTTATTATAGAATTTAACGAAGTGGGAAATATATAATAAAAAAAATCATTCCCGGGTGTAATATGTATTACCAGGTGACGACACGTTGGCAGCATCTGGCATAATGTCAGAGACGTTCTCTTCCATAACTAACATATATATTGATTTGCACGGCCCTTTAATTTGCCTTTGTTTTTCTTCATTAGAACAACATACTCTATTTATATAGGATGTTAAATTACAACTCCTAGTGGAAAAAGGAATAAAGTCCTAACACAGCTTTCTTGTTCGTTTTGGAAAGGAATTCTCAAACCCAAGACGGTGACTAACAGTCTCAATTAAAAACTAAGACTCCTAATAGGATTCAAATTTTGTTTCGTTTTGGAATTAAATTAGGAATCACTTAATTATCAATCCTTAATATTAGCATTAGTTCTAATTGAGATTAGAAAATCCTTAATGTGTATGAAAACATAGGCAAGCACTTTACGCCTAACGTCCACAGGCCTCCTTCTCTGACGTCAATAAGAGATATAGTCAATAAGAGATTACGACAAACAGTCCTGATTTACTCAACAAAATAAATAAATAAACACTGATTATAGAATTTAATGATGTGGAAAATATATAAGAAAAAAATCATGCATGAATGTAATATGTATTACCAGGTGACATGTTGGTAGCTACTGGCATATGGTCAGAGACGTTCTCTTCCACAATTAATATATTGATCTTCACAGCCTTTTAATTTGCCTTTGTTGTTTTTCAATAGCACAGCGTGCTCTATTTATATGCGTGTTAAATTACAACTCCAAGTTGGAAAATGGGAAAGTACCCTTTTGCCGCTTTCTTGTTCGATTTAGAAAAGGAATTCTCAAGCCAAAGACCGTGTAACGACTCATCCCGGGTTGGCCACCCCCGAGATGGTGTCGTCATATTTTGAAATCCCATCGCGACACTTATATGCAACAATATAAAAACATCAACTGAAATTATATACATACATAAATCCTCAACCATCAACAGGGGAGTTACATCATTAAATTCAAATCTGAAACCATATATATTACATATTATGGACCACGAGGCTTACAGATAATTACTTAGTGTGATTCACAGCTCACAAATCTATTTGTCCTGCCCACTACCTGAAATTATTTAACAATATCGAGTGAGATTCATAAGCTAAATGAATTAAATTTACTAGAAGAACTCGATTTTATACTTCCAGTCACATCGTATAATTCAATCGTTTCTAATTCACCGATATTAATCATCTATATCTTCACATATAATAACTCACTCTTTCAAATCATCTTCTAATATTTGTTCATCTATTATCTCATATAATTAAACAATAACATTCTATTATCACTACTCATATCATAATTCCAACCATTTACCAATCTCTTCTTAAATTAATCATCACACCTATCAATTTTTATTCTCATATATTTAATCATCGTGAGACTATCAATTCAACATCATTATTTACTTCGTTATGAGGTTCACAACATATAATCAATTAATTAAATACTTTTTATTAGATCATACTTTCACAATCAAGATTGATATTTTGGTATATCAATCAATAATAATCAATATTTAAAACAAATGAAATGGATTAATTGAAATTATTTTTCTTTCTTTCTCATCAGATCGTTTCATATTGTCATATGGGAATGTCTACCCACATGTCGACATGTTTCAGCTAGACCAGCTGTCTTCCCGATCTTTTCAGCTAGACTAGTTGCCTTCCTGGTCCTCTTTTTTTTTTTTTGCTAGATTGACAACCTTTCCGGTATTTTTGTTTTTTTGATAGACCGGCTGCATTCCCGGTCTTTTCAGCTAGACCAACTGCCTTCCAAGTCTTTTTATTTCTTTACCCGTTCTTTTAGCTAGACCAGCTACCTTTCCAGTCTTTTCAACTAGACCAGCTGTCTTTATAGTCTTTTCTTTTATGCATATGAGCAATAATATGCAAGCAAGCATACATCAAAACATTCAATTCAATTATCTAGCTCTTTCTCAAAATTATTATTTCTATTATATTTATTAAATTGTCTCCTCATATATCATATCAACTTTTCAACCATATTTTTCAGAATATAACTTTTCAACACATTTTTCATTTATTCATATAATTAATATTCAACATATTATTAAATCCATAAACAATAAACCAAATCAATTTCCATACTTATCGAAAAGTACATCGTTAAATCATTATAATTCAATCATTAATTTAGATATCATAAATTCATATTTTTATTGGTCTCGATTACTAAAAGTAAGTCTAACTCACCACGTAGCACTTAAAGCTACTCGTGGATCACCTCCTTACCATTCTTGCTCCTTTCAACAATTTCACCCGATTGTTGATCATCGACACCTGACGTAATATTTGTATTAAAATTTCTAATTTATCCTTCAATTCTTCTATAATCCATACCTTTAAATTTCTACATCGAATTTCTCTTAATTTCATGTATGCCTAATTTCAAAAAATAAAATTGGCATTATTGCCTTTTTTTTCAAGCTTCCCTCGAATATCTTTAAAATTCTCCTGTAAACTTTTTCAAAATTTCAATTTTTCATCATTTCTTTCAGTCCCCAATTCTTTAAAGAAATAGAGTAATTTGAAAAATAGAGAAACTAAGTTTTAATAACCTATGAAAAGCTTAATATATAAATTCCCAAAACCGCCTTGCAGTTCTTTTCTTTCTTTCTGTTGTTTCCAAAGTGTCTTCCATGCAAGACATTTTGAAATGTAAGTCACTACACCTAGACGCTTAGCGTCCATGTGTCTACCTTTTTTTAAATAGGAAATCTTTCATGTTTATATTATTTTAATTCCATGTAATATCTATCAAATTACTTCTTTACCCTTTCTTTCATAACACGGGTATTAAAATTCTTCCCACCTTATAAAAATTTCGCCCCTAAAATTTCCTTACCAAACTCATGAAAAAGCTATAGGTATTATTTCCTCATTCTTGCCTCATGCTCCCAAGTAAGTTTATCAATATCTTTGTTCTAACTTGAATCAAAGGAATAACTTCATTACGTAAGACTTGTTCCTTTCTGTCTAGAATTCTGACTGGTACTTGCATAAATGTCAAATCTTCCTGAAATTCTACAGCCTGATTCGAAATACTTTGAGATTCATCATGTAAACACTTTTCCAAAAGTGAAACATGAAACACATTGTGTAATTTCTTTAATTCTAGAGGCAAATCCAATCTATATGCAATTGGCCCAATTCTCTCAATCACCTCGTATGGCCTCACAAATCTCAGGCTCAACTTTCCCTTCTTTTTAACGGAGATATCTTCAAAAATACCCAGTCACCAACCTGAAACTCAAGAGGTCGACTTCTATTATCGGCATATCACTTCTGTCTGTTCTGTGCTGCTCTAATGTTCTCTCTAACCAGTTTGATCCTCTCAGTAGTCAAATCTATCATTTCTGGACCAAATATCTTTTTTTTTCTCCAACTTCTTCCAAACATACTAGAGGTCTGCACTTTTTACCCTATAAAGCTTTAAATAGTGCCATCCTAATACTAGTTTGATTCTGATTATTGTATGCAAACGCGATCAAAGGTAAATAAGCATCTCAACTCACTGAAAAACTCAATATACTTGCCCTCAACATATCTTCTAGTATTCTAATGATTCTATCTGTCTGCCCATCAGTTTGAGGATGAACAGCTGTACTGAACAGAAATTGCGTACCAATAGCTTGCTGAAAACCACTCCAAAATCTACAAGTGAATCTACAATCTCTATCTGATACAATAATTAAAGGTCCCATTTAATCTCACAATCTCCGCTACATACAATTCAACCAACTTTTCAAGACTCCAGGTACTTTTAATAGGAAGGAAATACGAAGACTTAGAAAGTCTATCCACTATAACCTACTTCCCCTTGGTGGCATACTTACTTCTCTACCATAACTCCCAGTTCCCATAGCATGTCTTCCAAATCTAGGGGTCCCACCGATATTACTCTGAGCTACAGAAGCAACAGATCTTGTTTACCTCTGACTTTGTACTACAGTTCCCTCTGTCAAGGAACCCCCATCTGGAGTGGTCTCCCACCCTACACACTCTTACTGCTACCACCTCTAGGTCATTCAAATCTAGACCTCTTCAGCTAATCCCTTCTACCTCTGAACTCCATCACATCTTTCTCAATCTGTAATGCTTTATCCACCATTATAGCATAATTCTCAATATCCATATAATATAGTTTAGTCTGAATTTCATAGTGTAACCCGTTTAAAAATCTCTTACATTTCCTCTCCTCCGTATTTACTAACTTAGGTAAAAACCTCGACAGGGCTATAAATCTACTATCATACTCAGCCAAAGATAATGTTTTCTACCTTAAATGAATAAAATCTCTCACCTGTTGTGCTCGAAATGTATTTGGAAAATACTTCGCAAAGAACTCATCCTTAAACTTACAGCAAGTTTAAGGTTGATCTACATGTGTACTCAATCTAGGCAGAATATTCTCCCACCATTGAGAAGTCTCACCTTCCAAGTTAAATAAAGCAAAAGCAACCTTCTGCCTATCTTTCCCAGGTAAAACTTCAAAATATTTATCAACAAGTTTAATCCACTGTTCAACTTCAATAGGATTTATAGATCCTCTAAAAGACTTGGGTTTAAACTTAATAAATCTCACAAAACAATCCCTTTTCATCTCATGTGCAAACACACCCTCTCACTTATAAGCCTATTCTCTCACCGCATCAGGTTCTGCTCTACCTCTTTCCTCTAATCTCCTCTGTAAATTATCAGCCCTTTCTTCTGCTGCATTGATTCTCTCTATAGTACGATCAAGAACTTCTCTCAACTAATCCATCCTAATATCAGATTCTCTCCCACCTCTACTAGTACCAGCTATAATAGCAACCAATTCCCATGTATGAACCACATACTCGACCTCCCACTCTACTTCAACTCTTCTAAATATTGGGGGTCTACCACGTCCTCTCTGATTCAGAACTCTAGCTCTAGCACGTCCATGTGTTATCCTCAAACTTAACACCTATATGGAGGTCTCCACATCCTCACCACAAAGAAAATGAACCCCATGCATGGTGATTTTCCTTCGCCAAAGCCACTCGTTTGTTGGCAAATCTTCCTGCATCCTCTCCACAACACCTTTTTGACTTGAATGGCATATGTTCTCTCATCAGGACCTTTTTGTTTCTTATATTTCATTGAAAGAGACGTTCTTTATCATGTTCATTTATAATCTGGGGCTGGTGCTCTTGTCAAACCTAGAAACAAAGGAAAGTTTATGTTCAATATGTGCCTCTTTTGTGATGAAATAATAACCCTCTATAAGATAATCATTCTTTTACACACTCCTTCCCACTCTTATCATAAGAATCTCGATTCTTCTTTTTCTTCTCCCCTGTTATTTGCAAACTGATCGATTGCTGTTATGAAATTTCTTTCTTTTCTTAAACACTATTATTTTCCTTCTACAATAATGAGTAAGGTTTTTTAGTAGTTAACTTGGAACTTTTGGTGTCAAGTCTAAAGGACTAAAAGGGTGAGCATGCTTTTTCAGTTGACATTAGCTTTTCAAATGTCTCATTAAGTTCTTGTATATTGATCCACTTGATTTTATCTGCGCTTCATGTTTACAGTTGCAGAGCTGATCAAAAGGTGCAATGCAATAGGGTCAATGAGCGGGACTTTAACTGTAAGCATCATTTGTGGATTCAATAATCACAAGGGGAAATTCAATATATGTGTCTACTGTTATATTATTCCCTATGTACGTGTGTTACAGGAAGCTCAGCAAATTCCTCAAGGTTTCCCATCATCTTCATATCAACAAGAGCTATTGACATCCGGATCACTATCAAATCCTCCGGGCAACCTTGCCAAGTCATTTGTTCAAGAAGCAGGTTCTTCAGTTCATGCAGCGTTGAGAACAGATAATATTGCACCTAATGAGGTAGTGGCCTCAGAATTGAATGATTTGCAGAATTTATGTGTATTATAACTATGCATGCATATCTATTCTAAACAAACACGATTCAAGTTTTGGTGCTAAATGCAAATAAACTTTAATCAAACTGAAGAAGTTGATATTGCATCTGATATTTCACAGGGAGCTGACCTAATACCTCCAGGATTCAACAAACATTTACCAAAATCAATTTGGGTGACTGAAAAATTATGAGAAAGCATGCATGGAGAAATCAATATCACCTATGGTAGCAAACTGTAGCCATCTTTGGGATTCAAATTATAAATATTTTGCATGCAGGCAGACAAATAATATCTATGTAACCATGGTGGATGTAAGGCGTTAATCTTCTTAAGATTTGTTTAAAGGATGTGGTCTGTTTATCATTGTAAGCATTTCAAAGGGTTGATTTGATTGAAATTACAGTCATGCGCCCTCTCACACTTACCTAATGAAGCAAATAGTTGATGAATTAAGTATCACTTTGAAATGATAACTTTTATGTTTCAAAGGATTCTTTTAGCAAATATCAAACATCTTTATTTTTGTTTTCCTGATTTTCATCCCATCAGATATGCAGTCTTACTTTTACGTTTTTGTTGTGTAAAATGTCTATACTTTTATCAGGTTTCTTTGAATACTTGAATTAAAATAAAATAAATGCTTTTATATGTGTAACATAATTTTTCAAAACAGATCAATATTTAAGTTTGAATACTCTCCTACACTGATCCACTCCTGCTGGCATTAAGAGATACATCCTTTTGTTCAAATGAGCTGACATATAACACTGCCAGACATGTAAATAGAGGTAAGGATAGATCCTAATGAACTTACACTTCAGACATTTCTTGTTCAATTGTTTGAATTCTTGGACTGCCGCGTGCATTCATGATTCATGAAATGTAGGTTAAGATCCTTTCATAACATTTTCTCATCTCATGTATGAGATGTGCCATTTGAATGGTATTTGTGGCATATAGCAATAACATTTTTTTTTTCTTTTTACCTTTTTTATTTCAAGAAAATTTAGTTATATTTTGCAGAACATCTCGACACAAATCTTCCCTTTGTAACATCAATGATGCATCATACATAACGCTTAGAATTTTGCTAGAATGTTACTTTGCATCTAATGTGAACTACAACTAGGTACCGTCTTCAGGGATATGAGTTTCATTAATTTTAATACTGATTTTTGAATGTGCGTATTGCATCAAATTCATTCATAGAGATATTCAATCTTACAGTTCAAAACTCTTCTCTAAAGTATGAAATATAATGGTACAATAGTTTAGGCATCACTGCATCCATAATAGTTAAAGGAGCTTCATTCTCCCTTTCTGTTGTAGTGGGGGAATTTCCTCATTAGATTGAATAATAATTTGCTAGTAACGAATGCAGCAAAGGCTGTGGTTGAGATACTTGAGAGAAAATGATTTAGTAGCTGATAAGGTGTTTGACTGGCTAATGGAGCACCTTAGATTATCGACTTATTCAGGAGTTTGATTAGTGGAAAGAGTATTTTGTAGATAACCCAGTATTGAGAGGTGGAAGTGAAGAGACTAATAAGTTTGGGCGAAAACTGGAAGATAGGGCATTTAACATTCTAGCTAAGTGCTTTATTGTTATTAATTTCTCATCATTCTGTATTTTATAAATATCTTTCTAACTTCTCCTATCAACTGCATATATGAAATGCTCATCAACTTTCAGAATCTGGGATTGTTCTTACTGGTTTTTGAGTCTCGACACTCGACAGAGCTTTCTCTCAAATTAAAATATTTTTTCCGGGCAAGTTCGAGTTACCATTCAAAGTCTGTTATGTGACACAATCCGAAGACAACCATCTTAACCCCTCTACAACCCAAGTAGTACTATCCCTTGATACAATTATTTTTTCATTGATACAATTTACTCAGAATAGAACTCATGACAAAATCACAATGCGATGCAGAGGAAACTTCCAGCATTTAGCTCTTTATTTGAAGACAGCAAGTAGCGCCCACTTTTATCTAGTTGTCACTCCTGTTTGGCTTGTCTGAAGCAAAAGTTACCTGAAACAAAAGCAAATGCATACTTATGGTAGGCCAATCTGAAACTCTCGCTGGATAAAGATTATATTACAAATTAACACAGCATGATTTTGATGCAGCTTGCGTAGATGGAATCCAATTGTTGGTGGTTGGGTTCCCCTTGCAGGAGACATGACTGATGGTCAAAGAATCGGGCTCTAAATTGAAGCTTGTGCCATTTGTGTTCTCTGTTTTGATGAACCCTGTTCATGTCTGGAAAGAGAATAAATATACACCAAACTGTAAGTTTTTAAAGTTAATATTCTATATATAAGAGTATTTCGGTTTCACATATTATTTTCAGTGGGATAACAGTACCGTGTGATGTTGCTTGTCAATGCAGATGGGATCCTTGCTCTCTCCCAAAATTTGGCCCATTGGAGAGTCCACCGATAATTCGTGAATTTCGAATGAATGTTTCGGTGGTTTGAATATAATTATTTTTATTTTTTTAATTTACCATAAAAAAATTAATTAAAATAATTTATATAACCTATATTTCTTTGTCTTTTAAAATTATAAAAGAAAATTACATTCATAATTGATTGAGTAATTTTGAAAATATATCAAAAAAATTCAAAATTTTTATACATTTATATTCCCCTTAATATTTGCGCATTAGACATCAAAATCCTCCTGAAGTCGAATCCCTTCAAGTTAATAATATTTGGGAAACATACAACAGCCATGTGTTTGTAGTCCAACGGTTAGGATAATTGCCTTCCAAGCAATAGACCGGGTTCGACTTCCGGCAGAAGCATTTTTTTGACACTTTTTAGACTAACAAATTATAACAAGATCTTGCTAGCTCCATTCTTTACTCTTTTTTAGTTTAATAATTCCTTGCTACCTCGGTGCTCTTTGGTAACCCTTTCTTCTTCTAATTATAACTATTTAATAATTTTTTTAGTGTTGTTAATATCAAATACCCTTACACTTTAAGCATGTGTTTAATAAACTATTGTGATGATAATTTCGACGAAATTGATACCAATGCACATAAAAATATTGACCAAAATTGATACCTACACACAAAAATCTTAACAAAAAATCTTGTCATATTTAATAGTCAAGATTTTTGTATGTCATTGTCAATTTCATCGAAATTATCACCAAAAAAATTTATTGGACACATATCTAAAATAAAAAATATATATAATTAATCATTTTTAAAATGTAACGAAACATTAAAACAAATAAAAAATATAAAATTATTTACGGGATAATAACCCTATATCTTTATAAAGGAGATATTGCAAGTGGGAGATATTTTTTTATTTGCTTAGTATTGTTACCTTTATGTTGTACAGAAAGTTTAGAGGGACCAAAGAAAAACATCAACAACTTTGTGGGCAAATATCTTAGAAGCTAGCCTTATAGTTTTCTGGTGAGGTGGCAATTAGTGTCAGGTCATATTGAGAAATTATTTTTGACAAATATACACATGACCCCTCTGCCACCCAATTTCCAGCTCAAATCTCATTGATACTGAAAAATAAAACAATTAATTTGCTGCAATGTCCTAGTGATGACTGATGTGGTCCATGAGGATAGTAATTTGCAGAAGACATCTCGGGTTGAATTCTCACCATTAGTGTTACAAGGAAATGAGGAAAGTGCTCATTGATAGGAAAGAATGTGGTAGAAATTGAAGAATTAAATAGTGTTTCCTGCAAAAGTTGAAATTCAAAGTTGCGGAAATCTAAAAGAATTAACAACAATTTTGACACAATGTTAAATTGCGTATCAAGTATTAAAAGTCTACTTCAATAAGTACATTTGGGATAAGCTTTTTTACCTCCCATTTGAGCTTTGTTGATTCTCTTAATTTCGACACAATGGTCGTCTTCCTTCTTTTTTTTTTCTTTTTTTTTTTTTTTTTTTTTTTTATGACCATAACATCGATCTAAGTTAAAATACCACCTTAATGCTTGTTTCTCGAATATAATGGTCTTTATTCTTAAAGGCTTTTGGGATGCTTTTGAGTTGATAAATGTAAGGGCTAGTGTCTTTGCTTACCAAAGCCCAAGGATGTAGCTTTAAGTCTTTGATCAAGACTTGTAATCATATAGATCAAGACTTGTAATCATATAGCTTAGGCTTGCAAAGCTAGTTGTTGGGGCTTAAATATTTTATGTAGTCAAGGTTTGCACGAGGTATCAATGGGTTTGGTCCTTGATAAATATTTGGGCAATTGTTTAACAAAGATTTTGAGCTTTAAAAGGTAGGCTATGACAGTCTATGCCATGATATGTAAGTTTGGTTTTTCGAAGTGTAATGGATCCAAAGAGATGTATTATTTAGGTGTGGTAATTTGTAAGCTTGACTTTCAAGATAACCAATAAGGTGTTTTCGCGTGATTATCGAGAAAACAATCACCAATATGTGTTTTTGCATAATCCTTCTTAAAAATAATATCTTTAAAAAGTTGATTCACTTTAAAAAGTTCTTTTTTAATGAAATTAATTTACCTTGAACCAATTTAAACTAATTTGTTTTAAGCTAGTTTTAATACCAACTCAAACATCACTATAACACAGACATTTACTTATTAAATACACATGTAAATATTTTTTTATAAAAAAAGAACAAAAGTTTTTTTCAATCAACAGATCCATCGGTAATTTCCTCTAGAAAATTTCACTATATCCGATCATAAACTTAATTTATATCGAGTTTCAAAATCATAAAACTCTCTTTCCCCTTCTCTTAGTTCTCAAAGCAAGGATCATCTCAAAAGCCATCAAAATATTATTCCTAATCATCCTGCTCAGAACAAAAACAATTTGAATTTCTGAGATAACATGAGACAAAATCACTTTCAATCTATTCATCATAGTATTTTCAATGATCTTGTAAATTACATTACATAGATTTATAAGCCGAAATTGTGACATCATTTCCAAATTCTTAATCTTTGGGATAGCAAAAATATGATTAATATTTTTCTAATTTGAACACATTTAAATTTTCACACTTAAGCTTTCAAAGAGTAAGAGTAACAATATATATATATATATGTATATGTATATATTTTGATGAGGACATCATATCATATTCTCCAATGAATAAAACAGAATAAGCTTCACCGAATAACTATTCTTTTGGTAGATTGGCACTTAAGATAGCTTCAATCTTCATCACAGAGAATTAAAAAGAAAAAAGGTTAGAAACTTGCTGCCCACTTGCCTATATCCTTAAGTGATGCAGAACAGATGGCCCTAGACTACCTAGAACGGTTGGACAGCTCCAAATCTAAGAGTATGGTTTACATTGTTTTACGTGCCGACCCAGATCGGGCCCCGGAGACCCTAGTCTGATTGGAAACGGGCTTCTGAATAAAACTAATTCTTTGTAATCAATGTGGTGGGATTTTAGCGAAAAAACAACGTTTAGGCCTCCAATTTAACAGTTTTAAGTTTTTAGGAAATTTCTTATTTTGTACTTGCCTAATTTCAATTTTCCTTTTCTTTTTACTTTAACCTTATAAATAAGGAGGCCATGTAATAGTAGATATTATTATTTTTCTGAATAAAATTAGGGTTTCTTTTCTCTTCGTGAGAACTACTGTATTAAGGGTTGAAGGCACAGCTCTTCTTCCTAGTTCTTTCTTCCACTAGCGTTTTACGTCATTAAGCCATGCACTATGTAGGGAAAAAAGTTCATACTCCAAAATCCAAACACCTCCAACAAACTCGAAAAGTATGTTGGCTAACTGTAGATATCAAATTTAGACAAAAACACGTAGGGCTAAACAAAACAGTAATGTACGTGAGAAAGAGTAGACAAGTGTATGAAAAAATATCTACAGAAGCAAAAAATGTAAGAAAACAAAAGAAGAAAGAAACAAAGAAGAAAAAGAGAAAGGATTAGTGAAAGAGAAAATAAGGAGAAATAGAGAGAACGAAAAGAGGCGGCCAAGAAAGGAAGAAAAAGAGAGAAATGACAAAAAAGAAAGAGATAAAGAGTAATGAAAAGTGTGAAGTAAAGGGCATGGTTGGTTGGAGTTTTCAAAAAGATTTTTGGGTTTTTAAAAACTGAAAACAGTTTTAAAAATCATAAAATATGTTTGGGGTATAGTTTTCAGACATAGTTTTTGTGCAATTTTAGAGTGGACAGAGGTTTATGGTGGCGTTGACCGTTCTTAGACGAGATGGCAAGCAAGCCCGTCAGGCTAGTTTCCCCCAGAGTTTCTAAGCAAGTATGAGAAGTTGAGAAACTGCTTGGAGTTTGTCAATTGAGTTCGAGGAGTTGACACTCAGTCAAAGCTGCTCAGAGCTTCGTGATTGAATCCGAGGAGTTGATACTCAGTTTGAACTGCTCAAAGTTTGGTGATTGAATCCATAGAGTGGACACTCGTTCTAAATTGCTAAGAGTTTGGTGATTTGAGTCTGAGGAGTTGATACTCAATCAAAGTTGCTTGACGCTTGGCAATTGAATCCAAGGAGTGGACACTCGGTCTAAACTGCTCAGAGTTTGGTGAGTTGAGTCCGAGGATTTGATACTCAATCAAAGCTACTCGGAGTCTTTGGAGAAGTAGGAGGAGTTGAACATGGACTCCAACTGCTCGGAGTCTTTGGAGAAATACTTTACTCTCCACTACAGTTCCAAGTTGACTAGTCTCCCCTTAACAACCACAATACGCCACAACCCATTCCATAACATTGTTTGAGCATTTGATGAATTAATTACTTCTTATTACATCTAACAACTCCATTCCGCAAATTTCTTCTCCAACTCTATTATTTAGTTGTCCTCAAATATAACTTGTTTAATTTCTCTTTGACTTGTACTTTAACATCCTAATGATTTTACTCACATAAGCTTTCCCTTCGTTGATATGGTCATGTCAAATTAGTATTTCTCTTACTTAGGAAAAATCTTAAAGATATACTTAAAATAACTCTCAACCCCAAAAAATTTCGAGAGTATCTATTTCCTTTTCCCTCATAACCATTTATCTTTTTATTAACAAATTCTCACTTCTGCTTCTCGAACGAATAAGTTTCCAACTTTCCAACTTCCTACTCATTTATACCTGTGGCATCTCGATTTATACTTAGACCCTTATTTTTAAATCTTGGACTTTATTTCTTCCCCAACTCATCGTTTTACACTTTTATTCCTTTTCTTTTCTGACTAAATCATCTATAACGTTATCAATAGCTTCTGACTTTTGAAGATTATACTTCATAAATACTTCCAACTGAATCATTAATCAAACGTAACCCACCCGTTCTTACATTTAGTTTAACATACTCCCAACTTTTTGTCATCCTTACTGATTCACACCATTTTTCTTTCATCCAATTGACAAAGCCCAGCACAAGCACCTCACAATTTTCCTCACCTTTCAAATTTTAATTATCTTTTTCTTTTTGCAATAACTGAGTGGTATCACATATTCTCTTATTTCTTAATTTTTTTATCGTTAGCTTGTCAACCTGTATTATCTCCAATTCTTTATTTCACCTCTATCTTTCTAACAAACCTTTATGTACTCAAACTTACTCTATTAACTTAACTACCCTTCCTTTTATATGATCATATGAATCTTTTGAGCATACAAAATAATTATAATAACTGTTAAATACCAAGCATAGGGAATACATGAATCAAGGAGCAAAAAGAGAGAGAGAGAATAATGTCTCAAAGATCACAGAGAAGGTGATGTAAAGGCTATTAAAAAATCATTTTGAATTAATAGAACTATTGACTTATTAATTAATGAACTGATTTCAGGAGAATTTTATTGAGAGTCATGTGAAGCTTTAAGAAAAACAGAAGGTAATAATGTAAATTTTATTTTTGAAATTTAGCATACATGAAATTTCCTGGAATTCAAAGTGGGAATTTTCAAAGGGTGTGAATTATGAAGAATTGAAGAATAAATTAGAAATTTAATATACATATTTTGTCAGGTGTTGACGATCAGCAACCTGGAGAAATTGCTGAGAGAAGCAGGAAAAGTAAGCTGGTGATCCGCGAATAGCTTTCAGTGCCACATTGTGAGTTAGATTTACTTTAAGTAATCTAAATAAAAATGAAATATCTAGTGATGATATTAAAATAAATTATTAGCTAATGCTTTGTTGGTAGATGATGAAAAATTGATTGATAGGTATGACATGAATTTTGGACATGTAGAAAATTATTACATGAGAAATAATATTTTGGAATAATAAGTTGATTTAATAATAAAAGCAATAAGTAAAATTCTTGATGAGCTATGGTTGATGTTTTGATACAAATTATGAGGAGATGAAATTTAGTGGATCTTGACAAGCTTTGATGGATGATTTGATGTGATTTGGGATGAGAGGAATTTAGTAGAAATTTTTTTATATAATTTGAGAAATATAAGGATAGTCAAAAGTAAATATTTGAATTTATGTTTGTTTTTTATATATATATATGTATATATATATATATATCATTGTTCATACGCATATGCATTAAATGAAAAGAAAAAAACCGGGAAGGCAACCAGTCTAATTGAAAAATCGTGACAACTGGTATGTGCTGGAAATAAAAGGGACACTATGACAGCCGGTATATGCTAGAAATAAATACCGTGACAGCCGGGACAAGCTATAAAGAAAAGAACCATAAAAACATTTCGAAATGTGGGAAGACATTCCCTAATAATAATTCATGCATTGTATCTGTTTTAAATATTGATTGCAGCATTAAATATGTTGATGTGTTGTGTGTTATTATGAAATTATTTATAGATGAATGAGTCTCATAGAGAGACAGTTATGGTGAGAAAGAAACCTAGAAGTATGATATGATAAGAACCATATAAATGGTAAACTTTATGATGTGAACCTCATTGCGAGGTAGTTATGAGACAATTAATGGTCTTGAGGTGAACCAATAAATAAGAAGAAAAGATTGATAGAGAATGAGACTTATGATATGTGTAGTGATAGAGGAATGCTAGTATCAAGTTGTATGAGATATAAATGATTAAAAATTGAAAGACTATTTATACAGATCGAGTACTTCTAGTAAATTTAATTCACTGAGCTTGTGAAGCTCACCCTTCATTGAACAATGATTTTAGGTAGCAAGCAGGACAAATAGTTTGGTGAGTTGAGGTTCAGATGAAATCATTTTCTGTAAGTCATGTACGTGTTAACATCATCATACTAATAAGAAAAGAAAATATAAATTTATTTGTAAATATTCATCTAATGTTTAAAGATCAGATTGATGTAACTCCCTGTTGAGGGTTGAGGATTGATGTAAAATTTTCTATTGGTGTTATTTATTTTTATTGTTGAATATATGTGTCGTGCTGAGATTTTCAAAATGTGATGACACCGTCTCAGGGGTGGCCAACCCGGGATGGGTCATTACAATTTCTACCTTTGTGTTATGTCGACCAGACTCTACATCTAAACAATATGAACTATAAGTAGCTATGAACAGTGAACCTATGTTGCATTGGGAATAATTTGTTCATGAAGATAAAAATTGAAAAAAAGCTAACTAAATAATAAATAATTCATTCATTTTTTTCATAATAAATAAAAATATATAAAATCATTAAAGATTTAAATTAAAAAATTAAACATAAAGAATCCTTTTAAGATAAAAAGATAGGCACATTTATAATTTTCAAATCTATAATCCATATATTCATTTTGAACTTGCTAGATAAACAGTTTATTCGACCTAGTATGTCACCTTGGGGAGCCCCTGTGTTATTTGTCAAGAAGAAGGATAGGACAATGAGATTGTGTACTGATTATAGACAGCTGAATAAGATCACCATCAAGAATAAATATCCTTTGCCAAGGATAGATGATTTGTTTGAACAGTTACAGGGAGCTAGGATGTTTTCTAAGATAGACTTGAGATTAGATTATCATCAATTGACGATAAAGGAGGGGGACATGCCTAAGACTGCTTTTAGGACACGTTATGGCCATCATAAGTTTATGGTCATGCCATTTGGGTTGACTAATGCACTTGCAGTGTTTATGGATCTAATGAATTGGGTGTTTAAACCATACTTGGATAGATTTGTGATTGTGTTTATTGATGATATTCTGGTATATTCCAAGAATGAAGACGAGTATATGCAACATTTAGAGATAGTGTTGAAAATTTAAGGAGAGAGAAATTATATGCAAAGTTATCTAAGTGTGAGGTTTGGTTGAGTGAAATATCTTTCTTGGCCCATGTTGTGTCAGGAAAGGGCATAGTAGTTGACCCACAGAAAGTAGAAGCAATGTTGAATTGGGAAAGACCCACTAGTATAAGTGAAATTAGAAGCTTTTTGGGGTTAGCTGGTTATTATAAGAGGTTTATTCAAAAAAAAATTATGATTGCTGGACCATTGTTTAGATCAACTAGGAAGGATATGAAGCTTAAGTGGTAAGAAGAATGTGAAAGGAGTTTCCAACTATTAAAAGAAAAATTGACTACTGCCCTGGTATTAGTGCTTCCTTCTAGTGATGAAGGATTTGTGGTATATAGTGATGCGTCACATCAGGGGTTGGGATGTGTGTTGATGCAACATGAGAAAGTTGTAGCTTATGCATCTAGGCAATTGAAGAACCATGAGAGGAATTACCTGACCCAAGATTTAGAATTGGCTACCATAGTTTTTGCTTTGAAGATTTGGAGACATTATCTGTATAGAGCCAATTGTGAATTTTTTTACTGGTCATAAAAGTTTGACGCATTTACCTATCCAGAAAGAGTTGAATTTGAGGCAGATGAGGTGGATGGTGTTGATTAATGATTATGACTATACAATTCATTATCATCCAGAAAAGGGTAATGTAGTAGCTGATGCATTCAGTAGAAAGGCTACAGGGAGATTAACTACTATTAGGAGTCATAATACTAACTTGATGATAGAATTAAGAAAAATAAAGATGCAGTTGAGTGTCAATGATAAAGGAGTATTGATGGAAAATATGGTGGTACAATCTTCTATTATTGATCGTTTATTACATATGTAGGGTAGAGATGAAGGGATAGAGAAGATCAGGCATGAAGTATTGAGTGGGAAGCTGACTGATTTTAGAATTAGACAAGATGGTATGGTGGTACCGGGGCATAGAATTTGTGTTCCCAATGATGTTGAGATGAGAAAGGGGATACTATGGGAGACTCATGATTCTGTATATTCCATGCACCTGGGTAATAATAAGATGTACAGGGGATTGAGACAGAATTATTGGTGGTCAGGAATGAAGAAGGACATAGCAGAACATATTTCTAGATGTTTGACTTGTCGACACATGAAATCTGAGAATAGATATCCAGCAAGTTTATTACAACCTCTTCCAGTACTTGAGTGGCCATAAGAGAACGTGAGCATGGATTTTGTCTCTGGTTTACCCCGTACCTAGAGGGGTCATGATGCAGTATGGGTTATAGTAGATAGACTTTCTAAGTCTTCACATTTCCTTCCTATTAAAACTACCTGGAGTCCTAAAAAGTTGGCTGAATTGTATGTAGCGGAGATTGTAAGATTACATGGAATACCTTTGAGCATTGTATTAGATAGAGATTCTAGATTTACGTTTAGATTTTGGAGAGGTTTTCAAGAAGCTATGGGTACGCAATTGCTATTTAGTATAGCTTTTCATCCACAAACTGATGGGCAGACGGAGAGAATCATCAGAATACTAGAAGATATGTTGAGGCCAAGTGTATTGAGTTTCTCAGTGAGCTGGGATGCTTATTTTCCTTTGATTGAATTTGCGTATAATAATCAGTATCAAACTAGTATTGGGATGACACCATTTGAGGCTTTATATGGTATGAGGTGTAGAACTCCAGTATGTTGGGAAGAAGTTGGAGAGAGAAAGATATTTGGTCCAAAATGATAGATTTGACTACTGAGAGGATCAAACTAGTAGAGAGAACCTTAGAGTAGCATAGAACATGACCTCTCGAGTTTCAAGTTGGTGATTGGGTATTTTTGAAGATATCTCCATGGAAGGGTGTGTTGAGGTTTAAAAATAAAGGAAAGTTGAGCCTGAGATTTGTAGGGCCATATGAGGTGATTGAGAGAGTTAAACCAGTAGCATATAGATTGTATTTGCCTCCAGAGTTAAAGCAATTACATAATGTGTTTCATGTGTCACTTTTGAGAAAGTACTTACACGATGAATCACATAGTATCTCGAATCAAGCGATAAAACTTAGGAAGATTTGATTTTTATGCAAGTACCAGTCAGAATTCTAGACAGAATAGAACAAGTCTTGTGCAATAAAGTCATTCCTTTGATTCAAATATTATGGCGGAACAAAGATGTTGAAGAAATCACTTAGGAGCATGAAACTAGAATGAGGAAAGAATACCCCTAACTCTTTCATGAATTAGGTAAGGAAATTTCATTGATGAAATTTTTGTAAGGTGGGTAGAATTGTAATACCCGTATTCGTGAAGTAAGGGTAAAGAAGTAATTTGATAAATATGACATGAAATTAAAATAATATATATGTGAAAGATTTACTATTGAATAAAATAATTCTTTTGAAGAAAAAAACCAGACGCATGGCAGTGTAAAGAAAAAGAAAAAGGAAAAAAAAAAAATTTGAAGCGTCCAGATAGAGGAAAAAATAAAAAGGAAAAGGAAAAAAAATATTTTAAATTTTTTTTTTTAAAAAAAAAGTGGCAATAAGTGTTGCCTTCAGTGACACTAATCCTCAAAATGAGAATTGTGGACACTGAGTGCAATTGTAAAAAGCGATGCAATGGTGCCGCTGTAAAATTTTATTATTTATATTGAATTGTTTTATTAGTTTTACCAAATCCTATTTGGTTTTTTCCAATCTCAAATCTGAACTACTATATTTCTTTAAATACTTGGAGACCAAAAGAAAAATTGAAAGAGTAAAATTTTGAAGGGGTTTACGAGAGAATTTTATAGAGACTCACAGAAAGCTCTTAGAAAAACAAAAGGTAATAATGTGAAATTTATTTTTGAAATTTAGCATACATAAAATTCCTGAAATTAAATGTGGAAATTTTCAAAGGGTGTGAATTATGAAGTAATTGAAGAATAAATTAGAAATTTTAATATAAATATTATGTCAGGTGTTGACGATCATCAACCAGGGAAAATTACTGAGAAGAATAGAAAAGGCAAGGAAGTGATCCACATGTAGCACTAAGTGCTACGTGGTGAGTTAGATATACTTTAAGTAATCAAGATAAAAATGAAATATATAGTGATAATATTTGAATAAATTATTAACTTATGATTTGGTGGTAGATAAAAATTGGTTGATAGCTATAATTGGAATAAATGATGTGTATAATTTTTTTTTTTATGAAAAATAATATTATTGGAATAATGAGCCGATTTAATAATAAATGTGATAAGTGAAATTCTTGATATGATATATGAGGAGAAGAAATTAGTGAAATTAATCAAAAAGTAATTTGAGTAGAATCAGGATAACAAATTTGAATGTCTGAATACATGTGTGTTTTTACATTATTGTACATATGCATAGTTCATATCATTGTTCATATGCATATACATGAAATAAAAGAACCAGGAGGGCAGCCAGTCTAAATGAAAACCGTGACAGCTGGTATATGCTGGAAATAAATGAACCGGGAGAGTAGTCGGTCTAAATAAAATAAAAGAACTGGGAAGGCGCTGGTCTAAGATAAAACATGTTGACATGTGGGAAGACGTTCTCAATAATAATAACATTTAAATTCATGCATTGCATTTGCTTTAAATATTGATTGTCATTACTTGAGATGCTAAAGTATTATTCATGATTGTAAATTTATTGATAGATGAATGAGTCTCACAGAGAGACATTTATGCTGAGAACAAAAATATGTAAATATGAAATGATTAGAATTATCTGGGTGACTGATTTTATGCTGTGAACCTCATAATGAGGTAATTATGAGATAGAATTTATAGTCTCAAGATGATGATTAATTATATGAGAAGAAGAGATTTATAAAGGATGAAGATTTGATATGAGTAGTGATAATAGAATGTTATTATCAAAATATATGAGATATAGATGAATGAATATTGGAAGACTAATTATATAAATTGAATACTTCTAGCAAGTTTAATTCACTAAGCTTGTGAAACTCACTCTTCCTTGTACAATGATTTCAGGTAGCAGGCAGGACAGATAGAATTGTGAGCGGAGATTCATATTAAATCATTTTCTGTAAGCCACGTGGTCCACATCCTCAGACTAATGAGAAAGAAAAAAATATTTGTAAATATTCATGTATAATATGTTGTATATACTATTTAGTTGAGATCTGAATTATTTAACTCCCCTGTTGAGGGTTAAGGATTTATATATGTAAATCATTCAGTTGTTTTTTTATATTGTTTCATATATGTGTCGTGTTGGGATTTCAAAACGTGACGACACTGTCTCGTGGGTGGCCAACCCAGGATGGATTATTACACATGCTCCCGGATACCAGGAAGTTCCGAGCCTTGTTGTTTGACTACAGCTGGTGGCTCGGGTGGTGTGGCCGATAGTGTTCTTGATAAGATTCTTGGGCAGCATTGTAACAGATGAGTTCTTTTGACTTCACAATATTAACGAGTATTCCCACGAACGATGCCAATCTGTTGATGTCAAAAATCTGCCAGGAATTTGAACAGCTAGAAAATGGAACCTGCGCGCACAAAATTAGTAGAAATTCTAAAAGTTGCAGGATGACCAAAGGGGTTGTGCCTATGAGGGACCTTCTGATGCCTAAAACTTATTTATTCTTGTTCATTCCTATCGTAACAAGATGGACTTTACCTAGGCTAAGAATGGACCAACTCTTAAATCTTGGATGGAAATTTATTTTACCTATTTCCCTCGGTAATCTATTATTAACAACCTCTTCCCAACTCCTTTCACTATAAAGAAAAAATGAATACGACATTCATGACTTGGTTCAAACAAGAGAAAGAAACAAAGATATAATTATTCATATATATTTACGATATGTTCCCTACGGTAACTGGGTTTAGGAATTATGGTCAACAAACAGTACGAGCAGCAAGTTACATTGGTCAAAGTTTCATGATTCAAATCGTTTACTTGTAACTATTCAATATCCTTATGAAAAATTAATAACATCATAGCGTTTCCTCAATCGAATCCATTTTGAATTTGATAAATGCATTGCTTGTGAAGTATGTGTTCGAGTATGTCCTATAGATCTGCCTGTTGTTGATTGGAAATTTGAAACTGATATTCGAAAGAAACGATTACTTAATTACAATATTGATTTCGGAATCTGCAAATTTTGTTGTAACTGCTTTGAGTATTGTCGAACAAATTGTTTATCAATGACCGAAGAATATTAACTTTCTACTTATGACCGTCACGAATTGAATTATAATCAAATTGCTTTGGGTCGTTTACCAATGTCAGTAATTGATGATTATACAATTCAAACAATTTTGGATTCGCCTCAAAGAAAAAAAATGGATAAATCTTTTGATTTGATTAAGGAATAATCGAAAAGTACTAAGGTTCATTTTTAGCTTAAAAGAATGAGGCCTTTCTCTTTGCTTGGTCAATAACTACATATTCCGACTATAAATTGGTTGATGAGACTTACGACTTAATTTTTATTGAAAATCTATTAAAATAATATATTCATAATTATTTTGAAATATGTAGGTTCAAAATATCCTTTCGAATAAAGAAAAGAACGAAATTGTCCAATAACGATACCCGTACCTACATCAATTCATACCTATTTGATTAGAATTTAAGAACGTATCCAAAAAAAAATAAAAATTCCTTGTCAAGTCAATAAGGTCATGAAAAGCATTTCGATTTATTTATCTCTTATTTTACATATAATGGATTTGTCTGGACCAATACATGATTTTCTTTTAGTGTTTCTGGGATCAGGTCTTATATTAGGAGGTCTGGGAGTGGTATTACTTACCAACCCAATTTTTTCTGCCTTTTCATTGGGATTTGTTTTTTTTTTTTTTGTATATCCTTATTCTATATTTTATCAAATTCCTATTTTGTAGCTGCTGCACAGCTCCTTATTTACGTGGGGGCTGTAAATGTTCTAATCATATTTGCTGTGATGTTCATGAATGGTTCAGAATATTACAAAGATTTTAATCTGTGGACCATTGGGGATGGGATTACTTTGTTGGTTTGTACAAGTATTCTTGTTTAGTTAATTACTACTATTCTGGATGTGTCATGGTACGGGGTTATTTGGACTACAATATTATATCAGATTCTAGAGCAAGATTTGATAAGTAATAGTCAAGAAATTGGAATTCATTTATCAACAGATTTTTTTCTTCCATTTGAACTCATTTCAATAATTCTTTTAGTTGCTTTGATAGGTGCAATTGTTGTGGCTCATCAGTAATAAATCTTTATAATTAGAAAGAGCAATCCAAACCAAATAAAACTTTTTTTTTTCTGTGTTCTCACACTCATTTCCCTTCAATTCTATTTGAATACCTAAAATAGAACTTTTTTTATTCGATCTATTACCAAATGAATATATTAGTCCATATTTGTTATATTATAGTCAATCGAATCCGTTGAATTATTGTTCATATTGGAATGAATTTAAATTGATAAGGAGTTGATCAATGATGCTTGAACGTGTACTTGTTTTGAGTGCCTATTTATTTTCCATCGATATTTATGGATTGATCACGAGTCGAAATATGTTTAGGGCCTTTATGTGTCTTGAACTTACACTGAATGCGGTTAATATGAATTTTGTAACGTTTTCTATTTTTTTTTTTTTATAATCATCAATTAAAAGGGGATATTTTCTGCATTTTTATTATAGAAATAGCCACCGCTGAAGCAGCTATTGGATTAGCTATTGTTTCGTCAATTTATCGTAACAGAAAATACACTCGTATCAACCAATTGACTTTGTTGAATAAGTAGCATTAATCATAAAAATGATCATATTCATCAATTAAAATTTGACTTTGCATGTATAATACGTTGTAACCCATTAAATAAATCATATTTGAGAAAATGCAAGAAATCAAAGTATACTGGCCCTCTCTTATGAGTTGATCCAGAACTCAATTGACTAGAAAAATTCTGGTAAAGTAAATCATTGATTCATCTAGTGTTGAAATATATGATTCATTTACAAGTTTACTAGATTGAAAATTTATGACATTCAAAAATTTATAGATCCTATGTCACTTTCAGTCAATTTAATTTGGTAGTTTTACAAGATTAAGGGTAGTAATAGTCCGAGAGTAGTGACCTTCTTAGCTAATTTCCCTTCATGCTTTCTGGCTTTTAGTAAATACTAATGTCATTCTATGCAGATGTGGATACTTTTTGGAGGCATTCAAATCAAGTATGACTTCAACAATTGCATAAGCACCACGGTTATCCTCGTGTGCTCCTCTACGATAGATTGATTTAAAATCCGAGTGGTTTATTCTTTTCCAGGTTTGCAATTTGTGATCAGGTTCTTCCATAAATAAACTGTTCGCCCCTTCATTTTAATACACACTGATACAACTTCCATGAAGTTCCCAACTTTTTCTTCTTAAGTATTCAAATCATTTATATTTGTATGCATTTGTCATTATTTGGGTTCTAAGGATTAATTTAGGTTTTGTTTAAAAGATATCCTCAAAAATGACAAAGTAATCAGCATAATTATTTTTGTGCTTCCTTTCTCTTTTTTTTTGTAATATTTTATGTGACACAAACATATCATAAGGAATGTTTATATTCAATATCTAATACCTAAAAATTAAGCGTAATGGATGAGTCATAACTACTAATCCGGTTATTCAGTAACAACAAGTTTATCGAGAAGCATTTGAATATTTAATTTGAAAGTCAATTAATCTTGTGATTGGATGATATCCTCATTAGACAAGACATTCACAAAGATAATAGTGTTAAAAATTTGTTAAAGCGATTTCTGAAATTACAAAGAATTTCTTAAATCTTTTTTGCAAATTTTTTTAATTAGTTTCAAACAATATTTATTAATATTACAATTAGAGTTGTGAGCGGAGATTCAGACTAAATCATTTTCTGTAAGCCACGTGGTCCACATCCTCAGACTAATGAGAAAGAAAAAAAAATATTTGTAAATATTCATGTATAATATGTTGTATATCCTGTTCAGTTGAGATCTGAATGATGTAACTCCTTGTTGAGGGTTGATGATTTATATATGTAAATCATTCAGTTGTTGTTTTTATATTATTGCATATATGTGTCATGTTGAGATTTCAAAATGGGATGACACTGTCTCGGGGGTGGCCAACCCAAGATGGGTTATTACACATGCTCTCGGATACTAGGAAGTTCCAAGCCTTGTTGTTGACTACAGCTGGTGGCCGAGGTGGTGTGGTCGATAGTGTTCTTGGTAAGATTCTTGGGCGGCATCGTAACAGATGAGTTCTTTTTACTTCACAAGATTAAGCAGTATTTCCACAAACAACACCAATCTGTTAATGCCAAAAATCTGCCAGGAATTCGAACAGCTAGAAAATGGAACCTGCGCACACGAAATTAGTAGAAATTCTAAAAGTTAGTATAGGGCTTTGGAAAATATGAGAGCTGTGTAAAATAAAGAGTTGTGAGTAATGAGTGAATGTACCTTTTGATAGTGAAAGCTCCCTTATATAGTTTGTCGGAGCAGAGTCCGGTTAGGAGAGTGATTGATCACTAAGTATTAAGATAAGAATAAAATTCCTGTAGATAAGATTGAAGTTATCCATAAGTTAGAATAATCTGTCCATAAGTTATAATTTATTAAATAATAATTTATCCATAAGCTGGAGTGTTGTAGTGGTACCAAGACATTGGTATAGAATTACCATTATGTCCTTTGCCAAATACCACCGTTTAATTGGCAAATCTATGAAATTACCATTTTGCTCTTCGAGGTTGCCACGAGTCACGATATCATTGGATGAAGAATTTTCCCTTATATCACTACCCATGTCACAGTCGCTATCGCATGTGGGAAACACAAAGTAATTGATTGTGAATGAAGCTTAAGGTTGAAGGTCCATAATGGAATCGTGAAGACACTTGAGAAAGTAAAGTTTGCTCCATCTCTCACTAAAAATATCATCTCTTTAGGGGAGCTTGATAAGATGGGATATACATGGACTGCGAGGAATGGAGATATGCAAGTTCTTAATGATCAAATGTAGTGTTGAAGGAGGAATGGAGATATGCAAGTTCTTAATGATCAAATGTAGTGTTGAAGGCTACTATAAACAAGAAAGACTTGTATGTGGTTGATGGGAATGTTTTGCTTAGAAAATTAGGTGGAGGAGACATGGAATGACCAAAAAGAATGATTACACCAACCAAGAAGAGAGTTAGATTTGTTGATGAGGTGGAGAATTTGAGCCAACTTCCATGAAGTTCCCAACCTTTTCTTCTTAAGTATTCAAATCATTTATATTTGTATGGATTTGTCATTATTTGGGTTCTAAGGATTAATTTAGTCTTTGCTTAAAAGATATCCTCAAAAATGACAAAGTAATCAGCATAATTATTTCTGTGCTTCCTTTGTCTTTTTATTGTAATATTTTATGTGACACAAACATATCATAAGGAATGTTTATGTTCAATAACTAATACCTAAACCTTGAGCGTAATGGATGAGTCATAACTACTAATCCGGTTATTCAGTAACAAGAAGTTTATCAAGAAGCATTTGAATATTTAATTTGAAAGTCAATTAATCTTGTGATTGGATGATATCCTCATCAGACAAGACATTTACAAAGATACTAGCGTTAAAAAATTGTTAAAGCGATTTTTGAAATTGCAAAGAAATTCTTAAATCTTTTTTGCAATTTTTTTTAATTAGTTTCAAATCATATTTATTAATATAAAACGCCTCATGCTTTATCCAACCGTCATGAATATTATAGTTTCCTGAACTTCATCATTTATAGGTCTCCAGTTGGTAGCATGGCTGTTGAAAAATAAGAGGCCTTGTAATAAATGCCCTTGCTAGACTAGCATTATGCTCTCTCGTACACTTTGCTTCTGATTGATAGACTTGCAAAAGATATTTTTCAAGTTTTCCGCAATACGGTTTGATAGACTTACAAAGATACCATCATGAATATTATTGTATCAAATGACAATAAAAATTAGAGATGCAAATCTGTCAATTAATTGAACTGAAACTTTTGCAATTCCAATCTTCATAATCGTTACTGAAACCAAAACCATGCATAATGCAGATAAGCCTACCGAATTATTTTGGTTAATTCAGTGTGGTATTCGGTATTGAGGTCTTCGTACAATTTTTTTGGCCCATAATTATAACTAATTGTGCTTTGGGTCCTTTAAATTTTATTTGATCGCAAAATTACAAATAGTTTTATCAGAGTTAACCAGTATCTTGAACTTTGATTAGAAACATTGGCTCAAAAGTGGAAAATTGTATAGGAGCTTTGGGCCAACTTTTCCCAACGGACCATTTTTTTTTAATAGAATGGACCTAAACTTCTGATTCAGTCTTACAAAATATTGCTTCTATAACTTCTCTTTCTTGAGATTTCTTTGGACTTTGTTATGTCCAAAGAAATCTGTGGAATTTTTTCTTGAGATTTCTTGAGATTTCTATAATATTCAGTCTTACAAACCATTTTCTTGAGATTTCTGTGGAATTTTTTTATCGTTTCTGTCATTTATATTAAAGAGCGCTAATCGAAGTATGCGACTCTCATTTCGTATACACTAGAGTAATTATTGCTATACTTTTTAAGTTACGACTCTACTGTCAAATATGAATATTTGGGTGTATCAAAAAACTACAGCTAACATAGTTTTAGCATAGCAACACAACCATAACACCTACCAAAGTGGATGATCTGCTGATCAACGAAAGTATTAGATCCAACAAGTGGATGATCGAGTGCGGCTCACCACGGCTGCCGGCTGTTCAATCTTGATAGTAACTGTTTCAGTCTCTATCTCCTCTGTCGACTCCTCCCGTGGCTCAGGCTCTGGCAATACTCCATCAGTTGCAACTGCTCTATTATCCATGCACGAAGTATTCGTGCACTGATCAGTACTCACTGTCTCTGTCAACTCTAGTGGCAACTGATCTGCTCTCAGATCATCACAAGCAGCTGCCCTGTACCGCATATGCTCAAAGTAGCACCTCAATCCTCTAGACGAGGAAGGCGAGGTACTCGTCAGGGAGCTCGAGCTCAACGATGTCGATGGAGATGAACTACTGGCGGTCGATGTTGATAAACTGTTGCCGGTCGTGTCTAAGTTGCTCAGCACAGAAAACATGTTTTCCGAAGCAGGGATAGGTGGAGGTCGCACAAGCTCTAAGAAGATCACAAAGGCCAGAGCTAAGAACAACACAAGAAACAGATAGCTGCAACATTTTAAAGTAAGTTAGATATTCATAATAAGTCTAAATGAATGCAGATATCCAATTTAATTTCAAACGAAGATACCTTTTGCTTCCAAGATCTACTGTCTTTCTCTGTGGTCTCCGATCTTCAAGAGCTGTGACTGAACAGAGCAAGAAAATTGACAATAATGGCCCAGAAAAACAATTTATGTAAAACCTTTAACTATTGCAAGAAAATGGTGATAGAAATTGAAACTTACCCGGTGGATGATCAATGAAGAACCATGCAAGAAAAACAAGAATGGCAGAAAAGAAAATTGCAATCAGATACAAAGGAAGATGCTGTTTGGCCATTTCTTCTCTTGTGAATCGGATTTTTCTGGAGAATGAAGTATGAAAATGGAGAATACAAACGAAATGAAGTATGAAAATGAGAATGCACAAGCAAACAGACATCCACGCAGCGAAATCTGTTAAGGCCGTTCTCAACGCCTTGTAATTGTTTTGAAAGGATGCGCCGCGTTCAATTTCTTTACTATTTTTTTACTTTCTGTTGTCTGTTTGTTATCCTTACAGTTACGGTACTGTGTACTGTCACAGTACTTATTTTAACAGTTTTACTGTTACTACAGTTTGAAGGACGAAGGAGATGCATCACATGCCCAATTTTATTGGATGACGGTTATTATAACTTGCTGAAACGAGGTTGATTATTTATTAAGTTTTTTGTCTGAATTAGCTGGGCAAATTGGGGATTTAACTTAAAGTTTTTGTCTTTGTTTCTTGATGATCACTGATTTGTGGTAGTGAATGTGATTTTTGGGTACCAACGGTGATATTTGAATTTGGAGCCGACTTTGTTAGTTTATCAAATTTGGAGTATATATCATTGTTTGTCCCACCAAAAAATAAAACTGACTTTGGCTTGAGTTCTAGGAAAATGCTGGCAATTCGGAAAATACTGACTTTGTTAGTTTATCAGTCATAAATGCAAGCATATTTTATGATCTTATTCAGCATTTTCTTATCTTTGGCATATTAATTAGGTTGAACAAATGGTGGAAGCTAGGCAACAAACCAATGTTTCTCTATCAAGGCAGCTCAAAATGAATGAAAACACAATTGTGCAATCACCTCTCAGCACTGAGTCTGGTACTTCCCTTGACATCCTACATTAGTATTAGCAGCGTTTCATTATGGTTCTATAAAGCTGGAGCATATTACATTGATTTTGCAAGCTATAGCATATTGGAATGTAATTCTAATTTCATGGTAATTGATTATGATTTATCATATATGGAATTATGATGCAGTTTACACTGTACAGTATTCGTGTCCTGATATTAGATTTTGGTTAGTGGTGCTACTACATTGTAGTTCTCTGTACACTGTATAATATTGATGTCCTGATATTATATTTTGATTAGTGGTGTTACTATATGGTAGTTCTCTGCATTAAACTTGCAGGTTGAGGTTGTTTGTTTTACCAATCATGATAGTTTTGAATTATTTTGTCAAATGACCTTAAAACGAAAATCTCAAATAAATCTGTGTTTTGTTAGAAAATAGCTACATGTCTTTTTTAATGAAAATCCGATTTCATTAACAAGAAGAACAAAAAGCAGCATCAGCACAGATCAGAGGCATTACAGTAGTTGGGGCCTCTTCTAACCAAATATGCATTCCATCTTGGCATCTACAAAAGGAGCCAGTTTGGCTAACCTATCAGCTACCTTATTAGCATCTCTACAGAAATGCGGACAAAAACAGATTTCAAAACCTTTCATAAGAACTTTTGCCTCCTCAACAAAGTTACCATAAGCTGCAAGACAAGGTTGAGTAGAGTTGATTTAATTGCGTTAACAACAGCTTGGGGATTGGATTCTGACACCACCTTTTGGAAGCCAAGCTGCAACACTATCTCAAAACCATCCCTAACTGCCGTAGTTTCAATCATGCACACCTCACTCATCAGCGGTTTCCTAGCAGACATTACAGCCATAACTTGTTGATGCAGGAGGATCCGAGTCAGATGATGTTGAGTTGTCAGATAACACGTTGTTGGCACTGAGGTACCTAGAGTTGCCAGATCAGTGCAAAACTGGTAGGTGGACTACCTAGAACAGGCCACGGGCTCAAATTGAGCCCCGAATGACCCTAGTCTTATTGGAAATGGGCTTCCGGACAAAACTTAAGCTTTTAGCCGTAAGTGTCATCATTTTTAAGCAAAAAAACGACGTTTAGGCCCTCAATTTGGTAGCTTTATGTTTTTAGGAAACTTTTTATTTTTATTTTCGGCATTAATTTAATTTTCTTATTTTAGCTTAACCTTATAAATAAGGTTTTAGGGTTTAGTAAACATTATTATTGATTTGCATAATTTTGAATAAAATTTAGAGTTGTTCCTCTGTTTTTAGGGTTTCTTTCTCTTGTGTTATTTTCTTCCATGTGAATTATCTGTTGAAAACTAGTCTGCAGAATAATCGCTATTCTGCCCGGAGTCAGTTGGTATCAGAGCTTCAGCATTTTCCTAGGGCAAGATTTAATCAGTTCCATGGCTAGTGGTCGTGGTTGTTACGGGCAGGTTCGAACGAGGAAGTCCCACGCCATGATCGTAACATTCAGGATGCGATGATTGAGAATTTATAGAGGTAAGTCACAGAGTTAACCTAGCGTCTAGCGGCGCAGAATTTCGGTGATTGTGAGATGGAAGATCACGATTCCGATTCTAGTTTCGAAAACCCGCATCACAATCCTGCTCGATTCTGGGAGCACTGTGGTTGGGAAGAATGTTATGGAGACCTCGGTTTCAGAGTGGATCTGCCCGAGTTTTCTGGTACGTTACAGGCCGAGGGATTCGTCGATTGGTTGAATGAAGTGGAGCGTATTTTCGAGTATAACGAAGTCACAGATCGTGTTAAGGTGAAACTGGTCGCCATTAAACTGAAGGGCAGAGCATCTGCGTGGTGGGAGCAGTTGAGGCGCTCGCGCGATCGGCAGGGCAAGACCAAGATCACAGATTGGGGGAAGATGAAGAAGAAGATAAAGGGTCACTTACTTCCTTTCGGCTACACTCAAATCTTGTTTCAGAGACTTCATTCATTGAGGCAAGGCATGAGATCGGTGGATGATTACACAGAGGAGTTCTATCAATTGATAGCCCGGAATGATTTATCTGAGACAGAGGAGCAGATGGTGGCACGGTATTTGGGGGGATTACGGTAGCCCCTGCAGGATGTCCTCAACCTTCACTCGTTGTGGACCGTTTCTGAAGCATACCAGCGTGCACTTGCGGTGGAAAAACAGCAGAACAGGAGAGGCCAATGAACCGAAGCAGTGATCAAAGTAGTCGACCAGTTCGCCCTCAAGAATTTCGTCTTACCCAGCAACAACCCCAAGGTAACCCTAGCTCAAATATTAGATGTTTCAGATGTGGTGAACAGGGACATAAATCGACTGAGTGCAGAAAGCCTGCTAGTCAGAAGGGCAAAAATCTCCTAATTGAGAACGATGTGGTAAACGAAACTGAGGAGATTGGAGAGCCTGTGTATGACGATGATGAAGATGGAGATGTTGGGTATGTGAAATAGAAGATTGCAAAGAGGACGAAAGAATTTGTTGGTCTTGATGAGCAGGAAGTTGTTTATGATGGGGAGCGATTGGAGGATCAGAGGCCTATTGATGACATCAGTAAGCACAATAGCACAATGAAGTTTCTCAAGTCAGATGCTATACTATACTTAATCAAACGATGACAAGGGGAAAGAGTCCAGAACTGGTTAGCTATTTCTCAATTGCGTAACACCTGTATGGAGGTCTCCACGTCCTCACCACAAAGAAAATGAACCCCATGCATGGTGATTTTCCTTCGCCAAAGCCACTCGTTTGTTGGCAAATCTTCCTGCATCCTCTTCACAACACCTTTTTGTCTTGAATGGCATATGTTCTCTCATCAGGGCCTTTTTGTTTCTTATATTTCATTGAAAGAGACGTTCTTTATCATGTTCATTTATAATCTGGGGCTGGTGCTCTTGTCAAACCTAGAAACAAAGGAAAGTTTATGTTCAATATGTGCCTCTTTTGTGATGAAATAATAACGCTTTATAAGATAATCATTCTTTTACACACTCCTTCCCACTCTTATCATAAGAATCCGGATTCTTCTTTTTCTTCTCCCCTGTTATTTGCAAACTGATCGAGTGCTATTATGAAATTTCTTTCTTTTCTTAAACACTATTATTTTCCTTCTACAATAATCAGTAAGGTTTTTTAGTAGTTAACTTGGAACTTTTGGTGTCAAGTCTAAAGAACTAAAAGGGTGACCATGCTTTTTCAGTTGACATTAGCTTTTCAAATGTCTCATTAAGTTCTTGTATATTGATCCACTTGATTTTATCTGCGCTTCATGTTTATAGTTGCAGAGCTGATCAAAAGGTGCAATGCAATAGGGTCAATGAGCGGGACTTTAACTGTAAGCATCATTTGTGGATTCAATAATCACAAGGTGAAATTCAATATATGTGTCTACTGTTATATTATTCCCTATGTACGCGTGTTACAGGAAGCTCAGCAAATTCCTCAAGGTTTCCCATCATCTTCATATCAACAAGAGCTATTGACATCCGGATCACTATCAAATCCTCCGGGCAACCTTGCCAAGTCATTTGTTCAAGAAGCAGGTTCTTCAGTTCATGCAGCGTTGAGAACAGATAATATTGCACCTAATGAGGTAGTGGCCTCAGAATTGAATGATTTGCAGAATTTATGTGTATTATATCTATGCATGCATATCCATTCTAAACAAACGCGATTCAAGTTTTGGTGCTAAATGCAAATAAACTTTAATCAAACTGAAGAAGCTGATATTGCATCAGATATTTCACAGGGAGCTGACCTAATACCTCCAGGATTCAACAAACATTTACCAAAATCAATTTGGGTGACCGAAAAATGATGAGAAAGCATGCATGGAGAAATCAGTATCACCTATGGTAGCAAACTGTAGCCATCTTTGGGATTCAAATTATAAATATTTTGCATGCAGGCAGACAAATAATATCTATGTAACCATGGTGGATGTAAGGCTTTAATCTTCTTAAGATTTGTTTAAAGGATGTGGTCTGTTTATCATTGTAAGCATTTCAAAGGGTTGATTTGATTGAAATTACAGTCATGCGCCCTCTCTCACTTACGTAATGAAGCAAATAGTTGATGCATTAAGTATCACTTTGAAATGATAACTTTTATATTTCAAAGGATTCTTTTATCAAATATCAAACATCTTTATTTTTGTTTTCCTGATTTTCATCCCATCAGATATGCAGTCTTACTTTTACGTTTTTGTTGTGTAAAATGTCTATACTTTTATCAGGTTTCTTTGAATACTTGAATTAAAATAAAATAAATGCTTTTATATGTGTAACATAATTTTTCAAAACAGATCAATATTTAAGTTTGAATACTCTCCTACACTGATCCACTCCTACTGGCATTAAGAGATCCATCCTTTTGTTCAAATGAGCTGACGCAGGAGGATCCAAGTCAGATGATACAGAGTTGGCAGATCAACGCAGAACTGACAGGTGGACTGCCTAGAACGGGCTACGGGCTCAGATCAAGCCCGAAAGACCCTAGTTTGATTGGAAACGGGCCAATGAACAAAATTTGATTTCTTTATAATCAACCTCAACATTTTTAAGCCAAAAAACGACGTTTAGGCCCTCAAATTGGCAGTTTAATGTTTTTAGGAAACTTTTTATTTTAGTTATTTTAATTTCAGCCTTAATTTAATTTTTCTATTTTGTTTCGACCTTATAAATAAGGTCTTAGGGTTTCGTAAACATTATTATTGAATTTGCATAATTTTAAATAAACATCAGAGCTGTTTCTCTTCATTGTTTTTTAGGGTTTTTCTTGTGTTACTCCCTGTGAACGATCTGTTCGACTAGCCTGCAGAATAATCACTATTCTGCCCGGCGTCAGTTGATATCAGAGCTTCAGCGTTTTCCTAGGGCAAGATTTCATCAGTTCCATGGCTGGTGGTCGTGGTCGTGGTCGTCGCGGGCAGGTTCCGAACGAGAAAGCCCCACGTCGTGATCGTAACGTTCAGGATGCGATGATTGAGGATTTACAGAGGCAAGTTGCCGAGTTAACCCAGCGTTTAGCGGTGCAAAATTTCGGAGATCGTGAGATTGAAGATCACGATTCCGATTCTAGTTCCAGTTTCGAAAAACCACATCACAATCCTGCTCGATTCTGGGAGCACCGTGGTCGGGAAGAACATTATGGAGACCTCGGATTCAGAGTGGATCTACCCGAGTTTTCTGGTACGTTACAGGCCGAGGGATTCGTTGATTGGTTGAATGAAGTGGAACGTATTTTCGAGTACAAGGAAGTCCCAGATCGTGTGAAGGTGAAACTGGTCGCCATCAAACTGAAGGGCAGAGCATCTGCGTGGTGAGAGCAGTTGAGGCGTTCGCGTGATCGGCAGGGCAAAGCCAAGATTACAGATTGGGAGAAGATGAAGGGTCACTTCCTCCCTTTCGGTTACACTCAGACCTTATTTCAGCGTCTTCATTCGTTGAGGCAGGGCACGAGATCGGTGGATGATTACACGGAGAAATTCTATCAGTTGATTGCCCGAAACGACTTATCTGAAACAGAGGAGCAGATGGTGGCACGATATTTGGGGGGATTACGGCAGCCCCTACAGGATGTCCTCAGCCTTCACTCGCTGTGCACAGTTTCAGAGGCATATCAGCGTGCACTTGCGGTGGAGAAACAGCAGAACAAGAGGCCATTGAACAGAGGCGATCAAAACAATCGGCCAGTTCGCCCTCAGGAATCCCATCCTGTCCAGCAACCACCTCAAGGTAACCCTAACCTGAATATTAGATATTTCAGATGTGGTGAACATGGGCATAAATCACCTGAGTGCAAGAAGCCTGCTAGTAATAAAGGTAAAAAATCTACTGATTGAGGATGATGAAGTAGACGAAACTGAGGAGATTAGGGAGCCTATGTATGATGATGATGAGTATGGAGATGTATTGTATGGGGATGGCCATGAGACCATGGTCGTTCGTAAGAGCCTACTGACCCCCAAGGGCGATTCAGGGGACGATTAATTGAGGACCAATATTTTCCACACAACCTGTACAGTTGCCGATAAAGTCTGCAAGATGATCATAGATAGTGGCAGTTGTGAGAATGTGGTGTTTGAAGAGGTTGTCAAGAAACTGTAGTTGAAAACAGATCGTCATCCTAAGCCGTACAAATTGTCTTGGCTGAATAAAGGCAGTGAGGTAACGGTAGATAGGCGTTGCCTAGTTTCTTTTTCGATTGGTAAGAGATATTTCGATAATGCTTGGTGTGATGTTGTATGTATGGATGCTTGTCATGTATTGTTAGGCAGGCCTTGGCAGTATGACCGTAATGTTATTCATGATGGGCGAAAAAACACATACTCCCTTAGCATCAAAGGGAAGAAGATTGTGTTGGCACCTCGTCGGGAAGGAATCACTCCTACCTCGATTTTCAATAATACTAATCTGCTTTCGATGTCCAGGTTTTTAGCAGAGGTTGAGCATGTAGATGTGGTTTATGCTCTGCTGCCTTGTGGGAATAGCGCAGAATTACCAGCCGAAGTGCAATAGCTGATGGCAGAATTTTTTGACCTTATGCCAGAGGATCTTCCTCCTGGGTTACCACCTATGAGGGACATTCAGCATCATATCGACCTTGTTCCAGGGTCCAGTTTGCCTAATCGACCGGCGTATCGCCACAGCCCCAAGGAATCTGAAGAGTTACAGCGATAGGTGGTAGAATTATTGGAGAGAGGCTACGTCCGTGAGAGTATGAGCCCATGTGCGGTTCCTGCCCTATTAGTGCCGAAGAAGGATAGTTCTTGGCGTATGTTTGTTGATAGCAGAGCCATCAACAGGATCACAGTGAAATACCGGTTCCCAATTCCCCGCCGGGATGATATGTTAGACCAGCTATCCGGTTCTAGAGTCTTCTCCAAAATTGACCTTAGGAGTGGATACCACCAGATCAGAATAAGGTCTAGAGATGAGTGGAAGACAACGTTTAAGACACAGCATGGGCTGTATGAGTGGATGGTCATGCCTTTTGGGCTGTCCAATGTGCCCAGCACATTTATGAGGTTCATGCATCAGGTTTTATGGTCTTTCAGGGGAAGTTTGTTGTAGTTTACTTCGATGACATCCTCATTTATAGTCCGACGTGGGAGTCACATTTTGAGCATCTTCGTGCTGTTTTTAATTTGTTGAGGACAGAGCGCATGTATGTCAATCAAAAGAAGTGTTCTTTCTTCACTATTTCTGTTACTTTTCTGGGTTTTGTTGTATCTATTGATGGTGTTTAAGCAGATCAGTCGAAGGTAGATGCGGTCTTGGAATGGCCCACACCGAGGACCTTGCACGATGTAAGAAGTTTCCATGGATTGGCTTTCTTCTACCGCCAGTTCATTAGAAATTTCAGCACTTTGATTGCTCCTATCACAGAGTGCCTTAAGAGGTGTGATTTTCAGTGGTCCGAGGAGGCAGAAACCAGCTTTCAACTAGTCAAACAGAAGATGACAGAGGCACCAGTTTTAGCACTTCCTGATTTCGAAAAGGTGTTTGAGGTAAATTGTGATGCATCTGGAGTCGGTATTGGTGGTGTTCTAAGTCAAGAAGGGCGACCAGTAGCTTTTTTCAGTGAGAAGTTATCAGGATCAAAGAAGAATTACTCCACCTATGATCTGGAATTCTATGCCATAGTTCAGTCCCTGAAACATTGGCGTCACTACCTAGTGCAGAGGGAATTTATTCTTATCACTGATCATGAGGTCTTGAAGTACATCAATGGCCAACACAAGCTGAGTAGGCGGCATGCCAAGTAGGTGGTGTACTTGCAGGAATTCACGTTTGCACTGAGGCACCAAGCAGGAAGTCTGAACGTTGTCGTAGATGCACTGAACTGTCGTACATTACTTCTCACCACCATGAGCACCAGAATTGTGAGATTTGAGGTATTCTCAGATATGTATGCTGCAGATCCTTCCTTCGGGAGGATAATTCAGGAGGTAACTACTGGTCAACGACATGATTTTATTTTGCATAATGGTTATCTATTTCGTGGATTGCAGTTGTGCGTTCCAGATTGTTCACTAAGGTAGCAGATTATTAGTGAACTTCATAATGAAGGTCACTTTGGGCGAGACAAGACATTGGCCCTGATTTCCTCTAACTATTATTGGCCCAAATTGTCCAGTGACGTGGCTCATCATGTGGAGCGTTGTTATGTGTGCCAGCAGTCCAAGGGAGTTCTCACTAATGCGGGTTTGTACACACCCTTACCTGTACCTGAAGGCCTTTGGTTCGATGTTAGTATGGACTTTGTGTTAGGCTTACCCCGTACCCAACGAGGCTCGGATTCTATTTTGGTTGTGGTTGACAGATTTTCCAAGATGGCCCATTTCATACCTTCTAGAAAGACAATGGATGCTACCAGGATCGCTCATCTTTACTTTAAGGAGATTGCGTGTTTGCATAGTGTTCCCCGATCCGTCACTTCAGATCGTGACACCAAGTTCATGAGTCAGTTCTGGAAGAGTTTATGGGAGAAGCTAGGGACGAAGTTAAATTTTAGCAGTGCCTATCATCCTCAAACAAATGGTCAAATCGAGGTGGTGAACCGAAGTTTGGAAAACCTTTTGAGGAGCTTAGCAGGAACTAAACCGAAGCAGTGGGATCTCGCATTACCTCAAGCAGAATTTGCCTATAACAGCTCGAAAAACAGAACCACAGGAATGAGCCCATTTGAGATTGTGTATGGTCAGAATCCATCCGGAGTGCTTGACTTAGCCCCTATTCCACGAGTGGGTCGATTAAATCCCAAGGCAGATGAGATGGCAGAACATCTTCGGGATATCCATGAGTAGGTGAAGTTAGCCATTCACGACAGTAATGCCAAGTACAAGGCTCAGAGCGACAGTCACCGTCGTCAGGTACTTTTTGATGTTGGTGATTTTGTTTGGGCAGTATTAACTCGTGATCGTTTTCCCATGGAAGAGTATAATAAGCTTAAAGAGCGAAAGTTTGGACCCTGTGAGATCTTGCAGAAGATTAATGATAACGCCTACAGACTACGCCTACCTAGTCATCTGAAGACTTTTGATGTATTTAATGTGAAACACCTGAGTCATTGTTTTGAGGATCCCGATGAAGCTATTGTGAACTCGAGGACGAGTTCTTTCCAACCCGAGGCGACTGACGCAGGAGGATCCAAGTCAGATGATGCAGAGTTGGCAGATCAGTGCAGAACTGACAGGTGAACTGCCTAGAACGGGCCACGGGCTCAGATCAAGCCCGAAAGACCCTAGTCTAATTGGAAACGGGCCAATGATCAAAACCTAATTTTTTTGTAATCAGCCTCGACATTTTTAAGCCAAAAAACGACGTTTAGGCCTTCAAATTGGCAGTTTAATGTTTTTAGGAAACTTTTTATTTTAGTTATTTTAATTTCAGCCTTTATTTAATTTTTCTATTTTGTTTCGACCTTATAAATAAGGTCTTAGGGTTTCGTAAACATTATTATTGAATTTGCATAATTTTAAATAAACATTAGAGTTGTTTCTCTATATTGTTTTTTAGGGTTTTTCTTGTGTTACTCCCTGTGAACGATCTGTTCGACTAGCCTGCAGAATAATAGCTATTCTGCCCGGCGTCATGAGCTAACATATAACACTGCCAGACATGTAAATAGAGGTAAGGATAGATCCTAATGAACTTACACTTCAGACATTTCTTGTTCAATTGTTTGAATTCTTGGACTGCTGCGTGTATTCATGATTCATGAAATGTAGGTTAAGATCCTTTCATAACATTTTCTCATCTCATATATGAGATGTGCCATTTGAATGGTATTTGTGGCATATAGCAATAACATTTTTTTTTTCTTTTTACCTTTTTTATTTCAAGAAAATTTAGTTATATTTTGCGGAACATCTCGGCACAAATCTTCCCTTTGTAACATCAATGATGCATCATACATAATGCTTAGAATTTTGCTAGAATGTTACTTTGCATCTAATGTGAACTACAACTAGGTACTGTCTTCAGGGATATGAGTTTCATTCATTTTAATACTGATTTTTGAATGTGCGCATTGCATCAAATTCATTCATAGAGATATTCAATCTTACAGTTCAAAACTCTTCTCTAAAGTATGAAATATAATGGTACAATAGTTTAGGCATCACTGCATCCATAATAGTTAAAGGAGCTTCATTCTCCCTTTCTGTTGTAGTGGGGGAATTTCCTCTTTAGATTGAATAATAATTTGGTAGTAACGAATGCAGCAAAGGCTGTGGTTGAGATACTTGAGAGAAAATGATTTAGTAGCTGATAAGGTGTTTGACTGGCTAATGGAGCACCTTAGATTATCGACTTATTCAGGAGTTTGATAAGTGGAAAGAGTATTTTGTAGATAACCCAGTGTTGAGAGGTTGTGGAAGTGAAGAGACTAATAAGTTTGGGCGAAAACTGGAAGATAGGGCATTTAACATTCTAGCTAAGTGCTTTATTGTTATTAATTTCTCATCATTCTGTATTTTATAAATATCTTTCTAACTTCTCCTATCAACTGCATATATGAAATGCTCATCAACTTTCAGAATCTAGGATTGTTCTTACTGGTTTTCGAGTCTCGACACTTGACAGAGCTTTTTCTCAAATTAAGATATTTTTTCCGGGAAAGTTCGAGTTACCATTCAAAGTCTGTTATGTGACACAATCCGAAGACAACCATCTTAACCCCTTTACAACCCAAGTAGTACTATCCCTTGATACAATTATTTTTTCATTGATACAATTTACTCAGAATAGATCTCATGACAAAATCACAATGCGATGCAGAGGAAACTTCCAGCATTTAGCTCTTTATTTGAAGACAGCAAGTAGCGCCCACTTTTATCTAGTTGTCACTCCTGTTTGACTTGTCTGAAGCAAAAGTTACCTGAAACAAAAGCAAATGCATACTTATGGTAGGCCAATCTCACTACAAGATAAATTGTCAGCGCCTGCGTTTTTTTTTGCATATTCCGGCGCTTGAAAGCGCCGCAATATGAATTTTCGGCTCTTTTTACAAGCGCCGGATCAAGCGCCAGAATGTGTGGTGTCGAAACGCAAATACCAGCGCTTTGATTTAGCGCCGCAATATGCATATTAGTGGCACTTCCAAGCGCCGGTATGTAGCGGCACTTCCAAGCGCCGGTATGTAGCGGCACTTCCAAGCGCCGGTATATAAGTGCCGCGAAAAACACACTTTCTTCCCCCCCCCCAAATTAATTTCGGTTTTAATTATGTTTTTTAACTTTGACTTAAATATCAACATACATTCTATATGCAAATGTTCTTCGAAATATAAAATGCATCATCCATAAAAATTCTTTCAGTCAACATAAACGTCTTATTTACACACAAAAAACAGTCATAGTTCATATATAAAATTCATACAAAAACAAAGTAATGAAAATGTAGTATGAAAAATTATTTTAGCATCACGAAATCAATCATTAGGTCCTCTATTAGCCAAATGCTGTAGTAAAGACTTCAGCTCATCCATTTGGGATTGCATATTATTTATTTGATCATCGTGTCTCGTTGTTATTTGTTGAATTTGTTGTGCATGCTGTTGATTGTTTTCTTCTATTTGTGCTCTCAAACTATTTATCTCTTCAGCATAGCCTCCATGGTATCCCATATCATTCCTTATTTGAGCTGAAAGTCCAAACACAGCAGAGGGAGTAACTCCAAAACCCTGACCTCGGACACGACCGGAACTCTCTTCACCCATAAGTTCGGTGAAGACTTCATTTTGTATTGCTAAATTATTGCTAGCATCAGAGGATCCTGAAGCTGCAACAAGTTCAGCAACACGAGCTTCAGCTGTAACCTACAATTAAGAAACAATAAAGATTAAACTCCGTCGAATATTTAGTAGCTAATAACAGTGCAATATATATAAAACAAAATGTGTTTAATAACATATTTTATAGAAAAACGGGCAGAATTTCTCCTATTTTTTCATAAAACCTCCTGCGAAAGAAAAGCAAATATACAATCCAAGCCGAATATTTAGTAGCTAATAACAGCGCAATATACATAAAACAAAATGTGTTTATCATATTTTATAGAAAAACGGGCAGAATTTCCCCCATTTTTTCATAAAACCTCCTGCGAAAGAAGAACAAATATACAATCCAAGCCAAATATTTAGTAGCTAATAATAGCGCAATATACATAAAAAAAAATGTGTTTAACATATTTTATAGAAAAACGGGCAGAATTTCCCCTATTTTTTCATAAAACCTCATGCGAAAGAAAAACAAATATACAATCCAAGCCGAATATTTAGTAGCTAATAACAGCGCAATATACATAAAACAAAATGTGTTTATCATGTTTTATAGAAAAACGGGCAGAATTTCCCCCATTTTTTCATAAAACCTCCTGCGAAAGAAAAACAAATATACAATCCAAGCCGAATATTTAGTAGCTAATAACAGTTCAATATACATAAAAAAATGTGTTTAACATATTTTATAGAAAAACGGGCAGAATTTCCCCTATTTTTTCATAAAACCTCTTGCGAAAGAAAAACAAATATACATTCCAAGCAATGTACTTAATTTAGAAAAAATGTGCAAAGCAACAAAGTATCATCTATGCTCGTCGATGGTCACCACCATACAAAATCATCCCACTTTTATCAGCACAACTCCAAAAGTGTAACTGGGATATCATTTTTACCTTCAAAGCATAAAATCTTCACCATACATAAAATTTGTTTAGTACTAATCTAGTTCGGAAACAAATGAAAAGCATGATCAAGTTCCCAACCTCACCTGCTGCCAATTAAACACATTTACTGATCTAAGATTCAGATCTATATCTAATTAGTAATTAAAGAAAGAAAACGGATCATATTTCAAACACAGCTCTAATATATATGTCAGGATCACATTGCCCAACAGATTAATCCTAAAGGCACAAGAACCAGACAGATGTATTCCTCTGGCACCAAGGGAGTACTACATGTGTACACAACAAAAGAACCATTTACAAAAACAAGAGAGTATGACAATGAAGTCTATGAAGTCATACTCATTTAAAAAATAATAATAACATCAAACTTTTGGGTCAAAAATATTTTATCACCCTTCCTTGATGAAAGATATATATTTCTTAACTTAATTGAAGGCTCTCTTCTTTATTTCATTCCACATCAAGTGAAAATAGGAAGGAATAAAAAAAATTTAGGCTTTTCCCCTATTTTTAAAGATGTTCAACTTACCATAAATTGTCGTGATGCATCATCAATAAAAGTCCCATCCTTGCGTTTATGAGTTTCAGCAAAAAACTCTACGCACCCGGGCTCATTCCCATGTGTCATCTCCTACCATGTATGGAAAGAGATCAAATTGTGACAGTGACATCTTAAATGAAAGATTGGATTAATAAAGCAAATTAACTCACATATTTATCCCGTCGTCTAGTAAAACTCTTTGAACCAGATGTGTGAGGACATTGTTGTCTTTCACGTGCCGCTGTCCCTATAGTCGAATATTTCTACACCAATAATAAACCAATTGAATAATCAGTCTTTAATAGAAAAATAGAAACAATGAGAATCTAAATGAACATTATTGTCTTAAAACAACCTCACTCTGGTCAGAGAACCAGTAGTTCACCAGTTGCTTCCACTGGTCTTGATCTACGCCTTTTGGAACATCATTGCTCAAAACTTGTTGTTTCGTTTTCTTCCTAACGTAGTCCCTTTTCAGCACATATCGGTAGTCCCTCCATTTTTTCCCTATCATCCTCAACAAAATGTTGTCTATCGCCTCAATCGTAGGGTAATGGAACTTCCTCTATCACACAGAAAGGAAATCGATGTCAAATAAGCATTATTGGTGTTAGGGATTATGCATGTACAACACAATGAATAAACAAAAACAAAAAGAGATATTGGAGGCAATCAATGGTTATTAAGTTGTTACTTACCCGAATCAATACAACAAGGTCCTTCTTGTAGCTAGAAGGGACCTTCTTCCAATCCGTGTAATTAAGCGGACAAAGGTTCCCTCTCTTCACTACCTTGCCCAACCAGCTACTTAACATTTGGCCACCTTTCTTAATAGGTTGATGACGTGAATTGAAGTGGACCACAATTTTTTCCCCACGTTCAAGGGACCACACTTGTGAGGTTCTCAAGACACGTGTCTGCTTTCTCACCCTCCCTTCAGAATCTATACATTGAAAACATAAATTATATAATTAGTATAACAATGTGGTATCAAACTAGTTATAGATAGAATGTATTCTAATACAGAAATTACCAATTATCTCGTATTGTTCACTATCATTGTGCTCACTTCCCGATGTTATTGGATCGGACTCAGAATCAGTTTGCGTGTCATGATCATCATCAAGGTGATAGTCATGCTCATGGTGAATATCTTCTTGATGGTGTGAAGACTCAGCTGCATACTGGTTTGACATGTTATCTCTAACCGATGGAGGGATATTTTTTGACCTATACATCTTGCAATCTATAGAGATAAAAACATTAAAATGATTATATCTCACACTATCAAAAATACATTAAAAATTAACAAGAATTAGAAGAACCACACCTGAAAGATAGGAATGGTCAAGGGGTCGCCGCAAATGCAGCAATCAATAACTTCTGAGTACCTGAGAAGTTATGAACAAATAAGTGATTCAAATTGGATTTAAAGAACAAACAATAATCAATGATACAACCAAAACAGAAATTTACGACAGTCTAAAGTAGCATTCCACAAATTGTACGCAAAAAAGTTCAGGACTCTTATTAAGTGTGATACAAAGCAACAGTAACCCGATAGATTACAATAAAACCTTACAAAACTCGTTGACACACATGTCCATCACATAAATACACATCCAAATATAATTACACGGAAATGCACATAAGATTAGTTGGTATCTTCGTCAATGTCCATCCTAGCCCAAGTTGAGATACAATCTAATTGATCGTCTACCACTACATTAGAAGGCATGCACTGATTGTAAGTGTCATCATCCTCTTCCTGCCTTTTTTCCCCCATTTCATATAGGTTCCTTAGCTTCGTGATCACAACATGATACCATTCCTTCATTGTTGGGTCTTGCACATAAAACACTTGCTTCGCTTGAGATGAAAGTACGAACGGGTCATCCTTCAATAACTGACCAGTGTGTATTAACCTATTCAAGTTCACAAGAATGCAACCACTTACATCTTTCTTTAAACCCCTGGGTGAATTAATATCCACCCAATCACAACGGAACAACACAATCTTAAACGTCCCATAGTAATCCAGCTCGATGATATCGTTGAGCACACCATAATACATTTTATCATCCGCTTCAACCATCACTCCCGAATTTTGAGATCGTCTACACCTCTCACGTTCCTTTGTGTGGAATTTAAAGCCGTTGATGTTGAATCCATTGAATCTCCAAATAACATTATTCGAACCTCGAGCGAAGGCAATTAGTTCATTTGAATAATTGTTATCCACCATCCATGGCACCTAAACATTTTCCAACAATTAATATGAGACAACAACATTCAATGTTTTATTTATAACACTTATAGAAATCGAAGACTCTTGTTATTATGTCTAACCTGCCTCATAAGCCATGAGGGAAATTTCTCAACCAACCACTTTTATTCGAGACTTTGTATTGGTCGATTGGAATGGTTGGTTAGCCTTTGAACAGCCAAAAATGAGCTGCAATAATTGATGTTTTTATATAACTGTTAGCCATCACAGTGCTAACAACAAGTAATAAAAACTCAATTTAAACACATAACACCATATTAAGTTCCTTTATTGATACTAACCTACGAAGGTCAGAAAATTTATCATTATGGAGCAACACATAATGATGTGCTTGAGCCAATGACATGTCATCGAGCTCAACACTCACAATCTTTCCCATTATCCGTCCACCAGAGGAAAACGTGTATTCATCCGGAAAATTTACAGTGTCATTGTTCCTTTGGGGACGGTTGAATCTTGTCTCTACACCTTTGAAGTATTGGGAGTAATATGTTAGACACTCTTCCCCATTGTAACCTTTAGCAATTGACCCCTCGGGTCGACTTCTATTACGTACGTAAGATTTCAAGCGCACTAAATACCTTGCGAAGCCAAAAAATTAAAGATTAATTAAGTATCCAATATATAACAAAAAAAAAAGTGCACAAAATAGCTTTGAACATCTAACCTCTCAACAGGATACATCCACTTGTAGTGTACGGGACCCCCAAGTCTAGCCTCGGAGGCTAAGTGAATGATAAGATGAACCATAATGGTAAAGAAACCCGGAGGGAATTTTTCTCCAAATGGCAGAGTGTCAAAGCAACACGCGACTCCAATAAGTCAAGCTCATGGGGATCAAGGGCTTTATAGCATAAAGCTTTGAAAAATGATGATAACTCAGACACAACTGCTAGAACATGTCTAGGCAAAGATGCTCTTAAGGAAATCGTAAGGATTTCTTGCATCAATATGCGACCGTCATGAATCTTTAAGTTTAACAGCTTACGATCCTTTAGGTTGACACATCTCGAGATGTTTGATGCATACCCATCAGGAACTTTAAGATTTACCAAAACTGTCAAGAAATTCTGCTTCTCCTTCGTGGACATAGTGTAGCATTCTGGAGGCGAGTGATCTTTTCCATTAGGAAGAACAACTAAATGGAGGTCTTTCCTAATACCAATTTCCTCGAGATCGCGGCGCGCCTTCTTATTATCTTTAGTCTTACCATCTATATTCAATATTGTTCCAATCAAATTATCACATACATTCTTCTCTATATGCATCACATCTAAATTATGACGTAATAGATTGTCTTTCCAATATGGTAACTCAAAAAAAAATGCTTCTTTTTTTCCACACCGTATCTACAACTCCCTCATCCATGGGAATATCCTCATTATCAACATTTTCAAGAAAATCATCCACACCCTAAAAAAGGTTATCAACTTCATCCACTAGCACTTGCCCCGTAGAGGCACCAACATCCTCTCTTGCCCTCTTCTTAGAAGGCTTCGAGGTTTTACCATAGCTATAGTTTCCACCCTCTAGTTGTCTTAAAACATCGTGCCCAGATGGTGGAACAGGAACAGATCCCAACTCTATGGTGCCATCAAACTGATCATTTTGAAAACAAAACTCATGGTTTTCTGCTAACCATGGACGACGACCCATATATCAAAACTTTCCCCCGTGCTTTAACCATACAAAATGCATAGATTCCCCACAACATGGACAAGCAACCCGCCCCTTGGTGCTCCAACCAGATAAGTTTGCATAGGTTGGAAAATCATTAATGGTCCAAAGAAGAGAAGCGCGAAGCTTAAAGCTTTGATTTGTGGACGCATCAAACGCATCAACACCATCCCATAATTGTTTCAACTCTTCAATTAGAGGCTGCAAAAAAGATATTAATATCATTACCGGGGCTTCTCTCACCAGGAATCACCATTGAAAGGATGAAGGATGTTTGCTTCATGCAAAGCCACGGTGGCAAATTGTATGGGACTAAAAGAACGGGTCATGTGCTATAGGTTGAACTCATTGTTCGAAAGGGATTGAACCCGTCACTAGCTAAGCCAAGCCTAACACTCCGAGGATCAGCTACAAAATCGGGATACAATCTATCCAATTCATTCTATGCTAATCCATCCGCAGGGTGTCTTAAAATCCCATCATTTGTTCGATCTTTGTCATGCCATCTCATCAACGAAGCCGTTTTAGATGACATATATATCCTCTTCAATCTTGGTATTAGTGGAAAATAACACAATACCTTAGCTGGCTTTTTCTTCTTCGATTGACCATCCATCTCATTCAACGGATCCTCATTATCATTTGTGTTTTTGACCCACCGTGCCACGCCACACGCATGAAAAAATTCATCATTCAAATGCTCACCCCAATACAGTGTGCAGTCATTACGACAAACATGAATCTTCTCATACCCAAGACCCAATCCTTTGATAATCTTCATGGATTCATAATAATTTGATGGCAATGGTGCACACATCGGAAATGCCATGTTGATAAACTCAAGCAACATAGTCAATGATTTGCCAGACCACCCATTCAAACATTTGAGGTGTAGTAAATATAACATGAAACTTAACTTTGTGAAATTCTGACAACCCGGATAAAGTTCGTTATCGTAATCTTTCATCAAGTTGCGATACTGAGTCATCTCATCAATAGCAGAACGAACTGGATGTTCGACGTCTGAAGGATCACCACAATTATTGAACTCAAACCCACAATGAGCCTGTTGCTCTTCACCATGCTCATTTGAAGATCCCACTTTGATTCCTAAACTTAACGGTTCATTGTTTGAGTTTTCACAAGTAACCTGGAAGGCACCTCGGAGCAAACCCAACACGTCATCTCGTCCCATGAAGCCACCTGGAACACTAGTTGGTTGTGAACTAGTGTGAGGGTGGTCTATACGAGAGACTTTTTCCCCATGAAAAACCCACTCGGTGTAACCGGGACTAAACCCATTATACAGTAGATGCTCCTGAACAATTTTTGGTTCGAATGAATAACAATTACCACATCTCATGCATGGACAAACAATACTACCATGAGCACAAGCTTTCTGACATGCAAATCTAATGAAGTTTGCAACACCATCCATATAGGCTTTACTCGACCTCGGTTTATCTATCCAACTTTTATCCATTTTTAGATGATGCCAGTAGACTTTCCTAAAACAATGTTAATCAAGTCATTATTGTAATATATAAAACAAAAGAATGCATAATCACAAACTTCAAATTGATTGGTAAGTGGATGAACTGAAATTGATACAAACGCATGTTGGCAATTGGTCTCACCAAATAATTAATATTAATAATTATTACAGTCTTAATAAGAATTAGTAACATAAAAATTATTGAAATAATAATAGTAATACTATAATAATAATAATAATAATAATAATAATAATAATAATAATAATATATAAGTATTTATAATAATTGTATGATTTTATAGTAATTTATTATAAATAATAATTATTATTACTATTATTAACATCTGATTATTACTAATCTTCAAAATTATTATAATAATTTATGAAAATAATAACATATTAGTTTTATTTAAATAATACTACATATTATTACTAAATATGTAATTGTATAATTATTATATCATGTTATTATATCATGTTATGCCAAAAGCATATGCACATAATAGATTGTCTTTCATGCAAGCTCTACATGATAGGGTATCAGGCCAGAGAGAGCAAATTTAGCCAAGAAAAATATATATCTACACTGTGCTTTAGTTAGAACAATCAATTATTTTCTCTATATTCACAGGTACTAAAATGGATAACCCTCTGTTTTATAAACTAGCTTTTTATTTAGGTAAATAGAATATATTTGTTCTTAAATGAAGATCCAATAATACTAACTAGAACATCCTGTTATATTGAAATTGTAAAATCTCAAAGTTTTGGTCCATGAAGGAAGACAGGAAGGGTTCCATAACTAATGTTATGGTAATACTTATTTTCATATCTCAGATAATAATAGGTTGAGTTTGTCAATATACACTATAAGATACCTAGGATCATGTTTAGCCTCAACTTTCGAGGTAGCTGCAAAAGGGAAAATAAACTCTGCATAGAATGATAATATAATTGGCACTTTCACCATAGATGTATATATAAATACATACATAGATAAACATGCATATACATGCAATTATTCATATATTTATGCATCTATGTTAAGAAAAGAATAAAATATAAAATGCAAAATGCTAAGGGAAAAAGGATGAATAATTCCCACCTTCTAAGCTTACAGTACACATTCTACTAAGGCACAAGCAAGAGGAAAAGCAAAAGTGGCAAGCACCATGAAAAAGATGGGTAAGGTAAAGAGATAGTGGAAAGACTACGAAAAGTTTCGAAAGATATTCAACATGCTGAATCATATACTATATAAATATCATATTCATAAAAATAAGGGATATATTTCCATAATTTGAAACTCAAAACCAAGATATAAAATATGGGCATGTTTGTTTTGGGTTTTCAAAAACAACATTCTCCTTCCCTTCTATAACAGAAATGAACTTGTGACAAATTACCTACGACAAAGCTCAAGAGGACATCTTCCATATATAACACAAACAATCATCAAATAAATAAACAGCCAGTTAAAATTAGTGAGATGAAGAAGGCTGCACAAAGAGAACATATACTCAAGATATTCAAGAATTAAGATCAATTTTCCGTAATAGACAATAATTGAAGGAAAAACTAGAAGGGCAGAAACTGAGCCTCAAATTCCAGACTGCAACTCATCGAGTCTGATTAAAAAATTACTTTTAAAATTATACTACTTAAAAAAGATTAGTTTAACCTAGGTAATGGACCTCACTAGGTCCAAATAGGAGCTAAAAGTACATTGTGGATATTTTGATTTCAAAGGATATTTTATATAGCTTCCTGCAAAAGAAATTTAGAAGCATAGCCATCCTTTCCCCAAATAATATTCTTAGAGATTGGCATTGATAAGAAAACTATTCTTAGAGATAGGCCACCAAGCAAAGAAATCCTTTTAACCAGAATGTTTCTCAGATCTTGCAGAATCTATACAGACACTGAATCAACATAGCTGTTCTGAATCATACTAACTATTCTGAACAATTGGAACTTCTTAGCAAGCTACGACACGTCATAAGTGATTTTTTTATAAGCATAAAAACTCATCAGAATAATAATTAAACTACCAGAACTGAAATAGTGAATAATCAACAGTAGTTACTTTATCACAAAAATTAGGAACAACAAATACTTTCATTAATCAAAAAGTAAATAGCTCCTGATAAAAATCATTTTCCATATGCACTGCATAGAGCTCCTGATGAGAAGAATTCCCAAACCTAAATCAACATATTTTAGACCTATATCATAAACATGGAAAATCCAAAAATTGCTCACTTATGTCTCAATATAGTTAATACACATAATATAATTTGAAATTCCCACTTCTTGACCGTTGATGGAAAACATTCGAGAAATTGACAGAAAAATCAGAGTAAATCGAAAGAACCTTCAAGATATTACCGTTGATCTTGCGAATCAAGGCCACGTTCTTGGCTAGATGGTCGGGGATCCCAAGGCACTGTCACGAGCAGAAGTGCTTCAGCTGTGCGACAATACTGCCTGCTGTGGATCGAACAATTGAAGCCTATTAGCTTGCAAGAATGAGAAGGGCAGATGACAGGGTGGAAAACAATGGCTTACCGGAGATAAAAGTGGTTGCGCACTGTCGGGGCAGCGATTTCACCTTCTTCACGTAACCCAGAGGTGGCACAGTACAACAGCTTGAATGGCAGCTTACTTGAAAATAGAGAGAGAATGGGTGAACGACACAGTGGGTCAAAGGCTATGTGCGTGGAGGGGTTCACGGCGGCTGGGGTGATGATGGCTATGTAGACCTATAAGGGAAACGGCGCGATGGAGCAGGGATGGGTGAATGGCACAGTGGGTCAAAGGCTATGTACGTGGAGGGGTTCACGGCGGCTGGGGTGATGATGGTTATGTAGACCTGTAAGGGAAACGACGCGGTGGAGCAGGGATGGGTGAACGGCACAGTGGGTCAAAGGCTATGTGCGTGGAAGGATTCACGGCGGCTGGGGTGATGATGGCTATATAGACCTGTAAGGGAAACGGCACGGTGGAGCAGGGAGCGGCAAAAAAAATTTAGGGGAAAAATATCGCGGCAAAAGTTTTATATGTGCAATTTTTTGCATATACCGGCGCTTTGAAGCGCCGGAATATGCTCGAAATCCATTGCATATTCCGGCGCTTCAAAGCGCCGGTATATGCTCAAAGTGCCGGTATATGCAGAGGAGCATATACCGGCGCTTTGAAGCGCCGGAATATGCAATGAGTTTCGAGCATATTCCGGCGCTTCAAAGCGCCAGAATTTTGTGGCGCTTTGAAGGGTCAGAATATGCTCCTCTGCATATACCGGCGCTTCAAAGCGCCGCTATATTGCAGCTCTTTGAAGCGCCGCTATGTGTATTAAGAGTCACATATAACGGCGCTTTGAAGCGCCGTTATATGTTCTTTGAATATTGCAGCGCTTCAAGAAAGCGCCACAAAAGAAGCGCCGGCGGGTATTATATTGCGGTGTTTTTGTAAAGCGCCGGTAAATGTAAATTATCTTGTAGTGTCTGAAACTCTCGCTGGATAAAGATTATATTACAAATTAACACAGCATGATTTTGATGCAGCTTGCGTAGATGGAATCCAATCGTTGGTGGTTGGGTTCCCCTTGCAGGAGACATGACTGATGGTCGAAGAATCGGGTAGATGGAATCCAATCGTTGGTGGTTGGGTTCCCCTTGCAGGAGACATGACTGATGGTCGAAGAATCGGGCTCTAAATTGAAGCTTGTGCCATTTGTGTTCTCTGTTTTGATGAACCCTGTTCATGTCTGGAAAGAGAACAAATATACACCAAACCGTAAGTTTTTAAAGTTAATATTCTATATATAAGAGTATTTCGGTTTCACATATTATTTTCAGTGGGATAACAGTACCGTGTGATGTTGCTTGTCAATGCAGATGAGATCCTTGTGCTCTCTCTCAAAATTTGGCCCATTGGAGAGTCCACCGATGATTCGTGAATTTCGAATGAATGTTTCGGTGGTTCGAATATAATTATTTTTATTCTCTGGATTTACCATAAAAAAAATTAATTTAAATAATTTATATAACTTATATTTCTTTGTCTTTTAAAATTAGAAAAGAAAATTACATTCATAATTGATTGAGTAATTTTGAAAATATACCAAAAAAATTCAAAATTTTTATACATTTATATTCCCCTTAATATTTGTGCATTAGACATCAAAATCCTCCTGAAGTAGAATCCCTTCAACTTAATAATATTTGGGAGACATAAAACAGCCAGGTGTTTGTAGTCCAATGGTTAGGATAATTGCCTTCCAAGCAATAGACCTGGGTTCGACTCCCGGCACACGCATTTTTTGACACTTTTTAGACTAACAAATTATAAGAAGATCTTGCTAGCTCCATTCTTTACTCTTTTTTAGCTTAATAATTCCTTGCTACCTCGGTGCTCTTTGGTAACTCTTTCTTCTTCTAATTATAACTATTTAATAATTTTTTTTAGTGTTGTTAATATCAAATATCCTTACACTTTAGGGATGTGTCTAATAAACTATTGTGATGATAATTTCAACGAAATTGATATCAGTGCACATAAAAATATTGATCAAAATTGATACCTACACACAAAAATCTTGACAAAAAATCATGTCATGTTTAATAGTCAAGATTTTTGTATCTGTCATTATCAACTTCATCGAAATTATTACAAAAAAAATTTATTGGACACATCTAAAATAAAAATATATAATTAATCGTTTTTAAAATGTAATGAGACATTAAAAAAAATGAAAAAATATAAAATTATTTACGGGATAATAACCCTATATCTTTATAAAGGAGATATTGCAAGTGGGAGATATTTTTTGATTTGCTTAGTATTGTTACCTTTATGTTGTACAGAAAGTTGAGAGGGACCAAAGAAAAACATCAACAACTTTGTGGGCAAATATCTTAGAAGCTAGCCTTATAGTTTTCTGGTGAGGTGACAATTAGTGTCAGGTCATATTGAGAAATTATTTTTGACAAATATACACATGACCCCTCTGCCACCCAATTTCCAGCTCAAATCTCATTGATACTGAAAAATAATACAATTAATTTGCTGCAATGTCCTAGTGATGACTGATGTGGTCCATGAGGATAGTAATTTGCAGAAGACATCTCGGGTTGAATTCTCACCATTAGTGTTACAAGGAAATGAGGAAAGTGCTCATTGATAGGAAAGAATGTGGTAGAAATTGAAGAATTAAATAGTGTTTCCTGCAAAAGTTGAAATTCAAAGTTGCGGAAATCTAAAAGAATTAACAATAATTTTGACACAATGTTAAATTGCGTATTAAGTATTAAAAGTCTACTTCAATAAGTACATTTGGGATAAGCTTTTTTACCTCCCATTTGAGCTTTGTTGATTCTCTTAATTTCGACACAATGGTCGTCTTTTTTTTTTTTTTTTTTTATTGACCATAACATCGATCTAAGTTAAAACACCACCTTAATGCTTGTTTCTCGAATATAATGCTCTTTATTCTTAAAGGCTTTTGGGATGCTTTTGAGTTGATAAATGCAAGGGCTAGTGTCTTCGCTTACCAAAGCCCAAGGATGTAGCTTTAAGTCTTTGATCAAGACTTGTAATCATATAGCTTAGGCTTGCAAAGCTAGTTGTTGGGGCTTAAATATTTTATGTAGTCAAGGTTTGCATGAGGTATCGATGGGTTTGGTCCTTGATAAATATTTGGGCAATTGTTTAACAAAGATTTTGAGCTTTAAAAGGTAGGCTATGACAGTCTATGCCATGATATGTAAGTTTGGTTTTTCGAAGTGTAATGGATCCAAAGAGATGTATTATTTAGGTGTGGTAATTTGTAAGCTTGACTTTCGAGATAACCAATAAGGTGTTTTTGCGTGATTATCGAGAAAACGATCATCAATATGTGTTTTTGCATAATCCTTCTTAAAAATGATATCTTTAAAAAGTTGATTCACTTTAAAAAGTTCTTTTTTTAATGAAATTAATTTACCTTGAACCAATTTAAATTAATTTGTTTTAAGCTAGTTTTAATATCAACTCAAACATCACTATAACACAGACATTTACTTATTAAATACACATGTAAATATTTTTTTATAAAAAAAGAACAAAAGTTTTTTTTTCAATCAACAGATCCATCGGCAATTCCCTCTAGAAAATTTCACTATATCCGATCATAAACTTAATTTATATCGAGTTTCAAAGTCATAAACCTCTCTTTCCCCTTCTTTTAGTTCTCAAAGCAAGGATCATCTCAAAAGCCATCAAAATATTATCCCTAATCATCCTGCTCAGAACAAAAACACTTTGAATTTATGAGATAACATGAGACAAAATCACTTTCAATATATTCGTCATAGTATTTGCAATGATCTTGTAAATTACATTACATAGATTTATAAGCCGAAATTGTGACATCATTTCCAAATTCTTAATCTTTGGGATAGCAAAAATATGATTAATATTTTTCTAATTTGAACACATTTAAATTTTCACACTTAAGCTTTCAAAGAGTAAGAATAACAATATATATGTATATATTCTGATGAGGACATCATATCATATTCTCCATTGAATAAAACAGAATAAGCTTCACCAAATAACTATTCTTTTGGTAGATTGGCACTTAAGATAGCTTCAATCTTCATCGCAGAGAATTAAAAAGAAAAAAGGTTAGAAACTTGCTGCCCACTTGCCTATATCCTTAAGTGATGCAGAACAGGTAGACAAAGCAGAACAGATGGCCCTAGACTACCTAGAACGGTTGGACCGCTCCAAATCTAAGGGTATGGTTTACATCGTTTTAAGTGCCAGCCCGGATCGGGCCACGGAGACCCTAGTCTGATTGGAAACGGGCTTCTGAATAAAACTATATTTTTTTTTAAATCAGTGTGGCGGGATTTTAGCCAAAAAACGACGTTTAGGCCTCCAATTTAGCAGTTTTCAGTTTTTGGGAAATTTCCTATTTTGTACTTGCCTAATTTCAATTTTCTTTTTCTTTTTACTTTAACCTTATAAATAAGGAGGCTATGTAATAGTAGGGATTATTTTTTTTCTGAATAAAATTAGGGTTTCTTTTCTCTTCGTGAGAACTACTGTATTGAAGGTTGAAGGCACAGCTCTTCTTCCTAGTTCTTTCTTCCGCTAGTGTTTTACGTCATTAAGCCATGCACTATGTAGGGAAAAAAGTTCATGCTCCAAAATCCAAACACCTCCGACAAAATTGAAAAGTATGTTGGCTAACTATAGATATCAAATTTAGACAAAAACACGTAGGGCTAAACAAAATAGTAATGTACGTGAGAAAGAGTAGACAAGTGTATGAAAAAATATCTACAGAAGCAAAAAATGTAAGAAAACAAAAGAAGAAAGAAACAAAGAAGAAAAAGAGAAAGGATTAGTGAAAGAGAAAATAAGGAGAAATAGAGAGAACGAAAAGAGGCGGCCAAGAAAGGAAGAAAAAGAGAGAAATGACAAAAAAGAAAGAGATAAAGAGTAATGAAAAGTGTGAAGTAAAGGGCATGGTTGGTTGGAGTTTTCAAAAAGATTTTTGGGTTTTTAAAAACTGAAAACAGTTTTAAAAATCATAAAATATGTTTGGGGTATAGTTTTCAGACATAGTTTTTGTGCAATTTCAGAGTGGACAGAGGTTTATGGTGGCGTTGACCGTTCTTAGACGAGATGGCAAGCAAGCCCGTCAGGCTAGTTTCCCCCAGAGTTTCTAAGCAAGTCTGAGAAGTTGAGAAACTGCTTGGAGTTTGTCAATTGAGTTCAAGGAGTTGACACTCAGTCAAAGCTGCTCAGAGCTTTGTGACTGAATCCAAGGAGTTGACACTCAGTTTGAATTGCTCAGAGTTTGGTGATTGAATCCACAGAGTGGACACTCGTTCTAAATTGCTAAGAGTTTGGTGATTTGAGTCTGAGGAGTTGATATTCAATCAAAGCTGCTTGAAGCTTGGCAATTGAATCCAAGGAGTGGACACTCGGTCTAAACTGCTCAGAGTTTGGTGAGTTGAGTCTGAGGATTTGATACTCAATCAAAGCTACTCGGAGTCTTTGGAGAAGTAGGAGGAGTTGAACATGGACTCCAACTGCTCAGAGTCTTTGAAGAAATACTTTACTCTCCACTACAGTTCCAAGTTGACTAGTCTCCCCTTAACAACCACAATACACCACAACCCATTCCATAACATTGTTTGAGCATTTGATGAATTAATTACTTCTTATTACATCTAACAACCCCATTCCACAAATTTCTTCTCCAACTCTATTATTTAGTTGTCCTCAAATATAACTTGTTTAATTTCTCTTTGACTTATACTTTAACATCCTAATGATTTTACTCACATAAGCTTTCCCTTCGTTGATATAGTCATGTCAAATTAGTATTTCTCTTACTTAGAAAAAATCTTAAAGATATACTTAAAATAACTCTCAACCCCAAAAAATTTCGAGAGTATCTATTTCCTTTTCCCTCATAACCATTTATCTTTTTATTAACAAATTCTCACTTCTGCTTCTCGAACGAATAAGTTTCCAACTTTCCAACTTCTTACTCATTTATACCTGTGGCATCTCGATTTATACTTAGACCCTTATTTTTAAATCTTGGACTTTATTTCTTCCCCAACTCATCATTTTACACTTTTATTCCTTTTCTTTTCTGACTAAATCATCTATAATGTTATCAATAACTTCTGACTTTTGAAGATTATACTTCATAAATACTTCCAACTGACTCGTTAATCAAACGTAACCCACCCGTTCTTACATTTAGTTTAACATACTCCCAACTTTTTGTCATCCTTACTGATTCACACCATTTTTCTTTCATCCAATTAACAAAGCCCAACACAAGCACCTCACAATTTTCCTCACCTTTCAAATTTTAATTATCTCTTTCTTTTTGCAATAACTGAGTGGTACCACATATTCTTTTATTTCTTAATTTTTTTATCGTTAGCTTGTCAACCTGTATTATCTCCAATTCTTTATTTCACCTCTATCTTTCTAACAAACCTTTATGTACTCAAACTTACTCTATTAACTTAACTACCCTTCCTTTTATATGATCATATGAATCTTTTGAGCATACAAAATAATTATAATAACTATTAAATACCAAGCATAGGGAATACATGATCAAGGAGCAAAAAGAGAGAGAGAAGAGTGTCTCAAAGATCACAGAGAAGGTGATGTAGAGGCTATTAAAAAATCATTTTGAATTAACAGAACCATTGACTTATTAATTAATGAACTGATTTCAGGAGAATTTTATAGAGAGTCATGGGAAGCTTTAAGAAAAACAGAAGGTAATAATGTAAATTTTATTTTTGAAATTTAGCATACATGAAATTTCCCGGAATTCAAAGTGGGAATTTTCAAAGGGTGTGAATTATGAAGAATTGAAGAATAAATTAGAAATTTAATATAAATATTTTGTCAGGTGTTGATGATCAGCAACCAGGAGAAATTGCTGAGAGAAGCAGGAAAAGCAAGGTGGTGATCCACGGATAGCTTTAAGTGCCACGTTGTGAGTTAGATTTACTTTAAGTAATCTAAATAAAAATGAAATATCTAGTGATGACATTAAAATAAATTATTAGCTAATATTTTGTTGGTAGATGACGAAAAATTGATTGATAGGTATGCCATGAATTTTGGACATGTAGAAAATTATTACATGAGAAATAATATTTTGGAATAATAAGTTGATTTAATAATAAAAGCAATAAGTAAAATTCTTGATGAGTTATGGTTGATTTTTTGATATGAATTATGAGGAGATGAAATTTAGTGGATCTTAACAAGCTTTGATTGATGATTTGATGTGATTTGGGATGAGAGGAATTTAGTAGAATTTTTTTTTATATAATTTGAGAAAAATAAGGATAGCCAAAAGTAAATATTTGAATTTATGTTTGTTATATATATATATATATATATATATATATATATATATATATATCATTGTTTATACATATATGCATTAAATGAAAAGAAAAAAACGGGGAAGGCAACCAGTCTAATTGAAAAATCATGACAGCTGGTATGTGTTGGAAATAAAGGGGATACTATGACAGCCGGTATATGCTAGAAATAAATACCGTGACAGCCGGGACAAGCTATAAAGAAAAGAACCGGGAAGGTAGCCGATCTAAGATAAAAACATGTCGACATGTGGGAAGACATTCCCTAATAATAATTTATGCATTGTATCTGTTTTAAATATTGATTGCATCATTAAATATGCTGATGTGTTGTGTGTTATTATGAATTTATAGATGAATGAGTCTCATAGAGAGACAGTTATGGTGAGAAAGAAACCTAGAAGTATGATATGATAAGAACCATATAAATGGTAAACTTTATGATGTGAACCTCATTGCGAGGTAATTATGAGACAATTAATGGTCTTGAGGTGAACCAATAAATAAGAAGAAGAGATTGATAGAGAATGAGACTTATGATATGTGTAGTGATAAAGGAATGCTAGTATCAAGTTGTCTTATTTATACAGATTGAGTACTTCTAGTAGATTTAATTCACTGAGCTTGTGAAGCTCACCCCTCATTGTACAATGATTTTAGGTAGTAGGCAGGACAAATAGTTTGGCGAGTTGAGGTTCAGACAAAATCATTTTCTGTAAGCCATGTACGTGTCAACATCATCAGACTAATAAGAAAAGAAAATAAAAATTTGTTTGTAAATATTCATGCATTTTACGTTGTATCTAATGTTTAAAGATCAGATTGATGTAACTCCTTGTTGAGGGTTGAGGATTGATGTAAAATTTTCTATTGGTGTTATTTATTTTTATTGTTGAATATATGTGCCGTGCTGAGATTTTCGAAATGTGATGACACCGTCTCGGGGGTGGCCAACCCGAGATGGGTTATTACAATTTCCACCTTTGTGTTATGTTGACTAGACTCTACATCTAAACAATATGAACTATAAGTAGCTATGAACAGTGAACCTATGTTGCATTGGGAATAATTTGTTCATGAAGATAAAAATTGAAAAAAAAGCTAACTAAATAATAAATAATTCATTCATTTTTTCATAATAAATAAAAATACACAAAATCATTAAAGATTTAAATTAAAAAATTAAACATAAAAAATCCTTTTAAGATAAAAAGATAGGCACATTTATAATTTTCAAATCTATAATCCATATATTCATTTTGAACTTGCTAGATAAACAGTTTATTCGACCTAGTATGTCACCTTGGGGAGCCCCTGTGTTATTTGTCAAGAAAAAGGATAGGACAATGAGATTGTGTACTGATTATAGACAGTTGGATGAGATCACCATCAAGAATAAATATCCTTTGCCAAGGATAGATGATTTGTTCGAACAGTTACAGAGAGCTAGGATGTTTTCTAAGATAGACTTGAGATCAAGTTATCATCAATTGAGGATAAAGGAGGGGGACATGCTAAGACTGCATTTAGGACACGTTATGGCCATCATGAGTTTCTGGTCATGCCATTTGGGTTGACTAATGCACTTGCAATGTTTATGGATCTAATGAATCGGGTGTTTAAACCATACTTGGATAGATTTGTGATTGTGTTTATTGATGATATTCTGGTATATTCCAAGAATGAAGATGAGCATATGCAACATTTAGAGATAGTGTTAAAAATTTGAGGAGAGAGAAATTATATGCAAAGTTCTCTAAGTGTGAGGTTGGTTGAGTGAAATATCTTTCTTGGGCCATGTTGTATCAGGAAAGGGAATAGCAGTTGACCCACAGAAAGTAGAAGCAGTGTTGAATTAGGAAAGACCCACTAGTATAACTGAAATTAGAAGCTTTTTGGGGTTAGCTAGTTATTATAAGAGGTTTATTCAAAAAAAAAAATTATGATTGCTGGACCATTGTTTAGATCAACTAGGAAGGATGTGAAGCTTAAGTGGTAAGAAGAATGCGAAAGGAGTTTCCAACTGTTAAAAGAAAAATTGACTACTGCCCCGGTATTAGTGCTTCCTTCTAGTGATGAAGGATTTCTGGTATATAGTGATGCGTCACATCAGGGGTTGGGATGTGTGTTGATGCAACATGAGAAAGTTATAGCTTATGCATCTAGTCAATTGAAGAACCATGAGAGGAATTACCCGACCCAAGATTTAGAATTGACTACCATAGTTTTTGCTTTGAAGATTTGGAGACATCATCTGTATGGAGCCAATTGTGAATTTTTTTACTGGTCATAAAAGTTTGACGCATTTACCTATCCAGAAAGAGTTGAATTTGAGGCAGAGGAGGTGGAAGGAATTGATTAATGATTATGACTATACAATTCATTATCATCCAGAAAAGGGTAATGTAGTAGCTGATGCATTCAGTAGAAAGGCTACAGGGAGATTAACTACTATTAGGAGTCATAATACTAACTTGATGATAGAATTAAGAAAAATAAAGATGCAGTTGAGTGTCAATGATAAAGGAGTATTGATGGCAAATATGATGGTATAATCTTCTATTATATGTAGGGTAGAGATGAAGGGATAGAGAAGATCAGATATGAAGTATTGAGTGAGAGCTGACTGATTTTAGAATTAGACAAGATGGTATGGTGGTACTGGGGCATAGAATTTGTGTTCCCAATGATGTTGAGATGAGAAAGGGGATATTAAGGGAGACTCATGATTCTGTATATTCCATGCACCTGGGTAATAATAAGATGTACAGGGGATTGAGACAGAATTATTGGTGGTCAGGGATGAAGAAGGACGTAGCGGAACATAGTTCTAGATGTTTGACTTGTCAACACGTGAAGTCTGAGAATAGACATCCAGCAAGAAGGATATGTATTTTTTTGCCCATCATGAATAACACTGCGATCATACTGCCAAGGTTTGCCTAACAATACATGACAAGCATCCATAGACACAACATCACACAAAGCATTATCAAAATATTTCATACCAATCGAAAAAGACACTAGGCATCGCCTATCTACTGTTACCTCACTGCCTTTATTCAGCCACGACAATTTATACGGCTTGGGATGACGATCTGTCTTCACCTGCAATTTCTGGTCAGTCTCTTCAGACACTACATTCTCACAACTACCATTGTCAATGATTATCTTGCAGACTTTATCTGTAATTGTGCAGGTCGTGTCGAAAATATTGGTCCTCAACCAATCGTCCCCTGTATCGCTCTTGGGGGTCAGTAAACTCTTACGAACAACCAAGGTCTCATGGCCATCTCCATAAAACATATCTCCATCTTCATCATCGTCATACACAGGCTCTCCAATCTCCTTAGTTGTCTACCATGTCGTCCTCAATTAGGAGATTTCTGCCCTTTTCACTAGCAGGCTTCCTGCACTCAGTCGATTTATGTCCATGTTCACCATATCTGAAACATCTAATATTTGAGCTAGGGTTACCTTGGGGTGGCTGCTGGACAGGACAAAAGTCTTGAGGGTGAACTGGCCGACCGCTTTGATCGCTGCTTCGGTTCATTGGCCTCCTGTTCTAATGTTTTTCCACCGCAAGTGCACGCTGGTATGCTTCAGAAACGGTCCAGAACGAGTGAAGGCTAAGGACATCCTGTAGGGACTACCGTAATCCCCCCAAATACCATGCCACCATTTGCTCCTCTGTCTCGGATAAATCATTTTAGTCAATCAATTGAAAGAAATCCTCCGTGTAATCATCCACCGATCTCGTGCCCAGCCTCAACTAATGAAGTCGTTGAAACAAGGTTTGAGTGTAGCCGAAAGGAAGGAAGTGACTTTTCATCTTCTTCTTCATCTTCTAATTTGTGATATTGGCCTTGCCCTGTCGGTCGCGTGAGCGCCTCAACTGCTCCCACCACACAGATGCTTTGCCTTTGAGTTTGATGGCGACCAGTTTCACTTTGACACGATCTGGGACTTCCTTATACTCGAAAATACGCTCCACTTCATTCAACCAATCGACAAATCCCTCGGCCTGTAACATACCAGAAAACTCGAGCAGATCCACTCTGAAACCAAAGTCTCCATAACGTTCTTCCTGACCACGGTGCTCCCAGAATCGAGTAAGATTGTGATGCGGGTTTTCGAAACTAGAATCGGAATCGTGATCTTCCATCTCACGATCACCAAAATTCTGCGCTGCTAGACGCTGGGTTAACTCTGCAACTTGCCTCTGTAAATCCTCAATCATCGGATCCTGAACGTTACGATCACGGCGTGGGGCTTCCTCGTTTGGAACCTGCCCGCGACGACCACGACCACTAGCCATGGAAACTGATGAAATCTCACCCCAGGAAGATGCTGTAGCTCTGATACCAACTGACACCAGGCAGAATAGTGATTATTTTGTAGGCTAGTTTTCAACAGATAATTCACAGGGAAGAAATAACACAAGAGAAAAAACCCTAGAAAAAACAGAGGAACAACTCTGAATTTTATTCAAAATTATGCAGATCAATAATAATGTTTACTAAACCCTAAAACCTTATTTATAAGGTCAAGCTAAAATAAGAAAATTAAATTAAGGCTGATTTGAAGTAATTGCAAATAAAATAAAAAGTTCCCTAAAAACTGAAAACTGCCAAATTGAGGGCCTAAATGTCATTTTTTGGCTTAAAAACGACGACGCTTAGAAATAGACCTAAGTTTTGCCCTGAAGCCCATTTCCAATCAGACTAAGGTCTCCGGGACTCGATCCGAGCCCATGGCCCGCTAAACGATGTAAACCAGTCTAGGTAGCCCACTTGCTATCTTTGCGTTGATCTCCAACTCAATGTATCTCAGTGCCAACAACGTGCTATCTGACAACTTAGCATCATCTGACTCGGATTCTCCTGCATCACATATAGTAGCGATTTAAAGCGCCGATACATAGCAATGCTAAATAGTGACGCTTAAAAATGCCGCTATATGACAGATTTTATTATGGTTTATTTCGGTGCTTCAAGAGGCCACTATATGTATCAAGATTTATTTTATTTAGAACTATGAAATTAAGCACCCAATTTTCCATGAAGCCAAAAAAATCAATGAAACCGTATGAAAAGGCTAGAAGCGTACAAACTAAAAACTGTTAAAGGTAGAGAGATTATGAGCATACATACAAGATTCAGACGGTAGTGGAGATCTCATGCCAGAACTAGTCAATGAATCGCGTTTGGCTTCAACTAGCTAGGGATGGAGCCTTTGATGAATCAAGAGTGAGATAGAGGGACATCAAAGCTAACCAAAGACATAGATACAAATAAAACAACTACAGGTCGAGAGAAAGCTTAGACGAAGAAGAAAACAACTGCAAATCGTGTGCGGGTTTGGAGTACCGTATTTCTTTTACTTTGGGTCTTCTGATGATTAAGCACACAAGACAATATACCCAAGTTTTTTAAGTCCTATGTTGGTGCTTCAAAGTGTCAATATATGACATGGACATATAGTAGTGATTTAAACCACTGATACATGGCAATGCTAAATAGTGACACTTAAAAATGCCGCTATATGACAAATTTTATTGTTGTTTATTTCGGTGCTTCAAAAGGCCACTATATGTATCAAGATTTATTTTATTTAGAACTATGAAATTAAGCACGCAGCTTGCTTGGGTTTTTGGTCCTATCTCGACGCCATTAAGCTCCACAATATGAAGTAAATAGATTGGGTTTAAGAGTCACATTTCGGCAACTTGAAGTACTCATATTTCGGCCCTTACAAGCGCCGCAATACGAAATGCGTTTTAGCATATTTTGGTGCTTAAAAGCATCGATATTTTCAGATTGCGGTGCTTCATAGAAGCACTAAAAATAAAGCATTGACATATATCATTTATCTTGTAGTGAGTAAAAGTAGTTTCTTATGCTGTTGTTCTTTTCCAATTAGTATTAGGAAAACATCCTCTATATAAAGGGGGTCCCAAAGAAGATTTGAGGCACACTCATACTTCTCATATATATTGTAAACTTTAGGGGTTTACTTTTAGAGTTAGGATGAGAGCTTTGGGTGTATTGGGGTTTTGTGTTATCAAATAGAGAAGGCAATTACAACTGGAGCTAAGTTAAGAGCTTTTGTTGTATTGGGACTTTGGGGTGAGAATTTGACAACTTTTCTCTTCCTAAAGTTGTAATTGGAGATTAATAAAGCAGTTGGTTTGTTGATGGATCTAGGTAAACAGGTTGTCGAACCACATTAATTCTTGGTGTTCATGCTCTTTATGTTATTTGCATATTTAATTGTTGTGGTTGTGTTTTTTGCCTAAAATTTGAGAGGTGGATTTTAAACGTAAAATCCCAACAAAAGTAGAGTATATATGGAAATGTAAAAGAGCTTTGGTTAGTTGTAGGTGAAAAGTTTTTGTGCTCCCTTTGTATCTTCCTTGGTAGTTTGTGTGAAGAAAAATTCAGAGGAAAATGACTTAAGGTTCATGAAGCAAGATCTCATGCTCATGGATCTGGTGATGAAGAGAAAGTGATAAGGGTATTCTGGTCTTTTAAACCTTAATCCTATCATAATCAATGAACCGAACATTGGCATCAAGTTGCTGGATTGTTAGTCCAATCCTTTGAGCCAATAGAAATTCCACTTCAGTCCAGTCCCACTTCAATCCTTGTCAAATCTTATTTCAATTCTGTGTGAACCGAATATAGTCCCTTAATGTTAGAGGTTATTGATTAATTTAAAAACCTTCTTATTCTTGTCATTCCTCTAATACAGAATTGCATGGAAGCTATGATGAAGGGTCCTTCTTCTCAAACACTCCCCACGACTTCATTGGCTCTTTAACTGGGAAGTTAATTGCTTGAAAACTCGGTGACCTTGCGAGCAATCAACAGGAATGGTTTGAGACCTGTCAGTGATAGGTAAAACTTTGGTGCCATTTACAAAGTTAATGTTTACGGCAGTAACTAAGATATGTTCTGTTTGATTTTATGGGATCAATATGTTGTCTGTCAGAGACGTTCTTTTCCATAACTAACATATTAATCTTCATGTACGGCCTTTTAATTTACTTTTCTTGTTCTTCAATAGCACAAGGTACACTATTTATTTGTTAAATTACAACTCCAATTAGAAAAAACAATAATACCCTTACATGACATTCTCTTTAATCTGAAAATGGAATTCTCAAGCCCAAGACAATAACTAATGGTCTAACTAAATATTAGCACTCCTAATAGGATTCAATTTTTTTTTTCTTTTAGAAATTAAATTCGGAATCAAAACAAAAATGAGAGGTTTCAAAAATAAAAGTGATGTAGGGAAAAAGTTTTCCTCCAGTAACATAACGACATGTGACACCCACAAACGGCAAAAAAAAAGTATAATCATAGATACAATAGATCAACCAATCATATGACCCTGCTTGACAAAAGACATAATACTAAATTCATGACAAAGTTCAAATACTACACATTTTCTATTTATATGTAATACCTGTTAAATTGCAACTCCTACTAGAAAAAAGAATAATACCCTTACATGGTATTCTTGTTTGTTTAATATGGAAAAGGATTTCTCAAGCCCAAGACAATAACTAACGGTTGTAATTAAATATTAGCACTCGTACGGGATTCAATTTTTCTTTTATTTTTGAAAATTAAATTAGGAATCAAAACAAAAATAAGAGGTAATGAAAATAAAAGCGATGTATGGAAAATTCACTCTCCAGTAACATATTGACACATGGCACCAATTAAGAATAAAAGGTAATTTCATATACAAGACAAATCAACCAACCAAATGACTACACATGGCGAAAGACATAAAGGTAAATTCACAAAAAGTTCCAATAGTACTACTGTGACTTTCCAGCTCATGGATAAACCAAGTATCATTGAAACACTTTAACTTATGGATAACTGAGTCTTATCTGAGAAGTTTAATCCTATCACAATACTCAATCACTTTCTTAATTGAATTATACTCCAAGACATTAAGGAGGCTCTCACTATCAAAGATATTCATCTACAACTAACTTAAGCATCGGAGAGTCTCTCGAAGACACAACCCCTCTAATCCTCCTATGACTTGCTTAGGTTTTCTTTATCCTTTGTGTGCACAAGTACCATATTCCGGCTATTCGTAAACTTAGCAGATTTTTGGCATCAACAAAAATATATATTTTTCTTTTTGTAAAGAAAATGAACGAAATTAAGGAAAAGGCCCATACAAAATTAGCATATGACAAAAGGACTTGGAAAACAAAAAAAAAATCCTCAGAGAAAATCATTCTGTATATAGGGTTGCGTATAAAGAGATTAAGAGGAAAATGAATTTTATTCCAAATTAATTAACAATTCTTAAAATGAATACTAGCACATGGGACTTGTCTTGTCTTCTATGTGAGATCAGTATCTCTAAAGATGACATCGAAGAATGCTTCAAAAGTCAATGTGTCATTCACCAAATAACCGTTTGACTGGTCTTTGAGAGCTGCTAGCGGAACAAAATCCGCTAAATGCTGGGCCGAGTATGTGTCAGAGAACCAGTAACGAGCTGCAAGGGATAGACATATAAGAAACTTAATAAAAAGGGGGAAAATGTAAAACTGAAATATCCAAAAGAAGGAACTATAGTACCTGGTTTTTCAATGTAATTGTTATGTACTTGGTCCTTCAGACAAATTCGGCAATGTACGCTTACATGCCTACCTTTCAGACACATTGTATTCATGTATCTTTTGAACCATTTCGGAACGTAAGTACACCATCTCTCTATCTTTATTACAAGCCATAAAGCAATCTTATCAGTAATGCTGAAATTATCAACCAAATGTAGACCCACTAAGCAGTTATTGCCTTCTAGCTCACGATACCTAGTTGGAAAAAATTCTAACTTCCTGTAAGAGTAGAAGAAGACTAATAATTATAATTCTAATTTACAAAATTAATCATGACCAGAAATTTCAAGAATTAACATCAACAACTAATTAATTGATCCATACCATTTTCTTCCAGCTATATTAAAAACATCGGAGTAAATTCGTTTATTATTTAGCTTTGAGAAGTTTTTGATCCTCCAAGTATAAGGCTCGTGGTTGGGATCTTTATTCAAGGACAAGAACTGCCTTTTGTCTGTTCTTTTAACAACGAAGACCTCCGCACCAAAAACGCAGGTGTTATTTACCAAATATCCATGAGAAGCATCACAGAAATATGTTATGGACATAAATTGTGGATACCCATGTTGTGTCTTGGATTTATGAAAGCTTCTTACTCTTCCATCAGCATCTGAAAATCAATTTTATTTAATTGCAAGGAAAAAACAAATATATATAGTGATCGATCCAGGAGAAAATTAGTATAAGAAGCTAACCTTGCACAGTCAAATACTTGTCTCGAATTTGATCATACACAAACAGCTTGAAGTTGACGTTAACCACAAAACCATCAGGCATGACATCTGTATTATCAGCCAAAACCAAGTACAGAGAGATAAAATCATCTCCACCATTCTGTTTGTCTCCCTCCGGATACAGGGCTAATCTCCATCTATAACCCTCAGCTTCGAAAGAATCAGATTGATAATGATCCCATCCAAACCAATAAATCTTGTCCACAAACTTTGAGAATGAATCTATCTTTAGAGTAAAGTGTGAAGGTGGTAAATCTCTTATTGAACTTGTTACTCCTGCTCGATATAAACATGATACTTCCTTCATAAATTAATTTTCTTTTTCGAACAACAAAGATATAGGTACAGTATATTTTTTCAAATATGCATACATAACAGAAAAGTACAACAGGTACTTTTCATCAACCGAAAATCAAACTCTTAGCATTAATCTTCAATTAAATAAATAATCACTTATTATAGAATTTAACGAAGTGGGAAATATATAATAGAAAAAATCATTCCCGGGTGTAATATGTATTACCAGGTGACGACACGTTGGCAGCATCTGGCATAATGTCAGAGACGTTCTCTTTCATAACTAACATATATATTGATTTGCACAGCCCTTTAATTTGCCTTTGTTTTTCTTCATTAGAACAACATACTCTATTTATATAGGATGTTAAATTACAACTCCAAGTGGAAAAAGGAATAAAGTCCTAACACAGCTTTCTTGTTCGTTTGGGAAAGGAATTTCAAACCCAAAACGTTGACTAACAGTCTCAATTAAAAATTAAGACTCCTAATAGGATTCAAATTTTGTTTCGTTTTGGATTTAGATTAGGAATCACTTAAATATCAATCCTTAATATTAGCATTAGTTCTAATTGAGATTAGAAAATCCTTAATGTGTATGAAAACATTGGCAAGCACTTTACGCCTAACGTCTACAGACCTCCTTCTCTGACATCAATAAGAGATTACGACAAACAGTCCTGATTTACTCAATAAAATAAATAAATAAACACTGATTATAGAATTTAATGATGTGGAAAATATATAAGAAAAAAATCATGCATGAATGTAATATGTATTACCAGGTGACATGTTGGTAGCTACTGGCATATGGTCAGAGACGTTCTCTTCCACAATTAATATATTGATCTTCACAGCCTTTTAATTTGCCTTTGTTGTTTTTCAATAGCACAACGTGCTCTATTTATATGCGTGTTAAATTACAACTCCAAGTTGGAAAATGGGAAAGTACCCTTTTGCGGCTTTCTTGTTCGATTTAGAAAAGGAATTCTCAAGCCAAAGACCGTGTAACGACTCATCCCGGATTGGCCACCCCGAGATGGTGTCGTCACGTTTTGAAATCCCATCACGACACTTATATGCAACAATATAAAAACATCAACTGAAATTATATACATACATAAATCCTCAACCATCAACAGGGGAGTTACATCATTAAATTCAAAACTGAAACCATATATACAACATAATATGGACCACGAGGCTTACAGATAATCACTTAGTGTGATTCACAGCTCACAAATCTATTTGTCCTGCCCACTACCTGAAATTATTTAATAATGTCGAGTGAGATTCATAAGCTCAATGAATTAAATTTACTAGAAGTACTCGATTTTATACTTCCAGTCACATCGTATAATTCAATCGTTTCTAATTCACCGATATTAATCATCTATATCTTCACATATAATAACTCACTCTTTCAAATCATCTTCTAATATTCGTTCATCTATTATCTCATATAATTAAACAATAACATTCTATTATCGCTACTCATATCATAATTCCAACCATTTACCAATCTCTTCTTAAATTAATCATCACACCTATCAATTTTTCTTCTCATATATTTAATCATCATGAGACTATCAATTCAACATAATTATTTACTTCGTTATGAGGTTCACAGCATATAATCAATTAATTAAATGCTTTTTATTAGATCATACTTTGACAATCAAGATAGATATTTTGGTATCTCAATGAATAATAATCAATATTTAAAACAAATGAAATGGATGAATTGAAATTATTTTTCTTTCTTTCTCATCAGATCATTTCATATTGTTATCTGGGAATGTCTTCCCACATGTCGACATGTTTCAGCTAGACCGGCTGTCTTCCCGATCTTTTCAGCTAGACTTGTTGCCTTCCTGATCCTTTTTTTTTTTGCTTGACTGATTGCCTTTCCAGTATTTTTGTTTTTTTGCTAGACCGGCTGCATTCCCGGTCTTTTCAGCTAGACCAGTTGCCTTCCTAGTCTTTTTTATTTTCTTTTTCTTTTTTTTGCTTGATCGGCTACCTTCCCGGTATTTTTAGCTAGACCAGCTGCCTTCTTGGTCTTTTCTTTTATGCATATGAGCAATAATATTCAAGCAAGCATACATCTAAACATTCAATTCAATTATCTAGCTCTTTCTCAAAATTATTATTTTTATCATATTTATTAAATTGTCTCCTCATATATCATATCAATTTTTCAACTATATTTTTCAGAATATAACTTTTCAACACATTTTTCATTTATTCATATAATTAATATTCAACATATTATTAAATCCATAAACAATAAACCAAATCAATTTCCATACTTATCGAAAAGTACATCGTTAAATCATTATAATTCAGTCATTTATTTAGATATCATAAATTCATATTTTTATTGGTCTCGATTACTAAAAGTAATTCTAACTCACCATGTAGCACTTAAAGCTACTCGTGGATCACCTCCTTGCCTTTCTTGCCCCTTTCAGCAATTTCACTCGATTGTTGATCATCGACACCTGACGTAATATTTGTATTAAAATTTCTAATTTATCTTTTAATTCTTCTGTAATCCATACCTTTAAATTTCTACATCGAATTTCTCTTAATTTCATGTATGCCTAATTACAAAAAATAAAATTGGCATTATTGCCTTTTTTTTAAAGTTTCCCTCGAATATCTTTAAAATTCCCATGTAAACTTTTCAACATTTCTTTCAGTCCCCAATTCTTTAAAGAAATAAAGTAATTTGAAAGATAGAGAAACTAAGTTTTAATAACCTATGAAAAGCTTAATATATAAATCCCCAAAACCGCCTTGCAGTTCTTTTCTTTCTTTCTGTTGTTTCCAAAGTGTCTTCCATGCAAGACATTTTGAAATGTAAGTCACTACACCTAGACACATAACGTCCATGTGTCTACCTTTTTTTAAATAAGAAACCTTTCATGTTTATATTATTTTAATTCCATGTAATATCTATCAAATTACTTCTTTACCCTTACTTTCATAACACGGGTATTACAATTCTTCTCACCTTATAAAAATTTCATCCCTAAAATTTCCTTACCAAACTCATGAAAAAGCTATAGGTATTCTTTCCTCATTCTTGCCTCATGCTCCCAAGTAAGTTTTTCAATATCTTTGTTCTGCCATAATACTTGAATCAAAGGAATAACTTCATTATGTAAGACTTGTTCCTTTCTGTCTAGAATTCTGACTGGTACTTGCATAAATGTCAAATCTTCCTGAAGTTCTACAGCCTGATTCGAAATACTATGAGATTCATCATCTAAACACTTTGCCAAAAGTGAAACATGAAACACATTGTGTAATTTCTTTAATTTTATAAGCAAATCCAATCTATATGCAATTGGCCCAATTCTCTCAATCACCTCGTATGGCCTCACAAATCTCGGACTCAACTTTTCCTTCTTTTTAACGGAGATATCTTCAAAAATACCCAGTCACCAACCTGAAACTCAAGAGGTCGACTTCTATTATCGGCATATCCCTTCTGTCTGTTCTGTGCTGCTATAATGTTCTCTCTAACCAGTTTGATGCTCTCAGTAGTCAAATCTATCATTTCTGGACCAAATATCTTTTTTTTCTCCAACTTCTTCCCAACATACTAGAGTTCTGCACTTTTTACCCTATAAAGCTTCAAATAGTGCCATCCCAATACTAGTTTGATTCTGATTATTGTATGCAAACTCGATCAAAGGTAAATAAGCATCCCAACTCACTGAGAAACTCAATACACTAGCCCTCAGCATATCTTCTAGTATTCTAATGATTCTATCTGTCTACCCATCAATTTGAGGATGAACAGCTGTACTGAACAGAAATTGTATACCCATAGCTTGCTGAAAACCCCTCCAAAATCTACAAGTGAATCTACAATCTCTATCTGATACAATAATTAAAGGTCCTATGTAATCTCACAATCTCTGCTACATACAATTCAACCAACTTTTCAAGACTCCGGGTACTTTTAATAGGAAGGAAATACGAAGACTTAGAAAGTCTATCCACTATAACCTACTTCCTCTTGGTGGCATATTTACTTCTCTACCATAACTCCTAGTTCCCATAGCATGTCTTCCAAATCTAGGGGTCCCACCGATATTACTCTGAGCTACAAAAGCAACAGATCTTGTTTACCTCTGACTTTGTACTACAGTTCCCTCTGTCAAAGAACCCCCATCTGGAGTGGTCTCCCACCCTACACACTCTTACTGCTACCACCTCTGGGTCATTCAAATCTAGACCTATTCAACTAATCCTTCCTACCTCTAAACTCCATCACATCCTTCTCAATCTGTAATGCTTTATCCACCATTATAGCATAATTCTCAATATCCATATAATATAGTTTCGTTTGAATTTCATAGTGTAACCCGTTTAAAAATCTCTTACATTTCCTCTCATCCGTATTTACTAACTTAGGTAAAAACCTCGACAGGGCTATAAGTCTACTATCATACTCAGCCAAAGATAATGTTTTCTACCTTAAATGAATAAAAATCTCACTTGTTGTGCTCGAAATGTATTTGAAAAATACTTCGCAAAGAACTCATCCTTAAACTTAAAGCAAGTTTAAGGTTGATCTACATGTGTACTCAATCTAGGCAGAATATTCTCCCACCATTGAGAAGTCTCACCTTCCAACTTAAATAAAGCAAAAGCAACCTTCTGCCTATCTCTCCCAGGTAAAACTTCAAAATATTTATCAACAAGTTTAATCCACTGTTCAACTTCAATAGGATTTATAGATCCTCTAAAAGACTTGGGTTTAAACTTAATAAATCTCACAAAACAATCCCTTTTCATCTCATGTGCAAACACACCCTCTCACTCATAAGCCTCTTCTCTCACCGCATCAGGTTCTGCTCTACCTCTTTCCTCTAATCTCCTCTGTAAATTATCAGCCCTTTCTTCTACTGCATTGATTCTCTCTATAGTACGATCAAGAACTTCTCTAAACTAATCCATCCTAATATCAGATTCTCTCCCACCTCTACTAGTACTAGCTATAATAGCAACCAATTCCCATGCATGAACCACATAGTCGACCTCCCCCTCTACTTCAACTCTTCTAAATATTGGGGGTCTACCACATCCTCTCTGATTCAGAACTCTAGCTCTAGCACGTCCATGTGTTATCCTCAGACTATGCATTAAAATATAGTTTTTTTAAATCTTCAACTTCTTTAAATTTTTATGCAATCTACGAAATAATAAAACTAGTGCTCTGATAGCAAAATTGTAACGATCCATCCCGGGTTGGCCATCCTCGAAATGGTGTCGTCACGTTTTGAAATCCCAACACGACATATATATGCAACAATATAAAAACATCATCGTTAGACCATCAATTTAACATCAATATTTACCTCGTTATGAGGTCCACAATATATAATCATTCAATCAAATATTTTTTTTCATATAACAGTTTCATATTTCTTTCTCATCATATCTGTCTCTTTGTGGGACTCATTTGTCTATCAATAATTTCACAATCAAGACTGATACTTTGGTATCTGAATTAATATTAATCAATACTTAAAACAAATGTAATGCATGAATTTCAATTTCCTTTCTTTCTTTCTCATCACATGATTTCATATTATCATCTGGGAACTTTTCCCACATATCGACATGTTTCAGCTAAAACGGTTGCCTTCTTTGTCTTTTTAGCTAGACCAGCTGCCTTCCAAGTCTTTTTATTTCTTTACCCATTCTTTTAGCTAGACCGACTACCTTTTCAGTCTTTTCAACTAGACCAGCTGTCTTTATACTCTTTTCTTTTATGCATATGAGCAATAATATGCAAGCAAGCATACATCAAAATATTCAATTCAATTATCTAGCTCTTTCTCAAAATTATTATTTTTATTATATTTATTAAATTTTCTCCTCATATATCATATCAACTTTTCAACCATATTTTTCAGAATATGACTTTTCAACACATTTTTCATTTATCATATAATTAATATTCAATGTATTACTAAATACATAATCAATAAACCAAATCAATTACCATACTTATCGAAAAGTACATCGTTAAATCATTATAATTCAATTATTTATTCAAATATCTTAAATTCATATTTTTATTGGTCTCGATTACTAAAAGTAATTCTAACTCACCACATAGCACTTAAAGCTACCCGTGGATCACCACCTTGCCTTTCCTGCTCCTTTTAGTAATTTCACTCGATTGCTGATCGTCGACACCTGACATAATATTTATATTAAAATTTTCAATTTATTCTTCAATTCTTACGTAATTCATATCGTTAAATTTCTACACCAAATTTCGGGTAATTTCATGTATGCCTAATTTCAATAAAATAAAATTCGCATTATTACCTTTTTTTAAAGCTTCCCTCGAATCTCTTTAAAATTCTCCCGTACAAGTGCTGCCATACGAAATGTGTTTTTGCATATTATGCCGCTTAAAAGTATAGTTATTTTCACATTGCGGCGCTTCATGGAAGCGATGGAAATAAAGCGTCGGCAGATGTCATTTATCTTGTAGTGAGTATAAGTAGTTTCTTATGTTGTTGTTCTTTTCCTATTAGTCTTAGGAAAGCATCCTATATATAAAGGGTGTCCCAAAGAAGATTTGAGCCATACTCATACTTCTCATATATATTGTAAACCAGAGGGGATTACTTCTAGAGTTAGGATGAGTGCTTTGGGTGTATTGGTTTTTTGGGTTGTCAAGTAATGACAGCACTTACAACTGGAGCAAAGTTAAGAGCTTTTGTTGTATTGGGACTTTGGGGTGAGAATTTGACAATTTTTCTCTTCCTAAAGTTGTAATTGGAGGTTAATAAAGAAATTACCCTAAACCGATTTTCATCACAAAAAAAATAATAACTCAGAGAAAAATAAGAGGATCAATACCTTCCTAAAAATCAAATTTCTTAATCCCGTACATTCCCCAGCAAAGTAAAATAAATAAATGAATAAACAAATTTCGTATCTTTGATGAAGAAAAAACACCAATAAACACAAAAAAAATTCGTCATTTCCCCTTCCCTCACTTTACACCCAATTTTCCACAAAGCCAAAAAAACCAATGAAACCGTATAAAAAGACTAGAAGCGTACCAACTAAAAACTATTAAAGATAGAGAGATTAGGAGCATACATACAAGATTCAGACGGTAGTGGAGATCTCATGCCAGAACTGGTCAATGAATCGCGTTCGGCTTCAACTAGCTTGGGATGGAGCCTTTGATGAATCAAGTGTGAGATAGAAAGACATCAAAGCTAACCAAAGACATAGATACAAATAAAACAACTACAGGCCAAGAGAAAGCTTAGAAGAAGAAGAAAAGCTTATTGACGAAGAAGAAGAAAACAACTGCAAATCGTGTGTGGGTTTGGAGTACTGTATTTCCTTTACTTTGGGTCTTCTGATGATTAAGCACACAAGACAATATACCCAAGTTTGTTAAGTCCGATGTTGGTGCTTCAAAGCGTCAATATATGACACGGACATATTGACGCTGGGCATAATAGCGATTATTCTGTAGGCTAGTTTTCAACAGATAATTCACAGGGAAGAAATAACACAAGAGAAAAAACCCTAGAAAAAATAGAGGAACAACTCTGAATTTTATTCAAAATTATGCAGATCAATAATAATGTTTACTAAACCCTAAAACCTTATTTATAAGGTCAAGCTAATATAGGAAAATTAAATTAAGGATGAATTTGAAGTAATTGCAAATAAAATAAAAAAGTTTCCTAAAAACTGAAAACTGCCAAATTGAGGGCCCAAACTTCGTTTTTTGGCTTAAAAACGACGATGCTTAGGATTCAACCTAAGTTTTGCTCGGAAGCCCGTTTCCAATCAGTCTAGGGTCTCTGGGACCCGATTCGAGCCCGTGGCCCGCTAAACAATGTAAACCGATCTTGGTAGCCCACTTGCTATCTTTGCGCTGATAAGCCAACTTAATGTATCTCAGTGCCAACAACGTGCTATCTAAAAACTCAGTATCATCTGACTCGAATCCTCCTGCATCAGTCACCCTGGGTTGGAAAGAACTCGTCCTCGAGTTCAGAATAGCCTCATCGGAATCCCCAAAACAAGGATTCAAGCGTTTCACATTAAAGACATCAGAAGTCCTCGAATGACTGGGGAGGTGTAGTCTGTAGACGTTATCATTGATCTTCTGCAGGATCTCACAGGGTCTAATCTTCCACTCCTTAAGCTTATTATACTCTCCCACAGGAAAGCAATCACAAGTTAATATCGCCCAAACAAAATCACCAACATCAAAAACTACCTGATGACGATGACTGTCACTCTGAACCATCTTTTTTTATCCTGATAGCTTCTCACTAAAAAAAGCTATGGGGCACCCCACCTGACTCAGAACACCACCAATACAAACCCCAGATGCATCACAGTTTACCTCGAACACTTTTTCAAAATCATGCGGCAACCCAGGCGGAAGATCCTCTAGTATCAGGTCAGAAAATTCTGCTAGTAGCTGCTGCACCTCTGCTGGTAAATCTGGATTCATGTCTGCTGCATGATTCCCACAAGGCAGCAGAGCATAGGCCATGTCTCCACGCTCAATCTCAGCTAAAAACCTGGACATAGAAAACAGATTAATATTATTGGCAACCGGGGTAGAAGTGGTTCTTTCCCGAAGAGGTGCCTACACAATCTTCTTCCCTTTGATGCTAAGGGAATATGTATTTTTTTGCCCATCATGAATAACACTGCGATCATACTGCCAAGGTCTGCCTAACAATACATGACAAGCATCCATGGACATAACATCACACCAAGCATTATCAAAATATTTCCTACAAATCGAAAAAGACACTAGGCATCGCCTATCTACTGTTACCTCACTGCCTTTATTCAGCCACGACAATTTATACAGCTTGGGATGACGATCTGTCTTCAACTGTAATTTATGGACAGTCTCTTCAGACACTACATTCTCACAACTACCACAGTCAATGATCATCTTACAGACTTTATCTGCAACTGTGCAGGTCGTGTGGAAAATATTGGTCCTCAAACAATCGTCCCCTGTATCGCCCTTAGGGGTCAGTAAACTCTTATGAACAACCAAGGTCTCATGGCCATCTCCATACAACACATCTCCATCTTCATCATCGTCATACACAAGCTCTCCAATCTCCTCAGTTTCGTCTACCATGTCATCCTCAATTAGGAGATTTTTGCCCTTCTGACTAGCAGGCTTCCTGCACTCAGTCGATTTATGTTCCTGTTCACCACATCTGAAACATCTAATATTTGAGCAAGGGTTACCCTGGGGTGGCTGCTGGACAGGACGGAATTCTTGAGGGCGAACTGGCCGACTGCTTTGATCGCTGCTTCGGTTCATTGGCCTCCTGTTCTGCTGTTTTTCTACCGTAAGTGCACACTGGTATGCTTCAGAAATGGTCCCGAGCGAGTGAAGGCTGAGGACATCCTGCAGGGGCTACCGTAATCCCCCCAAATACCATGCCACCATCGACTCCTCTATCTCGGATAAATCATTCCGGGCTACCAATTGATAGAAATCCTCCGTGTAATCATCCACCGATCTCGTGCCCTGCCTCAACGAATGAAGTTACTGAAACAAGGATTGAGTGTAGCCGAAAGGAAGGTAATAACCCTTCATTTTCTCCCAATCTGTGATCTTGGCCTTGCCCTGCCAGTTGCATGAGCGCCTCAACTGCTCCCACCACGCAGATGCTCTGCTTTTGAGTTTGATGGCAACCAGTTTCACTTTAACACGATCTGTGACTTCCTTATACTCAAAAATACGCTCCACCTCATTCAACCAATAGACGAATCCTTCAGCCTGTAAGGTACCAAAAAGCTCGGGCATATCCACTCTGAAACCGAGGTCTCCATAACGTTCTTCCCGGCCACGGTGCTCCTAGAATCGAACAGGATTGTGATATGGGTTTTTGAAACTGGAATCGGAATCGTGATCTTCCATCTCACGATCACCAAAATTATGCGCTGCTAGATGCTGGGTTAACTCTGCAACTTGCCTCTGTAAATCCTCAATCATCGCATCCTGAACGTTACGATCACGGCGTGGGGCTTCCTCGTTCGGAACCTGCCCGCGACGACAACGACCACGACCCCAGGAAGATGTTGAAGCTCTGATACCAATTGACGCCAGGCAGAATAGTGATTATTCTGCAGGCTAGTTTTCAACAGATAATTCACAAGGAAGAAATAACACAAGAGAAAAAACCCTAGAAAAAACAGAGGAACAACTTTGAATTTTATTCAAAATTATGCAGATCAATAATAATGTTTACTAAACCCTAAAACCTTATTTATAAGGTCAAGCTAAAATAGGAAAATTAAATTAAGGCCGAATTTGAAGTAATTGCAAATAAAATAAAAAGTTTCCTAACAACTGAAAACTGCCAAATTGAGGCCCTAAACGTCGTTTTTTGGCTTAAAAACGACGATGGTTAGGTTTTTACTAAATTTTGCCCGGAAGACCGTTTCCAATCAAACTAGGGTCTCCGAGACTCGATCCGTGCCCGTGGTCCGCTAAACGATGTAAACTGGTCTAGGTAGCCCACTTGTTATCTTTGTGCTGATCTGCAACTCAAGGTATCTTAGTGCCAACAACGTGTTATCTGACAACTCAGCATCATCTGACTCGGATCCTCCTGTATCACATATAGTAGCGATTTAAAGCGCCGATACATGGCAATGCTAAATAGTGATGCTTAAAAATTCCGCTATATGACAGATTTTATTATTTTTTATTTCGGTGCTTCAAAAGGCCACTATATGTATCAAGATTTATTTTATTTAGAACTATGAAATTAAGCACGCAGCTTGCTTGGGTTTTTGGTCCTATCTCGACGCCATTAAGCTCCACAATATGAAGTAAATAGATTGGGTTTAAGAGTCACATTTCGGCAACTTGAAGTACTCATATTTCGGCCCTTACAAGCGCCGCAATACAAAATGCGTTTTAACATATTCTGGTGCTTAAAAGCATCGATATTTTCACATTGCGGTGCTTCATAGAAGCACTAAAAATAAAGCATTGACATATATCATTTATCTTGTAGTGAGTAGAAGTAGTTTCTTATGTTGTTGTTCTTTTCCAATTAGTATTAGGAAAGCATCCTCTATATAAAGGGGGTCCCAGAGAAGATTTGAGGCACACTCATACTTCTCATATATATTGTAAACTATAGGGGTTTACTTTTAGAGTTAGGATGAGAGCTTTGAGTGTATTGAGGTTTTGGGTTATCAAATAGAGAAGACACTTACAACTGGAGCTAAGTTAAGAGCTTTTGTTGTATTGGGACTTTGGGGTGAGAATTTGACAACTTTTCTCTTCCTAAAGTTGTAATTGGAGATTAATGAAGCAGTTGGTTTGTTGATGGATCTAGGTAAACAGGTTGTCGAACCACATTAATTCTTGGTGTTCATGCTCTTTATGTTATTTGCATATTTAATTGTTGTGGTTGTGTTTCTTGCCTAAAATTTGAGAGGTGGATTTTAAACGTAAAATCCCAACAAAAGTATATATGGAAATGTAAAAGAGCTTTGGTTAGTTGTAGGTGAAAAGTTTTTGTGCTCCCTTTGTATCTTCCTTGGTAGTTTGTGTGAAGAAAAATTCAGAGGAAAATGACTTAAGGTTCATGAAGCAGGATCTCATGCTCATGGATCTGGTGATGAAGAGAAAGTGATGAGGGTATTCTGGTCTTTTAAACCTTAATCCTATCATAATCAATGAACCGAACATTGGCATCAAGTTGCTGGATTGTTAGTCCAATCCTTTGAGCCAATAGAAATTCCACTTCAGTCCAGTCCCACTTCAATCATTGTCCAATCTTATTTCAATTCTGTGTGAATCGAATATAGTCCCTTAATGTTAGAGGTTATTGATTAATTTAAAAACCTTCTTATTCTTGTCATTCCTCTAATACAGAATTGCATGGAAGCTATGATGAAGGGCCCTTCTTCTCAAACACTCCCCACGACTTCATTGGCTCTTTAACTGGGAAGTTAATTGCTTGAAAACTCGGTGACCTTGCGAGCAATCAACAGGAATGGTTTGAGACCTGTCAGTGATAGGTAAAACTTTGGTGCCATTTACAAAGTTAATGTTTACGGCAGTAACTAAGATATGTTCTGTTTGATTTTATGGGATCAATATGTTGTCTGTCAGAGACGTTCTTTTCCATAACTAACATATTAATCTTCATGTACGGCCTTTTAATTTACTTTTCTTGTTCTTCAATAGCACAAGGTACATTATTTATTTGTTAAATTACAACTCCAATTAGAAAAAACAATAATACCCTTACATGACATTCTTGTTCGTTTAATCTGAAAATGGAATTCTCAAGCCCAAGACAATAACTAACGGTCTAACTAAATATTAGCACTCCTAATAGGATTCAAAATTTTTTTTTTCTTTTTGAAATTAAATTCGGAATCAAAACAAAAATGAGAGGTTTCAAAAATAAAAGTGATGTAGGGAAAAAGTTTTCCTCCAGTAACATAACGACATGTGACACCCACAAATGGCAAAAAAAAAGTATAATCATAGATACAATAGATCAACCAATCATATGACCCTACTTGACAAAAGACATAACACTAAATTCATGACAAAGTTCAAATACTACACATTTTCTATTTATATGTAATATCTGTTAAATTGCAACTCCTACTAGAAAAAAGAATAATACCCTTACATGGTATTCTTGTTTGTTTAATATGGAAAAGGATTTCTCAAGCCCAAGACAATAACTAACGGTTGTAATTAAATATTAGCACTCGTACGGGATTCAATTTTTCTTTTATTTTTGAAAATTAAATTAGGAATCAAAACAAAAATAAGAGGTAATGAAAATAAAAGCGATGTATGGAAAATTCACTCTCCAGTAACATATTGACGCATGGCACCAATTAAGAATAAAAGGTAATTTCGTATACAAGACAAATCAACCAACCAAATAACTACACATGGCAAAAGACATAAAGGTAAATTCACAAAAAGTTCCAATAGTACTACTGTGACTTTCCAGCTCATGGATAAACAAAGTATCATTGAAACACTTTAACTTATGGATAACTGAGTCTTATCTGAGAAGTTTAATCCTATCACAATACTCAATCACTTTCTTAATTGAATTATACTCCAAGACATTAAGGAGGCTCTCACTATCAAAGATATTCATCTACAACTAACTTAAGCATCGGAGAGTCTCCCGAAGACACAACCCCTCTAATCCTCCTATGACTTGCTTAGGTTTTCTTTATTCTTTGTGTGCACAAGTACCATATTCCGGCTATTCGTAAACTTAGCAGATTTTTGGCATCAACAAAAATATATATTTTTCTTTTTGTAAAGAAAATGAACGAAATTAAGGAAAAGGCCCATACAAAATTAGCATATGACAAAAGGACTTGGAAAACAAAAAAAAAAATCCTCAGAGAAAATCATTCTGTATATAGGGTTGCGTATAAAGAGATTAAGAGGAAAACGAATTTTATTCCAAATTAATTAACAATTCTTAAAATGAATACTAGCACATGGGACTTGTCTTGTCTTCTATGTGAGATCAGTATCTCTAAAGATGACATCGAAGAATGCTTCAAAAGTCAATGTGTCATTCACCAAATAACCGTTTGACTGGTCTTTGAGAGCTGCTAGCGGAACAAAATCCGCTAAATGCTGGGCCGAGTATGTGTCAGAGAACCAGTAACGAGCTGCAAGGGATAGACATATAAGAAACTTAATAAAAAGGGGGAAAATGTAAAACTGAAATATCCAAAAGAAGGAACTATAGTACCTGGTTTTTCAATGTAATTGTTATGTACTTGGTCCTTCAGACGAATTCGGCAATGTACGCTTACATGCCTACCTTTCAGACACATTGTATTCATGTATCTTTTGAACCATTTCGGAACGTAAGTACACCATCTCTCTATCGTTATTACAAGCCATAAAGCAATCTTATCAGTAATGCTGAAATTATCAACCAAATGTAGACCCACTAAGCAGTTATTGCCTTCTAGCTCACGATACCTAGTTGGAAAAAATTCTAACTTCCTGTAAGAGTAGAAGAAGACTAATAATTATAATTCTAATTTACAAAATTAATCATGACCAGAAATTTCAAGAATTAACATCAACAACTAATTAATTGATACATACCATTTTCTTCCAGCTATATTAAAAACATCGGAGTAAATTCGTTTATTATTTAGCTTTGAGAAGTTTTTGATCCTCCAAGTATATGGCTCGTGGTTGGGATCTTTATTCAAGGACAAGAACTGCCTTTTGTCTGTTCTTTTAACAACGAAGACCTCCGCACCAAAAACACAGGTGTTATTTACCAAATATCCATGAGAAGCATCACAGAAATATGTTATGGACATAAATTGTGGATACCCATGTTGTGTCTTGGATTTATGAAAGCTTCTTACTCTTCCATCAGCATCTGAAAATCAATTTTATTTAATTGCAAGGAAAAAACAAATATATATAGTGATCGATCCAGGAGAAAATTAGTATAAGAAGCTAACCTTGCACAGTCAAATACTTGTCTCGAATTTGATCATACACAAACAGCTTGAAGTTGACGTTAACCACAAAACCATCAGGCATGACATCTGTATTATCAGCCAAAACCAAGTACAGAGAGATAAAATCATCTCCACCATTCTGTTTGTCTCCCTCCGGATACAGGGCTAATCTCCATCTATAACCCTCAGCTTCGAAAGAATCAGATTGATAATGATCCCATCCAAACCAATAAATCTTGTCCACAAACTTTGAGAATGAATCTATCTTTAGAGTAAAGTGTGAAGGTGGTAAATCTCTTATTGAACTTGTTACTCCTGCTCGATATAAACATGATACTTCCTTCATAAATTAATTTTCTTATTCGAACAACAAAGATATAGGTACAGTATATTTTTTCAAATATGCATACATAACAGAAAAGTACAACAGGTACTTTTCATCAACCGAAAATCAAACTCTTAGCATTAATCTTCAATTAAATAAATAATCACTTATTATAGAATTTAACGAAGTGGGAAATATATAATAAAAAAAATCATTCCCGGGTGTAATATGTATTACCAGGTGACGACACGTTGGCAGCATCTGGCATAATGTCAGAGACGTTCTCTTCCATAACTAACATATATATTGATTTGCACGGCCCTTTAATTTGCCTTTGTTTTTCTTCATTAGAACAACATACTCTATTTATATAGGATGTTAAATTACAACTCCTAGTGGAAAAAGGAATAAAGTCCTAACACAGCTTTCTTGTTCGTTTGGGAAAGGAATTCTCAAACCCAAGACGTTGACTAACAGTCTCAATTAAAAATTAAGACTCCTAATAGGATTCAAATTTTGTTTCGTTTTGGATTTAGATTAGGAATCACTTAAATATCAATCCTTAATATTAGCATTAGTTCTAATTGAGATTAGAAAATCCTTAATGTGTATGAAAACATTGGCAAGCACTTTACGCCTAACGTCTACAGACCTCCTTCTCTGACGTCAATAAGAGATTACGACAAACAGTCCTGATTTACTCAATAAAATAAATAAATAAACACTGATTATAGAATTTAATGATGTGGAAAATATATAAGAAAAAAATCATGCATGAATGTAATATGTATTACCAGGTGACATGTTGGTAGCTACTGGCATATGGTCAGAGACGTTCTCTTCCACAATTAATATATTGATCTTCACAGCCTTTTAATTTGCCTTTGTTGTTTTTCAATAGCACAACGTGCTCTATTTATATGCGTGTTAAATTACAACTCCAAGTTGGAAAATGGGAAAGTACCCTTTTGCGGCTTTCTTGTTCCATTTAGAAAAGGAATTCTCAAGCCAAAGACCGTGTAACGACTCATCCCGGGTTGGCCACCCCGAGATGGTGTCGTCACGTTTTGAAATCCCATCACGACACTTATATGCAACAATATAAAAACATCAACTGAAATTATATACATACATAAATCATCAACCATCAACAGGGGAGTTACATCATTAAATTCAAAACTGAAACCATATATACAACATAATATGGACCACGAGGCTTACAGATAATCACTTAGTGTGATTCACAGCTCACAAATCTATTTGTCCTGCCCACTACCTGAAATTATTTAACAATGTCGAGTGAGATTCATAAGCTCAATGAATTAAATTTACTAGAAGTACTCGATTTTATACTTCCAGTCACATCGTATAATTCAATCGTTTCTAATTCACCGATATTAATCATCTATATCTTCACATATAATAACTCACTCTTTCAAATCATCTTCTAATATTCGTTCATCTATTATCTCATATAATTAAACAATAACATTCTATTATCGCTACTCATATCATAATTCCAACCATTTACCAATCTCTTCTTAAATTAATCATCACACCTATCAATTTTTCTTCTCATATATTTAATCATCATGAGACTATCAATTCAACATAATTATTTACTTCGTTATGAGGTTCACAGCATATAATCAATTAATTAAATACTTTTTATTAGGTCATACTTTGACAATCAAGATTGATATTTTGGTATCTCAATCAATAATAATCAATATTTAAAACAAATGAAATGGATGAATTGAAATTATTTTTCTTTCTTTCTCATCAGATCATTTCATATTGTCATCTGAGAATGTCTTCCCACATGTCGACATGTTTCAGCTAGACCGGCTGTCTTCCCGATCTTTTCAGCTAGACTTGTTGCCTTCCTGATCCTTTTTTTTTTTGCTAGACTGACTGCCTTTCCAGTATTTTTGTTTTTTTGCTAGACCGGCTGTATTCTTGGTCTTTTCAGCTAGACCAGTTGCCTTCCTAGTCTTTTTTATTTTCTTTTCCTTTTTTTTGCTTGATCGGCTACCTTCCCGGTATTTTTAGCTAGACCAGCTGCCTTCTTGGTCTTTTCTTTTATGAATATGAGCAATAATATTCAAGCAAGCATACATCAAAACATTCAATTCAATTATCTAGCTTTTTCTCAAAATTATTATTTTTATCATATTTATTAAATTGTCTCCTCATATATCATATCAATTTTTCAACTATATTTTTCAGAATATAACTTTTCAACACATTTTTCATTTATTCATATAATTAATATTCAACATATTATTAAATCCATAAACAATAAACCAAATCAATTTCCATACTTATCGAAAATTACATCGTTACATCATTATAATTCGGTCATTTATTTAGATATCATAAATTCATATTTTTATTGGTCTCGATTACTAAAAGTAATTCTAACTCACCATGTAGCACTTAAAGCTACTCGTGGATCACCTCCTTGCCTTTCTTGCCCATTTCAGCAATTTCACTCGATTGTTGATCATCGACACCTGACGTAATATTTATATTAAAATTTCTAATTTATCCTTTAATTCTTCTGTAATCCATACCTTTAAATTTCTATATCGATTTTCTCTTAATTTCATGTATGCCTAATTACAAAAAATAAAATTGGCATTATTGCCTTTTTTTTAAAGCTTCCCTCGAATATCTTTAAAATTCCTCTGTAAACTTTTCAAAATTTCAATTTTTCAACATTTCTTTCAGTCCCCAATTCTTTAAAGAAATAAAGTAATTTGAAAGATAGAGAAACTAAGTTTTAATAACCTATGAAAAGCTTAATATATAAATTCCCAAAACCGCCTTGCAGTTCTTTTCTTTCTTTCTGTTGTTTCCAAAGTGTCTTCCATATAAGACATTTTGAAATGTAAGTCACTACACCTAGACACTTAACGTCCATGTGTCTACCTTTTTTTAAATAGGAAATCTTTCATGTTTATATTATTTTAATTCCATGTAATATCTATCAAATTACTTCTTTACCCTTACTTTCATAACACGGGTATTACAATTCTTCCCACCTTATAAAAATTTCATCCCTAAAATTTCCTTACCAAACTCATGAGAAAGCTATAGGTATTCTTTCCTCATTCTTGCCTCATGCTCCCAAGTAAGTTTTTCAATATCTTTGTTCTGCCATAATACTTGAATCAAAGGAATAACTTCATTATGTAAGACTTGTTCCTTTCTGTCCAGAATTCTGACTGGTACTTGCATAAATGTCAAATCTTCCTGAAGTTCTACAGCCTGATTCGAAATACTATGAGATTCATCATCTAAACACTTTGCCAAAAGTGAAACATGAAACACAATGTGTAATTTCTTTAATTCTATAAGCAAATCCAATCTATATGCAATTGGCCCAATTCTCTCAATCACCTCGTATGGCCTCACAAATCTCGGACTCAACTTTTCCTTCTTTTTAACGGAGATATCTTCAAAAATACCCAGTCACCAACCTGAAACTCAAGAGGTCAACTTCTATTATCGGCATATCCCTTCTGTCTGTTCTGTGCTGCTCTAATGTTCTCTCTAACCAGTTTGATCCTCTCAGTAGTCAAATCTATCATTTCTGGACCAAATATCTTTTTTTTCTCCAACTTCTTCCCAACATACTAGAGTTCTGCACTTTTTACCCTATAAAGCTTCAAATAATGCCATCCCAATACTAGTTTGATTCTGATTATTGTATGCAAACTCGATCAAAGGTAAATAAGCATCCCAACTCACTGAGAAACTCAATACACTAGCCCTCAGCATATCTTCTAGTATTCTAATGATTCTATCTGTCTGCCCATCAATTTGAGGATGAACAGCTGTACTGAACAGAAATTGTATACCCATAGCTTGCTGAAAACCCCTCCAAAATCTACAAGTGAATCTACAATCTCTATCTGATACAATAATTAAAGGTCCTATGTAATCTCACAATCTCTGCTACATACAATTCAACCAACTTTTCAAGACTCCGGGTACTTTTAATAGGAAGGAAATACGAAGACTTAGAAAGTCTATCCACTATAACCTACTTCCTCTTGGTGGCTTATTTACTTCTCTACCATAACTCCCACTTCCCATAGCATGTCTTCCAAATCTAGGGGTCCGACCGATATTACTCTGAGCTATAAAAGCAACAGATCTTATTTACCTCTGACTTTGTACTACAGTTCCCTCTGTCAAAGAACCCCCATCTGGAGTGGTCTCCCACCCTACACACTCTTACTGCTACCACCTCTGGGTCATTCAAATCTAGACCTCTTCAGCTAATCCCTCCTACCTCTAAACTCCAACACATCCTTCTCAATCTGTAATGCTTTATCCACCATTATAGCATAATTCTCAATATCCATATAATATAGTTTCGTCTGAATTTCATAGTGTAACCCGTTTAAAAATCTCTTACATTTCCTCTCCTCCGTATTTACTAACTTAGGTAAAAACCTCGACAGGGCTATAAATCTACTATCATACTCAGCCAAAGATAATGTTTTCTACCTTAAATGAATAAAATCTCTCACCTGTTGTGCTCGAAATGTATTTGAAAAATACTTCGCAAAGAACTCATCCTTAAACTTAAAGCAAGTTTAAGGTTGATCTACATGTGTACTCAATCTAGGCAGAATATTCTCCCACCATTGAGAAGTCTCACCTTCCAACTTAAATAAAGCAAAAGCAACCTTCTGCCTATCTTTCCCAGGTAAAACTTCAAAATATTTATCAACAAGTTTAATCCACTGTTCAACTTCAATAGAATTTATAGATCCTCTAAAAGACTTGGGTTTAAACTTAATAAATCTCACAAAACAATCCCTTTTCATCTCATGTGCAAACACACCCTCTCACTCATAAGCCTCTTCTCTCACCGCATCAGGTTCTACTCTATCTCTTTCCTCTAATCTCCTCTGTAAATTATCAGCCCTTTCTTCTACTGCATTGATTCTCTCTATAGTACGATCAAGAACTTCTCTCAACTAATCCATCCTAATATCAGATTCTCTCCCACCTCTACTAGTACTAGCTATAATAGCAACCAATTCGCATGCATGAACCACATACTCGACCTCCCCCTCTACTTCAACTCTTCTAAATATTGGGGGTCTACCACATCCTCTCTGATTCAGAACTCTAGCTCTAGCACGTCCATGTGTTATCCTCAGACTATGCATTAAAATATAGTTTGTTTAAATCTTCAACTTCTTTAAATTTTTATGCAATCTACAAAATAATAAAACTAGTGCTCTGATAGCAAAATTGTAACGATCCATCCCGGGTTGGCCATCCTCGAAATGGTGTCGTCACGTTTTGAAATCCCAACACGACATATATATGCAACAATATAAAAACATCATCGTTAGACCATTAATTTAACATCATTATTTACCTCGTTATGAGGTCCACAATATATAATCATTCAATGAAATATTTTTTATCATATAACAGTTTCATATTTCTTTCTCATCATATCTGTCTCTTTGTGAGACTCATTTGTCTATCAATAATTTCACAATCAAGACTGATACTTTGGTATCTGAATTAATATTAATCAATACTTAAAACAAATGTAATGCATGAATTTCAATTTCCTTTCTTTCTTTCTCATCACATGATTTCATATTATCATTTGGGAACTTTTCCCACATATCGACATGTTTCAGCTAAACCGGTTGCCTTCTTTGTCTTTTCAGCTAGACCAGCTGCCTTCCAAGTCTTTTTATTTCTTTGCCCATTCTTTTAGCTAGACCGACTACCTTTCCAATCTTTTCAACTAGACCAGCTGTCTTTATAGTCTTTTCTTTTATGCATATGAGCAATAATATGCAAGCAAGCATACATCAAAATATTCAATTCAATTATCTAGCTCTTTCTCAAAATTATTATTTTTATTATATTTATTAAATTGTCTCCTAATATATCATATCAACTTTTCAACCATATTTTTCAGAATATAACTTTTCAACACATTTTTCATTTATCATATAATTAATATTCAATGTATTACTAAATCAATAATCAATAAACCAAATCAATTACCATACTTATCGTAAAGTACATCGTTAAATCATTATAATTCAATTATTTATTCAAATATCATAAATTCATATATTTATTGGTCTCGATTACTAAAAGTAATTCTAACTCACCACATAGCACTTAAAGCTACCCGTGGATCACCACCTTGCCTTTCCTGCTCCTTTTAGTAATTTCACTCGATTGCTGATCGTCGACACCTGACATAATATTTATATTAAAATTTTCAATTTATTCTTCAATTCTTACGTAATTCATATCGTTAAATTTCTACATCAAATTTCGGGTAATTTCATGTATGCCTAATTTCAATAAAATAAAATTCGCATTATTACCTTTTTTTAAAGCTTCCCTCGAATCTCTTTAAAATTCTCCCGTACAAGTGCTGCCATATGAAATGTGTTTTTGCATATTATGCCGCTGAAAAGTATAGTTATTTTCACATTGCGGCGCTTCATAGAAGCGATGGAAATAAAGCGTCGGCAGATGTCATTTATCTTGTAGTGAGTATAAGTAGTTTCTTATGTTGTTGTTCTTTTCCTATTAGTCTTAGGAAAGCATCCTACATATAAAGGGTGTCCCAAAGAAGATTTGAGCCATACTCATACTTCTCATATATATTGTAAACCAGAGGGGATTACTTCTAGAGTTAGGATGAGTGCTTTGGGTGTATTGGTTTTTTGTGTTGTCAAGTAATGACGGCACTTGCAACTGGAGCTAAGTTAAGAGCTTTTGTTGTATTGGGACTTTGGGGTGAGAATTTGACAACTTTTCTCTTACTAAAGTTGTAATTGGAGGTTAATAAAGAAATTACCCTAAACTGATTTTCATCACAAAAAAAATAATAACTCAGAGAAAAATAAGAGGATCAATACCTTCCTAAAAATCAAATTTCTTAATCCCGTACATTCCCCAGCAAAGTAAAATAAATAAATGAATAAACAAATTTCGTATCTTTGATGAAGAAAAAACAACAATAAACACACAAAAAATTCATCATTTCCCATTCCCTCACTTTACACCCAATTTTCCACAAAGCCAAAAAAACCAATGAAACCGTATAAAAAGACTAGAAGCGTACCAACTAAAAACTATTAAAGATAGATAGATTAGGAGCATAAATACAAGATTCAGACGGTAGCGGAGATCTCATGCCAGAACTGGTCAATGAATCGCGTTCGGCTTCAACTAGCTTGGGATGGAGCCTTTGATGGATCAAGAGTGAGATAGAGAGACATCAAAGCTAACCAAAGACATAGATACAAATAAAACAACTACAGGTCGAGAGAAAGCTTAGACGAAGAAGAAAAGCTGATTGACGAAGAAGAAGAAAACAACTGCAAATCGTGTGCGGGTTTGGAGTACTGTATTTCCTTTACTTTGGGTCTTCTGATGATTAAGCACACAAGACAATATACCCAAGTTTGTTAAGTCTGATGTTGGTGCTTCAAAGCGTCAATATATGACACGGACATATCGATGCCGGGCATAATAGCGATTATTCTGCAGGCTAGTTTTCAATAGATAATTCACAGGGAAGAAATAACACAAGAGAAAAAACCCTAGAAAAAATAGAGGAACAACTCTGAATTTTATTCAAAATTATGCAGATCAATAATAATGTTTACTATACCCTAAAACCTTATTTATAAGGTCAAGCTAAAATAGGAAAATTAAATTAAGGATGAATTTGAAGCAATTGCAAATAAAATAAAAAGTTTCCTAAAAACTGAAAACTGCCAAATTGAGGGCCTAAACTTCGTTTTTTGGCTTAAAAACGACGATGCTTAGGATATAACCTAAGTTTTGCTCGGAAGCTCGTTTCCAATCAGTCTAGGGTCTCTAGGTCCCGATCCGAGCCCGTGGCCCGCTAAACGATGTAAACCGGTCTTGGTAGCCCACTTGCTATCTTTGCGCTGATATGCCAACTTAAGTTATCTCAGTGCCAACAACGTGCTATCTGACAACTCAGCATCATCTGACTCGAATCCTCCTACATCAGTCGCCCTGGGTTGGAAAGAACTCATCCTCGAGTTCACAATAGCCTCATCGGAATCCCCAAAACAAGGATTCAAGCGTTTCACATTAAAGACATCAGAAGTCCTCGAATGACTGGGGAGGTGTAGTCTGTAGGCGTTATCATTGATCTTCTGCAGGATCTCACGGGGTCTAATCTTCCACTCCTTAAGCTTATTATACTCTCCCACAGGAAAGCAATCACAAGTTAATATCACCCAAACAAAATCACCAACATCAAAAACTACCTGACGACGATGACTGTCGCTATGAACCTTCTTTTTTGAACCTGATAGCTTCTCACTTAAAAAAGCTATAGGGCACCCCACCTGACTCAGAACACCACCAATACAAACCCCAGATGCATCATAGTTTACCTCGAACACTTTTTCAAAATCATGCGGCAACCCAGGCGGAAGATCCTCTAGTATCAGGTCAGAAAATTCTGCCAGTAGCTGCTGCACCTCTGCTGGTAAATCTGGATTCATGTCTGCTGCATGATTCCCACAAGGCAGCAGAGCATAGGCCATGTCTCCACGCTCAATCTCAGCTAAAAACCTGGACATAGAAAACAGATTAATATTATTGGCAACCGGGGTAGAAGTTGTTCTTTCCCGAAGAGGTGCCAACACAATCTTCTTCCCTTTGATGCTAAGGGAATATGTATTTTTTTGCCCATCATGAATAACACTGCGATCATACTGCCAAGGTCTGCCTAACAACACATGACAAGCATCCATAGACATAACATCACACCAAGCATTATCAAAATATTTCCTACAAATCGAAAAAGACACTAGGCATCGCCTATCTACTGTTACCTCACTGCCTTTATTCAGCCACGACAATTTATACAGCTTGGGATGACGATCCGTCTTTAACTATAATTTATGGACAGTCTCTTCAGACACTACATTCTCACAACTACCACAGTCAATGATCATCTTACAGACTTTATCTGCAACTGTGCAGGTCGTGTGGAAAATATTGGTCCTCAAACAATCGTCCCCTGTATCGCCCTTAGGGGTCAGTAAACTCTTACGAACAACTAAGGTCTCATGGCCTTCTCCATACAACACATCTCCATCTTCATCATCGTCATACACAAGCTCTCCAATCTCCTCAGTTTCGTCTACCATGTCATCCTCAATTAGGAGATTTTTGCCCTTCTGACTAGCAGGCTTCCTGCACTCAGTCGATTTATGTCCCAGTTCACCACATCTGAAACATATAATATTTGAGCAAGGGTTACCCTTGGATGGCTGCTGGGCAGGACGAAATTCTTGAGGGCGAACTGGCCGACTGCTTTGATCGCTGCTTCGGCTCATTGGCCTCATGTTCTGCTGTTTTTCTACCGTAAGTGCACACTGGTATGCTTCAGAAATGGTCCAGAGCGAGTGAAGGCTGAGGACATCCTGCAGGGGCTACCGTAATCCCCCTAAATACCGTGCCACCATCTGCTCCTCTGTCTCGGATAAATCATTCCGGGCTATCAATTGATAGAAATCCTCCGTGTAATCATCCACCGATCTCGTGCCCTGCCTCAACGAATGAAGTTGCTGAAACAAGGATTGAGTGTAGCCGAAAGGAAGGTAATAACCCTTCATCTTCTCCCAATCTGTGATCTTGGCCTTGCCCTGCCGGTTGCATGAGCGCCTCAACTGCTCCCACCACGCAGATGCTCTGCTTTTGAGTTTGATGGCAACCAGTTTCACTTTAACACGATCTGGGACTTCCTTATACTCGAAAATACGCTCCACCTCATTCAACCAATCGACGAATCCTTCAGCCTGTAAGGTACCAAAAAGCTCGGGCAGATCCACTTTGAAACCGAGGTCTCCATAACGTTCTTCCCGACCACGGTGCTCCTAGAATCGAACAGGATTGTGATATGGGTTTTTGAAACTGGAATCGGAATCGTGATCTTCCATCTCACGATCACCAAAATTCTGCGCTGCTAGATGCTGGGTTAACTCTGCAACTTGCCTCTGTAAATCCTCAATCATCGCATCCTGAACGTTACGATCACGGCGTGGGGCTTCCTCGTTCGGAACCTGCCCGCGACGACAACGACCACGACCCCAAGAAGATGTTGAAGCTCTGATACCAATTGACGCCAGGCAGAATAGTGATTATTCTGCAGGCTAGTTTTCAACAGATAATTCACAAGGAAGAAATAACATAAGAGAAAAAACCCTAGAAAAAACAGAGGAACAACTTTGAATTTTATTCAAAATTATGCAGATCAATAATAATGTTTACTAAACCCTAAAACCTTATTTATAAGGTCAAGCTAAAATAGGAAAATTAAATTAAGGCCGAATTTGAAGTAATTGCAAATAAAATAAAAAGTTTCCTAAAAACTGAAAACTGCCAAATTGAGGCCCTAAACGTTGTTTTTTGGCTTAAAAACGACGATGGTTAGGATTTTTCTAAATTTTTCCCGGAAGACCGTTTCCAATCAAACTAGGGTCTCCGAGACCCGATCCGAGCCCGTGGTCCGCTAAACGATGTAAACTGGTCTAGGTAGCCCACTTGTTATCTTTGTGCTGATCTGCAACTCAAGGTATCTTAGTGCCAACAAGGTGCTATCTGACAACTCAGCATCATCTGACTCGGATCCTCCTGTATCACATATAGTAGCGATTTAAAGCGCCGATACATGGCAATGCTAAATAGTGATGCTTAAAAATGCCGCTATATGACAGATTTTATTATTTTTTATTTCGGTGCTTCAAAAGGCCACTATATGTATCAAGATTTATTTTATTTAGAACTATGAAATTAAGCACGCAGCTTGCTTGGGTTTTTGGTCCTATCTCGACGCCATTAAGCTCCACAATATGAAGTAAATAGATTGGGTTTAAGAGTCACATTTCGGCAACTTGAAGTACTCATATTTCAGCCCTTACAAGCGCCGCAATAAAAAATGCGTTTTAGCATATTCTGGTGCTTAAAAGCATCGATATTTTCACATTGCGGTGCTTCATAGAAGCACTAAAAATAAAGCATTGACATATATCATTTATCTTGTAGTGAGTAGAAGTAGTTTCTTATGTTGTTGTTCTTTTCCAATTAGTATTAGGAAAGCATCCTCTATATAAAGGGGGTCCCAGAGAAGATTTGAGGCACACTCATACTTCTCATATATATTGTAAACTATAGGGGTTTACTTTTAGAGTTAGGACGAGAGCTTTGGGTGTATTGGGGTTTTGGGTTATCAAATAGAGAAGACACTTACAACTGGAGCTAAGTTAAGAGCTTTTGTTGTATTGGGACTTTGGGGTGAGAATTTGACAACTTTTCTCTTCCTAAAGTTGTAATTGGAGATTAATGAAGCAATTGGTTTGTTGATGGATCTAGGTAAACAGGTTGTCGAACCACATTAATTCTTGGTGTTCATGCTCTTTATGTTATTTGCATATTTAATTGTTGTGGTTGTGTTTTTTGCCTAAAATTTGAGAGGTGGATTTTAAACGTAAAATCCCAACAAAAGTATATATGGAAATGTAAAAGAGCTTTGGTTAGTTGTAGGTGAAAAGTTTTTGTGCTCCCTTTGTATCTTCCTTGGTAGTTTGTGTGAAGAAAAATTCAGAGGAAAATGACTTAAGGTTCATGAAGCAAGATCTCATGCTCATGGATCTGGTGATGAAGAGAAAGTGATAAGGGTATTCTGGTCTTTTAAACCTTAATACTATCATAATCAATGAACCGAACATTGGCATCAAGTTGCTGGATTGTTAGTCCAATCCTTTGAGCCAATAGAAATTCCACTTCAGTCCAGTCCCACTTCAATCCTTGTCCAATCTTATTTCAATTCTGTGTGAATCGAATATAGTCCCTTAATGTTAGAGGTTATTGATTAATTTAAAAACCTTCTTATTCTTGTCATTCCTCTAATACAGAATTGCATGGAAGCTATGATGAAGGGCCCTTCTTCTCAAACACTCCCCACGACTTCATTGGCTCTTTAACTGGGAAGTTAATTGCTTGAAAACTCGGTGACCTTGCGAGCAATCAACAGGAATGGTTTGAGACCTATCAGTGATAGGTAAAACTTTGGTGCCATTTACAAAGTTAATGTTTACGGCAGTAACTAAGATATGTTCTGTTTGATTTTATGGGATCAATATGTTGTCTGTCATAGACGTTCTTTTCCATAACTAACATATTAATCTTCATGTACGGCCTTTTAATTTACTTTTCTTGTTCTTCAATAGCACAAGGTACATTATTTATTTGTTAAATTACAACTCCAATTAGAAAAAACAATAATACCCTTACATGACATTCTTGTTCGTTTAATCTGAAAATGGAATTCTCAAGCCCAAGACAATAACTAATGGTCTAACTAAATAGTAGCACTCCTAATAGGATTCAAATTTTTTTTTTCTTTTTGAAATTAAATTTGGAATCAAAACAAAAATGAGAGGTTTCAAAAATAAAAGTGATATAGGGAAAAAGTTTTCCTCCAGTAACATAACGACATGTGACACCCACAAATGGCAAAAAAATGTATAATCATAGATACAATAGATCAACCAATCATATGACCCTACTTGACAAAAGACATAACACTAAATTCATGACAAAGTTCAAATACTACACATTTTCTATTTATATGTAATATCTGTTAAATTGCAACTCCTACTAGAAAAAAGAATAATACCCTTACATGGTATTCTTGTTTGTTTAATATGGAAAAGGATTTCTCAAGCCCAAGACAATAACTAACTGTTGTAATTAAATATTAGCACTCGTACGGGATTCAATTTTTCTTTTATTTTTGAAAATTAAATTAGGAATCAAAACAAAAATAAGAGGTAATGAAAATAAAAGCGATGTATGGAAAATTCACTCTCCAGTAACATATTGACACATGGCACCAATTAAGAATAAAAGGTAAATTCATATACAAGACAAATGAACCAACCAAATAACTACACATGGCAAAAGACATAAAGGTAAATTCACAAAAAGTTCCAATAGTACTACTGTGACTTTCCAGCTCATGGATAAACCAAGTATCATTGAAACACTTTAACTTATGGATAACTGAGTCTTATCTGAGAAGTTTAATCCTATCACAATACTCAATCACTTTCTTAATTGAATTATACTCCAAGACATTAAGGAGACTCTCACTATCAAAGATATTCATCTACAACTAACTTAAGCATCGGAGAGTCTCCCGAAGACAGAACCCCTCTAATCCTCCTATGACTTGCTTAGGTTTTCTTTATTCTTTGTGTGCACAAGTACCATATTCCGGCTATTCGTAAACTTAGCAGATTTTTGGCATCAACAAAAATATATATTTTTCTTTTTGTAAAGAAAATGAACGAAATTAAGGAAAAGGCCCATACAAAATTAGCATATGAAAAAAGGACTTGGAAAACAAAAAAAAAAAAAAATCCTCAGAGAAAATCATTCTGTATATAGGGTTGCGTATAAAGAGATTAAGAGGAAAATGAATTTTATTCCAAATTAATTAACAATTCTTAAAATGAATACTAGCACATGGGACTTGTCTTGTCTTCTATGTGAGCTCAGTATCTCTAAAGATGAAATCGAAGAATGCTTCAAAAATCAATGTGTCATTCACCAAATAACCGTTTGACTGGTCTTAGAGAGCTGCTAGCGGAACAAAATCCGCTAAATGCTGGGCCGAGTATGTGTCAGAGAACCAGTAACGAGCTGCAAGGGATAGACATATAAGAAACTTAATAAAAAGGGGGGAAATGTAAAACTGAAATATCCAAAAGAAGGAACTATAGTACCTGGTTTTTCAATGTAATTGTTATGTACTTGGTCCTTCAGACGAATTCGGCAATGTACGCTTACATGCCTACCTTTCAGACACATTGTATTCATGTATCTTTTGAACCATTTCGGAACGTAAGTACACCATCTCTCTATCGTTATTACAAGCCATAAAGCAATCTTATCAGTAATGCTGAAATTATCAACCAAATGTAGACCCACTAAGCAGTTATTGCCTTCTAGCTCACGATACCAGTTGGAAAAAATTCTAACTTCCTGTAAGAGTAGAAGAAGACTAATAATTATAATTCTAATTTACAAAATTAATCATGACCAGAAATTTCAAGAATTAACATCAACAACTAATTAATTGATACATACCATTTTCTTCCAGCTATATTAAAAACATCGGAGTAAATTCGTTTATTATTTAGGTTTGAGAAGTTTTTGATCCTCCAAGTATAAGGCTCGTGGTTGGGATCTTTATTCAAGGACAAGAACTGCCTTTTGTCTGTTCTTTTAACAACGAAGACCTCCGCACCAAAAACGCAGGTGTTATTTACCAAATATCCATGAGAAGCATCACAGAAATATGTTATGGACATAAATTGTGGATACCCATGTTGTGTCTTGGATTTATGAAAGCTTCTTACTTTTCCATCAGCATCTGAAAATCAATTTTATTTAATTGCAAGGAAAAAACAAAAATATATAGTGATCGATCCAGGAGAAAATTAGTATAAGAAGCTAACCTTGCACAGTCAAATACTTGTCTCGAATTTGATCATACACAAACAGCTTGAAGTTGACGTTAACCACAAAACCATCAGGCATGACATCTGTATTATCAGCCAAAACCAAGTACAGAGAGATAAAATCATCTCCACCATTCTGTTTGTCTCCCTGCGGATACAGGGCTAATCTCCATCTATAACCCTCAGCTTCGAAAGAATCAGATTGATAATGATCCCATCCAAACCAATAAATCTTGTCCACAAACTTTGAGAATGAATCTATCTTTAGAGTAAAGTGTGAAGGTGGTAAATCTCTTATTGAACTTGTTACTCCTGCTCGATATAAACATGATACTTCCTTCATAAATTAATTTTCTTATTCGAACAACAAAGATATAGGTACAGTATATTTTTTTCAAATATGCATACATAACAGAAAAGTACAAAAGGTACTTTTCATCAACCGAAAATCAAACTCTTAGCATTAATCTTCAATTAAATAAATCATCACTTATTATAGAATATAACGAAGTGGGAAATATATAATAAAAAAAAATCATTCCCGGGTGTAATATGTATTACCAGGTGACGACACGTTGGCAGCATCTGGCATAATGTCAGAGACGTTCTCTTCCATAACTAACATATATATTGATTTGCACGGCCCTTTAATTTGCCTTTGTTTTTCTTTATTAGAACAACATACTCTATTTATATAGGATGTTAAATTACAACTCCTAGTGGAAAAAGGAATAAAGTCCTAACACAGCTTTCTTGTTCGTTTTGGAAAGGAATTCTCAAACCCAAGATGTTGACAAACAGTCTCAATTAAAAATTAAGACTCCTAATAGGATTCAAATTTTGTTTCGTTTTGGATTTAGATTAGGAATCACTTAATTATCAATCCTTAATATTAGCATTAGTTCTAATTGAGATTAGAAAATCCTTAATGTGTATGAAAACATTGGCAAGCACTTTACGCCTAACGTCTACAGACCTCCTTCTCTGACGTCAATAAGAGATTACGACAAACAGTCCTGATTTACTCAATAAAATAAATAAATAAACACTGATTATAGAATTTAATGATGTGGAAAATATATAAGAAAAAAATCATGCATGAATGTAATATGTATTACCAGGTGACATGTTGGTAGCTACTGGCATATGGTCAGAGACGTTCTCTTCCACAATTAATATATTGATCTTCACAGCCTTTTAATTTGCCTTTGTTGTTTTTCAATAGCACAACGTGCTCTATTTATATGCGTGTTAAATTACAACTCCAAGTTGGAAAATGGGAAAGTACCCTTTTGGGGCTTTCTTGTTCGATTTAGAAAATGAATTCTCAAGCCAAAAACCGTGTAACGACTCATCCCGGGTTGGCCACCCCAAGATAGTGTCGTCATGTTTTGAAATCCCATCACGACACTTATATGCAATAATATAAAAACATTAACTGAAATTATATACATACATAAATCCTCAACCATCAACATGGGAGTTACATCATTAAATTCAAAACTGAAACCATATATACAACATAATATGGACCACGAGGCTTACAGATAATAACTTAGTGTGATTCACAGCTCACAAATCTATTTGTCCTGCCCACTACCTGAAATTATTTAACAATGTCGAGTGAGATTCATAAGCTCAATGAATTAAATTTACTAGAGGTACTCGATTTTATACTTTCAGTCACATCGTATAATTCAATCGTTTCTAATTCACCGATATTAATCATCTATATCTTCACATATAATAACTCACTCTTTCAAATCATCTTCTAATATTCGTTCATCTGTTATCTCATATAATTAAACAATAACATTCTATTATCGCTACTCATATCATAATTCCAACCATTTACCAATCTCTTCTTAAATTAATCATCACACCTATCAATTTTTTTTCTCATATATTTAATCATCATGAGACTATCAATTCAACATAATTATTTACTTCGTTATGAGGTTCACAGTATATAATCAATTAATTAAATACTTTTTATTAGATCATACTTTGACAATCAAGATTGATATTTTGGTATCTCAATCAATAATAATCAATATTTAAAACAAATGAAATGGATGAATTGAAATTATTTTTCTTTCTTTCTCATCAGATCATTTCATATTGTCATCTGGGAATGTCTTCCCACATGTCGACATGTTTCAGCTAGACCGGCTGTCTTCCAGATCTTTTCAGCTAGACTTGTTGCCTTCCTAATCCTTTTTTTTTTTTGCTAGACTGACTGTCTTTCCAGTATTTTTGTTTTTTTGCTTGACCGGCTGCATTCTCGGTCTTTTCAGCTAGACCAGTTGCCTTCCTAGTCTTTTTTATTTTCTTTTCCTTTTTTTTTCTTGATCGGCTACCTTCCCGATATTTTTAGCTAGACCAGCTGCCTTCTTGGTCTTTTCTTTTATGCATATGAGCAATAATATTCAAGCAAGCATACATCAAAACATTCAATTTAATTATCTAGCTCTTTCTCAAAATTATTATTTTTATCATATTTATTAAATTGTCTCCTCATATATCATATCAATTTTTCAACTATATTTTTCAGAATATAACTTTTCAACACATTTTTCATTTATTCATATAATTAATATTCAACATATTATTAAATCCATAAACAATAAACCAAATCAATTTCCATACTTATCGAAAAGTACATCGTTAAATCATTATAATTCAATCATTTATTTAGATATCATAAATTCATATTTTTATTGGTCTCGATTACTAAAAATAATTCTAACTCACCATGTAGCACTTAAAGCTACTCGTGGATCACCTCCTTGCCTTTCTTGCCCATTTCAGCAATTTCACTCGATTGTTGATCATCGACACCTGACGTAATATTTGTATTAAAATTTCTAATTTATCCTTTAATTCTTCTGGAATCTATACATTTAAATTTCTACATCGAATTTCTCTTAATTTCATGTATGCCTAATTACAAAAAATAAAATTGGCATTATTGCCTTTTTTTTAAAGCTTCCCTCGAATATCTTTAAAATTCCCCTGTAAACTTTTCAAAATTTCAATTTTTCAACATTTCTTTCAGTCCCCAATTCTTTAAAGAAATAAAGTAATTTGAAAGATAGAGAAACTAAGTTTTAATAACCTATGAAAAGTTTAATATATAAATTCCCAAAACCGCCTTGCGGTTCTTTTCTTTCTTTCTGTTGTTTCCAAAGTGTCTTCCATGCAAGACATTTTGAAATGTAAGTCACTACACCTAGACACTTAACGTCCATGTGTCTACCTTTTTTTAAATAGGAAATCTTTCGTGCTTATATTATTTTAATTCCATGTAATATCTATCAAATTACTTCTTTACCCTTACTTTCATAACACGGATATTACAATTCTTCCCACCTTATAAAAATTTCATCCCTAAAATTTCCTTACCAAACTCATGAAAAAACTATAGGTATTCTTTCCTCATTCTTGCCTCATGCTCCCAAGTAAGTTTTTCAATATCTTTGTTCTGCCATAATACTTGAATCAAAGGAATAACTTCATTATGTAAGACTTGTTCCTTTCTGTCTAGAATTCTGACTGGTACTTGCATAAATGTCAAATCTTCCTGAAGTTCTACAGCTTGATTCGAAATACTATGAGATTCATCATGTAAACACTTTGCCAAAAGTGAAACATGAAACACATTGTGAAATTTATTTAATTCTATAAGCAAATCCAATCTATATGCAATTGGCCCAATTCTCTCAATCACCTCGTATGGCCTCACAAATCTCGGACTCAACTTTTCCTTCTTTTTAACGGAGATATCTTCAAAAATACCCAGTCACCAACCTGAAACTCAAGAGGTCAACTTCTATTATCGGCATATCCCTTCTGTCTGTTCTGTGCTGCTCTAATGTTCTCTCTAACCAGTTTGATCCTCTCAGTAGTCAAATCTATCATTTCTGGACCAAATATCTTTTTTTTCTCCAACTTCTTCCCAACATACTAGAGTTCTGCACTTTTTACCCTATAAAGCTTCAAATAGTGCCATCCCAATACTAGTTTGATTCTGATTATTGTATGCAAACTCGATCAAAGGTAAATAAGCATCCCAACTCACTGAGAAACTCAATACACTAGCCCTCAGCATTTCTTCTAGTATTCTAATGATTCTATCTGTCTGCCCATCAGTTTGAGGATGAACAGCTGTACTGAACAGAAATTGTATACCCATAGCTTGCTGAAAACCCCTCCAAAATCTATAAGTGAATCTAGAATCTCTATCTGATACATTAATTAAAGGTCCCATGTAATCTCACAATCTCTACTACATACAATTCAACCAACTTTTCAAGACTCTAGGTAGTTTTAATAGGAAGGAAATGCGAAGACTTAGAAAGTCTATCCACTATAACCCACTTCCCCTTGGTGGCATACTTACTTCTCTACCATAACTCCCAATTCCCATAGCATGTCTTCCAAATCTAGAGGTCCCACCGATATTACTCTAAGCTACAGAAGCAACAGATCTTGTTTGCTTATGACTTTAGACTACAGTTCCCTGTGTCAAGGAACCCCTATCTAGGGTGGTCTCCCACTTTACACACTCATACTGCTACCACCTCTGGGTCATTCAAAACTAGACCTCTTCAGCCAATCCCTCCTACCTCTAAACTCTATCACATCTTTCTCAATCTGTAATGCTTTATCCACCATTATAGTATAATTCTCAATATCCATATAAGAGAGTTTAGTCTGAATTTCATAGTGTAACCCGTTTAAAAATCTCTTACATTTCCTCTCCTCCATATTTACTAACTTAGGTAAAAACCTCAACATGGCTATAAATCTACTATCATACTTAGCCAAAGATAATGTTTTCTACCTTAAATGAATAAAATCTCTCACCTATTATGCTCGAAATGTATTTGAAAAATACTTCGCAAAGAACTCATCCTTAAACTTAAAGCAAGTTTAAGATTGATCTACATGTGTACTCAATCTAGGCAGAATACTCTCCCACCATTGAGAAGTCTCACCTTCCAACTTAAATAAAGCAAAAGCAACCTTCTGCCTATCTTTCCAAGGTAAAACTTCAAAATATTTATCAACAAGTTTAATCCACTGTTCAACTTCAATAGGATTTATAGATCTTCTAAAAGACTTGGGTTTAAACTTAATAAATCTCATAAAACAATCCCTTTTCATCTCATGTGCAGACACACCCTCTCACTCATAAGCCTCTTCTCTCACCGCATCAGGTTCTGCTCTACCTCTTTCCTCTAATCTCCTCTGTAAATTATCAGCCCTTTCTTCTACTGCATTGATTCTCTCTATAGTACGATCAAGAACTTCTCTCAACTAATCCATCCTAATATCAGATTCTCTCCCACCTCTACTAGTACCAGCTATAATAGCAACCAATTCCCATGCATGAACCACATACTCGACCTCCCCCTCTACTTTAACTCTTCTAAATATTGGGGGTCTACCACATCCTATCTAATTCAGAACTCTAGCTCTAGCACGTCCATGTATTATCCTCAGACTATGCATCAAAATATAGTTTGTTTAAATCTTCAACTTCTTTAAATTTTTATGCAATCTACGAAATAATAAAACTAGTGCTCTGATAGCAAAATTGTAACGATCCATCCCGGGTTGGCCATCCTCAAAATGGTGTCGTCATGTTTTGAAATCCCAACACGACATATATATGCAACAATATAAAAACATCGTCGTTAGACCATCAATTTAACATCATTATTTACCTTGTTATGAGGTCCACAATATATAATCATTCAATCAAATATTTTTTATCATATAACAGTTTCATATTTCTTTCTCATCATATCTGTCTCTTTGTGAGACTCATTTGTCTATCAATAATTTCACAATCAAGACTGATACTTTGGTATCTGAATTAATATTAATCAATACTTAAAACAAATGTAATGCATGAATTTCAATTTCCTTTCTTTCTTTCTCATCACATGATTTCATATTATCATCTGGGAACTTTTCCCACATATCGACATGTTTCAGCTAAACCGGTTGCCTTCTTTGTCTTTTCAGCTAGACCGGCTGCCTTCCAAGTCTTTTTATTTCTTTGCCCATTCTTTTAGCTAGACCGACTACCTTTCCAGTCTTTTCAACTAGACCAGCTGTATTTATAGTCTTTTCTTTTATGCATATGAGCAATAATATGCAAGCAAGCATACATCAAAATATTCAATTCAATTATCTAGCTCTTTCTCAAAATTATTATTTTTATTATATTTATTAAATTGTCTCCTCATATATCATATCAACTTTTCAACCATATTTTTCAGAATATAACTTTTCAACACATTTTTCATTTATCATATAATTAATATTCAATGTATTACTAAATCAATAATCAATAAACCAAATCAATTACCATACTTATCGTAAAGTACATCGTTAAATCATTATAATTCAATTATTTATTCAAATATCTTAAATTCATATATTTATTGGTCTCGATTACTAAAAGTAATTCTAACTCACCACATAGCACTTAAAGCTACCCGTGGATCACCACCTTGCCTTTCCTGCTCCTTTTAGTAATTTCACTCGATTGCTGATCGTCGACACCTGACATAATATTTATATTAAAATTTTCAATTTATTCTTCAATTCTTACGTAATTCATATCGTTAAATTTCTACATCAAATTTCGGGTAATTTCATGTATGCCTAATTTCAATAAAATAAAATTCGCATTATTACCTTTTTTTAAAGCTTCCCTCGAATCTCTTTAAAATTCTCCCGTACAAGTGCTGCCATATGAAATGTGTTTTTGCATATTATGCCGCTTAAAAGTATAGTTATTTTCACATTGCGGCGCTTCATAGAAGCAATGGAAATAAAGCGTCGGCAGATGTCATTTATCTTGTAGTGAGTATAAGTAGTTTCTTATGTTGTTGTTCTTTTCCTATTAGTCTTAGGAAAGCATCCTACATATAAAGGGTGTCCCAAAGAAGATTTGAGCCATACTCATACTTCTCATATATATTGTAAACCAGAGGGGATTACTTCTAGAGTTAGGATGAGTGCTTTGGGAGTATTGGTTTTTTGGGTTGTCAAGTAATGACAACACTTACAACTGGAGCTAAGTTAAGAGTTTTGTTGTATTGGGACTTTGGGGTGAGAATTTGACAACTTTTCTCTTCCTAAAGTTGTAATTGGAGGTTAATAAAGAAATTACCCTAAACTGATTTTCATCACAAAAAAATAATAACTCAGAGAAAAATAAGAGGATCAATACCTTCCTAAAAATCAAATTTCTTAATCCCGTACATTCCCCAGCAAAGTAAAATAAATAAATGAATATACAAATTTCGTATCTTTGATGAAGAAAATACAACAATAAACACAAAAAAATTCGTCATTTCTCCTTCCCTCACTTTACACGCAATTTTCCACAAAGCCAAAAAAACCAATGAAACCGTATAAAAAGACTAGAAGCGTACCAACTAAAAACTATTAAAGATAGAGAGATTAGGAGCATACATACAAGATTCAGACGGTAGTGGAGATCTCATGCCAGAAGTGGTCAATGAATCGCGTTCGGCTTCAACTAGCTTGGGATGGAGCCTTTGATGAATCAAGAGTGAGATAGAGAGACATCAAAGCTAACCAAAGACATAGATACAAATAAAACAACTACAGGTCGAGAGAAAGCTTAGACGAAGAAGAAAAGCTAATTGACGAAGAAGAAGAAAACAACTGCAAATCGTGTGCAGGTTTGGAGTACTGTATTTCCTTTACTTTGGGTCTTCTGATGATTAAGCACACAAGACAATATACCCAAGTTTGTTAAGTCCGATGTTGGTGCTTCAAAGCGTCAATATATGACACGGACATATTGATGCCGGGCATAATAGCGATTATTCTGCAGGATAGTTTTCAACAAATAATTCACAGGGAAGAAATAACACAAGAGAAAAAACCCTAGAAAAAATAGAGGAACAACTCTGAATTTTATTCAAAATTATGCAGATCAATAATAATGTTTACTAAACCCTAAAACCTTATTTATAAGGTCAAGCTAAAATAGGAAAATTAAATCAAGGATGAATTTGAAGTAATTGCAAATAAAATAAAAAGTTTCCTAAAAACTGAAAACTGCCAAATTGAGGGCCTAAACTTCGTTTTTTGGCTTAAAAACGACGATGCTGAGGATTTTACCTAAGTTTTGCTCGGAAGCCCATTTCCAATCAGTCTAGGGTCTCTGGGACCCGATCCGAGCTCGTGGCCCGCTAAACGATGTAAACCGGTGTTGGTAGCCCACTTGCTATCTTTGCACTGATATGCCAACTTAAGGTATCTCAGTGCCAACAACGTGCTATCTGACAACTCAGCATCATCGGACTCGAATCCTCCTACATCAGTCGCCCTGGGTTGGAAAGAACTCATCCTCGAGTTCACAATAGCCTCATCGGAATCCCCAAAACAAGGATTCAAGCGTTTCACATTAAAGACATCAGAAGTCCTCGAATGACTGGGGAGGCGTAGTCTGTAGGCGTTATCATTGATCTTCTGCAGGATCTCACAGGGTCTAATCTTCCACTCCTTAAGCTTATTATACTCTCCCACAGGAAAGCAATCACAAGTTAATATCGCCCAAACAAAATCACCAACATCAAAAACTACCTGACGATGATGACTGTCGCTCGGAACCTTTTTTTTTTATCCTGATAGCTTCTCACTAAAAAAAGCTATGGGGCACCCCACCTGACTCAGAACACCACCAATACAAACCCCAGATGCATCACAGTTTACCTCGACACTTTTTCAAAATCATGCGGCAACCCAGGCGGAAGATCCTCTAGTATCAGGTCAGAAAATTTTGCCAGTAGCTGCTGCACCTCTGCTGGTAAATCTGGATTCATGTCTGCTGCATGATTCCCACAAGGCAGCAGAGCATAGGCCATGTCTCCACGCTCAATCTCAGCTAAAAACCTGGACATAGAAAATAGATTAATATTATTGGCAACCAGGGTAGAAGTGGTTCTTTCCCGAAGAGGTGCCAACACAATTTTCTTCCCTTTGATGCTAAGGGAATATGTATTTTTTTGCCCATCATGAATAACATTGCGATCATACTGCCAAGGTCTGCCTAACAATACATGACAAGCATCCATAGACATAACATCACACCAAGCATTATCAAAATATTTCCTACAAATCGAAAAAGACACTAGGCATCGCCTATCTACTGTTACCTCACTGCCTTTATTCAGCCACAACAATTTATACAGCTTGGGATGACGATCTGTCTTCAACTGTAATTTATGGAAAGTCTCTTCAGACACTACATTCTCACAATTACTACAGTCAATGATCATCTTACAGACTTTATCTGCAACTGTGCAGGTGTGGAAAATATTAGTCCTCAAACAATCGTCCCCTGTATCGCCCTTAGGGGTCAGTAAACTCTTACGAACAACCAAGGTCTCATGGCTATCTCCATACAACACATCTCCATCTTCATCATCGTCATACACAAGACCTCCAATCTCCTCAGTTTCGTCTACCATGTCATCCTCAATTAGGAGATTTTTGCCCTTCTGACTAGCAGGCTTCCTGCACTCAGTCGATTTATGTCCCTGTTCACCACATCTGAAACATCTAATATTTGAGCAAGGGTTACCCTAGGATGGCTGCTGGGCAGGACGGAATTCTTGAGGGCGAACTGGCCGACTGCTTTGATCGCTGCTTCGGTTCATTGGCCTCCTGTTCTGCTGTTTTCTACCGTAAGTGCACACTGCTATGCTTCAGAAATGGTCCCGAGCGAGTGAAGGCTGAGGACATCCTGCAGGGGCTACCGTAATCCCCCCATATACCGTGCCACCATCTGCTCCTCTGTCTCGGATAAATCATTCCGGGCTATCAATTGATAGAAATCCTCCGTGTAATCATCCACCGATCTCGTGCCCTGCCTCAACGAATGAAGTTGCTGAAACAAGGATTGAGTGTAGCCGAAAGGAAGGTAATAACTCTTCATCTTCTCCCAATCTGTGATCTTGGCCTTGCCCTGCCGATTGCGTGAGCGCCTCAACTGCTCCCACCACGCAGATGCTCTGCTTTTGAGTTTGATGGCAACCAGTTTCACTTTAACACGATCTGGGACTTCCTTATACTTCAAAATACGCTCCACCTCATTCAACCAATCGACAAATCCTTCAGCCTGTAAGGTACCAAAAAGCTCGGGCAGATCCACTCTGAAACCGAGGTCTCCATAACGTTCTTCCCGACCACGGTGCTCCTAGAATCGAACAAGATTGTGATATGGGTTTTTGAAACTGGAATCGAAATCGTGATCTTCCATCTCACGATCACCAAAATTATGCGCTGCTAGATGCTGGGTTAACTCTGCAACTTGCCTCTGTAAATCCTCAATCATCGCATCCTGAACGTTACGATCACGGTGTGGGGCTTCCTCGTTCGGAACCTGCCCGCGACGACAACGACCACGACCCCAAGAAGATGTTGAAGCTCCGATACCAATTGACGCCAAGCAGAATAGCGATTATTCTGCAGGCTAGTTTTCAACAGATAATTCACAAGGAAGAAATAACACAAGAGAAAAAACAGAGGAACAACTTTGAATTTTATTCAAAATTATGCAGATCAATAATAATGTTTACTAAACCCTAAAACCTTATTTATAAGGTCAAGCTAAAATAGGAAAATTAAATTAAGGCCGAATTTGAAGTAATTGCAAATAAAATAAAAAGTTTCCTAAAAACTGAAAACTGCCAAATTGAGGCCTTAAACGTCGTTTTTTGGCTTAAAAACGACGATGGTTAGGTTTTTACTAAATTTTGCCTGGAAGACCGTTTCAAATCAAACTAGGGTCTCCGAGACCCGATCCGAGCCCGTGGTCCGCTAAACGATGTAAACTGGTCTAGGTAGCCCACTTGTTATCTTTGTGCTGATCTGCAACTCAAGGTATCTTAGTGCCAACAACGCGCTATCTGACAACTCAGCATCATCTGACTCGGATCCTCCTGTATCACATATAGTAGCGATTTAAAGCGCCGATACATGGCAATGCTAAATAGTGGTGCTTAAAAATGCCGCTATATGACAGATTTTATTATTTTTTATTTCGGTGCTTCAAAAGGCCACTATATGTATCAAGATTTATTTTATTTAGAACTATGAAGTTAAGCACGCAGCTTGCTTGGGTTTTTGGTCCTATCTCGACGCCATTAAGCTCCACAATATGAAGTAAATAGATTGGGTTTAAGAGTCACATTTCGGCAACTTGAAGTACTCATATTTCGGCCCTTACAAGCGCCGCAATACAAAATGCGTTTTAGCATATTCTGGTGCTTAAAAGCATCGATATTTTCACATTGCGGTGCTTCATAGAAGCACTATAAATAAAGCATTGACATATATCATTTATCTTGTAGTGAGTAGAAATAGTTTCTTATGTTGTTGTTCTTTTCCAATTAGTATTAGGAAAGCATCCTCTATATAAAGGGGGTCCCAGAGAAGATTTGAGGCACACTCATACTTCTCATATATATTGTAAACTATAGGGGTTTACTTTTAGAGTTAGGATGAGAGCTTTGGGTGTATTGGGGTTTTGGGTTATCAAATAGAGAAGACACTTACAACTGGAGCTAAGTTAAGAGCTTTTATTGTATTGGGACTTTGGGGTGAGAATTTGACAACTTTTCTCTTCTTAAAGTTGTAATTGGAGATTAATGAAGCAGTTGGTTTGTTGATGGATCTAGGTAAACAGGTTGTCGAACCACATTAATTCTTGGTGTTCATGCTCTTTATGTTATTTGCATATTTAATTGTTGTGGTTGTGTTTTTTGCCTAAAATTTGAGAGGTGGATTTTAAACGTAAAATCCCAACAAAAGTATATATGGAAATGTAAAAGAGCTTTGGTTAGTTGTAGGTGAAAAGTTTTTGTGCTCCCTTTGTATCTTCCTTGGTAGTTTGTGTGAAGAAAAATTCAGAGGAAAATGACTTAAGGTTCATGAAGCAAGATCTCATGCTCATGGATCTGGTGATGAAGAGAAAGTGATAAGGGTATTCTGGTCTTTTAAACCTTAATCCTATCATAATCAATGAACCGAACATTGGCATCAAGTTGCTGGATTGTTAGTCCAATCCTTTGAGCCAATAGAAATTCCACTTCAGTCCAGTCCCACTTCAATCCTTGTCCAATCTTATTTCAATTCTGTGTGAACCGAATATAGTCCCTTAATGTTAGAGGTTATTGATTAATTTAAAAACCTTCTTATTCTTGTCATTCCTCTAATACAGAATTGCATGGAAGCTATGATGAAGGGTCCTTCTTCTCAAACACTCCCCACGACTTCATTGGCTCTTTTAACTGGGAAGTTAATTGCTTGAAAACTCGGTGACCTTGCGAGCAATCAACAGGAATGGTTTGAGACCTGTCAGTGATAAGTAAAACTTTGGTGCCATTTACAAAGTTAATGTTTACGGCAGTAACTAAGATATGTTCTGTTTGATTTTATGGGATCAATATGTTGTCTGTCAGAGACGTTCTTTTCCATAACTAACATATTAATCTTCATGTACGGCCTTTTAATTTACTTTTCTTGTTCTTCAATAGCACAAGGTACACTATTTATTTGTTAAATTACAACTCCAATTAGAAAAAACAATAATACCCTTACATGACATTCTTGTTCGTTTAATCTGAAAATGGAATTCTCAAGCCCAAGACAATAACTAATGGTCTAACTAAATATTAGCACTCCTAATAGGATTCAAAATTTTTTTTTTCTTTTTGAAATTAAATTCGGAATCAAAACAAAAATGAGAGGTTTCAAAAATAAAAGTGATGTAGGGAAAAAGTTTTCCTCCAGTAACATAACGACATGTGACACCCACAAATGGCAAAAAAAAGTATAATCATAGATACAATAGATCAACCAATCATATGACCCTGCTTGACAAAAGACATAATACTAAATTCATGACAAAGCTCAAATACTACAAATTTTCTATTTATATGTAATATCTGTTAAATTGCAACTCCTACTAGAAAAAAGAATAATACCCTTGCATGGTATTCTTGTTTGTTTAATATGGAAAAGGATTTCTCAAGCCCAAGACAATAACCAACGGTTGTAATTAAATATTAGCACTCGTACGGGATTCAATTTTTCTTTTATTTTTGAAAATTAAATTAGGAATCAAAACAAAAATAAGAGGTAATGAAAATAAAAGCGATGTATGGAAAATTCACTCTCCAGTAACATATTGACACATGGCACCAATTAAGAATAAAAGGTAATTTCATATACAAGACAAATCAACCAACCAAATAACTACACATAGCAAAAGACATAAAGGTAAATTCACAAAAAGTTCCAATAGTACTACTGTGACTTTCCAGCTCATGGATAAACCAAGTATCATTGAAACACTTTAACTTATGGATAACTGAGTCTTATCTGAGAAGTTTAATCCTATCACAATACTCAATCACTTTCTTAATTGAATTATACTCCAAGACATTAAGGAGGCTCTCACTATCAAAGATATTCATCTACAACTAACTTAAGCATTGGAGAGTCTCCCGAAGACACAACCCCTCTAATCCTCCTATGACTTGCTTAGGTTTTCTTTATTCTTTGTGTGCACAAGTACCATATTCCGGCTATTCGTAAACTTAGCAGATTTTTGGCATCAACAAAAATATATATTTTTCTTTTTGTAAAGAAAATGAACGAAATTAAGGAAAAGGCCCATACAAAATTAGCATATGACAAAAGGACTTGGAAAACAAAAAAAAAAAATCCTCAGAGAAAATCATTCTGTATATAGGGTTGCGTATAAAGAGATTAAGAGGAAAATGAATTTTATTCCAAATTAATTAACAATTCTTAAAATGAATACTAGCACATGGGACTTGTCTTGTCTTCTATGTGAGATCAGTATCTCTAAAGATGACATCGAAGAATGCTTCAAAAGTCAATGTGTCATTCACCAAATAACCGTTTGACTGGTCTTTGAGAGCTACTAGGGGAACAAAATCCGCTAAATGCTGGGCCGAGTATGTGTCAGAGAACCAGTAACGAGCTGCAAGGGATAGACATATAAGAAACTTAATAAAAAGGGGGAAAATGTAAAACTGAAATATCCAAAAGAAGGAACTATAGTACCTGGTTTTTCAATGTAATTGTTATGTACTTGGTCCTTCAGACGAATTCGGCAATGTACGCTTACATGCCTACCTTTCAGACACATTGTATTCATGTATCTTTTGAACCATTTCGGAACGTAAGTACACCATCTCTCTATCGTTATTACAAGCCATAAAGCAATCTTATCAGTAATGCTGAAATTATCAACCAAATGTAGACCCACTAAGCAGTTATTGCCTTCTAGCTCATGATATCTAGTTGGAAAAAATTCTAACTTCCTGTAAGAGTAGAAGAAGACTAATAATTATAATTCTAATTTACAAAATTAATCATGACCAGAAATTTCAAGAATTAACATCAACAACTAATTAATTGATACATACCATTTTCTTCCAGCTATATTAAAAACGTCGGAGTAAATTCGTTTATTATTTAGCTTTGAGAAGTTTTTGATCCTCCAAGTATAAGGCTCGTGGTTGGGATCTTTATTCAAGGACAAGAACTGCCTTTTGTCTGTTCTTTTAACAACGAAGACCTCCGCACCAAAAACGCAGGTGTTATTTACCAAATATCCATGAGAAGCATCACAGAAATATGTTATGGACATAAATTGTGGATACCCATGTTGTGTCTTGGATTTATGAAAGCTTCTTACTCTTCCATCAGCATCTGAAAATCAATTTTATTTAATTGCAAGGAAAAAACAAATATATATAGTGATCGATCCAGGAGAAAATTAGTATAAGAAGCTAACCTTGCACAGTCAAATACTTGTCTCGAATTTGATCATACACAAACAGCTTGAAGTTGACGTTAACCACAAAACCATCAGGCATGACATCTGTATTATCAGCCAAAACCAAGTACAGAGAGATAAAATCATCTCCACCATTCTGTTTGTCTCCCTCCGGATACAGGGCTAATCTCCATCTATAACCCTCAGCTTCGAAAGAATCAGATTGATAATGATCCCATCCAAACCAATAAATCTTGTCCACAAACTTTGAGAATGAATCTATCTTTAGAGTAAAGTGTGAAGGTGGTAAATCTCTTATTGAACTTGTTACTCCTGCTCGATATAAACATGATACTTCCTTCATAAATTAATTTTCTTATTCGAACAACAAAGATATAGGTACAGTATATTTTTTTCAAATATGCATACATAACAGAAAAGTACAACAGGTACTTTTCATCAACCGAAAATCAAACTCTTAGCATTAATCTTCAATTAAATAAATAATCACTTATTATAGAATTTAACGAAGTGGGAAATATATAATAAAAAAAATCATTCCCGGGTGTAATATGTATTACCAGGTGACGACACGTTGGCAGCATCTGGCATAATGTCAGAGACGTTCTCTTCCATAACTAACATATATATTGATTTGCACGGCCCTTTAATTTGCCTTTGTTTTTCTTCATTAGAACAACATACTCTATTTATATAGGATGTTAAATTACAACTCCTAGTGGAAAAAGGAATAAAGTCCTAACACAGCTTTCTTGTTCGTTTTGGAAAGGAATTCTCAAACCCAAGACGTTGACTAACAGTCTCAATTAAAAATTAAGACTCCTAATAGGATTCAAATTTTGTTTCGTTTTGGATTTAGTTTAGGAATCACTTAATTATCAATCCTTAATATTAGCATTAGTTCTAATTGAGATTAGAAAATCCTTAATGTGTATGAAAACATTGGCAAGCACTTTACGCCTAACGTCTACAGACCTCCTTCTCTGACGTCAATAAGAGATTACGACAAATAGTCCTGATTTACTCAATAAAATAAATAAATAAACACTGATTATAGAATTTAATGATGTGGAAAATATATAAGAAAAAAATCATGCATGAATGTAATATGTATTACCAGGTGACATGTTGGTAGCTACTGGCATATGGTCAGAGACGTTCTCTTCCACAATTAATATATTGATCTTCACAGCCTTTTAATTTGCCTTTGTTGTTTTTCAATAGCACAACGTGCTCTATTTATATGCGTGTTAAATTACAACTCCAAGTTGGAAAATGGGAAAGTACCCTTTTGCGGCTTTCTTGTTCGATTTAGAAAAGGAATTCTCAAGCCAAAGACCATGAAACGACTCATCCCGGGTTAGCCACGACACTTATATGCAACAATATAAAAACATCAACTGAAATTATATACATACATAAATCCTCAACCATCAACAGGGGACTTACATCATTAAATTCAAAACTGAAACCATATATACAACATAATATGGACCACGAGGCTTACAGATAATCACTTAGTGTGATTCACAGCTCACAAATCTATTTGTCCTGCCCACTACCTGAAATTATTTAACAATATCGAGTGAGATTCATAAGCTCAATGAATTAAATTTACTAGAAGTACTCGATTTTATACTTTCAGTCACATCGTATAATTCAATCGTTTCTAATTCACCGATATTAATCATCTATATCTTCACATATAATAACTCACTCTTTCAAATCATCTTCTAATATTCGTTCATCTATTATCTCATATAATTAAACAATAACATTCTATTATCGCTAATCATATCATAATTCCAACCATTTACCAATCTCTTCTTAAATTAATCATCACACCTATCAATTTTTCTTCTCATATATTTAATCATCATGAGACTATCAATTCAACATAATTATTTACTTCGTTATGAGGTTCACAGCATATAATCAATTAATTAAATACTTTTTATTAGATCATACTTTGACAATCAAGATTGATATTTTGGTATCTCAATCAATAATAATCAATATTTAAAACAAATGAAATGGATGAATTGAAATTATTTTTCTTTCTTTCTCATCAGATCATTTCATATTGTCATCTGGGAATGTCTTCCCACATGTCGACATGTTTCAGCTAGACCGGCTGTCTTCCCGATCTTTTCAGCTAGACTTGTTGCCTTACTGATCCTTTTTTTTTTGCTAGACTGACTGCCTTTCCAGTATTTTTGTTTTTTTGCTAGACCGGCTACATTCCCGGCCTTTTCAGCTAGACCAGTTGCCTTCCTAGTCTTTTTTATTTTCTTTTCCTTTTTTTTGCTTGATCGGCTACCTTCCCGATATTTTTAGCTAGACCAGCTGCATTCTTGGTCTTTTCTTTTATGCATATGTGCAATAATATTCAAGCAAGCATACATCAAAACATTCAATTCAATTATCTAGCTCTTTCTCAAAATTATTATTTTTATCATATTTATTAAATTGTCTCCTCATATATCATATCAATTTTTCAACTATATTTTTCAGAATATAACTTTTCAACACATTTTTCATTTATTCATATAATTAATATTCAACATATTATTAAATCCATAAACAATAAACCAAATCAATTTCCATACTTATCGAAAAGTACATCATTAAATCATTATAATTCAATCATTTATTTAGATATCATAAATTCATATTTTTATTGGTCTCGATTACTAAAAGTAATTCTAACTCACCATGTAGCACTTAAAGCTACTCGTGGATCACCTCCTTGCCTTTCTTGCTCCTTTCAGCAATTTCACCTGATTGTTGATCATCGACACCTGACATAATATTTGTATTAAAATTTCTAATTTATCTTCAATTCTTCTGTAATCCATACCTTTAAATTTCTACACCGAATTTCTCTTAATTTCATGTATGCCTAATTTCAAAAAATAAAATTGGCATTATTGCCTTTTTTTTAAAGCTTCCCTCGAATATCTTTAAAATTCTTCTGTAAACTTTTCAAAATTTCAATTTTTCATTATTTCTTTCAGTCCCCAATTCTTTAAAGAAATAAAGTAATTTGAAAGATAGAGAAACTAAGTTTTAAAAACCTATGAAAAGCTTAATATATAAATTCCCAAAACCGCCTTGCAGTTCTTTTCTTTCTTTCTGTTGTTTCCAAAGTGTCTTCCATGCAAGATATTTTGAAATGTAAGTCACTACACCTAGACACTTAACGTCCATGTGTCTACCTTTTTTTAAATAGGAAATCTTTCATGTTTTTATTATTTTAATTCCATGTAATATCTATCAAATTACTTCTTTACCCTTACTTTCATAACATGGGTATTACAATTCTTCCCACCTTATAAAAATTTCATCCCTAAAATTTCCTTACCAAACTCATGAAAAAGCTATAGGTATTCTTTCCTCATTCTTGCCTCATGCTCCCAAGTAAGTTTTTCAATATCTTTGTTCTGCCATAATACTTGAATCAAAGGAATAACTTCATTACGTAAAACTTGTTCTTTTCTGTCTAGAATTCTGACTGGTACATCCATAAATGTCAAATCTTCCTGAAGTTCTACAGCTTGATTCGAAATACTATGAGATTCATCATGTAAACACTTTGCCAAAAGTGAAACATGAAACACATTGTGTAATTTCTTTAATTCTATAAGCAAATCCAATCTATATGCAATTGGCCCAATTCTCTCAATCACCTCGTATGGCCTCACAAATCTCAGACTCAACTTTTCCTTCTTTTTAACGGAGATATCTTCAAAAATTCCTAGTCACCAACCTGAAACTGAAGAGGTCGACTTCTATTATCGGCATATCCCTTCTGTCTGTTCTGTGCTGCTCTAATGTTCTCTCTAACCAGTTTGATCCTCTCAGTAGTCAAATCTATCATTTCTGGACCAAATATCTTTTTTTTCTCTAACTTCTTCCCAACATACTAGAGTTCTGCACTTTTTACCCTATAAAGCTTCAAATAGTGTCATCCCAATACTAGTTTGATTCTGATTATTGTATGCAAACTCGATCAAAGGTAAATAAGCATCCCAACTCACTGAGAAACTCAATACACTAGCCCTCAGCATATCTTCTAGTATTCTAATGATTCTATCTGTCTGCCCATCAGTTTAAGGAGGAACAGCTGTACTGAACAGAAATTGTGTACTCATAGCTTGCTGAAAACCCCTCCAAAATCTACAAGTGAATCTACAATCTCTATCTGATACAATAATTAAAGGTCCCATGTAATTTCACAATCTCTGCTACATACAATTCAACCAGCTTTTCAAGACTCCGAGTACTTTTAATAGGAAGGAAATACGAAGACTTAGAAAGTTTATCCACTATAACCTACTTCCCCTTTGTGGCATACTTACTTCTCTACCATAACTCCCAGTTCCCATAGCATGTCTTCCAAATCTAGGGATCCCACCGATATTACTCTGAGCTACAGAAGCAATAGATCTTGTTTACCTCTGACTTTGTACTGCAGTTCCCTCTGTCAAGGAACCCCCATATGGAGTGGTCTCCCACCCTACACACTCTTACTGCTACCACCTTTGGGTCATTCAAATCTAGACCTCTTCAACTAATCCCTCCTACCTCTAAACTCCGTCACATCCTTCTCAATCTGTAATGCTTTATCCACCATTATAGCATAATTCTCAATATCCATATAATATAGTTTCGTCTGAATTTCCTAGTGTAACCCGTTTAAAAATCTCTTACATTTCCTCTCCTCCGTATTTATTAACTTAGGTAAAAAGCTCGACAGGGCTATAAATCTACTATCATACTCAGCCAAAGATAATGTTTTCTACCTTAAATGAATAAAATCTCTCACCTGTTGTGCTCGAAATGTATTTGAAAAATACTTCGCAAAGAACTCATCCTTAAACTTAAAGCAAGTTTAAGGTTGATCTACATGTGTACTCAATCTAGGCAGAATATTCTCCCACCATTGAGAAGTCTCACCTTCCAACTTAAATAAAGCAAAAGCAACCTTCTGCCTATCTTTCCCAGGTAAAACTTCAAAATATTTATCAACAAGTTTAATCCACTGTTCAACTTCAATAGGATTTATAGATCCTCTAAAAGACTTGGGTTTAAACTTAATAAATCTCACAAAACAATCACTTTTCATCTTATGTGCAAACAAACCCTCTCACTCATAAACCTCTTCTCTCACCGCATCAGGTTCTGCTCTACCTCTTTCCTCTAATCTCCTCTGTAAATTATCAGCCCTTTCTTCCACTGCATTGATTCTCCCTGTAGTACGATCAAGAACTTCTCTCAACTAATCCATCCTAATATCAGATTCTCTCCTACCTTTACTAGTACCAGCTATAATAGCAACCAATTCCCATGCATGAACCACATACTCGACCTCCCCCTCTACTTCAACTCTTCTAAATATTGGGGGTCTACCACATCCTCTCTGATTCGAAACTCTAGCTCTAGCACGTCCATGTGTTATCCTCAGACTATGCATTAAAATATAGTTTGTTTAAATCTTCAACTTCTTTAAATTTTTATGCAATCTACGAAATAATAAAACTAATGCTCTGATAGCAAAATTGTAACGATCCATCCCGGGTTAGCCATCCTCGAAATGGTGTCGTCACGTTTTGAAATCCCAGCACGACATATATATGCAACAATATAAATACATCATCGTTAGACCATCAATTTAACATCATTATTTACCTCGTTATGAGGTCCACAATATATAATCATTCAATCAAATATTTTTTTATCATATAACAGTTTCATATTTCTTTCTCATCATATCTGTCTCTTTGTGAGACTCATTTGTCTATCAATAATTTCACAATCAAGACTGATACTTTGGTATCTGAATTAATATTAATCAATACTTAAAACAAATGTAATGCATGATTTTCAATTTCCTTTCTTTCTTTCTCATCACATGATTTCATATTATCATCTGGGAACTTTTCCCACATATCGACATGTTTCAGCTAAACCGGTTGCCTTCTTGGTCTTTTCAGCTAGACCAGTTGCCTTCCAAGTCTTTTTATTTCTTTGCCCATTCTTTTAGCTAGACTGACTACCTTTCCAGTCTTTTCAACTAGACCAGCTGTCTTTATAGTCTTTTCTTTTATGCATATGAGCAATAATATGCAAGCAAGCATACATCAAAATATTCAATTCAATTATCTAGCTCTTTCTCAAAATTATTATTTTTATTATATTTATTAAATTGTCTCCTCATATATCATATCAACTTTTCAAACATATTTTTCAGAATATAACTTTTCAACACATTTTTCATTTATCATATAATTAATATTCAACATATTACTAAATCCATAATCAATAAACCAAATCAATTACCATACTTATCGAAAAGTACATCGTTAAATCATTATAATTCAATTATTTATTCAAATATCTTAAATTCATATTTTTATTGGTCTCTGTTGGAAATCACCTTGACAAGATGCCCAGGTGGTGATCTTCCAAACACCAAAGTCTTGAATGACTTGTAGAAAGAATTTCAGCAATCGAACACAAGAACAGAAAATCAAAGAAAGAAAGAAGACAAGTAATTTGTTGTCGAGGTTCGGCAATGTGCCTACGTCCCCGTGAGTTCCTCCGAACTCTCTGCACTATCTCAATGGTTCTTACAAAGTTACAGCAATCCCCTTCAAGAATCCAAGTTCTTGAAGAAACAATAAGAGAAGGAAGAAGATGAGAACTTAACAATGTTCTCTAATCTAATCTAGACTCTCTCTATCTAATTACAACCAGCCTCACTATAAGAGTCCCTCTTGTGTTTATGTCTCTCTACACAATTCTCTCTTAGTGTTTACAATGATCTCACAACGTCACAAAACTCTCTTGTATGTATGTTTTTGTATCTTGTATTATCTTATGAAATGAGGCCTTGAGAACCCCTTTTATAGCCTCTTAATTCTTGGACATTCTTGTGAGTCATTATCCTCCCTTTGATCATGTTCTTCCTTTAATCTCAGCCCTACATCACTTTCCAAGTGATGCTGTGTGTTTTGGTGTGGTGCTATGTGCTGCGGCGTGACCTGATGCTGCAGCCTCCTGATGCTGTGCGCACACCTCCTACCTGTGGGTAGAAACTTCCACAGCAGTGTGCCTGACCTTCCCATGCTCAAAATTGAAGCACACACATGTGTGCAACCTTATAACTTGCTGAACTTTGATATCCCACAATTGGTTTGGACATTAACCAAACTTAGACCATGTTTGGACATGTTTGAAACTTAGGCAAATAACAACAATCTCTACCTTTGTCTAAGTGTTCAAAAAAAAAAAACAAAACCTGAACCATTGTGCAGAAAGTTTCGGGATCCAAACTCATATTGAGTTACCAATTAACCAACTACAATCCTAAGTAATTCAAGGCAATGATTGAACTTACTTAGAGGTAAGACTTTAGTACCCAAGTCAGCAGGATTTTCTTCCGTGGCTACCTTGTCCACATGGATGCATCCTTTCGTAACATTTTCCCGAATGAAATGATACCGAACATCAATGTGCTTTGTCCTCTCATGGAACACTGGATTTTTACACAAGTGCAAGGAACTTTGACTATCCAAAAATACCACAACCTGCTCATCCAGTACCTTCAACTCTTCAAGCAACCCTTTGCACCACATAGCTTCCTTAATGGCCTCTGTAGCAGCTATGTACTCAGCCTCGGTTGTTGAGAGTGCTACCACTGGCTGCAACTGAGCCTTCCAACTTACACAACATCTGTTTAAGTTGAAGAAGTAGGAGGTAATCAATCTCCTTTTATCTCGGTTTGCTCCATAGTCCGAATCTGCAAACCCTTCAAGGCAGATTGCATTACCCCTCTTCTCATACACCAGCCCTACTTCTGGGCTTCCCTTCAAATACCTTAGCAACCACTTCATCCCAAGCCAATGCTCCTTTCCAGGATTATTCATAAACCTACTGAGAACACTCATTGCATGAGCAATGTCCGGTCTAGTGCTCACCATGGTGTACATAACAGAACCAACAGCACTAGAGTAAGGGACTTTCTCCATTTCCTTCTTCTCCGCCTCTGATCTTGGACATTGATCGCTAGAGAATTTGAAATGACCAGCAAGTGGAACCTTCACTGGTTTGCTATCTTCCATAGAGAATTTAGATATCATCTTCTCTATGTAGGAAGTTTGAGAGATCTTCAATCTGTTTCTCTCCCTTTCCCGGATGATACACATCCTAAGGATCTTCTTTGCATGGCCAAGATCCTTCATCTCAAACTCTTCACTGAGTTGAGCCTTTAATTTCTTTATCCTCTCCATGCTGCTCTCAACCAGCAACATGTCATCAACATAGATGAGGATGATCACCATCTTCTCAATCTTTTACCCCTTATAGTACAAACAAGAATCATAGCAGCTCCTCATGAAACCCAAGCTAATTACAAAGGAATCAAACCTCTTGTTCCACTGCCGAGGTGATTACTTCAGGCCATAGAGAGACTTCTTCAATTTGCACACTAGCTCTCCCTGCCTTCCTTCCTCATAGCCTTCGGGCTGCCTCATGAAAATTGTCTCATCGAGCTCTCCATGCAAGAATGCAGTCTTCACATCCATTTGCTCGATTTCCCAATTAAATTGGACCACTAATGCTAACATCATCCGTATTGTCTTGTACTTCACAACCAGTGAGAATATTTCGGTGAAATCTATGCCTTCTTTTTGTGTGAACCCCTTTGCCACCAGCCTGGCCTTATATCGGACTTCATCCCCCGGAGTATTCCCTTTTTTGATCTTGTAGAGCCACCTACAATCCACCAGTCTCTGTTTTTCTGGTTTTGGCACCAGCTCCCAAGAGTTGTTCTTCATCAAAGAATCAATTTCTTCCTCCATAGCCAGCTGCCACTTTGACGAATCCTTACACTCCATGGCATCTGTGTAAGTTTCTGGTTCAGCCATCCCTCCTTCTATCCAAGGAGCTGCTGCATCTACAGCATTTGCAAACCCATATCTCAAGGGTGGTCTAACCACTCTTCTTTCCCGGTCTCTTATGAGCTGGTAGTTATTTACTGCATCAACCACTTCTTGTTCAGCCTCTTCTTGAGTTTCTTGAGCTTCTTGGCCTTCTTCCAAGGGCTCTACCTGGTCCGAACCCTCTTGTCTCCTTTGTTCTACCTGAACCGAGTGCTCTTTGATGTGATGCTCAACAATTTCTGAATTGGTTTGCTCACTAGCCTCTGCAGGGTTAGTTTTCTCCAAGTAGGGAAATAATAATTCATTAAAGACAACATCCCTACTTATAATCAGTTTCATGCCCTTCTTTTCTAAGGACCACAACCTATATCCCTTAACCCCATCACCATATCCTAGAAATACACATTTTCTAGACCTAGGGTCAAGTTTATCCTCCTTTTGGTGTGCATATGCTGCACATCCAAAAGTCCTAAGGTTGCTTAATTCAGGGGGTTTTCCACTCTACATCTCCATGGGAGTCTTGAGCTCTATTGCTCTAGAGGGTGATCTATTCACCAAGTATGCAGCTGTAGCTACAGCTTCTCCCCAAAAATATTTTGGTAACCCGGATCCTATTAGCATGCACCTAACTTTTTCCATAAGGGTTCGATTCATTCTTTCAGCAACTCCATTTTGCTAGGGTGTTTTTGCAACCGTTCTATGTCTTAGAATGCCATTTAATTCACAGAATTTATCAAAATCCTTGTTGCAAAATTCTAAGCCATTATCGGTTCTTAAAGCTTTAACTACCCTACCAGTTTGGGTTTCCAACAATTTCTTCCACACAACAAATTTATTCAAGGCATCTGATTTATTCCTAAGCAAATAAATCCACACTCTTCTTGAATAATCATCAATTAAAGACAAAAAGTAAAAGTTTCCTCCCTGTGTTGGTGTTCTTGCTGGTCCCCAAAGGTCTGAATGAATGTAATCAAGAATCCCCTTAGACTTGTGCACTCCGGTGTTAAAGCTGACCTGGTGTTGCTTCCCAAGAATGCAACTCTCACAGAAATCCAATTTTTCTACTTTGTCACCACCAAGTAGACCTTCCTTGCTAAGCACTTGCAGGCCTTTTTCGCTCATGTGTCCCAAGCGAGTGTGCCAAAGGGCTGCCTTGTCCAGCTCAGCCATCAAGCTTGCTGCTTGATCATTGGTTTCTGTTTCTCCGATCATCTCATAGAGTCCATCATTTCTTGCTGCCTTGATCACTACCAAAGATCCCTTGGCCACCTTGATCTTTCCTCCCTCTAATTTGCATGTGTACCCCATAGAGTCCAGCTGCCCCAATGAGATCAAGTTTCTCTTCAAGTCTGGAAGATATCTTACATTTCGCAGCAGCCTTGTGACTCCATCAAACATCCTCAATTGGATGTCTCCAATCCCTCTCACTTGGCAAGAATTGTCATTCCCCAAGAAGACTCTTCCCTCATTGATCTCCTTGAAATTCTTGAACAATTCTTTGTGAGGGCACATATGATAGGTGCACCCGGAGTCAAGAATCCACTTTCCGTTGCCTTGCCTCCTGCTCACATTTGAGCATGCAACAAGAACATCATCTTGTTGTTCTCCTTTGGCAACCGAAGCCTCTCCATTGTTGGTATGACTTCTCCTCTCATCCCATATCCTCTTCTTGTAATCTTTCTTGAAATGGCCCTCCTTGTTGCAGTAGAAGCATCGCTTTCCTCCTCCATATCTTGTCTTGGAGTGCGATCTCCCATGGCTTTGCCCTCTACCTCTTGATTTCTCCCGGTAGCTGCCATAAGTGCTACTGCCATTCCGAGCTGCTGGCCTTCCTCTTACGAACAGCCCTTCACCACTTGATGTCTCCTTCATCTTGGCTTTGAAATCATGTGCCCTTATGGAATTGATCACAATCTCCTTTGTCAAAGAATCCCTTCCATACTCAATTGCATTAATCAAATTATCAAAGCAATCTGGAAGTGAATTTAATAAAATGACAGCCAATTGTTCATCCGAAAAAGTAATGCTACAGCTATTCAAATCTTGAACTAGCTTGTTGAAGACATCAAGATTATCTTGCAACTCCTTACTAGGGTCCATTTTAAAAGCAAAGATTCTTTTAAGAAGATAAATTTTGTTAGGAAGAGTTTTGGTAAGAAACAACTTATCTAGTTTCTTCCATATGACAGTCGGATCCTCCGAGTCTCCGCACTCCCTTGTGATACTATCCGACATGTGCAAGAAAATGGTGCTGTAGGCCATCTTCTTCATCTCGGTCCGCTGGTCCTTCTTGACACTTGCTGGAAAAGCATCATCTTCTCCAATAGCCAAGTCCACTTTCTGCTGCATTAGAACTGCCTTGATCTTCCGCTTCCATAGGGTAAAGTCCCCCTTTCCATCAAACTTCTCCACACAGAAATTTGAAGCCATCTTTTGCGGACAAGATCCCAGATTTGTGCACTAACCACAACTACTTTCTTTAACCTCAAGAACACAGATCGAAGATGGATCTTTAACACTGTTCTTGAATCAACCTTCAAGAACACGACCGGATCTTGATCTTTAACCGTTCTTGATTCACCCAAGAAGTTTGATCTTTGATTCTTGGAGTCTTGGCTCCGTACCTTCTACTTCTTTTTCCGATAACCAGCTATTGTGCTTTGATACCACTGTTGGAAATCACCTTGACAAGATGCCCAGGTGGTGATCTTCCAAACACCCAAGTCTTGAATGACTTGTAGAAAGAATTTCAGCAATAGAACACAAGAACAGAAAATCAAAGAAAGAAAGAAGACAAGTAATTTGTTGTCGAGGTTCGGCAATGTGCCTATGTCCCCATGAGTTCCTCCGAACTCTCTGCACTATCTCAATGGTTCTTACAAAGTTACAGCAATCCCCTTCAAGAATCCAAGTTCTTGAAGAAACAAGAAGAGAACGAAGAAGATAAGAACTCAACAATGTTCTCTAATCTAATCTAGACTCTCTCTATCTAATTACAACTAGCCTCACTACAAGAGTCCCTCTTGTGTTTATGTCTCTCTACACAATTCTCTCTTAGTGTTTACAATGATCTCACAATGTCACAAAACTCTATTGTATGTGTGTTTTTATATCTTGTATTATCTTATGAAATGAGGCCTTGAGAACCCCTTTTATAGCCTCTTAATTCTTGGACATTCTTGTTAGTCATTATCCTCCCTTTGATCATGTTCTTCCTTTAATCTCAGCCCTACATCACTTTCCAAGTGATGCTGTGTGTTTTGGTGTGGTGCTGTGTGCTGCGGCGTGACCTGATGCTGCAGCCTCCTGATGCTGTGCGCACACCTCCTACCTGTGGGCAGAAACTTCCACAGCAGTGTGCCTAACCTTCCCATGCTCAAAATTGAAGCACACACATGTGTGCAACCTTATAACTTGCTGAAATTTGATATCCCACAATTGGTTTGGATATTAACCAACCTTAGACCATGTTTGGACATGTTTGAAACTTAGGCAAATAACAACAGTCTCGATTACTAAAAGTAATTCTAACTCACGACGTAGCACTTAAAGCCGGTAGTGGAGATCTCATGCCATAAGTGGTCAATGAATCGCGTTCGGCTTCAACTAGCTTGGGATGGAGCCTTTGATGAATCAAGAGTGAGATAGAGAGACATCAAAGCTAACCAAAGACATAGATACAAATAAAACAACTACAGGTCGAGAGAAAGCTTAGACGAAGAAGAAAAGCTAATTGACGAAGAAGAAGAAAACAACTGCAAATCGTGTGCGGGTTTGGAGTACTGTGTTTCCTTTACTTTGGGTCTTCTGATGATTAAGCACACAAGACAATATACCCAAGTTTGTTAAGTCTGATGTTGGTGCTTCAAAGCGTCAATATATGACACGGGCATATTGATGCCGGGCATAATAGCGATTATTCTGCAGGCTAGTTTTCAACAGATAATTCACAGGAAAGAAATAACACAAGAGAAAAAACCCTAGAAAAAATAGAGGAACAATTCTGAATTTTATTCAAAATTATGCAGATCAATAATAATGTTTACTAAACCCTAAAACCTTATTTATAAGGTCAAGCTAAAATAGGAAAATTAAATTAAGGATGAATTTGAAGTAATTGCAAATAAAATAAAAAGTTTCCTAAAAACTGAAAACTGCCAAATTGAGGGCCTAAACTTCGTTTTTTGGCTTAAAAATGACGATGCTTAGGATTTTACCTAAGTTTTGCTCGGAAGCCCATTTCCAATCAGTCTAGGGTTCTGGGACCCGATCCGAGCCCATGGCCCGCTAAACGATGTAAACCGGTCTTGGTAGCCCACTTGCTATCTTTGCGCTGATATGCCAACTTAAGGTATCTCAGTGCCAACAACATGCTATCTGACAACTTAGCATCATCTGACTCGAATCCTCATGCATCAGTCGCCCTGGGTTGGAAAGAACTCGTCCTCGAGTTCACAATAGCCTCATCGAAATCCCCAAAACAAGGATTCAAGCGTTTCACATTAAAGACATCAAAAGTCCTCGAATGATTGGGGAGGCGTAGTCTGTAGGCGTTATCATTGATCTTCTACAGGATCTCACAGGGTCTAATCTTCCACTCCTTAAGCTTATTATACTCTCCCATAGGAAAGCAATCACAAGTTAATACCGCCCAAACAAAATCGCCAACATCAAAAACTACCTGACGACGATGACTGTCGCTCTGAACCTTCTTTTTTTATCCTGATAGCTTCTCACTAAAAAAAGCTATGGGGCACCCCACCTGACTCAGAACACCACCAATACAAACCCCAGATGCATCACAGTTTACCTCGAACACGTTTTCAAAATCATGCGGCAACCCAGGCGGAAGATCCTCTAGTATCAGGTCAGAAAATTCTGCCAGTAGCTGCTGCACCTCTGCTGGTAAATCTGGATTCATGTCTGCTGCATGATTCCCACAAGGCAGCAGAGCATAGGCTATGTCTCAACGCTCAATCTCAGCTAAAAACCTGGACATAGAAAACAGATTAATATTATTGGCAACCGGGGTAGAAGCGGTTCTTTCTCGAAGAGGTACCAACACAATCTTCTTCCCTTTGATGCTAAGGGAATATGTATTTTTTTGCCCATCATGAATAACATTGCGATCATACTGCTAAGGTCTTCCTAACAATACATGACAAGCATCCATAGACATAACATCACACCAAGCATTATCAAAATATTTCCTACAAATCGAAAAAGACACTAGGCATCGCCTATCTACTGTTACCTCACTGTCTTTATTCAGCCACGACAATTTATACAGCTTGGGATGATGATCTGTCTTCAACTGTAATTTACGGACAGTCTCTTCAGACACTACATTCTCACAACTACCACAGTCAATGATCATCTTACAGACTTTATCTGCAACTGTGCAGGTCGTATGGAAAATATTGGTCCTCAAACAATCGTCCCCTGTATCACCCTTAGGGGTCAGTAAACTCTTATGAACAACCAAGGTCTCATGGCCATCTCCATACAACACATCTCTATCTTCATCATCGTCATACACAAGCACTCCAATCTCCTCAGTTTCATCTACCATGTCATCCTCAATTAGGAGATTTTTGCCCTTCTAACTAGCAGGCTTCCTGCACTCAGTCGATTTATGTCCCTGTTCACCACATCTGAAACATCTAATATTTGAGCAAGGGTTACCCTGGGGTGGCTGCTGGGCAGGATGAAATTCTTGAGGGTGAACTGGCGGACTGCTTTGATCGCTGCTTCGGTTCATTGGCCTCATGTTCTGCTGTTTTTCTACCATAAGTGCACACTGGTATGCTTCAGAAATGGTCCCAAGCGAGTGAAGGCTGAGGACATCCTGCAGGGGCTACCGTAATCCCCCCAAATACCGTGCCACCATCTGCTCCTCTGTCTTGGATAAATCATTCCGAGCTATCAATTGATAGAAATCCTTCGTGTAATCATCCACAGATCTCGTGCCCTACCTCAACGAATGAAGTTGCTAAAACAAGGATTGAGTGTAGCCGAAAGGAAGGAAATAACCCTTCATCTTCTCCCAATCTGTGATCTTGGCCTTGCCCTGCCGGTTGCGTGAGCGCCTCAACTGCTCCCACCATGCAGATGCTCTGCTTTTGAGTTTGATGGCAACCAGTTTCACTTTAACACGATCTAGGACTTCCTTATACTCGAAAATACGCTCCACCTCATTCAACCAATCGACGAATCATTCAGCCTGTAAGGTACCAGAAAGCTCGTGCAGATCCACTCTGAAACCGAGGTCTCCATAACGTTCTTCCCGACCACGGTGCTCCCAGAATCGAACAGGATTGTGATATGGGTTTTTGAAACTGGAATCGGAATCGTGATCTTCCATCTCACGATCACCAAAATTCTACACTGCTAGATGCTGGGTTAACTCTGCAACTTGCCTCTGTAAATCCTCAATCATCGCATCCTGAACGTTACAATCACGGCGTGGGGCTTCCTCGTTCGGAACCTGCCCGCGAGGACAACGACCACAACCCCAGGAAGATGTTGAAGCTCTGATACCAATTGACGCCAGGCAGAATAGTGATTATTCTGCAGGCTAGTTTTCAACAGATAATTCACAAGGAAGAAATAACACAAGAGAAAAAACCCTAGAAAAAACAGAGGAACAACTTTGAATTTTATTCAAAATTATGCAGATCAATAATAATGTTTACTAAACCCTAAAACCTTATTTATAAGGTCAAGCTAAAATAGGAAAATTAAATTAAGGCCGAATTTGAAGTAATTGCAAATAAAATAAAAAGTTTCCTAAAAACTGAAAACTGCCAAATTGAGGCCCTAAACGTCGTTTTTTGGCTTAAAAACGACGATGGTTAGGTTTTTACTAAATTTTGCCCGGAAGAGCATTTTCAATCAAACTAGGGTCTCCGAGACCCGATCCGAGCCCATGGTCCGTTAAACGATGTAAACTGGTCTAGGTAGCCCACTTGTTATCTTTGTGCTGATCTGCAACTCAAGGTATCTTAGTGCCAACAACGTGCTATCTGACAACTCAGCATCATCTGACTCGGATCCTCCTGTATCACATATAGTAGCGATTTAAAGCGCCGATACATAGCAATGCTAAATAGTGATGCTTAAAAATGCCGCTATATGACATATTTTATTATTTTTTATTTCAGTGCTTTAAAAGACCACTATATGTATCAAGATTTATTTTATTTAGAATTATGAAATTAAGCACGCAGCTTGCTTGGGTTTTTGGTCCTATCTCGACGCCATTAAGCTTCACAATATGAAGTAAATAGATTGGGTTTAAGAGTCACATTTCGGCAACTTGAAGTACTCATATTTCGGCCCTTACAAGCGCCGCAATACAAAATGCGTTTTAGCATATTCTGGTGCTTAAAAGCATCGATATTTTCACATTGCGGTGCTTCATAGAAGCACTAAAAATAAAGCATTGACATATATCATTTACCTTGTAGTGAGTAGAAGTAGTTTCTTATGTTGTTGTTCTTTTCCGATTAGTATTAGGAAAGCATCCTCTATATAAAGGGGGTCCCAGAGAAGATTTGAGGCACACTCATACTTCTCATATATATTGTAAACTATAGGGGTTTACTTTTAGAGTTAGGATGAGAGCTTTGGGTGTATTGGGGTTTTGGGTTATCAAATAGAGAAGAAACTTATAACTTGAGCTAAGTTAAGAGCTTTTGTTGTATTGGGACTTTGGGGTGAGAATTTGACAACTTTTCTCTTCCAAAAGTTGTAATTGGAGATTAATGAAGCAGTTGGTTTGTTGATGGATCTAGGTAAACAGGTTGTCGAACCACATTAATTTTTGGTGTTCATGCTCTTTATGTTATTTGCATATTTAATTGTTGTGGTTGTGTTTTTTGCCTAAAATTTGAGAGGTGGATTTTAAACGTAAAATCCCAACAAAAGTAGAGTATATATGGAAATGTAAAGGAGCTTTGGTTAGTTGTAGGTGAAAAGTTTTTGTGCTCCCTTTGTATCTTCCTTGGTAGTTTGTGTGAAGAAAAATTCAGAGAAAAATGACTTAAGGTTCATGAAGCAAGATCTCATGCTCATGGATCTGGTGATGAAGAGAAAGTGATAAGGGTATTCTGGTCTTTTAAACCTTAATCCTATCATAATCAATGAACCGAACATTGGCATCAAGTTGCTGGATTGTTAGTCCAATCCTTTGAGCCAATAGAAATTCCTCTTCAGTCCAGTCCCACTTCAATCCTTGTCCAATCTTATTTCAATTCTGTGTGAACCGAATAGAGTCCCTTAATGTTAGAGGTTATTGATTAATTTAAAAACCTTCTTATTCTTGTCATTCCTCTAATACAGAATTGCATGGAAGCTATGATGAAGGGTCCTTCTCAAACACTCCCCACGACTTCATTGGCTCTTTAACTGGGAAGTTAATTGCTTGAAAACTCGGTGACCTTGCGAGCAATCAACATGAATGGTTTGAGACCTGTCAGTGATAGGTAAAACTTTGGTGCCATTTACAAAGTTAATGTTTACGGCAGTAACTAAGATATGTTCTGTTTGATTTTATGGGATCAATATGTTGTCTGTCAGAGACGTTCTTTTCCATAACTAACATATTAATCTTCATGTACGGCCTTTTAATTTACTTTTCTTGTTCTTCAATAGCACAAGGTACACTATTTATTTGTTAAATTACAACTCCAATTAGAAAAAACAATAATACCCTTACATGACATTCTTGTTCGTTTAATCTGAAAATGGAATTCTCAAGCCCAAGACAATAACTAATGGTCTAACTAAATATTAGCACTCCTAATAGGATTCAAATTTTTTTTTTCTTTTTGAAATTAAATTCGGAATCAAAACAAAAATGAGAGGTTTCAAAAATAAAGTGATGTAGGGAAAAAGTTTTCCTCCAGTAACATAACGACATATGACACCCACAAATGGCAAAAAAAAGTATAATCATAGACACAATAGATCAACCAATCATATGACCCTACTTGACAAAAGACATAATACTAAATTCATGACAAAGTTCAAATACTACACATTTTCTATTTATATGTAATATCTGTTAAATTGCAACTCCTACTAGAAAAAAGAATAATACCCTTACATGGTATTCTTGTTTGTTTAATATGGAAAAGGATTTCTCAAGCCCAAGACAATAACTAACGGTTGTAATTAAATATTAGCACTCGTACGGGATTCAATTTTTCTTTTATTTTTGAAAATTAAATTAGGAATCAAAACAAAAATAAGGGGTAATGAAAATAAAAGTGATGTATGGAAAATTCACTCTCCAGTAACATATTGACACATGGCACCAATTAAGAATAAAAGGTAATTTCATATACAATACAAATCAACCAACCAAATAACTACACATGGCAAAAGACATAAAGGTAAATTCACAAAAAGTTCCAATAGTACTACTGTGACTTTCCAGCTCATGGATAAACCAAGTATCATTGAAACACTTTAACTTATGGATAACTGAGTCTTATCTGAGAAGTTTAATCCTATCACAATACTCAATCACTTTCTTAATTGAATTATACTCCAAGACATTAAGGAGGCTCTCACTATCAAAGATATTCATCTACAACTAACTTAAGCATCGGAGAGTCTCCCGAAGACACAACCCCTCTAATCCTCCTATGACTTGCTTAGGTTTTCTTTATTCTTTGTGTGCACAAGCGCCATATTCCGGCTATTCGTAAACTTAGCAGATTTTTGGCATCAACAAAAATATATATTTTTCTTTTTGTAAAGAAAATGAACGAAATTAAGGAAAAAGCCCATACAAAATTAGCATATGACGAAAGGACTTGGAAAACAAAAAAAAAAAAAAATCCTCAGAGAAAATCATTATGTATAATGGGTTGCGTATAAAGAGATTAAGTGGAAAATGAATTTTATTCCAAATTAATTAACAATTCTTAAAATGAATACTAGCACATGGGACTTGTCTTGTCTTCTATGTGAGATCAGTATCTCTACAGATGACATCGAAGAATGCTTCAAAAGTCAATGTGTCATTCACCAAATAACTGCTTGACTGGTCTTTGAGAGCTGCTAGGGGAACAAAATCCGCTAAATGCTGGGCCGAGTATGTGTCAGAGAACCAGTATCGAGCTGCAAGGGATAGACATATAAAGAAACTTAATAAAAAGGGGGAAAATGTAAAACTGAAATATCCAAAAGAAGGAACTATAGTACCTGGTTTTTCAATGTAATTGTTATGTACTTGGTCCTTCAGACGAATTCGGCAATGTACGCTTACATGCCTACCTTTCAGACACATTGTATTCATGTATCTTTTGAACCATTTCGGAATGTAAGTACACCATCTCTCTATCGTTATTACAAGCCATAAAGCAATCTTATCAGTAATGCTGAAATTATCAACCAAATGTAGACCCACTAAGCAGTTATTGCCTTCTAGCTCACGATACCTAGTTGGAAAAAATTCTAACTTCCTGTAAGAGTAGAAGAAGACTAATAATTATAATTCTAATTTACAAAATTAATCATGACCAGAAATTTCAAGAATTAACATCAACAACTAATTAATTGATACATACCATTTTCTTCCAGCTATATTAAAAACATCGGAGTAAATTCGTTTATTATTTAGCTTTGAGAAGTTTTTGATCCTCCAAGTATAAGGCTCGTGGTTGGGATCTTTATTCAAGGACAAGAACTGCCTTTTGTCTGTTCTTTTAACAACGAAGACCTCCGCACCAAAAACGCAGGTGTTATTTACCAAATATCCATGAGAAGCATCACAGAAATATGTTATGGACATAAATTGTGGATACCCATGTTGTGTCTTGGATTTATGAAAGCTTCTTACTCTTCCATCAGCATCTGAAAATCAATTTTATTTAATTGCAAGGAAAAAACAAATATATATAGTGATCGATCCAGGAGAAAATTAGTATAAGAAGCTAACCTTGCACAGTCAAATACTTGTCTCGAATTTGATCATACACAAACAGCTTGAAGTTGACGTTAACCACAAAACCATCAGGCATGACATCTGTATTATCAGCCAAAACCAAGTACAGAGAGATAAAATCATCTCCACCATTCTGTTTGTCTCCCTCCGGATACAGGGCTAATCTCCATCTATAACCCTCAGCTTCGAAAGAATCAGATTGATAATGATCCCATCCAAACCAATAAATCTTGTCCACAAACTTTGAGAATGAATCTATCTTTAGAGTAAAGTGTGAAGGTGGTAAATCTCTTATTGAACTTGTTACTCCTGCTCGATATAAACATGATACTTCCTTCATAAATTAATTTTCTTATTCGAACAACAAAGATATAGGTACAGTATATTTTTTTCAAATATGCATACATAACAGAAAAGTACAACAGGTACTTTTCATCAACCGAAAATCAAACTCTTAGCATTAATCTTCAATTAAATAAATAATCACTTATTATAGAATTTAACGAAGTGGGAAATATATAATAAAAAAAATCATTCCCGGGTGTAATATGTATTACCAGGTGACGACACGTTGGCAGCATCTGGCATAATGTCAGAGACGTTCTCTTCCATAACTAACGTATATATTGATTTGCACGGCCCTTTAATTTGCCTTTGTTTTTCTTCATTAGAACAACATACTCTATTTATATAGGATGTTAAATTACAACTCCTAGTGGAAAAAGGAATAAAGTCCTAACACAGCTTTCTTGTTCGTTTTGGAAAGGAATTCTCAAACCCAAGACGTTGACTAACAGTCTCAATTAAAAATTAAGACTCCTAATAGGATTCAAATTTTGTTTCGTTTTGGATTTAAATTAGGAATCACTTAATTATCAATCCTTAATATTAGCATTAGTTCTAATTGAGATTAGAAAATCCTTAATGTGTATGAAAACATAGGCAAGCACTTTACGCCTAACGTCTACAGGCCTCCTTCTCTGACGTCAATAAGAGATTACGACAAACAGTCCTGATTTACTCAATAAAATAAATAAATAAACACTGATTATAGAATTTAATGATGTGGAAAATATATAAGAAAAAAATCATGCATGAATGTAATATGTATTACCAGGTGACATGTTGGTAGCTACTGGCATATGGTCAGAGACGTTCTCTTCCACAATTAATGTATTGATCTTCACAGCCTTTTAATTTGCCTTTGTTGTTTTTCAATAGCACAACGTGCTCTATTTATACACGTGTTAAATTACAACTCCAAGTTTGAAAATGGGATAGTACCCTTTTACAGCTTTCTTGTTCGATTTACAAAAGGAATCCTCAAGCCAAAGACATCACGACACTTATATTCAACAATATAAAAACATCAACTGAAATTATATACACACATAAATCCTTAACCCTCAACAGGGGAGTTACATCATTAAATTCAAAACTGAAACCATATATACAACATATTATGGATCACGAGGCTTACAGATAATCACTTAGTGTGATTCACAGCTCACAAATTTATTTGTCCTGCCCATTACCTGAAATTATTTAACAATGTCGAGTGAGCTTCATAAGCTCAATGAATTAAATTTACTAGAAGTACTCGATTTTATACTTCCAGTCACATTGTATAATTCAATCGTTTCTAATTCACCGATATTAATCATCTATTTCTTCACATATAATAACTCACTCTTTCAAATCATCTTCTAATATTCCTTCAACTATTATCTCATATAATTAAACAATAACATTCTATTATCACTACTCATATCATAATTCCAACCATTTACCAATCTCTTCTTAAATTAATCATCACACCTATCAATTTTTCTTCTCATATATTTAATCATCGTGAAACTATCAATTCAACATCATTATTTACCTCGTTATGAGGTTCACAGCATATAATCAATCACTTAAATACTTTTTATTAGATCATACTTTCACAATCAAGATTGATATTTTGGTACCTCAATCAATAATAATCAATATTTAAAACAAATGCAATGCATGAATTGAAATTATTTTTCTTTCTTTCTCATCAGATCATTTTATATTGTCATCTGGGAACGTCTTCCCACATGTCGACATGTTTCAGCTAGATCGGATGTCTTCCCGATCTTTTCAGCTAGACTAGTTGCCTTCCTGGTCTTTTTTTTTTTTTTGCTAGACTAACTGCTTTCCCGATTTTTTTGTGTTTTTGCTAGACCAGTTGCCTTCCCGGTCTTTTCAACTAGACCAGTTGCCTTCCTAGTCTTTTCAGCTAGACTAGTTGCCTTCCTAGTCTTTTTTATTTTCTTTTCCATTTTTTTGCTTGATCGGCTACCTTCCCGGTATTTTTAGCTTGACCAGCTGCCTTCCTGGTCTTTTCTTTTATGCATATGAGCAATAATATTCAAGCAAGCATACATCAAAACATTTAATTCAATTATCTAGCTCTTTCTCAAAATTATTATTTTGATCAAATTTATTAAATTGTCTCCTCATATATCATATCAAATTTTCAACTATATTTTTCAGAATATAACTTTTCAATACATTTTTCATTTATTCATATAATAATATTCAACATATTATTAAATCCATAAACAATAAACTAAATCAATTACCATCCTTATCGAAAAGTATATCGTTAAATCATTATAATTCAATCATTTATTCAGATATCATAAATTCATATTTTTATTGGTCTCGATTACTAAAAGTAATTCTAACTCACCACGTAGCACTTAAAGCTACCCGTGGGTCACTTCCTTGCCTTTCTTGCTCATTTCAGCAATTTCACCCGATTGCTGATCATCGACACCTAACATAATATTTGTATTAAAATTTCTAATTTATTCTTCTGTAATCCATACCTTTATATTTCTACGTCAAATTTCGCTTAATTTCAAGTATGCCTAATTTCAAAAAATAAAATTCGCATTATTACCTTTTTTTTTAAAGCTTCCCTCGAATATCTTTAAAATTCTCCTGTAAACTTTTTCAAAATTTCAATTTTTCAACGTTTCTTTCAGTCCCCAATTCTTTAAAGAAATAGAGTAATTTGAAAGATAGAGAAACTAAGTTTTAATAAACTAAGAAAAGCTTAATATATAAATTTCCAAAACCGCCTTTCAGTTCTTTTCTTTCTTTCTGTTGTTTCCAAAGTGTCTTCCATGCAAGACATTTTGAAATGTAAGTCACTTCACCTCGACACTTAGCATCCAGGTGTCTACCTTTTTTCCAATAGGAAATCTTTTATGTTTATATTATTTTAATTCTATGTAATATCTATCAAATTACTTCTTTACCCTTACTTTCATAACACGAGTATTACGATTCTTCCCACCTTATAAAAAATTTTGTCCCCAAAATTTCCTTACCAAACTCATGAAAAAGCTAGGCGTCTTCTTCCCTCATTCTTGCCTCATGCTCCCAAGTAAGTTTTTCAATATCTTTGTTTATCCATAATACTTGAATCAAATGAGTAACTTTATTACATAAGACTTGTTCCTTTCTGTCTAGAATTCTGATTGGTACTTGCATAAAGGTCAAATCTTCCTGAAGTTCTATAGTCTGATTCAAAATACTATGAGATTCATCATGTGAACACTATTCCAAAAGTGAAACACGAAACACATTGTGTAATTTCTTTAATTCTAGAGGCAAATCCAATCTATATACAATTGGGCCAATTCTCTCAATCACCTCGTATGGCCTCACAAATCTCAAACTCAACTTTCCCTTCTTTTTAACGGAGATATCTTCAAAAATACCCAGTCACCAACCTAAAACTCAAGAGGTCGTCTTCTATTATCGGCATATCCCTTCGGTCTGTTTTGTGCTGCTCTAAGGTTCTCTCTAACCAGTTTGATCCTCTCAGTAGTCAAATCTATCATCTCGGGACCAAATATCTTTTTTTTCTCCAACTTCTTCCCAACATACTGGAGTTCTACATCTTCTACCCTATAAAGCCTCAAATAGTGCCATCCCAATACTAGTTTGATTCTAATTATTGTATGCAAACTCGATCAAAGGTAAATAAGCATCCCAACTCACTGAAAAGCTCAATACACTTGCCCTCAGCATATCTTATAGTACTCTAATGATTCTATCTGTCTGCCCATCAGTTTGAGGATGAAAAGCTGTACTGAACAGAAATTGCGTACCTATAGCTTGTTGAAAACCCCTCCAAAATCTACAAGTGAATCTAGAATCTCTATCTGATACATTAATTAAAGGTCTCATGTAATCTCACAATCTCCGCTACATATAATTCAACCAACTTTTCAAGACTCCGGGAAGTTTTAATAGGAAGAAAATGTGAAGGCTTAGAAAGTCTATCCACTATAACCTACTTCCCCTTGGTGGCATACTTACTTCTCTACCATAACTCCCCGTTCCCATAGCATGTCTTCCAAATCTAGGGGTCCCATCGATGTTACTCTGCGCTATAGAAGCAACAGATCTTGTTTGCCTCTGACTTTGTACTACAGTTACCTGTGTCAAAGAACCCCCATCTGAGGTGGTCTCCCACCCTACACACTCTTACTGCTACCACCTCTGGGTCATTCAAATCTAGACCTCTTCAGCCAATCCCTCCTACCTCTAAACTCCATCACATCTTTCTCAATCTGTAATGGTTTATACACCATTATAGCATAATTCTCAACATCCATATAATAGATTTTAGTCTGAATTTCATAGTGTAACCCGTTTCAAAATCTCTTACATTTTCTCTCCTCCATATTTACTAACTTAGGTAAAAACCTCGACAGGGCTATAAATCTACTATCATACTCAGCCAAAGATAATGTTTTCTACCTTAAATGAATAAAATCTCTCACTTGCTGTGCTCGAAATGTATCTAGAAAATACTTAACAAAGAACTCATCCTTAAACTTACAGCAAGTTAAAGGTTGATCTACATATGTACTAATCTAGGCAGAATAATCTCCCACCATTGAGAAGTCTCACCTTCCAACTTAAATAAAGCAAAAGCAACCTTCTGCCTATCTTTCCCTGGTAAAACTTCAAAATATTTATCAACATGTTTAATCTACTGTTCAACTTCAATAGGATTTACAGATCCTCTAAAAGACTTGGGTTTAAACTTAATAAATCTCACAAAAAAATCCCTTTTCATCTCATGTGCAAACACACCCTCTCACTCATAAGCCTCTTGTCTCACCGCATCAGGTTCTGCTCTACCTCTTTCCTCTAATCTCCTCTGTAAATTATCAGCCATTTCTTATGCTGCATTGGTTCTCTCTATAGTACGATCAAGAACTTCTCTCAACTAATCCGTCCCAATATCAGATTCTCTCCCACTTCTACTAGTACCAGCTATAATAGCAACCAGTTCCCATGCATGAACCACATACTCGACCTCCCCCTCTATTTCAACTTTTCTAAATATTGGGGGTCTACCACGTCCTCTCTGATTCAGAACTCTAGCACTAGCACGTCCATGTGTTATTCTCAGACTCTGTATTAAAATATAGTTTGTTTAAATCTTCAACTTCTTTAAATTTTTATGCAATCTATGAAATCATAAAACTAATGCTCTAATAGCAAAATTGTAACGACCCATCCCGGGTTGGCCACCCCCGAGATGGTGTCGTCACGTTTTGAAATCCCAGCACGACATATATATGCAACAATATAAAAACATCATCATTAGACCATCAATTTAACATCATTATTTACCTCGTTATGAGGTTCACAGTATATATTCATTCAATCAAATATTTTTTATCATATAACAGTTTCATATTTCTTTCTCATCATATCAGTCTCTTTGTGAGACTCATTTGTCTATCAATAATTTCACAATCAAGACTGATACTTTGGTATCTGAATCAATATTAATCAATACTTAAAACAAATGTAATGCATGAATTTCAATTTTCTTTCTTTTTTTCTCATCACATGATTTCATATTATCTTCTGGGAACTTTTCCCACATATCGACATGTTTCAGCTAAACTGGCTGCCTTCCTAGTCTTTTTAGCTAGACCAGTTGCCTTCTAAGTTTTTTTTTGCTTTACCCATTCTTTTAGCTAGACCAGCTACCTTTTCGGTCTTTTCAACTAGACCAGCTGTCTTTATAGTCTTTTCTTTTATGCATATGAGCAATAATATGCAAGCAAGCATACATCAAAACATTCAATTCAATTATCTAGCTCTTTCTCAAAATTACTATTTTTATTATATTTATTAAATTGTCTCCTCATATATCATATCAACTTTTCAACCATATTTTTTAGAATATAACTTTTCAACACATTTTTCAGTTATTCATATAATTAATAGTCAACATATTACTAAATCCATAATCAATAAACCAAATCAATTACCATACTTATCGAAAAGTACATCTTTAAATCATTATAATTCAATCATTTATTCAAATATCTTAAATTCATATTTTATTGGTCTCGATTACTAAAAGTAATTCTAACTCACCACGTAGCACTTAAAGCTACCCGTGGATCACCACCTTGCCTTTCCTTCTCCTTTTAGAAATTTCACCCGATTGCTGATCGTCGACACCTGACATAATATTTATATTAAAATTTTCAATTTATTCTTCAATTCTTATGTAATTCATATCGTTAAATTTCTACATCAAATTTCGGGAAATTTCATGTATGTCTAATTTCAATAAAATAAAATTCGCATTATTACCTTTTTTTAAAGCTTCCGTCGAATCTCTTTAAAATTCTCCCGTACAAGTGCTGCCATATTAAATGTGTTTTTGAATATTATGCCGCTTAAAAGTATAGTTATTTTCACATTGCGGTGCTTCATAGAAGCGATGGAAATAGAGCGTCGGCAGATGTCATTTATCTTGTAGTGAGTAGATGTAGTTTCTTATGTTGTTGTTCTTTTCCTATTAGTGTTAGGAAAGCATCCTGTATATAAGGGGGATCCCAAAGAAGATTTGAGCCATACTCATACTTCTCATATATATTGTAAACTAGAGAGGATTACTTCTAGAGTTAGAGTGAATTGGTTTTTTGGGTTGTCAAGTAATGACAGCACTTACAACTGGAGCTAAGTTAAAAGTTTTTGTTGTATTGGGACTTTGGGGTGAGAATTTGACAACTTTTCTCTTCATAAAGTTGTAATTGGAGGTTAATAAAGAAATTACCCTAAATTGATTTTCATCACAAAAAAAAATAATAACTCAGAGAAAAATAAGAGGATCAATGCCTTCCTAAAAATCAAATTTCTTAATCTCGTACATTCCCTAGCAAAGTGAATAAATAAATAAATTTTATATCTTTGATGAAGAAAAAACAACAACAAACACAAAATATTCGTCATTTCCCCTTCTCTCACTTTCCACCCAATTTTCCACAAAGTCAAAAAAATCAATGAGACCGTATAAAAAGACTAGACGCGTACAAACTAAAAACTATTAAAGATAGAGAGATTAGGAGCATACATACAAGATTCAGATGGTAGTGGAGATCTCATGCCAGAACTGGTCAACGAATCGCGTTCGGCTTCAACTAGCTAGAGATGGAGCCTTTGATGAATCAAGAGTGAGATAGAGAGATATCAAAGCTAACCAAAGACATAGATACAAATAAAACAACTACAGGTTGAGAGAAAGCTTAGACGAAGAAGAAAATCTGATTGACGAAGAAGAAGAAAACAACTGCAAATCGTGTGCGGGTTTGGAGTACTGTATTTCCTTTACTTTGGGTCTTCTAATGATTAAGCACACAAGACAATATACCCAAGTTTTTGAAGTCCTATGTTGGTGCTTCAAAGCGTCAATATATGACATGGACATATTGACACCGGGCAGAATAGCGATTATTCTGCAGGTTAGTTTTCAACAGATAATCCACAGGGAATAAATAACACAAGAGAAAAACACTAGAAAAAACAGAGGAACAACTCTGAATTTTATTCAAAATTTTGCAGATCAATAATAATGTTTACTGAACCCTAAAACCTTATTTATAAGGTCAAGCTAAAATAAGAAAATTAAATTAAGGCCGAATTTGAAGTAATTGCAAATAAAATAAAAAGTTTCCTACTAAAAACTACCAAATTGAGAGCCTAAACATCGTTTTTTGGCTTAAAAATGACGACACTTAGGATTGGACCAAAGTTTTGCCCGGAAGCTCGTTTCCAATCAGACTAGGGTCTCCAGGACCCGATCCGAGCCCATGGCCCGCTAAACGATGTAAACTGGTCTAGGTAGCCCACTTGCTATCTTTGCACTGATCTGCCAACTAAAGGTATCTCAGTGCCAACAACGTGCTATCTGACAACTCAGCATCATCTGACTCGAATCCTCCTGCATCAGTCACCCCGGGTTGGAAAGAACTTGTCCTTGAGTTCACAATAGCCTCATTGGAATCCCCAAAACAAAGACTCAGGCGTTTCACATTAAAGACATCAGAAGTCCTCAAATGACTAGGGAGGCATAGTCTTTAGGCGTTATCATTGATCTTCTGCAGGATCTTACAAGGTCTAATCTTCCACTCCTTAAGCTTATTGTACTCTCCCACAGGAAAATAATCACAAGTTAATACCGCCCAAACAAAATCACCAACATCAAAAACTACCGACGACGATGACTGTCACTCTGAACCTTCTTCTTGGATCCTGATAGCTTCTCACTGAAAAAAGCTATAGGGCACCCCGCCTCTCAGAACACCACCAAAACCAACCCCAGATGCAACACTTTTTCAAAATCAGGCTGCAAACTAGGAGGAAGATCCTTGAGCATCAGGTCAGAAAATTCTGCCAGCAGCTGCTGCACCTCTGTTGGTAAATCTGGATTCATGTCTGCTGTACTATTCCCATAAGGAAATAGAGCATAGACCACGTCTCCATGCTCAGTCTCAGCTAAAAACCTGGACATAGAAAGCAGATTAATATTATTGGCTACCGGGGTAGGAGTGGTTCTTTCCCGACGAGGTGCCAACACAATCTTCTTCCCTTTGATGCTAAGGGAATATGTATTGATCTTCACAGCCTTTTAATTTGCCTTTGTTGTTTTTCAATAGCACAACGTGCTCTATTTATATGCGTGTTAAATTACAACTCCAAGTTGGAAAATGGGATAGTACCCTTTTATAGCTTTCTTGTTCGATTTAGAAAAGGAATTCTCAAGCCAAAGACCGTGTAACGGCCCATCCCGGGTTGGCCACCCCTGAGATGGTGTCGTCACGTTTTCAAATCCCATCACGACACTTATATGCAACAATATAAAAACATCAACTGAAATTATATACATACATAAATCCTCAACCATCAACAGGGGAGTTACATCATTAAATTCAAAACTGAAACCATATATACAACATATTATGGACCACGAGGCTTACAGATAATCACTTAGTGTGATTCACAGCTCACAAATCTATTTATCCTGCCCACTACCTGAAATTATTTAACAATGTCGAGTGAGCTTCATAAGCTCAATGAATTAAATTTACTAGAAGTACTCAATTTTATACTTCCAGTCACATCATATAATTCAATCGTTTCTAATTCACCGATATTAATCATCTATTTCTTCACATATAATAACTCACTCTTTCAAATCATCTTCTAATATTCGTTCATCTATTATCTCATATAATTAAATAATAGCATTCTATTATCACTACTCATATCATAATTCCAACCATTTATCAATCTCTTCTTAAATTAATCATCACACCTATCAATTTTTCTTCTCATATATTTAATCATCGTGAGACTATCAATTCAATATTATTATTTACCTCATTATGAGGTTCACAGCATATAATCAACTAATTAAATACTTTTTATTAGATCATACTTTCACAATCAAGATTGATATTTTGGTATCTCAATCAATAATAATAAATATTTAAAACAAATTCAATGGATGAATTGAAATTATATTTCTCTCTTTCTCATCAGATCATTTCATATTGTCATCTGAGAACGTCTTCCCACATGTCGACATGTTTCAGCTAGACCGGCTGTCTTCCCAATCTTTTCAGCTAGACTAGTTGCCTTCCTAGTCCTTTTTTTTTTTTGCTAGACTAACTGCCTTCCCGGTATTTTTGTTTTTTTGCTAGACCGGCTGCCTTTCCGGTCTTTTCGGCTAGACTAGTTGCCTTCCTAGTCTTTTTTATTTTCTTTTCCTTTTTTTTGCTTGATCAGCTACCTTCTCGGTATTTTTAGCTAGACCAGCTGCCTTCTTGGTCTTTTCTTTTATGCATATGAGCAATAATATTCAAGCAAGCATATATCAAAACATTCAATTCAATTATCTAGCTCTTTTTCAAAATTATTATTTTTATCATATTTATTAAATTGTCACCTCATATATCATATCAATTTTTCAACTATATTTTTCAGGATATAACTTTTCAACACATTTTTCATTTATTCATATAATTAATATTCAACATATTATTAAATCCATAAACAATAAACCAAATCAATTTCTATACTTATCGAAAAGTACATCGTTAAAACATTATAATTCAATCATTTATTCAGGTATCATACAATCATTTATTTAGATATTATAAATTCATATTTTTATTGGTCTCGATTACAAAAAGTAATTCTAACTCACCACGTAGCACTTAAAGCTACTTGTGGATCACCTCCTTGCCTTTCTTGCTCCTTTCAGCAATTGCACCAGATTGCTGATCATCGACACCTGATATAATATTTGTATTAAAATTTCTAATTTATCCTTCAATTCTTTTGTAATCCATACCTTTAAATTTCTACATCGAATTTCTCTAAATTTAATGTATGCCTAATTTCAAAAAATAAAATTCGAATTATTTCCTTTTTTTCAAAGCTTCCCTCGAATATCTTTAAAATTCTCCTATAAACTTTTTAAAAATTTCGATTTTTCAATATTTCTTTCAGTCCCCAATTCTTTAAAGAAGTAGAGTAATTTGAAAGATAGAGAAACTAAGTTTTAATAAACTATGAAAAGCTGAATATATAAATTCCCAAAACCACCTTTAAGTTCTTTTCTTTCTCTATGTTGTTTCCAAAGTGTCTTCCGTGCAAGACATTTTGAAATGTAAGTCACTACACCTAGACACTTAGCGTCCATGTGTCTACCTTTTTTTAAATAGGAAATCTTTCATGTCTATATTATTTTAATTCCATGTAATATCTATCAAATTACTTCTTTACTCTTTCTCTCATAACACAGGTATTACAATTCTTCCCTCCTTATAAAAATTTCGTCCCCATAATTTCCTTACCAAACTTATGAAAAAGCTATTGGTATTCTTTCCTCATTCTTGCCTCTTACTCCCAAGTAAATTTTTCAATATCTTTGTTCTGCCATAATACTTGAATCAAAGGAATAACTTTATTACATAAGACTTGTTCCTTTCTGTCTAGAATTCTGACTGGTACTTGCATAAATGTCAAATCTTCCTGAAGTTTTATAGCCTGATTCGAAATACTATGAGATTCATCATGTAAACACTTTGCCAATAGTGAAACATGAAACACATTGTGTAATTTCTTTAATTCTAGAGGCAAATCCAATCTATATGCAATTGGCCCAATTCTCTCAATCACCTCGTATGGCCTCACAAATCTTGGACTCAACTTTCCCTTCTTTTTAACGGAGATATCTTAAAAAATACCCCATCATCAACTTGAAACTCAAGAGGTCATCTTCTATTATCGGCATATCCCTTCTGTCTGTTCTGTGCTGCTCTAAGGTTCTCTCTAACAAGTTTGATCCTCTCAGTAGTCAAATCTATCATTTCTGGACCAAATATCTTTTTTTTCTCCAACTTCTTCCCAATATACTAGAGTTCTGCACCTTCTACCCTATAAAGCCTCAAATAGTGCCATCCCAATACTAGTTTGATTCTGATTATTGTATGCAAACTCGATCAAAGGTAAATAAGCATCCCAACTCACTGAGAAACTCAATACACTTGCCTTCATCATATCTTCTAGTATTCTAATGATTCTATATGTCTGCCCATCAGTTTGAGGATGAAAAGCTGTACTGAATAGAAATTGTGTACCCATAGCTTGCTGAAAACCCCTCCAAAATCTACAATGAATCTAGAATCTCTATCTGATACAATAATTAAAGGTCCCATGTAATCTCACAATCTCCACTACATACAATTCAACCAACTTTTCAAGACTCCAGGTAGTTTTAATAGGAAAGAAATGCGAAGACTTAGAAAGTCTATCCACTATAACCTACTTCCCATTGGTGGCATACTTACTTCTCTACCATAACTCCCAGTTCCCATAGCATATCTTCCAAATCTAGGGGTCCCACCGATATTACTCTGACTTACAGAAGCAACAAATCTTGCTTACCTCTGACTTTGTATTACAGTTCCCTCTGTCAAGGAACCCCCATCTGGGGTGGTCTCCCACCCTACACACTCATACTGCTACCATCTCTAGGTACTTCAAATCTAGACCTCTTCAGCCAATCCCGCCTACCTCTAAACTCCATCACATCATTCTCAATCTGTAATGTTTTATCCACCATTATAGCATAATTCTCAATATCTATATAATAGAGTTTAGTCTGAATTTCATAGTGTAACCCGTTTAAAAATCTCTTACATTTCCTCTCCTCTGTATTTACTAACTTAGGTAAAAACCTCGACAGGGCTATACATCTACTATCATACTCAGCCAAAGATAATGTTTTCTACCTTAAATGAGTAAAATCTCTCACTTGTTGTGCTCGAAATGTATCTGGAAAATACTTCGCAAAGAACTCATCCTTAAACTTACAGTAAGTTAAAGGTTGATCTACATGTGTACTCAATCTAGGCAGAATAATCTCCCACCATTGAGAAGTGTCACCTTCCAACTTAAATAAAGCAAAAGCAACCTTTTGCCTATCTTTCCCTGGTAAAACTTCAAAATATTTACCAACATGTTTAATCCACTGTTCAACTTCAACAGGATTTACAGATCCTCTAAAAGACTTCGGTTTAAACTTAATAAATCTCACAAAACAATCCCGGGTTTTTTGATGCCGGGCAGAATAGCGATTATTCTGCAGGCTAGTTTTTGACAGATAATCCACAGTGAAGAAATAACATAAGAGAAAAAACCCTAGAAAAAACAGAGGAACAACTCTGAATTTTATTCAAAATTATGCAGGTCAATAATAATGTTTACTAAACCCTAAAACCTTATTTATAAGGTCAAGCTAAGATAGGAAAATTAAATTAACGCTGAATTTGAAGTAATTGCAAATAAAATAAAAAGTTTCCTAAAAACTGAAAACTGCCAAATTGAGGGTCTAAACATCGTTTTTTGGCTTAAAAACGATGATGCTTATGATACAACCTAATTTTGCCCAGAAGACCGTTTCCAATCAGACTAGGGTCTTCGAGACCCAATCCGAGCCCGTGGCCCGCTAAACGATGTAAACCGGTCTAGGTAGCCCACTTGCTATCTTTGCGCTGATCTGCCAACTCAAGGTATCTCAGTGCCAACAACGTGCTATCTGACAACTCAGCATCATCTGACTCGGATCCTCCTGTATCACATATAGTAGCGATTTAAAGCACCGATACATGGCAATGCTAAATAGTGACGCTTAAAAATGCCACTATATGACAGATTTTATTATTTTTTATTTCAGTGCTTCAAAAGGCCACTATATGTATCAAAATTTATTTTATTTAGAACTATGAAATTAATCACGCAGTTTGCTTGGGTTTTTGGTCCTATCTCGACGCCATTAAGCTCCACAATATGAAGTAAATAGATTGGGTTTAAAAGTCACATTTCGGGAACTTGAAGTACTCATATTTCGGCCCTTACAAGCGCTGCAATACGAAATGCGTTTTAGCATATTCTGGTGCTTAAAAGCATCGATATTTTCACATTGCGGTGCTTCATAGAAGCACTAAAAATAAAGCATTAACATATATCATTTATTTTGTAGTGAGTAGAAGTAGTTTCTTATTTTGTTGTTCTTTTCCTATTAGTATTAGGAAAGCATCCTCTATATAAAAGGGGTCCCAGAGAAGATTTGAGGCACACTCATACTTCTCATATATATTGTAAACTATAGGGGTTTACTCTTGGAGTTAGGATGAGAGCTTTGGGTGTATTGGGGTTTTGGGTTGTCAAGTAGAGAAGGCACTTAAAACTAGAGTTAAGTTAAGAGCTTTTGTTGTATTGGGACTTTGAAGTGAGAATTTGACAACTTTTCTCTTCCTAAAGTTGTAATTGGAGATTAATGAAGCAGTTGGTTTGTTGGTGGATCTAGGTAAATAGGTTGTCAAACCACACTAATTCTTGGTGTTCATGCTCTTTATGTTATTTGCATATTTAATTGTTGTGGTTGCGTTTTTTGTCTAAAATTTGAGAGGTAGATTTTAAAGGTAAAATCCCAACAAAAGTAGAGTATATATGGAAATGTAAAAGAGCTTTGGTTAGTTGTAGGTGAAAAGTTTTTGTGCTCCCTTTGTATCTTCCTTGGTAGTTTGTTTGAAGAAAAATTCAGAGGAAAATGACTTAAGGTTCATGAAGCAAGATCTCATGCTCATGGATCTGGTGATGAACAGAAAGTGATAAGGGTTTTCTGGTCTTTTAAACCTTAATCCTATCATAATCAATGAACCGAACATTGGCATCAAGTTGCTGGATTGTTAGTCCAATCCTTTGACCCAATAGTAATTCCACTTCAATCCTTGTCCAATCTTATTTCTATTCTGTGTGAATCGAAGATAGTCCCTTAATGTTAGAGGTTATTGATTAATTTAAAAACCTTCTTATTCTTGTCATTCCTCTAATACAGAATTGCATGGAAGCTGTGATGAAGGGTCCTTCTCAAACACTTCCCAGGACTTCATTGGCTCTTTAACTGGGAAGTTAATTGCTTGAAAACTCGGTGACCTTGCAAGCAATCAACAGGAATGGTTTGAGACCTGTCAGTGATAGGTAAAACTTTGGTGCCATTTACAAAGTTAATGTTTACGGCAGTAACTAAGATATGTTCTGTTTGATTTTATGGGATCAATATGTTGTCTGTCAGAGACGTTCTTTTCCATAACTAACATATTAATCTTCATGTTCGGCCTTTTAATTTACTTTTCTTGTTCTTCAATAGCACAAGGTACACTATTTATTTGTTAAATTACAACTCCAATTAGAAAAAACAATAATACCCTTACATGACATTCTTGTTCGTTTAATCTGAAAAAGGAATTCTCAAGCCCAAGACAATAACTAATGGTCTAACTAAATATTAGCCCTCCTAATAGGATTCAAAATTCATTTTTTTCCTTTTTGAAATTAAATTAGGAATCAAAACAAAAATGAGAGGTTTCAAAAATAAAAGTGATGTAAGGAAAAAGTCCTCCTCCAGTAACATAAAGACACATGACACCCACAAATGGTATAAAAAGTACAATCATAGATACAATAGATCAACCAATCATATGACCCTACTTGACAAAAGACATAATACTAAATTCACGACAAAGTTCAAATACTACACATTTTCTATTATATGTAATATCTGTTAATTTGCAACTCCTACTAGAAAAAAGAATAATACCCTTACACAGTATTCTTGTTTGTTTAATTTGAAAAAGAATTTCTCAAGCCCAAGACAATAACTAACGGTCGTAATTGAATATTAGCACTCATACGGGATTCAATTTTTCTTTTATTTTTGAAAATTAAATTAGGAATCAAAACAAAAATAAGAGGTAATGAAAATAAAAGTGATGTATGGAAAATTCACTCTCCAGTAACATATTGACACATGGCACCAATTAAGAATAAAAGATAATTTCATATACAAGACAAATCAACCAATCAAATAACTACACATGGCAAAAGACATAAAGGTAAATTCACAAAAATGTTCCAATAGTACTACTGTGACTTTCCAGCTCATGGATAAACCAAGTATCATTGAAACACTTTAACTTATGGATAATTGAGTCTTATCTAGGAAGTTTAATCCTATCACAATACTCAATCACTTTCTTAATTGAACTATACTCCAAGACATTAAGGAGGCTCTCACTATCAAAGATATTCATCTACAACTAACTTAGGCATCGGAGAGTCTCCCGAAGACACAACCCCTCTAATCCTCCGATGACTTGCTTAGGTTTTCTTTATTCTTTGTGTGCGCAGGTATCATATTCCGGCTATTCGTAAACTTAGCAGATTTTTGGCATCAACAAAAATATATTTTTTTTCTTTTTGTAAAGAAAATGAATGAAATTAAGGAAAAGGCCCATATAAAATTAGCATCTGACAAAAGGACTTGGAAAAAAAAAATCCTCAGAGAAAATCATTCTGTATGTAGGGTTGCGTATAAAGAGATTAAGAGGAAAATGAATTTTTGTCCAAATTAATTAACAATTGTTAAAATGAATACTAGCACATGGGACTTGTCTTGTCTTCTATGTGAGATCAGTATCTCTAAAGATGACGTCGAAGAATGCTTCAAAAGTCAATGTGTCATTCACCAAATAACCGTTTGACTGGTCTTTGAGAGCTGCTAGGGGAACAAAATCCGCTAAACGCTGGGCTGAGTATGTGTCAGAGAACCAGTAACGAGCTGCAAGAGATAGACATATAAAGAAACTTAATAAAAAGGAGGAAAATGTAGAACTGAAATATCCAAAAGAAGGAACTATAGTACCTGGTTTTTCAATGTAATTGTTATGTACTTGGTCCTTCAGACGAATTCGGCAATGTACACTTACATGCCTACCTTTCAGACACATTGTATTTATGTATCTTTTGAACCATTTCGGAACATAAGTACACCATCTCTGTATCGTTATTACAAGCCATAAAGCAATCTTATCAGTAATGCTGAAATTATCAACCAAATGTAGACCCACTAAGCAGTTATTGCCTTCTAGCTCACGATACCTAGTTGGAAAAAATTCTTACTTCCTGTAAGAGTAGAAGAAGACTAATAATTATAATTCTAATTTACAAAATTAATCATGACCAGAAATTTCAAGAATTCACGTCAACAACTAATTAATTGACGCATACCATTTTCGTTTATTAAAAACATCGGAGTAAATTCGTTTATTATTTAGCTTTGAGAAGTTTTTGATCCTCCAAGTATAAGGCTCGTGGTTGGGATCTTTATTCAAGGACAAGAACTTTCTTTTGTCTGCTCTTTTAACAACGAAGACCTCCGCACTAAAAACGCAGGTGTTATTTACCAAATATCCATGAGAAGCATCACAGAAATATGTTATGGACATAAGTTGTGGATACCCATGTTGTGTCTTGGATTTATGAAAGCTTCTTACTCTTCCATCAGCATCTGAAAATCAATTTTATTTAATTGCAAGGAAAAACCAAATACATATAGTGATCGATCCAGGAGAAAATTAGTATAAGAAGCTAACCTTGCACAGTCAAATACTTGTCTCGAATTTGATCATACACAAACAGCTTGAAGTTGACGTTAACCACAAAACCATCAGGCATGACATCTGTATTATCAGCCAAAACCAAGTACAGAGAGATAGAATCATCTCCACCATTCTGTTTGTCTCCCTCCGGATACAGGGCTAATCTCCATCTATAACCCTCAGCTTCGAAAGAATCAGATTGATAATGATCCCATCCAAACCAATAAATCTTGTCCACAAACTTTGAGAATGAATCTATCTTTAGAGTAAAGTGTGAAGGTGGTAAATCTCTTATTGAACTTGTTACTCCTGCTCGATATAAACATGATAATTCCTTCATAAATTAATTTTCTTATTCGAACAACAAAGATATAGGTACAGTATATTTTTTCAAATATGCATACATAACAGAAAAGTACATCAGGTACTTTTCATCAACCGAAAATCAAACTCTTAGAATTAATCTTCAATTAAATAAATAAACACTTATTATAGAATTTAATGAAGTGGGAAATATATAATATAAAAAATCATTCCCGGGTGTAATATGTATTACCAGGTGACGACACGTTGGCAGCATCTGGTATAATGTCAGAGACGTTCTCTTCCATAACTAACATATATATTAATTTGCACGGCCCTTTAATTTGCCTTTGTTTTTCTTCGTTAGAACAACATACTCTATTTATATAGGATGTTAAATTACAACTCCGAGTGGAAAAAGGAATAAAGTCCTAACACAGCTTTCTTGTTCGTTTTGGAAAGGAATTCTCAAACCCAAGACGGTGACTAACAGTCTCAATTAAAAATTAAGACTCCTAATAGGATTCAAATTTTGTTTCGTTTTGGAATTAAATTAGGAATCACTTAATTATCAATCCTTAGTATTAGCATTAGTTCAAATTGAGATTAGAAAATCCTTAATGTGCATGAAAACATAGGCAAGCACTTTACGCCTAACGTCTACAGGCCTCCTTCTCTGACGTCAATAAGAGATTACAACAAACAGTCCTGATTTACTCAACAAAATAAATAAATAAACATGCATGAATGTAATATGTATTAGCAGGTGACATGTTGGTAGCTACTGGCATATGGTCAGAGACGTTCTCTTCCACAATTAATGTATTGATCTTCACAGCCTTTTAATTTGCCTTTGTTGTTTTTCAATAGCACAATGTGTTAAATTACAACTCCAAGTTTGAAAATGGGATAGTACCCTTTTACGGCTTTCTTGCTCGATTTAGAAAAAGGAATTCTCAAGCCAAAGACCGTGTAAAGACCCATTCCGGGTTGGCCACCCCCGAGACGGTATCGTCACGTTTTGAAATCCCGTCACGACACTTATATGCAACAATATAAAAACATCAACTGAAATTATATACATACATAAATCCTTAACCCTCAACAGAGGAGTTACATCATTAAATTCAAAACTGAAACCATATATACAACATATTATGGACCACGAGGCTTACAGATAATCACTTAGTGTGATTCACAGCTCACAAATCTATTTATCCTGCCCACTACCTGAAATTATTTAACAATGTTGAGTGAGCTTCATAAGCTCAATGAATTAAATTTACTAGAAGTACTCGATTTTATACTTCCAGTCACATTGTATAATTCAATCGTTTCTAATTCACCGATATTAATCATCTATTTCTTCACATATAATAACTCACTCTTTCAAATCATCTTTTAATATTCATTCATCTATTATCTCATAAAATTAAACAATAACATTCTATTATCACTACTCATATCATAATTCCAACCATTTACCAATCTCTTCTTAAATTAATCATCACACCTATCAATTTTTCTTCTCATATATTTAATCATCGTGAGACTATCAATTCAACATAGTTATTTACCTCGTTATGAGGGTCACAGCATATAATCAATCAATTAAATACTTTTTATTAGATCATAATTTCACAATCAGGATTGATACTTTTTGCTTGATCGGCTACCTTTCCGGTATTTTTAGCTAGACCAGTTGCCTTCTTGGTCTTTTCTTTTATGCATATGAGCAATAATATTCAAGCAAGCATACATCAAAACATTCAATTCAATTATCTAGCTCTTTCTCAAAATTATTATTTTAATCATATTTATTAAATTGTCTCCTCATATATCATATCAATTTTTCAACTATATTTTTCAGAATATAACTTTTCAATACATTTTTCATTTATTCATATAATTAATATTCAACATCTTATTAAATCCATAAACAATAAACCAAATCAATTACCATCCTTATCGAAAAGTACATCGTTAAATCATTATAATTCAATCATTTATTCATATAATTCATATTTTTATTGGTCTCGATTACTAAAAGTAATTCTAACTCACCACGTAGTACTTAAAGCTACCCGTGGATCACCTCCTTGCCTTTCTTGCCCCTTTCAGCAATTTTACCCGATTGCTGATCATCGACACCGGACATAATATTTGTATTAAAATTTCTAATTTATTCTTCAATTCTTCTGTAATCCATACCTTTACATTTCTACATCAAATTTCACTTAATTTCATGTATGCCTAATTTCAAAAAATAAAATTCGCATTATTACCTTTTTTTTAAAGCTTCCCTCGAATATCTTTAAAATTCTCTTGTAAAATTTTTCAAAATTTCAATTTTTCAAAATTTCTTTCAGTCCCCAATTCGTTAAAGAAATAGAGTAATTTGAAAGATAGAGAAACTAAGTTTTAATAAACTAAGAAAAGCTTAATATATAAATTCCCAAAACCACCTTTCAGTTCTTTTCTTTCTTTCTATTGTTTCCAAAGTGTCTTCCATGCAAGACATTTTGAAATGTAAGTCACTTCACCTAGATGCTTAGCGTCCAGGTGTCTACTTTTTTTTAAATAGGAAATCTTTCATGTTTATATTATTTTAATTTCATGTAATATCTATCAAATTACTTCTTTACCCTTACTTTCATAACACGGATATTACAATTCTTCCCACCTTATAAAAATTTCATCCCCAAAATTTCCTTACCAAACTCATGGAAAAGCTAGGGGTATTCTTCCCTCATTCTTGCGTGATGCTCCCAAGTAAGTTTTTCAATATCTTTGTTCTGCCATAATACTTGAATCAAAGGAATAACTTTATTACGTAAGACTTGTTCCTTTCTGTCTAGAATTCTGACTGGTACTTGCATAAAGGTCAAATCTTCCTGAAGTTCTACAGCCTGATTCGAAATACTATGAGATTCATCATATGAACACTTTACCAAAAGTGAAACATGAAACACATTGTGTAATCTCTTTAATTCTAGAGGCAAATCCAATCTATATGCAATTGGCCCAATTCTCTCAATCACCTCGTATGGCCTCACAAATCTCGGACTCAACTTTTCCTTCTTTTTAACAGAGATATCTTCAAAAATACCCAGTTACCAACCTGAAACTCAAGAGGTCGTCCTCTATTATCGACATATCCCTTCTGTCTGGTCTGTGCTGCTCTAAAGTTCTCTCTAACCAGTTTGATCCTCTCAGTAGTCAAATCTATCATCTCTGGACCAAATATCTTTTTTTTCTCCACCTTCTTCCTAACATACTGGAGTTCTGCACCTTCTACCCTATAAAGCCTCAAATAGTGTCATCCCAATACTAGTTTGATTCTGATTATTGTATGCAAACTCGATCAAAGATAAATAAGCATCCCAACTCACTGAGAAACTCAATACACTTGCCCTCAGCATATCTTATAGTATTCTAATGATTCTATCTGTCTGCCCATCAGTTTGAGGATGAAAAGCTGTACTGAACAGAAATTGCATACCCATAGCTTGCTTGAAACCCCTCCAAAATCTATAAGTGAATCTAGAATCTCTATCTGATACATTAATTAAAGGTCCCATGTAATCTCACAATCTCTACTACATACAATTCAACCAACTTTTCAAGACTCTAGGTAGTTTTAATAGGAAGGAAATGCGAAGACTTAGAAAGTCTATCCACTATAACCCACTTCCCCTTGGTGGCATACTTACTTCTCTACCATAACTCCCAATTCCCATAGCATGTCTTCCAAATCTAGAGGCCCCACCGATATTACTCTAAGCTACAGAAGCAACAGATCTTGTTTGCTTATGACTTTAAACTACAGTTCCCTGTGTCAAGGAACCCCTATCTAGGGTGGTCTCCCACTTTACACACTCATACTGCTACCACCTCTGGGTCATTCAAAACTAGACCTCTTCAGCCAATCCCTCCTACCTCTAAACTCTATCACATCTTTCTCAATCTGTAATGCTTTATCCACCATTATAGTATAATTCTCAATATCTATATAAGAGAGTTTAGTCTGAATTTCATAGTGTAACCCGTTTAAAAATCTCTTACATTTCCTCTCCTCCATATTTACTAACTTAGGTAAAAACCTCAACATGGCTATAAATCTACTATCATACTTAGCCAAAGATAATGTTTTCTACCTTAAATGAATAAAATCTCTCACCTATTATGCTCGAAATGTATCTGAAAAATACTTCGCAAAGAACTCATCCTTAAACTTACAGCAAGTTAAAGGTTGATCTACATGTGTACTCAATCTAGGCAGAATATTCTCCCACCATTGAGAAGTCTCACCTTCCAACTTAAATGAAGCAAAAGCAACCTTCTGCCTATCTTTCCCTAGTAAAAATTCAAAATATTTATCAACATGTTTAATCCACTGTTCAACTTCAATAGGATTTACAGATCCTCTAATAGACTTGGGTTTAAACTTAATAAATCTCACAAAACAATCCCTTTGCATCTCATGTGCAAACACACCCTCTCACTCATAAGCTTCTTCTCTCACTGCATCAGGTTTTGCTCTACCTCTTTCCTCTAATCTCCTCTGTAAATTATCAGCCCTTTCTTCTGCTATATTGATTATCTCTATAGTACGATCAAGAACTTCTCTCAACTAATCCGTCCTATTATCAGATTCTCTCCCACCTCTATTAGTACCCGCTATAATAGTAACCAGTTCCTTTGCATGAACAACATACTTGACCTCCCCCTCAACTTCATCTCTTCTAAATATTTGGGGTCTACCACGTCCTCTCTGATTCAGAACTCCAACTCTAGCTCTAGCACGTCCATGTGTCATCCTCAAACTCTGCATTAAAATATAGTTTGTTTAAATCTTCAACTTCTTTAAATTTTTATGCAATCTATGAAATCATAAAACTAATGCTCCGATAGTAAAATTGTAACGACCCATCTCGGGTTGGCCACCCCCGAGATGGTGTCGTCACGTTTTGAAATCCCAGCACGACACATATATGCAACAATATAAAAACATCATCGTTAGACCATCAATTTAACATCATTATTTACCTCGCTATGAGGTTCACAACATATAATCATTCAATCAAATACTTTTTATCATATAACAGTTTCATATTTCTTTCTCATCATATCTGTCTCTTTGTGAGACTCATTTGTCTATCAATAATTTCACAATCAAGACTGATACTTTGGTATCTGAATCAATATTAATCAATACTTAAAACAAATGTAATGCATGAATTTCAATTTCCTTTCTTTCTTTCTCATCACATGATTTCATATTATCATCTGGGAACTTTTCCCACATATCGACATGTTTCAGCTAAACCGGTTGCCTTCTTGGTCTTTTCAGCTAGACCAGCTGCCTTCCAAGTCTTTTTTTTTCTTTGCCCATTCTTTTAGCTAGACCGGCTACCTTTCCGGTCTTTTCAACTAAACCAGCTGTCTTTATAGTCTTTTATTTTATGCATATGAGCAATAATATGCAAGCAAGCATACATCAAAACATTCAATTCAATTATCTAGCTTTTTCTCAAAATTATTATTTTTATCATATTTATTGAATTGTCTCCTCATATATCATATCAACTTTTCAACCATATTTTTCAGAATATAACTTTTCAACACATTTTTCATTTATTCATATAATTAATATTCAACATATTACTAAATCCATAATCAATAAACCAAATCAATTACCATACTTATCGAAAAGTACATCGTTAAATCATTATAATTCAATCATTTATTAAAATATCATAAATTCATATTTTTATTGGTCTTAATTACTAAAAGTAATTCTAACTCACCACGTAGCACTTAAAGCTATCTGTGGATCACCACCTTGCCTTTCCTGCTCCTTTCAGTAATTTCACCCGATTGCTGATCGTCGACACCTGACATAATATTTACATTAAAATTTTTAATTTATTCTTCAATTCTTACGTAATTCATATCGTTAAATTTCTACATCAAATTTCGGATAATTTCATGTATGCCTAATTTCAAAAATAAAATAAAATTCGCATTCCTACCTTTTTTTTAAAGCTTCCCTCGAATCTCTTTAAAATTCTCCCATACAAGTGTCGCCATATGAAATGCGTTTTTGCATATTATGTCACTTAAAAGTATAGTTATTTTCACATTGCGGCGCTTCATAGAAGCGATGGAAATAAAGCGTCGGCAGATATCATTTATCTTGTAGTGAGTAGAAGTAGTTTCTTATGTTGTTGTTCTTTTCCTATCAGTGTTAGGAAAGCATCCTGTATATAAAGGGGATCCCAAAGAAGATTCGAGCCATACTCATACTTCTCATATATATTGTAAACTAGAGGGGATTACTTCTAGAGTTAGGATGAGAGCTTTGGGTGTATTGGGGTTTTGGGTTGTCAAGTAGAGAAGACACTTACAACTGGAGCTAAGTTAAGAACTTTTGTTGTATTGGGACTTTGGGGTGAGAATTTGACAACTTTTCTCTTCCTAAAGTTGTAATTGCATATTAATAAAGAAATTACCCTAAATTGATTTTCATCACACAAAAAAATAATAACTCTAAGAAAAATAAAAGGATCAATGCCTTCCTAAAATTCAAATTTCTTAATCCCATACATTCCCCAGCAAAGTAAAAAAAAATAATTAAATTTTGTATCTTTGATGAAGAAAAAACGACAATAAACACAAAAAATTCGTCATTTCCCCTTCCCTTACTTTCCACCCAATTTTTCACAAAGCTAAAAAAATCAACGAAACCGTATAAAACGATTAGAAGCGTACAAACTAAAATCTATTAAAGATAGAGAGATTAGGAGCATACATACAAGATTCAGACGGTAGTGGAGATCTCATGCCAGAACTGGTCAACGAATCGCATTCGGCTTCAACTAGCTAAGGATGGAGCCTTTGATGAATCAAGAGTGAGATAGAGAGATATCAAAGCTAACCAAAGACATAGATACAAATAAAACAACTACAAGCCGAGAGAAAGCTTAGACGAAGAAGAAAAGCTGATTGACGAAGAAGAAGAAAACAACTGCAAATCATGTGCGGGTTTGGAGTACTGTATTTCCTTTACTTTGGGTTTTATGATGATTAAGCACACAAAACAATACACCCAAGTTTTTTAAGTCTTATGTTGGTGCTTCAAAGCATTAATATATGACATGGACATATAGTAGCGATTTAAAACGCCGATAAATGGCAATGCTAAATAGTGACACTTAAAAGTGCCGCTATATGACAAATTTTATTATTTTTTATTTCGGTGCTTCAAAAGGCCACTATATGTATCAAGATTTATTTTATTTAGAACTATGAAATTAAGCATGCAGTTTGCTCGGGTTTTTGGTCCTATCTCGACGCCATTAAGCTCTACAATATGATGTAAATAGATTGGGTTTAAGAGTTAGATTTCAGCAACTTGAAGTACTCATATTTCGGCCCTTACAAGCACCGCAATATGAAATGCGTTTTAGTATAATATGGTGCTTAAAAGCATCGATATTTTCACATTGCGGCACTGCATAGAAGCACTAAAAATAAAGCATCGACAGATATCATTTATCTTGTAGTGAGTAGAAGTAGTTTCTTATGTTGTTGTTCTTTTCCAATTAGTATTAGGAAAGCATCCTCTATATAAAGGGGGTCCCAGAGAAGATTTGAGGCACACTCATACTTCTCATATATATTGTAAACTATAGGGGTTTACTTTTAGAGTTAGGATGAGAGCTTTGGGTGTATTGGGGTTTTGGGTTATCAAATAGAGAAAGCAATTAAAATTGGAGCTAAGTTAAGAGCTTTTGTTGTATTGGGACTTTGGGGTGAGAATTTGACAACTTTTCTCTTCCTAAAGTTGTAATTGGAGATTAATGAAGTAGTTGGTTTGTTGATGGATCTAGGTAAACAGGTTGTCGAACCACATTAATTCTTGGTGTTCATGCTCTTTATGTTATTTGCATATTTAATTGTTGTGGTTGTGTTTTTTGTCTAAAATTTGAGAGGTGGATTTTAAAGATAAAATCCCAACAAAATTAGAGTATATATGGAAATGTAAAAGAGCTTTGGTTAGTTGTAGGTGAAATGTTTTTGTACTCCCTTTGTATCTTCCTTGGAAGTTTGTGTGAAGAAAAAATCAGAGGAAAATGATTTAAGGTTCATGAAGCAAGATCTCATGCTCATGGATTTGGTGATGAATAGAAAGTGATAAGGGTATTCTGGTCTTTTAAACCTTAATCCTATCATAATCAATGAACCGAACATTGGACCACTTGCGGGAAGTGTTGCTAGTTTTGCGCGCGAGTAAACTCTATGTGAACCTGAAAAAGTGCAATTTTCTCACTACCAAGCTACTGTTTTTGGGATATATCATGGGTGCAGATGGTATTCAGGTTGATGAAGAGAAGGTACGTGCAATTCGGGAGTGGCCAACCCCAATAACAGTGCACCATATTCGTAGTTTTCATGGTCTGGCCACTTTCTACCGCCGGTTTATTAGGAACTTCAGCAGTATAGTAGCACCAATCACAGAGTGCATGAAAAATGGACGATTCCAGTGGGGGGACGCACAAGATACAACATTTGCAGTGATTAAAGAAAAGCTTTCTACAGCCCCGGTACTTGCCCTACCGAGCTTTGACAAGCTGTTTGAAGTTGAGTGTGATGCCTCGGGCGTGGGTATTGGTGCTGTTCTGTCACAGGAGGGATGACCAGTAGAATTTTTCAGCGAGAAGCTCAACGATGCTCGCCAAAAGTGGACCACATATGAGCTGGAATTTTATGCAGTCATCCGAGCTTTGACACATTGGTAGCATTACCTGATCTAGCGTGAGTTTGTGCTCTACAGTTATCACCAAGCCCTGAAATTTATCAACACGCAAACCACTCTGAACAGAATGCATGCTCGGTGGACTACCTTCCTCCAGAAGTTCACTTTTGTACTCAAACACAAGTCTGGGCAGTTAAATAAGGTAGCAGACGCGTTAAACTGACGCGCATCCTTACTTTTGACTCTCCGATCAGAAATTGTGGGGTTTGACTGTTTGAAAGAGTTATATAAGGAAGATGCTGATTTTCAGGAAATTTGGGTGAAGTGTCAACTGAAAGAGGCAATCTCAGATTTTTATGTCCAGGACGGGTTTCTGTTTCGCGATAACCAATTGTGTATCCGCACGTCTTTGCGCGAGTAGATTCTCCGTGAGATACATAGCAGCGGTTTAGAGGGTCATGCGGGGCGTGACAAAACAATAGCCCAGGTAGCTGTTACTGGCCAAAGCTGAAACGTGATGTGGGAAAATTCGTACAGAGATGCCCTATCTGCCAAACTGAAAAGAGCTAAGCACAAAATACCGGGTTGTACACTCCTTTGCCCGTGCCGAAAAACATTTGGGAGGATTTGACAATGGACTTTATTTTGGGGCTCCCGCGGACTCAGCGTGGGGTGGATTCTGTTTTTGTGGTTGTTGACCGGTTCTTTAAGATGGCACACTTCATTCTGTGCCGCAAAACTTCAGATGCATCTCATGTAGCCAGCTTTTTCTTTCGTGAGATTGTTCTCCTTCATGGGGTTCCCAAGTCCATCACCTCCGATCGCGATATCAAGTTCCTCTGCGACTTCTGGAAGTCACTTTGAGGCAGATTTGACACATCCCTTAAATACAGTAGCACTTGCCATCCGCAGACAGACGGCCAAACCGAGGTGGTCAACCGGACCCTTGGTAATTTGATCTGTTGTGTGACTGGTTCTCAGCCTAAGCAGTGGGATGTTGCCCTTCCACAAGCTGAATTTACTTTTAATAGCATGTACAATCGATCTACCGGGAAGACGCCATTCGAAATTGTCTACACCAAAACACCTCAGCATGCTTTGGACCTTGTTCATTTGCCCAAGCCTCTTGGCCACAGTCAGGCTGCTCAGAACCTAACTGAGAAAGTACAGCGCATCCATGTAGAAGTTCGCCAGAGTCTAGAGTTGGCCAAGAGCAAATATAAAGTTTTCGCCGATAAGCATCGACGTGAACGTATATTTCAGGAAGGTGACTTAATGATGGCCCATCTGTGTAAGAACCGTTTCCCTGCGGGAACTTACAACAAGTTAAAAAGCAGGAAGTATGGCTCTTTCTGGGTGCTGAAGCGCATTAATGATAATGCTTATGTGATTGAACTTCCAGATAACATAGCCATTTTCAACACTTTCAATGTGGCAGATTTGTTTGAATACCATCCACCGGACGAACCACTTTATCCTGACAGTAACTCGGGGTCGAGTTCTTTTGAAGTAAGGGGGAATGATGCAGAACAGGTATACAAAGCAGAACAGATGGCCCGGGACTACCTAGAACAGTTGGATCGCTCCAAATCTAAGGGTACGGTTTACATCGTTTTACGTGCCAGCCCGGATCGGGCCCCAGAGACCCTATTTTGATTAGAAACGGGCTTCCGGGCAAAACTCATTACACAGCAGGATTTTAGAAAAAAAAAACGACGTTTAGGCATTCAATTTAGCAGTTTTCAGTTTTTAGGAAATTTCCTATTTTGTACTTGCCTAATTTCGATTTTCTTTTTTTTTTTAACCTTATAAATAAGGAGGTTATGTAATATTAGGGATTATTATTGTTCTGAATAAAATTAAAGTTTCTTTTCTCTTTGTAAGAACTATTGTATTGAGGGTTGAAGGCACAGTTCTTCTCCCTAATTCTTTATTCCGATTGCGTTTTACGTCACTTTTCTTACACACTATTATTTTCCTTCAATAATCAGTAAGGTTTTTTATTAGTTAACTTGGAACTTTTGGTGTCAAGTCTAAAGGACTAAAAGGGTGACCATGCTTTTTCAGTTGACATTAGCTTTTCAAATGTCTCATTAAGTGATTGTATATTGATCCACTTGATTTTATCTGCGCTTCATGTTTATAGTTGCAGAGCTGATCAAAAGGTGCAATGCAATAGGGTCAATGCATGGGACTTTAACTGTAAGCATCACTTGTGGATTCAATAATCACAAGGTGCAATTCAATATATGTGTCCACTGTTATATTATTCCCTATGTACGCGTGTTACAGGAAGGTCAGCAAATTCCCCAAGGTTTCCCATCATCTTCACATCAACAAGAGCTATTGACATTCGGATCACTATCAAATCCTCCAGGCAACCTTGCCAAGTCATTTGTTCAAGAAGCAGATTCTTCAGTTCATGCAGTGTTGAGAATAGATAATATTGCACCTAATGAGGTAGTGGCCTCAGAATTGAATGATTTGCAGAATTTATGTGTATTATATCTACGCATGCATATCCCTTCTAAACAAACACAGTTCAAGTTTTGGTGATCAAACTGAAGAAGTTGATATTGCATCTGATATTTCACAGGGAGCTGACATAATACCTTCAGGATTCAACAAATATTTACCAAACTCAATTTGGGTGACCGAAAATTATGAGAAAGCATGCATGGAGAAATCAATATCGCCTAAGGTAGCAAACTGTAGCCATCTTTGAGATTCAAATTATAAATATTTTGCATGCAGGCAGACAAATAATATCTATTTAACCATGGTGGATGCAAGGCTTTAGTCTTCTTAAGATTTGTTTAATCCATCCTGTTATGGCCATTTGTTACTAATGGGGTAGATTTACCCACCTAGGGATATCATAATGACATGGTATACTGATATATGTGACTGCCAGTAAGTATATTGTCCCTCCCCCTCCCCTTTAACACCTTTACCATAACCCAAGTAAGAAATGTGGAAGAAAAAAAATCTGAATCAGTTTCCACTATAATGTTCTTATCATCTAAAGGGTAATTAGTTTCAGATGTAATATAATGTTTTTAAGATTCCACTGGATATGAAATAATATGATTGATCTTGATTTCAACAGAAACAGAAAACAAAATGATTTTCAAAAGTGAACATGCAGAAACCAATTTTGATGGTGTTGAGTCGCATTCCTTTTTTTTTCTTATTACGGAGTATTTATTATGAACTTTTTATCTGCATTGTAGTCAACATGAACTGGAGTTGTCTTAAGTTAGGCCTGTTGGAAATTAAACACTCACACAAACAACTCTTATTCAAACTCAAAGAGATATTACAAGAGCACTCTCACTCAAAACAAACAAAATACTAGAACTCACTCTTAGAAGACTCTATTTCTTCACTCACTTAAAAGCTCTTACTTCTTCTTGATGATTAAACCAAAATGGGGAGGGGTATTTATACTACTTAAGAACAATCCTACACCACACAAATAAACTAATCCAAAATTACAATAACCATACACCTCATTTTTCTTGGTGGTTCTAACAATATTTTAGGTTACCAAATGATTCACATGCACAACTACCACACCTATAAAATTCTAGGTAGAAGAAGGCTTGTAGTTTTGGATCTTGATTATGGACTTGGACTCCAATTTGATTGGGTTTGGGTTTAGGCTCCCATAATGGATCGAGTTTATGATCCAACACCCCCCCCCCCCTTAAACTTGATCTTGTGACCCCTAGTAAGTTCCTTAATCTTATGAAGTTTTCACTTGTCAGTGGCTTGGTAAAAATATCAGTAACTTAATCTTATGACCTCACATATTCAACTTGCACATCCTTTCTTGCAAAACACTCCCTTATATAGTGGTAGCGAATATCGATGTGCTTGCTTCGATCATGGAATACTGGATTCTTTGCTAAGGCAATGGCTAACTTGTTGTCGACACAAACCTTGGTCGGCTCTTCTTGTATCAAGCCTATCTCCTTCAATAGATTTCTAAGCCAAATTGCATGACAAACACATGAAGTAGCAGCAACATATTCTGCTTCACAAGTGGACAATGTGACAATCGGTTGTTTCTTTGACATCCATGTGAAAGCAGTATCTCCCATGAAAAATACGAATCCAGTAGTGCTCCTTCGATTATCTATGTCTCCACCCCAATCACTATCGCTATATCCAACAAGCTTGTAATCATTAGAAACTGAATAGAACAAGCCAAAGTCAATTGTGCCTTTTAGATAGCGAAGAATTCTCTTTGCGGCTTTAAAATGGGTTGTTGTTGGAGATTCTATGTAGCGACTAACCAATCCAACTGCGTGAAGAATATCGAGCCTCGTGCAAGTTAGGTAGCGTAGACTTCCCACCAAACTTTTGAAAAATGTTGGATCTACACTTTCGCCTTCTTCATGTTTGGACATCTTGACTCCGTATTCCATCAGTGTGCTTATCAGCTTACAGTTCTCCATATTGAACTTCTTCAAGATCTCCTTTGCATAGCTTTCCTGTGAAATGAAAATTCCATCCTTTTGTTGCTTAACTTCAATGCCAAGGTAGTACGCCATGAGCCCCATGTCTGTCATCTCGAATTCCTTCGTCATCACTTCCTTGAATTCATTGAACATGCTTGGGTTGCTTCCGGTGAAGATCAAATCATCCACATAGAGGCACACGATCAAAATATCTCCATCTTTGATCTTGATATATAGAGCATGCTCATAGGGACATTTGTTGAAGCCATTCTCTTGGAAGTACTTGTCGATTCGGTTATTCCATGCCCTTGGTGCTTGTTTTAACCCGTATAGAGCCTTCTTCAACTTCAACACCTTGTCTTCGTGGCCTTTGACTTCGTAGCCTGATGGTTGCTGAATGTAGACTTCCTCTTCAAGAACTCCATTTAGGAAGGCAGACTTTACATCCATTTGTTGTATCTTCCACTTGTTTTAAGCTGCCATGGAAATAATTAGTCTAACAGTCTCCAATCGAGCAACAGGGGCGAATACCTCATCGTAGTCAATTCTAGCTTTTTGACAATAGCTTTTTGCAACAAGCCTCGCCTTGTGTCTTTCAATCTCTCCCTTAGCATTTCGCTTTGTTTTGTAGACCCATTTGACACCTATCGCCTTGTGCCCTTTGGGAAGTGAAATGAGTTCCCATGTGTCGTTCTTCTCAATAGCCTTGATTTCTTGATTCATCGCATCTCTCCACTTCCTCTCTTTTGCAGCTTCTTGATAGCTCATTTGTTCACAATTAGCAAATAGACAAAATAATGTAAGATTATCTTGTCGTTCAGTCACTTCATAGAGATCTCGAAGGCTTCTTGTTCGTTGCACATCTCTTTCACTTTGAGTCCCACTTGAAGATGATGAAAGTGACTCGTCTCCGTGGGTAGTTGATGTTGGTGAAGTAGGTGGAGTTGTTGGCTCTTGTTGGGCTTCTTCAGGCTGTTCTATTTGTATCAGCTCATCTTCAAACAAAGGAGAGAAATTGAAGTCATCTATATGAGATCCAAAATCCCATAGTCCTTCTTCGTCAAACACCACATCTCTGCTAATCACAACCTTCTTATTGTTCGGATTGTACAGCTTGTAACCCTTTGAATTTGCGTCATAGCCGATGAAGATGAAACTCTCGCTTTTATCATCAAGCTTTGTTCTTTTCTCGTCTGGAACATGAACATGGGCTATGCTTCCAAAAACTCTTAGGTGGGAGATACCGGGCTTTCTTCCACTCCATGCTTCTTGTGGTGTCTTTCCCCAAACACTTCTTGTTGGAGATCTGTTGGATAAGTAGACCTCACACACCACTGCTTCGGCCCAAAACTCCTTGGTTAGTTTCTTGCTTTTGAGCATACTCCGAGCTATGTTGAGGATAGTTCGGTTCTTTCTTTCCGCTACACCATTTTGTTGAGGGGATCTAGGAACTGTCATTGGTCGACGAATTCCATTTGCTTCACAGAACTCTTGAAACTCCCTAGAAGTAAATTCTCCTCCTCGGTCGGATCTCATAGCTTTGATCTTTCTACCGCTTTCTCTCTCCACTGCAGCTTTGAACTTTTTGAAGACTTCGAAAACTTCTGACTTCTGTTTCAAGAAATATACCCATGTTTTTCTTGAAAAATCATCAATGAAGAGAAGAAAATAGTTATTGTTACCAAGAGAGCTTGGTTTGATCGGACCGCACACATTGGTATGGATGAGCTCGAGTGGCTTCTTGGCTCTTGAGTTTGACTCCTTTGGAAAGCTTTTCCTGAATTGCTTCCCGACTAGACACCCTTCACAAAGCTGGTCAGGATGGTTGATGCGAGGTAGTCCCTTTACCATCTCTTTCTTGGATAGCAGCTTTAGACCTCCAAAATTTAGATGCCCAAAACGAAGGTGCCATAGCCATGATGCATCTCTGTAGCAAGCTTTCAGGCACTTTGCAACATCATTTTGTAAGTTGATCAGGAACATTCTATTCTTTGACATTGGTACTTTAGCAATGAAGTTATTCTTATCATCTTTTATAGAAAGATTATGATCCTTCATATGAATATCATAACCTTTCTCTAACAGTTGTCCTAAACTCAAGATGTTACTTTTCATATTGGGCACAAAGTAGACATTGGAAATAAACAGTTGTCCTTGGCTTTCATGCATATCCTTGAATTGCAGCTTGAGGAGTTGATCAGTAAACCCTTGCTTCTTCTTATGCTTCTCTTCGTATGCTTGTAATGATCCTTGGAGTTGCTCGATCGTCATTTCTTCCAAGTCTTTAGTTTCTTCAATCATCACAACAATGTGCTCAAATTTGGAATCCAATGAACGGAGTATCTTCTCTATTATCCTCACATTCTCTAACTTTTCACCATTTCTTTTTAATTGATTAGAAACAGCTACTACTCTTGAGAAATAATCTGAAATAGACTCAGATACTTTCATGTGTAAGGATTCGAATTCACCTCTTAATGTTTGGAGACGGACCTTCTTCACTTGCTCGGATCCTTTGTAAGAGGTTTGCAGCTTTTCCCACGCTTCCTTAGCAAAGCTTGCACTCGAAATCTTCTCAAAAACATCATCATCTAATGCTTGATAGATGAGGTAGAGAGCTTTCTTGTCTCTCTTTCTCGCATCTTTCAAACTATCCTTTTGAGCTGTGGTCAGCGCAGCTTCGTTATTTGGCTCACTAAAACCTTTTTTTACGATATTCCAAACATCATGCGCGCCAAGAAGAGCCTTCATCTTGATACTCCAGTTGTCGTAATTGTTGTTGATGAGCGTTGGGACTTGGAAGGATGCCACACCATTTGCTATATCACTCAATATGTTGAGAATTTGGAAATTTTGATTGCGCAGATAGATCCGGAACGTTGAAAAACTTTTGGAGGGACCTGGTCAAAATTTTCAACTTTCGGTCAACGGTCAAAGTCAACACTAACCTGGTCAACTGTTGACTTTGAATGCTCGGTCAACTCGGCTTGGACGGCTCGGTCAACAGGCTTACGGCTCGGTCAACTCGGCTCAAGCGGTTCGGTCAAGTGGCTCGGTCAACAGGCTTATGGCTCGGTCAACTCGGCTCCAACTTGGCTGACCCAGCTTAACTCGGTGAGTCAATTCGGTTTTCTGGCAGCAATCTTCCGGTGGCACGTGGAGGCGCGTCTGAACTCCGATCGGGGAGATTCTGGCGGCGTTGGATTTCTTTCGTCGAGACCTTCGATTTGATATGCAATAGTGTATACTTTCCAACTCAAGCTCTGATACCATTTTGTTGGAAATTAAATACTCACACAAACAACTCTTATTCAAACTCAAAGAGATATTACAAGAGCACTCTCACTCAAAAGAAACAAAATACTAGAACTCACTCTTATAAGACTTTGCTTCTTCACTTACTTAGAAGCTCTTACTTCTTCTTGATGATTAAACCAAAATGGGGAGGGGTATTTATACTACTTAAGAACAATCCTACACCACACAAATAAACTAATCCAAAATTACAATAACCATACACTTCATTTTTCTTGGTGGTTCTAACAATATTTTAGGTTACCAAATGATTCACATGCACAACTACCACACCTATAAAATTCTAGGTAGAAGAAGGCTTGTAGTTTTGGATCTTGATTATGGACTTGGACTCCAATTTGATTGGGTTTGGGTTTAGGCTCCCATAATGGATCAAGTTTATGATCCAACAAGGCCTGTAGCACCCTACTCCTTGAAAATATGGATTCCTGGTATGACCATCCATCATCTGACCAACTCCCTTGAAACATTTGATTTTCTAATTCTTGGACTGCTGTGTCAATTATTGTGGTTCTGAACAGTGTAGAATGCTTTTTAAGCTTTTTTATTTGATACTAGTGATGGAAATGGTATGCTTATTGAAATGTAAAGAGTTGTTACTTTTCATCAGATAAAATTCTACCTAAGATATTAAAAATGGTTGTATCATTGCGGAGGTGCAAGTGTCAAAAATAGTGCTATAGTTTATTTTAAGACACTTCTGAAGCCGTCTTTGTGCTGGTCTGGTGCATAATGCAAAGTGGAGTTTAAAAGTAGAAAGAAACTCCTCAAGTACTTGGTTCTCTTATCATTCGGATAATAGCAAAAAAAATGGCCATATAGTCAAAGATGAATATGAATTATTACTGGGTCATGTGATTTCTTTGTGTACCATACTGGTTAAAAATGCACCAGTTTCACTTTTGCCTTGAGCTATGGTAAATAATTAACAAATTAAAATGTTTGTCTTTTGATATATTGTTAATGCTCTCTCACTAAAATATTCTTGGAAAGAAATCTAAGAGGGCTGTTTCTTGGTTACTTCTCTGGACATGTTGTAGACTTGGTTATCTGCTGCTGGTTTCTAGCAATTTCTTCTCTTGGGTTATAGTTACAGCTCGACTTCCTCTTGGAACTCTAATCCTTCACCTCCAAACTCTCAAACATAGTATAATGCTCAAGTCATTTAAATTCCTACTGATTATCCACATTCTTTTGCCTTATATAATTCATATATTTTGTTTTGACTATCAATGGAGTTGAATTGGAAGATTTTACACAATATTTGATAATCTCTTATTTTTATATGCTTTCTGTGGCAGAACAACCAGGCGTTCTTCAGGTTGTCCCAAGCAGGACATTGCAGCTGCATTCTGGACCCGCGAAGTTGAACTAGAACATGAACCCTGTGCTAAGCCAAATATCTATCTTATTGTTGGTTCCCCTTGTGTGTTAAAACCGAATTTACTCATTGCAGTGCTGGCATGTGTTTTTCTTTAATAATGTTATGAATCTATATTATGAAGTTCGGTATGCAAATTGCCTGCAAACTTTGTTGTGTAAGAAATATATTTAAAAAATAAATCTTAATTTGAAAAAAAATAATTTCAATTTTAAACCCAAATTCTCATATTGTTTGCCCAAAGTTAATAAAAATGTAGAAGTGTACACGTGTGATGCAACAAATCCTCATTGATGTACACGTGCAATGCCAGCCTTGTAAGATGGCTTAAAATCAAGCTCAAACAACACCAAAAAAGAGTTCAAAAACAATTTTCTCTTAGACAAATACCATTGATATCATGTGTGTAATGCTAGTTTGATTCCGAGAGCATAATCATGATATTGTAGAATGGAATTACAAACGCGACCTCAAATTACTTTGACAAATACCATCTAAATTTCACAAAGTCAAATCAAAACCCACCCAAAATAAATTCATAATTACCAAAAATAGTTGGTGGAAGGATACCATCACCAATTATCACAAAGACAACAATTTGATTACAGAAGTGACATGGATTTGCTCCAGTAAACACACAAATAATGCAAACACTAAGCAATGTTGCACAAATGTATTAATATATGCACAAATAATGCGAACACTAAGCAATGTTACACAAATGTATTAATATATTGATTAGATTATAATATAAACCACATAATTAATTCACTACAAATTGAAGAAATTCAATTTGTATTATTCAAGTAATACACCCACCCGAAAATCCAACTTGATTTGTTCAAACTCAAATTGATTGACATGAGCTTGGATTATAGTTGGATAATCAAATTACTTAACATATATTTTAACGTTACTATATTATAAGACCATCCTTTTTGGAAAATTTTACATTTTTTTATCTTAAATATATATATATATATACACACACACACACAAATAATTATTTTACATGTCTTTTAAATAGTTAAATATTTTTTTTATTATCAATACATGCCTTTTAAATAATTCATAGACATACTTGGAGAGAATCAAGTTATAACATATACGTATTTTTATATAATTAAAAATAAATACATGTTGAAAGAATAATATTATATATTATAAAATATTAAAATCGGATTGAGTTATTATTGTAACGAGTCAAGATAAAACCTAGTTTGATTTATTTGTTAAATGTATTAAGGTATTGATTTAGAGAGGGCAAGGGGGCACTTGCCCAAAATAATTATTATGATCTAATTAAATTATAATATATCTAGCAAAACAAATTGCAATTTACTTTTTAAAACACAATAATTATTACATGAAGTATGAAGTATGAACTAATTAAATACCCGAATTGCACTCTTTACTTTGGTATAGATCCTAATGAACTTACACTTGAGACATTTCTTGTTCAATTGTTTGACTTCTTGGACTGCTGCGTGCATTCATGATTCATGAAATGTAGGTTAAGATCCTTTCATAACATTTTTCTCATCACATGTATGAGATGTGCCATTTGAATGGTATTTGTGGCAGGTAGCAATAACATTTTTTTTCTTTTTACCTTTTTTCTTTCAAGAAAATTTAGTTATATTTTGCAGAACATCTCGACACAAATCTTCCCTTTGTAACATCAATCATGCATCATATATAATGCTTAGAATTTTGCAACTTACTTTGCATCTAATGTGAACTACAACTAGGTACCATCTTCAGGGATATGAGTTTCACTCAATATAATTTAATACTGATTTTTGAATGTGCATATTGCATCAAATTCATTCATGGAGATATTCAATCTTACAGTTCAAAACTCTTCTCTAAAGTATGAAATATAATGGTATAATAATATAAGCATCACTGCATCCATAATAGTAAAAGGAGCTTCTTTCTCCCTTTCTGTTGTAGTGGGGGAATTTCCTCTTTAGATTGAATAATAATTTATATCTGATGAACTGCGTATATGTGCAAAATGGTGATGTGTTTGTTAACTGTGTCGCTGTTGTTATGGAGTGGTGATGGCATTCGATTGGCAGCAAATGATAATACTGATAGGAATTGTATAAACATAGTGCTTGTTGAGAACTATTCTCATAACTAACCATCAACATTAAAAACAAAGGTTCGTCATTGGAAAGACGCTGACTAAAGAATGGAAAGTCTTGTCCTGAAATAGCAGGGCATCAGTTTTGTTTATGGTAAGTAACAAAAATACTTTCTCCTATCAACTGCATATATGAAATGCGCAACTCTCAGAATCTGGAATTGTTCTTATTGGTTTTCGAGTCTCGAAACTTGACAGAGCTTTTTCTCAAATTATGATACTTTTTCTGGGCAAGTTTGAGTTATCATTCAAAATTGGTTACGTGACACAATCCGAAGACAACCATCTTAACCCCTCTACAACTCAAGTAGTATTATCCCTTGATACAATTATTTTTTCATTGATACAATTTACTCAGAATAGAACTCATGACAAATTCACAATACGATGCAGAGGAAACTTCCAGCATTTAGCTCTTTATTTGAAGACAGCAAGTAGTACCCACTTTTATTCAGTTGTCACTCCTGTTTGGCTTGTCTGAAGCAAAAGTTACCTGAAACAAAAGCAAATGATACTTATGGTAGTCCAATCTGAAACTCTAGCTGGATAAAGATTATATTACAAATTAACACAGCATGATTTTGATGCAGCTTGCGTAGATGGAATCCAATCGTTGGTGGTTGGGTTTTCCTTGCAGGAGGCATGACTGATGGTCGAAGAATCGGCCTCTAAATTGAAGCTTGTGCCATTTGTGTTCCTGTCTGGAAAGAGAACAAATATACACCAAACCGTAAGGTTTTTAAGTTAATATTCTGTATATAAGAGTATTTTGGTTTCACATATTTTTCAGTGGGATAACAGTACCGTGTGATGTTGCTTGTCAATGCAGATGAGATCCTTGTAATTCTATTCCAGTGTAAACAAGTTTCTGCTTGCAAAAATTTGTCAGAAAATGGACAATGCATTCAAAAGAAAAGTGAGATAAAAGAATTGCTCTTCCCCCCCCCCCCCCCCCCCCCCCCCCCCCCCCCCCCCCCCCCCACAATAATTCTTGTGCTCTCTCTCCCATAATTTGACCCATTGGAGAGTCCACCGATGATTTGTGAATTTTGAATGAATGTTTTGGTGGTTCGAATGTCATTATTTTTATTATGTCTCCTGATTTACCCAAAAAAAAAACTTAAATAATTTATATAAGCTATATTTCTTTGTCTTTTAAAATTATAAAAGATAATTACTTTCATAATTGATTGAGTAATTTTGAAATATATCAAAAAAATTCAAAATTTTTATACATTTATATTCCCCTGTGCCTTAGACGTAAAATATCAAAATCCTCCTAAGTCGAATCCCTTCAACAAAAAACTATTTGGGAATCATCCAACAGCCAGGCGTTTGTAGTCCAACGGTTAGGATAATTGCCTTCCAAGCAATAGACCTGGGTTAGACTCCCGGCAATAATTCCGACGAACTTGATACTTGTACACACAAAAATATTGACCAAAATTGATACCTACACACAAAAATCTTGATAAAAAATCTTGTCCTGATTAATAGTCAAGATTTTTATATCTGTCATTGTCAATTTCGCCCAAATTATCACAAAGGTTTATTTGACACATACCTAAAATGACATAGATATAATTCATCGTTTTTAAAATTTAATAAAACATTAAAACAAATGACAAAATATAAAATTATTTACGGATAATAATCCAGTATCTTTATAAAGGAGATATTGCAAGTGGAAGATAGTTTTTTGCTTTGCTTACTTTTGTTACCTTTATGTTGTACAGAAAGTTGAGAGGGACCAAAGAAAAATATCAACAACTTTGTGGGCAAATATCTTAGGGCTAGCCTTATATTTTTAGCAAGTTTTCTGGTGAGGTGGCAATTAGTGTCTGGTCATATTGACAAATTATTTTTGACAAATATACACATGACCCCTCTGTCACCCAATTTCCAGCTCAAATCTCATTGATACTGAAAAATAATAAAATTAATTTGCTGCAATGTCCTAGTGATGACTGATGATACTGTACAGAAAAAGAGAAGAAAAGGAAAAAAAAGAAAAGTTATGTGGTCCATGAGGTGTTGTGACAACAGAATGGTAATTTGCAAAAGACGTCTTGGGTTGAATTCTCAGCATTAGTGTTGCAAGGAAATGAGGAAAGTGCTCATGGATAGGATAGAATGTGGTAGAAATTGAAGAATTAAATAGTGTTTCCTTTAAAAGTTGTAATTCAAAGTTGTGGAAATCTAAAAGAATTAAAAATAATTTCGACACAATGTTAAATTGTGCATCAAGCATTGAAAGTCTACTTCAAGAAGTACATTTCGGATCAACTCTTTTACCTCTCATTTGAGCTTTGTTGATTCTCTTAAGGGATTTTTGGGTTTGTTTGCTGGGTTTTGTCCATTGGATTGGCCTTGTTATTTTATTTTTTTATTTTTTTATGAGCATAACATCGATCTAAGTTACAACACCACCTGTATGCTTGTTTCTCGATTTTATTGGTCTTTATTCTTAAAGGTTTTTGGGATGCTTTTGAGTTGATAAATGCAAGGGCTAGTGTCTTTGCTTATCAAAGCCCAAGGATGTAGCTTTAAGTCTTTGATCAAGACTTGTAATCATATAGCTTAGGCTTACAAAGCCAGTTGTTGGGTTTTAAGTATTTTATGTAATGATATATAAGTTGGGCTTTTCAAAGTGTAATGGATCCAAATAGATGTATTATTTATGTGTGGCAATTTGTAAACTTAACTTTTGAGAGAACCAATAAGGTGTTTTCACTTGATTGTTGGGAAAACGGTCATCAATATATGTTTTTGCATAATCCTTCTTAAAAACGATATCTTTAAAAAGTTCTTTCACTTTAAAAAGTTTTTCTTTAATGAAATTAATTTACCTTGAACCAATTTAAACTAATTTGCTTTAAACTAGTTTTAATACCAACTCAAACATCACCATAACACAGACATTTACTTATTAAATACACATGTAAACAATTTTTTTTTAAAAAAAACAAAAGCTTTTTTCTTAAAAAAACAAAAGCTTTTTTCAATCGACAGATCCATTGGTAATTCCCTCTAGAAAATTTCACTATATCCGATCATAAACTTTATTTATATCGAGTTTCAAAATCATAAACATCTCTTTTCCCTTCTTTTAGTTCTCAAAGCACGAATCATCTCAAAAGCCATCAAAATATTATCCCTAATCATCCTACTCAGCACAAAAGCACTTTGAATTTCTGAGACAACATGAGACAAAATCACATTCAATCTATTCGTCAGAGTCTTTGCAATGATCTTGTGAATTACATTACATAGATTTATAAGCCGAAATTGTGACATCATTTCCAAATTCTTAATCTTTGGGATAGTACAAAAATATGATTAATATTTTTCTAATTTGAACACATTTAAATTTTCACACTTAAGCTTTCAAAGAGTAAGGGTAACCCAATATATATATATATATATATATATATATATATATATATATATATATATATATATATATTATATATATCTCTTCATTGAATAAAACAGAATAAACTTCACCTAATAACTATTCTTTTGTAGATTGAACAAATGTTAGGCACTTAAGATAGCTTCAATCTTCATCGCAGAGAATTAAAAAGAAAAAAGGTTAGAAACTTGCTGCCCACTTGCCTATATCCTTAAGCCATGCACTATGTCGGGAAAAAAGTTCATGCTCCAAAATCCAAACACCTCCGACAAAATCGAAAAGTATGTTGGCTAACTGTAGATATCAAATTTAGACAAAAACACGTAGGGCTAAACAAAACAGTAATGCAAGTGAGAAAGAGTAGACAAGTGTACGAAAAAATATCTACAGTAGCAAAAAATGTAAGAAAACAAAAGAAGAAAGAAACAAAGAAGAAAAAGAGAAAGGATTAGTGAAAGAGAAAATAAGGAGAAAAAGAGAGAACGAAAAGAGGCGGCCAAGAAATGAAGAAAAAGAGAGAAAGGGAAAAAAAAGAAACAGAAAAAGAGTAATGAAAAGTGTGAAGCGAAGGGCATGGTTGGATGGAGTTTTCAAAAAAAAGTTTTAGGTTTTTAAAAATTGAAAACAGTTTTCAAAATCATAAAATATGTTTGGGTATCAATTTTCAGACATAGTTTTTTAAAACTATTTTCAAAATGAGTATTTTTAAAAACTGGTTTTAGAAAACTCCTTTTAGGTGTTTTGAAATTTAGTTTTCAGTTTTCATTTTTCTCCTAATTTTTTTTTCCATTTTCTTTCTACATAAATAGAAAAGCTCTCTTTATCTCATCATTTTTTAGACCATCAACGGATATGGTGTCGGACGACGAGTGGAAAATTCGGAACTACTGCGGTAGTGTTGTGGCAGCACTGCTGCAATTGTATTGTGGCGATACTGCAATGGTACGATCGCAGTTGTGGTGCTGTTGCGATCATGTTGTGGCGGTGCTGCTACGGTCGCGAACCGGTGATGAATCTACTAGGGAGAGAAGAAGAAGGAGACAAAAGATAAGGAGAACAATAAAATGAGGAAGAGAAGAAGAGGAAGAAAAAATCAAAAAAATTTAGGAGAAGAGAAAAAAATTAAATAAACACACATAACTATAGCTATAAAATTATCCAAACAAATTTTTATTGTTTTCTGCTTTTTAAAAACTGTTTTCGAGTCACAATTATTCAAACATTTTTTCTTCGGAAAACTATTTTCGGTTTTCGTTTTCAAAAACTGAAAAAAAGAAAACTGGTGCCCAAACATGTCTATAGTGTTTTAGAATAGTAATGAATAGTTTGGAAAAAAGTGACTTAATATAGTGTTTTAGAATAGTAATGAAAACTAAAAGTAATAGTAGTGTTTTAAAATAGTAATAAAGAGTACTGCATAGTAATCCTAAAACTTTCTATAAATACCTTCTCATATTTTTTTTCATTTCAATTTAGAGTTCAACATTTACTCAACATAAACATATCACTCAAACTTTCAAAGAGAGAAAATAAAATAAAGAGAGCAATACAAACATAAGAGAGTTGCTCAACACACAATCCTTGTAAATTTTTACTTATAGTAAAGAATTTTTCTACTGCTCGTGTGGAGTCGACCTCATAAGCCGAATCACGTAAACACTTTGTCTTCTTTATTTTTTTCGAATCTTTTATTTATCAGCTCTTTGTATTTTTACAACAAAATGTAAAAATATGTTACCATCATATTCTCATAATTGTTCAATTACCAAAATTATTTCAAAAGCATATTCTTCTTTCTTTATCCAGAATTTACACTCAATAATAATTTTTCACCGATCAAATTTGAAAACTATTTTACGGATCTTACGAATTGGTCCGCTGGTAACTCCACAATTCAATAATTTGTCGAATCTGTAAATTTCTTGTTTACGCTAACAAATCACTTCTAGTAGCTACTAGCTATATGTATTCTCATTGTTAATCTTTTTTTTTTCTTTTTATTTCAAAGTTTGATTATCTAAAACCTTACTGTGAATAATTTTTTTATCTAGAAAAGACTTTATTAAATATGACGACACATATTCTATATTATTTTTTAGTGAAGAGATGTTATATAAGCACAATAAATTCAAAAATAATATTAACTAATACTTATGAAATATATACAGTAAAAGACTACGATATGTGCCACGATATTGACAGAATATGATTTGTTAATGTCTGTAGATATCACTTTTATATAATTGCTATGTGAGCATGATGGAGTAAATTACAAAGATGGTCAGTTGTCCATATGATGGGCTGGTAACATCCAACCGGCACAACATTAGCTGTCAAAATAACTGATTCAATTTGGCCTATAAATAGAAACTTGCAAAGCATTTGGAATGGGGAATTTTTTTAGAGAAATTACAAAGAAGAAATAAAAGAGGGGAAAGTTGCAGAGAATAGAAAATAGAGAAACTATAGGCAAACAAGAAAACATAGAGAATTGATTATAGAGATCTATATGAAAATCCTTGTAATCTCTCATTGAAAGTGAAAAATTTCTCTGCTGCACCCATGGACATAGACCTCACAAACCGATTCACATAAAATATTGTCTCTATTTTGCTGGAACTTTCTCTTTTCAAATTCTCATACTTTTACATCAGATGTTTTTCAATCTCATCCCAAATCGTTCGAGTGAAATCTTCAAAAGTAAATTCTTCCTTCATTACTCTAAATTTTTGAAAAATTATACTTTGTGCTAATCAAACTTGAAATTAGCAAATCTATTGCCTGGCGATTCCAAAAATCTTGTCGATTTTGTAAATATGTGAATTTTATGTTTACAATGTCAAAGCAATATGCTTAAATTTACAACATTATCCCAAACAAAAACGTTAGTATAAAGATAATTTTATGATTATATTGAATAATATTGTTCTAACAATAATATATCATGCTCTTTTTGTTTGATAACTGTTGATGCCGAAATTATGCCGGAATCTAAACCGTCGAAGAGTGGGACCTGCACACACGAACCAAAGCTAAAATCTAAAGTCACAGAGGTCAAGGGGGCGGTGCCTCCATAGGACTCTCCAATTCCTTAGTTAGTTTAGGGCTTTTTCTGGAGAATGAAGTAAATAAAAAAGAATAGGGGCTACGTGTTGAGAATTGTTCATACCTTTTTGGTTTATGAGGGCCCATTTTTATAATGTGTCAGAGTAAAGTTTGATAAAGAGAACAACTGTAGTGTTAGGATAGGAGTAGTTTTATTTTGGAGTTATCCGTCTGACGAGCGAGTTTATCCAAAAGTTGGAACGACGAAGTAGCATCAAGTCTTATGGTCTGAAATTATCATTATATCCCTTGCCATGTGTCAAGTGGTGATTGGTTGTCTCTTTGTGGATGCAAAATTATCATTTCTATCCTGAGACTGACACATTCTGTATATCATTGGTAAGGTAAGTTTCCCCCACATCAGATGCCCCCCACTTCCTTAAGTGCATTTATGTACTTGAGGAAGTATGTAAAATAGGGTATGTTGTGCGATTTCAGAGTGGACAGGGGTTTATGGTGGCGTGAATCGTTCTTAGAGGAGACGGTGAGCAAGCCTATCAGGCTAGTTTCCCCCAGAGTTTCTAAGCAAGTCCGAGGAGTTAAGAAATTGCTCAGAGTTTATCAATTGTGTCCGAGGAGTTGACACTCAGTTTGAACTGCTCGAAGTTTGGTGATTGAATCCAAGGAGTGGATACTCGTTCTAAATTGCTCAGATTTTGGTGATTTGAGTCTGAGGAGTTGATACTCTATCAAAGCTGCTCGAATCTTGGTGATTGATTTCAAGGAGTTGACACTCAGTCTAAACTGCTCGGAGTTTGGTGATTTGAGTATGAGGATTTGACACTCAGTCAAAGCTGCTCGGAGTGTTTGGATAAGTACAAGGAGTTGAACATGGACTCTAATTGCTCGGAGTCTTTGTAGAAGTCTGAGGAGTTGAACATGGACTCCAACTGCTCAGAGTCTTTGGAGAAGTACGAGGAGAAAGGACTTGGTTTTATAGAATGAATTTCATTAGGCTTCCTAGCCCTTTCATATTTTGTGGACTTTGGTGTAATGGGCTATAGTTTGGTTTTGGGCCAAAGATGTTGGGCTTAAAATGTTATGCTTTAGAATCAGGCCCTAGCTTCTTATTCTAGCCCTTTGTCATTTAATTGAGGATACATCGAGCCACCTTCTTAAATGCTGAGAGGAGGCGGTGCACATCCTGGGGTTTCCCAAGAGGTGATATCTTTCTTGATTCTGGAGAATAGTGTTGCCTCGATGTTCAAGAATACGGCTAAGTTAATAATTCCTCCTTGTTCTCTATGTGATGAGCTTTATATGATGGGAGATGCTTCCCTTTACTCTTCACTTCATTGCCAGCTATAAATAATTTTGAGAGCCTTCAATCTTGAGAGCCTTTGGAGTAGTGGGAGCTTGGAGTGGTGAGAATTTGAGAGCTCGAAGTTTCTAATTTAGTGAGAGCCTAGTACTCAGCATACTTAAAACTTCTTAGAGTCCTCAATCAGTGAGTTCTATTTTTTTATACTCATGTCTTCTTTCAATTTTTACTGTGATAGAAGTATTGGTAGTAGTAATAGCGGTAGTAGTAGTAGAAAAAAGTAGTGGGGAGGATAGGGGTAGCAACGGTGCTGACAATCGTGGTAGTTACGATGGCTTGGAGGCTGAAGTGAATGACCCCTTAGGAGACTCTCATGCTCTAGTTCTGTATGAGGGAGATAGGTCATCTTCTTCCTCCTCCGAGGGCAACCATGCCCTGTGCGAGTTTCGAGAGAAAATGGGAGAGGATGAAAGGCCAAATATAGGTTTTGCAACCAACCTCTCCCAAAATAAGTTGACGGATGATGAGCTTGAGGAGATAAGAATAAAGTATAGGATCCCCAAGGAGTTCAAACTTAGAAATGCTTGGGTTGGGGAGTGTGTCTATGATGACCTAAAAGAGGGGGAACTATGTGTGTATCACCATCACCTTAAGGCTGGGCTCAGGTTACCCATTCATCCCTTTGATCGCATGGTGCTTAGGCATTATGGAATTACCTTGTGTCAGTTTTTACTAAAGTCCATATGCCTTTTCATGGCATTTATCTATGTTAGTATCAAAGTGAAGGGGGTTAATGAACATGAATGTCTTCAAGAACCTCTTTCTGATCAGTAAGCACAAGGAGAATGGGTGGGTAGCATCGAGTTCCGGGCCGAAAAGAGAGTTGTTGGAGAAGACACCCTCAAGTATTAAGCAATGGAAGAAGAGCTTCTTCTATATCCAAAGTGAGACGGGCTTCAACTTGCCTTCTGAGTAGGACTTTGTAACGACCCATCCCGGGTTAGCCACCCCCGAGACGGTGTCGTCACGTTTTGAAATCCCAGAACGACACATATATGCAACAATATAAAGCATACATCGACTGAAAATATATACATACATCAATCCTCAACCCTCAATAGGGGAGTTGCATTATTAATATCCAAACTAAAACAATATATACAACATATTTTGCATGAATATTTATAAAAAAATAAAAAAAAATTCTTTTTCTTTTCTTTCATTAGTCTGAGGATGTGGACCACAAGACTTATAGATAATAACTTAGTCTGAATCTCAGCTCACCAAACTATTTGTCTTGCCCGCTACCTGAAATTATTTAACAGTGAGAAGTGAGCTTCACAAGCTCAATGAATTAAAGTTACTAGAAGTACTCAATTTGTATACTTCTAGTTATATTTATTTATTGTTAAATCAGCATAATTAACCATCTATCTCTTTTCACATTCTAATTCAATTATTTATCAATTTCTCTTAATAATTAAATTATCGAGCTATCATCTTTCAATACATATATCTCATATATTTTAGAAATTTAATATTTCCAATTCAATATCATCATAAAGCTCACATTATATAAACAATCAATAATATAATTCTTTATTATGTCATCTTTTCTATTTATCTATCATCAAAATTGTCTCATTATGAGACTCATCTATCTTTCAATAATTTAATACTCAAAACTGATTCTCTAGCATCTCAGGTATTAATAATAAATATTTAAAACAAATATGATGCATGAATTTTAAGTATCTTTCTTTATTTCTTATCAGATCATTTTATATTATCATTTGGGAATGTCTTCACACATGTCGGCATGTTTCAGCCATACCAACTACCTTCTTGGTCTTCTTAGCCAGACCAGCTGCCTTTCTGGTCTCTCAACCAGACCAACTGCCTTCCTGGTCTTCTCTTTTATGCATATGAACAATAATATGCAAGCAAGCATACATCAAAGCATTTAAGTCAACTATCTATCTCTTTCTCAAAATTATTATTTTTATCATATTTATTAAATTGTCTCTTCATATATCATATCAATTTTTCAGAAATGTCATATAACTTTTCAGCATATTTTTCATTAATCCATCATTTTTAAAATATAAATTCTTATATAATTAATAGTCAACATACTGTTTAATCCATAATCAATAAATCAATCAGTTATCAATCTTAACGGAAAATACATCATTAAATCATTATAATTCAACTATTTACTCAAATATCATAAATTCATATTTTTATTAATCTGGATTACAAAAAGTAAATCTAACTCATCATGTAACACTTAAAGCTACCCGTGGATTACCTCATTGCCTTTCCTACTCATTTCAACAATTTCTTGAGAATGCTGATCACCAACACCTAATCATAAACTTTCATAGATCTAACTATTTCATAACTTAATTGAAACAATATAATTATTTCGTTATGAGTTTTTTGAAAATTTACCTCAAATATGATGAAGTCTTGCTATTGTAATTGAATGACTGTACTATCTCTAATATTGGAGAAATTTTCTTTATAACTTTTTTTGTTAAGAAATTTGAATTGAAGAAAGAAAGAAATTTTAACTTGTTTCATGTATAGTAGAGCGAAACTCGACCCTACTCTTCCTTTCCTCTTGCCATATATTGCACTTCCATGTTTTCTATTATGCCTAATGTGCTCTAAAATTTTCTACTATCATTTATAGTTGCACACTAGCACCAAGGAACTTGCCAAGTCTGTTAAGCAAAATCATCTAATTGGATTATAAAGCAATTAATAACTTGATCAATTTCTAACAGTTGGGGATATAATATATGAGATCATTATTAAAAAGCAGCCATCACTGAGCACAAATAGTTGGAAACACTAGGTAGTCTCTACTCATCTCAGCCCAGACAAAAAGAAACATTGGCAAAATTAATAAGAAATTAAAATCAGGAAAAGGAAAAAAGCATGCTAATATCAACAAATGCAACACCATGATACACAGGGTTTCAACACTCTCCTGCTAGATGATAATCTTCTTGTGATATATTCCTCTTAAGTAAAATAATATACACCACCTTTCTAGTGTCTTATTCTTTATTTTATTTTATTTTTCTATTTTAATTTTATCATTGTAAAAAATGAACTTTTAGTATAATCAACTTGAGCAAAGCTGAATAGTTACAAAACTTCCCCAAAAGCTTCTAGTGTGATTTATTTCAAAATTTATCAAACATTCTATCAGACCCCTCATAAATGATGCAGAGAACATTCTCTATTGTAATGCCTGATGATCATATATACCGATGTCCAAATTTCTTTTGTGATATGTTCATAATATCTAAAATATTATGGAGAGAATCCACACAGATAGCCTAACACCAGAACTATGTCCATCTAATAAAAGGGATCCCATGCTTTAAAATTTTCATATTCAAGTACTTACGAAGAGAATCCAACATTGGATTCCAAAAGTAGCTAACAAGCCATTGTGTAGGGCTGGAAAATCATATTTGTACTTTTACTAAAAATCCGGTGGAGGGGCAAAAAAAATCCACAAATTACCCTAAACCGATTTTCATCACACAAAAAATAATAACTCATAGAAAAATAAGAGGATCAATGCCTTCCTAAAAATCAAATTTCTTAATCCTGTACATTGCCCAACAAAGTAAAAAAATTTTAAATTTTGTATCTTTGACGAAGAAAAAACAACAATAAACACACAAAATTCATCATTTCCCCTTCCCTCACTTTCCCCCCAATTTTCCATAAAGCCAAACAAATCAATGAAACCGAATAAAAAGACTAGAAGTGTACAAACTAAAAACTATTAAAGATACAGAGATTACGAGCATACATACAAGATTCAGACGGTAGTGGAGATCTTAGGCCAAAACTGGTCAACGAATCGCATGCCGCTTCAACTAGCTAGGGATGGCACCTCAGAGTGAGTGATGCAGAACAAGTAGACAAAGCAGAACAGATGGCCCTAGACTACCTAGAACGGTTGGATCGCTCCAAATCTAAGGGTACGGTTTACATCATTTTACGTGCCAGCCCGGATCAGGCCCCGAAGACCCTAGTCTGATTGGAAACGGGCCACTAAGCAAAACTGATAAAAATCAGCATGGCGGGATTTTAGCCAAAAAACAACGTTTAGGCCTCCAATTTAGCAGTTTTCAGTTTTTGAGAAATTTCCTATTTTGTACTTGCCTAATTTCAATTTTCTTTTTCTTTTTACTTTAACATTATAAATAAGGAGGCCATGTAATAGGAGGGATTATTAATTTCAGAATAAAACTAGGGTTTCTTTTCTCTTCGTGAGGATTATTGTATTTAGGGTTGAAGGCACAGTTCTTCTTCCTAGTTCTTCTTCCACTTGCGTTTTACGTCAGTGAGATAGAGAGAAAGCAAAGCTAACCAAAGATATAGATACAAAGAAAACAACTACAGATAGAGAGAGAGCTTAGATGAAGAAGAAAAGCTGATTGACGACGAAGAAGAAAACAATTGCAAATCGTGTGCGGTTTTGGAGTATTGTATGTCCTTTACTTTGGGTCCTCTGATGATTAAGCACGCAAGACAATGCACCTGAGTTTTTTAAGTCCTATTTTGGCGCTTCAAACCGTCAATATATGACACAGACATATAGTGGCGTTTAAAAGCATTGATACATGACAATGCCAAACAGCGGCGCCTAAAAGCGCCGCTAAATGACAGATTTTATTATTGTTTATTTCGGTGCTTCAAAGCACCACTATATGTATCAAGATTTATTTTATTTAGAACTATGAAATTAAGTGCACAGTTTTCCTGGGTTTTTTTTTTTTGTCCTATCTCGACACCTTTAAGCTCCGCAATATGAAGTAAATAGATTGGGTTTAAGAGTCATATTTTGGCAACTTGAAGTACTCGTATTTCGACCCTTACAAGCACTGCAATACGAAATGCATTTTTGCATATTTGGGCACTTAAAAGCATCGATATTTTCACATTGCGGCACTTCATAGAAGCATTGAAAATAAAGCGATGTCATTTATCTTGTAGTGAGTAGAATTGGTTTCTTATGTTGTTGTTCTTTTCCTATTAGTATTAGGAAAACATCATTTATATAAAGGGGGTCGTAGAGAAGATTTGAGGCAGACACGTACTTCTCATATATATTGTATACCAGAGGGGTTTACTTCTAGAGTTAGGATGAGAGCTTTGAGTGTATTGGGGCTTTGGATTGTCAAGTAGAGAATGCACTTACAACTGGATCTAAGTTAAAAACTTTTGTTGTATTAGGACTTTGAGGTAAGAGTTTGACAACTTTGCTCTTCCTAAAGTTGTAATTGGAGATTAATAAAATAGTTGGTTTGTTGGTGGATGTAGGCAAAAAGGTTGTCGAACCACATTAATTCTTGGTGTTCTTTCTCTTTATGTTATTTGCATATTTAATTGTTATAGTTGTGTTTTTTGCCTAAAATTTGAGAGGTGGATTTTAAAGGTAAAATTCTAACAAAAGTAGAGTATATTTGGAAATGTAAAAGAGCTTTGGTTAGTTGTAGGTGAAAAGTTTTTGTACTCCCTTTGTATCTTCTTTTGAAGTTTGTGTGCAGAAAAAGTGAGAGGAAAATGAATTAATGTTCATGAAGCAAGATCTCACGCTCATGGATCTGGTGATGAAGAGAAAGTGATAAGTGTATTCTGGTCTTTTAAACCTTAATCCCATCAAAATCAATGAACTGAACATTGGCATCAAGTTGGATTGTCAGTCCAATCCTTTGACCCAATAGTAATTCCACTTCAGTCCAGTCCCACTTCAATCCTAGTCCAATCTTATTCAATTATGTGTGTGAACTGAATATAGGCCCTTAATGTTAGAAGTTATTGATTAATTTAAAAATCTTCTTATTATTGTCATTCCTCCAATACAGAATTGCATGGAAGCTATGATGAAGGGTCCTTCTTCTCAAACATTCCCCAGGACTTCATTTGCTCTTTAACTGGGAAGTTAATTTCTTGAAAACTCAGTGACCTTGCGAGCAATCAACAGGAATGGTTTGAGACCTGTCATCTGTGCCATTTACAAAGTTAATGTTTACGCCAGTAACTAAGATATGTTCTGTTTGATTTTATGGGATCAGTGTGTTAGTAACTAACATATTAATCTTCGCGTACGGCCTTTTAATTTACTTTTGTTGTTCTTCAATAGCACAAGGTACACTATTTATTTGTTAAATTACAACTCCAATTAGAAAAAAGAATAATACCCTAACACGACTTTCTTGTTCTTTTAATTTGAAAAAGGAATTCTCAAGCCCAAGACAATAACTAATGGTTCTAACTAAAAATTAGCACTCCTAATAAGATTCAAAATTCATTTTTTTATTTTTAAAATTAAATTAGATTTATATGATATGAGGCTTTATATGATATGAGGTGTAGAACTCCAGTATGTTGGGAAGAAGTTGGAGAGAGAAAGATATTTAGTCCAAAATGATAGATTTGACTACTGAGATGATCAAACTGGTTAAAGAAAACCTTAGAGTAGCACAAAATAGACAGAAAGGATATGTTGATAATATAAAATGACCTCTCGAGTTTCAAATTGGTGATTGGGTATTTTTGAAGACATCTCCGCGGAATGGTGTGTTAAGGTTTAAAAATAAAGGAAAGTTGAGCTCGAGATTTGTAGGGCCATATGAGGTGATTGAAAGAGTTGGACCAGTAGCATATAGATTTGATTTTCCTCTAGAGTTAAAGCAATTACATAATGTGTTTCATGTGTCACTTTTGAGAAAGTACTTATACGATGAATCCCATAGTATCTCGAATCAGGCGATAGAACTTCAGGAAGAATTGACTTTTATACAAGTATCGGTCATAATTCTAGACAGAAAGGAACAAGTCTTGTGCAATAAAGTCATTCCTTTGATTCAAATATTATGGCAGAACAAAGATATTGAAGAAATAACTTGGGATCATGAAGCTAGAATGAGGAAAAAGTACCCCCAACTCTTTCATGAATTAGGTAAGGAAATTTCGGGAATGAAATTTTTGTAAAGTGGGTAGAATTGTAATATCCGTATTCGTAAAGTAAGGGTAAAAAAGTAATTTGATAAATATGACATGGAATTAAAATAATATATATGTGAAATATTTATTATTGAATAAAATAATTCTTTTGAAAATAAAAAACGGACATGTGGTGGTGTAAAGAAAAAGAAAAAAGGAAAATAAAAAAAAATTGAAACATCCAAGCAGAGGAAAAAAAACGAAAGGGAAAAAGAAAAAAAAAATTTTAAAAATGTGGCAACAGGTGTAGCCTTCAGTGACACTAATCCTCAAAATGAGAATTGTGGACACTGAGTGCAATTGTAAAAAGCAATGCAACGGTGCCGCCGCAAAATTTTATTATTTATATTGAATCATTTTATTAGTTTTACCAAATCGTGTTTGGTTTTTTTCAATCTCAAATCTAAACTACTATATTTCTTTAAACACTTAGAGACTGAAAGAAAGATATTATCTCTTTAGGGGAGCTTGATAAGATGTGATATACATGGACTGCGAGGAACGGAGAGATGCAAGTTCTTAATGGATCAAATGTAGTTTTGAAGGCTACTATGAACAAAAAAGACTTGTATATGGTTGATGTGAATGTTTTACTTAGAAAATTAGGTGGAGGAGACATTGAATGACCAAAAAGAATGATTACACCAACCAAGAAGACAGTTAGATTTGTTGATGAGGTTGAGAATTTGAGCCAATGTGGAGATTGTTAGTTTTTTTTGGCTCAAATCTTCATATGGAAGAATTTAATTTGTTTTAGTAGTAGTAGTAGTAATTTCCTATTAGATTGTTACTTGTACAAGTAGTACTAATAGTAGTTTACTATGATGTTATTGCTATTTTACAACTAGAGTTAGGTGGAGAGCTTTGGGTGTATTGGGAATTTTTGGTTGTGAGGTTGTGAGGGTAATAACTTTGTTTTTCCTAAAGTTTTGGTTAAGGATTAATAAAGTTGTGAGTTTGTTGGTGGTGTAGGCAAAGAGGTATTCGAATCACGTTGTTGTGTTCTTGATACTTGTTTGTTTTGCCTAAAATTTGAGTGGGTGGATTTAGGGATAAAATCCGAACAATAGACTTGCAAGAGATTATCTTCAAACTTTTCGTAACATGGTTTGCTTTGTTAAGGGGAAGGAGAGGAGTTATCATTAGACTAAAACATAATTGGGGTGCTTCAAACTAAACACATATGGTTTTGTCAAAGAAAATCATCAGGTTGTGGCCTCGAGAGGTTGATAAGGGTTTTATAACGAAATGGGATGATAAATGGTGTGTGGGTTTCAACTATCACCTGGGCTCCTCCACTATTCTTGTGGCTGAGCTATGGGAACTTAGACAAGGCTTGAGAGTTGCTGCTAAGGGCAACATTTTGGATTTGCTAATTGAATAAGATTTTGCAACAGTTATTTGGCTAATTTTGAATGCGAACACTAGATTTCATCCGCTAGGTAATCTCATTGAGGATTGTAGAGTCCTCATGAGTTTGTTCAGGACCTACAGGTTGGAGTATGTTTTCAAAGAGTGCAACTTCAGTGCATATGCTATAACTAAGCTCCTACCAAGTAAGAGAGAATACGGGTGGAAAAAGAAGAGGAGTGATGGAGTATTAATTGAGATAAGACGATCAGCTGTCAAAAAGCTCGCGAAACAAAAAATTTTAAAAATGAGAAGTTTGAGGGGCGACATCGAGACAAGTAGGGTAACTCGAAGGCTTGAGGTTGTGAACTCGATAGAACATCTAATACCTCAACCTTGAGCGTAATGGAGGAGTCACAACTACTAATTTGGTTATTCAGGGATCGAGAGAAATCCAAGAGTCGTACATTTAACTGACTAAGGTAAGTGTGTTCACTATTAAATATGACCCACATAGTAGAGTTAAATATTTTGACACGTGTTATGGTCAACGTATTTAATCAATAATATGTGAGGAAGTGGAATTGTGGAAGACTCTTTGGAATTATCAACACAACTATCTAAGCCTGAAACAATATAAATAGCAGCATAATCAATCATAAGAAACAACCAGTTAATCATCCAACAATTATTATCTTTCTTCATTTACTTTTCTTTACTTCCCAATAGGAGTAGGAGTAGCTGTAGTTGTAATCGTAGCAGTAATTTCCCTTCTTTATCCCATTTCTTTGTGTCAAAGTTGATCTAAGTTAGGGAAGTATTGAAAGCTTAGCCTACATTACAACAAGCTCGAGGAGTCTGTACTTGGTACTTTAAGGTTCTAACCTTGTAAATCCTTTGTATCAAATTTTCTTGAGATACCAATAAATCAAGCTTTAGAAATTGTCATATGTGCACATTTTCAAGTAATAAGATCTGGTGCTCCCTTTGATTTGCCAGTCTTTCTGTAAAATTATTATTAGCCAATCATCATTTGTTGAGAAAAGAAATGCTACACCCTCCAATTAAAAATGCATTGACAAAGAGAAAATTTCATTTAAATTTGTATTTCCTGAAACCTAAACATCTTTGTAAGCCAATCTAGAATGTCTTCATCTTTTCTTTTCTTGTGATCTTTGGGACATGGAAGACCCCTAGTTAAGTTAAGAAGAGCAACAGTTGATTGGATCTTCAAAAATTAAAAAATATAAAGAAAATAAAACGTGCATTACTATAACAAGAGAAAAGATAAGTGGAGATCACTCTACTTATCAAGACCAAGAGGAAAGATATCATAAGGGACATTATTTGTTTCTTCTCTGCCACTTTATTTTGAGCTTCCTAAATCAAAACAAATCCAATCATAATTATATCAATAACAACAAGTTTATCAAGAAGCATTTGAATTTTTAATTTGAAAGTCAATTAATCTTGTGATTGGATGATATCCTCATTAAACAAGACATTCACAAAGATACTAGCGTTAAAAATTGTTAAAAATATTTTTGAAATTACAAAAAATTTCTTAACACTACAAGATAATTGACATTTGTCGGCGCTTAATAAAAATGCCACAATATAATAACTGTCGGCACTTCTTTTGTGGCGTTTCCTTGAAGCGCCGCAATATTAAAGAACACATAATGGCACTTTAAAGTGTCGTTATATGTGAATCTTAATACATATAGCGGCACTTAGAAGCGCTGGAATATGCTCCTCTTCATATTCCGGAGCTTCACCAGAATATGAAATGGGTTTCGAGCCTATTTGCCGATATATGCTCCATAATATATTTTGACGCTTCAAAGCACCGGTGTATGATAAAAATTTCACATATAAATTAGCTTGCGATTTCCCCCAAAAATTTTCTCCTGCTCCTTTACCCCCATCGCGCCACCGTCTTTTCTGCGAAGAACCAACGAACCTTTGCCAGGGATCACCACCGTCTTTCTCCTATCCAACGTTAGTTTCTTCCTCAACCCTTCCGACATGACCCTCTATCTTGTCCTGATCTAGGTCAACCACGTCCGAGTCAAGTCATCCCTGAAACTCACCCTTGGCCTCTCTTTCTCTCTCACCATCAAGGTCCACAACAGGGACTTATTCTCTTTAGACTATGATTAGCTTGTCATCTCGATCGGGTACAGAGGAAGAGAGGTAGGGCTTGTAAGATCCAATGAAGGACACATAAGGGCTAGGGGGACCTCGTACGTGAACGCTAAGCTCTATCTTGATAGGCTTGAGGTCATCCATGATGTCATTTAATTGATTGCCGATTTGGCCAAAGGTGTTATCCTTTTTTATACTGATACTCAGGTCAAAGGAGAGCTCGGGCTCTTGTTCTTCAAAATTCCTCTTCAGGTACCTTTTCTTGTTTAATGCTACTAATTGGTGTTTGTTTATGATATTTTATTGAGTTCTATTATGGTTTGAATTGACTTGATTGAATGGTGGATTATGAGATTGGTTTTGTTGTCAACATGTGCATATATGAAATCTAGTTTACTTTCAGGACATTGAGGATAAAGGGTATGGGAATTGTGAGCCAAAATGTAGAGTTTACTCCCAGGTTGTTGAAAAGTGTGAAGAGTGTTTGGTTTAATCACTCGCTGCGTTTTTGGAGGAATAAGCATAAGAAAATACAAAATTTAGTATATTTGGTAGATTTTGCAAATAGAAATTTGTGCCTTAACACACTTAAGGCAATAAGGCATGATATAATGATTAGATAATTGGGAAGTTCTTTTGCTTGAGACAGTTTTACAGTAATAAACAGAGAGGTGATTAACGGATTCCTTTTGGTAACTTAGCTTTGATGTGAGGTCCTTACAAGTAAAGAGAAAGACATGGTATCTTCTGTATTTTTTACTTGTTTTTTGCTTGGGGCTATATTATTATCCAAAAAATTCTAGGGTCTATATCTAGATTAACTTTAGGTGGACCCCTATGAGTGATCTTCGACTAGGTGCATGTGGACTATTGACAGTTCACAGTTGTCAATGAGCTTGAATTTTTTGAAACCTTTTTGTATGCCATTTCATGGACTTTTACACTACAAAGTATGGGAGCAAAGAATATGGTGAAGCCTAGCTGCTAGGTGTAGAGTTTGAATTATACTTGTGTTGAAGAGTTCCTAACAAACTAAATTAAATACTTTTTTCTTTGATAGGTAAGTAAACTGGCTAAGTTATAAGGTATATTCAGTGTGTATGTACTTTTAAGAGCAAGAAATGATGGTACAGGCTGTAAAGTTTTTTTTCCCCTATTGGTGGCAATGAATCATTTGTCATGGAAGATCAGTTCACTAGATTAGTAAAGCACCATGATAATTGGGAAGACTTTTTATACATTCTCTTCCTTGTTATAATAGCCTGGATCTAACAAGGTGAACTGGGGTAAAAGTTTATGGTTGTATTCCTTAGTATCAATTATCTCCATTAGAACCATGACCATCATTATCTTGTTTGTTTAATTTCATAGTTATCAACATCATCATCATCTGTCATCCTATTTCTTCTATAGTTGTCATCATCACCTTCTTTTACCTCTCTCTCTCTCTAGGATTTCATTAATTTTCATCATTTAGGAAATCTTTAAGGTGTGTGTGACTCTATGATCATGTTGGTTGTGAAGGAATAAGCTTCTTCACTTTCTTGAATGTTGGTGGAAGGCACCCAAATTCTAGATGAAATATTTCCAAACAAATTCTGAAGGTTAGGTGCTAATATCTTGATTCCTATATTAGATTAATATATCACAGTTTTGGTGGGGGCTCTGAAGGAAAAATGATTATGTCTCATGCTTCTTAACTTTCGTCATTAGACATACTCTTTGTTTAACTTGGAAAAGAAAACTGGTAGTTGAACCTACTTTTTCAGATCCAATTGCTGGTTTATTGGAAAAGAAATGGTATATGATAAAATAATAATTGAGACATAAATTGTTTATTGTTTCGTAAAACATGTTTGCGAGACTCAATTGACACAAATTCAGTTACTTTCTTATAAACATAGATCATTTTATAAATTGCTTTTAGAGGTATTTGATCTAATTTTTGCTTATTACACTTAATTAACACAATTAAAACCATTATGATTGAAATAATAACATTAAGATTTACTTGTCTTTACATGAATAGTTTGTTTTTTTATTGGGATACTTTATATAATATTAAATATAGATTCTTTGAAAAGATAAGTATAAATTCATATGGTGATTGATCTTAGAAACGGATTTAGGATTGTTTTTTGGTAGGTCAAAGTATTAACTCAATTTGTTGTTATCAATTTCAGTTCATCCACTTACCAATCAAATCTAAGTTTGTGATTATGCCTTCTTTTGCCAAAAATATTTCAATTCTGACTTTCTTAACATTGTTTTAGGAAAGTCTATTGACGTCATCTAAAAATGGATAAAAGTTGGATAGATAAACCGAGGTTGAGTAAAGCCTATATGGATGGTGTTGCAAACTTCATTATATTTGCATGTCAGAAAGGTTGTGGTCGTGGTAGTATTGTTTGTCCATGTAGGAGATATGGTAATTTTTATTCAATCGAACTAGAAATTGTTCAGGAGCATCTATTGTATAATGGGTTTAGTCCAGGTTACACCAAGTGAGATTTTTATGGGGAAAAAGTCTCTCACATAGACCACACTCACACTAATTTACAACCCACTAGTGTTCCAGTTGGCTTCGTAGGACGAGATGACGTGTTGGGTTTACTCCGAGGTGCCTTTGAGGTTACTTATGAAAACCCAAACAATGAACCGTTAAGTTTAAGAATCGAAGTGGGATCTTCAAATAAGCATAGTGAAGAGCAACAGGCTTATGGTGGGTTTGAGTTCAATAATTGTGGTGATCCTTCACACGTCGAACATCCAGTTCGTTCTGCTATTGATGAGACGACACAGTATCACAATTTGATGAAAGATTATGATAATGAACTTTATCCAGGTTGTCAGAATTTCACAAAGTTAAGTTTTATGTTATATCTACTACACCTCAAATGTTTAAATGGGTGGTCTGGTAAATCTCTGACTATGTTGCTTGAGTTTATCAACATGGCATTTCCATTGTGTGCTCCATTGCCATCAAATTATTATGAAGCCACGAAGATTATCAAAGGATTGGGTCTTGGCTATGAGAAGATTCATGTTTGTCCTAATGACTGCCCACTGTATTGGGGTGAGCATGTAAATGATGAATTTTGTCATGCGTGTGGTGTGCCACGGTGGTTTAAAAACAATGCTAATGATGAGGATCCATTGAATGAGATGGATGGTCAATCTAAAAAGAAAAAGTCAGCTAAAGTATTGCATTATTTTCTGCTAATACCGAGATTGAAGAGGATATATATATGATCTAAAACGGCTTGGTTGATGAGATGGCATGATAAAGATCGGACAAAGGATAGGATTTTAAGACACCCAACGGATGGATTAGCCTGGAATGAATTTGATACTTTGTATCCTGATTTTGCAGCTGATTCTCGGAGTGTTAGGCTTGGCCTAGCTAGTGACGAGTTCAATCCCTTTCTTACAATGAGTTCAACTTATAGCACATAGCCCGTTCTTTTAGTCCCATACAACTTGCCACCATGGCTTTGCATGAAGCAAACATCCTTCCTCATTTCAATGGTTATTCCTTGTGAGAAAAGCTCCGGTAATGATATTGATATCTTTTTGCAGCCTCTAATGGAAGAGTTGAAACAATGATGGGATGGTGTTGATGCGTTTGATGCGTCCACCAATCAAAGCTTTAAGCTGTGCGCTTCTCTGCTTTGGACCATTAATGATTTTCCAGCATATGCAAACTTATCTAGTTGGAGCACCAAGGGGTGGGTTGCTTGTCCATGTTGTGGGGAATCTACGCATTCTATATGGTTAAAGCATGGGGGAAAGTTTTGCTATATGGGTCATCATCGATGGTTAGCAGAAAACCATGAGTTTCATTTTCAAAAGGATCACTTTAATGGCACCATAGAGTTGGGATCTGCTCATATTCCACCGTCTAGACACGATGTTTTAAGACAACTAGAGGGTAGAAACTATATCTATGGTAAAACCTTGAAGCCTTCTAAGAAGAGGGCAAGAGATGATGGTGATACCTATACGGGGCAAGTACTAGTTGATGAATTTGATAACCTTTTTTAGAGTGTGGACGATTTCCTAGAAAATGTTGATAATGAGGATCTTCCCATGAATAAGGGAGTTGTAGATACGTTATGGAAAAAAAGAAGCATTTTTTTAGTTACCTTATTGGAAAGACAATCTATTGCGTCATAATTTAGATGTGACACATATAGAGAAGAATGTATGTGATAATTTGATTGGAACAATATTGAATATAGATGGTAAGACTAAAGATAATAAAAAGGCACGCCGCAATCTTGAAGAAATTGGTATTAGGAAAGACCTTCATTTAGTTGTTCTTCCTAATGGAAAAGATAACTCGCCTTCAGCATGCTACACTATGTCCATGAAGGAGAAGCACAATTTCTTGACAGTTTTGGCAAATCTTAAAGTTCCTGATGGGTATGCATCAAACATCTCGAGATGTGTCAACCTAAAGGATCGTAAGTTGTCAAACTTAAACAGTCATGACGATCATATATTGATGCAAGAAATCCTTTCTATTGCCTTAAGAGCATCTTTGCCTAGACATGTTGTAGCAGCTGTTTTTGAATTATTATCATTTTTCAAAGCTTTATGCTCTAAAGCCCTTGATCCTGATGAGCTTGACATATTGGAGTCGCGTGTTGCTTTGACACTTTGCCATTTGGAGAAAATATTCCCCTCAAGTTTCTTTACCATTCTGGTTCATCTTATCATTCACTTAGCCTTCGAGGCTAGACTTGGTGGTCCCGTACACTATAGATAGATGTATCCTATTGAGAAGTTAGATGTTCAAATCTAATTTGTGCACTCTTTTTTTATATATTATTGGCTACTAAATTTATATTTAATTTTTTGGCTTTGCAAGGTATTTAATGCGCTTGAAATCTTCCCGAGGGGTCAATTGCTGAAGGGTACAATGGAGAAGAGTGTCTAGCATATTGCTCACAATAGTTCAAAGGTGTAGAGACAAAATTCAACCGCCCCTAAAGGAACAATGATACTGTCAATTATCCGGATGAATACATGTTTTCCTTGGGTGGACGAATAATGGGAAAGATTGTAAGTGTTGAGCTCGATGACATGTCATTGGCTCAAGCACATCATTATGTGTTACTCCATAATGATAAACTTTTTGACCTTTGTAGGTTAGTATCAATAAAGGAACTTAGTAATCATGTGTTTAAATTGGGTAGTTATTATCTGTTGTTTTCCCTGTGATGGCTAACAGTTAGAAAAAAAAATCAATAATTGTAGCGAATTTTTGGCTACTCAAAGACTAACCAACTGTTCCAATCGACTAATACAAAGTTTCAAACAAAAGTGGTTGGTTAAGAAATTTTCCTCATGGCTTATGAGACAGGTTAGGCATAACATCAATTGTCTTTGAATGTTATAAGTGTTTTCAATTAAACATTGACTGATGTTGTCTCATACTAATTGTTGGAAAATATTTAGGTGCCATGGATGGTGGATAACAATTATTAAGATGAAATAATAGCCTTTGCTCGAGGTCCGAATAATGTTGTTAGGAGATTTAATGGATTCAACATTAATAGCTTTAAATTCCACACAAAAGAATGTGAGAGGTTTAGACGAACTCAAAATTCGGGAGTTATGGTTGAAACGGATGATCAAATGTATTATGGTGTGCTTAAAGATATCATCGAGTTGGATTACTATGGGATGTTTAAGATTGTGTTGTTCCGTTGTGATTTGATAGATATTAATTCACCCAGGGTTTTAAAGAAAGATGCAAGTGGGTGCATTCTCGTGAACTTGAATAGGTTTATACACACTGGACAATTATTGAAGGATGACCCATTCGTTATTTCATCTCAAGTGAAACAAGTGTTTTATGTTCAAGACCCAACAAGAAATGAATGGTATCATGTTGTGATCACAAAGCCAAGGGACCTATATGAAATGGGGGGAAAACACAAGAAGAGGATGATGACACTTACAATCAGTGCATGCCTTGTAATATAGTGGTAGAAGATCAATTAGATTTTATCTCAACTTAGGCTAGGATGGACATTGACGAAGATACCGACTAGTTTTATGTGCATTTCCATGTAATTGTATTTGGATATGTATTTATGTGATGCACATGTGTGTCAACGAGATTTGTAATGTTTTATTGTATTCTTTCGGGTTACTATTGTCTTGTATCACATAGTTCAAGAGTCCTGAACTTTTTTGCCTAAAGTTTGGGGAATGTTACTTTAGAATGTCATAAATTTCTGTTTTAGTTGTATGATTTATTATTGCTTGTTCTTTAAATCCTATTTAAAGCACTTATTTGTTCATTTGTTCACAGGTACTCTAAAGTGCTTCCTGCATCAGCTAGTCCTTGAGGTTTGTATTCTAAATCGTATTTAGAATCAAAATAATCATTTACTTATTGTTATCCTAAGTAGAATACACAAAGTTATTCATCCACTGATCTATGGAAAAAATTGATGGTCCCATAGAATCAGAAGTTATTGATTGCTACATTTGCTGCGAGCCCTTGACCATTCTTATCTTTCAGGTGTGGTTCTTCTAATTCTTGTTAACTTTTAATGCATTCTTAATAGTGTGAGATATAATCATTTATATGTTTTTATGTATATAGATTGCAAGATGTTTATATCAAAATATATTTCACCCTCAGTCAGAGATAATATGTCAAACCAATCTCCAACTGGGTCTTCACACTATCAAGAAGATATTGACCATAAGCATAAGTATCACTTTGATGATGATAACGATCCAATAACAACGAAAAGTGAAAACAATGATAGTGAACAACACGAGATAATTGGTAATTTTTGTATAATTACACATTCTCTTTATAACTAGTTTGATATCACATTGTTATACTAATTATAAAATTTATGTTTTCAATGTATAGATTATGAAGGGAGGGTGAGAAAGCAAACACGTGTCATGCGAACCTAACAAGTGTGGTCCTTGGAATGTGGGGAAAAAATTGTTGTCCACTTCAATGCATGTAATCAACCTATTAAAAAATGTGGGCAAATATTAAGTAGCTGGTTAGGCAAAGTTGTAAAGAGAGAGAACCTTTTTCTGCTTGGTTACACGGATTGGAAGAAGTGCCTTCTAACTACAAGAAGGACCTTGTTTTATTGATTCAGGTACGTAACAACAACTTATTTTCAGGTTTTCCTTTCTTTGTTTGTGCTGTTGTACATGCATATAATTCCTAACACCAAATATGTTTATTTAACTTCGATTTCATTTCTTTGTGGTAAAGGAAGTTCCATTATCCCATGATTGAGGCGATCGACAAAATTTTATTAAGGATGATCGGGAAAAAATGGAAGGACTATAGATATGCACTCAAAAGGGACCATATGAGGAACAAAACAAAACAACAAGTTTTGAGCGATAATGTTCCAAAAGGAGTTGATCAAGACCAGTGGAAACAACTGGTGAACTACTGGTTTTCTGAGCAAAGTGAGGTTGTTTTTTCATAATTATGTTCATTTTAATTCTCATTGTTTCTATTTTCTTTTAATGACTTATTATTCAATTGGTTTATTGTTGGTGTAGAAATATTCTACTATAGGGACAGCAGCACGTGAAAGACAACAATGTCCTCACATGACCGGATGAAAGAGTTTTGCTAGAAGACAGGATGAATATGTGAGTTGATTTGCTTCATTCATTCAATCTTTCATTTGAGATGTATTGTTTTGAGTCACTGTTTGAACTCTTTTCATATATGGTACGAGATGAAACATGGAAATGAGCCCAGGCGCGTAGAGTTTTTTGCTGAAACTTATAAAGGCAAGGATGAAACTTTTATTGATGAAGCATCATGACAATTTGTGGTAAGTTCACTTAGTCATTAATTTGACTTGTTAGTGAATGTCTTATGGAAATGGTAGTCATTACATCTTTCCTAGTTGACACCCTTTACAAACTCCTTTAAAGTAATCAAGGTTAAATGTTCCTATCCTAGAAATTGGGAGGAATTATTGGGAGGATAAATCTTTAAAAATCCAGTGGTCTTTACTATTGATTATATAAGCTTGTTTTGTCTAGAATTTTGAAGGGAAGCATTGTAATACCCGAATTTGTAAAGTAAGGGTAAAGAAATAATTTAATAAATATGACATGAAATTAAAATAATATATTTATGTGATTTGATGGATATTAATTCACCCAGAGGTTTAAAGGAAGATGCAAGTGGGTGCATTCTCGTGAACTTGAATAGGTTTATACACACTGGACAGTTATTGAATGATGACTCATTCGTTATTTCATCTCAAGCGAAACAAGTGTTTTATGTGCAAGACCCAACAAGAAAGGAATGGTATCATGTTGTGATTACAAAGCCAAGGGACTTATATGAAATGGGGGGAAAAACATAGGAAGAGGATGATGACACTTACAATCAGTGCATGCCTTGTAATGTAGTGGTAGACGATCAATTAGATTGTATCTCAACTTAGGCTATGATGGACATTGACGAAGATACCAACTAGTTTTATGTGCATTTCTATGTAATTGTATTTGGATGTGTATTTATGTGATGCACATGTGTGTCAACGAGATTTGTAATGTTTTATTGTATTCTTTCGGGTTACAGTTGCTTTGTATCACACAATTCAAGAGTCCTGAACTTCTTTGCCTAAAGTTTGTGGAATGTTACTTCAGAATGTCATAAATTTCTGTTTTAGTTGTATGATTTATTATTGCTTGTTCTTTAAATCCTATTTAAAGCACTTATTTGTTCATTTGTTCATAGGTACTCTGAAGCGCTTCCTACATCAGCTAGTCCTTGAGGTTTGTATTCTAAATCGTATTTAGAATCAAAATAATCATTTACTTATTGTTATCCTAAGTAGAATACACAAAGTTATTCATCCACTAATCTATGGAAAAAATGGATGGTCCCATAGAATCAGAAGTTATTGATTGCTACATTTGCTGCGAGCCCTTAACCATTCCTATCTTTTAGGTGTGGTTCTTCTAATTCTTGTTAACTTTTAATGCATTCTTGATAGTGTGAGATATAATCATTTATATGTTTTTATGTATACAGATTGCAAGATGTTTAGGTCAAAATATATTCCTCCCTCAGTCAAAGATAATATGTCAAACCAGTCTCCAGCCGGGTCTTCACACTATCAATAAGATATTGACCATAAGCGTAAGTATCACTTTGATGATGATAATGACTCGCAAAATGATTCTGAGAATGAGCCAATAACAATGAAAAGTGAAAACAATAATAGTGAACAATACGAGATAATTGGTAATTTTTGTATAATTATACATTCTCTTTATAACTAGTTTGATATCACACTGTTATACTAATTATAAAATTTATGTTTTCAATGTATAGATTCTGAAGGGAGGGTGAGAAAGCAAACACGTGTCATGCGAACCTAACAAGTGTGGTCCTTGGAATATGGGGAAAAATTGTTGTCCACTTCAATGCACGTAATCAACCAATTAAAAAAGTTGGCAAATATTAAGTAGCTGGTTTGGCAAAGTTGCAAAGAGAGAGAACCTTTGTTTGCTTGATTACACGGATTGGAAGAAGGTGCCTTCTAACTACAAGAAGGACCTTGTTTATTGATTCGGGCAAGTAACAACAATTTATTTTCAGGTTTTCCTTTCTTTGTTTGTGCTGTTGTACATGCATATAATTCCTAACACCAGAAATGTTTATTTAACATCGATTTCATTTCTTTGTGGTAAAGGAAGTTCCATTATCCCACGATTGAGGCGATCGACAAAATTTTATTAAGGATGATCGGGAAAAAATGGAAGGACTACAGATATGTGCTCAAAAGGGACCACGTGAGGAACAAAACAAAACAACAAGTTTTGAGCGATAATGTTCCAAAATGAGTAGATCAAGACCAGTGGAAACAACTGGTGAACTACTGGTTTTCTGAGCAGAGTGAGGTTGTTCTTTTCATAATTATGTTCATTTTAATTCTCATTGTTTCTATTTTCTTTTAATGACTTATTATTCAATTGGTTTATTGTTGGTGTAGAAATATTCTACTATAGAGACAGCAGCACGTGAAAGACAACAATGTCCTCACATGACCGGATCAAAGATTGTCTCAAAATTCTAAAAAAAAAAAAAAAAAGCCAAAGATTGTATCACTTGCATCAATAACTACAGTACTCTGCATGGTTACCAAGCTCTGATGAATAACCTAAATCTCCAACCTATAAATAGAAACAGAAATAATTTGTCATTGACAGATATAAAACCATACATAATTACTGATAAGAAAGCTTTATAATTCAGCAACCATGAGGATAAATGAAGTGAAAAATAGGTTCCGTCATGCTAGACAACTTACAGTATCACCATATATAACACTTGCACCACCTCCAGCTACCATTGTCCAGATGCGTCCTTTTTTATTCAAAACAGTGAATTTCAAAGATGCACTTGTCTGAAATATCAACACAAGAAATTGATTTTCACGTCTGCTTTCCACTGTGCAGTGGCAAGTCCAGATTAACATGAGCAAGGAAAAATGTGCAAATACCTTCACATCCAAAGAATGAATGAAGCTTTCAGTAGAGCTCAGGACTCTTCCGAAAGGCAGTGGAAACTCTGTGTTACCCCACCAGAATATATAGTCAACTAAGCATGTCTTGGAAAACAAATGTATATAATTCCTAAAATTCTTGAAGGCAGCAGTATCATCCAATTCTCCCCTCAGATCTAGTGGATATGGTTCCCCATTCACTAGTGTAAATGGATTCATCTCTAGAAAACTGAAGTCCAGATCTGTGAAAAAAATGAAAAAAAACAGTTAGATGCTAACAGTAAATTACAACTAAGAGCCAAATTTGGTTTTCTACCATTAAGAATTTGAAATGTAAACACCATCATTAATTTTTCATGTGCTGAATACCTTATCCCAGTTCTCTCCGATCTCAAAGTTTTGGTGACATAAAATTATCAAAGTTTTCATGTACTTATTTTTATTATTTTTAAAGGTTAAATGTTATATTTTTATTTTAACTTGATCATACATTTTTTATTCGAGTGCAAACAATTCTAAATATATTTTAAAACATTCTTAAAAAATAAGAAATTTAAAGTTTTTTTTGAAAAGCTGAGTGAATACAATTGTTCATACTCAACACAACATAAATTTGTCTATGTCTATAAGTGAGTGACAGAGATAAGAATATACAGTACTTTGTTTAGCCTATGTATGTGTGAGAAACAAAGATAGAGAGAATTGTCAAATGTTATCCTATTAATATAATTTTTAAATTTTTTATTTTTCATTTTTTAACGGTGATTTTTAAAGACAAAAAAGACATTGTAAAATTGAAATTTAATAACTATCAAATCAAATTAATTTTTTTTGTTACTTTTATATAATTGAAAAAAAAAAGAGTAATAAATAGTAAGTACCATGACTGGGCCCTGGACCAGACTCAAATTTTTGAAAATGAAAACCAATTAATCAGTCTAACCAGTAAAAGCCCAACTTCTCAGCCCAACCCAGCTTTCAATTCCATTATCTCTGTTTTACGACCTCGATTCTCACCCTGATATGTCTTCTCCGTTTATCTTTTCGGTTTCGAACCGCAACGCCTCACGAGTCACGTCAGACCCTCAGCGCAGCCATCTCCCTCCTCCGTCGATCGTTGCCTTTCTTTGTTTTCCTTATCCATTGGATTGTACTTGGGGTAAGTCATAAATGGGTTCTCTCTCTTCATTTCATTTCTCTTTCTTCTATCCATTGGACCTCACCAAAACTCATCTGTTTCTCTCCTCCTTCCAGCAGCACCGGTGCCGCCTCTGACTCTCTCCACGGCTGGGTTTCAATTTTCCGGCGAAACTATACCACCTGTCACCAGCAGCTTCAATACTCCCTGCCAGGTTACCGAAACACTCTTTTGAGTTTTGAGTTTTGGGTTTTTAAGTTTTTTGTTTTTCATGATTTAAAATCAAAATTCTTCTATTTTTATATTTCATCTATGATATCTTGAGGGATTCCTGACTTTTGTGGTGTGTGGAACTTCTTTTTTGATGGTATGGTATGTGGAATTGAAAGTTGAAACCCTAGTCCCTGTATGTCAATTGTAATTTGTAAACAAAGCAAGCACCATTCTTTTCTGTAATGGACTAGGATTTTTTTTCTTAGTTTAGGCATTCTTTTATTAGTTCATAGATCTTTTAGGCATGCATGTAGTCTTAAATAATAAGGTTGATTGAGCATTTTGATCTGGTGCTTCTTAGGAGTGAAATTTCTGGCTCATGGGGCGGTTTTTTGATTGAGCATTGATGCTGTTTTTAAGGAGGGTTTGTTGTTTTTTTGGAGGTGTTTTGGTTATCTTTGATCTTATTTCTTCTATTTCTGCTGGTTTTTTTTATTGCTGTTGGTGATCCTCCGTTTTTTGTTTCTTCGATGCTTGCAATTTGGCTTTTGGCCTACTCATATTATTAATAAAATCTGTTATTTTGCTGCTAAAAAAACATTAAGATTGGATGGACGGGCTCATTTACAATTGCTTTGTTCATTATTTGGTCATGAGCTCATGATCTCAATAAGAAAAAGAGAACCATGCTTGCCTTGCTGTATTGTTGCTGCTGGCGTGATCATGGTTGTACTTGTATTCTTTACTACTTACTGTTTTATTGCTCTCAGTACAAAGAAAGGGACACCAAGCCACCTCTTTTTTTTTTTTATTATCATCAGCTAAATGAAAAGGACTATATATATAACACTATTGTATATTCTTTAGAAAGTAAGAAACCGATTCACTGAACAAAGTAATTGACCAAATATTGAGATTAAATATTCTTTAGGTTAGGGTTTACACAGAACTGAGCTGACCCATTTCAAGGATTTGGTGTTCAGGCCTAGTAAGAAAGGATTAGTATCAATAACAATAGGAATTGAGTGGCACACATAAAGTTTGTTTTTCTGTTTTGATAAATTGGCCAAGTGTTAATGGTAGGCAACTTTTAATTTTTTTGGCTTGTAATGTATAGGTTAAATCATGGAATTAAAAACTTTTGATTCATTTTTTAAGAAGTGGAGAATTTACAGAGTAATAATTTGACTTTATCATCCATTTTTCCACCATCTCCATGGATGATGAAGGCATAAATATATTTGATGAACTTGTTGTAACCCCGTTTTGGGTGATGAATTCTTATACTGTATATTTTATATTTAATAAGTTTTAAAAGGACTTGGAATTTTGAACGAAAATATGTGTTATTTCGGCCCTAGATAGAGGAAATTCCTGGCTTCGCCACTGAGTAGGTACGTGGGGTTTTAGAAAATAAGTGGAGTGGGTTTGTCTTTGAATCTCTTTTTTTTTTTTAAATTTAGGAGAGCAATTATAATATAAAAATTTCAAACCCTTAAAATGGTGAGTTAATCCGAACCCTATTAAAAGGGAAGTCTTAAGGGACATACTAATATGAACCTTAATTAAACAGAGAGAGAAAAGTTTTGCTAAGGCTTTCATTCATTGGAGAAGAAAATAAGAGTTAGTAAATGACAAACCTTCCTACATGAAATAAGTTAAAAAAAAAAAAAAAAAAAAAAAAGAGAAGAAAAAGGAACTTATTAAAAAAAAGGAAATCTTTTTATTATGTACATTGTTAGAAGTCTTCAGTTGATAAATTCTTGTCTGGAGAATTTCATTTGTTTGTCATATGTTAATAAATTTTTGTTCTACAGATTCGTTGCAGACACAGTACCTGTTAAATGGCTGATCATCAGCATGGGAATGTGCGTCCTCCTAATGGGGTGGCTGCTGGACCTGGGAATGCTTATTCAATTAATCTAGAGAACTTCAGCATGCGATTGAAGACCTTGTATGCACACTGGAGTGAACACAAAGAAGATCTCTGGGGCTCTTCCGATGTTCTCACGATAGCAACACCACCCGCTTCAGATGACCTGCGTTACCTGAAATCCTCAGCTCTGAATATTTGGCTGCTTGGTTACGAGTTCCCAGAGACAATAATGGTTTTCTTGAGGAAGCAAATACATATCTTGTGTAGCCAGAAAAAAGCCTCCCTACTTGAAGTTGTGAAGAGTTCTGCCAAAGAAGCTGTGGGTGTTAACATTGTGACGCACGTGAAGGCTAAGAGTGATGATGGAACTGCACTGATGGATTCGATATTTCATGCTATCCGTGCACAGTCCAAGGGCGATGGCAATGATTCTCCTGTTGCTGGATACATAGTTCGAGAGACTCCTGAAGGGAACCTTTTGGAGACATGGGCTGAGAAACTAAAGAATGCAAGTTTTCAGCTTGTTGATGTGACAAATGGGTTGTCTGACCTGTTTGCTGTGAAGGACGATACTGAGATTATGAATGTGAAGAAAGCTGCTTACCTAACTTATAATGTGATGAACAATGTTGTCGTTCCTAAGCTTGAGAAGGTTATCGATGAAGAAAAGAATGTCACCCATTCTTCCTTGATGGATGAGACAGAGAAAGCCATATTAGAACCCACTAAGGCTAAGGTGAAGCTGAAGGCAGAAAATGTTGATATATGTTACCCACCAATATTTCAGAGTGGGGGGGAGTTTGATCTCAGACCTAGCGCTGCCAGCAATGACGAGGTGCTATACTATGATTCTGCCAGTGTGATCATATGTGCGGTTGGAGCCCGATATAACAGTTATTGCTCGAACATCGCTAGGACCTTCTTGATTGATGCCAATTCTCTGCAGAGCAAGGCTTATGAGGTTCTTGTCAAGGCACATGAGGCTGCAATTAGTGCATTGAAGCCTGGAAATAAGGTAAGTGCTGCGTACGAAGCAGCCGTTGCAGTGGTTGAGAAAGATGCTCCTGAGTTAGTTTCAAATCTCACTAAATCTGCCGGGACGGGTATTGGTCTCGAGTTCCGTGAGTCAGGACATAGTATTAGTGTCAAGAATGATAGGACTGTTAAAGCAAAAATGGTTTTCAATGTATCTCTCGGGTTTCAGAATTTACAGAGACAGACAAATAATCCAAAGAACCAGAATTTTTCTCTGTTACTCGCAGACACCGTTATCGTTGGAGAACAGAATCCTGAGGTTTTGACTGCAAAGAGCTCAAAAGCTGTCAAGGATGTGGCTTACTCGTTCAATGAGGATGAGGAGGAAGAAGTAAAGCCCAAAGCAAAACCTGTGGCTAATGGCTCGGAGGCTTTCATGTCTAAGACAACACTCAGGTCAGATAATCATGAGATCTCAAAGGAGGAGCTTCGGAGGCAGCACCAAGCAGAGCTTGCCCGTCAGAAGAATGAAGAAACTGCTCGTAGACTTGCTGGTGGAGGAAGTGGGGCCGGAGACCCTCGTGCTGCTGGAAAAACTTCATCTGATTTGATTGCCTATAAGAATGTTAACGATCTTCCCCCTTCAAGAGATTTTATGATTCAGGTTGACCAGAAGAATGAAGCTGTGCTCTTGCCCATATATGGAAGTATGGTCCCTTTCCATGTTGCTACAATAAGGACAGTTAGCAGTCAGCAGGACACTAATAGAAATTGCTACATTCGCATAATATTTAATGTTCCCGGGACCCCTTTCAATACTCATGATGCAAACTCATTGAAATTCCAAGGGACCATTTATCTAAAGGAGGTCTCATTTCGCTCCAAGGATTCAAGGCATATAAGTGAAGTGGTGCAGTTGATTAAAACACTTCGACGTCAAGTTGTGGCTAGGGAGTCTGAGAGAGCTGAGAGGGCAACATTGGTTACCCAGGAGAAACTTCAACTCGCAGGGAACAGATTCAAGCCAATAAGGTTGTCTGACCTTTGGATCCGTCCTGTTTTCGGTGGCCGTGGAAGAAAGCTTCCTGGAACACTTGAAGCTCATGTAAACGGTTTTCGATTTTCTACCAGTAGACCTGATGAGCGTGTGGACATCATGTTTGCAAACATAAAGCATGCATTTTTCCAGCCTGCAGAGAAAGAGATGATCACTCTCCTTCACTTCCATCTGCACAATCACATAATGGTGGGAAACAAGAAAACCAAGGATGTGCAATTTTATGTTGAGGTGATGGATGTTGTCCAGACATTAGGAGGTGGAAAGAGGTCTGCCTATGACCCAGATGAGATTGAAGAAGAACAACGGGAGAGGGAAAGGAAAAATAAGATCAACATGGATTTTCAGAGCTTTGTGAATCGTGTGAATGAGCTCTGGCAGCAGCCCCAATTTAATGGGCTTGACCTTGAGTTTGATCAGCCTTTGAGAGAGCTTGGCTTCCTTGGGGTGCCCTACAAAGCTTCAACTTTCATTATCCCAACTTCAAGCTGCCTGGTTGAGCTAGTAGAGATTCCTTTCCTTGTGATCACCCTAAGTGAGATTGAGATTGTGAACCTGGAGAGAGTTGGTTTTGGACAGAAGAATTTTGACATGGCCATTGTCTTCAAGGACTTCAAGCGCGATGTTTTCAGGATCGATTCAATCCCCACTTCTTCACTTGATGGCATCAAGGAATGGCTTGACACGACAGACATCAAGTATTATGATAGCAAGTTGAATCTGAATTGGCGACAGATACTGAAGACAATCACTGATGATCCACAGAGCTTCATAGATGATGGGGGTTGGGAATTTTTGAACTTGGAAGCTAGTGACTCAGATTCTGACAACTCACAGGAGTCGGACCAGGGCTACGAGCCATCAGATTTGGAGCCTGAGTCTGAGTCGGAGGATGATGAATCTGACAGTGAATCACTTGTGGAATCTGAGGATGAAGAGGATGAGGATGAAGAGGAAGACTCGGAGGAAGAGAAAGGGAAGACATGGGAAGAGTTGGAGAAGGAAGCAAGCAATGCAGACAGAGAGAAAGCAGATGAGTCAGACAGTGAGGAAGATAGAAAGAGAAGGAAAACCAAGACTTTTGGGAAGTCTCGAGCTGGCACCAGTAGCAGTCTCCCCAAGCGTTCCAAGTTGAGATAGATGCAATAGGGTTATAGTTAGAAGATGTAGGAGTATCTGTTTAGCGTATGAACTTTTAGCTGAAGTATCAAGTCTTAGATTTTCTCACTCTTTTTGCTGCTTTGAGTGCTTTATTTTGATTTCCTGACTTATCTTTGCCTAGTACAATGGAGACAGCTTAGCAAAACTTGCATGCAATCACTTGTTAGTCTTATTTGGTAAAACATATGAATTATCTACCAATCAACAGAAAAGACGATGTATTTTCTCTCATGTGTTCTCCTTTAGGGGAAATGGATGGGTTGTTCAGAGCTTTGGAAAGACTGTTCCTTCTTTTTCTCCTAGATTCGTATATGATATTTAGCTGTGCATGAAGCTACAATATGTACTACATATATGTATGTATGTATAAAATACTTGTTTTTCAGAAACTTCAATCCATTTAAACTTGATGTTTTTATTAAAATCAGTAACTAATGGCGGTATATTTACATATTAAAGACTGGATTTTTCCTGCATATTCAAGTTAAATGTTAGAAGATTTTACTGTGTTCTTATGTGGACCATGATTACCGTTAAACTAACTGTGATAAGCTCTTCCCAGAATATGCAAGCGCTGTGCTTACAATGCCTACGTGATATGTCGTATGTTACATATGGATGGACTGTTATTTGAAGCAAAATACAGTATTTGTTTGATGTACCTATATGAATTCCTCAAGGATTCTCTGCATCTCAAGGGTTCTGACTTCTAGACGCGGAGTCGACTAAGTTGTTCTTAAGAAGATCTTTGTTTTCAAGAATGATCTATTGCTAATAGTTGTGTGATTAGATATCGTCAAAACAATAGTATGAGAATAGATTTTTTAAATACCATAACGCGTGACAAACACTTTTCGCATCGAAAGAAACAAATGACCATGAAAATATAACCCGACAAAACAACCGACTTTCTCTTCTTCTCTATTTCAAGCAGACCAACAACGTAAGTTGCCTCTCCCTTCTCTTACTTTTTCAGTTTCTCTCGCTTTGCCCCCTGGTTCGAGTTTGCTATTTTTGCAGAGCTTTTAATGTTCTTTAGATAAAATTATAAGGAAGCTCAGAAAGCAAAGCATTGGTTCTCCATTTTCTTAGATTTTGAGCTTTTCGGATTCGCTTTAATATTGTCCCTTTCTTCAGGTAATTTACTTGTTAATTATTTAAATATTTATTGAATTGATTAATAAAATCTATCGATATATTAAATTTTCATTTACTTTACAATAGTTGCAATTAAAGTCTAGCAAATGAGCAATAAGCGAAAGCCAAATAAATTACACCACAACCAACCATGTACGAAAGAGAACTTGTTTTAATGACACCAAAGAGAACTCTAACCAGAGAATTTGGTCATTAAGGATAAAGCAAGTGGCTATAAGGCACTAGCATAGACATAATCCACTTCATTAGTCTAAGAAAAAAATCCTATTGAGAAAATTATTTAATCATTAGAAAAATCGATGCTTCTGATGGTGTCATGGTCGCCACACCGCCACAAACCTTCCCTGTAAGACCTTAATATTTTTTTTTCTAGTTCTTTTAAATGCTATCATTTGTGTTTCTCTGTAAGATCTTTAAGAATTAGAGTGAAGTGACTGTGGTCTTTTTGCAGGTTGAGATTAAAGTTTCTTGTTTAGAGCAAAGTGCCAGACAAATTTAGTGAAGTTTTGGGACGTTAAATCATCAAAGATATTTGAAATATACCCTTTTAACACAGTGGAGATGCCAATTATGGATTTTGATTAATGGGTTCGAGGTCAAAGTTTAGTTCCAATTCTGAGTTGGGGGTTCAGACGCTGTTCTTTTTAGCATTTCTGGGTTTTGGCCCGGGGTTCAAAGATATTTGAAATATAACATTTCTGTAGGTGTTCTTTTTATCTTCAAATTCTTTAGGCCACTTTGAATTACTCTGCAAGCTCTAGGGCTTCAATTTTTTATTCTTTTATTAGGCTGAGTAGATACACAGCTTGAGTTTCAACCAATTTATTCTTTTTTACAAGAGTTTCAACCAATTTATTATCTATAACGATCCGACCTCCCACTTGCATAATATTGTCCGTTTTGACATCCCGTGCCTCACGGCTTTAAAACGCGTTATGTAAGAGTGGTGCAGCGGTATCCCGACCTAACCCACTTGCATAATATTATCTGTTTTGACACCCCGTGCATCACGACTTTAAAACGCGTTATGCAAGTTGAAGTGGCTATCAATAGCCCAACAACATCCTCACTACCCAATGTGGGATACCAAGACTTGACCCCATCTCGAGTCCCCTCCTCAGGGGCACAACGTCCTCGCTGTGTGGTTCCACACTAGGCAACCCTCTGGGCAAATCCTCCGGCCGAGTTTTCGAGAGTCGGCTCTGATACTACTATAACGATCCGACCTCTCATTTGTATAATATTGTCAGCTTTGGCACCTGTGCCTCACGGCTTTAAATTGTCGCAGTCCAATTTAGGTATAAATTTGTTGTGAATCACCATTGACAATGTCCAAGGATCAATCAATAACCATAAAAGATGCAGTCCACAAACTGCAACTCTCTCTACTTGATGGCATCAAAGAGGAAAACCAGTTGTTTGCGGCTGGTTCCTTGATGTCTTGTAGTGACTGTGAAGATGTTGTTGCTGAACGGACAATAGCAAACCTTTGTGGTTATCCTCTCTGCAGAAATTCTATACATTCAGACCCACCACGAAAGGGGAGGTACCGCATTTCATTGAAGGAGCACAAGGTCTATGACCTACAGGAGACCAACAGGTTTTGCTCCTCAAGTTGTCTTATCAACAACTGGGCGTTTACTGGGAGTTTGCTAGAAGAGTGATGCTCGGCGTTAAATCAATTAGATTTTAAGTTTGTTTGGAGATTTGAGTTTGGATGATTCTGTAGAGGAGGAGTTAGAGAAGAATGGGGACTTGGGGTTGTCTGGATTGAAGATTCAAGAGAATGTGGAGAGGAAGGGTGGGGAAGTGGCTTTGGAGGAGTGGATGGGGCCCTCAAATGCAATTGAAGGCTATGTTCCACAAAATGAACGCAAACCCAAGGCTTTGCGTTCAAAAAATTGCAAAGAAGGTATAATTTTTTTTATCTTCAACTTGTATGTCAAGGAAGCTTAACTGTTAATGGAGGAAGAGACTGAGGCTTTTAACTTTTCCCACATCATTATTTCTTGAGAATGAAGAACGGTGCTTTATTGTGTTCAATACTTGCTATAGTATCAGTTAAGTAACTTCTTTGTTATATTTTTGGGCCTCAAATGATGCTGACAGTGAAAATTTTTCTTCTCAAGGAGCAGAAGTTCTGCCCATATTACTTTGTCTCTGTTTATCAGAGTGAGTTTGAATTGTCTGTTGCAGGGTCTGATGCGCCAAGTAGCAAGAAAGATCTCCTCATTAATGAGATGGAGTTTGTGAGTACTATAATCACTAGTGATGAATATAACATCTCTAAAATGCCCTTGGGTTTAATAGAGGCAGCTTCCAGTAAAACGTTAGAAGAACCAGAAAGAAATGGAAATTATAAAGATTTGGAACAGTAGACTGCTGTATTGGAATCTTCATCTGCTCCCAGGAAAATGGATTCTGATAGGAAGTCAAGAGAATCAAAAGGGAAGGTTAAAATCATTGCAAAAGATGAGTGTACCATTCAAGAGCTTCCTTCAAGTTCTTGTCAGAAAGGTTCTAATATTGGTACTGCTGAAGCAGAAAAAGAACCCCTTACTGAGAAAGCAATAGGGTCAAGTGAAATCATGCTCAAACCTTCTCTTAAATCTTCTGGTGCAAAGTATCTTCATCGGTCAGTTACTTGGGCTGATGAGAAAACAGATAGTGCTAGGAGTGATAATCTTTGTGAGCTTAGAGAAGTAGGAGTTACAAAAGTAGGTCCTGAGGCATTTGGTGGTATGGACAATGATGAGGGTGATAGTTTGTTACACTTTGCATCCGCAGAAGCCTGTGCTATAGCATTGAGCGAGGCAGCGGAAGCTGTTGCTTCTGGAGATTCTGATGTCAGTGATGCAAGTAGGTCAATGCCCGCTTTAAGCAGGTGTCATTTTTGAGTTTAGATAGCTCATTCAGAATTTCTGAGTTTCTAAACTCCTAGCTTTATCACATTCACGTCTAGTATTCAGTGTCTGAAGCTGGGATTATTATATTGCCACACCTACATGATGTTGATGAAGGAGAGTATAGAGAGGAAGCTGTTATGCATGACCCAGAACCAGCTCTTCTAAAGTGGCCAATAAAGGCTGGGATTCCACATTCTGGTTTGTTTGACCCTGAGGATTCATGGTTTGATGCTCCACCGGAGGGTTTCAGTTTGACTGTTAAGTCTCTTGTTACATTTGATATTGCTTTTTATAGTTTCTTTGTTTTTGACTTTTGTTGATTAGTTTTGCTATCATTCGTATCTTTCAGTTGTCAACTTTCTCAACAATGTGGAATGCACTCTTTAGATGGATAATGTCATCTTCTTTGGCTTATATATACAGGAAGGATGAAAGTTTTCATGAGGAGTATCTATTTGTTAATGAGAAGAAGTATCCTTCAAAAGATTGTCTTGGGAGATGGTCATTCTGCTGAAATCAAGGAAACTCTTGCTGGTTGTCTTGCTCGGGCTTTACCTGGACTTTCTGCTGATCTTGGGCTGTCAACACCAATATCTGATCTTGAGAAAGGAATGGTATTGATTTTGAGCCTGTCATTTTGTTGTGAGACCGTCACGATTCATCTCATATGATTAAATTAGCAAAATTAAATATTGATTTAGGTCTAAGGACTCGGTTATGTATGCATGATATCAATTTCCTGATATCAATTTCCATGAGTAGTTTTTATCTCATTTCTGTCCTCTACTGCTACGATTATGTATGCATATGTACATTGTTCGATTTCTTTCCATTTGCTTAATATTTTAAGGCCATTCTTGTGCATTTGGGATGCCCTACATTTCAGTGTATGCTTTATTAATGCCATCTATATTATGAATGTAAGTACCCCCTGCTCATTTTCTACAGCATGACATGGAGAGAAAATGATATCTATGAAAAAAATGCTCATATTTTTTGTTGTGAGAGCTAACATATAGTATTCTTTTCTTGTATTACAAATTGCTCTACTTACCCAATATTAATTTTATTATGCATATTTTGAATGAAATAATTTCTTTTGTCTTTTGAATGGTGAATCATCACTAAGAAGTTCTTGTACAGGGGTGCTTGTTGGATACAATGTCTTTTACTGATGTGCTTCCAGCATTCAGAATGAAGCAGTGGCAAGTAATCGTACTTCTCTTCATCAATGCCCTCTCTGTATGTTGTTGAGCGATTATCTACCTAAATAAATAAGCAAATAACCGAACTCGTTTTACTTGCAAGTGCACAAAGTCAACAGTGTAGTATAGTGTGCAAAAGCAAGGTCATCTCCACAGGGATTGGTAAAGTTCGGTTTTTAGAATTAGTTTCTCTAAGTAAAAAGAAATAAAATAACTGTTGTGTGTGATTTGATAATAATAAAGACATAGGGCTTTGATATCCACCACTAGTCATACTTTCCCAATTGTATAATGTATCAGTGCACTAGCTTTGTTATGTATACCTACTAGTTGCCAACCTAAGGGCATGGTATCTACTCCTTAAGCTATTGATTTCCTTAAGCAACGAGTTAGGCATGGTATCTACTCTAACTCTTTTCTTTCTTAAGGGATTTAGCATGGTATCTACTTGAGTTGTTCCTTAAAAAAACATAAGTACTATGGAAATCGACAACCACATGAGACCTAGGGTATGGTATCTACTCCCAGTTTCCCATGTTGATTAAGCCGGGTATCCTGATAAGATATCCACTGTTACTAATGTTAGACCCAGGACTCGGTCATCCAAATTGATCTAACTAACAGGTCTATACCACATGCATACGCTGGCCATACACATACATATGAGGAACTTAAATAAGCACAGATATTAATCAAGTTAAGCAACATAATAAAGGCTATTGGCAAAGATTTATATATGCAAAAATATATGAGAAAGCATAACTAGGGCTTCAATCGAGCCCTATAAGAAAGTTAGTTACACATGTTGTCTAAAGTAAACATCATATATAAACTAAACATAAGGGAAGAATAAACCCGAGAGAAGAGGCATCAATTCTCTCCCAAAGCTTACAACTCCAAGTAAAAGCTAAGAGAAGTGTTCTCTAAGTTGTGGTCTCTGTTGTGTATGCTTTACAGGTGTATTTATAGGTATTTGAGAAGTCCTAAGAGGTGCAGGAAACCCTAAATTTCCTAAACCGACAAAAACTTTTTATTTCCAAAACAGGGTTCTGCAGTTTACTGTTTACGCCCGTATATGTGCGCTCGATCGCACACGTCTTGCGCTCGATCGCAATGCTGCGCTTGATCCCTCTTTTGTGCACACGATCGTAATGTGCGCTCGATCGCATTGCATATTGCGATCAATCACAGTTTTTCCAGAGACTGCTCCAGGGATTTCAGGCTTCTTCCTTTAAGTGCCAAAACTGCTTCTTTTTCTCCAAGACCCTATAAAAACATGTAAAACACAAAAATGAAGTAAAAGAGATAAAATTAACGTAATTAAGGACCTAACACATGTAAATAAAGGGGCTTAAATATGAATATTTAAGCACCTATCACACCCCTAAACTTACATATTGCTAGTCCCTTAGCAATATTAAATTAAAAACTAAAACGAAAAAACAGATAAATCAAATGTTCATGGTGTCCAACAAAAGTTTAGATCTTACAAAACTATGATGCGCATTCATGAGCATGCTTAACAGATATAAACATATTTTTGCAATGAATAAGAGTTTTGAACGCAAATCACTTTCATAAGGCAATTTAAGACATCACAAGCTCGACTTTGGTGTGTGGTGAACTAGTACACAAAAGATTGGGTTTCCAAGAAATTCAAACGTGTAGTGTTTCAATGACTCAAGATTCACCAAACTTCCTATTAGAGTCAACAAATATGGCATAGACTTTTATTTGTGAGATTTTTGCCAAGTTAGTTCCCTTAAGCTTTCTTGTTGACTCGCGTAACGAGCGTTTAGCCAATGACTCCCAAACCAGATGGTTTTAGGGCATTAGGTGTAAAGACACCCCTAAGGACTTACTAGCTCGAGTCAACGAGGCTACGAAACTAACTAGTTTTAATGCTACCACTTAGAATTTTCCACCTTTTGACGTGACACTCAATGCTTACTGAGGCAAGAGGGCCAGTTACTCAGCGGAAAGTTCTTTTTAATGATCACTTAGAATTTTTCACCTTTTGACATGACATTCAATGCTTACTGAGGCAAGAGGGCCAGTTACTCAGCAGAAGATTTGTTTTTATTGATCATTATGAGCATTTTTTCTTTTCTTTTTGAGTATTAATCAATCTTTTTTATTTTTATATGCCAAAATGTCAATCTAATAGGTCATCTAGTTCACAGTTGCGCAAAAGAAACATACCAATCCAAATAACATGTCATACCCCACATAATTATATGCTAATGTGCTCGTGATAGTTTAAGTTAAACTTGTGAATCCATAAATGTCTAAAAGGCAGTGATCTAGGTTCAAAACTTGATTATTGGCCTATATGTTCAAAGTTTTAAGCTAGCTGATGAAGTCGAATCATAAAGTTCTGTTTAGATCACAAAAAATTTATTGGACAGAATGAACATGTATTTATCTATGAAAATAACAACAAAAAAGAAAAATGTGGGACATAGTGAGTGTGTGAATGTGTCCCCATACCCCCAAACTTAAATTGCACATTGTCCCTAATGTGTGAATAGCATGGAAGGAGCTGACCTGAGAGATGGAGAACTGATGGATGGCATGGCTCGTAGCACGCCCCCAAATTTCAACTGGATGCACTCACGCTGTCCTTGAAAAAGAAAGAAAAACAAACATAAAATGGAAACACAAGTAATAATAAACAGATAGAAAAATAAACTAGGAAATACGAATAATAAAATGAAATAAACTAAGAAAAATGATATGCTTTGGAGTGCCTCCCATGAGCGCTAAGTTTAACATCTTCAGCCAGATGTGGTATTCTCTCACTGCTGATCATCAGGTGGTGCAGCCGAAGAGGTACCAGGTGTCAGAGGGAGGCGATCAAGAATGGCCTGCAGCATAGCCTCTTGTCGTGCTAACCGTGCCTCCAAACTATCCATGTGCTGATGCACGAGTGTGGTAGCAGCGGAGACCTCACCTCGAAAGGAGGACAGCTCAGTCAGAAAGTGCTGGGACTCGGTGGGTCCCATGTCCAAATGGTCCTCCTCACATACTGGGCTAATGACTGGGGTCTCGGTCTCCATGCGATCCGTCTCACTCTCTCAGCTGCTGGAGCGGGTGCCGGGAGTCCTCGTGGTATATGCGAGATGCTGTGTGTCCACTGAGCCTTCCCGAAGAAGGGATGCTCTCGCACTGGCCCGTCGCTGTGGGTCCCCTTAATCCCCTTCTTCTTGAGAATGGAGGAGAGTAGAAATAGGAAAGGGAGGCCCCAAGCATTGGCTGTGGTGGTCTGACAGCCATGTACATGGTCCCAAAATTTATGCAACTGGCTCCAAATGACAGCCGGGATGGAGTACCAGTGGCCTCTATGGAAGGCATATAAGGACTGGAGAAACTGGTCTTGCCGCTGTGTCTTATACCCCAATGGACACACATTACGCTGCAGGATCGTGTCGACAAGCCACAGTCGTGGAGGCAGCTTGGACCGGCTGGCCGCATTGTTATGCCTGTCGGCATACTGGCCAGCGCACATGTCTGTGATGATCTCAGCCAGGGCAAAGGACTCCGATTGCTCCTCGATATCTGTGTCCTCAAGAGGGGACTCGTCGGTGCAATGAAGAGCAGCGGCTATATCGGCACTAGTCACCTCGATGGGTTTGCCCCGGACTGAAGAAGTGAGAACTCCCGGTCTGCTGCAGTCAAATGATAGGCTCGCGTAAAACTGGACTACGAGCTGGGAGTAAGCAGTGGAACAGACCGGCTTAAACAGCCTCTTCAACCCTCGATGTCAGAATGCTTGGACGGCCCATTGAGTGGCGTCCATGTGTCGGAATATGTCATCGATGGCGAAGGTGATCTCGAATAAAAGCTCTCTTTGCTCTATGCTGGGCCGAGATGACGAGGCACGACTGCTGGATGCACCAGAAGTGGAAACAGATGGCCTAGACATGCTTTTTTGTAGTTTCTGCCTGATTTGCGATCGATCCTAAGGAGGTGCGCTCGATCGCACACTTGTTATGTGCTTGATCGCAAATGTCGTGCGCTCGATTGCACACGGTCAGGCTTTTCCTCGAACAGGTGGTGTGCACCAAAAGACCAATATATGGTATTGAGGATTTGAATGTGATCCCAACCTCCTACAAATAAGCAAGCACTCAATTACACACAAGAAAACATATATGTATAATGAATTGTAGAAATAAAATATTAAAATTCGTGTGTGTGTGCAAAGAGTACCTTGTGGATGTATGTAATGGGGAAGGGAGTACGGTGGTAATGGATGTTTGATGGTGAGGAAGGTGATGGTGATTGGTAGTGATGGCGAGTGGAGAGTGGTTGTGAAGTGGAAAGTGTGAGTGAGAACGGTTGAGTGTGAGGGATGCTGGCAGGAAGGTGCGAGTGATTTTTTAAAGTTTGGGGTGTGCGAGTGAATAGAGAGAGAGTGAGTGAGTGAATGAAGATTTTCAGATTTATAACTATTTCTGCCACGAGTGCGGTCGATCGCACGTGAGGTGCGCTCAATTGTACTTGTGTGCTCGAGCATATGAAAAGACACGCTCGATCGTACACATGCGCTCGATCGCATTGAATGATGCGATCGATCACAAGTAGTGTCCATGGGACAAAAGAAAAACTTACCTTTAGCTGAAAAATGATAAATTTGGAATGATACATCCTTACCATGTGTCAGTGGCCTCAGTACAACTAACTTCCATAGAGTTGCTTGGGCTGTATGAGTGATCGAAATGAATTTTTGCTCAAGCACTCTCGTGTTTTAGTGCTAGTTGGTTGGATGGAAGCACTTAGAACCCACATCAAGTGGTTCAAGTGCTTTTGATGGTTGCTTTATCTCCCATTTTGATGCCTGGTCAATAAGATAAGGAAAGGTAACATCAGTAAGTGCATGAGGTTCAATTTGAGTAACATACTTACTTGAAAACTTTGGTGTGTTTTTGAAAAGGTGCATAACTTTATTGACATCTTTAATCACATTGTCCTCTTCCGACCTAATGTCCACTCTTGTGTCCTTATGGTTAGGGATAGTCTCCAATTGAACAGTATGGTGGACCTGAGAAACTTCTATAATAATATCTTGCATGAAGCTTACATTAGAATATTCATTTTCCTCATTGACTGATTTTGATGTATTAAATATTTTAAATTCTATCTCCTCATTATTTACTTTCATAGTGACTACTCCCCTTTTTACACTAATGTTAGTATCAACGGTTATCATAAAGGGGCGTCCTAGGATAATGGGGAGAGGTGATGGTAAAGTACATTCTTCCATATCTAATACTACAAAATCAGCAGGTATAATGAATTTACCTACTCTTACCAACACGTCCTCAAGGATACCTCTCGGTCGTTTGATGTTGCGGTCAGCTAATTGTAAAATGACGAAGGTCAGTTGAAGCTCCCCCAAACCTAGTGTCTCGTATACACTGTATGGCAGCAGGTTGACACTAACTCCTAGATCCAATAGTGCATGCTCGAACAGTTGGTCACCTAACCTACAAGGAATAGTAAAACTACCTGGATCTTTTAGCTTAGGTGGTAATTTTCTTAAAAGTACAGCACTTACCTCTTCGGTTAAGGCTACCGTCTCATGCTCATGGAACTTTCTTTTGTTAGTGCAATAATCTTTTAAAAACTTAGCATATGCAGGTATTTGTTTGATTGCATCTAACAGAGGAATGTTAATTTCAACTTTCTGCAAAGTTTCAAAAATATCAATTAGTTTATTGTCTTTCTTTTTTACTAACCTTTGCGGGAAGGGTGGTGCATTCCACTTCTCTACTTCACTTACCCTTGTTGCTGATGGTGTCTCTTTGGATGCTGTTGCAGATTCATTGGACCCTATTACCTTACCATTTCTCAAGGTTGTCACAGCATTTAGTTGTTGATGCCCCTCAGGGTTGGGTAATGTTTGAGCTGGGAGCTCCTCTTGCTTTCTGTCACTAAGCTCTTTAGCTAGTTGTCCCATTTGTACCTCTAGTCTTTGAATTTCTTGCACATGTGCTGCAGTGGTTTGTTTTTGCTGAGTCATGAACTATTCTTGTGACGTCACCAGTTGTCTTACTAGACTTTCGAGGTCGTTCTTCTTTGGTTCGGGAGTAGTATGAGCAGTGGGATGGGGGTTTCGTTGCTGTCCTTGATTGTTCTGGTTGTTGCTCCACGAGAAATTTGGGTGGTTTTGCCATCCAGGGTTGTACATGTTGGCATATGGGTTGTTCTTCGGTGGATAGTTGTTAGGCCCCACGTAATTGGCTTGTTCTGGATCTATAGATGAGTACAAATGACACGTATCAGTATTATGGTCGTATTGAGAACAAATTGCACATACCTGGAGTGGGGTGGATGGTAGGTTGGATGAGGCATTTTGATTAGCCATGGCTTTTACCAATAAATCTATTTTCCTTTCCATCACTGCCATTTGAGGGGAAGATCTTCCATTTACATTTACCTCATACATACCCTTACCCTTGGTCACATGTCTACCTCGAGAGAAGAATTGTTGGGTGTGCTCGCTGAGGGTTTCGAAGAGCTCCATTGCTTCTTCGCTGCTTTTCTCCATCAGCACTCCTCCACAACTTAAATCAACAATGCTCTTATTAGTGTCGTTTAAACCTTCATAAAAGGCTTGTACCAGTTCATCATAAGGAAGGTTATGGTGTGGGCATTTGAGTAGCAAGTCGTTAAAGTGTCCCCATGCTTCGAAGAAGAGGTCTCCATCTTTTTGTTGGAAGGACTGGATCTCCTTCCTCATTTGCCTCGTCTTTTGGGCTGGGAAGAACTTTCTCAGGAACTTGCTTGCAAACTCCTCCCAAGTGTGGATGGAAACTGCAGGCAAAGAATTATACCATAGTTTAGCATTATCTTTTAAGGAAAAAGGGAACATAATTAACCTTATTCTTTCTTGGTCTAGGCCTTGTATGTGCTGGAACTTGCAGAGATCGAAAAATTCTCGGAGGTGCAAGTGTGGATCTTCGTTAGGAGTGCCTCTAAAATGAGTCAAAGCATTCAAGATTTGCGGAGATATGTAATAATTTCCCACCGCCTCAGGTTGATATGCAATGCATGATGGTTGATCAATGTTCCAAGGGATGAAGGAGTGCTTCATCGGTACTCGTGCAGGTGGTTGCTGGTTCTCGAGCTGTTCCGCCATTTGTGTTTCGATCTCGATGTCTTCTTCGTTCTCTTCGAAGTTATTCCTTAGCTTTTGTCGGATAGTTCGCTCAAGCTCAGGATCAAGGGGAAAGAATGTTGGATGTCGAGATCGCAGTCCGTGCATAAATCAGGAAAACTGGTTTCAGTGCAGCAATGTAACTTTGCTGCTCAGGTAACTCTCTGCCCTAAATGCGCTCGATCACACAGGAGGTTGCGATCGATCGCAAGTACCACAGAAAGTGTGATTTAGGGTTTACGTGCCTGAAACAGAAAATGAATTTGATTAGGTTTTGATAAAACAAAGATGGTAAAAATAAAGTAATAATAATAATGATTAAACGAAAGTAATCCTAAAAGGAACTTTTAGCGCAGTCCTTGGCAACGGCGCCAAAAACTTGTTGAGCGATTATCTACCTAAATAAATAAGCAAATAACCGAACTCGTTTTACTTGCAAGTGCACAAGGTCAACAGTGTAGTATAGTGTGCGAAAGCAAGGTCATCTCCACAGGGATTCGTAAAGTTCGGTTTTTAGAATTAGTTTCTCTAAGTAAAAAGAAATAAAATAACTGTTGTGTGTGATTTGATAATAATAAAGACATGGGGCTTTGATATCCACCACTAGTCATACTTTCCCAATTGTATAATGTATCAGTGCACTAGCCTTATTATGTATACCTACTGGTTACCAACCTAAGGGCACGGTATCTACTCCTTAAGCTATTGATTTACCTAAGCAACGAGTTAGGCATGGTATCTACTCTAACTCTTTTCTTCCTTAAGGGATTCAGCATGGTATCTGCTTGAGTTGTTCCTTAAGAAAACATAAATACTATGGAAATCGACAACCACATGAGACCTAGGGCATGGTATCTACTCCTAGTTTCCCATGTTGATTAACCCGGGTATCCGGATAAGATATCCCTTGTTACTAATGTTAGACCCAGGACTCGGTCATCCAAATTGATCTAACTAACACGTCCATACCACATGCATACACTGGTCATACACATACATATGAGGAACTTAAATAAGCACAGACATTAATCAAGTTAAGCAACATAATAAAGGCTATTGGCAAAGATTTATAAATGCATAAATATACGAGAAAGCATAACTAGGGCTTCAATCAAGCACTATAAGAAAGTTAGTTACACATGTTGTCTAAAGTAAACATCATAATAAACTAAACATAAGGGAAGAATAAACCCGAGAGAAGAGGCGTCAATTCTCTCTCAAAGCTTACAACTCCAAGTAAAAGCTAAGAAAAGTGTTCTCTAAGTTGTGGTCTCTGTTGTGTGTGCTTTACAGGTGTATTTATAGGTCTTTGAGAAGTCCTAGGAGGTGCAGGAAACCCTAAATTTCCTCAACCGACAAAAACTCTTTATTTCCAAAACAGGGTTCTACAGTTTACTGTTCACGCTCGTATATGTGCACTCGATCGCACACGTCTTGCGCTCGATCGTAGTGTTGCGCTCGATCCCTCTTCTGTGCGCACGATCGCAATGTGCGCTCGATCGCATTGCATATTGCGATTGATCACAGTTTGTCCAGAGACTGCTCTAGAGATTTCAGGCTTCTTCCTTTAAGTGCCAAAACTGCTTCTTTTTCTTCAAGACCCTATAAAAACATGTAAAACACAAAAATGGAGTAAAAGAGATAAAATTAACATAATTAAGGACCTAACTCCTTTTTTTTTTTGGATAACGGACCATTACGACCTTACATGACTAATGGGAGGATACTGCTTTACAAGGTGAGGCCATTATAACAATTAAGATAACTGGAGAGAGAGGAACAGACAAGAGAGAGGAACAGACAATTTTCTTTTTTATTTCAAAGTTCCTTAAATATCCTTAACTTAACTGATGTGACAATGGCAATTTTGGTCCAAGTAAATTTGGGCACAATGCTAACTTGTGTATGAAGTGTGACAAGTTAGCATTATATATACATATATGAAATAGGGTGGTTGTGTGATGCCGGCTCTGTGAATGATGAATTTTGGGCTTGGAGTGGGTTTCGGATTTCGAAGAGTCTTAAGAAAGCTTACTCTATCTTTTGATTAGTTTGGATTGAGAGGAATCGTAGAATTTTTAATGGGGTTGAGAAACCTCGTTTTGTAATTAGGGATCGATAGTTCAATGCTCTCTTTTTTTTGGGTCACAAGAAATTCTTTTATAAATGATTTAGATATAGTAGCTTTTATGGAGGCTCTCTCTTTTAAATAACCTTGTACATGAGTTGTACTCTTTTGGTGTGCTTTCTTTTAATATATTTTATTCACTTATAAAAAAAATATTATATTTGAATTTGTGTGCAAAATAATCACTTTTGAGTTCTGATGTTGACATGTTGGGATATTCACTGCTTCTTTGTGTTGGTGAAATAGGTGTTGAATGGTGCCCAAGTAAGTATGGAAGAGTACGAGATTATGAAGGATATTCTCATACCACTTGGCCGAGCACCTCATTTCTCTACACAGAGCGGGGCATAGCGGAGGATTAAATGTTTCTTTCATTCTAGTTAGTGTCATGGGTGTTTTCGTTGCCACTATGGGAGGAACTATTTTTTTCTTCTATTATTTGTATATTGTAGAGATCATCTTTGTTTTTTTTTCCCCATTTTTCTTTGGTTTTGGTTTGCAACACATTAAGTCCATTATCTTATAGCTTATTAGGTTGTCTGCATCATAAATTCAATTTCTTTTTGCAGCAGACAAGTTTGAGAAATTGTGTCAACGTAACTTGTTAGTTGTGGATACTACAAAGGTAGCTCAAGTAAACTTCTCCAGATCTCTTAGAGAAATGATTGTAATGCCTAAACGTTGTTAAAAATTGACTTTATAAATTGTACTCCACGGCTTGGGTTAACTTGCAGTTAAAACCCCACCGTTTGTAATTTTGTTGATTGGGGTCTTGATTTTATCGATTTAAAATAAATAAATCCTTTCAAATATATATTTTTAAAAAATGGTAATTTTCTATAATTAAAATTAACGTGTTCATTACCTCTAATTTTTGGGATCTAAAGTGCATTAAGCTAATAAAAGTGAATGGAAGTCCCTTTGATTTGATTAAAGCAGCAGGCAGACTGTCAAATTTTCTAACACCATTGACTAAATGGCTCCATTGTCTGCTACTCTGCTCCACTTTGAAGGGTATTAACATAATTTTCTGCTTATATTAGCTAAAGCGTTGGGTTATTCATATTCCAATCCAATGTTCGAATATTGGACTGTTGTCCTTTGACAATATGAGCACCAACCTTGTCAATGCCTATCTAAGTAGTCACCTTAACTAAATCTCATTTCGTTTTAGTGCCAAAATAGCTAGAAATATATATATATATATATATATATATATATATATATATATATATATATATATAGTCAAACCGAGCTTTTGAGCTGACAAATCGAATGTATCTCAAATTAATCTTGATTTGTTTAAGAGTTAACTTAAATTTAATTTGAAAGTCTTATTCAATCGAAAATTTAGAATCAAATTATTTAAGATAAAACGTGTCAATTTGTGAAATTATTTTCATAAAAAGTAACGTCTTTAAATTGTTGAGTCCGAATCACTCTCTTTATATTTAATTTATCTGTTTTTTAATATTTATTTTAAAAAAATGTTCTAAAAAAGAATTTTTTTTATTCTCGTGTGTTTGACAGAGGTGTTTTTTGATAAGGTAGATAAATGAAAAATAAAATAATAAAATAACTTTTTACCCTTATGAAAAAAAGTGAGATAAAAATGTAAATTATTTTTATTATTATATTTTTTATAATGTTAGTGAATATTAATATATGATACTAGATAAGATTAATTGATAATTTGATAATTTCTTATTTTTCACTCTCTAACCTTTTTAATTTTGAAAAATTATGTTTTGCACGAGAAAAATATAAATCATTTTAATTTTTTTATTTTTCTTTCAAACTAAACAAAAAAAAATTTTAATTCCACCAATTTTTTCCCTCCTGTTTTACTCATACCATACACGCTAAAAGTCAAAACTTAAAATAAAATAAACAAATAAAAAAAATTTCAATATTTTATCTTTTTTCTATTATATATTTATAACAAAAAACCCCACAATATTTTAGGTTACTCTTTGACTGTCACCATCGCATGATAGCACACACCACGTAAAAACAGCAGCCCCAAATTTAATAATTAAAAAAAGAAAAACAACAAAAACAAAAACAATAAAAGCCAAAAAACCTCCACATAACCCAGAAAAATGGATCTGTCAACCATTTCTCTCTCCTCCGTTTACGCAATTGCTTAATCATCTGATTGAACATTAAGCCACGTCGTTTTGAAAGGATCTCCTACTTCATCTTCATTTCCAGGTTTCTCTGGTTTGATCGGTACGGTTTTCATCTTCTATTTTTCTTCCTAATAATTTTTCTTTTAAAGTTTTTCTATTCTTTTTTATCCTGTGATATTTGTGACGGGTATTTGTTTTCAGTTTTTTTCTTATTTTTTTGGAGGGGGGTGGATCGGGTTTTGTTGGGTTGGATCTTCTGTGTGGTGTTGATATTGGATCTGTAGGGATTGAGTTCAGAGGGTTTTAGCTGTTTTTTTTCCTTTTTTAATGTGCAAAATTTCTGCTTAGTTTGGATTTTTTAAATGTTTTTTAGCTGAATTTGTATGTTTTGTCTGCAGATCTTTCATTTTATTTATATTGATATTCTCTCTCTCCCTCTCTCCGTTTGTATACATAAATTCTTATATACGTATCATTATACTTTGCTGTATGTGTGTAATCATGCTTTGTGTACTGGTACGCTTTATGTTTCTGTTACTGATATGATTTTGTTTGGTGGGTTGAAGAAAATAGCACAGATATCTACTTGTAGTTTTTCTTTTTAGCAAATTTTGTTGTTGGGTTTTCAAATTTATTTTTATAGTAAGTGAAATTGGAAAAAAGTTTTCCCTCGTATGGTTTAGCTTATGTATTTTTGTGGGATTATTTTTCAAGTAAATTTGACTGCAAATTCATGTAGTTTTTATATGAGATCAGAATTCAATCCGAAGTATTTAAAGTATTGTACTAGTGTTATTTGAATAGAAAGAGAAGAGGGTAAATGTTGAACAATTAGTGCCTGAGCTGATATTAAGTTATAATTAAATGATCATTTGTTAAATTTGAATTGTGCATTTAAAATGGTTTCGCAAAATTTTGGTGTAAATAACTTAGTGCACTAGGAAAGGGAAATTTGAATGAATAGAGATGATTTTAGTTGATAAGATAGATTCCAGATTTCTCTCATGTTTTCTTGATTTCACATGATCGTCACAACACAGTCAATGTGGATCATGGAGAATTGATAAAAAAAGAATATCATATATATTCTGTACTTCCTAATGTCTTAGTTGATAATGACTGCAGCTTAATGATCGGTTTTGTTGTGGTGGAAAAGTATCAATATTAGGACACTTTCTTGTCCTACAAATGGCTTCGGTGGGCGTGGTGCCTACTTCTGGTTTGAGAAATCCTAGCGGCCATGCTGCTGGTGTTGATAGGTTGCCTGAGGAGATGAATGACATGAAAATTAGGGATGATAAAGTATGTACGATACTTCCTAGTTACTTTTCCTACTCTTGCTCATCAATTTTGAAATATTTTACCATTCCATTAGTCACTTTTTATTTCTCTTGAATTTCTAGGAAATGGAAGCAACAATTGTCGATGGTAACGGGACAGAGACAGGTCATATAATAGTGACTACTATTGGTGGTAGAAATGGTCAACCAAAGCAGGTATGGCTGTTTGCTTTTTTCTTTAGATTATGATGGGTAGTTTTATTTTTTGTATGGGTGGTATCTAGTATTTGTGCTTATGAAACTTAAAATTGGGTGCCCTGTCATATCTGACAAGGCACACTGGTTTTATTTTTTTGAATGAAATGCTTGCTGGGACTAGGATTGGTTTTTGACTATCTATTTAGGGTAGCACATAAGTTGTGTTTATCACCAATTAAACTTGTTTCATTTTCTGCTGGCTATCCAACTAAAACAAGTATGGAATATTTGCAAATATTGGTATAGATTGTAGAATGTCCTCTTGGACGTGTTTATGTTTTGTTTTATATTCGTTGTCCCATTATTTTGCTTATAAATGATGTATCCCTGTCAGATATTTTATGGGTGCTTCCATATTGTAAATTTTCCTTAATACATCAACATCCAGTTGGTTTTAAAGTTCTCTCTCTTTCTCACTCTCTTATATCCACTGCTTTCCTCTAACACAATTATATCCATTAAAACATTCTAGACAATAAGCTACATGGCAGAGCGTGTTGTTGGACATGGATCATTTGGAGTTGTGTTCCAAGTAAGAACTTATGTTCTTTTTACTTTTTGAAATGACTGGGACAATGTGTTAATTCTTTTTCAAACCACTGACTATTTTTTTTTTTTTTTTGCATTTAGGCAAAGTGCTTAGAGACAGGTGAAACTGTTGCTATAAAGAAAGTTCTTCAAGACAAGAGGTACAAGAACCGTGAGCTGCAGACCATGCGTCTTCTTGACCATCCAAATGTTGTCTCTTTAAAGCATTGTTTCTTTTCAACAACTGAGAAGGATGAACTTTATCTTAACTTGGTACTCGAGTATGTCCCTGAAACTGTTCATCGTGTGATCAAACACTACAACAAGTTGAACCAAAGGATGCCGCTGATATATGTTAAACTTTACACATACCAGGTTGGTTTTGTTTATTTAAATTTGATTATTTGTCTGTTGCTTTAGCTGCAATGTGGAAAAGATAGTTCTTGTTCAATTCAAGATGATTTTATTCTTACTTTATTTCTCTTGGTCTGCTGTCATCATCCTTTAAGGGAAAAAAAGTTCTCTGCGCTTCTTGAAATGAAAAATAGTCTTTATGTAATGTTGGTAATGATATCTTCTTAAATGAAAGATTCATTTATTTAAGAACTAATCTTTATCTTGATAATCCTTGGCAGATTTTTAGGGCCTTGTCTTACATCCATCGCAGCATTGGAGTGTGTCACCGGGACATCAAACCTCAAAATATTTTGGTACGTGTGCATGTGTAAATTATGTCTGTGTTGGATAAGATTTAGATTGTGCTTGTTTTACCAACACTTCCTTTATGGATCTTTTGCTTTCAAAATATGTTTTTTAGCTCAGGGATGTCTCTTGGACATTCAGCTAGAGCAGTGTTTAAAATGTTATGCCTATCAAATAGATATGTTGATCTTCAATATTTCGAATTTCTGTCTATTTTACATCAATCAGTTTCCCTATGAATTTTTAACCTTTTGGATTGGATGGTAAACACCCCATTCTGGATACTTCTTTGATTTTCTTTTTTGGCACAGGTAAATCCACATACTCATCAGGTTAAATTATGTGACTTTGGAAGTGCAAAAGTCTTGGTATGTTTTTGTCTTTTTGTGCTACTGCTTTAAGCTATATTTGCTTTGATGTTGATTGGAAGGTTCAATCATTTTATTTTTTTTACTATTTGACAGGTAAAAGGGGAACCAAACATATCTTACATTTGCTCTAGATATTATAGAGCACCTGAACTTATATTTGGAGCAACTGAGTACACTGCAGCGATCGATATCTGGTCAGCAGGTTGTGTTCTTGCTGAGCTGCTGCTTGGAGAGGTAGGAAGTTTGTGCATATATGATTTGTTGCACTTCTGGCTATTTAGTGTCTGTAAGGTGATAAATATATTTCTATTTATGTCAGCCTTTGTTCCCTGGTGAGAGTGGAGTTGATCAACTAGTTGAGATTATCAAGGTAATTTTAATGTCTTAAAACTTCAACTAAGTAGTGCGACATTGTATTTCTTGTAGTATGCATTTTACAAGTTCTGACTGCTGGAATCATGATGTGCTCTATGCTGGTGTTGGATAATGCCTGTGATTTGGCATCTGCAGATCTTGCCATTATTGTTCTTATATTGATTGAGAAGATGCCCATATAGTGGATTGATGGATCCATAGTTGGGTTTGCATTAGTTTAATTGGGCTGATGACCATGCTTGTGTTATTGTATCAATAATGATAGCCTCTTTTGAGTTGTTGCCCACCATTCCCTATTTGAAGTTTTAGTACATCAACCAGTTCTTTTGATGCCTAATTCTGGATTGTTTTGTAGGTTTTGGGGACTCCAACGAGGGAGGAAATTAAATGCATGAACCCCAACTATACAGAATTTAAATTTCCTCAGATTAAAGCTCACCCGTGGCATAAGGTATTGGAAATGATATAGGAGTAATGAATATGTTGTGGTTTGTTTGTCATTATAATATTGGAAATAATGTACTGAATATGTTCTGGTTTGTTGTCATAATAATATTCGTTTCCTTTCTCATTACTAGATATTCCACAAGCGTATGCCTCCTGAAGCTGTTGATTTGGTCTCCAGGCTACTGCAATACTCTCCCAACCTACGGTGTACTGCTGTGAGTATATTTAACTTACCTTCTGTTATTTATCCTTCTGTCCTGACAGGTTTTTCCTGTTAAACATGTCCAAGACCTTTATGTGAGGAACTCCATGCATGGGATGTATTTACCTGGAAAACAAGTAAATGTCCCATTAACTAGTGGAAGAGGGAGAAAGGGAGTGTGCGCCTGTAACCTGCTCGTTCTGGGCATGTTTAACAAATATCTCAGTAATTTTATGCTTTAGAAGTAGTCTATCTGTAGAGGTCCCTCCAACTCTTTTCCCTTGGTGATTTTTGGAAGATTCAGAGAATTTTGGTAGTCATACATGCATCTCTCAATCTTTTTGGTGACAACACTTGAACTAATTATGGCTCTATGTTTCAGTTTGTCTTTGTTTTCCTTCATGCTTCTCATTTTGTAAGTTTGCGTCCCGTTACTTGCATTCCAGCTAGATGCCTTAATCCATCCCTTCTTTGATGAGCTACGTGATGCAAACACCCGCTTGCCAAATGGACGTTTCCTTCCGCCACTTCTCAACTTCAAATCTCATGGTATGGAATTATTTTCTAAACAGTTTCTTTCTTTTGAACTTTGTGATCGCTATGGGAAATTGTAACTGATTGTTGCTAATATTGCTGTTGCTGCTGCTGTCAACCAGAACTGAAGGGGGTGCCAGTAGAGATTTTGGCGAAATTGATACCGGAGCATGCAAGGAAGCAATGTGCCTTTCTTGGCTTGTGATTTGATGTGAAATGTAACAAAGGAACAAACTTTATTCCAGTATGAAACCTATGTTTGTTCCCTCTATCTATGATATTTTATTTTCTTTTATGTTTCCTTGTTATTATGTAAAATCAGATTTAGAGACATGCTACGTAATATTTGCCAAAACGTTGATGGTACCCTTCTACTATATAATATTACAACAGCTTGTAACATCCTTAGCAGACAGACATGTCATGTTTAGTGTTTTCTGTATTGGTATTCCTTGAAGACAGAAGATCAATGTTTATCTAATCTAAATATATTTAGCTTTATTTGGATATGTATGTAGCTTAATAATGTTTGAATGGTGCTCTCTTAACTTTGCAAGGTGCTGCTGCTTGGGATTTCAAGTGTGATCTTCTGCTTCTCCTTATGTCTATGGCTATGGTGCTCAGAGGAACAGGAAATAGTAGCCCTTGTCTTGGACGGAATGTCCTAAATTAGAACATTAGTGAATTTTTAAGTATCAATTTCAAGTGTGATCTTCTGCTTCTCCTAATGTCTATGGCTATGGTGCTCAGAGGAAGAGGAAGACTGAAATTACAAGTGTTGAATTAGACAAATTTAAAGCCATTTTATTAATATTACAATTTAAATTTAAATTTAATATATGCATATAACAATTTTTTTTCAAAATATTCGTTCTCTCTTTTATGTCAAGCCTTCATTACACATCCTTCTTGGATCTTTTTTTGATAAAAATCCTCTCCCCAGAATTGCCGGTATGGGAATTAGATCTCAAGATCTCAAAATATCTAAATAATTAGACTTGGAATAATGATCAACGAGTTAAAACTCTCGGTTCTTATTTTTCATTTTTTTATAAAAAAATAATTAATAATTTTAAAAATTAATTATATATATATATATATATTTTGTTTTTAAATTATGACTCGAGTTTCATTAAGACTTTTTTTGGATTGTGTTAATTTTAACTTTCAACCTTTCAAACATTTTAATGTAAGCCTTTGATTAAAGTTGCTAGTTGGGCCAACGATAGAATTACATGATTTATGTTTCAAAAGTTAAAATTGATATAAATGAGACAAGATAAATAAAAAAGAAATTCAACCAATTATTTAGGGATCAAAATGAAATTAACCATAATTTTGTATATTACAAATTTTACTTTGCTGCATGGTATAGTCGTGAACTTATTTTTTGACCCATAAAATTCAAAATATTCGCCAATATGGGCAAATAAAATTAACATATTTTGATTTGGTGGAAAGAAATACAGTAAGTAAGGGGAGACAAAGCTTTGTGTGCGCACGAGAGAGAGCGAAAATGCCGTTGGGGAAGTATTACTGTGACTACTGCGACAAGGAATTCCAAGACACAGCTACAGCCCGAAAACGCCATCTCCACGGCATCCAACACCTCCGTGCCAAAGCTCTTTGGTATGATTCCCTCAACAAAGGTACTTTCACTTTGCCTATACTTACATCTATACTTACACACACATACATATCAATTTATTGTGCTTGTGGGTTTTTGATTTTCCAATAAAACAGATTCCAATCACACTCCCACCGACGTGCTCCCAAAAAGAGTTTGCAACCGCTTTGTCAAAACGGTATCGTATCTCTCCTTCTCCTCCTCTTTATTCTGGTTCTACTAAATGATTTATTTTGTGAACTAAACGAAGTATTCATTGTTTCATTATATATTGGGTTAAAAAAGGGACGGAATAGGATATAGGATTAAATTCAGCTGACAATAGGATATAATGAGGATTACGATTATTATTGTATATTATTGTTTTTCTTTTGCATGATTTGTAGGGGTTTTGCCGATATGGGGATTCCTGTAAATACGTTCATCCAAAGAACAATCCAACGAACGCCAATGCTCAAGGTTTGGTAGCTAAATTTGGCTAGCTCTACCTTTTATTTTATCCGGGTCTCATTTTAATTCTTTTAAAAGAGAAACTTTGAATTGGGTTTTTATATTATTTGTTTATTTCATTGATAAAAACTTACTTGAGCTAACATTGATTTTTGACTATTTTAACAATAAAACATTGCAACAGTGGAGAAACGTTGACATTTTAGAGTTATCTATGATTTTTCTTTTTTCTTTTTTCTTTTCAAATAATTTGAGAATAGTAACATGTCTTTACTGTCTAATCTGATTCTACATTCAACCGCAGGCTTCACTGATGACATTCAGTCACAAATAATGCCTGGTAATCGATTAGTTGGAGGAAGCTCTTCACATGGTAGATTTTGTTGTTGCCTTTTTTAAAAGTGTTTCTGTTTGCTGTTATACACTTTCTCTGTTTCAAGAGACCATTTTTGGGAAATCTTTATGCTTGATTTGGCCCAAGGACCAAAAGTATAGTATTTTTATTTACTAAATGTTAACATGTGTGTCTCAAAATTCATTATGTTGATATAATGTAGTTCTAAATGTTTGGATATTCTAATTCATCTGCTTACCTTTTTTTTGGTCATGGTGTTTTGACAGGTGATGTAGTCAAAGATAGCATGGGAATGTCATGGGGCAATCTACCTCCATCGCTGAAGCCTCCTCCAGAGGGTGGATACCCACCACTTCCCTTTGTGGATTGGGGATAGGTCCTCTTTTACATTTAGACACTTTGTTTGTCATGTTTGTATTTTTGGTCCTTCTGTATCTGTGGCATATATCATTCAAGAATTCACATATTGGCATGATTTCTTTTAATGTTAAGATATGGATTGTGATATGCAAGTTCTGCCTATATTCCTTATCAAATGGAATTGGTGTCTCTTATGTAGATTGCCTTTGTGTGTCACTGGTTGATGTTTCTTCATATGACAATTTGACTCTGATGGTGGATATAATAATCTTTGTGCTAGAATATGCATATAATCTAAATTCTATTAGGGTCCTACCAGAGGATAGATAGATGTATTTAATCCTCTTTTTTGTTGCAATTTACAAAACAATTTAAAGGAAGGAAAAGTTAGTAGACATCTGTACATGACTAATTGACTACATTTTAGAGCTCAACTTATAGAAATATTATGTTACGATTGTCATAATTCAGACCGAAGCACATCCTAGCTAAATGAAGTTGAAGTGATAACAATTATTGAATCTGGCTTAGGTTTGCTTGGTCTGAATGCTTCTTTGTGGTTTACACCTTCCAAATTTTTGCTTGTGCACTTGCTCGGTCAATAATCTTCCAGTACTGCTTTTTAAGATCATATGATCAGCTGTACACATGAGGGTGAAAGAAATATGCTTTAGCAGATCGAAGAGGACAAAGTTAAGGCTGGAAAAGAAATGCACATTGTAGACAATACTATGATATCGCTGTAGCATTTCTTCTTTCTCAACCTTCCAGTTTTGCTATATTAGATAAAAAAATCATTCTATACATGAGGGGTTGAACCATGCTTTAGCACAACAAAAGATATGAAGGTGAGGCTTGCAAATAAATACATGTTATAGACAATATAATGTGTCTGTAACAATCCTCTCCTTTCTCACACTTCCAGTTCCAGTCCACTTCATGATATCATAAAGTCGTTCTATACATTTGGGGGTGAATTGTGCTTCAGCACAATGAAAAAGAGAAAAGCAAGGCTGGCAAACAAAATACACATTGCAGACAATACGAGTATGTCTTTATCAATTCTTTCATAGTCCAGGCTTCTCAATGTTGATACTCTATCCCACACATAAGTACCGTCAGGCAACTGTGGGCACCTGCAATCTGATCTACAATCTTTTTTGTCACAGTAAAAGCTGATGGAGGTCATTGCATTCATTGCATATTGGAATGGATTGCTCCAATACATCCATCGATAGAACCTTATGTCGGATAGCACAACCACCACTCCAGAAGCGGACACCCATAGTGACGTCACAATTGATACACCAAATGCAGCTAGTGTGGGCACTGGTGCTATGAATGTGATCATCATTCCGAAATATGTTACACACAATGTGAATATGAAGAGAACTAACCAATACATGAGGAAATCTGCAACTGATCCTGTTCCTATTGCTGCCATGCCATTCCCAATCCCTACAACTGCAAGTGTTGCGAGGAAAAAATAAGGAATCTCACCCACTGCCCATGAGACTGGATAAAAGATTGGATGATACATTCCAGCCCTTCTCTCTCGAAAGTACACCAACCTGTCTGTGCCAATCTGTGGAACAATATTGTTAGCTGAGATCACCCCTACGAGTATTACTTGCATGTATATGTAAAGCATACGTGAAGTCACACCGTATGTGTCATTGTATTCAATTTGAAAGTACAGGGAACCCATCAGAAGGCCAATCATTATGCATCCTGTAAGCCTACTGTAAGTATATTGCACATTTCTCCATAAGAATCTTTGTGTTCTTAGTAGTACCAAAATGGCTTGTCTTAAATATGGAGTTGGATATTTGCCATGTAGATCCTTTAATGCTCTGTTTTTGGTGAACTTCTTTATATTGCAGATTTCATTATCGTTGGTCTCCTTCAATGAGCTGGCATGGTAAATCTCAGCAAAATTTTGTGATGGTGTTACCCTCTTCTTTATTCCTAGGCCAAGACTCTCCAAGACATAGCTTACTGGACTTTCCTGTCTGGTATATTGAGGAGCCTTTGAGATTGATATGAAATACTTTAGCAATTCACTGCAGTCACACCCTACTGGCCCAAAATATGCTTGATGCCCATCGTGTGTTAAAATGAGAGCCAAGTCAAAGAAGGATAGAGTACGTACACTAGGGTGTTTTAGAGAGGCAATAATGACCTGCCCTGAGTTTGACACATGGGAGAGAATATTGAGGATCGTGGAAGTTCCCACAGAATCAAGACCAGATATTGGATCTTCAAGAAGGAGAATACTTGGGTTTGCAGCCAGTTCAACGGCAATGGTAATCTTTTTGGCTATTTCAAATGTCTTTCCAGTGGCATCACGAAGGGAACCGACGAGTTGGTTGGAGTAAGGTAGTAAGCCGAGTTGGTTGAGGACTAGCTCGACATGTATGTGACGGCTCATGGGGGTAATGTCTTGTCCTAAACGGAGTGCAGCACTAAATTGAAGGGATTCACGTATCGAGAGGTAAGGTTGGTGGGCATCAAGCTCCTCAACATAGCCTACTAGTCTAGAAAATGTAGCATTTGTTCTGAAGCCATTTGCCCAGAGGTTGCCGCTGAGGCTGCCAATGGAAGGCACCCTCCCAGCCAAGCATTTGAGGAGCGTGGGCTTGCTTGTATTTGAACCACCTAATAAAGCTAGCATGTGCTGTGGTCTAGCATACCCTGTAATGTGGCTGAAAACTGGTGTACTTCCTTTCGGTCCTTCAGTGTACCTGGTGCATAGTTAACATGGTGTAAAGATATATCATTGGGGATAAAAGAACCACTGGCCTAGTTTTCTTCCTAAAGTGGTTTACTTGGTCTGTAATTTTCTCCAGATAATTCTTTATAAAAAAAAATCTCCAGATAATTTTCTGGAATGGTTGTGTTTTCAAGGTATAGGAGAACATACCTTGTGAATGACATATCTTCAAATATGAGAGTCACTGGCTCTACTGGAATTCCTAGCTCATTCAATTTCAGATCAATACGGGATTCCTCAATCCGCTTCTCAATTCCATCATTGTCCATCTTTATGCCATTGCTTAACCATGAATTTTGTTGTTCAGAATATGTTGAACCACCAAAATCGTCAGAATGTTCACTGAAACTGTTGGTGGACTGAAATTCACTTTCCGTGTCTTCATTATAGTGTCTGATCACAGGGGTCTTATTGAGATTCGGCAATGACTGATTTGTTCTTGTGAATTCTATGTTCTTTAGCCCCAACAATGCCAAGAAGTTGGCTAGTAATATCCATCCCAGGAGAATGGCATATGGCAGCCAGGGTCTCTTAGCATCCTCAGCAAGCTCATAAAAGTTCAGGTAAGCTTCACCAATGGTCATTGATGGGAACTGGTTACAGAAAGGAAGTTTGCCAATGTAGTTGGAGCAGGAGTCTTTGTAGCCCTTACTGAATTGGAGTTTGCAAAATAAGACGTTAGCCCAATGAATCGGGTTCATGTAGGTGAGCCATTTCCAGTAAACTGGGATATTTGATGGATAAATCACAAAGCCACTGAAGAGCAGAAAGATTGATACTAGCAAACCTGCGAGAAGCAAGCAAAACCGACAGTTTTAGTCAATCGCATATTCAACGCAAAACTGGGTATACCAGACGCAAGATTGATTATGAATGATTTTTCAATATGGGGTGCCTTGTATGTCTGCTTGGTTAAAGTAGTATTGTGGTAATTAATAATGGTTACAACTTTGGGGGAGCACGAAATTGAAGATAAAATTTACAAGGGAAAATGTGCATCTCTAGTGTATTTCTGAGGATACGTATATAATAGAGGCTATTTATTCAAGCAGCTAGTGCTAGACTAGAATGCCTGAAATGTAAAATCATGGTATAGACTTTTGCCCAGAGAAGCTGTGTACCTGCCAAAGCGTTCCCAACTTCAGGAATTGAAGAGATGGTGCTGAGAAAGAAGAAGACTGATGAACCAAAGTATGCCACTAGGAATAAGAGAACCAGGTACTCGAGGAATGGGCTCCCATCTCTTTCTAGTGATAGCCCAACTAGAAAATAAACACAGAGAGTATATGCCAGTGCCTGCAAGATTTACTGTACGTTTGAGTTGCGTGACAGAAATTGTTATATCCACAGAGGAAAAAAATTGAGAAGAGTACTTCTATGAGGGTCTGTGGAAGATTGACTGTGCAATGAGCAACTATGTACGAAGAAGCTCTGAAGAATCTTTGTGCCCTGTGCTTGTAAAAGATTGGTCTCTGAAGCATGTAGAGAGGAAGCTGTATGAGATTTATAAGCATTATGCTCATGGTGGACACAAAGCCAAGGGCCCTCACTGAATTCATTTTCTGTTGGTTGTATTGGCCACCGAGTTTGTAGAACAGTGATCCCGCAAAGATGCCAAGAACAATTGCCTGCAAATTTCATGGATCAATTTAATTACTAGCATGGCATATTTCTTATGGGAATTTTTCCTTCTGCATGGCTGTTTTATGGATGCAATACTCTAAATCAATACAGATAGCTGAAATCAACATGGTCATATTATTCCGGTCATCTATGTTAGCTCACAAATTTCCGTAGATAGGACTGACCTGGAATAGCCTTAATTTGATCAAAGCATGAAGCCTTTTGGTGATCCTGATTTGCCTGTTGATGAGAGTCTTGGTAGATTTCCACCATGATTGAACAAAGGGCCTCTGGAACTGCTCCCATTGAGCTTGGTATTCATCTTCCTGTATAACATAAAACCTTTCAGTTATATTTAACAAATTTTTACCTATTATTCTGAAATTATACATCAGGCCACTGCATATCCTGTTAGATTTGAGAGAAAGTGCCTAGTAGCTCATCCTCTTCCGCCTTTTTGGTTCAATAATTTTCTTGTACCTCTTCTTTGTAGTGCTCGACTTGGAGACGAATGTGGTCTCGTGCCTGCTTCAACGTTGAGTACACATATGAAGCACGCTCATGCTGGATCTTTTGGGACCCCACAGAAAGGTATTGCATTTCTTCATTGTTTATAGATATTGCTCTGACCAAATCTCCAATTTGAACTCTTCCTGTACTTTCAATTCCTCCTGAGTGCCCTACTTTGGTAGAGAGCTTGGCTACCACCAATTCTGCAATCAATCAGTTCATAAATCTGGTTCATCTTAATGGTTATAGTTGAAAAACCCTGGGGTATTCCCAACAACTCAGGCTTCTTTTCTTGACCTATGGTTTAGATATGATGTTACATTGGTCCGGAAGGACCTTCCACTGGTAGAATTACTTACCTGTTTCTCTTCTAGACTGGACATCAACTGCAGAGTGGTACTTGGATGGCGTTTTAAGGAACAACCCAAGCCCAGACTCGCATTTTACCCAATAGGTGTGCTTCACATGATCTGCATCAACAATTCTCATTACATCTTTGTAGTGATCTGAAGCCCTGTAACACGCAACAAGCTCATCAAGGATTAAGGGCGTTGTTCCTGGTGCCATATACCGGGAACCAGCTCCAGCTACAATGTCTTCAAGAAATTCACTGGACTCCATGTATGAGGGCTTAAGGTACCTGGATACATAACCCATTGACTCTGGTTCATATGTTGAATATAGTCTTTTTATTAAAAAAAGAAATGCATGTGTAAGCAGGCATTCCTATCACTGCCGTTATTACCATACAACCATGTACTAACCCGAGGCTGGCAAAGTAAGGGATGGCATCCTGACGAGGACCTTGAAACACAATGCGGCCATTGCCAAGTAATATGATCCTATCAAAAAGATCAAACACTTCCTGTGAAAGCTGAGTAAGTGACATGATTGCAGAAGACTGCTGAATCCTGCTAATGGTTCTTATGGTGTCCACGAGATCATATGTAGCTGCTAGATCAAACCCAGAAAATGGTTGATCATAAAGTAAGACCGAATATGTTCCAAGTGCTAATTCTGCTGTTGTGAGCTTCTGGCGATCAATGTCTGAGATTTCTTCTCCGGCGAGTTTGTGTTCTAATTTTTTCAAGTTCAAAATTTCTAATACATACTCTAGAAATGGATCTTGGCCCTCCACGAGTGCATGGGCAAAGAATTTTCTCATCTGAGGAGTGAAGTTCTCTAGCCGAAGACCTTGAGTACAGTCCCTTGCAAATTCAAGTGTCTCTCGAACTGACAAAAAGGGTATGTGTCTGCAACTTAAAATTGAAATTAGATTAATAATCTGGATCTTTAGTTTCATCATGTTCTGTGCAACTCTTGAACCCATCAAACACTTGATTTAACTTGCAAGAGTGGCCATGTTGAGACCATTCAAGTTAATGAAAATTTCACTTGTTTTATTTGTGATTCCTTTTGGTAATTATCTGCAAAACTTGTCTGTAAATAGTATTATATATCAAAGAAAGGAAGTGAATTGGATCGTTGTTAAAGTCTGGTTAAGTGTCCCTGCATTTTGTTCTTATAGGAACTCATATTTTGGCTCAGGTTACAAAGAACTTACTTATTAAGCTGGCCGGTAGCATATGCAATGAGTCTACTAAGACAAATTTCGGAGGCATATTTGTCGTTGTAGAAGACTGTTCCTTCCAAGGTTGAGTTCCTAGTTACTTTGATCCTCCCCGCCAGAACTTCAAGGAGAGTACTCTTTCCACTTCCTGTAAATTTTGATTCATTAGTTATTTGATTGACAAAAGGGATTTATATAACTGTATACAACTACTAATTATTTTTTTCATGGGAGTTACTCTGAACACAAATGGTTTATTTTTATCCGAATTATTAGTGTTTAAACTCATTATATAATTATTTCAACACCTGGTGGCCCAAGTAAAAGAGTCATTGATCCAGGCATAATGTATCCATCTACCCCTTTCAGAATCTGCAACCATGTTGAATTCTTGCTTTGAAGAAGAGTCTTGAATGGCCCAACAAAACACCCTACCACTTTATTTCCAAATGTTTCATATCCATCATCAGAGATTTCAAACTTCTTTGAGTATTTTATGCCGGAAAATCTAACTACCTGCAAAATGTATCAAATATTATTTAGAAGATTATTAATTGTGCTATTGAGATATCTAGGGTCTGGTTATATTGCCCAAGAATAGCTTTTGGCGCTGCTTATAAGGAGCACTTATTACATGCTCTCTAGGTTATTGTATTGCTATATGGCTATATGAGATCTTGGTCACTACGGTAATACCATGGGCCCTGCAAGGCTGCAATTGCATCTAGAATTAAGCTTTGGTCATTACATTTATCTGAATATCTGATAGGTCTGAACTTGGACATGGAAGACTAGAAATGTTCATGGCCTAGGTGTTCTTTATTCGGTTTCTGGGTTTTGCAAGAGCAAGAAGAGTCTAGGTATTCTTTTTATTATTTTCCATTTATTCAATATATGGTGATAACGATAACATGTATTGTGTTTTTTATATACAAAAAGAAAACATGTCTCCTAAAATAATGTTATCATCATCACTGTTGTATTAATACTTGTTGAGATATTTGATATTCATTTTTTTCAATGTCTTTTGAAAATGTTCATGACACAAGTGTATTCCTGGAATCTTTTCAAGAGGTAAAGGTGTATAGCACTTGCGTGAATCTAGTTGACATTTTGAAAAGGATGGCTAAAAGACTGGGAGACAATTTAACTTATGTTTATGAGCCATCAAAGTTTTGATTTATTTATTAGAAAAAATCAAATATAAACAAAATTCAGATACTAGGCGTCATAAGACGAACTGTCACAATCAAAATCTAGATGAGACAAAAGCAGAAGCTCCAGCCAAGCTTGAAAAAAGATTCCCATATATTCTCTACTCTTTGTAAATTCCTGTATGTACTTTTGCTCAGTCATGATTCATTGGAATACAACTGATTTAGCTCTTGAAATATCATGATTTAAGGGCATTAATAAGCAATATTACTTACAAAGTACATGATTAAAATTTAAATAAATGCATGCAAAATGACTGAGTCACTGACTGACCCTATTTTAATGCTCTGTGCACTGTGAAGGGTTACCCCTGCAAGGTAAGTGACAATTCATAAATGATACTTTCTTATTGCATCATTTTCTTAAAGAATGAAAAGAAGTAGGAGGATTGAAACCAAATCTAAAAAAATATATACCTGTTGAGGAATAGGAGGTGTGATTCTTGCCATGTCTCGTAGATAACTAACAAAACCATCCTTCAACAAATAATCCATCCCCAGAAGTTCCTCATTCTTCTTCCTAATAACCCCATTATCAACAACTCCCTCTTCCTTTTCCTTTATTTCCTCTATCTCACTACTCTCCTCTCTATCCAATGCTTTGTCAGCCTCTTCTCCCAATCCATGCCTCTTCATACTCTTAAACATCCTCAGTGCGACATTCCTAGCTGTCTCCGGTGAGGCATTCTCTATTCTACGCCGAACATCCGGTGATGACCCAACAGACAAAACTGGCGCTTTGGCAAGATTTACTTCACTTGGTGTCATTGGTCTTGTTGCAATGGTATTTTTTTTTTCTATCGATATAACTTACACCCCTAGAACCCCTGTTCTTTATAGATGCTTATAGATCAGAGGAGCTAGAAGAACTTGTTGGCACTAAAGAGATGGTAAGATGGTGATATTCAAGACTTACAAGAGCTATATATATATCGTTCATGCATGGTTTTTAATATTGCAACTAACTTTAGAAAATGTTGTTTTATTTTTAGGTTTTGTTAATGAAGTTGAAGAGAGAAGGGGAGGAAAAGAGGCTCAGGCGGCTGGTGAATCGACACGTGGAAGATGGATATTGAATCATGAATGATGACAAAGCGTTGTTGATGGAGGCAACTGATTCATTATATATTGCTTAAATCACTATGACAAATGTCTGTTGGATATATTCAACTCTAATGAATTTGCTTCCAGTCTTTATCTTTGGTGATATTTCTGTACATATTTGTTTAACCAAATATTCAGATTCAATAATAATAAATTAACTACTTACCAATACCACTTGAGTAGTAATTTTGCTTCCAATCTTCTTTACACGTCTTCTTTGCCCACATTTAGAGCAGTAAGTTGTTACTTAGCCAATAGAGCCCAAAATAACCACTAGTAGTACTTTTTATTGTGTAATATCTAAAATGGGGGCCAAATTACACAAGTTTTGCTGATTTTTACCACTACCCTGTAATTCCTTCAAACTTTATTTACTTGAATCAATAATCAATGAGTTAATCGCTGCTGATTGAAAATAATCGAGTTTTACTCCATTATTATAATGTCAATTATGATCGATCACTTGAAAATAATCACCAAAAATGTAATATCCTCAAAAGATAACCTTAGTTGTGATTAATCACTTGCAAGTTGCTTCTAGTGCTCAATGCTCAATGTGGTCACATATGCAGCTTTTTTTTTTTTTAGTCACATAAAACTTTCAACTTCCCTAAACGTGGGGGATGAAAGTGGGTACCTCGCCTTCTTTACATGCTTTACTCATATCTAGTTGAAAAACGAGTGTAAAGATACAAGTTGGATTCTTTGAATTTCAAAAGTTTGGCTACACCTAGTGAAAATTAAGGCCTGGCCTAGGATAGTGAAAGACTTAATTTTGTAGAGCTGCTATATACAGGACACAAATGGCTCTATCCACGGTCAAAAGACATTTTTATCCCAAGTAAGAAGCTGTTTTAGATGAAATTAAATGAGGACAAAAAAGACTTTTTATTGTCTTTCGCCTTGGATCCAGTCACATATTCCCGGCCTTAATTTGTTTCTATAAGTTGAAGACATTGTTCACTCCATTTGATCCTTCCTCAGTAACAAAACAATGGCATTCTCTCAACAAGTCTTCCTTTTGCTTTTCATTATCTCCTCATTCTTCTTTCTTGTTACCATTCAAAGTAGAATACTTCTTCATGGAAATAATAACCACACAAAAGATGAAAATTTATACATTTTGTCTCAAATTTCACTACCACCTTCCCCTGCACCTGAGGCTGTAGCTAGTCCAAGTAGTTATAATGCAATATTCCCCGATAATCCTACCGTGATTTTTATCAACGTAACATCATTTGGTGCTGTTGGTGATGGTGTCACAGATGATACTTCAGCTTTCAAGATGGCTTGGGATACTGCTTGCATGATTGAATCCGGGATTCTCCTTGTTCCTAAGGGTTTTTCCTTCATGATACATCCTACCATTTTCACTGGACCCTGTAAAACTGGCTTTGTTTTTCAGGTAATTTTTAATATATTTGGATTCTGGAAATTAAATTCTAGAAAAAAAGAAAAACGAAAATTTTCATTTGAAACTCATTCTTTCAACTTGTTTTTTTGTTGGATATGTTAAGATTGATGGAACTATAATGCCACCTGATGGACCTGATTCATGGCCACGAAATGACAGTAAACGACAATGGCTAGTTTTCTATAGAATTGATGGAATGTCAATGCGAGGACATGGTGTTATAGATGGCAGAGGAGAGAAATGGTGGAATTTGCCTTGCAAACCTCACAAGGGAGTTAATGGAACAACATTGCCAGGTCCTTGTGATAGTCCTGTTGTAAGTACACAATTAAGACTTTTTGCAAAAAGCTTTGTTTTTCCTTTTTTTTTATAAAAAGTTCATATTTTTAATTTGTAAAATGTAGGCAATAAGATTTTTCATGAGCTCCAATTTGACCATCCAAGGGCTTAAAGTGAAGAACAGCCCTCAGTTTCATTTCAAGTTCGATGGTTGCTATAACGTTAACGTAGAATCGATAGACATTAAAGCACCTGCACTAAGTCCCAACACAGATGGAATTCACATAGAGAACACAAAAAATGTGAAAATATATAATTCAATCATATCGAACGGTAATTCTACAATCTCAAAATTTTATTAATTTCTTCATCATCTCTTAATTAATTTCTTGTATTTCTTTTCCTGCAGGGGATGACTGTGTATCAATTGGAACAGGTTGTTATAATGTGGATATACAGAACATAACATGCGGTCCAAGTCATGGAATAAGGTACACTAATTTGTACTTGTTGCCTGATTTCATACTCCGTATTCAATTCTTGACTAAGTTGGAAGAAAGTTTGGACTATAGATGGAGGGCTAAGTCCCCTAATTTCAAAAAAAATTTAGGGTCCCTTTCCCTTATGCTGGACCAAGGCTTTTAATGCTTAAATGCATTGGTAATATCGATCTTTATTTGAACCTTAACTTAATGGAATTTACTAGCAAATCTTTTGATCAAGCTAAGAGACAATGCATAAATAAAAAAGCTAACTACTATTAGAGGTTATACTAGGATTAGGCTATGTTAGTTAAACTAAAACTAGTTCCAATGTTTTTCAGTAAAATTGAAGAAAAAAAAGTGAGAAATGATATTAATTAAAATGTGAAAATGAAAACAGTTTTCATTCTCCGAAAATAAAAAATATAAAACATTTTTCAAAACTAGACACAGACTTAAGCCCTCTATCAATTGTTGCAGCATTGGCAGCCTTGGCGACCGCAATTCTCACGCCTGTGTTTCCAACATAACGGTAAGAAACTCAGTCATCAAGAATTCAGACAACGGGGTACAGATTAAAACATGGCAAGGAGGATCAGGCTCTGTGTCAAGAATCACATTTGACAACATTCAAATGGAAATCGTCCGAAACCCTATTATCATCGATCAATATTACTGCTTAACCAAAAGCTGCAGTAATCAAACGAGTGCAGTTGTTATCAGTGACATTTTGTACACAAACATTAAAGGAACATATGATGTGAGGAGTCCATCAATACATTTTGCTTGTAGTGATTCAGTTCCATGTACTAATCTTAAGCTTGCGGATGTGGAGCTGTTTCCTGCTCAAGGACAGAATTTGGCAAATCCATTCTGCTGGAATGCTCATGGAACAATGCAGACGCCTACCGTTCCACCAGTTTATTGCTTGCTGGAGGGATTTCAGAAATTGAAAATGCAACAAGATGCTTATAAATGCTAACTAACTTGCAACATATCACATATGGAAACTCTGTAGATCTTAAACAAGATAAAGCTGTATCTTTATGGCACAAAGTTATATGAAACTTTGGGTAAAATTTTCTGTTTTTTTTTTTCTATTGGCAGCAGCAACAACAAGAAGATCACACCTTCACACACATGCGTGCACACATGCACTTAACCTTTGCTTGGATTAAGGAGAATGATGGAATGAGGAAAGGGACTGAAAGGGTGTGTTATCTTGTTATTTGATAGTTTTGTTTTTTAAATTGAAATGATAGGATTAAGAGGGTACCTTTATCTCTCCAAATTCCATCAAAACTCCAAAATATTTTAGTTCTTTGTTGTTTGGGAGTTTGATAGGAGAGTAAAGGAAAGGAAATGAGAGAATTTGAAGGAGTAATCTTTAACTTTTCCTTTCCTCTCCTCTCCTTCGATCCAACCATACCCTTAGAAACTAGAAAAGATGTAAACTCTATTGAGATAAAAGCAAAATGAATCTTTTATTCACATATGAAAGTGAAAGATTAGGGGAACATTATAAGTGTACGAATCCTTGTGAAAGCATCAAAGAAAATACATGAGATGCACATGCCAGAAATACATTTTTCCATTCACATACACTTCATCTGTTTGTTAAAGCCTTTCAATAAACAAGTGTCCACCCACCCTCACATACATGATCAATAAGAGTAAACATAAAAATTCCCATGCAGGAAGGTGTAGACCAATGGCAAGAGGTTACTGACATAAAGAAGCAAGTACCTCCAACAAGGAAGCGGCAAGTTGCATTTGGGTTTCCTCGTTTATGGTCAAGAAGAGAGGCATGTGCACAAAGAGTGTTTTGGTCCCGTTCTCTGCAAAGCGAAAGGAGTGATAACTGATAATAAACATAATTGCACACAAATCGGCCTGCATCATCAGAGGTCATCACTTCATAACCCTTCTTCGCTAAGGCCTTTGTAATCTCCTCAACAGGAAAAGAAGTCTGCAAAGCATCATAACAAGAGATCTTTAGGATCGAGGAGAAAGGAACAAATTATCATACATAAGTTGTTATCATTATAAACAAAAAGAGCTGTCCTGTGCAGGCATCTGCAGAGACAAATTATAAGAGCATGAAACTTACCTCTCTTACATGTGAGATTCCACCATCTGCAGGAATAATGGGTACTTTCTAAAGGTAAAACAAATTTAAAGAAAAAGAAAACAATTTGGAAGGAAGAGCTGCAGGAAATCGCACATTAACCAAGGGAAAAACCTTGGTAATATAGCTAACCTGAGTTTTCCATCCCATCTCTTCAGGAAAATGGAAAGTGACTTCATTGACAACTTGATGCTCAATAACAAATCTTGTTCACAGCTATTTACTCCAAAATAAAACTGTAGAAATTTTTTTAGAAAGGGCAACAAGCATGATGCATGAATATCCAAAGGCAGTGAGTTTGATTGCACTAAGAACAAGTTCAAAGGAAAACATCTGTGAATCTGGTTCTGGTTCTAAATTAAGGTTTCAATTTGCAGCCATAATAAAAACTGTAACTAACAGTGCATGAAAATAGCCCTGATTGCAAGTGGGCTGAATTCATGTAGGTATACAAAACATTGTTAAGAACAAGCCAGTAGAATATAGGTTTATCATTATCTCAATCTTGAGCATTATTAGTCAACAAAGGTAATCAGTAATCAAGAGCTCACCAAGGGTAATCATAGAGTTTGAACAAAAAGAGAAATGAAAAACATGATTTCATATCAATGAATTAAGCATCATAAAGACTGCATTGTTTCTGCTATTGTTTGTTTTTTACAATTTCACTTCATTATATCTTGTGGTGCTCCCCCCACCCCCTTTTTTGAGATGGGGGTTTGTGATGGCAGTGATCAATAGCATGGCTAAAATATGTATCCATGATCAATATATCAATGATCCCGTGCTGAAAATGCAGCCAAACAGGGTTTCCAATCACATTTCCAGGATAATACTATTTGGCGTTCTCATTTCTCAAGCACCAATTGAAAAACAAAGTTGTTATACTAGCATAAAACTGAGAAATGATCAAATAGACATGCAGGCAACTAACCCAAATAATTCTTCCAGAATTCGATGATTCAGATTCCTTCCCATTGATGGCAGATTGCAACGTCTGATATAGGAGAGTGAGTACTGCCTAACCTGCAGTCTCAAGCATTGAGCAGCTCCCAAGAACCAGACCCTTTGGTAAACCCTTCAGACGTTGCTTGGTGCAGCCCCCAGCCCCATGGAGTTTCTTAAACCCAGTCACATGGATGGTTACTTCTGCAAGCCCTTCGGATCCCATTCATAGACTGTTGAGATGGAATCAACAATGTGTTAAAGCTTGAAAATTGATATAATCACCTAACATAGGTTATGTGAAAACATGAGCTTCTCAGTGATGGTCTAAGCGATAATTCAACAATTATACACAGATGATGGCAACAAATTTAATAATTATATAAAGTTTAATATTTTCCCCCAATCCATGCTGAAGCCAAAACTTAGCCATTATAGAAATAGATTGAAGCATTCAATTCTACGACTTGACTGAACTAAACCCAAGTTACATACAAATTCTATTAACTTTCTTGAAATTTTTCATGGCGGCTGTGAAAGAAGGGAGGGAAAAAAAGGCAACACCAAAAGTGACAACCCAATAGTTAGTAGCAGATAGAAATTTAACAGTCTAACATAAATGGTTTAAACTATCTGATGAAATGTATCAAAAAATCTGATGACATGAATCAAAAATGAATCAAAGCTAGGTCAGAAAAGACGAATGTCAAAATTCCAACAACCCACTACTAAATTGATACAAGTTCAAAACGACATCGTTTACTCTATCATATCTATGGAGTAAGCTTCTTTTTAAGAAAGTACAAGTAGGCAGTAACTAACTGGTAACAGACAAAAACGAGATTACAAATAGCCCCTTCTCCACCGTTGATTCCTGTTATTTCAGAAAACACGAACCATCACTAACCGTTAAAACTCAAAACAAAACCCCTCATTTCATGATCTCGCGCTGGCAGCAACAATCTCCTGCACTCATAACCAATGAACACAAATTGCAATCATCCTTACGACAACAATCAAAAGTTTTAATGTAAAAGTAACTTAGAACTTCGAAGTCAAAACTCAGAGCGGAAGCTCAAAAATCCTTTAAAATCTCCCAAAGGAGAAAAAAGAAAAAGGAAAAGGATATCAATGTCATTTTCACATTTCTCGGTGCCCTTCTCCGAATCTTCAATCGGTCCACCGGTCCCTCTATGCTCTGGTCGTCGCCTGGTCTCTTCTCGTAGCTTCCCGGTGAGCTCATATGTATAGAATTATATCATTACTTATATATGTTTATGTATATGTGCATGCAAGTATTTTAATTTGCATATTTTCTTAAATTGGTGACCGGGAAACTGGAACACAATCAGAATATTGAATTAAAGTATAAACCTTTGCTTATTTTCTTAATTGAAATTGTTTTACTTATAGCGAAAAAACAAATCACTTTACTTAGCTTTACATGAACATGATCACTTAGTTAAGATGAGCTTGAAATGTTAAATCCAGCAGGTTTAGTAGAGGAAATTGTAAAAAAAAATTGTTGCATTTCGATCTTTCTCTTTTCTTAGTATTCAAGCAGAAAGTACGAGATTTTTGGATTCCAGATGTGGGTTTTATTTTGATATTAGAGTTCAACACTTTTTTTTTATGCGAACTTGAGAGAGAGAGTGGACTTTAAATGTTATATCTTAGAAAATTGTAGATGATAATTGAATATTGTTGAAATGGGGTTTTCTTCATTAATAGCATTGACAACCCATTATTGAGTACAACAATGTTAATTCATGGTGTAAGCAGGTGGCACCAAGAAATTATGATTCAGTGAGAAGTAGTCGTCTTGTGCTTTATGGAGGAGGCTCCAATTTTTGCCAAAGGTTTTGTGGCTTAAAACTATGGATACTAAAGAGCCTAAACCCGTGGCAACACAGTAGAAAATATGTCCCTGTAAATGAGTTCAAGACTGTGAAAAACCAAGATAATGATCAGGCAAGAAATTATTTCGAACCAACTTCATCCAATGAAGAGCAAGTTCTGGAACGAGGGTCAGCGATATTATCTTCATCTAATGGTCAGTAATAAGTATACTATGTCAAATTGTGTTTGTAGAATTTGGTGTTTCCTCTATCCATGTGGATTGGCTTTTTTGCCTACTTTGTGATACTTTTGAGTTTTGACTTACAAAATTTATAGGTTCTATTGTAGAAACAACCATAACAACTTCACAACCAAAGAAAAATTCACTGCCTAACATTCAAAATGATGATCTGCAGAAGTGGCCATTTCCGTTGAATCTCCTTCATCTTCTGTACAGACAAATTCCTTGAATTTCTCTGTTGAGGCTAGTAGAGGACCTTCGCTCTGCATTGCTGTCATAGGAGCTACTGGCGAGCTTGCAAAAGGGAAGATTTTTCCAGCATTGTTTGCTCTGTATTATAGTGGCTTCCTCCCTGAGGTAGGACTGCTCTGATACTTTATTAAATTGGGATTTTTATATCCGTTATGAATGTATGCAATTTTCCTTTGAGCAGTATCTATCTTTTGTCAAGTCTGTTGTTTTTACTTTCTTCTCTTTCTCCTAAACTTATTAAGTGGACTATCAGTGTTCACCGAGAGCTAATGTGCTACTAGCATCAAAGGAAAATTAGGATGCTTCACTGAATTGGATGATGATCTTTGTTTCCCCAGTATTAGAATAAGAAATGAATATGTTTTAAATGTGATTGATGAGCTTCTCCTCTCAGTTTTATTGGTCCTGTGGTTGCAGAATGTAGGTATATTTGGTTATTCTAGAAAGAATTTGACAGATGAAGACCTGAGATCCATCATAGCTTCAACTTTGACTTGCCGCATTGATCATCAGTATGGTCCTCATATCACTTTACAAATTACCTTTTCATGCCTCATGCAATCAATTTTGTGCTTTGCTTCCTTAATTTCTTGAATTAGATGGTTCTGGAATTTTCAAAAGAAAAAAGAAGGGAAAGGAGGGGAGTAGAAGCTTGGGAAAAGAAACAATTGGAGAGAGGGAGTTGTCTCACTAATTTGTATCATAAACGAAACGCCTGGTGGAATGACATGTCTAAATGCCAACATATGCTCATTGCTTGTGGTTAACAGGGGTTTGCATTAGCAGACATTAAGGCAATAAGCTGTTTCTGAATTTCAGACAAGTGAATGCTCATTAAGAAATCTTCAAAATAAACTGATTCTTAGAAACAAGAGTGTAAAAATTATATGTGTTTCCTGTAGTTAGTCATATACTCATGCTAAAGATGTTCACATATTTTCAAATTCAAAAACTTTTCAGACAAAACTGTGGGGACAAAATGGATGCTTTTCTCAGTAAAACATACTATCTTAATGGAGGATATGATAACAGAGAAGGGATGTCAAGGCTCAATGACCGGATGGAGCAGACTGAGGTAGAGTTAAAATAAATCACATAGTTAGATGCCAATAGATTCTTTTCTGCTCCCATGGGCTTTTCTTTGACTTGCCGATATTCAAGCTGTATGAATGTGATAATGGATTTCGTAACAGCTTGCTTACCTCAGGGGGGATCTGAAGCAAACAGGATATTCTACCTTTCTGTGCCACAAGAAGCACTTTTGGATGTGGCATGCTCTCTCGCTGATAAGGCTCAATCCCAGAAGGGCTGGAATCGTATAATAGTTGAGAAACCTTTTGGGTTTGATGCACTGTCTTCTCATCAGTTGACAAAGTCTCTTCTTTCTAAGTTCGAGGAGAAGCAAATATACAGGTGCTTATGCATATTATATATCTATTATGTATAATTTTGTTCATCCATTTCTATGCAATTTGAATCAATCGTATTACAGGATCGATCATCTTTTAGGAAGAAACCTTATTGAAAACCTCACAGTATTAAGGTTTTCTAATTTAGTTTTTGAGCCATTATGGAGCCGAACATACATACGCAATGTACAGGTAATTTTGTTTTCATTTTAATTCCAAATAACTTAGCATATTCCTTTTAAAATAAGCTGCATGTTCATTACATCTTCGAACGATTTTTGTAGGTCATTTTATCAGAAGAAATGTGCACACAGAAAGGAAGGTAGTCATAGTAATTCTTTTATTTTTTTTAGTAAAATAAGTAAATTCCATCGTCTAATGGCAATAACATGTATCACCTTATATCTTATTTATTCTTCGAGGCAGGTATTTTGATGGTTATGGGATCATTCGGGACATAGTTCATAGCCATATACTTCAGACAATCGCATTGCTTGCCATGGAACCACCGATAAGTCTTGATGGTGAAGATATTCGAAATGAAAAGGTATCTCTTCCTTCTTTGAGATACATACAAAACAAATTCTCAATATATCTAATGATATGGTAAGAAACTTCTTTTCAGGCCAAGGTTTTAAGATCAATTCACAAAGTGGACCCCAGTGATGTCATTCTTGGCCAGTATAAATCCAGTTCTGGGGAAAAGGTTGATGTTAATTTGAATAGTCTGACACCTACTTTTTTTGCTGCTGCATTATACATTGACAATGCACGCTGGGATGGTGTACCTTTCTTAATCAAAGTTGGCACGGGACTCATCAAGCACAGGTAAGATAGTGTTGCTTGTGTTGCTGTTTATTTATACATAGCAAGTTTCTCTGGAAAACAAAAAAGATAAGGTGGCTTGATGATTTATCCTCAAGACTTGGCTTCTTTTATCAAATTAGACATATATGGCTTGCATTTATGCTGTTCTGGGAAAATATATGGAGTGGTTCTTTTAGATTTTTTGAAGAGGTATTTACGCACTTGGAAATCATAGTGTCTAATAAAGAATGAATTAGCCTATAAATTACAAGTTTCCTGGGTGTAAGTGATTGTGTAAATTCCAAGACAGAGATATAGTTAGGGATATACGGTTTTTCCGAGGGTTGTCCATTTGAATGTGCGCCCTCTTGCAAGCTAATATCATATTGTCTCACCAAATTTAGCTAATATTGCAGAGTGGAGATACGTTTACAGTTTCACCATGTTCCAGGAAACCTTTATCGTGAACGTATTGGGCATAATATTGACCTTGCCACCAATGAGCTGATTCTACGTGACGTGCCTGATGAGGCCATCCTGGTTAAAGTGAACAACAAGATTCCAGGTTTAGGCTTGCAGCTGGATGCTTCAGAACTTAATTTGCTCTATAAGGACAGGCAAGTGCTTTGCTGTTGTAAGACTAATTTTTCAGTTGACATTTTCTCAGTGAGGCGAACATATTCACTTTCAATGTTCTTGTGTGCTTGTTTTTGTTAATGCTGCAGGTATAATGTGGAGGTTCCTGATTCATATGAGCATCTTCTTCTTGATGTTATTGATGGAGACAACCATCTTTTCATGAGGAGTGATGAGCTTGCAGCTGCATGGAGTATTCTAACTCCAGTTCTGCAAGAGATAGACAAGAATAATATAGCACCCGAGCTGTATGAGTTGGGAGGTAGAGGTCCAGTTGGATCATACTATCTTTGGGCAAAACATGGGGTCCGGTGGGCAGGGGACTAGCAATGCCTTTTGTTGAAGTTAAGCTGTTTTCTAGTAACCGAATACATGATATGTGGTAATTGTGCTATTCATTCCACCTTTTGGACTTAAAGATTAGTTGAAAAACTTGCACATGTAAACCGTGTAAACAATAGTTGTCGTGTGGTGTTTGAATCCCCAAGAAGCAGCTTTGGTGGAGTACGAACAAGTACTTGAAATTGCAATGAGAACCACCAAAATGGTTCTGGGGAACATCTGTTATCCCCTTGTTCCTTAAGATGCTTTTGCTTTTATCTAATCTACTGCTTTTACCTCCACCCGCATAAAAAGCTAGGCTCGCTCTACTTTCCAAGAGTGTTTGGTTCGAGTTCTTTCTATTGCGATGAGCTGAAGTAAAACTTTGTGCCGTCACTTGACACAAACCAATACTTGTGCTTGATTATAAGTGACAATACTTACTCACAACGTTCTTTTTCTACAAACTTTTTTTTTAAACAAAAATAAATAAATTAAGTTAATTTAAAATTTAATTATTGAAACCATAAAATTCATCAATCTTGACGTTTTATTTTAAGTTGTGAGGAAATTAAGTATTAATAAGCAAAAAACATAGTTTCTGTTGAGAAATTGAGTAAACTTTTTTTTAAATTTGATATGTTCGAGTTTGGTGGTGAAAGGCATTAAAATCTTTGTAAAAAAACACGTTAGAAATCCACACTTGCTAAAAGAAATAAACTTCGTATAAAGAATTTTGTTTAAATTTTACCGTTGATTAAAAGCATTGCAGGTTGAAATGGATAAAAAAAAAAAAGTGTAGATAATATTCCATCTGTTGGTTGAATAAAAATTTTTAAAAAGAAAAAGATAAAAAAAAATTATGGAATGTCACGTGTAGGGCAAAGTTGGCGGGGCCCACGATGACCTATAGGATTCCCCCACCAATGAAGAAAATAGTTCACAAAAGGCCACATAGCGCATGTCATGTCCATGGCGTCACATTTAGTTGGTGGAAGCATTACGCTATGGGCAATGACAACGCAAAACAATTATTCTTGTTTCCCACCTGAATTTACCACTATGCCACTCTTCCTTTAAACAAATATGATGCTCAAATGGGCTTTCTCGTCAACTTCGTCATCAATCAATGACGCGGTTGTGGCTCTCTCTATAGTCAGCTGACACGGTTTCTTCTAGTTCATGAAGCAATAAGCAACACTCCTCTCCTTGTAGAAATTTTTAGGTAAATCGAGCATCCATTGTCGACAGTAAATTCAACCTATCATTTTGTGCCACATCAACAAAATGAGATATTGATGTAGTAGACTAAATTATCTTGAAACCATTTAAACAGATTTATTTTAAATGGTTTGTCAAATATGATCATTGACTATAGTTACGATATGAATACTTAGTTTAATTTAAATGCATTTAATTTTATTGAATCGATCAATCAAGCTCATATTGATGTAGTAGACTAAATTTACTTAACAATTTTTCCTTCCCCATAATTACATTTATATAAACAAATTAGATACCATATTATGAATATGTACATATCATATGAATCTATATTTGATATACTTATATGTAATTAATACTATATAACAATCAAGAGTTAAGCAATAAGGGAAAGACTATATTAGTGGGTAGAGTTTATCTCTTTCTATTCGTCTCTATCATAATATGGAGAGTGAGAGAAAGAAGAGGAAAATGGAGAGTGATCAAGAAGAAGAAGAAGAGGAGGAGAAGATGGAGAGGTTCTTTGCTTTGATTAGAAGCACAAAAGACATGCGTGATCGAATGAGGAATGACTTAAATGGATCAAAGAAGAGAGAAGAGAAGTCAATCGCGGTTTGGAATCCAATGTTCCAACCAGAAGATTTCATGGAGGATGGTAATAACAAGGCTAAGAGTCCTCATGCAAGCTCTTCTTCAAAGAAAGAAGAAAAAGAAGATAAGAAAGATGAAGGAGAAGGTAATGGTTTAGACCTCAAGCTTTCTTTGTAGTGGGGGGACGGATGTTAGTTTGTTTTTGTATGCTAAGAAGAAAGAAAAAGAAAAAGAAAAGCAAAATGTTCTCAATATTCATATCAATTCATGGGTTGACCAAAATGTTAATGTTATTAGTAATACTTCTTTGAGCAAACCAATCCGATTCAATCCAAACAAACAAATCCTTTGAAGTTTTGAAAAAATTAATATTAAAGTTTTTTTCAAATTGAATTGAGTTAGGATTAAAAAGTTAAAGACATATTTGGGTAACAATTTTCTATTTTCAGTTTTCGAAAATAAAAATTGAAAACAATTTTTTGATGTTTTCTAAAGAAAACATGTTTGGATAACTGTAACTCGAAAATTGTTTCTAAAACAGAAAACTATGAAATGTTGTTTGGATAATTTTATTTTGAAAACTGTTTTGATATACCTTGTAATTATTTTTAGTTTTGATTTTAAATTTAAAATCTATATTAATTTTATTTCTCATATTTACTAAATACTTCAAAATAATTAATATTATTTTATTTTCAAAATTTTAATATTTTTTATATACCATAGAAGAAGAATGAAACAGAAAAGTGAATACTGATTTTAATGTTATTTTTCGAAAATTATGTCAAAAAACACCAATTTGAAATTTTTAAAAAACAATTTTTAAATTTTTAAAAAGTTTTAAAAAATTACTTTTAAAAATTATTTACCAAACATAAAAAAAGTTTTTGAAAACTATTTTTAAAAACTCCATCCAAATATGCCCAAATGATCTAAAATTTTTGTTCCTTTGCTTTTAGTCAAAAGCAATAGAGAAGCATTCTATTTTGACATCTACTTGTGCCATCCAATAACCATTCAATATTTGTATGAGTTTGATTAGTAAATAATCATTTTATTTAAAAAAACAATATCATTTATCATATGGATTTTGACTGAGCGTGTGGTGGAGTAACTAAAATGAACTACTACCGCTTTTGGTGTTCCCCTAACAGGCTAGCACTGCTCGGCTGCTAAGGGTAATAGATTGTGATTGGTAGAGTGGAACTTAATGAGCAACTTGCACGAAAAGTCTTTTCTAGTAGGAGTAACTTACTGACTTTTAGGCCAGGTTATTAATCTAGCAGCCTAGCACCAAGAGATAGATAATTATTGGCCCAAATCATATGGTGCAGTGGTAAGTTTAATTTTTGAGATAATGATTTTTTCGTGAGGTCTCAAGTTTGAGTCATGCTACTGCACTGCACATCCTACAATTTACATCCTCCAATCGATAATTATTGTTTTTTTTATCAAATTAAGAAAGTTAGTTCTTTGATGTTTCCAAATCAAATTAATATAAAATGATATCTTTATTAAAATAAAGAATCATTTTACCAAAGGATGCATGTACCATAAAATTATACGATCTTTTTACCATCTTTTAATATTTAAAAATATCATCTTACTGTTAAAAAGTATCTAAAAAAATTATGTATCGTTATTTTTATCAACAACATCATTGATTCATCCGATTACATTAAAATTATAATTAGTAAAAAAAATACTAAGAGAAATTTTTTTCCTTTTTTAGTTAGTTTATTGCGATTTGTACTGATGAAGATATTTTTAATTTTCTTTTCTTTTTTATTTTTCTATAATCAAATGAAAAAAAAAAGTTTTAATAGATAAATGGAAACACTTCCAAATGATTATCAAGCCAAGAAAGTGTGCTTTTATCTTTGATCTTAACCTAAATTTTAAATTAAAAAAGTAATCATCTTATCACAACATTTCATTATTTGCAACTTTAAATTCCCTTCGGTCATTGAGAGTCGATACTTTTCAAATTGAATAAATTTCTAATGATAGCCCATCAAAATATCTTCTCAAAGGTGTTAGTGGAAATAATTAAGATGTTGAATTATTGATTATTGAAAAGCATTGTCTCAAATGAAAAGACCTCAAGGCGGGGAAAACGAAGAAAGAGGAGTGAGGTGGAATTGAGGTGACCAGTAGCGGAGCCATGTGCTGGAATGGAGTCACTCGTATAATATATATGTAAAATTCAAATTTTTAAACGGTATATAAGAGTTCGTTCTCAAATTTAATTTAAATTTAAATTATACAGTTCAATTTTAAGTAAAATAAATTCTTAATCACTTTAAAAAATTTATTTTTTATTGCTCAATTATTGTTTTTCTTTAATAAATATTATTTTTTTAAAATTGATAATAATTAAGTTACATAAATATGATTTATAAATAAATATTAAATTTTTATTTTCTAATTTAATTAATTTGTTTAATTAATACTCTATTAATCTTTGACTTTATATTGAAACTAAAGTTTTAAATTACAGTCACGGTCCTAAATGTGATTATCAATATTGTTAGATGTCAAAACGTGAAATGATGTTAAAATGTGATCGTGTCGTGATTATGAGTATTACTGATGTTAAAATATAAGATATTGATATCAAAATGTAAAACCGATTTCCGTGATTCGTTGAAGGGTATGTTAATACTGTTAAAAAAATTCGTTCTGCGTCCCTGGAGGTGAAAAACTGTTGAGTGACTACTGGTACAGAAGAAAGTGATAATGCAATGCAATGCCATGACATAGCAAACCACCAATTATTTATTTGAAAAAAAATAGTTAATCCACTTTAAACACCTTTGCTGGACCAAATTTAAAGGAATCAGAACGCACAACAGGTCCCAGTATCACATTTTTTTTCTATGATTTGGACCTCAGATTTACAAATTTATGCAATTATAAGCACCCTTGAGCCACATCCCAGAAGCGGAAGCTAAACCACCAAGAAAGTCACACGTAGGTGAAACTAATTAAAACATGGAAAGAGACTTGAAAAAGAAGCTGAGCAACCAAGAAGAACAAGAGCAGGAACAAGATGATGATGAAAAGATTGAGAAGTTCTTTGAAATAATAAGAAGGATTCGAGATGCTCGTAACCGTTTAACAAACAGATCACATGAACTGGAGGCAAGCAATGCTAACAAGAAAGCAAAGAAAACCCACAAACCTGTGTGGAATCCATCATTTGAATTGGAGGATTTTGCCGACCAGGAACTTGAAGCTGCTGGTATAGTCCTGCCAAGTACCTCAAACAAGAAGCAGGGGCAGAGATCAAATGGAAAGAAAGAAGGATTGAAAGTTTTAGACCTGAACCTTACCTTGTAAAGCCTAGTGACGGTGGAGACAATGGAAGGTAGAGATATTACAACCCGTAGTTTGGCTTCGAGATTGCATGTAACTTATCCCACTAGCAGTAGTGCATTAGCTTTCCATTCGTGCAAGAGCTTGCACGTTTTCCTCAAGGCCTAATTGTTCAATCTAATAAGCATGTTTCCTTAAATAACTATGTTTTATATAAGCATAATTATTGTACTTATCAAAAAATATATATAAGCATATTTATTTTGTATTGCATCATCCTTGGGTTTTCATTGGAAACCATAACTGAAAATTCAGAAAAGAAGCGGCTTCAATTTGACAAAATGAACTGGAAAAATGAAAAAGGAAAAACTATATCACAGTTATAAAGGGAAAAACTCAAATTAGAAGAATGTGAAGGCGAGTGATCATTCTTTCTCTGTAATAACGACACGTACGAAACCAATACCACACTTCTTTGAAAATCAGGTAAAGGAGAAAGGAAGCCATCCTTTCCCTTTCCTGTGTGTGACAAATAAGCATGTCAGTTTACATGTCAATAATGGAATGCTTTGTATAACTTAGGGCTTAAGCCCATTATTATTTAGTCGTTATTACTTAAAATAATCTAAGTAAGTTTATTTCTATTGCTTCCTATGCAATGAGTAATTCTAATTTGTATTTTTATGCTTCCTGTTCATATAAGGGCAGTAGGCACTATCATATGTTCAGGATGCATTTGAATGCAATGTCATACCCTCAGAAAGCCAATGTAGCAGGTAAATTAACCCCCCGGTGGTAAATTAACCCCACGGTCTTGGGTTCGATTCCCTCTAGGATCAAACTCGCGATTTAAGTGAGAGGCCTCGTCAGGGTGTTGGCGTGCTATCCTCTCTCCAGTTTGGGTCTGTAAGGCTAGGTCCCAAGGTGGACTTGGTCTTGGAGGATTCTGGGTTATCAAAAAAATGTAGCAGGTAAATTTTTCAGTGACGGGAAAGGATAACCAACACATATCAAACACAAAAATGGCATATCTCTAGAGCCATGTATTTTATTAATTCATCTTCTTGATAATGACAGGCCAACCTGTATCTAACTAACCTATATCCTAATGATTGATCATCAGTGGGCTATCACTTGGGTCCTTAACCATCCAAACAAGATCATATAAAAACAAGGTAGTTAATAAGTAGGGGAAAAAGAAATTGATAACAACACATTAAGAATCAGCGAATAAGGAACTTTTTACCATTCTGTGGCCCTCATTTACTACATTAATAAATGATTTATACAAAAAAATTAGCATTTTTGTAACACTATTTTTCCTACTCAATGAAATAAAGTTGGTTACAGTGATGGAAGAATTAACTCACCCAAAAAAGCCTCATCCTAACCACCAGGGCTCAACTCGATTTGTATCAGATCACTAATTTACTTAAAAATCACAGCATCACCTGTACAAGTGGCAAAAGATGTTAGTAGCTCAATGCAAGACGTAAGGAATTTGCATACTTAGATATGGAATAGTAATATACCTAAACATGGGAAAAATAGAACTTCTTCATTAGTTGTTCACATTAGATATTTCGTCATGAGATGAAGATTCCTCCTCCACACTCAAAAAGCTAGCTTAAACTCTTTAATATTCGGATTCATCATGAATAAGTCTCCAGGCTCTCCATGGTACCAAAATGAGTTGCTTTTTGGACCAGTAGAATACAAAAGCTAGTGATCTTGCAGCTGTAGCTTGAAGAAAACTTCCAAAGATGCTCTAGAGCAAATGTTGCTCAAGGAGGAAGCAGGACTAAGCATTCACAGATTCCTCAAAAGGCACAATCTATACATTGTTTCTCTTAGTTTCTTTTTCCTTGTTCTTTCAAAATCATAAGCCATATATGAACCTTCAACTTCATGGAGCCTTGGCTGAACAAGTTCCTACACTAACATGATGGTACAATCATCAGAATTACTGATATCCGGCCTTACATGTTTGGAGCTGAAATCTAAAATCTAATGATGAGACCCAGGGATAGGTCCGTACAAGTGAGTGATTGTTGCATCAAACCAGTCTTTCCATGGACCCATCAATTAGCACAGGGTGCTGTACAGTCACCAATAATCCCTGCAAGAGCAGAAGCCATCCTTAAAATGATGAAATCTATTAGCATCCCTCAAAATGATATCCCTTCCCGTGACTTTTGCAATTAATTTAATTGCAGAATGGCAATCCCCACAGACCCGAAGATTTTTCATGACCCGAATGGGTATCCCTTCGGGCAACTTCAAAAGTCCATATGCCACAGCAAGTCTCTCACTGTGATATCCCAAGCTATGCACCTTCTCTTCTTCGTCCACATCATGCAGTACAAAGCTACCATCAGGACTATACCCAGCTTCTCTCAACAACCCACTTAACTTCTCCAACATCTTCAAGATCATTACATGCTCAGGGTGGCCTGTGCTATCTCCCCTAGTGAACATGTGTACTTTCTTCTCTACCTCAATCCAGCTACAACCTGGTGATTTGCTCACACTTCTTGCCCTCATGACTTTTCTCAGTTCTGCAACATCAGCCCATCTACCTTGAGATGCATAAATATTAGACAGCAAGATGTAAGGCCCAGCATTTTTGGGCTCAAGCTGTAAAAGTTTCTTTGCTGCAACTTCAGCAAAATCCAGCCTCATGTGCGTTCTACATGCTCCTAATAAAGCACCCCAAACGATAGCATCTGCTTCCACTGGCATATTTTCAATTAACTCCATCGCCTCATTTATCCGCCCTGCTCGACCAAGCAAATCAACCATGCATGCATAATGTTCAGTTCTTGGCTCGACATGATATTTGGATTTCATCGACTCAAAATTCTCAAGCCCTTCCTTAACCTTCCCAGTGTAGCTACATGCTGAGAGAACTCCTACAAAGGTGACATCATCTGGCATGATTCCTGAGGAAAACATCTCATGGAAAACTTGTAAAGCTTCCTCCCCTAAACCATGTTGGGAATAACCAGTTATAATCGAATTCCACATAACAACGTCTTTGGAAGCAAACCTGTCAAAAACTTGCTTTGCTTTCACAGGATCACCACATTTGATATACATTGTCAGCAAAACTGAGGCAACATATACATCAAGATCAAACTGGGATCTCACCAACTGGGCATGAACCTGTCTACCATGGTCAAGACTTGCCAGGCTGGCACAAACTGAAAGAACACTAATCAACGATGGGAAATTCGGCCTAAATCCCTCTCTTTGCATCAAAGAAAACAAATTAAGTGCCTCCAATTCAAACCCTTTCCTTTCATAAACCTTAATCATTGCACTCCATGTCCCATCATCCTTATCCCTCATTCGATCAAATACCCTCCTCGCTTTTCCCACTTCTCCATTCTTGCCAAACCCAAAAATCATTGCATTACAAGCAATAACTGACTTCACTGGCATTGCCTCAAAAAGTTCTGAAGCCTCCTCAGTCCTTCCACTTTGGGTATAACCCATTAACATGGCCGTCCATGATACCTCATTTTTCTCTGGCATTACTTCAAAGAGCTTCCTAGCAACATCTACGCGATTATTCTGAGCGTACCCAGTTATCATTGTAGTCCAAGAAATCACATTCCTACGTGGCATCTGATCAAAAATCTCTCTTGCTTCATCCAACCGCCCTTCTTTACATAATCCTCCTATCATATTAGTCCTCGCAACTATATCTTTCATAGGCATCATATCATATAACCTGCGTGCCTCGTCAATTCGGCCTTCTTGTATCAATCCACCTAACATCACAGTCCATGAAACCACATTCTTTTCAGGCATTTGCCAAAACAACGACTCTGCCTCAGCTACCATACCCTCTTGCACATAGCCCCTAACCATCGCAGTCCATGAAACAACATTCCTTTCAGGCATTCTATCAAACACTTCCCTAGCTTCAATAACCATTCCATTCTTAACATACCCAGAAATCAATCCATTCCAAGAAACCGTGTTTCTCTCAGTCATTTTATCAAACAGTAGCTGAGCCTCACAGGGCTTGTTGTTTTGAAAGTACCCAGCCACAATTGAGTTCCAAGAAATAATTGTTTTGTTGGGCAATTCGTCGAAAACCTTACGGGCATTCCCGATTTGCCCGAGACGAGCAAAGCGAGAAATTTGAGCATTACCAGAGATTACGATACTTGTACAGTACGTTCTACATGGTATTAAGAGAAACTGCATTGATGATCAAAGAACTAGAACTACCCAGAAGAGAAAATCAGTAAATTTTCAGACTCTGGTGGGTGATCTAGTAGTTTTTCTTATTCCGGGTTTTAGACACTCCAGAAAGAGACAGAGCAATTATAACTTTTGGAGCGCGGGAATTAAAGAGAACGAAGAACAGGTCTTTTGCGGTAAGGAATAAAATTCTTCCTTTTACTAGCAACGAAAAAGAGAAACAAAATTACGGAAGTAGCACTCCTACCCTTTTTCTACTTGGATTTTTGGCCTTGGTTTGTTTGTACTTACTACTTGGAAACTTGTTTTCCAAAATGAATTGAATCGTTTTATTTTTCTTTTTAAAAGAAAAATGGGTGTTGAAACTTTTGTCTATCATAGAAGGCTAATCAAGTATGTGTCTAGAACGAAATTTACACCCGTTTATTTTACAATAACAAACAATTTTACTAGTTAGATAGTTAGCAACCACTTGATAAAATATAATATTTTAATTGATAAATTTAAAGTTTTTTTTTTGTGTCGGCAACAAATGTGTGATATAATAGTAAGAACTTATTCACTTCGATAAAAATATTTGGATTCGACTCTTTCCATAAAAATTTGTTGGTGTTAAACCTAAGTTTTCATTACACATCGTACGAAGTGATCCTTAGTTTCAGCCCCGACATAACGTAAGTACAGTGAATACTACTTCAGATTCATTTTGTGTTTATCATAAATAAATAAAACAACGAAATCTTGTATAAAATTAAGATGAGAATAAAATGAATTGATTTTTTTTTCTTATAAATTTGTGAGATGTGGTATTTTTTATGTTTTTGAATCATCATATTTTGTCCACCTTATCATCTTATCTTCCCTCAATTCGATGTAATATATTTCTCAACATTTTTAATTAAGATTTAAAGTATTATTGCATCTTATCACTCTAATTTTATGTTTTTTTTTTCTTTGTAAACCTATTGGATCAATAGGTTACACAAAAGAAGACAATCATTTCTCATCCCTTACTCCCTAATACTTTGCTCCATTAAGATTCAATCTCAAGTCTTTTATACCATGACAATTAACTTTCTCAACTAAACTAACTGATATTTATGTTTACGCTTTTTTTTTTAACTGCTTCGATATGTTTAGAACCAATTAGGGTTAAAAGAGCACAATTATTTTCAAAATCTCCAAGTGTATCATATTCATTACCAAATAATTTTTTTGCTTCAAGTTGTAGCCCCTCAGGAAATCAAAGATTTAGTCTACATGGTTGCAAAGAGCTGCCAATACCCAAAAACCACAATGAGCCACCAAGTTCAACCAACCTGCAAAAGATCACTTGCAAGAACGGCATTCCGAAATTCATGATCCAAAAGGGAACAAAATATAAAACCTCAAGGTAGCCTTCTTCAACTTAACCAGAATTTTCTCTTCTACAAAGTTCATTATGCTTACAACTAAAACAGCATTAAAGTTCACATCTTGTGCATTGGTAGCCCTCTTCAACTTAATCAGAAATTTCTCTTCTACAAAGTTACACCATACTTTTGGCAATATTACTAGTAAAACGACTTTAATAAGTTTACACCTTGCACATTAGTAGTCTCAATGAATGATCAATCAACGATGACAAAAGAAATCAAATGGGGTACTTGGAATAGAGTAAGCCATCGAAAGTACTTTTGAGGCTATAATAGTGTTAGCTGCTTCAGTGTAATGGATTCCATCCCAACTTATGAATCGAGATCCTTCATCGCAGACTTGATAGCCAGGCTGACCACAGGTTACCTTTATATTGTAATTGTATGGAGGCCCACCATAGCCACAGCATGCCATTAGTGGACTTGAGAAACCTGCATAGTCAAGTGATATATCAAACAAGTGTATTAATATAACCCTTTAATCAAATTCAATCCTTCAACGAAGGTTCTTGGCTGAGTATCTAAACCAAGATGAAGCATTTTCTAAGTACCCTTAAATGAAATCTTGTTGGGGTCTTTTTATAAACGAGGTTGAGTGAAATTGCACAAGTTGATTTTTAAAATATAAGGGTATGTTTGGATCAAGGGAGAGGGAGAAAATGAAAAGATAAAGAGTATCCCTCCGAATTCTTTCATTTCCTCTCCTCTACTTTTCCCTTCAAACTACCAAACAAGGATGATTTAAAATATCTTTAGGAGATCTGGAGGGATAAAGGTATCCCTCCAATCCTTTCATTAATTTCCCTTAAAAAAAACTTTCAAACCACAAGATATGTACCCTCAATTTCCTTGATTCCTCTCAATCCAAAAAGGGGCAAGAGACATGAAAGATCACAGTGCTTCAAATTACAAGAAACCTTACCATATTTGGTGGAGTTGGCAATGAGATCGTACTTGATGGCATATATATCGACATAGACTATGGTAGCATCCTTCAATTCAGATCTCATCTCTTGACATAAATAGCGCAGTCCTTCATTGAACAATCTTGCAGCAGAATTGTAACTTGAAAGACATCCATACTGATCCAAATCTTTCTTTTGAGATAGTGAAAGTTTCTGAGGTAGACAACCTAATGGTCCTGTGTTGTGTATCCAAAATTTCCTACCACCGTGATCATACAAAGCCTACAATTGATATGATAAAGAAATATTTATTATTGATTGAGAAACCCTGATACCTTTGTTGATTTTAACTTCCCCTTGAAAATACTTTAAATCAGGACAAAAGAATGTAATCTACTGATAACTTTGCCTTCGAATTGCAGCTTATACAATTCAATTTTTGTGAATTGCAGCTTATACAATTCAATTTTTGTGTAGTTTCTAAACTTCCCTTAACGCACTTTCTTACTACTCATCTCATATTGGAATTGTGGAACTCACCTTTACAGCATTCTTTATCTCTGTGATGGTGGATGGAATTCTTTTGATTACTTGAGCATATGAAAGATTTTTTGCAAAGGAATCAGCAATGTCATTTTGCCCAATATCAATCATATAAAGGGCATTTTGGAAACCTTCATCACTTATCAAATTTCCTGAACCTGAAATCAAAATTAGCAGTTTAATCAGTCCACTTAAATACCTAGATTTCAATACAAAATTTGACTACTTTCACAAGCTAAAAGTAATTCTCTCCGTTTCTCATATGACATGATCTCAGTGCTTCAATTAAAACTCAAATACCATCTCTGGGTTCTATAAATCCATCTTTCCTTAGAAAGGAAAAAAAATACTGATACCCACACAAAGCAAGATCATAAACTTTATGAGCTATTAACTAATAAATGCAAAACCCTCATCTGAGTCAGAACCTAGTGGTTAGTGAACTAACCAAGGTCCTTCAGTATCTAATTCTCTTTTTTTTTTTGTGACAATAGTAATCCGAATCAAAATCAGAACATTAACCCACAAAGAAGGTTGTGTAACCGCTGGCCTAAGCATATGGTCATAGTATAGGAAAGCAAAGAAAAGAATGTAACATTCTGTATGCAAGCTGCATAATTTGTAAAGCAATGCAGTTTACCCTTTTGGGAGTTGGAGGTTCATTGGATCTATGGGTTACAAAATAAGAGAGGGAACTCTCTCCCTTTATTTATCCCCCAAACCTAGCAATATTCGGCCAGATTTCTTGTGCAATGAACTTTATCAGATAAACCAGCTGACACCAAAAAAAAAATCCTAGCTTTTGTGTTAAGGCACATGCATGTTATGAACTTACACCATCAAATGAAATTTATGAACTCTAATATAGTTTGATTGAAATAAAGAATAGAAAAAAACAAACATGTCCATAAAAGTAACATGTAAAGTAAATCAGTCATTACCAGCAGTAACAAGTTCAAGAGTACGAGCCTTGAAATGAAGAAATTGCATGACCTGAATGTTCAAAGAAAATGGGACATATTTAGGGAGTGTAGAGGACCCTACAATTGCAAAGTTTGCACCATTTGTGAACCTAGACCCCGCCAATGAGTCCAGGTATGGGGTTATGAGACTTGCATTCAAACTTTGGCCTGCACAAAATAAAATAGAAATTTTTTTAACACATACTTTGGATCTTTGGATCTACTGCCCTTGTCATCTTGTCAGATGACTAAATGGGTAATTGAAATTTTATAATTTAAATAAATAAAAAGAGAGATCATGCACATGTCAACCATTATAAAAGTATTATCAGATCATGTCTTTCGTAATTTCCAAAGAAAAATCTTCGGGCTTAAATTGAGCTCGAGCTTAATGAAAATGCTGTACCATACCTTTATAACTTTAAAACAAAATAAGAATTTGTGGAAGAAAATAAAAAGCTAAAAACTTTTTTCATAGTCAAACGGAGCCTAACAATTTAAAACGGTGAAAAAAGGTTCAAGGGACCAAAAGATTGAAATTTGGTCCCACGTTTAGTAATTGAATCAGTGTCCAGGGAAAGACAGATCCTGCCGTTAGTGGGACACACTTTCTTCGAATTAAAATCACCGACACCGACCATTGTTTCATTTTACGCGTTTTGATCCATCACAAATAGCATGATAAACCCATCAACACCGACTTTCTTATACACATGCTTTCGAAATTCCATCCAAAATTGTAAAAAATATTCTCTACATAAAATTAACCACAGTAAAAGAGGTGAAGTAGTAAAAAGTTAAAAGCAAAGAAACAAAGTACGCGTTTTGATCCATCACAAATAGCATGATAAACCCATCAACACCGACTTTCTTATACACATACTTTCGAAATTCCATCCAAAATTGTAAAAAATATTCTCTACATAAAATTAACGACAGTAAAAGAGGTGAAGTAGTAAAAAGTTAAAAGCAAAGAAACAATGGTGGGTGTGGGGCCAACCGTCTACGATTGATACATCTTTCATCACAATGCCATTAACTAATCAACACCGTTGGATATGCATACTTTTTCCAAAATAATCCATTTAACTACACAAAAAGGAGAGAAAAAAAAATGTGTGGGGCCATGCAACTTACAGAGGAGGTCGATCAGGAGCCGCCCATCAGACAACCTGCCAGTTGATCTACGGAAGAACGTACGGCCATTGGGAAGGTTGACAGGGAAGCCGAGTCCGGCGGCGAGTCCACCCGTGTCCGAGTTGGAATCGCCAAAGTTGAAGATCACAGGTGGGTTGTTGTACCGAGCAGAAACTGGGTATTGGAAAAAACTGAAGATTGATGGCAAAAACAACAAGAAGATATGAGAACGTGAACAATGAGCGGCCATAGTTGTGTAAAAAGAGAGTGAGTAACGAACTAATTGGTTCTGGTACTCTTTTATAGTGGTGCTGCTAAAGCGCTGTTTGGTTTGATTTCTATTTTCTACTCCCTATTCTTGCAATCAGATAACGATTCAATGAGAACGAGCTCATCTGAGATGGAGACCACTGAATCATTACCCCTTGCACTATTTCACGTGGGATATGCTTCTGTGGCATGGTTAATATTAGAGGTGTAGCGTGAGTTGGTTTAGGTCAGGTTATTTTAAAATTTTAATCTAATTTATTTATGTCGGGTTGAAAAAATCTCAACTCAACTCTACTCCTGAATCCATTCAACCTCAACTCAACATAACTCATTCTAATCGGTTTGGGTCACCGGGTTAATGTATTTTTTTTACTAAATAATTTCATACATATTACATAACAAAAAAAAAATTCTATTAAATTCAAAACTAAATTCATTCATATTACAAGTAAAACATGTATGTCTATCAACACAAATAATATTTGATAACATGAAAAAGAGAAAAATTGTCTTATAGACTACAATAGTTGTAGGCTATGCTAAATTTGGTTTTTTGGATATTGCTAAGAAGTTTTTTGATGACATGCAAGAGAAGGATGTTGTGCCATAGAATGCTATAATTGGAGGTTATGTTGAAGCCAAACTTGGTAAGGATGCTTTGGCATTGTTTCATGAAATGCAAGCGAGTAATATAGAGCCTGATGAAATGATCATGGTCAATTGCTTATCCGCATGCTCACAACCTAGAACCCTTAATGTTAGAATATGGATTCATCGTTATATTGAAAAACACAATCTTCATCTGAATGTTACTCTAGGAACTGCTTTAGTTGACATGAATTTAATTTACTTTAGAAGACTGTTCAATTACGAAGGAAATATGGATTTCTGGACAGTTGCTAACAATATATTTTAGTAACTCAGCATTTGTTGGTCATGCTAGTGCTTTCTCACTAATCAATCTAATTTTTGAACTATGCTTTAATGCACTTGGAGCACTTGGAAGCGACATAAGGCTCTTAAAATATCACAGAGAGGCAAATTGAATGGTTCAATAATGTTTGTATGAAAGGCTTCCAGGCTTCCAGCAAGTTCGTATTACTGAGCTTTATCATACATTCAACATTTCTTTCACCAACATTATGGTACATCTTTTTGGAATATAAGTTTATCTACATACATTGATCCCGACTGGAATCTTGTAGATTAGAGTGTTAATTTCTATTTTATTTTATAGTTACAACGGTACAATAAATCAAAATTTTATTAGCATAAGTTAATTGTGCATCAATTTATTCTGATTAAAGTTATGCTTAAGAATAATTATGAAAACTATTTCATAACTCGAAATCAGTATTTGTTTCTAGTGTAAATATTTGAAACTAAAATCTGGGTAATTGGAAAATATGATATTTGTTTGGACATTGAAGTATCTGCTATATATAATTTTACATACTAGTAGTAATTAGAATTGACATTTTATGATTATATATTTTACAATTATACTATAATTATTTATACACTATTTTATATTCAATAAATATAAAACATATAATTATATATTTGACCAGGTTACCGGTTTTGGGTCGGGTTGAAAATTTTGAACTCATGACCCAACCCAACCCATCAAATTCAAAATATTTTCAACCCAACCCAATCTCTAAAAAGATACAACTCAACCCAACTCGTATCGGTTTTGATCGGATTCGCGGGTCAACTGGGTTTCATGCTCACCCATAGTTAATATCGTCATCAATGGTGTCTTTGGTTTCAATCACCAAACTATGAAAAGTTGTTGTCTGGTTCATTAAAAAATATATATATAGTAAATATTTTTAATCAATGGATTAAAATAAAAAAAAAATATTTTTTTATTTCTTTTTATGTCATCAACAAATTGTGTTATATGTTTTTATGATCCGATAGTAGACTGAAAATTCTCAAAATACTAGTAATTTTTTAGGGGTGGGAAGAAACCAATTGAACCGATCAAATGGTTTGGTTCGGTTCTCACTTTTAAGAATTGTTCATCGGTTCAATTGGGTCCAACCTCATGTTACGTATTTAAAAATCCATTAAAATCAAATCAAACCAAATAACGTGTGTGTGTATATATATATATATATATATATATATATATATATAAAATCATGTCATTTTTTTTTATTGGTTTATCAGTTTATCCAATCTGAGATCTAAGTAAATAGACAGCATAGTAAAATCATTTTAATACTTATCAATGTTATTTACTAAGAATTTTGATTTTATAGTTTATGGTTGGATAAGAACATAAATTGCTTTTATTGCTTTTGATGTTTAATTGGAGCATGAATCGAGTATTTTTTTTTTTTCTATTTTTGAGGTCGAAATCATTGGTTAGTTTGAAATTACTTTCATTTGGTTTTTTTTCTCTAAAATCGAAATTGAATAGAATCTAAGTTAGAGCAAATCTGTTCAAATATACTTATGAAAAACCGATTAAATTTGATTAGATTCTGATTTGACTTTTAAACCAAACTTAATGAATATAAAATATTGTGTAAGTGAACTTCATATATTTAATGGAATGACATTATAATTGAAAAAATCTTGAAAGAACCTTATAAAATCCAATTTACACAAGAATTCCTTCCGATTCGGATCATACTCATCTGAAAATTTAGTCTTCTTTATCACAATGATATCCAAACGCACTTGATGGAGATGAATAATAGAAACTATGATGAATATCTGAATTGTTGTTTTTCAAAATGCGATCTTTTGATTTTATCAATAAAAAATAAAAATATTTTAAATTTTGTAATCAAAAGAAATATATTTTTTTTTCTAGTTAATTATAAAATACGAATAAAAAATGAGAACTGAATAATGTTTCTTTTATTGATGTATTTCTTGCATTTCCAAATCGAGAAGTGCTAATCACATTATTCTCTTTTTAGATCAATAGCAGCCTGCGTATAAAATTACAATTTTATCAAGCCAAATAAATGAGACAAACAGATAGAGTTGGATAAAATTGTAATTTAAACACCCGAGTTGTCCTGGATCCAGCCAAGCAGCCGTGTAATTAGCAGTTTCCTCTTTCTTCCTCGCCAAGAATTAGCAGTTACCTAATTGGAAAATAATTTTGGTAAATTGAATTAATTTTAAGTTAGTTAATTTTATTTTCTGTTTAGGTCCATAGAAAGGTTAGGCAATCTCTTCTCGCATATGTATATACAGAAGTAATTATTATGAAGGGTTCCTTGTTATTTATACAGGAGTATCGATCACAAGTTCAATTTACAATGGTGATGAGTTGTAGCAATGAACGGACGCTGGAGGAGCATAATATGATTACGGACATTATTGCTGATCATGTCGACTATAATTTTCGAGAGAAAACTCTGGAGATTGCATCGAAAGCTCCTCCTACCTGTATTGTTGTTAGTAAAGCGGTTCCATGGACCAAGGAAGAGGACGAGTATGCTTTTTTTTTCCCTCATTCTTCCCTTATTTTCCATGATTTCTTGCAAATTTAATGCAGATCATAATATTTTTGGTGCTCTTATCATGTACTATTCAATTTGTGTGTTGCTCTAACAAGCTTTCATTCAAAAATACAAACCTTGAATATGTAGAAATACACATAACATAAGATAATGGTATTTGGAGAGGGAAAATTCAGTACAAGGGAAAGATCAATCTGTATGTGATAGAGCAATTTTTGTCACCGCCGGAAATATTAACAAATACTTATTGAAGATAAAGAAACATTTTTCTTGGATAAAGTGAATATATATATATATATATATATATATATATATATATATAAAAATAAAGAAACAATACATAACAAGCCGTTCCAGCTGCTACAAAGACTTGATAACAAAACTAGCAAAAGTTGCTAGAAACAAAACCCATACCAGCATGGTCAAAGGAACCTAAACGGTAGCAATATTAGTAAGCCCCCAGTTTTGAGCTAAGTTATCATTGATTGTAAATATATATTCTTAATTTAAATAATATTAAGAATTTTTAGTCTATTAAAAATAATAAACTTTAGTCTTATTAAAATACTTTGAATATCTTAATACTAACACTCTTATGTAAACAAGCTATAAATACGAGTTTCTAATATTGCAATATTAAGCCTTCAGAATATATAAACCCTAAATTTTCATTTCAATATTTTCATGGTATCAGAGCAGTAAGATCCAAAAATCCTAAACATTTGTTTCTCTCCTTCTAAATCCAAAATCATGGAAAACACTGTTTCAATTACCTCTATCGATCCTTCACTTGGTTTCTTACTCTCCCTTATTAATTCTCCAACTCATCCATCTTATTTTAATTTCCTTCTGTTCTCCGCTCCTAGTATTACCCACCTGATTAATATTAAACTCGATAATTCTAATTATATTCTTTATACTCTCAATTTCTCTCCGTTCTTATAAGTTACGATCTAATCGGGTACGTTGATAATACTTTTCTTATGCCCACTTTGTATTATTATTCTAGTGGTTTAATCTCTTCATTGTCAATAATACAACTTTTAAGATTAGTAGTTCTGCACATAATAATGCATTTCAAAACAATAAAACTTGAGTGAAACACATCTCGCTCCATATATGATAGATATATGCATTCCAAGTAATCTCCAACAAGAAAGTTTTCCCTTTAAACCTACTGATGGTCCATTGCAGTTCTTCATGCCTAGTTTTCACGGTGATTTTGCAACATTTGCCTTCACTAATATTTGTTGTCAAACTTGCTTAGAGTAAGAACATTCAAAGAAAATATGATAACGAAACGTTTTAAGGGCTTAGCATCTTAATAAAATAAACATTAGACACTTATTTCATAGTGCACCGAACTCAAATGGAGACAAGTATAATCCAATATATTCTGTCCAAAAATTCGGCAGCCCTTGCACTGCACCTTCTCACACTGGATAGTAATGTCGACGTGGAAAAACAGAGATCCAATCCTATTTTTTGTACGTGGGCCCATAACAAAAAAATTTGAAATATAGGTTAACTCTATACCTTACCTCATCAAATACCCTCCTCACTCACCCTAACGGTTTAAAAATTTAACACCGTGAAAGCAGCCGTTATCTCGAGCCCAATATAAATAGCGATATGCTCTCATTCTTGCCTTATTCATTTCGTTTCTCGTCCTCCAGATCTGCCCCCCTCTTTTCTCGCTTTCCTCATCATGTAAGCCCTCTTTCCCTCTATGTATCCATACGTGTATATATATAGTACATATATATGTTTCATTCTTGCTTATTGGTTCTTCCTTTTTCAATGTATACGGGGATTCTGTTGGTGGGCATTTTGCTGTCTGGTTAATGGTTAATGGGTTGTTTTCATATTTTGATGCTAGATCTGGATTTAAGTTTCCACGATCTGATTGTTTGTTTAAAAAAAATATGGGGGCAGATGTGGTTTGTTTCGGTTAAGAAGTTAAGATTCGATTTTGTGGGGAGTGCAGTGGGGGGTTTGTACGGTTTTGGTGATTTGGTTATTTGTAATTTGGATCGGTTAATTGATCTGTTCATTTGATTTATGATAATGGATCTATTACACTAGGATCTGCTTTATCACTCTCTGTAGAAACTCATTTGCATTTTTTTCATCGACCTTCAATGTTGTTTAAAGTAAACATGAATCTGAAAATGAAGAAAGGAAACAGCCCAATTGCCTTGGTTTGGTTTATGCAGTTTGTGAGATGGTGTTGGAATTTGATGGATGCGATTTATCTGATAGTGAAATGACATTGGGTCTCCTAGATCTTTTCATAATATGGGTTTCTTTAAGTTCCATAGCATAACCAGAAAATGGAAGTTTATGCATGAATTTTGAGAATAAATGATGTCTAGTCTGCATATAATTGTTGATTGCACGGATTTTGAAATAATCTTTTGACATGTTTTTCTTTTTTGTGACTAGCTGAGATAGAAAGATGGGGCTGTCTTTTGCCAAGATGTTCAGTCGGCTATTCGCCAAGAAAGAGATGCGCATTCTCATGGTTGGTCTTGATGCTGCGGGTAAGACCACCATTTTGTACAAACTCAAGCTGGGAGAGATTGTGACTACCATTCCCACTATTGGTATGTGATCTTCTCATAAAACATTAATGAGTGGATTCTATTGAATTCTTTTATATTTGAATGTAAGTGTCTAATTGGTGGCTTTTGTGTTTTTATATGCAGGTTTTAATGTGGAGACTGTGGAGTATAAGAACATAAGCTTCACTGTTTGGGATGTTGGTGGTCAGGACAAGGTAGGTGTGCTTGTCTATGGTCTTATGATAATTAGAAGTGGCTTCAGTAGCATGCGACAAAAGTTTAGGCTATAGCTATTATTTGCACTTTGTTGTTCAGTTGTTATCCAGCTGTGTTAGATGCCATCATTGATGTGACCTAAATCTTGTGTGCCTGCATGTTCTAGCATGCTTGAGTTCTGTGCAGCTGTTGTTCAGTTGTTATCCAGCTGTGTTAGATGCCATCATTGAAGTGGCTTCATTAGCATGCAACAAAAGTTTAGGCTATAGCTATTATTTGCACAGCTGTTGTTCAGTTGTTATCCAGCTGTGTTAGATGCCATCTTTGACGTGACCTATGCATTTGTAACCTAGGTGCTGAGCTGTTAAGACAATTAAGCAATACACACCTGAATTATCAGCGATATTTAAGTGCTTGCAAATGTTCTAGTCCTGATTAGATATTGTACTCTTAGCTCACAAGATGAACATAAGCTACATAAACTAGAGATATTTTTCATTTTTGGTTGACAGACATTTGATATGTGGCTTTTTGTTTCTAAAAGGTCAGTTGTATGTTGTTAATGTACTTATTGATTTTCTTGGTTTGATTTAGTTGCTTTTTTTCTAGTGGTTTAGGAGAAGGCCCATGGCCATCTTGCATATGTGCATAGTTGTATGTGTTCTCTTAATGTATGTGCTTATTGACGGTCTTGTGCTGATTAAATGTTTCTCCATCAGCACATAACATGATCATAAGCTACATCTGCAAATGCCACCATGTCTTTCAAGTTTTTCCTTTGACATATGAGGAAGGCTATCCACGCTGTGGCAGACATAATATTTATTATTATGTTCATGAACTTTTAGATATTGTACTCTTAGCTCACAAGATGAACACAAGCTACATAAACTAGAGATATTTTGCATTTTTGGTTGACAGACATTTGATATGTGGCTTTTTGTTTCTAAAAGGTCAGTTGTATGTTGTTAATGTACTTATCGATTTTCTTGGTTTGATTTAGTTGCTTTTTTTCTAGCGGTTTAGGAGAAGGCCCGTGGCCATCTTGCTTAATGTATGTGCTTATTGACGGTCTTGTGCTGATTAAATGTTTCTCCATCAGCACATAACATGATCATAAGCTACATCTGCAAATGCCACTATGTCTTTCAAGTTTTTCCTTTGACATATGAGGAAGGCTATCCACGCTGTGCAGACATAAGATTTATTATTATGTTCATGAACTTTTACGTGAATGTTCTCCCAATGCATTATATAGCCATTTTGTTTTTTTGGTTGGCAGACATTTGATATGTGGATTTTTGTTTCAAAAAGGTCAGTTGTAGGCCTTCTGTTTTGAAAAGGTCAGTTGTAGGTGGTTAATGTGCTTATTTGATTGCCTTGTTTTGATTAAGTTGTTTTTTCATTGATGTGTAACATGTTCTTAAGATAAACATGTGATGCCACCTCTTTCAATTTTTTCTTTGGCTATTTAAGGGAAGGCACTCACTTTGGGGTTTCCATCTTGCATATCTGCATAGTTGTATGTGTCTTAATGCATGTGTTTATTGACGGTCTTGTGCTGATTAAATGTTTCTCTATCAGCACATAACATAATCATAAGCTACATTAGCTAATGCCGTCTTTCAAGTTTTTCCTTTGGCATATGAGGAAAGGCTATCCATGCTGTGGCAGACATAAGATTCATTATATTCATGAACATTATGTGAATGTTCTCTTAATGCTTTATAGATGCAGTTATTATTAGCGATGCATGTGCTTATTGACGGTCTTGTGCTGATTAGTTGTACATCCCTCAACACATAACATAATCATAAGCTACATGTACTTATGCCACTTGGGTCTTTCTAGTATTTCCTTTGACTCTGTAAGGAAAGGCTATTTTCCTGTGGCTGACATCATTTTTTTTTTCATGAGTGCATGCGTGCGTTTATTAATTTGTTCTAGTAGTAATTATTGGTGATTCATGGGTCTTTCTAGTATTTCCTTTGACTATGTGGTGATTCATGGACAGTATAACATAATCATAAGCTACATTTACTCATGCCATCTTGTCTTCGAAGTTTTTCCTTTGGCTATATTCTGATTGTTTTAATGCATTTATGCGTGCATCTTTTCTTGATGCGTCATTGTTGCAGTTATTAATGATGCATGTGCTTATGGACGGTCTTGTGTTGATTAGATGTTTGCCCATCAGCACATAACATATTCATAAGCTACATTAAATGTTGCCGCCTGTGTCTTTCTAGTTTCTCCTCCAGCTACATGAGGAAAGGCTATCGCATTGTGGCTGACATCATTTTTTCCCTGTGAAATGGATTTGTAGATTCATGTAACTTTGCTTGTTTATTCACTTAACTTCTTCCTGAATAAATGGTACATAAAATGACTTGTTTATGGATCATCTTCTTCCTGAATAAATGGTACATAAAATGACTTGTTTATTCACTTAACCTCTTCCTGAATAAATGGTACATAAAATGACTTGTTTATGGATCATCTACTTAGTGATCCATCCATTGATTATTTTAGCCTTTAAGCTTTACCCACTAGGCTGCTTTGTCTTTTCTATTGATTGCACAAAAACACAATGGTATGTGCACCCTTGCATTTCTATATCTTCTAAGTAATTATCCTGGAGGAGCTTGTGATAGTTGGTCTGTAATTGAACTGGTTTAAGTATTACTACTAGACTATGCTATCGTAAGCTGCTGCCAACTCTAGCTATTATCTCCTTCATAAGTTTTGCATTACGTAAGTTATCATATTGTCATTTATGTATCATATATTTGATTTTGATGACAATATTTTCAAGGAACTCAATATTGTGTCGGTTGGCATTACACCAATTGCTAGATTTTGTGGCTAGGCTAAAAATCTCCTGTCATCTGTAGATTGTCACCTTAATTATGTTTTTCCCCTTTTGGGGCATTACACCTTGTTTGTGCAAAACTTATTAATTGATTTAGTAGGAGAAATAGGCCTTATGGCACATTCTCATCATTTGTTTGGGCACTTTCAGATTCGTCCTCTGTGGAGACATTACTTCCAGAATACTCAAGGACTTATTTTCGTGGTTGATAGTAATGATCGTGATCGTGTGGTAGAGGCCAGGGATGAACTGCACCGGATGCTGAATGAGGTAACAGAACAAGAGCATTGTTGTCTTTTTTCTTATTTATAGTAATGATCGTGATCTTGTTTGCTTTTTCCTTTGGTTGCTCTCTCCTTTTGTGCCATGGTTTAAAAAGGAGATAGGTCTTTTTTGGTTCCTGAAACTTTTAGGGACTAGATTAGTGTATTACAATTGTTGTGGTTAATGGTCTTAGAAACCTGTTTTGCTATGTGCATCACATTCTGTAGTTGTTTATCATCATGGCCAATCTGTTGATGATCTAGTGGCTTAATCAGGATATACAGGATATAATGTTGTTTAATTATTGCATGAGCAGGATGAATTGAGGGATGCTGTGCTGCTTGTTTTTGCTAACAAGCAAGATCTTCCAAATGCTATGAATGCCGCAGAGATCACTGATAAGCTTGGTCTACACTCCCTTCGACAACGCCACTGGTAATTTATGAGTGCCCTCTTTCTCTCTGACTCTGTGAGTGTCTCTCTGTTTGTGATCAATGTTTACTGATGGGATCTGTTAACTATTTGTTTCCTGCAGGTATATCCAGAGCACATGTGCCACATCAGGTGAAGGGCTTTACGAGGGACTGGATTGGCTCTCCAACAACATCGCTAACAAGGTATGTCTTGTTCAACCATTGTTGGGAACTTGGAATTGGATTCTCAATGTCAATTGGTTTGTCTAAATTTTATTCTGTTTTTGTTTTCTTGTTGTGGCAGGCTTAAGATCAGTCAAGTTTTAGTGACATTTTGGATGGTAATCTGTTCCAGAACAGAAAATTGCTATGTTATTTGGTCATTCATTGATTTTGTACCGTGAAACTGTCATGAAATTGTATGTGTTTGTGTTAGATATTGTTATACTAGAAATTGGCATTTTGGGTTTGTAGATTTTCAGTAATTGTTGATTAACATTTAAGATACAATTGTTCCTTCAATATTTTTTTGTTTATAAGGCTATCAATCCTCATCAGTTGTTGATTCCATTTATTTGCAGCACTTCTACATCAAAAGCATGGGCCAAATGAATTTCGTTAATTTTGAAACGGTAATGTTTGGATCTGGAAAATTTGGAAGAAATATTTAGCAAAATGAGTGTATTTTTGGGGTTACCTGAGTGGCGCACTTTATCCTCATGTCTTAAAATCTGCACTATTAAATGTGATTACTGAATTGCTAAATATTATTATCATTATCTTACATTGTTGATGTGAGAATTTTTCATTATCAGATGCAGAATAGACTAAATGAACTCACTTACATCTTAACTAAATGACCAGAATCCAACGTATTGGATAGTAATTAAATTATTATGGCCTTACTTTTTTATACTCTTTAATAATTTGCTGAAGATATTGGATAACGCACTGAAAATGTGTCACAGAATTATCAAATAAGAAAAGTAAGAAAAATTTTGTCACATGGCTGAAACTATGGACTTGCCCACATGAGTAAATGTTTATTAAATCAAGAAATTCTTTGGTTGGTTGAACATTGCATTCTATTGAGCTGACAACAATAGATTGACAAATAATTGAAGTGTCACATGCTACGTACATATTCACGCTAATATTATAAAGAGCCAGATGGTTTAAATGAATCCCAGCTGCACATTTTTCAGCTAGGTTTCTTGTCTTTGCCAACTGATCAGTAGCAATTTTCTTGTACTGTTTTTCTTGTGACAACTTGCCAGCCTCTTGAATAATAGGTTGCATATCATGGTAAAAACCAACACAGTTTTTGAAACCAGTTTTCAACTCAGGATCGTTGTAAGTAGAATTGTCTCTCAAATCCGAGAAAGTCTTTTGATTCTTATCGGCTTGTTTCATTGTTAGCTCGACAGATATCAGTGATAACTTTGGAAGATTAGCTGAACTTGTTCGAGGATCGTCTGTTAAAATGCTCTCGCAGATTTTTGGTTTCTGTGTTTTTGAGCATATGGTTTCCAAGGTCTCATGGGGAAGACCTGAAGAAGGATGAATAACATAAGAAGATAGTAACAGAACAACAACACAAAGGGTAGGAGCACAGAATCCCATTTTGGTTAAGGAATTAAGCTTATAATAAGAATGGTGGGTGTTTTGGGGTTACATATATGAGAGCTATTATTGACTGTATTAAATGTGAGATCTGGGAAGATTGCTAAGGATTCTGAAATCCAATTTTATTAATAATTCCTTAGCATTAAGGTTAAAATTGAAGATTTTCCGTATGAGTAAGGACAGATACATCCAAGTGGATTTGAGAATCCAAAGTTCTCATCTTATTGAATGATTTGTGATTTACCCACTATGGTTAAAAGTAACCAAAAAAAAAAGAAGAAAAAAAGTTAACATAAAAGGTTAGATTGGATTTATCTAACCCATTTCGGATTAAATAAATCTCAATTCTTATCCAATTCAAAAAAATTTGGATTGAATTCAGATTGACTTAAAAAATTAAATCAAACTCAAATAAATTAAATTGGATCGAGTCAGATAAGATTTTTAAATTTTATTTTTCATTGTAGAAGTTAAATATTACAAATATAATTTTAAAAATATTAAATTAAATTATTCGAAATTTTAATCTCTCTCCAACATTCGTATTTTAAATTTTAAAATCTAAATATCTCATGTAAATTCAAATCAATAACTAATAATACCGATTACATAATTAAATCCAAAAACAGGGATTTCAAGTTGAGCTAAGGTTAAGAAAGGGTTAGTTTGCCCAATTAAGTTGCACCCCTGCAAATTATGATAGATATACACAAAATAGAGAACAAAAGTTTCATAACTTTACTCACTGTGTTGCTTGATATTGTTCCAAAATCTTCAGGTTTTTCTTCTTCTTTTCTTCATCATTTATATGATATACTTACTTTTATCTTAGTATTCTTTTGGCTTTTTCTCCATAATTTTGTGTCATTGATTTCTTAAATCACTAAAAAACTATTATATAGGCTACGTTTGGGAGGGACATATACTGCAGATTGGATGGTTAAAATCATATCCTCTGTAACAGCTGCAGTTGGTGAAGAACTTGAAGGGAACCCATTTTCACAGTTATAAGCTAGATCTGTCGGTTCGCCTAAGTCAGTGATGCTCTTATATTGTTTCTGCTGTGACAACTTGTAATCTGCTTCTAACTTATCTTTCATTTCCTGGTAGTTTTTTACACAATTGTCATAAGACTTTTCAAGGCAGAATCAGTAGTATTGCCATTGAACTGCGAGAAAGTGTTGTAACATTGATCAGTTTGTTTCATTGTTAATTCAAGAGATGTCAGTGAGAGTAGAGGAGGGTCTGCAGTATTGGTACCCAAATCGCTTTGTAGTATTCTGTTTCTTGATTTTGGGATTGGGAGCAAATGGTAGACAAGACCGAACGATTCGAGACCTGTTAACCACACGATTTATAAACAGAAAGAAAAGAAATAAGATAAGATTTACAGGTTCACTCCAGAGTAGAACTACATCCTGTCAGAAGTTTCTTAATTTTTTCTATTCATGTCCAAACCCAAACCATCAAGCAAAAAACCACACTCAACTCATGTACAGGGCCTGAAAGAATCGGGGCACTGCTCCTTTAACTCCTGAACACTCTCTAGAGAGCGGGACCCCGTTCGCTCACCGGGGAGCGAGATCCGTGTTCATCCGAGGTTCTGCAAATCTAGTCCCGTGAAGTATGCACCAACTCTAACAAGAACATCTTGTGTGACCCCGTGAGAGGGAGGGAGCAATGAAGAGAGAAGCTACAATAATAAGTAGAATTGCAGCAGAGGCTTCAAGAGTAGAAGAAACCATTTTTGGCTCTTTGATTCTTTTTTACTTTTGTGGTGAAAACAGAAAGCTAAAAGAGAGTATAAATTGTTTTCTTTGGAGGATTGTCTTATTTGCCTGTGATGAGATGTGTTGTATACTTATATATCACAGAGCTTAATTGCTGACTGATTGATAATGAGATACGTAGAGATTGGTTATTTATGATTTTTGATATTGTATAGGATTTTATGTCCAAAATAATGAAAAGGAAATAATGTTTTGCATTTGAGGGTATCTCAATACCCGTTTTCTTTGGAACAACTATGAATTTAATCTACCATTATTTCCTTTTACTTAGACAATAACCAACAAGTTAAACCTTTCTGCTTATGTACCTTGTTTTTAAAAATTGCAGAGCATTTTCTTTATGATTTTTTAAGACTTCAATTCTAAGATACAATAGATTAAACAAAAGAAAAATCAGTTGAAATAGGGATATTGCTGCATATAATCAATATTCATTAGATCTTTGTCGTCTTTTCTCTTCTTTTTTCTGATTTTTAATCTTCCAAATAATTTCACCCATATCACTGAGGTTTCTTAGTAGTTTGATGGTGGATACAATTCTCACTTTGATGCCATTTCATTAGCTATATCAGCAGATATATTTTAAAGATCCAGCTTGTTAAAATAGACTTAAGTCCAGATCAGCCAGCCTGCTTTCCTATAAACTTATGTGATAACATACAAAGAGAAACTGATACACTGGCACTCCTATGAAGATATTCACAGAATTAATCAGCTACTAGTAATAAAAATCCCATTTTCATGGAAACAAGCTTCCATTGACCCAACCAGGCCAGGCTATATATATATATAGATTGTCCCTATCTATATAACTAAACCGCGGAAGGGTTAGTAATGAAGTTAATAGGTCCAGCATCTGCTAGTGTCACCAGGGATGGTTGCAGCCTCCTGGATTTCTCTCCGCTTGCATTGTTATTATTATTATTATCCATGTAATCGAGTGATTCATTGTTGTATATATCCCACCATTTCTTCACTAGCATCTTGATATCTTCCCTATCCATATTCTCTGCTTCTGGTGTGAAGAAGCTAAAATTAGGAATCAGAAGCAGTAACCGAAAACTGCTGTCAAAAAGCTGAAAATGGAACAAAAAGCGAAAAACTGGAAGTGATTAGGAATAATGTGGATAATACTTAGCTCGTTTGGCCTAGTTTCTGGTTACTGCTTCTGCAGGGAAAAAGTTATAGCTAGGCTAAACAGTATAATTTTAATAAGAAATAGTAGCTGAAAACTGCTGTCAAAAAGCTGAAAATGGTCCAAAAAACAGAAGCTGGAAGTGATTATGAATAATGTGAGTACTTACAGCAGCACAATAATGAACAACTTTCACTTGATCGAGTTGAACGTTCTCTGGGAGCCGCCACAACATTGCCAAGACAAGATTGTATGTGAGAGATATTGGCTTGTAAATATCATTGAAGTACAAGTTCAAGAAATCCTGCCAAAAAAACCACAAACAAACATGTGTAGCTATCATAAACATTGGAAAATTATACCTGCTTTGCAAATTAGGTAGCTTTTATTTCAATCTGAAAATTTCAAACTGGTATTCAACTTTACCTGCTCTGCAAATGAGGTAGGAGTCGTAATTTGGAGTTTTTTCAAGAGATCATCACACGTTGAGAGGCTCGGTTCAAACACAAACATACCAGCATTGAAGTAAAGAGAAGGCTTTGGACCCAATTCATCATCAGGCCAATTCACTTTCTCAGGGCATTGTTGGCAGTAGCCGATCTTGTACTGTGGCGTGTGACGCCAACTATTCTCACAGAAGCAATCCATTACAGCGTAGAAGTAACCATCCGGTAAGTGAAACAAGTGATCAATGTTATCAAACACTTGAATGTCACCATCCAAGTATACCATCTTGCTATACTCTACAAACTGCAATCATAGTAATCAAGAAACATCAGAATGTTCAGAAACTGTTATAGCAGAAACTGTGAGACCTGAACGTTGGATAAGTGAACAGGTAAACCCTGAATTCTGTTTCTTCTATGATCAAATCTTGAAGGCAACGATTGATGGAGAGCAAAAGTGGGAGGAAGGAAAAGGAAGCAGAACAAAAATGAAGAGGAATGCATACGTTGATTGGTTGAAAGAACAGAAAAATGTGCGATCCACGTTTTATTTCTTTTCTTCTCCAAAATATAATTATCAGTCCTTTCAAATTGAGCGGACAGAGTGAAGAGTTAAATTAGCTTTTTTTTCTCTAGGAACACAGAGAAAGATCAACTTCTTTTCTTTTCATTCGTCTTTCCTCTCTTCTTTTCTTTAAATATATTTTCCTCCCACTTTTCTTCTGTACCAATTATAGTTGGATTGTAATCTATTATACGGACTGTGATCAATTCGAAATTCTTCTTCAGGCAATTGTTGAGACCATTTCTCTTCAATTTTTGAATAAATTTATTTCCATATTTGTTGGTTCGAAAAATTTGTATCCACCCGTTTGCTAGTTTGTTGATTGGATTTAGATTCAAATGGGTACCTACTGAGCTTTAATCCAGGCATCCGAAAAGAATCAAGAACATAAATAGCAAAAACAGGTTCAATCTCCCTAACAATACATCCTTGAGTTTCTAGTTGCCTGCGGTGCTCCTCAGGGACGTCAGGCAACACCGCGACCACGAGGGGATAACTACTTTTCACTTTCCTCAAGCCTTTTGCTAAACCAACCACTCCTTTTATGTAATCCCCATTTCCTGCTAAGAATGTAACATATGCACAACTAGGCAAATTACTTGTTGGTTTAGTAAAACTTTTTGTTGCAGCAGCACTGACAATGTGAGGAGCCATTTTCAAAAATCAATCGGAAGAAAAAAAGCTTGAAAATTGATCTTTTCGGTCCTGCAAATTTTTTTTTTTTAGGAAATATGGATTATGTCAAGACTTGATCGTTCAAAAGGAGTCGTCAGTTGGGACACTGCTTAATATTTTGCCTATGAAAAAACAACACAAAAGGTTGCTGATCTTCTGCTGATACTAAACAAGGTTCAAGCAATGCTGCACATCTTAGTTATATAAGGATTTGAGGGAAGTTAAAAATAGCAAAAACAGAGTGTGGATTATTTTCAAAGTAACAATAGCCTTTAATTCTTGTAATTTAGTTACATTATACAAATATAGGATGGTTAAATAAAGGACACAAATTAATTTCGATTATTTATTCATCTCTCCTTCTCCCTCTCTTTCTCTGCCTTGAATGGTAAGCCTCAAATTCTAAGACTAATAGCAAAAATTGGAGGATATTCAGTCCTCTTCAACTATATGTGGAGGAATTCAATATCCTTTTGCTAGTAAGAAAAGAATAAAGATAAAAAAAATGTAGAAGAACAACAGATTTACTCTAAATATTGTTTGTTCTTATATAGATAGAAAATATATAAAATCCATCAATACCAATTATATGGATAAAAAACGAACTTCTCCAATATCAAGGGAAGCCAACAAAACGAACCATACTGTCAACTCCAAAAAATAAAAACACTTGGAAGTCAAACTCCTATAAAACTAATTAGTAATATGATCCTATCACCAACAGAAACTAAGCAGCAGATGGGGCGTTTTTGAAATGAACCCAGTTGTTGTAATCGAGTGATTCATCATTGTAAATATCCCACCATTTCTTCACTAGCACCTTGATATCTTCCCTCTGCATGTTCTCTTCTTCACCTGTATACCTCCATGGCTTAGAACCCTAGAAAAAATATACAAACAAAATGACATTAGCATCTTCGATGATCGAAGACATTGATCTCTCAGTTACTTGAAAAAGATGGTTACTCACAGCAGCACAATAATGAACTACCCTAACTTGGTCAAGCTCAATATTCTCAGGGTGGCGCCATAACAGGGCCAAAACAAGGTTGTAAATCGGAGGGATTGGCCTGTAAATATCCTGGAAGTACTTGTTCAAGAAATCCTGCAACAAAAACAATTATGAAGTCAACATAGATAAAAGAGAGATGCAAGTTACTTAATTGCAAAATGACATGAATACCCATGTGAAATTTATTCACCTGCTCAGCAAAAGAGGAAGTAGGGCTAACTTTGACTGTCTCCAAGAGGTCATGATAAGTTGACAAGCTAGGCTCATAGACAAACATCCCTGCATTAAAGTAAAGAGGAGGCGTAGGGCCAAATTCAGCTGGCCAGTGGACGTTATTAGGGCACTGTTGGCAGTAGCCAATCTCGTACTGCTTGGTACCACTCCATGTCTTTTCACAAAAGCAATCCATCACCGCATAGAAATAACCATCAGGTAAGTCAAAAAGATGATCAATGTTGTCGAATACTTGGATATCTCCATCCAAGTAGATCATCTTCTTGTACTCCACAAACTGCAATTTTAAGCATAACATATTAACCCATACGAAAGAATAAGTCGTGTTTTGTGAAAATACTGGAAAAAACCATTTTATATATATATATATATATATATATATTTATTTATTTATTTATTTATTTTATGAATCTAGCGTGTCTTTGTTTTAAGGACAAATCTACTAGTAGTAAAATAGTCCTTAAAAACATTTTTTCCATTATTTCAGATTGAGAAAAAAGACAGACCAAACCGGCCTATTTGACCTATCAAAAAATTAATTTTCCAAGGTTGTTCACCTTGAATTAATCCACAAACTACAATTTTAATCACAAAATATTGAAACGTAATAATAACTTTGTTTAGTGAAAATACTGAGAAGAACGTTAAACAAACAAGCCTTTATAACCTATCAAAATACCAAAACACCCCTTAAACCCTGTATGAAGTGTCACTATGCAGTCACAAAAGCACTATACAAAACAGGCCTTATGACATATCAAAATACCAAAAACGCCGCTGTAACACTAAAAGTGTCACAAACCCATGATCTCCAAACAGCATCAGTCACAAAAGCATCAAAATGACGTGTAGCACATGCATATACAGTAGTAAAATACGTACCTCCCAAATACGAAGCTTGGAGTAATTTATGACATAATAAGCCATGGCGAACTGGGTCTCGTTGTCTGGTGGGTAGACAGACTCGATCTCCTTCACGATGCAGCCTTGGTCCACCAACATCTTCCTGTGGTCCATAGGCACATCAGGCAATATGGCTACCACTAATGGGTACCTGCTCTTTGCCTTCCTCAGGCCCTTGGCTAGACCCACAACACCCATCACATAGTCCTTGTCACCTGCCAAAAAGGTCACATATGCCCTTTGTTGGACATTAGGGGCATTGGCAGCTAGTCCTGTGGTGGCCTTGGACAAATTTTTGGCTGTGGTGATTTTTGGTGTCATTTTCAAATGGTTTCTTGAGAAAACAAAGGAGGTTTGATTGAAAAAATCAAAAGGGTATTGAAAATACTAGTTTGTATTAAGGAAAAGAGATGAAAAAGGTGTTTGTTTGGGAAGAAAATTTTGTTTTCTAGGCTATTTTTGTTTGCTAAGAGAAAGTTTGTGCTTAAGGTTTGCTGTGAAGGAATTATGGAGGCAGGATGAAGGTGTTTATAAAGCGATTGGGAGGTGACATATATGGTAATTAAATATTAAAAATAAAGAGTGTACCTTTTCTTGCTTTTTTAATAAAAATATTTAGTAGGTTATGTAAGTTGGATTTGGATCGATCTCGATGAATTCTTTTGACCAAGACATGACTATGTCCAAATAAGGACAAGGAATATTTGAGCTGCTACGATGACGTTTTGAGCGATATAGCCAACAAGAAAATTGGCATTTTTTGTGTTTAGTTTGACTTACTGTGAGCTGGACATTTTGATAAGCCTCTGATTCTAATGGACCGTATCCGGGTGTGGATCTGTAAATGCGAAAAAATTAAATAGCAATTTCTTTTTTAATTTTTTTAAATAATTAATAATTAATATATATATTTTTTTCAATTTCATAACAATTCTAATTGAAGCCGAATCTTAACTTTCCAAATAATCTCCATGATTTTGATCCAAAGATTACGGAGAGAACTATAGAATTCAACGATGCACTAAAAAGGTAAGAAAATAAATTTTTTATTATTATATTAGACACTAAAAGATCTTATGCAGTTGAATCACGGACTAAAAGGACAAGACAATTAATTTTAAATGATACACTAGAAGATCCTTTAAGAGAGAATTATGCTTGTAAGAAAAATAAAATAGAATTATGGAGTTGAATGAGGCACAAAAAAAGCAGTAAAAATAATTTTAAATTATTAACATTAATTATATTATACACGAGACGATCCTTTAAAAGAGAAATATAACGTTGAATGATGCACAAAAATACCAAAAAAATCACTTAATTTGTTTATTAACATTAATTATATTATACACTCGAGAGATAATTATGGAATTGAATGATGCACAAGAAAAGGCAAGAAAATCACTTAATTTTTTTTATTAACATTAATTATATTATACACTCAAAGATTCCTTGGAGATATTATAAAAAAATGTTTAATTGGAAAATTCTCTTAAGTTTAAAATCAAGTATAAGTTTACAAACGAGACAATTTAATCTTTAACTTTGTCAATTTGAAGTACTTCAATCTGTTTGTCTGATGCTGATAAAATTTTAACCAAAAAATTATAAAAAAAGTAATATATTTATTAATTTGTCACGTCAAATGACAAATATATCAAGTTTTTCATTAATCTTAACTATCTGACGTTGTAAGTTAATAAATATATTTATGTTTTTTTTATTGAAATTAAACTAATTGATTGAATTATTCCAAATTAATAAAGTTAGAAGTTAAAATAAACTGTTAAGGAAATTTTACAATTAAACTAAAAAAAAAGGAAACGAGGATCCTTTAAGGGGGAATTATGGAATTGAATTATGATGCAAACAAAAGGCAAGAAAATAACTTAATTTTAGGTTAATACATTAATTATATAATACACTAGAAGATCATTCAAGATAAAATTATGGAATTAATCATGCAAAAAATGTAAGAAAATTAATTTTAGATTATTAACATTAATTATATTATACACTAGAGGATCCCTTTTTTTTCACTTGGCAAAAATACCTATTAATCTTATATTCATTTGAAACTAATATGTAAAATAGAAATTGGGAGATTAGATTAGTATTATTAACCTCATGGATGCTTCGGGTTCCCTAATAATAAAAAAAAGAGGGTAAAGAGTAAAGCATGGTATAAAATATTTATTTACTGCGAGAACCGACCAAGACCCACTAAATTAAATCACCACCCTCTGATTACTCCACACGAAAGTCGCGCCGTACTAAACCACATAGGACCCTGTGGGGCACGTGGCACGCTCATAGGCGTCTGTTACTTTTCTACGAACCATCCTCTAAAAAAATATAGTTATAGTTGAAAGCGTGCAAAAGACCGACATTATTTATATAATTTTGTGGGTCCACTCTCAAATCTATTGCGTGTCCATCCCGTGGGTTCTTATTGACTGAGGAGACGCCATATGTCAGCATCTCGTTTAGAGGACGGTGTTGTGCCACATGACAGAGGGTACCTTCCTTGAACCAACGGTCAGTCACTTTTATAGTTTTGTTAGTTGGTCCAAAATATGGCCTACCATTTTTAATTAAGGTAATGAAATGTGCACTTTATTTTATATTTTTTTGAGAAAATTGCACTTCATAATTTTAATATTAATAAATGTTTATATTTTTTATAAAGGAAAATAGTGGAGTATATAGATTTTCTGAAGGGGGAAATCTTTATAGTTGAATTAAGGTAATGAAATAGGTGATGACAAAAAGCAGTCTTCTTCAGTGACCTTCAACCGGAGGTGACGAGGATCGATGTGGATAAGAAAATATTGTATTAAGAGGTTCTTTTGTGTTAAAAGCATATGTATTTATTTAAAAAAAAAATATCAGAGTTTTGTATTTTAGGAAGAATTCTTCGACGATCAAGTCAGTAAATACTCTTTCAAGTAAATAAAAAGAGATACGGAGATAAAGAAATATTTGAAAATAGGAGAGAACTGAGATAATTCTCTTTGTTCTTCGAGTGTTTTCTCCATTACCTAAAGTTCTCTCTGAAATCTACCTCTTTTAAAGTGTATGATCGTGTTTGAGTTCTACCATTTCTTAAATGCTTTGTTCATATTTGTGAATGAATGTCTATCGTTTTCTTTCCTCTTTTTTCTTTTGCTTTTGTCCATTTTATATAAGCGTTGGCATGTACCTTAACTGACGTTTCAGAGCATAAGACTATTTAGCTGAGACATTTTTGTTTCAAGCCTTACAACGAATGGCTCTTTGTATTTAGAGGGATGACTTTTCTCTAAATTGTTCTATTATAATGTTAGGAGGTATGGTTGCGTGTACATCTCTATAGTCAATCCTGATCATTTTGTCTCTCAAAAGTTATTAACGGGTCATATGTCTTGTTTTTGATGGGCAGTTGAATTTTGATCACATAATATTAAGAAATGTTTATAATGAAAAATAGTGGAGTATATAGTTTTTCTGTAATGAAAAATATTTATAGTTGACATAAGGTAATGAAATGTATATTTTAGGATAATGTTTCAACTTTGAACTAAACCGACCTATTTACTTCTGGGATTTGGATAACGTTGTGGGCCAATACACTAATTTTTCAATTAATATTTTGGAGTTCATACCAAACCCATCATTTTCACACTTGGGTAATTGAAATTTTGACTTTTTCTTTTTTAAAAGAATATTCCATGAGATTCTAGTGCTTTTTTTCCTTTGGATCCAGCTTAATTCCTTTAAGAAAATTACTAGTAATAGTGTATTCTCAAGATTTCCGGGGATTTCTCTTTCCCCACTAGCTTAGCCACACGTTTCCATAGAATTTACGTCACAAAATTAATTATAAAATTAAAAAAAAAAGTCAGTGGAAGAATCAAAGTACGATTACCTTCCCTTAATCCTTCCTCCCATAGTAATTTATACTATGAATAAGTACTGATTTTTCTTCCTTTCGGTTGTAAATTAATTTATGATATATTTTTTGAACACTTTTTTAGGGACCGGTAAGAATTTGGTAGGCTAAGCAAATAAGAGTAAGCCTAATCTAGTTTTGTTTGTGTTACACCTACACAAGCAACTGCCATTTATTGGGCCAGCCAAGCTTGGTGTTAATGGCTGCTCAAAAGTATAGAAGGCCAACCTTAGAATGAACAGATGGGCTCTATGTACACCACTATAGGACATCTTTTGTGGGTTTTGATGTCATCATTGCGCTTTATATTTAGACCCCTTGTCTTTTCTAATGCACCTTGAGGTGTTCTTCCACCATTTCAGTAAAGAATTTGAAAACACTTCTTTTTGTAATCTTATCTGCTCCGTGTCCAAGCATGCGGTTTTAATTTGTTTTGTTAATGGTGACTTAAGTTGCATTTAAGCAAATGCACAAACAACGTTTAAACATACCTATCTAGTGGCTTGATATTCAATATTCAAACTTTGAATTCATCCGAGGAGAATAAGTCGTGTAGAATTTTGTTTATAAGGGATATAATACTTTTCTAATGAAATATAATTTTCATTCTGATAATGTTATTTACCTGCACAGAAGGACCAATCTCAATTCTCTGACCCATGAAAACAACATCAAATTCATTTTATTCTATTTGCAATTCTCATAGAAAGTTGTAACATGTCAAAATCCAAATGTTTTCTCTCACAGAACCTAGAACATGGTTAATTACTTGTAATAAATCTGAGTGGATATTGAAGACAAGGATGAAAATAAGATAAGATATAGACGAGGGGGGATCATAGAAACAAAATGGATTGTTTTTTAGGCCTGGAGAACAAGATTCTTGCCAAGAATGATATCATCTGTTGAAAAATCAGCCTCTTTCCTGTAAGTTCCCCTGCCAAAGTCTAGGTTGTATGAGTCTGCCAGACCTTCGACCAAGTCAAATTCAGGTTTCCATCCTAGTACATGCTTTGCTTTGTCAATCGATGCAAAGAAATGCTGCATTACATTGCAGAATAGGATAATACCGTTAGTAAAGAAGAAAATCAAATAATCTAGATGATCTTGTATAAAGCTGTTGCTATCATCATAACATAGACAGGCGACACAATTTGTCAAACTTTTCACAAACAATTGGAACCTAGGCACAAAATTTACGCCTACAATAAGTAGGAGAAAGTTAACAATGTTTTTCCGGTGTTGACCATGACAAGGTAATTTATATAGGATTAGCAAGTATTAAAACGACATTTCTGCATAATTTCGAGGCAGCTTTCAACAATATCAGTCGGAGAATATAACAGAAAAGCATAAACTCATAAGGTCACTAGTCACAAGTTTTGCACAAGCTGATCTCAGTCAAAAGGAAGTTAATGCCAGAACACGAGCTCCACAAAATTAAAGGAGCCTTATCCATTTAGTGTCATATTGAGGGTAACATAGAATTATGCTACTTTTATGCAGCTTTTTGGATTATGTATATCTAAAGCTTTTTACGGACCTATTTACCATATAAGCAAAAGAACTGGAATTGCAGTTTTTATATTGTATCATTTACCTGGTCACGGAATGGAAATGCCTTCTTTTTACCAAAGTCAAACTCCTTGGGATTAAAGTGAACAATTTCAGGCTCAGGAAATCCAGCAGCCTGAGGGAGAAACATACAAATCAAATTATTAAATTATACCTCATAAAACTTGTTTAATCACTCGGCAAATTGGCATATATATATTTTTTAAGATTCAGCTGTTTGTGGCTATAATTACCTTAGCGCATGCTCTTGCTAACCCATCAAAAGTTACATACTTCTCTCCAGAGATGTTGAATACTTGTTTGCTGGCTTTTTCATTGCCAAGAACCGTAACAAAAGCCCTTGCCAAATCCTGAGATTGTTCAAATCATTTCACATTATAAACTTACTGCTTTGTTTTCCACAAAAATCATTGTAAGATCTTTTCTGTGTTGAAAATAGTTATTCATTTATCAATACAGAAACAAGAAGTGCTGTTTTTTGTAAGAGTTACTTTAAAAATGAAGTTTCTTGTAGCAAATAAACTGTTTCATTAGCCATAATAACACTAAAAAAAATGGGGTGTCCAAGAAATAGGTTTAGCAATAGAAAGTTAAAACCTGAGTAATCCCTCCTAGAGGTGCTTCAAGAAAAACTTTAATTCATAATGAGAAAGTTATTTTGCTAACCTTTACATGACCAAGCTGGGTTATTTGAATTCCTGAGTTGGGAATTGGAATTGGGCGACCCGCTTTCAATCGGTGAAAGAACCACTCTTCCACAGGGTTGTAGTTCAAGGGCCCATAAATGTAGACTGGCCTTATAGAAGTCCAATTCACACCCTTTGATTCTAGTAAACTCTCTGTTTCAAGCTTCCCTTTGTGCCTGCTTTTTGGATCAACTGCATCGGTCTACAGCCAAGCACCAACTATTAGAAGAAATATGGAGAAATGACAAATGATGAAAATAAAGGGGGAGGGGGAAGCAAAAGGAAATGAAACAAGCCAGCAACAATGCACTGCTGCATGCAAGTGATAAAGGTGCAAGTCTCAAGTCTCAACCCCTATTGAGACTATTTACTACAACCACACTAAAGGCAAGGCTGAAGACAGCATAGTATAATTTAACAGAGTTTATGATTATTGATGTGTAGTGACCAAACAACAATTCTGAGTCTCTGACACTTTGAAGCTGAATTTGGCAACAACAACCTTGGCTAAGCTTTTATTTTTCTACAATTCTGAACGAAGGCATAAAACAGATGAGATTCTGAACAAAAGCATAAAACAGATGGTATTCTCATCATTTCACATTAAATACATTGAAGTAATATTATATTTAAAGTATGCACTAGGTCAGAGAAATGAAGAGGTAAAAGTCTGAGTCCTCTCACAATTAGCACTCTAATATACCTGTATGACTCAAAGGGCTTTTTACAGAGAAAAGGGTGCAAACAGAAAACTTTGATAAATCTTAATCCAAGTTATAAAGGTTGGTTTTGTTTCCTTTTCTCAATTCTTAGATCTTAATTAACTTTGGCAATCATTCCTAGATTTTTTTTCGTAAGAATTTCATTTGGATCCGAAAAACTTCTTTCCCTTAGCAATTCATGTTCTTTATGCAGTAGTTTCTGCCCTTTTGAGATGATATCTAAATCCTCACTCGGATCACTATAACTTCACACTAAGATGCGATATTCTGGGGAAAAAAAGGTGAACAGAAAGCAATGTCAAAGAGAAATACGATTGGAATTACCTCAAAGTGTGGCAAAAGATCAGATTTGAGATAAACACCAGCTGAAGAGCAGTATATATACCTAAGAATTAACAGAACTTTAGAATTCCAAAAGACAGCTAATACCGAACATAAAAATATAGCGTGGTTGTTGATTATGATTTCCATGTAACAGGCAGAGCAAATATAGGTGCTCAAAATTTACAACATTGGGAAGTTTTTGGAAATTGATTCATCTCATAGGCTCACGGTGCATTGTTCCATTCATATGCCATCCATGCAATAATTCTGCCCTAGTAGTGAACATGGATTATTCTGTGGTATTTTCTTACTAATTTCATCCATGTAATCATTCACTCTTCTCATCGTAGTAAAGTATAATTTACCATAACATAACCCTTCCTATGGCACTAAAAAGATCCTTTTGTACATGTCTAAACTCTGCTACTCAGCTGCATATCTCATCCTTAATTTATAATATACGCCATGCTCATCCAAGTTCATATGTAAAAAGGGCCTTGTTAGCAATATCATAAGTTCATAGAATAGGATTTCAGACTGAACATATGGAAAAGTTCAACATTTTAACATTCCATGACATATTCATCAATTCTCTTAAGCATTCTGTTAATGATTCACAGTGATCAATAATTTATACATGAGAAGGCAAACTTAATAACATGAGAAGCATTAAAATCACCAAATCTTGAGAAATTCAACTAGAATTAGACTTCAAACCTAATCCAAATCTAGATAACCCTAAATGAACAAATAAAATCTCACTAAGAAATGATTACATGAATAGCTGATTTGACTGTGTGCAACATCATAAATGACTGTTGAGAGCTTACTGTTCCAGTTTTGGTAGTGCGTCCAATATGGGTTCAACTTCAACTGCCTCCCGTCCTTGAAAGGAAAAGCCAAAAAATATGTTCACTATTTGAAGAAAAAGAAAATAACATACGGTTCCAGGTGATAGGCATTGTATCTAGAGGAAATGCACAAAGTACAGGAAGAGTGCACATATATGCCTATGCTTACCATTGATATCATAAACAACATCAAAGCCTTCAGCTGAGAGAGTCGATTTCACAAATTCAAAATCCTTCCTGTCTCCTTTCAAATGCAAGATCTAGCAAATCATGTTTCATCAAACAAATTAAATCTACATGAAAGCACACTTGGTTCATTTATTCAAATAAGACAAATAAAAATGAGGAGTGAGTAGCAGAAACTAAACCAGCTTCTGATCATGTTTATTGGCCTAAGTGATAATACCTTGGAAGAAAAATCAGCATAATCCGGGTCCGGTTCACCCGGCAATTGTTGGGTAATTGGTGCTTTACCTCTGGTAAACAAGGTCACCTGCCAAAATAACAATGCATCTGTAGATTATTAATTGTTTAACAAATACTGAATCCATCCCAAAGAGATGAGTCCTGAGTGATACCTGATGACCCTCCTTGACAAGGAGTCTTGACAAAAAAACACCAATAAATCTAGTACCTCCCATTATAAGAATTTTCTTGGCACTTGATGCTGTAACGTGCAGTACTCCTTTTGGCTGACATACCTTTCTTTTATACTGCAACCAGTCATGAATTCAAGAAAAGATTTAAGCATATTATAAAAATTTGATTTTTCTATATGCAATAATATGTTATTAATTTCTAGATGACAGAAACCATTCAACAAGTCTTAAGCAATTCAAGCAGCCATTTTGTTTCCCCAACTCTTCAAGTTAGTTCCAAATGTAGAAGAAACCCAAAAACACGTAACATCTAACATTGTCAACCATTTCTGTGTCCACCATATATATGTGTAATGTGAATGTAAAATTTAACAAACACCCATTTACTGAAACATTCAGCAATACATCAATTCATATTTGCCCACAAAAATTATATTAAAAAAAGGCATGTAATTGTTAATTATAGCCAGTGGAACCATACACATGTTGGAGAGAGAGAGAGAGAGAGGAGAAAAAGGAACCTGAACTTGGGTTTGGAGTTTGGTTCCATTGAAGTCACAGAGAGAGGAAGGAAGGAGAGAGAAAGAGGGTTGTTTAGGCTGCTGCAGCACCACCAACCTTGCCATAATGCCACTCTATCGTCCTTTCCCTTTGTGGGTTCTGTTGTAGTAACTGAAGTTTGAATGATCTTGGCCTGCGCCATCTTGTTATTTGGCTTTCTCTAATTCTAACATTGATCTGAGGATAAGACAATGGCCCACTTCAGTTTGTTATATCCACAGCCTCTCGTTCCATTCAAACAAAACATTACCCTCTTTCTCTTGTTTCTTCTTTCTCGTTTCTTCTGATGCCCAGCAGAAATCGACTTTTGGGATCCACTTCTGAGTTCTAAACTCTATTTCTCCAAAATGCATAAATATGAGCCCAAGTCTTTCACAATTAAATGGGACTTCTTCTGGGTTAGCCCAAAAGTAATGAAAGTTATGTTTTAGATCTAAAAAGAGCTGGACCTATTAGCTCATTTGGGCTAAGCAAATCCCTTTTTCTTTTGTGAGTCCCAAATTCTGAATCTAATATTCCTCATTTTTATTTTTTATTTTTCGTTCAAATAGTAGGCTAGTTCTTAGCCTCTGAATCTATGATAAATTGATATGATCGGTATGGTCCGAACAAATTTGATATAGTACTATTCTTTTTGTCTCGTGTTGAGTTTAGTTTTTGAGGTTTATGGCACGTATGAGATCCGATATAAAGCATGATTATAATATTTAATAAATTTAAAATTTCATACAATTTCATGCTATTAGAATAATAAGTCAAAAAGAATTAAATGATGATAAATTTGATATTTTAAGATGGTGGAAAAAAATAAAAATTATTACCCTATTCTTAACATAATGACACATTGTTTACTAATTCATAAATTAAGCAAATTCGATTAAAATCGCACATTAATATAAATTAAATAAAACCTACACAAATATTTAAACACAAAAAAAAATTGTCATTTGTGATTTTTTAATTTAAATATTGAAGTTATAATTGCTTGCTTTCAACATAATAGCATTTGATTCAATGAATTAAAATACTAAGAGGAAATCATATAATATTCTTCTTTTAATCCATCGAATGAAACTTAACTGCATAGCTTGGTTAGGCAGCTCATTATTCAATTTCTAAAGTCATTTGTCTAGGAATTTGATAAGTTTACTTTTTTTATTTAAATGTCAAAAAAAGTTATAAAAATTACTTTTTAATTATTGATTATATTTTATGTCTTTCTAATTTTTAAAATTTCTCAGTTGTTTTTTGTATTTCACAAATTTGTAAGTCATTTCATATTATTTCTTTATTTTAGATGTTGTTTTTGTAAGTTATTTATTTAGAATATTTTTTAAAGTTGTAAATTTTAAATTATTTATTTATATTATTGTTTTTGTTTAATTTTTAAGTTATTTGTAATATTCAAATTTATCAATAAAATTATTGTTTTTCTATACAATTATAAACATTCAATTCAATATATATATATACTATTTTCAACAAAAAAGCAAAAAAAAAAATCAATATGAGGCCCATGCGCCGGCACGATTTGTCTCAACTCGATCCAGTAATCATGCGGGCATTGGGTGGTTGGGTCGAGATTTTTAAAAACACGGCACTGCACGAAGACACTGGGTGACCATATGTGGGCCGTGCACGGCACATGTCTAAAAAACTACATTAACTTGTTTTGGTACATGGTATTTTTTTAATTACTTAATTAACCCATATTTAATTGTTCTATTTCTTAATTAATTAATTACCTTGGTTACTACTATAAAACTTGACCAACAATTAATAACATACTATAGTGATAAAAGTTGACATTAATCAGTGATTTAATCGCTGACCAAACAATGACAGAGTATAACATGGAGGAGCTAGCCCCTGGTTACTTGGGGATGGATCGTGGAGCTACTGACATGGTAAGTAACGAAAGACCAGAACCTGAAAGAGTAGCACATGGAGTATGTAGGCGACCCCGACGCCAACAAAATACAGTAGGCAGCTTTAACTTTTAAGGCTATGTTAGCTTTAATTTAGAGTCACGTGGAGCCGAGCTTTTAAATACTCGGAAACCAAATGAAGAAGTTCTCGAGCTTTGATAAAGCTTGAGCTTTAGAAATTGAGCTCGGAGTTAGTCTTGACCTCAAACGAACTTGAACGCAAACCTTAACAAGCTTGAATTATTGAGTCTCCAAGAATTTTGTCGAGCTCAAACTTGATTAATATAAGAATTAAAAAAGCTTGATATAAAAATTAAAAAAGCTTAATTACCAAGCCAGTTCGCAAGCTGCTAGCTTAGCTTCCTCAAGTTTGGCAGGTATAATCACAAAAATGAGAGAGGATGAGATCAAATATATAGAGTCGGATTTAGATAGGAGTTTTGATCTGTTAATCTAATTAATTTTTAGTTATAGTTTTACTTTCTTCACTACAAAAAATTATTTATTAAGTGGAATAACAATGTGGTTTTCGTTGCTGTTTTAATTCACATGTTATTTATTCAGCCTCAAGATAGCACGATTGTCACAACATCTTATCCAAATAATGCCAGGATAGAATTACTCTTCGCCAAGTTCAAGTAGAGAACTAAGCTATAGCCAGGACTTCAATATGCCACATTATTTCCTCCTTTTTTGACAAAGAAAAAATTATGATTAATAAAATTAAAGCTATCTAATCCTTTCTTGATATCTATTGCTCTGGCTACAAAATAGATTCCAGGTCATTAAATCAGAAAATACAATCTTCATTACAAGATTGCCTGCAAGAATAAACCATAGATGACTCCCCAAATTTGCATATTTGCAAATGAGAATTCTGCTTTCCCTATCAACTCATTAGCTACAGCTTTTGTTAGCTCCTACCACCGAAAAGATTCACTAAACCATTAACTCAATGATTCGATGAATGATCTTTCCTCAAGGTTTTTACTAGGCATAAGAATAAGCTTGAGGGCAAGGAAAACAAGATTATACTACAAGAGTTGAGCTAACTCAATGATTCAATGAATGATCTCTCCCCAAGGTTTTCACCCGGCAAAAGAATAAACTCAAGGGCAAGGAAAACAAGACTAGTGTACAAGAGTTGAGCTAGTTTTCCATAGAGAAGTAGCAAGTGTGCTCAGAGAATACCACTATTTTGACAATTTTTGGTAAAGGATAGAGCAACAAGTTTAACTAAATCTGGAGACAACTAGAGCCTTTTGTGTGTGTCTGAGGTCTCTACCTGTTTGATACAAACACTTGACAACTTACTTCCACAAAGTCTATATTTGAAAATTTGGGAATACCATCTTAACCAGGAAGGAAAAATCAATAGTTGCCTCAAATGGTCACACAAAATGTGCTGCTTCTCAGACAACACAAAGTGGCAGAAACATCTTGTTCCTGGATCTCCAATTTAAGTTACCCACACTTGGTTGTGGGTGTGTCTGAGACGCAGGTAACATGGAATGAATTCAGAACAATTTCTAAAGGACTGTCTTGAAATTATAAGAGAACTTCAAAGGTATATGTTCAATCTAGTACAACAGCAAAGAAGATAGAAACAGAAACGAAAGCAGCAAAGAAATACTATACTAAAACAATATATATATGTTATTTTCTGCATTGATGGAAAACTCAGAAACAATCTAATTAAAATAGTCTAGTATGTAAAATCAGTTAACAGAACACATTATAACATAGAATCCATCTACCATTAAATCTGCTTTCTCTATAATAAAACAGCCTCCGCCCTCTGGTAATCATAGAGTAGAACAACCTTGCCACACCAATAACAGGCTACCAACACAAGATTGCATAGTACACACCTATACACACATATGCAAGGTCAAGTAACAGAGATTTTAAACATAGAATGAGCAAATTAGCAAAACATTTTGTCGATTGTTTTTTCAGCTGAACTAAATCAACGTGCCTTCAAAGCAAAACCTCTAATCTCATCTAAAACATAAAAAAATACCCGAATACAACATAAACTCTTAGCAACACCTTCATAAATACCTTGAAGGTTAATTTCTATTTACTCACCAATAAATTGACAATCAACCAGTAATAAACAGAAAAACTGATGTCAAGCAAACAAAATTATACAAATACATTAGCAAGTAATATAGTACTGAAGTAATCCAAATGAAATCGTTCAATCAAAACATGAAATAATCATATCATTAAATTAGAAAAAACACGAAATGCACCACAACGAATGTCTTCAAATTATTTCTAATCTAAAGCGTCATAAACCCAAATATGATAGTATCACATAAGCTGTAGCTAAAGCATTATAATAAACAAAAAATGTCTCATAAAAACTTCCAAATTGATTCACAGAACACTACATAGCCTCCAAGAATTATCCTGAGAGCAATTGAAACATAAGAAGAGCTTAATTACTAAATCAGCAGAACAGAAAATCCTCCACAACAAGAGGACATTAATCTCTACTGAACCCGATTAACAGCAAATAACCAGGTTTTTCAAAACCTGAGTTTCGTGAAAAACCATCTATTCTTGCCTGTTTTAAACCGCTCTTCAAATCTTGATTTGGTCTCTTTGAGGGCGGTCACCTTCTTGTCCTTTGATTGAAGAGAATCAGGAGCCACGACATCCTTCAAGTCCACGTCCAAGGTGTAGCGAGTGGGCATCACGTGCTGGTAGTTGACAAGCTTGATGAAGGCCTTGACTCTGGATTTCTTGGCAGTCTTCTTTGCAGAGTCCTTCTTGATAACCTTACTCGGGTACTTCTTTATCCCAGCAACCAAACAGTGACCGTATGGCCGCTCCCTGTTTCCATCGTCGAAGGACCTCACGATCACCGCTTTTCTGCCAGCGTAGCGACCTTGCAGCAGTATCACCGCCTTGTTTGGTTTCAAGAACTTCACCATTTTCTTTCTCCCACTCTGTACTTCTCTCTTTTTGCGATGAACCCTAGCTTCGGCTTCTGTCGTATAGATTGGCCGTTTATAAGAACCGAAACGGATAATTAAACCCTAGCTCTTGGTGGGTCTGGGCTTCTATTGGCGTGGGTTTTTTTTTACATCAAAATGGAACTTGGCCTAGATTTCGAGTATTTGATGGGCCTATCTTGGCTTCGGCTTTATAAAGGTTTGTAAAGAAAAGGTACGTATAGTGGATAATGTTTTTTATTTTTTACCACAATTTTCAACATTTTTCACAATAATTTATATATTTTTAAAATAACTTTTTTATTTTTTATTTTTTCAATATAAATAAAAAAAAATTATTTTTACTTTTTTAATATAATATTAAAAAAATAAAAAAATATTCATGTCTAATAATAAAAATATTAAAACTCAATTCCTTTCGATTATTAGATTGTACAAGCGTTTTGCACACACCATAATAATGCATTAGTAATATATCGGCAAAGCCGATTCTATGATGCCTTGCACAGTAGTTTAGTATGCACAAATAATTTCTTCACGGGATTTTTAGCTTTTATCATTTCTATGCTCGAACTCCATTTATTAAGTTGACAAATTTTTATTTGTTTTGTTATATTAAATTTCCACGCACCAACTAGAAGACATGAAATCCATACATGGGTGTCCCTTGCATTGCAGCAAATGGCTGTAACTTAATGGTAAACTAATATCACGCTTGATGATAAATTTATATCGTTATATAGTAAATGTGTTTAACTACATTTATGATAATTGTATTATATTTCATAACAACGCAATAATAATTCATGATAATTGATAATCACTTTGTCGTACAGTCTCTTTTAAAAAAATAGAAGGACCTTAATTCTTCCCGATGCATAACAACGCAAGATTATTATTAGCACTTAATTACAGATTTAACGAGATTTTGGGCCAAATCCTTAACAGCTCAGCCCAATTAAGCCCACAGTCTTTAGTCTCTTGACCAATGACCAATATCAGCCCAAAGGCATAAACTAATTAGCTGTTTCACAAGTTGGCCGCTTTTGAGTTTTGAGACTACCGACGCAGTTTAGGCCCTGATAGGTTAGGACTAGCCCAGCCCATGAGCCCGTTTTAGCCCAGCTCAAGGCTCTGTTTAACGGATCTGAAAAAATAAAATTAAAAAAAATCTAGAGCAACGTTGAAAAACCACAAAACAGATCTTAAGAAAATTTTTGCGTGAAAATCTATCTGGAACGAGGGATTCACTTGAGAAACCAGATCTATTTCTATTTTTTTTTATGAAGATAATCTAGAGATTAGAATCAAACTCGTCAAATATTTTTACTTTTTGTTTCCCCAAAATGAATCTCAACCAGGTCAGTTGACTCCTATCTCTCTCTCCAATTTCTGTTTTATGTATATATCTATGTGCGCGCGTTTGTGATTTGTTTTTTGTTCGCAAAATTTTGATTATTTTGGGTTAGATGATGTAGCAATTGTGATTTGCTTTGATTATTGGATCTGGGTTCTCTTTCGGAGGAATTTTTTAAGCTTGCCCTTTTGCTTGGTTGCTGAAGAGGGCAAAAGAGGAGAAGCAATAGAGTAATATCGAACATCTGTTTGGTTGGGGGGAAAAAGATTCGGCGGCAAGTTAAAGAAAATGATTAAAAGAGGAGGCCACTAGTTGCCATTCTCTCGAGATCCAAATGGAGTCTAGAATTTTGAGTTCATTAATTGAAGGAAAAGGTTAACTAAGAAAGATAAGAAGAAGCTTCCACTTAAATTGTTTGCTTAAATAAAACAAAATAAAAACAAACATTTAAGAAGCCAAATATTTACCAAGTAAATTAGAGATTGTCTTCTGCCTAAAATATGCTCTGAGATGGTGATCACTGTTGGCTTAAGTGCTTAACTGTATATCCTGTGAAATGGATAGAAGTTCTCTTTATCAACTGCATGGTATATGCTAAGCTTACAATGTTTAGGAGTTTAAAATATAGACAAACTTATCCCGAAGAAAAACCTTATTGAAGTGTATTACATAATCATAAGAAGAAGAAGCATAAGATGATGGTAATGATAATGATCATTGTAAAGTCGTCTAAAATATCTCTTGGAATCATGAAAAGGAGAACAACCCATGCAGTTTTCCAACTGCCTGGGGGCATTCATCATGATCCGTATAGTCTCTCTCTCTGCTTACTAATTACTCATTCTATTTGTCTATCACAAAAGTAAGAGGGTAATATTTCACACTTGGAAAGCCAAGTGTTGATTCAGGGATTTTTAAGAGTTATTGCTCATTTCAAATAATGCTTTCTTACTCTTATGTGCAGCCTCCAGGTGAAAATTATGCAAATCCAAAGACATGTTTCTTTCACGTTATCTTCAAGGTCTAGCACATCTGATTATCTTGTTTAAGAATTGTGCTTTATAATTCTTTTTCACAATATAATATCGTGTTATCTTCTTTGGCAGGCTGGGGCTTTGGCATTTTACATACTTTCTGCCCTCTTTTTTGATAACTTTGTCATAATATTTGTGGTGACTGTTCTTCTTGCTGCACTTGATTTCTGGGTAGTTAAAAATGTGAGTGGGCGCATTTTAGTTGGTTTGAGGTGGTGGAATGAAATTGATGATATGGGTGAGAGTGTTTGGAAATTTGAATGCCTTGATCAGGAGGTTAGTATTTTTCCCTCCATTTATATTTAATAACTATTTAGCTTCACTTGGTTAGACCTTCACCATTTTGAAGTTGTCCTGCTGAATTGCTTAAAAATTTAGACTTGGCTTTGTTATTTTGAGTCTCATCTGGGCTTATCCTTATTGCTTTAGTCATTGGCACGGATGAACAAAAAAGATTCATGGCTATTCTGGTGGACCCTTTACCTTGCGGTAAGCAAATATTGTCTGATACTCTGATACTTCAATTAAGCATGACATTTGTAGAAATATGGTTGATGTGTGGAATAGTTAATGACTTAGAAAAAAATTTGTGGAATAGTTAATGAATATTTAAGGCATGCAAGAGAAGTATATAAACTTAATTGACAAAGCACGAGATATATGCATAAAATTAGAAGCAAAATCGGTAATATCACTGTCCTGTCAGGTTATAGTTTAGCTTTATTCTGCAGTTTATATGTATTTTAGTTTATATGCAGTTAATGAATATTTAAGGCATGCAAGAGAAGTATTTAAACTTAATTGACAAAGCACGAGATATATGCATAAAATTAGAAGCAAAATCTGTAATATCACTGTCCTGTCAGGTTATAGTTTAGCTTTATTCTGCAGTTTATGTGTATTTTTGTAAAGTAATTTCCATTTGTATCAGCACCTGATATGCCCTTTGACATTATAGGCTGTTGCTTGGCTCGTGCTTGGAATATTTTCTCTCATAAGGTTTCAGGCTGACTATCTCCTTGTTGTTGGGGTTTGTTTATCCCTCAGCATTGCAAATATAGTTGGCTTCACCAAATGTCGCAAAGGTGAGCAAGCAGTTCATTTTATTTTTTGCAGAAAAATGTTTTTTTGAATGTGGCTTTTTAGTATAAATTTAGCCTTGATGTAGCTATTTTAGTGTTATTATTTATCTTCTTCATGCAAGAGTTTTATTGTCACTTTCTTTTTTATTGGTTAAGAGTTCTATTGTCACCTTATCAGTGCAAGTGTGGAATTTGGAAAAAGGAAGCAGCAAACTCTGAGTATAGCCATAAATACTATATTGTGACTGAGAAATGGCTCAGTGAGGTTCATGACTTAATAATGAACAGTTTATTTTTTTTATCAAAAATAAAAATAAAAAATTGACTTAGTAATGAACAGGCCTAAATAGTGTATAATGGCATGGTAAGATTTGCATAGACGGCTTTAGGTTGAGGCAAGTGTCTTCCCCCTTTTCTTTTCTCTTTCCTGTATGGGTTATTAGTTGTGTGATACTTATCTTGGCCATTGAATAAATCTATGGAAAATATGGTAATTGCAGCCAGCTATCGTGGCTTACATTCCAGATGCTGTTGACTGTTATCTGAGCAAGTGGTTCTTTGTTTATTTCTTTTATTTTTAAAAAAGAAAGTTATCTATTTATCAAAAAAAAGAGAGAAAGTTATCTGGGCAAGTGTTCACGATGATTTTTCATAGAGATAGAGATATATGTCTAGACATGAAAGAAATGTAAACCTAAAAAAAAGAGAGAAAGAGATGAAGACTTGAAAGGGAAGTGGTCAGTTCAGCTTTTACAATCTTATGAGGGTTCTGGTGAAATGATTTATATTACAGGCTTGCATTATGCTTGTAGACCTCTTTTTGGATCAACTACTTGAGTACTTGGTATGAACTGAATTCTTGAGGCTTTATGTACACATAGCTATATTTAAGTGTTTGCCTCAAGATTTTAGGTACTGGAAATTGGAGTGCTTGTATTCCAGATAATAAGTTGGGAGGGAGCATGTGGTATGCACAGGGACAGGCTTAAGGGAAGGATACAAGGGAAAGGAAAAAAAAGAATGATGTGCAAAACCAAGTAGATTTGTGTTGACAGCTATTAGGAACACTGCATATTCTTCATTTTCAGAGGTGGCCTTAGTTATCATATATTTTATGTTTCAAATTAGCTCAGATGTTGCCCACATAGAAAAAGGAAAAAAAAGAACTCATCTCATCTTGCATTTGATGTTTTAGCAGTGTTTATAGTCTCTTGCCCTGTTATTATGGCCTTTTTTTGGTTGAATTGTTTAACTGACAATAAAAAGTAACTTGGTCTTCCTTTCAGACGCAAAGAAGCAGATTCAACAATTTGCCTCCCAAACCATTGCCTCTCGGTTTTCGTCTACCATACAGTCAGCATTCAGTGTTGTCTAGCATACTACTTCTATAAGTTAGAGAAGAGAGGACTAAAATGGAAGAACTGCACTTGTGAAAGAATTGTTGAAATTCGCTATAATGGATTGCATATATTTTTGAACATTTTGTAGGGATGATAGATGTTTTTGTATGACCTATGCTACTTCTAATGGTTTGTGTAATGAATTAAGAGAAAATGTAATGTTAGAATAACAGTCATCCATTTTGATCGTTATGTTCTCTTAAAGTTTAAACCTTTTTTCTCTCATTTTTTCTGAGTAAGCACAAAAGGTGATCTCTCAACCTGAAGAAAACTTGAGCACCTAACAAATTATCATTTTGATTTTTTTTCTTCATTCGGTGATTTCACTGATGTTCCTTGCATTTCCATGTACTGAATTTTGGTGGTGGTGTATTTTTGCGCTCTCATCAAAGTTGTCATTTGTTGTGTCTAATTCTAAATCTGGTGTAAAGAATGTTAACCTTATCTATGCGCGTTTGTTCGAACCAAATGAAAATAAATTTATTTGAAAACTGTATTGAATTGAAATAAATTTTTATATTAGGGTTTTCTGTTAATACGTAGAATTTAATTTAATTTTTATGTTTAAAATGTTTAGGATAAATAAATAATTCAAAAGAGGAGGGTGGGAGAGAGGAAAGGAGGAAAGGAAAGAGGAAAAAAAATAGAAATTTGGTTGGCATAGTTTTTTCAGTGTTCATTTGTGGAATTTATTTATAAATTCTATTAATTTTAATAAAATTTATAATAAATTAACAGTGAATTAATTTTAAAATAAATTTTATAGTTTTTTAAAAAATATAATAAACATAAAATTACAAATAAATTTTTTAAAATTAAATGAGATGTCGGTTAAAACTTAAAAGCATCGACCCATCCTCTTGTTAGGCCTTGGGCCAACAACAATTGCTAGTTGCTTTCGTTAGAGAGTACAGACCAAAACGCACGCATTTGTATACAACAGAAGAACAGACTAGCAGAGAGCAGCACCCAGAAAGAGAGAGCGAGATGCTGCAGTGTATATTTCTTCTATCAGATTCCGGGTAAGATTCTATTTTGGGATCATTTTTTCTTCTGGAATCTTAAAAGGGGTTGAAATTGGGTCTTATCGTATTTATGATTCTGGATCCTCTAAAATTGAATCGTTAATTAAGGAAACATAAAAAGAAAGAAAGAAAAGAAGCTGAAAAAATAGGCTTGAATTCGTTATAATTGATTTGTGTTAATGGGAATTTGTTCAGAGAGGTAATGCTTGAGAAACAACTAACTGGGCATCGTGTAGACCGATCAATTTGCGTTTGGTTTTGGGATCAGTCGATTTCTCAGGGTGATTCCTTCAAGGTACCTATACCATTTTTAGTTTCGTTTCTCAGTTTTAATTCATGCGTCTCTTTAAATTTTCAGTTTTGTGCTCAATTCATTTCAAGTTCGTATAGGTTTAGCTTTCTTTTCTAAATCTTAATTCCTGGATCTCCTTCTGAATCAAAGTTTTGTGCTTAATTCAAGTATATATGGTCTTAGCTTTACTTTCGAATCTTAATATTTGGGTCTCCTATACTTTTAAGTTTTGTGAGTCCACAATTCCATACTATATTTTTAGCTTTATTTTCAGTTTTTGATTTTCGGGTCTCGTTTATTTTCAGTTTACTTATCAATTCAAGTTCATATGGTTGTTTTTAGTTTTTGCCTTATAGATATATAACACTATGTTTGCTTGTGCCAATAGTCACAACCAGTGATTGCTTCACCAACTCATTACCTTTTCCAAATTGTTCGTGATGGGATCACTTTTTTAGCTTGTACCCAAGTTGAAATGCCACCTTTGATGGGCATTGAGGTAAATAATTATTCTTCAAGCAATATGCGATTTTGTCATGTAGAGTGCAGAGTAACTGATATGAATTGAATATCATTGAAATCCTCCATCTTTAACGTCTTGATTTTTAGTTCCTCTGCAGAGTAGCTGATGTACTCTCAGATTACCTTGGTGGGTTGAATGAAGATCTGATAAAGGATAACTTCATAATTGCATACGAGGTATTTGTTCCAAGGATATATCATATATATGTTGTGTGGATTAATTTTAAATCGGTTACAGTTAATTGTTGTAGGATTTTTTTCTACGCCTGGGGAAATGAATATGAGAAAGATGGTTGACTATGTAATATTTGGTTGATGTTTGACAATTTCTTTCCATGTTTTTGGTACAGTAGAATTATCTACTGATGAACTGTCCTTAAATCTTCATTTCAAAATGTTAAAGGAGAAAAAAGGAAAGTTTTTGAGTTCATTTTTTAATGTCCCCCCCCCCCCCTAGTTTATCAATTATTTAGTTTTTTTATATCGCTAAAGGTGTTACTTTGATTGAACCCAACTGGTATGCATTTTCCAACTTGCAGCTTCTGGATGAGATGATAGATAATGGCTTCCCTCTGACTACAGAGCCTAACATACTGAGAGAGATGATAGCTCCACCAAATATTGTCAGCAAAATGTTGAGTGTAGTAACTGGTAACAGTTCCACCATGAGTGACACCCTTCCAGGTGCAACTGCATCTTGTGTTCCATGGAGAACAACAGACCCCAAATATGCTAATAACGAAGTTTATGTTGATCTTGTTGAAGAAATGGATGCAGTTATAAACAGGTATCAAACCTTACCTAAAGTTTGACTTTTTAATATAGACACTTAAATAGATTGTTAGGATTTTGGCTCAAATCCTCACAAGGAAGAATTCTAATTGGTTTGAGAAAATTAGTTTCCTATTTTATAGTTGGTTGTTGTAGTAGGGGTAGTACTAGTTTCCTATTAGATTGTTCCTTGTACAAGTAGTAGTAGTCGTTTATTATGATATTGTTGTTCTTTTCCTAACAGTATTAGGAAAGTATCCTCTATATAAAGGGGTCCTAGAGAAGATGTGAGAAATACGATTAATTTCAATATACATTGTAAATTTACAACTAGGTTGAAAGTTTTTGGTGGGTAATAATTTTGTTTTTCTTAAAGTTGTTGTTAAGGATTAATAAAGTTGTGAGTTTATTGGCGGTGTAGGCAAAAAGGTTTCCGAATCACGTTAAATTATTGGTGTGCTTGATAATTGTTTGTTTTTTGCCTAAAATTTGAGCAAGTGGATTTTAGAGGTAAAATCCCAACATAGATGATTCAAATTTAGCTATTTAGGTTTGATGTGGGAGAAAATTCTCTTACCAGTAACACAGGGCAACCAATCATCTCCTGACACGTAGCAAGGGCGTAACGATAATTTCACACCGTAATATATGACGTTGTTCCGCCGTTCTAACTTCTGGATAAACTTGTACAACATATGGATAACTCCAAAAGAGTACCACTCTTATCCTAACACTTCAGCTGCTCTCCTATTCAAACTCTACTCCGGCACACTATAAATAGGGCCCTCGTAAACCAAAAGGTACAGACAATTTTCTTAGTACACAACCTCATTCCTTTCCATTCCCTTTCATTCTCCAGAAAAAGTCCTAAATTGATTTAGGCATCGGAGAGTTCTCCAGAGGCATCACCCCCCTCTTCCTCCCCCCAACCTCCGGGACTTTTAGGTTTCAGCTTCGTTTCATGTGTGCAGGTCCCCCCCCTTCGACGGTTCGGCTCCCAGGAGAATTTCGGCATCAACAAGGTTATTGTTATTAATTTACCTTTAGAATTCCATTGGTCTTTTATCTAGTCGGAATCTAGACATATAGCAAGATTTAATGAAGAAAAAAAAGAGAAGGAATTCAAACTACGGAGGGAGGACTTAGGGTAGGACTGTATGAAAATAACATTTTTGCCATTGAAATTGTTGATTTCCTATCACAACTTTTTCTGTCGAGCCAAATTCATCTTTTCTCCTTCTTGTTGCTTATGCAACGTTTTTTGTTTTCTTTCTCTTTCCAACGAGATAGACTTACTTTTTTCTGAAATTGAATGTGTAGACTTATGTAGTTGTATACTTGTATTTGATATTTGGATTCCAAATGCAGGTATAAACCTGCCTGTTCAGTATTTTCAGTGGCTTGTATCATGGATTTATACCGTGTCGTGTACTTGAAGGGCTAATGAACAATTTCCTATTTTGCATGCACTGCTCAGGGATGGAGTGTTGGTGAAATGTGAGATTTACGGTGAAGTTCAAGTGAATTCCCAGCTCTCAGGTCTTCCTGACTTGACTCTGTCATTTGTGAACCCATCTATTCTGGATGATGTGAGCTTCCATCCCTGTATCCGTTTTCGACCTTGGGAATCCCATCAAATTTTGTCATTTGTGCCTCCTGATGGACAGTTTAAGCTCATGACTTACAGGTGCTTTGTTTGAGGAGACATTATGCATCAATTATCTTTAGTTTTATTTTTTTAGGTGGATTTTAATGAATGTATGGTAGTTAAGCTTACTGTAGTCATGTCTTATGAAGCAAAATTTAATGTTTGAGAACAGGGATAGATAAGTTTGGGAAAGATCTGAAGTACGTTCTATATTATGTTGTTTCTCAGCTGCTGTGTTCCTGTTTGTATGCAGGGTTAAAAAGTTGAAGAGCACCCCAATATATGTAAAACCACAGCTAACATCAGATGCTGGGACATGTCGCATCAGCGTGTTGGTTGGAATAAGAAATGATCCTGGAAAGACAATTGACTCAATAACTGTGCAATTTCAACTTCCTCCTTGCATTTTATCAGCTGATCTGACTTCAAATTATGGAACTGTAAACACCCTTTCTAATAAGGTATGCATATGGAATTATTATGAAACCTTGATATGGAAGTTATACCTTGATCTTGGATGTTAATTGATATCAGTTTTTAGCTTAATTTTTGGGATAATTGTAGCGTTTTGGTTGTGGAAAATTTGATGGAAAGGAAAATGAAAAACAAAAAAAGGAACATTTTTCTTTGTTTTGTTGGGGTATCAGAGGAAAATTTGGACGGAAAATAACACAATTTGACAAAAATAACTGAAGAAAATAGGTTTCAAGTGAATATTTTATTTTTCATTTTCTGTCATATTTTTCAGTATTCAAACAAAGCATGGTGTCATCCAAGAGTGATTAATTTTTATGAACATGTTTCTGCAGACTTGCTCTTGGTCGATTGGACGAATCCCAAAGGATAAAGCTCCTTCATTATCTGGAACGTTAGTGCTCGAAACAGGATTAGAGCACCTTCATGTGTTCCCCACATTTCAAGTGGGTTTTAGGATTATGGGTGTTGCCCTCTCTGGCTTGCAAATCGATAAACTGGATATAAAAACTGTACCTAATCGGCTGTACAAAGGTTTTCGAGCTCTCACTCGGGCAGGGGAATTCGAAGTGAGGTCATAGTTGTAATTTTTGTACTCCATCAAGATGAATTTCAGTTGATGAAGTGAGATGTTGTGAATTGCTGTTTCAGAGATTGCTTGTACCTGAAAGGTGAAATGAGTACCCTTTTTAAGTTTTAACCATCTGGTTCTCCTTTGTAAAGAACATATGAAAGGTATCCTGCAGTAATCAAATTCAGGAAAGAGAATCCTCACTTTTTATTTTGTGAGGGAAGTTTAGCAATAAATAATTGAGTATGATTCCTTTCTCCACATTTTTTTTTCAGAACTTAGAAGCACACATCACACGTGCTTCATTCTTAATTTTTCCTTCTGTGCGTTTCCACTGGATCTCTTGTTGCACTAATTAACTTGCAACAGAGAGACTTTGGTTGCATGGGATGGAAAACAAAATTTTTGTATTGGGTAAAAATTCGTTGGTAATTTTTAAAATATTTATTAGTAATATTTGTACATATTCAGTTAACATTATCAGTGAAGTGTTGTGATGAATCTGACGTTATCTTATCCTCACTCGACTCGAAGTGTAATACAGTCTTTCATCCTTCTTTGCTGGTACTCACTCATTTGTCTCTCTCTCAAATGGTAAAAATCCTCGACTCTCTTTTACCTCCATGTTGCTCCTACCCAACTCAGCCATTCTCTGATTCAACTCACTCTAGGACGCGGTTTACTTTCACCACAACACCGTCGCTTTTGCTTAGCAGCATCTCGGTCTCTCTCAAATGCCACTCGGTAATTCTTCAAAACTTGAAGATGATATCGGAAACTTTATATTATTATCATTTCTTTCTTTTTTTTGGTTTGGCTTTGTGAATGCAGTGTTAATTACTACTAGTAAACATAAAAGAGAACATGTTTACTACTATAATCAGTAACCGCCTTTTGTCCTGGAGAAGTTTTCTCCCCCTTCAATTCCTGTAGGATTTTCCAACGAATTATACATCAATCATCTAAGCATCGAGTAACCATGTCTAGTTCCTATTCAAATTTCACTATATACTCCACAACTCTTTTAGCCAACATCTTGTATTGAGAAATGTTAAAGTATGACATAGAGGGTCAATTCATAAAGAATCTCCCTTTGTTTCAAAATACAGTACTGGACCCTCTAATAATAATGAATAAATTCAGGAGAAAGAAAATTAGTACTCTTAATTAGTAGAACGATTATTAAATATTAGGATTTCAGTACTTTCATCATAAAAAAAAAGGTTCTTGCATGTATATGATCATATTTGCTAAAAAAAAGCCCTAAATATATGACCTTATCTTAGAATATTTCTAAATTTTTCACAAAAAAACACATACATGTCCAATTTAACTCTTGAAAAACGCTCTTGATATCTTTTGAAACTAAAGAATGTTGATAAATCAAGGAGGGAGTGAAAGTCGGAAGCTAAGATGGAGTGTAGAGAAAAAAAGATTTAAAGTGATTCTGATTATCCACATCCTACATCGATAGTGTAATAAAGTAAAGAAGATCTTGATATACATATATGATCCTGTGATCTTAAAATCAATTTAAATTAACATTTTTAATAAATGAACTACAAATGGTATCCGAGCTGACTTAAGTCCACTTCATGTGGATATGTAGATTATAGTTGAGCCATGAACTCATCATGGTAAATTTTTATTCTAATCCTTTTAGTTAATCTTTGTTCTTAAAATTAGAGGGTTAACTGTATGTTACTGTATTTTCCATTTACTAATCATTATTTGGGTTCAAAGGATGCCCATTTGGCAGGCCTTTGTGCTATAAATCAAGAGGTTACTCTCTCTCTCTTTCTCTTTCTTCCCTTCTCTGGTATGAGCAAAAGACTCCTATTCTTTGTGAGAAGACAAAAGATTTTACCAAAAACTAATTGACATCCACCAATTGAATTGCAATTTTTTTGGTGCTTTATCTTTTTTTTAATGCTAATTAAACAACCTGTAATTGCTTCTCATGACACGCATTCTACTACTTAATCAGACAAAAGGTTTTGCAGTTCCAAGGAGGAGTGCAATGGCCCTGAATCTGTCGAGTTATATTTTCACAGAAGTTGGTTGGCATGAGGTTGCATTTGCTCAACCATCTGTTGGGTTCAGGGAATATATAGATACCTTTGATGGGTACTCTTTCAAGTACCCTCAGAACTGGATTCAAGTCCGAGGAGCAGGAGCAGACATATTCTTCAGAGACCCCTATGTTCTCGATGAAAATCTGTCTCTGGAGTTGTCGTCGCCTTCATCGTCCAGGCACAAGAGTGTTGAAGATAGACTTGGGTCCACCAGAAGACGCTGGAAAGAAAGTACTTAAGTAGTATTTGACAGAGTTCATGTCAACTAGGCTTGGCATCAGGCGTGAATCAGAGATTCTATCCACATCCTCAAGAGTTGCTGATGATGGGAAGCTGTATTACCAAGTCGATGTAATCGTCTTTTTATGTTGGAAAAACTCAGCTGCATGCATTGCAAAAAGTTTGTTGTTGATTAAGGTTGACTGTCTTGACCGCAAACTAATATTTTAAGATTGTTTAAAATTTTATTAGGAGTTTTAAAAAATTATAATGGTAATATTAATTTAAATAAAATTTAAAAATAATATTATTGTTAAATTTTTTTAAAATTATCAATAAAATTTTCAACGAATCTAAATTATTAATTTTAAATTTGATTTAACTAAATATTTCTTCAAAATTAGATCGGTATGTGATTGGTTTCTAAATTTTAGTTGTATTTTCCAGATGGAAATAGATGATTTTATACACGTGCCATTCAGAAGTAATTTTGATTTGTAACGAAAACAAAAGATTTCAAAAAAAAAGAAGTGAAAGTCCAAATAACCGGTGGCTGACAGGTGGCAAAATGCCAATGGCGGAAAGCAATTTTCACTTTTTAGTGGTACACGTAGCCATGAAAAGGAGTGGATAGCAATCACCTAACACGTCACCAGCATACATCTTTTTGCTCACCTCATGTGCTATGCACGTGCAAGATTTTCCAAGTTTCAAAATGACCCAAGATTCAGAGGCCATAACGGACATTTCCAAAAATAGTACTATATAACAGAAAATCCGCTTTATTGTCGCAGATTTAATTAATATCTCAAATAGATTTACCCGAAAGCCAAGTAGATCACAAATTTATGAGAACTAGGTGCAAACAATTAGTGGGAAAAAACTAACTTTATTTTGGATAACAATGTGTTATATCATCTGAAAAATATTAATTTTAGATATTAAAACTAATTAGTTAATAATATATAATTTTCAACACCAACAAATTAAACCGTTAAAAAAAATAATTTTTTTAAATGAATAAAATGAAAAAAAAAAGTTAAATTTGAATTTTTTCTTAGATATGTGTTTTAAAAAATAATAATAAAATAAATAAATAAAATTTATAAACAATAATCTTAATTTAATGTATTTGGTGTCAAAAAATAATCTATATAACCTTGACTAGTGTTTATTGATGACAAAGGTTATAAAGGATAGTTAGAATATTTAAAAAAATAATGTTTTATTTATAATATTGAATCATGCTCTTAAAACCATGTGGAGAATTTAAAATTAGTATTTATCTCAGCAAAATATAATAATAAGGTATTAAAAAAATAAAATAAATAGGTTTAAAAAAATTAGATTTACATATATTTTTTAAAAAATTATCCTGAAATATTTTACTCCTAATAGTTACCTTTAATACAAAATAATGTTTTTGTCCATGCAAAATAATAAAAATCCATCAGAACAAATATAGCAAGGCTTTGCAGGGGTACCATGGTAATTAACATGCTTAAGCTGTTTCTTCTCCTTCACTGCATCATTGAAGAGGGCGCTTTCTTCTCCTTTGGATCATTTTCTCTTCCCTCATTTTCAGACACCATCCTCCCTTTTTGGTTAACAAAATCTTTTATATCAAATCACCAAATCTCTCTCCCCTTCTCTTTCTTTCAAAGAAAGAAATAGATGATTTTTTTCCCCTCTTTTTCGAAAATCTGATTTTGTTTCTCAATCTTCAACTCTCGTTTTTTGTTATGAACAAACTCATTTTCCTTGGAAATTTCATGATGAAACCCTCTTGTAGAATCTTGATCACTCATCGAAACGCAGCGATTTTTGGGTTCCCACGGGCAAAGTGTGACCATGCGTTAGCCAACAATCCTCCTAGTTTTCCATTTCATTTCAGTCAAAGCTTTCAATTTAGCACCTACCCTTTTCGTACGATGGGCTTTCAAAGCATAATCAACAATGCCCAGAAATCGTTTTGTGTACCCAGTTCAAATTTTGGCCAATCTAGGGCCATATCTAGACCTTACAATATAGCTTTAACAACAACAAGCAGGTGTGTTTCTGTTGCTGCAAGTGTTGTATCCAAAATAAGGAAACTTTCAACATCTGTAGAAACTCGTGTTAATGACAAGAACTTCGAGAGAATTTATGTTCAGAATGGTATTAATGTGAAGCCTTTGGTTGTTGAAAGAATTGACAAAGATGAGAATTTTGTAGGAGATGAAGGGTCTAGGAAAGAAGTTAATGATATTGGTGAAAATGTTAGCAGAGAGAATTTGGAGGGTATTGATGGGGCTGTGATTGAGAGTCCTAATAGGAGGGAGGAGACTGATACTGAAAAGGAGGCATGGAGGTTGTTGCGGGAAGCTGTTGTGACGTATTGTGGGTCTCCTGTTGGGACCATGGCGGCTAATGATCCCGGTGACAAGCAACCTTTGAATTATGATCAGGTTTTTATTCGAGATTTTGTGCCATCTGCGTTGGCTTTCTTGATTAGAGGAGAAGGAGAAATTGTGAGGAATTTCCTTCTTCACACATTGCAATTGCAGGTATCTTATTAACTCTAGACATTCCTCTTTATCATATTGTTATCTTATAATAATTTGTGTTTGGTTTTGATAGTGTTAATTGCTCCTTTCGGATATTGACCTGTATTTAATGAGATATGTCATTATTTAATACGTGTTTAAAATCTCATTGATGAGCCATTCCGTTAACAAGTTATGTATCATTAATCATCACACTAACTTGGAATGAGGTCAAGTTTGAATATCAAGTAATACTAGTAAGTTGTTTGGCCATTTTGGTGAGACTCTTGAGTGCAGACTTGTGCAATGAAATGCTAAAAGGGATCAAATCTGATTTGAGGTTTAGATACTGTATGCAGAAAATGGACCCCCTTCTCACCACAAATGAGGAATGATGTCTGTTAGATTGTATGGTAATGAGTAAATATTCTATAGTAAAACTCTAGGATTAGAATTGCATGTGCTCGGTATGTAACTGGTCCTGGTTTTCGGTTTTCCAGGTCAGTTAGGAAAATATATATATATATATATATATAATGAGGAATAATTTTGTTGATTGTGTACTTCTTGATATATTACCTTGCAAGTATGAAGCTAACTACGTATTTCATTATTTTGGCTAAATGTTTTTATTGACCATAATATATGGGAAATATAGCCATTGGTCAATATTTCATATTTCTGGAACTTATAATTGTTGTCCTATTTCTTAATTTAGAGTTGGGAGAAAACGGTGGACTGTTATAGTCCTGGCCAGGGTTTGATGCCAGCAAGTTTTAAAGTTAGAATTGTACCTCTTGATGACAACAATTTTGAAGAAGTTCTAGATCCAGATTTTGGTGAATCAGCTATTGGGCGTGTTGCACCTGTGGATTCTGGTCCGTATATTGTGACTTCATTTATAGCTCATTCCTTTTTTTGAGAATTTATTCAAGAAACACACAAATGCACACAGGAAGAATTTACAGCCCATTCTAATATACTGAATTTTGGTTTTCATAGTGAGACGTATGAGGTTGTGCATCTTGCTTTTTTGTTACTTCTTTTTAAAAGAAAACTTGTCTATCAAAAGTTTAATCTGTGATGGCATCAAATGACTTTAGACGTATGAACGAAAGAGTAGACAAAGAAACTCTTTAAATTTTAAAGCAGAGTTTTTTCTGTTTCTTTTTTTTCCCTGTTATGGTTGTATATTATTGTATCCAGGGTTTGTTGTTCATCATTGATTTGATTGTACGGATCTGGAATGGATGTTTCTTTTCTGTTGGTAGATCTGTAGTGTTATTTTTGGTTGTATCTTCCAGATGTTTGATACTTTGCTACAATCTATGGGCACTGGATCCCCCGTAATCAGTTTGGTGTCTTTTGGCAGTGATGCCTTAGTTGTTAATGTTTATGATCAATTAAACTTCCTTTTGTTTTGCTGTTAAAAAATGACTGTTTGTGTTTCTGATTTTGATGTCTTTGATAGGGTTGTGGTGGATTATCCTGTTGAGGGCATATGGAAAGATCACTGGTGATTATACCTTACAAGAAAGGGTGGATGTTCAGACGGGCATAAAACTGATCATGAACTTGTGTTTAGCTGATGGGTTTGATATGTTTCCTTCTCTGTTGGTCACTGATGGTTCCTGCATGATAGACAGGCGGATGGGTATTCATGGTCACCCCCTTGAAATCCAAGTAGGTTCAGCTTATTTCTTGCCACTTGTGTTAGCTAATAGCTATTAGTTGTATTGCATTGTTTGTTTTATAAGCAAAATTCTATTTAAAAAAAGCATCAAAAGGGTGCAACTCTAAGCCAAAGGCTTTTTACACGAAAGTAGCTCTACAAAATCTAAAAGATATAACCTCATTTATAAAAAAATTCCTTCTAAACAAAAAATCAAAAGTGTTGAACCATCTATCACTAATTCCTTCTATAGGCCTCTCAATGCCATTGAATGCTCTACGGTTCTTCCCAATACACACAATCCAAAAAAATAGAGAGAAAGGTCAACGAGTAAGCCTTCTTAATCTCCTTAGAAGCCCTCAACTCACTCCAAGCGCACAATTCATCTTTCACGGAGTCGGCAACCACCCAAAAAACTCCCAAAATCCTATAAGCCATCTCCCATCAGCTTCTAGCCATCTCTTTAGTTGTATTGCATAGGAGTGTGCAAATGATCAGTATGGTCGGTCAATTTTTTTTAACCACTTCGACCGAATTAACCTAAGCATTTTGACATTAATCGACTGAATTGAGTTCAGTCGGTACGGTCGGTTAATCGTTTAATTCACACTGTTTATATACTTATGTTTTTTTAGTTTATTATATGTTATATATATTATATATTTAATTTATACTGAGGATTTTTTTAGTTAATTATATATTAAATATATATTATATTTAACATATCATTAATATTAATTAATTATTTTCTTAATCGATTAAACGATCGAAATGGTTAAAAAAACTTCTAGCTGCCAACTGATTTTTCGATATATATTATTCGGTTAACCAATTTAACTGATTTAATAGATTAATCGAACGTTTTACTTAAACGGTTCGAAACGGTTCGGTTAATCGGTTTTAACTTATTAATGAACACCCCTAGTATTGCATTGTACTTGCCCCTTGTGTTAGCTATAAATTTGATGTTTGTCACTATACCTAAATTTGTAAACTAATAGAATGATATTTTGTTAAGATTTATTGCTGTTACTGTTGGCACTGTACTTGTGTATTATCTAATTTTGATAGAAGCAAGGTAGACGTTTGCTTGGCTTCCCAGAAACTTACAGAACTCATTAGAAGTCATTAGGTATGTTGTGACTTAAACCATATCATTGAAGGCTTAGTGTTTTCCTGTGTGCTTTGAATAGTTTCATGGAGATATTATGTTTCTGGATCTTCACTGGGAGTTTCTGAAAATATGGGTCATTTAAAGCATTTAGAAACCTGTAGAAAGAGGCTCAAGGATGGTTATAAGTTTATAACTGAGACATGAAGGCCAAGATTAATGAACATGTGATTTGTTCTCTTCAGTTCTAGTCAGTGTAGGCTGACCAGTGCTGGAACTTTTTTTATTGTTAAACCCACACACGCGCCTCGAACCCCTGTTTACTTAGTGGGCTGGACGACCAGTGCTGGAACTAAAACTTTGAATTTTTTGGTTGTGATTCTGCTTGTATCCTGCGGTCTGATACTGGTCCTTCAGTCCCATTTATATTTGGTCTGGTCCTATGTCAATATTGTTATTGTTATCTATCTATTTCGATTTCTTTAATGCTACCTCTCCTTTTGTACACCTTACTCATTACAAACTTGATTTTACAGGCCTTATTTTACTCAGCACTACGATGCTCTCGTGAGATGCTCGCTGTAAGTGACAGCTCTAAGAATTTGGTAAGGGCCATCAACAATAGACTTAGCGCACTGTCATTCCATATCAGGGAATATTACTGGGTGGACATGAAAAAGATTAATGAGATCTACCGTTATAAAACGGAAGAGTACTCCATGGATGCCATAAACAAGTTCAATATCTATCCTGAACAAATTCCTTCATGGCTTATGGATTGGATACCAGAAGAAGGTGGCTATCTAATAGGCAACCTACAGCCAGCCAATATGGATTTTAGGTTCTTCACACTGGGAAATCTTTGGTCCATTGTTTCATCCTTGGGTACTCCAAAACAGAATGAATCTATATTAAATCTAATTGAAGCTAAATGGGATGATATTGTGGGGCATATGCCTCTTAAGATATGTTACCCTGCATTGGAGTATGAGGAGTGGCGTATAATCACTGGAAGTGACCCAAAAAATACGTGAGTTTCCTGAACTTTTTTTTAATCTTTCTTTTTCTTTCCTGTAGTTGTTTAGATATTATAGCTGTGTAATGTTTCAGTTAAATTTTCATTGATATTACTGAAATTGATGCATTTGATGGACTTTCCAGCCCTTGGTCATATCACAATGGTGGATCTTGGCCAACACTTTTGTGGCAGGTAAGCATGGATTTTTTTCTGCAATATGGCACTTTTTGACTATGCTAGAGAAAGTTGGACATGTGAGTCAGATTTCCTGTCCTGAGACAATCATCGGTGTACTTTGGTTGGTCTGAAATTATTAGACCTTGAATTCTTATTGGGTAAAGATGATTTCTATACATGATCAGCATTCCCCTTCCCTCCCCTCCCTTTCTCGTGTTTTCTTTTAGTTTTTGAAAAAAACAGATTTCGTTTTTGGTTTGTCTTTATAGCTGGTTTTGACAAAAAAGCATCTATTCTTTTTTTGGTGTATAAGGAACTTGCATTTATTTGTAGTGTCGTATTTGCACGAGTCATTTAACTCAGCAGCAACTTCTAATATACTCATGTATTATTTTCAGTTCACATTGGCATGCATCAAGATGGGCAGATCAGAATTAGCTCGGAAGGCGGTTGCTTTGGCTGAGAAGAGGCTTCCAGTTGACCGCTGGCCTGAATACTATGACACCCGAAGTGGAAAGTTCATAGGAAAGCAATCCCGACTATATCAAACATGGTCGATTGCTGGGTTCCTGACATCTAAAATGCTCTTGGAGAATCCAGAGATGGCATCCATGTTAGTCTTGGAGGAGGATTATGAACTTCTTGAGATCTGCGTTTGTGCACTTAACAAAAGTGGCCGTAAAAAATGTTCTCGAGGTGCTGCCAAGTCGCAGATTCTTATTTAATGAGACAATATTCTTTCAAAGGCAGAGTGCTGTGATGTACAGCCACAAGTTTAGCGTAGAGTGATAGAAGAGTTTGATATAAAGGATAATTGTCAATCTAAAAATGTAAAATAGTGTCATACACATGTTTTACTCTCACAGTTGTCACAAGTAATTCATTAATTCAATCAAACAAGTTAATCAGTATTGTAAATTTCATTTGACAAATGTTGAGGGGGGCACATAACTTGTGTTCTGGTGGTTACTTTTTTCTTTAGTAACAGTTCTGCTTTTACAACAGGAATGGAAGGTGGTGTCTCAAGTCATTAAAGGATAGTCTTAGATTAGTGTGTTTTGCTTCATAAATGGTTTTCCAAATTTTTGCTTTTCTGCAAAATGGATTGATAGTCACTTAAGAATTGTATAAAATTCTTACAGTTTTTCCTTGGAAAAATTTATTGCAATGGTTAGAACCTCATGGTCCAAGTTGGCTATTAGATCATGGTCTACACCATAACAACTAACTAGATCCTTTGTTGCAGTAATATGTTCCAGTAAGAAGCAGCAAAGACTTGTTCTCTACTAATTGCTTATATAGAAGAAAAAAAAAATGAAAGGTGTAACATGTTTGGATAATGTTTTTAAAAATAATTATATTATTATCAAAATACATTGGTTTAATATTTTCAAGCTTTTCGAAAACTGCTTTTGGATATAAGTTTGTTTCTCAAAACTTTTTTTTTGATTTTTTTATTGTTTTTTACAATTATATTTTGTAAAATAACAATAAAACACATTTTAAAGTGAATAATAACTGCTCTCTCGCTAAATTGTAGCTACATTATAATGATATAGATTAAAAAAAATTAAAATAAAATTATCAAAGACGTCTTTAATTAAAAAAAAACATAAAACAAATCGAAACATTAATCATTGGGTTAAATTCAAGGTCATTAAACACTTTCAAACAAAGCAAAAAAGTATTAAACTCAATTTCAAACAACTAGAGGTCAATTAGACCACTAGAACTCATGGTAATAACCTTCATGTGTCACTAGATAAGTGGTTCATAAGCTGGTCAAAGCAGTGGTAAGCTAAGATCAACACCCTTTTATTGTAGATGACAGTATGAAACGAAGACCCTATGTCTGCTACACGGTATAAAACCCACTGCTGCCCATTTCTTGCATTGACCCTCTGAGATTGAAGCATGACTTGAAAAACCAATTGGAGAGGTTATGATCAGGTACATTAGAGCTAGACATGACCAGTAAAAGACTACTATCCACCAATCACTCCCATTCAATCCCACTCATCTTTAGGAACTCTCTCCCTTGGGCCCATAACTTCTTCACTCAGTCTAACCCAACTTTCCTATACCCACCAAAGGAACCAAAGGGATCCTCCATTTTAGCCACGAACCTCATCAACTTGTATTTTGAAAAAGGCCTGATTAGAGAAGCACATATACTGTTCTATGAAATGCCTGAGAGAGACGTGGTTACATGGACGGCCATGATTGAACGGTACACTTCATGCAACTATAACACGTGTGCATGGACTTTCTTCTGTGAGATGGTGAAGAATGGAACAGACCCGGATGAGTTTACCCTGTCAAGTGTCGTGAAGGCTTGTAAAGGCATGAAGTGCCTTGCATATGGGCCTTTGGTTCATGGGTTGGTAATTAAGCGTGGCATGGAGGGGTCTTATACGTTGATAATGCACTCATGGACATGTATGCTACTTCTTGTGTTAGCATGGACAATGCATGCATGATTTTTAGGGATATTAAGGCGAAAACTGCTGTGTCATGGACTACTTTGATCACTGGCTACACTCATAGAGGGGATGGCTGTGGAGGCCTCCAAATCTTCAGGACAATGTTCATGGTAAGTAGTTGAAACAACCATGAAAACTAATGAAAAAAGGGGACTTTTACAGAATTCTATATTCAGTGTATACTGAATTTGTAGTATTGCCTTGTGTGGTTTCAAGTTTCAAACAATTGTATCCTATAGTATGCAGATGTTAAGTGTTTTAAGCAACCATAACAACCATACTTTTTTTGCATTTTATGGCAAACAGGAGGAGGCAGAAGTAAATTCATACAGCTTTTCGATTGCAGTTAGACCTTGCACTTCAATTGGCTCGCTTACTATTGGCAAGCAAATACAGGCATCAGTGATTAAACATGGGCTTGGATCTAATCTTCTGGTCATGAACTCTATATTAGACATGTATTGCAGGTGTGGTTGTTTGTCCGAGGCAAATGCATACTTCCATGAGATGACAGACAAAGATTTGATCACACGGAACACCTTAGTTGCTGGATATGAAAGATCCGATAGTAGTGAGTCTCTCCATATATTTTCACAAATGGAGTCGAAAGGTTTTAGTCCAAATTGCTTCACATTTACTTGTGTTGCTGCTGCCTGTGCTAATTAGCAGCTTTAAATTGCGGACAACAGGTTCATGGAGGGATTGTTCGCATAGACTTTGACAGGAACTTGGCATTAGCAAATGCACTGGTTGATATGTATGCCAAGTGCGGGAACATCACCGACTCTGGCAAAATTTTTAGTGAAATGACAGAAAGGGATTTGGTCTCTTGGACTTCTATGATGATTGGATATGGAGTCCATGGATATGGAACAGAAGCTGCTGATTTATTTGATAAGATGGTTTTGTCAGGTACCAGACCTGATCGTATTGTGTTTATGGCAGTTCTGAGTGCTTGCAGCCATGCTGGGCTTGTAGATGAAGGCTTGAAGTATTTCAAACTAATGATAAGTGATTACAACATCAGCCCAGATCAGGAGATATATGGTTGTGTTGTGGATTTGCTAGGCCGTGCTGGGAGAATTGAGGAGGCTTATCAACTTATAGAGAGTATGCCATTCAAGCCTGATGAGTCCATATGGGGTGCACTTCTTGGGGCTTGTAAAGAACACAGGCTCACAAATCTGGGCAAATTGGCTGCTCGAAGGGTTTTGGATTTGAGGCCAAATGTGGTGGCGAGTTATGTTATGCTCTCCTATATTTATGCAGCTGAAGGCAAGTAGGGGGAGTTTGCGAAAATAAGGAAGCAAATGGGAGGAATGGTGAACAAGAAAGAAGCTGGGAGGAGTTGGATTGAAGTAAGAAACCAGGTTTATAGTTTTGTGGTTGCTGATAAGATGGGTTCTCATATAGAGTGTGTCTATGAAGTTCTGGGATTGTTGATACAGCATATGAAAGAAGCAGGTTACATACCTGATCTAGATTGCTTGGTACATGACCTGGAAGGTGGAACGTGAGCAGAGGCTGAAGCTGAATAGTTTGGAGGACTTTATAGATAAAGATGAACTGATTTCCGGAAAACTGGTTAGCCCGTGCAAACAATCTTAAGTTTGATAACATGGAAGATGAGAGAGATTTATTTCAGGGATGCAGAATTCTTTTTTGGAGCAGAGATTCATCTTAAATTTTAAAGCTACGGGGAAGAAGAGTATGATTGCGGAGGCATATAACAGTGTAAGGGAAGGGCATTTTTGTCACTTTAAAAGTATTTAGTCTTAATAATTCTTCATAATCATAATATATTCTGCAATCACAACTGCAACCAGAGGATAAAACCTTGTTGTATTGCTGGGTTGCAGAAATATATTCTCCCTTTTCCTTTGAAAGATGTCGTCAAACTTGGTAAGTAATGAGTTCAATTTGTCTTGTACAATGGAGAGGAAGAAACGTGTTCATATAATTTGTATGCAAGACACGATGGGAAATGAAGAGCAGAAGAAAACCAGTACTCCTTGACTTGAGATTCAGTTTGTAGAATACAGATGGCATCAATAATATATGAAGTGCTCGCTTAAAACCATGTATAGACTAAACATCGACACGGTCACCTGTAGCTGATTGGTGATACTTTAGCCAGTCATGCAATAACAGAGCAACGCTTATCCTTGGCTGGTGCAAATTTCAAATACCATTGCAATCCTAACGTTTTAGAATATCAGAAACAGTCACTAGGAAGGAGCTGACCTAAACTTATTATAATCACAATATATAGAATACCATAAATTGAAATAATTTTCTCCTTGGTTGAACTCTCTCATCAGGAAAGATCAGCTGCGGAGCTCCCTTCTGGTGGACAATCTTTTGGCAAGCCTGCAACTAGAAGTGATGTGATTACTTTTGGTAGTAGTATGTACAGAACAACATATGAACAACTAAACAAATCTGCTTGAAGGTGGCAACTTGGCCAGGAAAAGTCGTTGACTGTTATGCTCCATGGCTTGAATCTCTGAGGAAGAATAACCAACCAGGTATCTCTAATTTTCATCTCATCCGTTCTCATTTAGTTCTTTGCCCTTGCTCCATGAGGTTTGTTGCATTTTGAGTAAGAACTTTGAAGGATCTTCTTAGTATATCTTTTTTATTATGATTATAATGGCGCTAATGTTCCATGTCGTGAATATTTATATCTGAGACAAACAAATTAGGGTGACATATAAATATGTGCATTGTCAATGGATGGCAAAGTCCATATTCTTTTCTTTAATTAAGGTCACTAACTATTCCACTTCACCCACACTTGCCATATATTCATCCTTGTTTTAAGGCTTACTTTAAGCCATGTTTCCTTCCTTGTTTTAAGGCTTACTTTAGGCCATGTTTCCTTCCTTGTTTTAAGGAATGTCTTTTTCCTTTAACAACCTATATATACTCTTAATTGTATTCTCAATAATAAGAACTCAAGTAAGCATTTGTACAATCTCTTTACTCTCTTCAATTCTCACATCTCTTTACTCTCTTAAATTCTAACATGGTATCAGAGCCGGTTGCTTAGGCTCTTCTCTCGCTTGTAATTTTTCTCGGTTTCGTGTTTCGGCGTGTTCTGTGTTGTTCTCGGTGAATTCGACGTAAAAGTTTTTTTTTGTTGTTTTTCGGTCTTCTCTTTTTGGGTTGGTGTTGTCGGCACCTCCTATTTTTTTTTTGGTTTGAGCAGTTTCGGCATTCACGACATCCTCTATTTTCAGAGAGGTGTTTTGTGGCTTTGGGTCTCAGATTTCTCGGTGTTTTTTATGTTCTCAGATCTCTTTGGCAGATTGTTTTTTTTCTGCTTTGGGTGGTTTCGGCATTTTTTTGGTCGGACTTTTTTTTTTGCACTTGATTGCAATGGACTTTGCACCTGTGTGTGTCAAATTTACAGGCAAAAATTACTCTACATGGGTCTTTCAGTTTGAAATTTTCCTCAAGGGAAAAGAACTTTGGGGCCATATCGATGGCACGGATGTTGCACAAACATCCAATACAGACCAATCGAAGGATGTCGGGTCTTCTCCTTCTTGGACTGTGCTTGATGCTCGGATCATGTCTTGGCTTCTTGGTTCGATGGAGCCACATATTGTCACCAACTTGCGTACTCATCGCTCTGCTCAATCCATGTGGACTTATTTGAAGAAGGTTTATCATCAAGATAATGATACTTATCGCTTTCAGTTAGAGCATGCAATTGCCACCTTTCAACATGGCAGTCTTTCCATCCAAGGCTATTACTTGTCCTTTCTGATTCTTTGGACTGACTATACTGATATTGTTACAGCGGCTGTTCCTGTTGCCACTCTTTCGACTATTCAGCAACTCCACGAGACTAGATGGCGTGACCAATTTCTTATGAAACTACGCCCGGAATATGAATCTATTCGCTCGTCTCTGCTGAATAGATCTCCTGTTCCTTCTCTTGATGTTTGTTTTGGTGAGTTACTTTGTGAAGAAGAACGTCTTAGTACTCAAGCCACTCTGGAGCAATCTTATGGTAGTCCAATAACTGTTGCTTATGCTGCCCAAGGACGCGGATCGCCTATGCATTCTAAAAACTTGCAGTGTTTTTGCTGTAAGGAATATGGGCATATTACTGCTAATTGTCCCAAGAAATATTGTTCTTATTGTAAGAAGAAGGGTCACATCATCAAAGAATGTCGTCTCCGCCCACAGAATCGTCAGGCTCAAGCATTACAGACTTCTGTTATTGTACCCTCCGCAGCTCCTAGCTCTTCTTCCAGTGCCTCCCCAGTTTCGGCACCTCCTGCAGCGAATTACTGCACACCCGAAATGGTGCAACAGATGCTAATTTCAGCATTATCTGCAATGGGGTTTCAAGGTAAAAATTCTACCAAACTCTGGTACGTAGACTCGGGGGCCTCTAATCACATGACGAATACTCCCACCGCTCTGTGTCATGTTCGACCCTATGTTGGTCCATCTGCCATTCAGATTGCCAATGGCAGTTCTTTACCAATCGCTGCTGTCGGAGATGCCTCTTCTAAATTCACTGATGTGTTTCTTGCTCCTAAACTTTCCACGAATCTTATTTCTGTTGGCCAATTAGTTGATAACAATTGTGTTGTTAACTTTTCTGGTGATGGTTGTGTTGTACAGGACCAGGTAACGGGAGAGCTGATCGTGAAGGGACCTAAAGTGGGGCGCTTGTTTCCACTATTTTTATCTGTCCCAACAATTTCTCCAATTTCGTCTATTAAGTCTCTCGCTTGCAATAATGTTCCAAATCTGAGTATGGTGTGGCATCGTTGTTTAGGCCATCCCAATACTCAGATCTTATCTCATGTATTGCACTCTGGTTTTCTTGATAATGAAGAACGTTCTTCTTTATCTCTTAAGTGTGATTCTTGCAAACTTGGTAAAAGCAAAATTCTTCCATTTCCTTTACATGCTAGTAGAGCTTCTTACTGCTTTGATCTTATCCATAGTGATGTTTGGGGACCTTCTCCCGTTAGTTCACATGAAAAATTTAAATATTATGTGACTTTCATTGATGATTATAACAGATTCACTTGGGTTTATTTTCTTCGCTCTAAATCTGAGGTTTTTCGTACTTTTACTAATTTTTTAGCATATGTTGACAATCAATTTTCTGCGACTATTAAGACATTACGCACAGATTCTGGTGGTGAATATTTGTCTATTGAGTTTCAGGAATTCTTGGCTTCTAAAGGTATTATTCATCAACGTTCATGTCCTGCTACTCCCCAACAGAATGGAGTAGCCGAACGCAAAAATCGTCATTTTCTTGATGTGGTACGTACTCTCTTGTTAGAATCATCTGTTCCATCAATGTTCTGGGTCGAGGCTTTGAAAACTGCTACTCACTTGATTAATCGTTTACCTTCCCAAATCTTACACATGGAGTCTCCCTATTTCTGCTTGTTTGCTAAACAACCTAGTTATGATAATCTTCGTATCTTTGGTTGTGTATGTTTTGTCCATTTACCTCCCCATGAGCGACATAAATTATCTGCTCAATCTGTTAGATGTGCATTCTTGGGATATAATGTGTGTCAAAAGGGATTTGTTTGCTATGATCCTACCTTACATCGTACACGTATTTCTAAAAATGTTATTTTCTTTGAAAATCAACATTTCTTTCCTGTGTCCTATGAGCCCTCTTCTTCTACGGTGGTCCTCCCCTCCTTTGAGCAACAATTTTCAGATCTTCATCAAGTTAGCTCTCGCTTTAAACCAGGTATTGTATATACGAGACGCTCCCGCCCACAGTCTCTTCCGATAGCTCAACCGATATCTGATCATACCATGCTCTAATCAGTTGCAGCACCTTCAGAACACTTGGTACGTCGCTCTTCTCGAATATCTTTACCTCCGGATAGGTATGGGTGGTTTGTTTCTGCTCTTACTGCTGCATTGTCTAATTTTGATATTCCCACATGCTACTTACATGCTGTCAAGCATGATTGTTGGCGACAAGCTATGCGGGAAGAAATTGCTGCTTTAGAGGCCAATCACACCTGGGACATTGCACCTTGTCCTTCCACTATAGTCCCCCTGGGTTGCAAATGGGTTTACTCCGTCAAGGTTCGATCTGATGGAAGTTTGGATCGTTATAAAACTCTGCTTGTTGCACTTGGAAATAAACAGGAATATGGTGTTAATTATGAAGAAACCTTTGCTCATGTGGCTAAGATGACCACTGTTCGTACGATTCTAGCTCTTGCTGCTTCCAATGATTGGCCACTACATCAGATGGATGTCAAGAATGCTTTTCTTCATGGGGATCTTAAATAGTGTATTTATATGAAGCCACCCCTGGGATTGTTTCCTTCTCCAAACTCACATGTGTGTAAGCTTCATCGCTCCCTTTATGGTCTCAAACAAGCTCCAAGGGCTTGGTTTGATAAATTTCGAACTAATTTATTGCAATTCTCATTCAAGCAGAGCAAGTATGACACTTCCTTGTTTCTTCGAAAATCAGACATGGGTATTGTTGTTCTTTTAGTTTATGTTGATGATATTGTGATTACTGGTTCCGATTCTGTTTTACTTGGCCAGCTCAAGACCCATCTCTCCGAGTCCTTTCATATGAAAGATCTTGGGTCTCTTACATATTTTCTCGGTCTTGAGGTGCATCGTAGTCCATCGGGTATTTCACTCAATCAACATAAGTATGCTAGTGACCTGGTGGCTACAACTAGCCTACAGGAGGCCACTTCTGTTGATACTCCAATGAAATTGAATGTCAAGCTTCGCAAAGAGGGGGGTGATTTACTTGCTGATCCTAGTTTATACCGAAAGTTGGTGAGCAGTCTTGTCTACCTCACCATTACTAGACCGGACATTTCCTTTGCAGTACAACAAGTCAGCCAGTTTCTTCAGACCCCTCGTCACCTTCATTTGGTTGCTGTCCGTAGGATCATACGCTATGTTCAGGGCACTTCTGCCCGTGGCTTATTCTTTCCTGCAGGCAATTCTTCTCGACTTACTGCTTATAGCGACGCTGATTGGGCTAGTTGTGCTGATACACGTCGCTCCATTACTGGTTGGTGTGTGTTCTTAGGTGATGCATTGATCTCATGGAAGAGTAAGAAGCAAGATAGAGTTTCTAAGTCATCTACAGAATCTGAGTATCGGGCGATGTCTCTTGCTTGTTCCGAAATTATTTGGCTTCGAGGTTTGCTTGCTGAGCTAGATTTTTCTGCAACTGATCCCACACCTCTACATGCTGATAATACAAGTGCCATTCAGATCACGGCCAATCCTGTCTATCATGAGCGCACGAAGCATATTGAAGTCGACTGTCACTCTATCCGCGAAGCATTTGAAGCTTGTGTTATCACTCTTCCACATGTTTCCACTGACCTACAAATTGCTGATTTCTTCACCAAAGCGCTCACTCGCCATCGACATTGCTTCTTAAGCAGCAAATTGATGCTTATTGATCAACCTGCATCAATTTGAGGAGGGCTGTCAATGGATGGCAAAGCCCATATTCTTTTCTTTAATTAAGGTCACTAACTATTCCACTTCACCCACACTTGTCATATATTCATCCTTGTTTTAAGGCTTACTTTAAGCCATGTTTCCTTCCTTGTTTTAAGGAATGTCTTTTTCCTTTAACAACCTATATATACTCTTAATTGTATTCTCAATAATAAGAACTCAAGTAAGCATTTGTACAATCTCTTTACTCTCTTCAATTCTCACATCTCTTTACTCTCTTAAATTCTAACATGCATATCCTACTAACAAGTCCTAGATGTGGAAGATTCAAATCTTAAGCAAATGTAGATTTCTTAGCAAATCATATTATCTTTCTGAAATTAGGTACTCCTACCTTGGGAGTTATGATTAAAAAATTTAATGGTTTACGAGATTTAATCAATCATTTTAAGAACAAAAAATGAATACTAATAATATAATTTTAGTCAGCTTTAAGAAATAACACTACAAAGAAAAGCTACAGATCAATACGAAACAATGCCAGATCTAGATGCTTCCAGTGGCTCTCACAAGCAAGAAAGAAAATGCTAAAAGCTCGTACAGAACAAAGTTTTTTTGTCTTTTCTTTTGGAGAGAGGGGACTTCTTTCTAGTACAAAAGTGATTCGAAGAGAAGTACTAATAGTCGACTACCATATAAGCAAGCATAAATGCATACTCATTAAATCCATGCAAGGACAAACTCTGAACAAATATGTACCATATCATAAACCCTAGGAGTTTCTAGTCGCCTATGGGTACGTGTAACCGTAAACATTAGGAGAAGTTATATTTACATTAAATATATGCACATTCTCTTCTGGATACATGCAAGTTTTGTGCCTGGAATCAGTATTACGTTAATTACTGTACCAATCAAATTTATATACTCGAAACCTTAAAATCCTTAAATACATGGATAGAATCGATTTCTTAATTTAAGAGAAAGTTTGTACTCCCTCCATCCCTAATTTTTGGTCACTCTTTCTCGAAATGAATGTTACAAAATGTTTGTTTCCTTTCCAGAAATGGAGTATAAAATCATTCACTTTCCAGAAATATATATAAAATCACATAATTGGTTGGTTTGTAGAATCCAACATAAATGGTATTTTGGGAAAAGCATAAATTTTCTTGTGAAAAAAAATATGGGACCAGGGAGTAACATTTATGAATACAATTTTTTTTTTCATTAAGTTGCTCCAGATAATGACTAAAATCCATTGAAGTACGCATTAAAAACCCGAACCGTAAACCCTAAAATTTATCAACAGCTTGAAACATAGGTACACGTTAGTGAAATTCAAATACTATACAAGATCCATTACCTTGCAGAAGATTCTGGGGTCTGTTGCTGCTACTCTTAGCTTTTGAAGCCTTCTTTTTTGCTGCCACCTTTGTAGCCTCCTCACGTGCCCTCTTATCAAGTCGAAACAGATTCTGGGTGGCCAAGATTGCCCTTGGATCTAAATCATGAGTAGCCCTCACTTGCAATTTCTTAACTGCAACTGAAGCTGCATCCTTAATGTCTTGTGAAGAAAATGGACCCAGTAAACAATGTGCCAAGATCTTTAACACTGGCTGCAACAGCTCCCAAGGAAGTAAAATCTTGGCGCCTTTTCCAAATTCATAGCTTCCATGGTCTTTTTCAATCCCCATTTTTCTCACCTCTTTTACAATGTTTGCAATCTCACCATTATCACCATTACCTTTGCTTTTAAAAGAACGACATGGTCCAGCCCATGCTGCCACAACTTTACAGAACTCAATCTTGGACCATCTTGGCATTTGGGAAATCTTTTTGTAATAGTAATTAAGAGTAAACCCAACAAGATGTGCACGTTCTGTGGATTTGAGAATGTTTTGTGGCTCAAAGGGTACTGACTTTACCTGTAAGGATGGCCTAGATTGGTTCGACGTATTGGAACGAACATTCCTCTTAGAATCCTTCTCTGACAGGATCTGCACTGGGGAATGGCCTTTATTAGGATTTGGTTTGTCAAAGGGAGTATGATAAAGTGAGGGCTGCGACAGATCAGGAATTGAAATGGGGAGAGATTCATCGTTGTGAGATTTGATTTCGGAGTTGTAGAGAACAAGGAGGATGGATTCAAAGCCAGCAAGAGAGGATGTTGAGACTGAAGTACAGTCAGTGAGAGACCGAGCTAAGTAGAGGTTGGAGAGGAGAGGGAGGAAAGAGAGGGTGAGAAGGCTGAGAGCAGGCACAGAGGAAAGATGGACATCATAGAGCCAGCGGCAGAGAGGGTCAGAGAAAGAGCCAGTGAGGGATGAGGAAAGGGCAGACGCAATGGTGGAGTAGGCATCTGCAGAGGTGAGGAGGGAGTGGGCAGGGTCATCACGATCAGCTAAAGAGGAGACACAGAATGATGATGATGATGAGGATGATGAAAGTAGGATAGAGGAGAGGGAGAGAATGTGCGAGCGGGCTTCGTATATGGATTCCCACCAGCGGTCCATGGTGGTGGTGGTGGTGGTGATGGTAATGGAAGTAGTGCTGGCTCTGGTGCTTGAAACTCTATTTATAATGTCTTTATTACCAATAAAACCTGCCTTTGTTTCGTAAGTAAATTTTTTATTAAAAAGTACCAAGAAAACCTGCCTTATATGTGTAACTTTAAATTACTGAAACCCCTGCAACATCGTCCCAATCATTTGATAAGTATACTTTAGGAGGAAAACAATGAAAATTCAAGGAAAAAGTTTTCTCTTGCATCGACCAAAATTTTCGTCTCAGAATAAGTTAAATTTAGAAGAAGAATATTATTTGAAACAAGTTAGGTTCAGCATTCATACACAAGATGCATGGTTGCAGTCAAATAAATTACGCGGTTATTGCTATGGCTTGTATGAATGGAATAATGATTTTGATCAGTTTGAATTCATTTCTTTTTGTCTTAGCTTTGTTAATAACTTCTTATTTAGTACTTTCATGAATTTCCATATGTCCACTAGATTTTCTCTTATTTATTTGGAAAGAAAATCTGTGCATTAACCATCTTGAATAGGTATTTAAAATTCTTTTTCAAATTAGGAAGCATATAAGAAGATAATGGATATGTTAATATAGTACAGAGTAACTTGTAAAATGAAAATTTCTATTATGGAAGGCACTACATATGGGTTCATAGATAATTTCTCATAAATGTCCAGAGTATGTCCATGCAAGCACCTATAGATAGCAAATAACTAAATGCTTTTACTGTATTAAGCCTTCTCAAGATCGAATATCCGTCCATGCAAGGAATTGGTTCACGGGTTAGCTATCAAGTTCGGCATGGAGGCTTGCATTATATTATTGAATTGCAGTCGTTTATGTAAAAGCTGCTTCTCTTATATGATAAATGATTCATGCATGTTATCTACCAAGTATGTTTTATCGTTGACTAATTATAACTGGGTACAATCATAGAGGTAATGCCATTTCCGGACTTCTAGTATTAAAATATCACTTCTAACTGGTTCGAATATCCTTAACTTCTGTACTAGTTATGTGGGTTTGTAAAACATTTTATCTGTTACGTAGTTTCTATCTTATAGAAGAATTTTATTCAACAGGTGCTTGTACTAGTTTTCAGTTCCAAACTGCATTAAGAGAACAGATTCATTGAGGGATTGTACTAGTTTTCAGTTCCAAACTGCATTAAGAGAACAGATTCATTGAGGGATTGCTTGCCGAGGACTCCAAGGGAACTTGGCAGTGGCTAATGCACTAGTTTACTTGTGTATAAAGCTTGGAAATAGAAGTGAAAATAATGAAATGTTGCGTAGAGATATTCTTGGCATTCTATGATAATTGGATTTGAAGCCTATGAACATGCAAAGTTGGCTGTAATATTGTTTGATGAGACTTATTTTTTACTGCCAGTATTAAATATTGTTGTATGATCGCCTCTATTTGTTACCTCACGGGTGCTTGCAGCAGTGTCAGACCTGTGGATAATAAGGCTAGAAAGGAACCGAGTCGAGTTGATCAGCTCTTTGTTCAAGGTCGGTTTAAATTATTTAAATAAGTATAAAGTTAAAGCTCGAACAGAAGTTGAGCTATAAAAATTATTGGGTTCACAAGTTTTTCGAACGAATTTAAACTGGAGCTCAATAACCTTGCAAACTTTTAAAATGAATCCATTGACTCATCATTAAACGTTATTGATTAGAAATAAATTATGGTTTTTTAATTAAAACAATGACTTTAATTAACACATGAGAGAAAAAAGATTTAATCCATAAATTTGCACCCATTCAATAAGGATTTTATGCTACTTGAAATATAAGTAAAGAAATCTATTGAACAATAAAAAGTTTTCAAATAAAAAAAATGGTATATAAAAGAATAAGAGAGAACGAGTTGTTCATATTGTTTTGATTCTTGTTTTTTATAATGGCTATTGTTGAAAACATTATTTTAATTGCAATAAAAAGAACTGAACGTAAATTATAATTTTTTATATAAGTTTTTCCCTCTAGTTAAAGTTGACTTTCATTTGCATTTTGTTGAATTTTTATGGTAAGTTTTATATATGCATATTAGTATATAAATATATTGATTTATGTTGAGCAACATTGAGTGCTTAGCTTAAAATACTGTATCAAGTTGAACCACACTATATTAACCCTCGGCTCAAGAATCTTCCGAGTCAAAAATTATATTTTAGATTTGACTATGAAGTGTTATGAGCAAGTTTAAGCGAAACAAAAGTTGAGTTGATCTCGAGTGGAGCTCGAGCTAATTTGCAACCCTACCTATGGATAGAGTTTTCTCGGCCTTGTAAATCGGTCATTGATGATTATAAAGCCAGTAAATTTTGAATTTTCAAGGCTGAATTGAAGTATTCAGAATGTCATTCGAGTCTGATAACATTTGTGGTGTGTACCTCTAGTTAATCGCATATACCTCTTGATTTGTGTATGTTGGAAGCTTTGATGATACTGGATTTAAGGCAAATCCTATATAAAACTTACAACAATTATACTGAGAAATAATCCAATGCTTCTTGCACTGAACTGTGCTCATTCTTTCAGGAAGATTGAAGAATTTGAGAGTTTTTCAGTTCCTTTTGTCACAATTTCTCTAACAAAATCACGAGGATGGAGCTATATTTTATATCATCACATAAATACACTGTACTCATTGATAGGAAAAACTTTCTTACCAGCTAGCACCATCTCATCAGAAAAGATCAGCAACAAGTTTCTTTTCTTCATGTCAGAAGATCTATTTGCAACCTGCTGCATGAATATATGCGCATCAACATTAACAAAAAGGATTAAACCAGCAAAAAGTATCTCCTAAAAGAAGTCATGTACATCCTGTTAATTGAAGTTATTTCCAGAACCATTGTCTAAACTCACCGTGAAAACAGATTTCTCCCATAGCATGCCCCCATGTACTCAAGTCTTCCATAACTTGTCGGTGATGTACACTGCTTAATCTGCTACAAATTTCGCAATGTTTTCAACTGTCACACTTATTTTATGTCAATCCGTTAACATGTAGTCAGATACCTAATCATCAGTTTAATAGTGAATAATGCTCATAAACCTGGATCCGAACCAATGCTTTTGAAAATACAGAACATCTATGTCAACAATACAGTCGATGTTCATTGCAGCCATGAGTTCATCAATCAATGGTTGGTCTGTAGCACCTGTAATCTGCAGTTGGTTTTCATCAGAAAAGCCCACCAGCCACCACTAAATGGCAGGCCTCACCTTGTGAATTACTCTTTTCTATCTGACACAATCAACGCATCGAGTTGCTCTGCCTCTTAGGATCAGACTGCATAAAATCACTGAGCAGTCAGCAACTTGTTGCTTACATAAAGCTTTCTTGCATGCAACACTACCATGAAGAGCTGTGCTATAGAGGTGACAACTGACAAGATGCATTTCCAGTACCAGAGGAACTGGACAAACTCTTATTAGGATATAATCATAGCAACAAGGCGAGTAACATTAAAACCGATTTGCCTTTCAATTATAGTCTGCTACCAATAATCCATGCATGAACAAGATCCTTGCTTAAAGTGGTGAAAGCGGTGCCGATCCCTCACCACAATTTCACGATTAAATGCTCTAGAAATGAACTTCGCTGCTGTGTGACAATCATTGCATATTCGCAAATTCTTCATTATTCTTATTGGTGTTGGTGGACTAATATTGATAAGCCCAAAGGCAATTGCAAGCTTTTCACTATGTCTAAGAAGAGAAGTTTCCTTCTCTTCTTCATCAATGTCAAGGGAAACCTCATGTGTCTCTGGTGCATAACCTTCCATCTTCAATTTCTTGGCCACTTCATCTAGCATATCATCAATCTCATTTATTTGTGGGTGTGTCTTATCTCCTGCCATGAACTCATGAGCTGTTCCATTTGCTTCAATCATGCTACAACCTGGGGTCTTCAGTACCCCATGTTGTGTCATCATCCCTCTAATCGCAAGGACATCATCCCAATTACCTTTTGAAGCATATATATTGGACAGTAAAACATTGAACCCGTCATGGTCAGGCTGTAGCTCAACAAGCTTTCTTCCCAATCTCTCCCCCATTTTGTTGTCTCCATGTTTCTTACAAGCCCCAAGCAAGGCACCCCAAGTAGCAACATCTGGTGCCACAGGCATACTCTCGATGAGTTCCTCTGCTTGCTTTAGCATACCTGCACGTCCTAGAAGATCAACCATGCATCCATAGTGCTTAACATTGGGTTCTATCTTGTGTTCTTGAGCCATGGAATTAAAATGGCGGCGCCCCTCATCAACAAAGCCCATGTGTCGACAAGCCCCAAGAACACCCATAAATGTTATCTCATTAGGCCCTACTCCACACTTTTTCATCTCTGAAAACATGTCCAGTGATTTGTCCCCCAACCCATTCATTGCCAATCCAAGAATCAGAGCGTTCCAAGTAGAAACTCCCTTTTCCTCCATTCCTTGAAAAACCTCCAATGCATTTTCTACACATCCACATTTCATGTACATGTCTACCAGAGTTGTACCCAGGATGACATTGATCTTAAGGTGACTCTTCCTTATGTAAGCATGAACCCATTTTCCTTGTTCCAGGGCAGCCAAACTAGTGCAAGCTGAGATCACACTGACCAAAGTGGTCTCATCAGGCTTAACTCCATTAAGCTGCAACTCCTGGAATAATTCCAAAGTCTCGGAGAATCGATCATATTGAGCATAACCTGATATCAATGCACTCCAAGACACAACATCCTTCTCAGGCATGGAATCAAATAATTCCTTAGCCTTTTCAACTGACCCACATCTCAAGTACCCAGATATCATAGAATTCCAAGATATCTGGTCCAAACAAATACCTGTATTGAACAGTTTTTGGGCAGCCATTATTTCTCCACAACTCGAGTACATGTGAATCAGAGCATTTTGAAGGTTAACATAAGAATCAATCCCAATTTTTGTGACTAAACAATGGATCAATTCCCCTGGCCTAAGAACCGACAAATGTGCACATGCAGAAAGAAAACTAACCACCACAACCTCATCCGCCATAACTCCATTAGCATTCATCTTCACAAACGTAACCAAAGCCTCCTCATACATCTCATTTTGCTCATAACAAGAAATCAACGCACTCCACGATACCAAACCCTTCTCAGGCAATTCATTAAATAACCTACAAGCCTCATTCAAATGACATCTCCTACCATACAACACAATCATCGAATTCGAAGCAATTATGTTCCTTTCAGGCATCCGGTCATATATATACTTTGCCTCCTCTATATCCTCCATCTGAACATACCCAGACAATATCGAATTCCATGAAACCAGGTCCAACACACGACTTTCATCAAACAATTTACGTGCATCCCTCATATTCCCACAAACGGCATACATGTTGATTAGCGTGTTCTGCACGTAGATGTCTGAACCAAAACCCACTTTCCAAACATGATCATGTATCTGTTTCCCTTCGAATTCTGATAACCGTAAAGCGCTAGCTTGAACTAGAATTGGGTAAGTGTAATTATCAGTACCCACATCATTATCCAACATCAATCTGTATAGATATATAGCTTTTTGAGGGGAGTTTCTCTGTACATATGCTCTCATCATGGTATTCCAAATGAACCCATTTGAGTTCTCAATGTGATTGAAGATTTGGAGGGAGTGGTCAATGTGAATGAAGGAAGAATCGGTGGAGAACTTGAGAAACCTGCTTGTAGCAAATGTGTCTTTGATGAACCCAGTGAGGATCATCTGGGAGAGGATTTGGTTGAATTGCTTGAGGCTTTGACATTGGTGCAAATGGCTCTCCAAGATTGAGAGGTTTATGGTTGGTTTGAAGATGGGTCTTATATTGAGATATGATGAAGAAATTTGGGTGATTTTTGTTAAATTCATAGAGTTGGTTACTGGGCAATGAGCAGTGAAAGAATAGTGTGATCAAACGGGGCTTTAAGCCCACACTTCAAAGATTGGTTTTGGAGGGAACTGGGATGTGTTGGTAATTGGCAATTTACAACTCCATCCCATGTGGAAAATATCAACTACTCCTAGTTCTTAAATATTGATATTGAATAGAATCTATTAATTGTCAATATTGAAATTACATAGTCCATTATTGTTTTTAATAAACCTTTATTATTAATCCACATTTTCAAAAAAGAATACTCAAATTACTACCATTTGTAGTTTTGTACTTAAAATGAAATAAAAAATAATCATTATCAACTCAAAACAATATTTATTCTGTTATTAGTGGCGATTAACATAATTGACTGTATATATAAATGTAATTAATGTAATTATACACATGGTTAAAAAAATTTAAAAAATATATAAATGTAAAACAAATTTTTGTTTTTTGTTTTCTTGAATTTCAAAGAAGAATTTTAAAATAAAAAAAATTAAAATATTTAGCATAAAAACTAAATAAAACTTTACTTTACTTTCTCTAGTATTCTTCAGATCCAAAGAAAGCCTTAGAAGTTAGAAGGGAGACAGAGAGGCATAAAAAGAGAACAAAGCGAGCTTTGTTCATCGCGAGTCATCTTGACCCAAGTCCTTTTTCCTTCGCTATCCTCCTATCCCATTTTTACTTTTCTCAACGCAATCCTTCTCTCCCGCCAAAACACCCATCTCTCTCTCCCTCTCTCTCTCTCTGCAATAAACACTGAAGAAACCCCCCCCCCCCTAAAACCCCTTCACTTACAAACAATTAATGGCTCCAAAACCCAAAGCAAACCCATCATCCCAATCGCACCCCTACCTCAAACCTGGCTCCGTGGTGGAGATCAGCGCCGACGACCCCGGATTTCGTGGGTCATGGTTCGTGGGCACCGTCATTAAGTGCGCATCGGCCAAAAACCCAACCAAGTTCTTGGTCCAGTACACCCACATCTTCGCCGACGAGTCCGGCAAGAAGCCGCTGAGAGAGATCCTTGACATGGCTCAGCTAAGGCCTGTGCCACCCAGAGAGAGAGAGAGGGACTTCAAGTTCAGCGAAGAAGTCGATGCCTACCACAATGATGGGTGGTGGGAGGGGGTGATAACTGAGGAGTTAGGAGATGGGAGGTTCAATGTGTTCTTTAGGGCTTCAAGGGAACAAATTGAGTTTGGGAAGGAAGACCTCAGGCTTCATAGGGAGTGGGTCAATGGGGCTTGGAACCCTCCATTTGAGGAGGAGAAAGAGGAAGAGGTAGGGTTGAATTTTCTTGGGTACTTTTGGTATCTTTTTTTTCTTTTAATTTTTGGTGCAGGTGTTTTGAAGGAATTCGGTTTCTATCTTTCTTTATCTTTTTCCAAGGATGCAATCAAAACTGCCACATATATTGTGCGACTCAAAAATTCATCATAGTGGTTGTTGATAAGATGGGATGGAAGATAAACTCGTTTTGAAGTATGAAAAAGTAGGAGGGAAATGGAAGGAAAATATGGTGTAGTTTAAGTTATTTTGAGGTCATTATTGTATTCTTTTTATTTTTCTATAGTATTAGAAAGTATGAAGGAAATGAAAAGGAAATATTCAATATGGGTTGTGTGTTTTCATTAGTTTAGGCTATCAGTAATTTTATTCAAATGAAAAGAATTAGGAAACTGAATGTTTTGTTCAATTATTTTGATACGTTTTCCTTTTTTTCTATTACCCTAATGTGTTGTTTTTCAGTCATCAGTAAGAATAAGAGAAGGAGGATTGGAAATGAAAATTTTGATGGGGCTTGCTTTTTATATAATTTTGAGGCAGCTTTCTTTGATTTTTCCTTGCGTTTTGCAAATGAAGGGTAATTATGCAGATTCATTGGTTGTCTTTAATGTTATATAGTTGACTACCAGTTTATTTACATATGTGTGTGTGCTTTTCATATCTTTGGTGTGTTCAAATGTATGAAAACTGGTTGGGTTTGGGAAGCTGCATTAGGGATTGCATGGAGACTGGAGAGAGGGTGGTCAATAGGTCTTGTGAACCACTGTTGGCATTTAAATTGGTAGGAGAAGATACACTAAGTATCTGTAGTAGAGCAAATTGACTTCATGGATTCAGAGTTAGCCTCAACTTATCCTGATAGTTTTATGCATGGTGCTTCTTTTCTCTTATATAGATTGGGCCTAAGATTGGCATGTTCTTAATCAAGTAGGATATGCTTAAAGCCTTGAAAACCTCTTTATCAGACTCAGAAAAAGAGATGACAAGACCTTTTTGATTGAGTGTCCAACAGTGGTTAATTTGTATGTTCTTGGACGTTTTCTCTGAGAAAACCTGACACCAGCATTTTCTGTGTAGCTCTAAAGTTAGAAACCTGAATGTTATCATTTCCAGTTATCAGTTGGTCATATGACCCTTTTGACTGTGTAATCTTTTTGAGTAGTAGTACTAGTAATCTCTCTCTCTCTCTCTCTAGTTTGAAATGAAGCAAATCTGTTCCTTGTTCTGTTTGTTTTAGGTTTTTATGATTGTTTTTTTCATTTCCAGCTTCAGACTACATATTTTAGAATATTCTCGGTGAGCCTTTTTTACCTGGTGATTTATGCGTATCATGGATTTAATTCTTGTTGATACATTATCTTGATTGAGAAAATTTAAGAAATGGTATGAAAGAAATAATTAGATGACTAAGTTCTGGCAGAATTTAAATGATGAATTTGCTTTTGGTAACTACTTTCCTGTTTCCAGCCTTACGGCTGTATCAGAATTTGCGATTTTGACTTATTTTGTATTTCAGGAAAATACATATCGTTTAATTTAATATAGGGATTTACTTAAGATATGTTTCTCAATGCCGATCTGACAACAAAGAAGGTATGTGTGCGCACTTGCACTCGATTAGTATCACTAGTTGTAAGATTGAGGGTGAGATGAAATAAATGGGAAAATGGCACTTCTATGGTGTGGGTTTGGTTGCGAAGGCAAGACAAGCTCTTCCAAAGTATATTTAACATGGTTCAAAACTATGCTTATTCTATTGTATATAAGCCTTTTCTTCCCTTGGTAGTTTGTTGTTTGTAGGTGGATTTTGTAGCTTATGGGCTCAATTTTAAATCTTGAACTGCAGAAAGAATCAACTAAAGCAGAGGTGAAATGCGACAATGCAATGAAAGAGGACAAATTTAGTGAAGGGACTCTCGTTGAGGTTAGCAGTGATGAAGATGGTTTTCAAGGTGCTTGGTTTGCTGCAACTATTAGTAAAGCAATAGGGAAAGACAAGTACCTTATTGAGTACCAGAGCTTGAGAACAGAAGATGATACAGAGTTTTTGAGAGAAGAGGTTGATACTCTGCACATTAGGCCTTGTCCCCCAAAAATAGTTAAGGCTGACGGTTTCAATAAGCTTGAAGAAGTTGATGCTTTATATAATGATGGTTGGTGGGTGGGTGTGATTTCTAAGGTTCTCATCAACTCAAGATATATAGTGTACTTCAGGGACACCAATGAGGAAATGGAGTTTGAGCAGTCTCAGCTAAGGCTACATCAGGACTGGATTGATGGGAAATGGGTGATAGCTTCTCAGGTATGAATTCTATATACTTCTAAGTTCTAGCAATAACGATATGCATTTTTTACTCTGGCGTTGCATGGGGTTTGTTTGGGTACATGAAGGCATTGAAAAAACTGGTCTACCACGTGCAAGGTTTATAAAACCAGATAGAGTGCAATCAAATTAAGGGTAAATTTGAATCAAATTAAGGATAAATTTGAAGGGCTAAAATGTTATGTTCTCCAAAATTTAAGAAGAATTTTTTCCGAAACAATCACTATAGTATATTTAGCTGATATTTTGGACATCATATTGTGTAATTTCACCGACTTGTAGAAACTTGAAGCCAATTAATACATTTTAATCAAATTTCTACCAGAATTTGGCCATTTGTACATGTTTGGATTTCGTTCAAAATGGCAAGGAACAACTGAAAAAAATTCTACTTCAAAATTTTGAAGGATTTAATCTGTTGCACCTGTTCAATAGCCGACGAATGTGAATAGCTTCCCTCAACTTCCATGTCCCTCCCTATGCACTAAGAGGGTGTTACTTCATGATTAAATTGGATTCTCTGATTGGCACGTCTCTGTCTGCTTGTAAATGATGGGCAGTTGGGAAGTTTCATGATGTGGCTTACCCCCAAGACCTAAATTTTCTTTGAAGTTTCAGTTTCTGATCTTGACTTTGAGTCATTAACCTGAAAAACCTTTTGTTCTCATTCTAAGTTTGAAATTTATACTTGCCATTCAAGTTTCTCCTGACGATTGGCTATTGTGAATTTTATAGGCTCTAGAGTTGTGATTGCTGGAGAAAGAAAGGTAAGATATGCATATTTGCAGTGTTACAGCAAAGTTGGTGTATTGATCATTGGTACCAATCTATCTTGCAGCCTTGGTTTATGGAGGTATTGGAAGCCAAGTGTCCCTTCTGCCATAACAAGTTGCACATACTATGGTTGTCCAAGTAAACCCAGTTTCAGGCATTCTTGTAGATCTTATTTTACACTTCAAGTCTCTTTGAAGTGACCTTGAATTCATTTAGTGTGATCTAAGGTTACGGTATAAATCTTACTGCTTTCTCAGGTAGACTATAGACTTGTATTATGGCATTTGAGGGATGGATTGTGTTTTCTGCCTCTTAGGATGGAAGCTATTTTGCTTTGTAAATTTTCTAGCTGCTTGTGACATAAATCACGGAATTTTCTAGCTGTAATGTGTTTGTTACAGTAACTGCTTCCAATTGAGTCATAGATTCCCCAGTTTGATGTATTTGGTGGTTGCATGAAAGTAGATTTGGTAGGTACTACTCATATCCCATGCATTAAGGAAAAAAAAAATGTTTTTTTCCAGATTTAGCAGCAGGTGATTTAATTTGAAGTGATTTTGTAAAATTGAACACACTTTTGCAAGCAACTTGAAGGAATGGTGACACAATTCTAAGCCTTTTTGGTTGTAGCTTAAGGTGATGGTGTTTTTATCTTTTTTCTTGAAATCACTTGGAAAATATTTCACTTTAAAGTGATTTTATCTTTCAACTTTTTAAGAAGAAAACACAAATTTTAATCATTAAATAACTACATATTTTTAATCATTAAATAACTACAACAAACTCTGCTTAATTGCTCTTAAAAAAAAGCATCAAATAGGCTAATAGATGCCTCGTAAAGTGAGGGTAAAGGAAAGCATAATTTGAGAACAACTTTTTTTGTTTTACTAGTAAGTAGGAAAAAGACATGAAAATTCATATTCCCTTTTTTCTGGTGTCAATAAAATCCCAAATCACCATACTTATGTGCTCTTACAAGAATAAAACCTACTTTTTGTTATGCTTTCAGCCTAATCAACTTGGAATACTTATCTCCTTTCATTTTGCTAAACCATTTTACTACTTTTGGTTTTAGAAAAAATGTTTTATGCTTTTGTTTTCTATATTCAGAGAATGAAACTAATTAAGATGCATTCACTTGTGAAAAATGATTTTTTTTTTTAATTTTTTAATTTTTTTAACAGTTTGTAAATTCTTAATATAATTTTAAAAAAATATTGTTTTTTATAAAAAAAATTATTTTCCCAATTTTTTCAATTATACACGGAAAATTTATGTTAAAAATATTAAAATTGATAAATTTAAATTTAAATATTCTATATCTAATTCAATTATTAAATGAAAAATCCATTTTTTAAAAACCAAGTATACCCAGATCAATTCATAAACCCAGAACATAATCAGAAATGTTAGATTAAAAAGCAAGATTAGTTTCATTTCCTAACAGTTACCTAGAAGCAAAAAAATAGATTCTTGAATTATGGATCAAGGAAAAACATTGAAACACTTCAATATCAAGATATTCTAATTAAGTTCATTTTATTGTAAGTAACACTGGTAAAAGACAGTACATTAATATGGAGAAACTAATTAAGCCATAACAGAGCTTTAAAAACTTCACTGCATAAGTTAAACCTCTTTCACTTCAACAGCTTTTCCATTCACTTCCTTGACTTCTTCACTCTTCTCTTTTCCATCCTTAATTTCCTCTTCAATCTCAAAAGCAGACACAGGAAACGACCTATATAGCCCCGAAGGAATCTTGAAAGTGATCTTACGAGTTTTTGGGTCATCAAGACAGATATCACAGAGTGAGATCCAAACCAAGAGTTCCTTGGTCTTGACCCCAGTGAGCTTCTTTATCTTGTGTGGCTCAACCACAGCTGTGACCTCAGTTGCATAGGAAACAAGCTTGCCAATCTTCTCAAACTTGTGGATTGTGCTCTTTTTTTGCTTCAGCCAAACAAACCCTGTCTCCCTCACATACCCACATTCTTCCATGTCTTTCAAGGGCAAAAGCCCATTAGGCAAACCAATTTCTCTGAGCAATTCCTTTGATTTCTCTTGACAGATCTCATCTCCATGGTATACCTCTGCTTTTGCTTTGATTTCTTCTGTGACAAGAGACATTTTCTATCTCAGATTGTTTTGGTTTGGTTTTTCTGTTTGCACCTTTGCTTTGTGAGACTTGTGGGTTTTTGAGGGGGAGAGGGGATGGTCTTCATATAGTTGTGAAGATCTAAGATTGCCCTTGTACTTTCACAATATTACAAAAGGTACCACTTAAGTTTTGTCAGAATTGTAGCAATCTCTACTCTTCCCCCGAAGTCAATTTTTTTAGCCTTTTCTTTTGATAGAAAGGTCAAATGGGGGGGGGGGGGGGGGGGGGGGGGGGCGGGGTAGCCTTTTTGGGTTTTGTTCAGGTACAATTATTCCACTTTTGTCGGCATATTTTCATTTTTTGAAATTTTAGGTTAGCAAAAGGGGCATTTTTGGGTACCAATGCTAGCTTGTACATTTATGATACAGTTGGAAATTTAATGGCATAATTAAAGGGAAAGCAGTGGCTTTGGAGGGACTTGCCAATAATATAGCCCCACGTGTAGGTTAGATGGGGAGGGCTGCCGATTAATAAGGGTGGCTCACATGGTGATCACAGGGACTTGTGATACCTTTGAGTTTCGTAAACAACACATTTACAATACCTAGGATTAAAAATTAAATGTTTTATGATAATCAATTGATCATGATGTTAATTTTTTTCTTGACAACGGTATTAAGACTTTTGATTAAGTTAATCTCTCACGTATATATAAATCCTCTCGTTTATATGTATAGAATAAAATACGTGTTTTTTTATTTGTATTCAGTAAATAATCAAACACCCAAAATATATATCGTACGAAACTCGTTTTTATTATAGTAATATTCATTAGTAAGATAGGAAACTACATATCAGGACATAATAAAGACGCGGTATCAACTATCAAGGCAGTTTCTTTTCACCATATCGAGAAAAAAATGTGTTTGGGAAATCACATCATCCATCGGCAAGTGTTAGGAAAGACTGTCTGACATAGACAAGTTTATAATTGTCGAAGACAGCAAGCAACACTATTCTTCAATACTAAGTGATACTACCAAAATACTACCCTCCCATAGGATGACAACACGTGGACGCTCGCGATCCCATAGTTCAAAGAGACATGCGAGCAATCCAGGCCCAGGCAGCTGGGCTTCCACGTCACCACCGCCTTTCAGTGCCTCTTGGCCCCCAGCTGGGCTTTCACGTCACCACCGCCTTTCAGTGCCTCTTGGCCCCCAGTTGGGCTTCCACGTCACCACCGCCCTCCGGACCATCATTCCCAACCAAGTTGGGATGTCAGGAAAAAACACCGTCCTAACGCCTAGACGGCTCTGGAGTAAGCCAGCAAGGCAAAGCCCTACTGAACGGTTCTCAGCTTCCTAGCTGGACCTCATAGGCATCATTACCCAACCCAGTTGGGACATCCTGTCACAGTCACCCTGGCCCACTACCGCCTCCGAACATCACCGCCTCCGAAACACTATAAAAGGGACTTGGTAAGTAGTCCAGACGGCACTTAGTTTTTCTTGAAAACACTAACACTTTGAGCTTTCTCTAACTTAAGCATCGGAGCATCCTCGGAGGCATCCCCTCCGTCGACCCCAATAGCTACTCTCCCTCTCTTTCCCTGTGCAGGTACTTCTATTCTGCATCTCCAGCACAGCAACACATATTTGGCATCAACAGATTGGCGCCGTCCGTGGGAATATCACATCTCTCGCTGACAGTAACAGCGAAGAAATCTAAAGAACTCATCTGTTAGCATGCCTCCAAAAACACCCGCCCGGGATCTAGGCGCTCGCGTGCTACGGTCGGGAGCCAGTTCTTCAGCCGAACCCGAGGTTCACCCAAATGAAGGCACGCTTCAGGCGCAATTCGCAGAGCTCGCACACCTAGTGGCCGATCTGGCGGCCGAAGTTCGCAGGCGACCTCAGCAGACCCTGCCACTCCCATCACAGGAACCAGGCCACAATGGTTCCACTGACCGCCACCCACCAGCGGATGTCTGCTCGGCAACTCACTCACCTCCCCCGGCTAAGTTCAGAGAGAGTTCCATGCCCAGGAACAGTGAAGGGTTTGGCAAACGGATCGAGGACATAGAGGGACGAATCAATGAGGCGTTTAAAGAACGCGGCCACAGTATTAGCGATGATCTCGATGTACAGGACCCACCTTTCATACAAGAAGTCCTTGACACCCCCCTCCCACTCAATTTTCGGATGCCACAAATCAAACTTTACGATGGATCCATCGATCCCCTGGACCACCTCCAGCACTACCGAACCACAATGACCCTCTACAGACATTCGGACCCTGTTATGTGCAGAGCATTCCCATTAACCCTTGAGAAAGCGGCTGGGATGTGGTATTCCCGCTTGAAACCAGGAGGTATTCGTACCTTCAAAGACCTGAGCTATGCCTTCGCCTCACATTTCATCAGCAGCAAAGGACCCAAGAAAACTTCGGAGTCCCTGTTTAACATTGTCGAGTCAAAAGGAGAGAAGCTTCGCGCCTATATTTCCAGATTCAACACTGCAGCTTGGGAGATCCCGGATCTTGATCCTAATGTTCAACTCTTGGTATTCAAAAATGGATTAAGATCCGGATTCTTCAGCTCAAAACTCATCAGACGCCCGCCTATGGATATGAATGAAGTCTTAGCGCGAGCCGAAAAATACATACTGACGGAAGATGATCAGGCGTTCCGAAGAGAACGCGAAGGAGACACGGAAAGGAGGAAGAGAGGCCCCGCTAATCCCGGTCGCGAACCCTCCAAACGGCCAATTCGCTAGGAGAAACCCAGAACCCTCAGACCTTTTGAGGATAGATCCCGAACTATTGCGGCCTACGGAACCAGGGCAAGAACTCTGGGGCAAATCCGTAGTTATTCGCCGCTAAATGCCTCCAGGACCAACATTCCGATGTAGATTCATGACAGGGACCTCTTGCAATGGCCCCCAAGGCCACCGAACCTCAACCCAGATCGAAATACTTGGTGTAGGTTTCACAGAAACTTCGTCCATGATACGGAAGAGTGTAAGGCCTTAAAAAATCAGATCGATGCCCTCATCAATCGGGGGCATCTAAAAGAATACGTCGGGCCACGACAGGAGCAATGTGATGAACGATCGCGTAGAAGCCCTGAACGCCCTCATGAGCGAAACAGACCTACAAGGGCAGCTCGGAAGAGTCCAGGGCCAACTTATAGGGAACCCAGCCAGAAAAAACCGGAGGCTCCCGTGGCGAAGATTATCAAAACCATTTACGGTGGACTCGCTTCTGGCAGGGGGTCGCACGCTGGCAGCAGGTCTTATACCAGGTCAATAGCCTCTGTCGCTGGATCTCATAAATGACCTAGGACCGGAGACACTATTTCTTTCTCGGACGAAGACTTGGAAGGAGTGCAGATCCCACACGACGATGCTGTTGTAATTTCACTTCTTGTGCTAATCATGAGATAAGACGAGTCCTAGTCGATAACGGGAGCTCAGCTGATATCCTCTTTTATGATGCCTTTCAGCAAATGCATCTGGGCGATGCACATCTAGAGTTAGTCTCCACCCCACTCTATGGTTTCTCAGGGGGACCAGTCTTTACAGAAGGCAGCATAACTCTCCGAGTAACTGCGGGAACGGCACCTCAAACAACGACCGTACACTCCACTTTGTTGATTGTTCGATAACCTTCCTCCTACAATATGATACTCGGACGACACATGCTGAATAAACTCCGACCGGTTGTCTCTACCCATCATCTCAAAATCAAATTCTCCACGGCAGACGGAGTAGGCGAGATCAAAGGGGATCAACGACTCGCCAGATCTTGTTATGTCAGTGCAGTAAAAGGCAAAAAGACAGAAGCCCTACCACTCGAACTGGATGACCTTAGGGATGAAGCAAGTACCCTACGAGGTAGGCCCGAAGAAGATGTACTCACGATTCCCCTCGGCGAAGACAGCACCAGAACTGTTCAAATCGGTTCCAACCTGTCCAGTACTTTTCAGGAATCTCTATTAGCCCTCCTACGGGCCAACCAAGATCTATTCGCCTGGACTGCTGCCGATATGCCAGGAATCAGCCCGGATGTCATCGTACATCGGTTGAGTGTTGACCCGACTCACAAACCTGTCATCCAGAAGAAAATGTCGTTTGCTCCTGAGCGACAGGCAGTTGTTCGGGCAGAAGTCGACAAATTACGATCGGCTGACTTCATCCGAGAGGTGAGCTATCCGGACTGGGTCTCTAATGTTGTAATGGTAAAAAAGGCAAATGGCAAGTGGCGAATGTGTATAGACTTTTCTGATCTCAATAAAGTCTGTCCTAAAGACAGTTTTCCTTTGCCTCGGATTGATCAACTCGTTGACGCCACATCTGGCCATGAGCTGTTAACATTCATGGATACTTACTCCGGGTATAACCAAATCCTTATGCACCCGTCTGACCAAGAGAAGACGGCGTTTATCACAGAACAAGGCCTCTATTGTTATAGGGTTATGTCGTTCGGTTTGAAAAATGCGGGGGCCACTTACCAGAGGCTAGTAAACAAGATATTCAAAGAGCAGATGGGTCGAAATATGGAAGTATATGTGGACGATATGCTGGTCAAAAGCGTCAAAACACAAGACCACGAGGCCGATCTCCAAGAAGTTTTTGACATCCTCCGCCATCATCACATGAAGTTGAACCCTACGAAGTGTGCCTTTGGAGTCACTGGGGGGAAATTCCTCGGCTTTCTAGTCACCCACAGAGGTATAGAAGCCAACCCAGAAAAGATCGATGCTATTCTTAACATGAATCCACCTCGGACCGTAAGGGACGTCCAGCACCTTACTGGAAGAATAGCGGCCCTCAGCCGATTCATGTCCAAATCTGCCGAGAAGTGCCTCCCCTTTTTTAAAGCCATTCGTCGGACTCAGAACTTCGTGTGGAACGAAGCTTGTCAAGAAGCCTTCAGGGCGCTGAAAATATATTTGGGGACGCCTCCCGTGCTTACCAAACCCGTAGCCGGCGAAAACCTTTTCTTGTACCTCTCGACTGGGACCGAAGTAGTAGCCTCCGTCTTAATACGAGAAAAAGAAGACGTACAGAAGCCAGTGTATTATGTCAGCAAGGTGCTTCATTACGCCGAGACAAGATATCTCCCAACCGAAAAGATGGCGTATGCTCTGTTGATTTCGGCCCGGAAGCTTCGACCTTATTTCCAAGCCCATACCATCACAATCCTCACCAACCAGCCTCTTCGACAAATACGCCACAAACCAGATGTTGCCGGCAGAATGGTTAAATGGTCCATGGAGTTAGGAGAGTTCGACATCCGTTATCGGCCTCGGACAGCTATCAAAGCATAAGCCCTAGCTGATTTTGTCATGGAAACTACTTTGCCCTTGACAGAAGAAAAATCTCAAAATGATGTTATGCCATCAAGCCCGCCTTTACGCTGGACCCTCCATGTGGACGGATCCTCTACTGACTCTGGAAGTGGAGCCGGGCTCATTCTGAGCAGTCCAGATAATTTCCCCATTGAGTACGCCCTGAGGTTCGGGTTTCCAGCATCGAATAATGAAGCCGAGTATGAAGCTCTACTCGCAGGCATGAGATTAGCCAAGGTAATATCTATACAAAATTTGCATGCATATAGCGATTCCCAACTAGTGGTAAACCAGGTGAACGGCGAATTCGAGGCCCGAGGAGAAAAACTCGTTCGCTACCTTGCAGCAGCAAAGATATTAGCTGGGCAGTTCGAAGTCTTTTCTCTAAACTAGATTCCGCGGGCAGAAAATACGAAGGCCGACTCATTGGCCCGACTTGCTTCATCTTGCCGGCTCGAGTCCAGGCGAGCAGTCTACCTGGAAACCCTCGCCAAGCCTAGTATCGACGAAATAATGGTCTTACCCGTTTTTGGCGAGAGAACGTGGATGAGTCCTATCCTGGAATACCTACGTGACGGTATCCTGCCCGATAACAAAAGCGAAGCCCGAAAAATTGTGTCTCGAGCCGCCCGATATGCAATTCTGGATGATCACCTGTATAAGCGGGGACTGACAACGCCCTTCTTGAAGTGTCTCGACCCGACCGAAGCTAATTACGTCCTCCGAGAAGTCCATGAAGGCATATGCGGAAATCACCTCGGGGGACGTGCCCTGGCGTTCAAAATCCTCCGTCAAGGATATTATTGGCCGAAGATGAGGGAAGCGGCCATGGAGCTGGTAACCAGATGTCAAAGCTGTCAACGGTATGCCACTGTGCCACGACAACCAGCGAACCTTTTGTCACCAATAGTCAGTCCACTCCCTTTCGCTATGTGGGGAATGGACCTTCTCGGACCCTTTCCCGGAGCAGCCGGCCAAAGAAAGTACCTCATAGTTGCAATAGATTATTTTACAAAATGGGTAGAAGCTGAACCCTTGGCCAGCATCACGGACTTTCAAGCCCGAGCCTTCGTGTGGAAATCAATCGTATGTCGATTTGGAGTACCCCAAGTATTAGTGACAGACAACGGCAAACAGTTTGACAGCGTTCGGTTCAAAACATTTTGCGATGAATTACACATTGACCATCGTTTCTCTTCGGTCGGATACCCGTAAGCAAATGGGCAAGCTGAAGTTACCAACCGAACGATCTTACAAGGCATTAAAAGGCGAATAGACGAAGCAGAGAAGCAGTGGACAGACCATTTACCCAACATACTTTGGGCATATCGAACCACGACTCGAGCACCCACCGGGGAAACCCCCTTCTTCATGACTTATGGGTCCGAGGCAGTCATCCCCTTGGAAATAGGAGTACCTTCCTTGCGAGTTCAACATTTCGAGGAACGAAGCAATGAGGAAGCTCTTCGCATGAACGCCGATCTTCTCGATGAAGCCCGGGACAAAGCCCAAATCTGACTTGCCATTTATCAGCAGCGAGCCGCCAAATACTTCAACTCGAGGGTAAAAGTAAAGCGTTTCTGTCTTCATGACCTCGTCATGCGAAAGAACGAAGTATCCAGGCCCCGAGAATTCGGCAAACTAGTTCCTAATTGGGAAGGGCCATATCGCATCAGAAGAGTATGCCGACCCGGCACGTTTGAACTCGAAGAATTGAACGGAAAAGCCATCCCTCGTACTTGGAATGCGGAACATCTTCGACGTTTTTATCAATAAACAGCATTGAACTTATGTAAACAGTCTTGTTTCATATATGTTAAAAACTTTACTTACATCTTTCTGCCAACTAAAACAAAAATAAAAAAAAAACAAAAAAACAAAAAAAAAAAAACCCAAACCAAAGTAAAGTAGGGCATCGGTAGCCTCAAAAAACATCACAAAATTGGCTGGGCCAAAACAGCACACAAAGGGGGCTACAACAAAGTGCCCCCAACCTCAGCCCTACTGATCTCCAAGGGCAGGAGACCCCGTGCCTGATCGCCCGTCACGGTCCTGTCCGTCGGTGGGCTCATCATCTGAAGCCAGCAGCTCCTCATCCTCGGGCCTCAGCAGGTCCAACGTGGAGAAGTCAAGCTCCGGGTACATGGCCTCAGCCTTCACCTTGGCCTCCATAAACCCCGTAAGGTACTGCTGGCCACCATCGGCAACGACAGCCAGATGAAAGGCCTCCGAACTCTGGAAGGAAGCCAAGGCTTCCTCCACGGCCGCCCTAGTGCGGGCCTCGGCCTCCTCCACTGCGGCTCTGAGGCGGGCCTCGACCTCCTCGACGGCAGTCCGAGCAGTGGCTTCGGCTTCGGCTTTAGCCAGGATAGCAGACTCCAAGGAAACCTGCAGCTGGCAGACGGCCTCTGTCCTCTCCTCCAGCTGACGCTGGGTACGCCCAAGAAGCTCCGCTGTCTCCATGCATCGACGCGTGGCCGCGCCCACCAGAACGCCCATCTGCCACCAGAAGCCATGTGTGAAACGAAATGCGGCAAAAATAACGTAAGGCAAAGCAAAACCAGAATCTAACCTGAGAAGCCAAAGCCTCGGTCGCCGCACAAAGAGAGTCCGTGGTCTTTCGACCCAACTCAGTAATGTCACGAGGGGGGGTGCCCTTAAACAGATGTTCCCTCGCCACCCGAGGATGTGCGAAAACAGAGTCGTCTATCCGGATGGCCCAGTTGGGCGTGAAGATCGAGGCCTCCAAAGCTGACCCTTGGATAGGGCCTGGAACAATGGGAGTCCCCGCAGTCACTGGGATCGGCGTCAGAGCACTACTTACCAGAGGTGTCTCTGACTGGGTCGATGGCCTTGGAGGAGTCCCCAAGTCGATCGGAGCCGGAGAGGGGGCTCGGTGCCTCTTCTTAGGTCGAGAAGACGAGGCTGTTTGCTTCCCTGACCGGGCCGACCTCCTCTGCTCCAATGCCAACTTCTTGGCATGCTCTCGGGCACGGGCAGCCGCCTCCATCTCTGATCAAAACAAACAGGAAGAAAAAAGTGTAAGTACAAATCACGGGGTGACGATGCAGAATAAGAATAAATAAAGTAAAAGGTAAACCGAAGCCTTTACCGCTCTCAAGCGAAGGCTCGGGGCACGAAGAACAAAGACCTCGTCGGGCCAATTCTTCATTATCATATAAGACCCCGACGTCCAAAGGCGAGGCCACCATGGCGTTCACCGTCTCTTGCTCATACGGAAGGAGACCCGGCTTTTTGCATTTCCCGGTGCGGTCCATGCTCCACGCACGAGGCAAGCCGAAGTCCTCGGCAGATCGGATGAAAAAGAAATTCTTCTTCCACCTCTTGATAGATGAAGGGGTCTTCTTCAGCAACCTCCTCTTCGGCCGCGTACTGAAGACCACCCACCCTGTCTGACCGTGCCGGCTGATCAAGAAATGGGCCTTGAAGACATCCATTGTCATTGGTCGGCCCACTTCTAAGCAGACGCAGATAAAGGCCATGATCAACCGTACCGAATTGGGCACCAGCTGACACAGCGCTATATCAAAGTACCTAAGGATCGCAGAAAAGTAGGGGTGAAGGGGAAACCGGAGCCCGGCCTGCATATGATGCTCGTATACACAGAGCTCAAACGGGGCTCGGTCAGTGAGGACGTCACAGGCCCTCTCCCCCACCCTGGCCAGCCGAAGATCGTACTCGTCCGGAATGCGATACATCTTCCTTATCACTTCCAAATCTTCCTCCATCAGTTGGCTAGGGATTTCGTTAGCTGTATAGTTCCATTCTTCTCTCTCCTCCCCGGCTGAGGTCTCCCTAATGTCGGTCAACGCTCTAAGAGTGTCCTCACCGGACGAGGACTCTTCCTGATGTTCTCTCCCCACCTCCAAAGGAACATAGGGCACTAGCGCCATAGGGTCTGCCCTGGGCGTACCCGTTACGGGGGTATTCCCCCCAGAAGAAGACGAGGACGTCTCTACTTCTTCGACGCTGCTACCACTCGTATCATCTACACTACTCTTACCACTACTACTACTAGGCCTATCGCGGTATGTATCAAACGAAGAAGACATGGATGCAAAAATGAAAGAAAATACGAACTCACCAAAGTCCGAAGAATTCAGACTTGAATTCCTCCTAAACGTTCGGTGTATGTCCAAGGGTGTTCCTCCCAAGATCTCGCGAACGCTACGATCACACCAAACTTCTCTCTGAAGGGACGCACAATCACAAGTGGAACGAGGCCGAGGGCTCTCAGGAAAGCTACTCTCTGAACTCTGAAAACAAAAGGTTAGTGTGTGGAAGAAGGGGAAATCCAAAGTCCCTTATATAAGGGAGGGGTCACGGCCCACGAGGAACATTCAATGCGGTCGCGGGAATCAATGAGACTCTTTAGATTTCCCAAGCGACCAACACACATTCCCAGGGGGCGTTACGTCCCTCGAGGTGGCCGTCGTTTTCCCTAAAACGGCTGTTTAAAATCCCAAGGTAACATGACGCGGCAGCTGCCCAGGTAAAGCCACGTGTCTCCTCAGCCGCCGTCTTAGACACGAAACACTTTCCCGTATCTCCACTGGTCCTTGGCCCATTCTCTTCAAAGTCCGAGGAGATGGATTGCTCCACTGGTCCTCGGCCCATTCTCTTCAGAGTCCGAGGAGATGGATTGCTCCACTGGTCCTCGGACATATGGCATTCTTGGCCGAGGAGATGGATTACTCCACTGGTCCTTGGCCCATTCTCTTCAGAGTCCGAGGAGATGGTTTGCTCCACTGGTCCTCGGACATATGGCATTCTTGGCCGAGGAGATGGATTGCTCCACTGGTCCTCGGCCCATTCTCTTCAGAGTCCGAGGAGATGGATTGCTCCACTGGTCCTCGGACATATGGCATTCTTGGCCGAGAAGATGGATTGCTCCACTGGTCCTCGGCCCATTCTCTTCAAAGTCCAAGGAGAGGGATTGCTCCACTGGTCCTCGGACATATGGCATTCTTGGCCGAGGAGATTGATTGCTCCACTGGTCCTCGGCCCATTCTCTTCAGAGTCCGAGGAGATGGATTGCTCCACTAGTCCTCGGACATATGGTATTCTTGGCCGAGGAGACGAATTGCTCCACTGGTCCTCGGCCCACTCTCTTCAAGGTCCGAGGAGATGAATTGCTCTACGTGTCCTCGGACCCAGGGGATTCTTGGCCGAGGAAAGGGATTCTTCTACTGGTCATCGGCCCATGATTTTCGAGAGATGGTTTGCCCCACTAATCCTCAGACCCCTAGTGTCCTTGGTCAAAGAGAGAGTCATTCCACAAGTCCTCGGTCCATTCTCTTTTGCCTTAGAGCTAATTTCGACCGGACTTCATGTCTCTGCAGAGGATCTAATGCCAATCCAGTTCTGCTACTTCCTTAACCCCAGTGCTGCACTTAAGGAAGTGGGGGGCCTCTGATACTACCAAAATACGACCCTCCCATAGGATGACAACACGTGGACCCTCACGATCCCATAGTTCAAAGAGACATGCGGGCAATCCAGGCCCGGGCAGCTGGGCTTCCACGTCACCACCGCCTTTCAGTGCCTCTTGGCCCCCAGTTGGGCTTCCATGTCACCACCACCTTTCAGTGCCTCTTGGCCCCCAGCTGGGCTTCCACGTCACCACCGCCCTCCGGACCATCATTCCCAACCAAGTTGGGATGTCAGGAAAAAACACCGTCCTAACGCCTAGACGGCTCTGGAGTAAGCCAGCAAGGCAAAGCCCTACTGAACGGTTCTCAGCTTCCTAGCTGGACCTCATAGGCATCATTACCCAACCCAGTTGGGACATCCTGTCACAGTCACCCTGGCCCACTACCGCCTCCGAACATCACCGCCTCCGAAATTCTATAAAAGGGACTTGGTAAGTAGTCCAGACGGCACTTAGTTTTTCTTGAAAACACTAACACTTTGAGCTTTCTCTAACTTAAGCATCGGAGCATCCTCGGAGGCATCCCCTCCGTCGACCCCAATAGCTACTCTCCCTCTCTTTCCCTGTGCAGGTACTTCTATTCTGCATCTCCAGCGCAGCAACACATATTTGGCATCAACACTAAGACACAAGCTAACTTTCTTGACAATTTTCAGGACATAATAATCCTTTGGCCATCTTATTTCCCTACAGAGGTTCTAAGGATCTTATCCCCATTGTGCCATAACAGGTAAACGAGATGGTTTAGATCAGGAATTGATGTGTACCTGTAGCAGAGCAACACCCGGTATTGCTTTTGCTCTTCATTTTTTTCTGGTTATCATCATCTGACATCGTTTAAGTGCTAGCTTTCACGAGGAAGGAGAAGAGAGTGACAATAATAAGCCCTAACCTAAAGCCCTAATTAGCAATTATGTTTGTGATAAGACAAAATCATTCCGCCATTTATTTTTCTCATATTTAATGCAAGCCGATACTACAATTCTATAGATGAGTAGTTGCAACGGTACTAGTCTTCTCAGCAGAAAATTAAAATCCCAACTGTATCATTTATTTTTCTTCTCTTTGGCCTCAACACCTCTGCACAGACACACAATGCACGCCACGCCCAAAATTTCTCTCTCTCTCTCTCTCTCTCTCTGTCTCCCATCAATTTTTAGTTGGTGGGTGAATTGAAATATTAAGTAGTAATGAAGATTTAATGGTAGTTAGTAGGGTTTATGAATTAAATGCAAGCTGATCGATTGGAGTTCCTATAATTTTAGGAGAAAAATCAAATTCTTTGTCTGCATTGCAACTAATCTTTACATATATCTTTCCACCATTAAATGTAATTACATTGCACCCTCAAAATATAAATACTCCTCTCGGTGTTGCCATTTCGTCATCCTCTTTTTCCTTTTCTTTTCCATTTATCTTCTTTCCCTATCTATCTTCTTTCCTACATGCTTCTTCACACTCTTTTCTTTGTCTCTCCCTACACCTCACACTTAATTACTCGCCATAATATTAGCCTTGAGTCCCTGTTCAAGAGGGGACTACTTAGCTTTGTTTTGCAAGACGAAACTTTTGTTCTGTGAACAACTTCACCCATAATCAGTTAATTAGTACGTTATTATTTTGATCGAATGACTACGTAGAAAACTGAAATTCCTAAGACAAACTTGAGGGGGAGAATCTGGTTAACTTTTATTCGTTTTTGAGTTTTTCACCAAACGTTTTTAGTGATTCTGTTTGTTAACAACTTTTGATTAACTTATTTGTCTATGATTTGAAGGCGAATCAAGACGAAGAACACTAGGATCTGTTTAGACGAAGCTAATATCTTTACTGGAATGGGGGGTTTAGGAAAAAAGGTAATTTTATATTTTTAAGTTATAACAATATTTTTTCTTTTTCTTTTTAACTTTGTTACTGTTTAATTTCCTTGATTGATTTGTCTTTCATATGTTGCACCTCCTGCCCAACTCGAAAATAAATTTCATTTTATTTTTCAAGTGATTTAAATCTAAATATTATTTTAATATGAATATTATTAGGATACAATAATAAATATAATATTATTATTAATAATAAAAGCAAATGTTTTACTCGTTTATAAATAATACTCTATAATTATAGATATATAAAATAAGGTTATGTAAAGAACAAAAATATGGTTTTTAGTTATAAGGAGAGAAGTAGCCCATAATTTAAACCAAATTCTGGGTTGTTTGTATATGTACAAGGTTCATGTCTCCTAGAATGTTGGCTTCAGATTTGTTCCTGTAAGCTTCTTGCGTATTGTGGATGCTCATTAATAATATTTTCTTTTTTGCTTTTAAAAAAAAAGTCATCAAAACCATTATTCTCAAGCCATGATACTTGTTAATCTTGTTAGAGCTGACCATGGCTTTTCAGTTTTAATTTGTTCTTCTTTATTATATTTGTTTCTAATGGATTTCTTTTTTCTTTCAGGTTGATTTTATTAATTTAACCGGGTTTTTTTCTCAAAGATCCGAGGAGTTTGAGGAAAAAATGATTTTTACAACGATATTATTTCGAAATCAAAAGATGTATCCGTCTCCTTTCTTGCATTTTATACAGAGAAAATTTATATCAAAATGCTCAGTTCTTTGATAGTGCACACGTTAAACAAATTTTTAAAATTCTATAAAATAGTCAAGTTCTATGACTTTTATATTCTCATTGTAGAAATATTAGGTAAGCAATTGGATGAAGAAAATTGACAGGAATTTCAATGTATCTGGGATCCTATTAAACATCGCTGAATAGCCTAAAAGTTTTATTTTCACTTTTTTTTTTCACCCAAAGGTTACACATCATTGATGTTCTGTTTTTCCAATTTGTTCTTTGTGCAAACAATTTTTAGGTTCCTTCCATGTGTTATCCAATACCTAATGTTATCACTTTATTGTATGACTTAGTTATATACTTATCACTATTATTTATATTGCTCAAATATCATCAACATGTGATGAATATTGATCATGTGGTTATAAAGAAATTTCTAACTTTTTTCCTAAAGATAGATAAATAGATAAATAAACATATGCCACAAAATATTCTTAACATATGTACAAAGGTATAAGAGTCTGTTTGCTTCATTGGATAAATGTGGGATAGGATTAACTTAGTCCCACATGAACAATTAATCACAGGTTTGTTTTGAGAGATTTATTATTCATATGGAACTGAAGTGGGATTAAACTAGTCTCAATCTCAAGAATTTTGTCCTACACCTCTTTGGGACAAAGTTAATTTCATTGCTTCGGGATTAATTCTTTTTTCTCAAACCCATTTTACCCCTTGTTTACACGACTTCTCTTTTCTTCTTCTTCACTTCCTGGCAGACCATTTTCTTCCCCTTCTCTTCCTCTTTCGTGCCTCACCTTCTTTCCATTTACTTTCTCCTTCCCCCTCCTCTTTCGTGCCTCACCTTCTTTCCATTTCCTTTCTCCCTCACCTTCTTTCCATTTCCTTTCTCCTTCTCCTTCCTCCTCCGTCGTGCCTCACCTTCTTTCCCTTTCCTTTCTCCTTCTCCCTCTTCCTCTTCCCCCGCGCCTCATCTTCTTCTGGGTAGATCTATCTTCCTCAGGCCATCGTTGCGCAACCTTCCTCACACTACTATCCCATTTCCTCGACCCCACCACCGCTTGGGTTTTCCTGGTTGTGATGGCTTCTGTAAATATGGTGTGGAGGAGAGAGAGGCTTTCTGTTAAGGTTTGATATGTTTAGTTCTAGGGAAGTTGATGGCGATTAATGGGATGTAAAGGAAGTTGATATTGGTTCATGGGGTAGTAGAGGAAAGAAGAAGAACTAACGAGAGAAGAAAAAGAAGAACTGAAGAAGGAAGAAGATTCTGGAGAATTGAGTTTGGTGCAGTGAATGATTAAATTGGGTTTGTAAGGGCATTTTGGTCTTTATATTTGCTATCCCACTTTAATCCAAATTTGAAAATTTTATGAACCAAACATAGTATTAATGTAGTCTCATTTTAATCTCATCTAATCTTATCCTACTGTAATCATAATCCTATCCACAATAATCTTATTCGTGAACCAAACGGACCCTAAGAAAACTTCACAAAACTTAAAGAAAAAAATTGTGTACAATAGTATCGAATTCTTTATATTTGCCAAGTAATTATGAGGGGATTTTGTAAGTATAGTGGAAACATGACATAATTTGTAAAAATACTCTTCTCATTTTATTTTATCTTGTCACTCGATAAAAATATATTTTATTTTAAGTTAAAGCTTTTTTGCAAAACTGCTTGCTATTCGATTGATTATTTTTACTTAATGAAGATCGGTATTTATATTATTAAGTAAATCTATCATGATTTTGTATTCATTTTATTTCACTAATTAAGGTTTTAGATAATCATTCAGATCGAATGAAGTGAAATGGTCATATTTTGTATCTAAGTTTTAGATATGAACCTGCTGAAAATAATTCACTTCACATATTGCCATAATATTAGAGTTCAAGAATTTCAATTACAAATAAACAGATAAGATTTCACATAAACAGACAATTAATTACTCTCAATAATAATTGTCAAATCAAGATATGAATAGTGAATTGAGATTCTCAAAATGAATTGTAAACGTAAAACAAATAAAAAAATATAATGTATTATAAATAATTTGTGGAAGATCATGTTATATTATCAGAGAAGTGTATTAAATAAATTATATATATATGATTAATGTCTAATCTTTGTATAAATGTAAAATTACTCAACTTGAATGTTTAAGTCTTAAAAATCTTTCATATGTTTCCAAAAAAACTATTATTGATTAAAATTAAAAATATAAATGCTTTATAAAATTATTTTTTTTTCTTTACACACTCCTATAAACTTAAATTTTTTAAATGAAAGGAAAAAACTAATTAATAATGTTTAATTTTAACCCAAATCATCTTGAGTCTTAAATTATTTAAAAGGGCATCACTTGACTTTTCAAGCAATAATTTATACATTTACCTATCCATCTCAGAGGAATTTACTTGTTAGAAGAGTAAACGAAAGAAGTTATAGCTCCACCTATACTCTAGAATATAGCACTTTTATTTTTCAAAAAATTCTAGGGTAGATGGGTCTAAAACCAATTAGACTCATCCGAAATTTTATTAGTAATTTTAAAAAATTTTACTGATATCTTTAGCATAAGTGTGGGATCCAACAAATAATATTACTAATAAAATCTCTCAAATTACCAATAAAATTTCGAACCGGTTTAAAACATTGACCTTAGATCCGGTCTAATCAAGAATTCCTCTTATTTTTCACTTAGCACACTAAAACCATCTTCAAATTCAATAAAAGTTTCAAACGGATTTAAAACATTGATTTTAGACCCGATCTAGTCAAGAATTCCTTTAATTTTTCACTTACCACATTAAAACCATCTTCAAATTCAATAAAACTCTCTCTCTCTCTCTCCTCTATTCTTTCGTAAACTCTCTTCTCGGGCGAAATTCTTATTTAGACCGAGTGTAAAACCTTATTTTTACATCAGGTCTGAAACTTCATTGATAACTATAAGATAACTTCACTGGTAACATGAATAATAGCTATATAGACATTACCAATAAAATTCTTTAAAATTACTAATAAAATTTACACCAGGTGCAAGTATTTCCCCTCTTCTCTGTTTTCTCTTCATCTCAAGGCGGACAGAATGGACACTAGAGAGATTTCTTAGCGAAATCAAGTCACCAAACTCAGTGGGTTTCTCCCCAGGGAGCGCATTTTGTGATAGTTTCAAGCATTCACGGCCATCAAGGCCATCAAGGAGCGTCAGCTAAGTGACTATCTTTCCTTCGAGCATCTTATCAGATAAAATCAAGTTCAGATGGAAATGTTTGGGGATGAATCCGATGAGATTAGAGAGTGAGAGAAGGTGAGGGATAAAGTGTGATTTAATGGTATGTCTAGATGAAACAAAAACATACTCAATTGCAACCATCCATCCATTAAAGTTAACACTTACGAAAGGAATTTGTACTAGCTTGCAAAATTTGTTCTCAAACTTGTACTTAAAAATCCCACCCCAACAAATTCTCCATTATGCAAAGAGAAAGACAAAAAAGTCAATACACAACTACTAGTTTAAGGTCGATTCCAATGACTTGTACTGTAAAAGACCAAGAGAATTAACAAAAGCATTCTCAAGTACAGTCATTATCTAGATAATCTTCCCTGCTAATTTGGCATTAATGCAATCACTAAGATAATTTTTCCTATTAAAATATAGAAATACAAAGCAAGTTGAACCCTTCAAAAAATTCAAACAGACAAACAAAAGCCTTGCGCCTGACCAAAAACCATGACCCTTAGCAGCAGAAGTAAATAAAGTCTAAATTTCATTGCAAGTAAAGACACCAGCAAGCAAAAATTTAAACCAGATCCTCACATCTATCAGCTCACCCAAATTTGAAGCCACCAGTGGGCAGGTTGGCCTGGTTATTCCCAAAATTGAAACCCTGCTGATTTTCGTTCCCACCATCTTGGAGATTCTGTTCTTCCTCTTCTTCCGCCCAATATCTCTCCAATATCTTCACAGCCTTCTCATAAATCTCATTGTTATCATGGTTCTGCAAATTCTCAATCTTATCCAACCCATCACATTCTTCAATCATTTGAGCATAAATATTAACTCCATCATTCATTCCCATCTCTTTGTCAGCTTCGCCAACCTTCAGAATGTTCTCCAGCCCCTCAAGGCACACCGTCACGATCCTTGGGTCTGGACAACTTAGAAGATCACAAAGTGGTTTGATGCAACCTTGGCTCACCAGGAATCTGCAAGAATCAATCCATGAGATTTAGTGCATTACATATAAAAGCTTAAATAGATAAGGACATGCTGAAAATAATTCTCATCACATATTACCAGAATATTAGAGTTCATGAATTTAAATTACAAATAAGTAGATATGATTTGGCATCAACAGCCAAGTAATTATTCTCAAACAACTAGTCCCGTTTAAAAAGACTTGTAAAATTCCAGGCACATGACCAAAAAAGTTTGATATGGAATTTGTGTTCATCTTAGAAAAGAATACTGAAGATCAGCTAATAAAGACATATGAACCAATCAATATACAGATGTACATATATGATGTCTCAAGTGTAAGTCAACATGTTTTCCTACACGTGTATATATGAAAGATGACCACAAAAAAAAAAAAAAAAAAGTGGAAAGGAAAACCAAATGGAAGAGTGAAAACACATACTGAATCTGTTCATGGGACCCTCCAGAGGTGGCATTTGAGATAGCCCACGCTGCCTCCTTCTTGATCTCAAACTCTGCATGTTGGAGGAGGTGTACAAGAGGGAGGATGATATTGGCCTCAACAACAGCCTGTTTCACAAATATGAAAACGGTTATTAAACTGAATGCTATTAAGTAACATTCCTTGGGGTCTAATCAATTTTGATGATGTCATGTTCCAAGTCAGTAAATTCACCAAAGGAGATAATGACATCTCCCCTCCCCCAAAAAAAAAAAAACAAATAGAATGCATGTTCCTTAGGAAACTAATTTCCCAGATTCAGAGAACAGGTAAAGCATCAGTATAAGCAATCAAGCATTGGATTCTCTCTACGAGTCATAACCAGTTTGTTTTATGAGGAGATCACTCGAACAAAATGTTCACGTATTGATTTGTTTAAGTTGAAAAACCTTCAATTATTGGAGTCTGAATAAACCAAGTCAATAACCATTCTTTTCCCAAAAATTATAAGCATCTTGTTTGCTCTTGCGACAATTGACCACCCCCAGACATGCAACAAAGACAACTCTCGTTTCACAAATAGAATGGGGCAGTAATATTTGAGCTCTATTCCAGGCACAATATATGATCTTCATAAACGACAGAGAAGAGGAATCTTATACCTGTATTTAAGTTCTACTTATCAAAAAAGAACTTGTATTTCAGCTCTACTTATTAAATATATCTTATATGTGTATTAGGGAAAGGTTTGGGTAACAGGGAATTCTTTTGTACATGGAATAGATATAGTAGATTTTGAGGAGTTCCTCTCCAATTCTTTTTTTAATACTATTTACTTATCAAAAAAAAGTATTTGATTTGTAAATATCAAAAAGAAAAACTTGTATTTCAGCTCTACTTGTTTAAAAAAAATACCTGTATCTGAGCTCTATTCCCAGCAGTTATATTTGAAATCGTCCAACAAGCTTCTTTCTTGATGCTTTTTTTGTGATTTTGTGTGAGAAGTTGATGCAGATAAGGGAGCACCCCGTTCTCAATTACAAACTGAAACACATATACCAAGTTACTTTGCTAGAAAAGAAAATAAAGGGGGAGAGAGATATGAGAGAGATATACACACCCTTCTTGAAAGAAAAAAAAACAAATATATAATATTGCATTAAGAAATGCATGGTTCAACCAACTGATCCACGAGTCCCGCAAACTAGCCACATAACCAGTTCAAGTATTTATGTGTTAACTCAATCATAAGTCATTGAAACTCTGCCAATTTATAATGAGTGTTTTTTTTAGCAGGTTTGGGGGTTGCGGGTTTGAACCCTTGCCCATGGGCAAGGGGATTTAATGCCTCTACCAATGCGCTACTGCACTGGTGGGCATAATGAGTCTAAACATGTCAACTGAGTCAACTTATGAAGTTGACTGTTGAGTACTCTGAATAAAATCCTCTTCCTTTCAAGGTCTGGACATGGCTTTCTGAGGCCAAAAAGGCATTCATCAGCAGTAGAATCATGTTCCAACTTTGAGTTATGTTGTAACATAACAATAACATAAATAAAAAAAATATTTTTCCAATGAAATAAGTAGACTCAGTGAACTTGTGAAGTTGAGTACTCTGAATAAAATCCCGAGGTCTGGAAATGGCTTTTTGAGGCCAAAAAGGCATGCATCAATAGTAGAACCATGTTCCAACTTGAGTTATTACGTAAAAACGCTCCAACTTTGAGTTACTATCTAACATACCAATAACATAGATAAAAAAAATATTTTTCCAATGAAATAAGTTAAAAATATTACGTTAAAAAATCAGTGGTTCAACCGTGGCCCAGTGAATCAAAAGCAATCCAAAAAGATGAAGTAATTAAACCTCCCAAGTCTACAATATAATAGGACTGCATAAGCCACCATTTAAGCAAACTGAAAAAAGGGTGCTGATGACCTAGCACACAGAAAACACCGGTCAGCATCTAAAGTATACACACAACCATTTTAAATACCTGAGTCTGAGCATCATCACCGGTAACAATGTTTCCAACTGTCCGAAGGGCTGGTATAAGAACCGTAGGCGATGGATGACTTGCAGAAACGAATTTTAATCAGTACACAGATCACACAACTGTAACAACTAAGGAACACAGATAAAGAAACTACAGATGGAGAAAAAGAATTGCTCTTGCGGTTGTCAAAATGGAGATTATCACAGACAAATCAGAATCATTGCAATAGAAAGCCAGTTCCACATCTGAGAAGTTGTTGATGAGAAATAAGAACTTACCATAGAAGCTCTACAAGTCGTGGACAGACACCTGCTTCAATTACAGCCTGAATTTTGTCATTCGGCCCATCTGAAAGATAAGAGAGGGCCCAACAAGCATCTGTGAGAACTTCTTCATCATTCAAGTGAATAAGTTGCTGGAGAATAGGCAATGCAGGCTTCACCTGAAAGAGCACAAGGATGACATTAGAAGTAAGCTATCAACCTATAAGGTCATATGGCATTGTGCCAACTAACATTTGAAACTCTAACGCTACATCTGAAAAATTACTCTTATCAGATTAAAGCAAATCAACATAAATCCACTCCATTCTTACCTGTTCAAATGGAGTTGGGGGCTTGCCGCGACAGAAGTTTGATAGAGTCCATGTAGCATTCCTCAGCATAGATAGTTTTGAGTGTTCATTTAACTGAGCTAATAATGGCATGAGAGCACCATTACCAAGAACAAGATCCCTACAACTAGGGGAATCACCAGCAACATTACCCAAAGCCCATACCGCCTAAAAAAACCAAAAAGTGTTAGTAGCCATAGCATAAAAGAGTCACTAAACAGGCCCGAATGAGGGTATATTTAAGCTCCAGGAGTAATTTAAAATTGAGATGATCAAATAGGTGTGGTTGAAAATCATAACACCAGTGAAATAGGATACAATATGCTTATATGGCAACATCAAGCAAAAGACTTCCAGAAATCGACAAATTGTTTCTGAATATTAATGACCACAAGTCTTCTTCTGGTTTCTCTTCCTATCACTTATTTAAGGCTTCCTTTGGATGCTAAGTTTAAGGAGAAAAGCATGTGGAATCCTATTTACTAAATGGTTTGAAATAAGGTTGGCCGGGCAGAAGAACTTTTTATCAAAAGGAGGCAGTTTGACTCTTATTAAAAGTTCTCTTTCTAGTCTCCCTATTTATTTCATGTCTCTTTTTCCAATCCCTGGTTCAGTTGCTAAAAGGGTTGGATGCTTTTGCCCCGTTTGTGGAGTTTGAGGGTGATGGTCGGACTGAAATTTTTAGGCATGATGCTTGGTTGAGGGAGACTGCTTTGCGTGAGCAATTCACGGATACTTTTGAGCTTGTGTGGGGTAAGGAAGCCTGGATCTCTAATTGTGTGTCCTCTAGTGATGGCGAGTTAACATGGGATATTCCGTTTATTTGGAATGTGAATGCTTGGGAACTTGAAGGTGTGGGTAATTTGAGTTCATCTACCAAATTAAGTTGGTTATGCTTCATGAGGATAGGGCTCATTGGTCCTTGAATGATAGGAAAAACTTTGTTGTAAAGTCTTTTTACAAGGCATTGCTTGGTGAGCTTCCATTGGAAGGAATGCTGAATTTTCCGTGAAGAGCTATTTGGGAATTGAATGCCCCCAAGAAAGTTGGTTTCTTTACTCGGGAAGCCTCTTAGTAGCGTATCTTGACCAATGTTTTCAGAGACGAAGGTGTTGGGCGAGGCGTTGGGCGAGGAGTTTTGCCTCGAGGCATTGGGGCGTAAGTATTTTGAAATCGTTGGGGCGTTTCAAAATTTTAATAAATAATATTAATTAATTAATTAGAATAATAAAATAAAAATAATTTAAATTTAAATTAATTAATTAATTTTTATCAAGATTTAATACTTTACTAACTCTCTATAGTGTGATGATTATAATTTTATAAATATTAATATATAAATTATATGAAGTATAACTTATATTTCTATATTGTTGTAACTTATAAGTGATTAATTAAATAGTTTGTAATTATTATTAAACTAGATAACATGCATTATATATTTATGAAGTGTAATAATGTCATAACAAGAACACTGGCTTAGTGGTTAAGACCTATGACACTCATTAGGTCATGGGTTTGAGCCTTTAATGTGCATTTTTTTCTAAATTTTAAGCTTTTTAAAAAAAATTCACGGGGCGTACGCCCGCCCAAGGCAAAAGGCGAGCGCCTAGCAGAAGGAACACGGGGCGTACGCCCCAAGGCAAATGGCGAACGCCCAACAGTAGAAACACCCCCCCTTTCACGCCTTGAGGCGTTTTAAAAACGCCTCGCCTCTGGGAGCGAGGCCGCCTTTTAAAACAATGATCTTGACAATTATCGATCTTCAAAAGAGAGAAGAGAGTGTCAATCGATGCTATCTTTGCAAAAAAGAGGTCGAGACCATTTATCACCTTTTGTTGGGATGCCCGTTTTCTAAGCTTCTATGGGAGATAGCTCTATGTGTGTTTGGGTTTTTCGTGGGTTAAGGTTGGTTCCATCTGAGAGGAGCTTTGGGCTTGGAGTGGGATTAATGCTTGTCGGTTTGGAAAGAGAGGAATGTGAGGACTTTTGAGAGTACTGAGAGCTCAATTTAATACTCTTTGTTTTTGGTCTAGGGGGAATTATTTTCTAAATGAGGAACCTAGATTTTATAGACTTACTCTTTTGTAGATAGGCCTTTGTTTTTGGGTTGCAACCCCTTGGTGCTTTCGGTATATACAATTTTTTACTTATAAAAAAGAGACCCAGAATTATAAGGAAAATTAGAGGTCGATGCTCTGAGTTTTCAAAAAAAAGGAATGGAAAAAGCCGAGGAGGTTTAAAAATCAGTTTAATAGTAGTCAACCTGCTCTCTGACATCATCACTGGCAGAGCTAAGGAGCTGCACAAACATAGGGACTGCGCCATGCTCAATGACAACTCGTGTATGCTCCGATGTGCCAGATGCAACATTCGTCAAAGCCCATGCAGCCTCAAACTGCATAGCCAATCCTGCTATTAGAACCATTTCTTAACAGCTGTAAACAAATAAAGGAAAGAGAGACATAACCCATACTTGTAGTTGGGGAAGATCATGCCTTCCAAGAAACTCCACAAACCGTGGGACAACACCCGCTTTGATTACTTCATCAATTGGAGGACTGCGCTCTACAAATTATGCAGACAAAACTCAGTAATGTAAAGAGGCATATTGCTTAAGAAAACGAATTTCTCAGAGGAGTTAACCACAATACCAATGGATAACAACTTTCTAAACTGGGTAGTAGCTTCTAATTGCGATGCAGGATCATCAGACCACACTCCTTGTACCATCAGAGGAATACTTTCCAACTGTTTGACAAAATGAATAGATAAACCATGAAACCTGTAAGTGTAATATATCAAATAGAAGCACAAAGAAAAGAAATCGCACAACTTTTAGAATACATTTCATCAACTGACTTTAAACAGACTAGTTGGAAATTGACAAAAGATAAAAAGAATGTATATTGTATACAATCAAAGATCAGTAAAAAGTCAGAAATGATTATCTAGAAAGGCTATATGGCACCCCTTTTTCCGATTTTCTTGAAAATTACTGTTGTATTGTTGTTAAAGCAACGAAAGACTCAAAATGAAATAAGGCAGATTACTGATAAGACTCTTCTAGGATAAGAGAATGCCATTTGTTCCAGCAACCAAAAAGAACACAACCAACAAACTATTCAAAAAAATTCAGACTTTAAAAGGTAGGGGAAAAAAGACAAAAAGGAAGATGCCCTTTCAATCCAAAACACCAAGGGACTGCAAACACTAAGACAATTGCTTGAGAGGAGATTACTACTCTTTTACTATATTCTTAGATTTCAAAGGAAAATGGGAAAAATCAACTTCCTAAGTGACTGTAGCAGAATTACGTTGTGGTTCGAAATTTTCATGTCTCAAGCAATAAATAACTTAATGCCCATAAATCAAACATGAACTCTTTTCATTAACTTTCTCATCAAACAAACAAATCTCAATCTCAATTCTCAAATAAACTAATCAATCAATGATCTGTAATCAAAACCCAAAAAGGGGAAACATGAGTACCTTTACCAATAGCAGCAGCATCATGAGAAGCATCAAGCAATTGCTTGATCAGAAACAAAATCTTCCCCTTCTCTTGTTACAATTACTGGCTTTACTGAATTACTAATCAAAATAAAACCTTAACTAAGCCAATTAATTAGAATAGGCTACACTGAGTTAAGATCCTAAATATGAACTTCTAAAAACTCCAATTTCTACTCTCTTCACGCATTTTCCCATCAGTCAAACATAACATCAAGCAATTGCTGGAAGCCTGAAACTAAAGCAAAGTCCCTTTTGTCCCTTCTGTCCCTTCTTAACAAAAATCCATTTAGTTCCAAGTTCTTCATGTCCAACACAAATACCCTAATCATTTCTGTTAGATTTTCTCATCAACAAACCAGGACATAAAATAAACCCTTCAGTCAAAGATAAATACTCAAAACCCAGAAAACATAAGGGAAAAATGAATACCCCTATTCTCCAGCAGTGCCAGCATTTTGGGAAGCATCAAGCAATCACCAAGACCAAACAAAGAGCCCTTATTTCACTGCTCCTTAGGGATATAAGCAACTTATATTCACAAAATTATCAGATCACTTAAAACGAGAACCCAATAATTCATAACTTCAATTCCTACTTAATTTTCTCGCATTTTCCCTTCTCCTCCTCTTTGGGAGAGAACGCTTTTTGATTTAAAAAATTACTAGATCACTTGAAATGAGAAGACGCGTATTCAAAAGTTGAATTCCTACTTAATTTGTCCACAACCAAGTGAATCTAAAGATCACTGATCAAAACACAAAAACACAACAAAAAGAAGGTGGGGGAGTGGCAAAATGGGTACATCTTATCAATAGTACTGCCTGTCGAGGAGCATCAAGCAATCACCTCAGACTGTATAAATTGCTAAGTCTACTAAATTATCATGCATTCAATATAACCCACAAATAAAATAAAGTAATCCATAAATAAAACAGGTATAGTTAAGATCCAGTAGAACTCTAATTCCCACTTGGGTTTTCTCGCATTTTATTATCAACCAAACAGAGATCACTCTCTAATCAAAACCCAAAACAGAGAGATAGATTGCTAAGTCTACCAAATTATCATGCATTCAAAATAACCTGAAAATGAAACGAAGTAAAACCATAGCAAACACATAGAGTTAAGATCCAATAAAACACTAATTCTCACTTTTAAGTTTTCTCGCATTTTCTTATCAACCAATAAAAGATCATACGCTAATCAAAACCCAAAAACCATAACAGATAGATAGAGAGAGGGGGTTATAAAAATGGGTACCCTCTTCTCCATAGCAGCGGCATTTTGGGCAGCATCGAGGAGTGGCTGCTGGGACTGAAGTAAGAGACCTTCTCTTCGCTTCTTGAGGAGATTGTCTTCGCGCTTGTTCTTCCTGATCTCCACCAGATTGTCCTCTCTCCTCCTGCGCGCCTCTTCCGCATCAACCCCCGTCTTATACGATTTCTTCCTCACCTCAGTTCGCGTGGTCGGTCGCAGCGACATCCTCTCGCTCCTTCTTCGAGCTTTTTTTCTCTTTTGGGTTTCTGGGTTCTCTCTATGTAGAGATCGCGCTTTTTGGCTTTGGGTTTGTAGAAACGACAGAGAGAGAAGATCGTGGATAGTGGACGCAATATGTATTTCATACTACTACTTTACACGTATAGAACTGTATATCAAAGGCGGGTCTGGGCTTTCTCGGATCAGTTCCTAGTCTTCAAGTTTTGGACTCCCTTTTTTTAGAATAAGTTTTGGACCTTTTGTTGGTCTATTTGGTTCTATCTTTTCCTTTAATTTTTTTGTTGTTATACATAAATGGTTCAAGACAATTTTTGCATTGAACTCATTTAAAATCAATTTACTTTAAATTTACTTAAATAGCGAACCAAACTTATATTAAAATCTGTTTGTTAATGAAATATTTATTTGGTATTTTAAAAACCAATCCTATTTGAATCCATTAAGATTCAAGTTATAATCGTGTAATTGAATTACTTAACTACTAATTTGAACTTATTCAATTATAAGAGTTGTTGGGAATCTAACATCCAATTAACAACCACATAATCACAATATCAAAAATAAAAAAAAACTAAACACAAGAATTTTAAATGTGGTTTGGCATATTTTGCTTTTTGCCTACGGACTACATCAACTGTACAATTTCTCTAACAAAAATTGTTCGAAAAACACTCATTTCAACTTTTAGATTAAGGAAAGTTGCAAAAACTTACTACTCTACGTTACACAATTTTTTTAGACAAAACACCCAGTGTTCACTCAACCTTTTGAATCTCTGTTAAACTCTTTTTTACAAGTTATATTGGAGCTTGATTTACTGTATTCTACATCTGATCAACTATTCATGTTTCAAGAATAAGGGCGAGAGTCTAACTTTCTTAATATCTATATTTATAATAACTAATACTCACAACTTTTTGACACATAGACAATCTGGGATTAGAACTACTTATAATAATACTTATTTTCAACGTAAGATTTAAAAAGTATCCCAACAAATTCTTCCATCGACTCAAATCCCCAAACACTTTGATCCATGCGTTGAGTTTGCCTCTACTCGATCAAAACCTCAATGTTTTAATCGGGCCTTCGATACCACTTAATCATATTTTGGGCCTAATCTCAACAATTATCCACCTAGGCTTTAAATCTAATCGTCAATAGTAAATCTAACTTACTTCTTCACTGCATCAGTTCTTTGAATTTTGTCATTATTGAACCAAGCTCTGATAACACTTGTTAGGAATCTAATAACTAATTAACAACCACACAATCACAATAGCAAAAATAAAAGAGAAAACCCTTTGCCTACGTCCACATGAAAATCAATCCACTATTAATTCTCAACGACGTCAGTTGTACAATTTTTCTAACTACATAATTTTTCTAAACAAAACTGTGTGAAAACTCTGTCAAACCCTACAACCCAAATTAAGCCAGATACACCAAATGTTCACTCAACCCTATAATCTATGTAAAACCCTCTTTTTACAAGTTATATTGGTGTTTGATTTGTTACACTCTACATCTGACCAACTATTCTTGCTTCAAGAATATGAGTGAGAGACTAAAGGTGCATTTGGTTTTGTAAAACATTTTATGTTTTTGTTTTCTATTTTCAAAAAATAAAAACAGTTTTCCTCATTATGAAATGAAAACTTGTTTGGTTAACGAGAATCAAAATTGTCTTCTGAAAATGAACACAATGAAAATGTGTTTGATGATTATATTTTTCTATTTAGAGAAAACTATAAAATTCTCTTGCACGTTTAAATTTGTGCTCGTGATGAGATATCCATATCAATAACTCTTATTTTTAAAAACAAATTGGACCATTCAATTAAACTTTAAAGCCCAAATTTAATAGTTAATTGATTACAACCATGTAAAATAATAAAATATAAATGATTTTTTTTAATTATGTGAAAATATAAGAATGATTTATATTACATATCTTTTGAGTTAATTTTATTTTGGGGCTTATTCACTCAGCTTTTAAATGAAACCATTTTTATTATTCTGGTTTTTGCCTTTTGGCTTAAGATTTACATTGGATTTAAGAATTTCATTCTCAATTTAAGTTGGATCTAATAGTAGTATGTCATAGATCAATTTTATGTTGGATTAACAAAAAAAATATAAAATCCTATTTCATAATGTAAAGTTACTTAAAATATTACATGCTCCATAGTTTAACTTGAGCCGTCTAATTAGGGGTCCAATTTCCCACAAAAGATTTGGGGGTCCATTTTATTTATTTTGAATAAAAAACTTGGGTCTGATTTAGTTTAATCCGAGCTCCTCTTCATCGTCTCACTTTACTACAATGATCACACTTTTAAGATATGTTTGAAAGTGGTTTTAGAAAACTGTTTTCAGTTTTTAAAAACTAAAATTAGTTTTTAAAAATTCATTTTCATGTTTGGTAAATAGTTTTCAAAAGTAATTTTTTAAAACAGTTTTCAAAAAATCAAATTTCAAAAACTATTTTCTTAAAACCCTAAATTGGTGTTTTCTGATATAATTTTCAAAAAAATAGCCCTAAAATCAGTGTTCACTTATATTTCATTATTCCTCTATGGTATATAAAAATATTAAATTTTAAAATAAAATAATATTAATTATTTTTAAGTATTTAGTAAATATGAAAAATAAAATTAATATATATTTTAAATTTAAACTCAAAACTAAAAATAATTATAAGGTGTATCAAAACAGTTTTCAAAATAAGATTATCCAAACAACATTTCACCGTTTTCTGTTTTGGAAACAGTTTTCAAGTTACAATTATCCAAACATATTCTCTTTATAAAACTGTTTTCAGTTTTCATTTTTGAAAATAGTTTTAAAAACTGAAAATGGAAAAGTGTTACCCAACATACCCATAGTTTTATAGCCCTAACCTACAACCTTTATGATCATATTAACAGTCAGTCACCATCAAATAGCATCAGCCATAACCACCATCGTCAAGAACATAGAGAACAAAAGGGCTGCTGTAGTGATGACAAAGTTATAAGGATGAGACGAACAGAAATGGTGAGAGAGTCAACAATGATTGTACAAGATATTTTTTGGTTATAAGAGTTTGACATACTTATCTGCCTAGAAATAGTTGAATTTGAGGCAAAGATGGTGGATGAAGTTGATTAATAACTATGATTGTACAATTCATTATCATCTAAAAATATGAAGGTGATAGCTGATGCATTGAGTAGAAATTCTATAAGAAGGTTAACTGCTATAGGGGTCCTAATGTGAAATTGATGATAGATTTAAAAGAGATAAGAATGAAGTTGAATATCAGTTATAGAGGATCATGGTTAACGAATATGGTTGTACAGTTATCCATATTAAAATGTTTTAAGAGATACGAAGTAAAGATGAAGAGATAGAAAAGATTAAGCACTGAGTGCTCACTATAAAGTAAAATGAGTTCAAAAAATAATTGAAATGAGGGTAGTTTGGTGTTGGAACATGGATTGTGTTCCCAATAATGTTAAATTGAAAAAATGAGATATTAAGAAAGATACATAATGATGTAGATTTGATGAAATCAAGTAACAATAAGATGTATACATGATTGAGATAGGATTTTTCTGATGGTCAGGATTGAAGATGGATGTAGCTGATAGAAAGAATTATTAGGGTACTAGAAGATATATAAAGGGCAAAAGTGATGAGTTTCTCAGCAAGTCAGGATGCTAACATGTCATCAATTGAAATTGCTGATAATAATCAGTAACAAACTAATATTGGGATGGCACCGATTGAGGCATTGTATGGTCGGAGGTGTAGAATTCCTTTATGTTATGAAGAAATGGGAAAGATAAATATATCTGGTCCATCAATTATTAAGTTAACAATTGAGATGATCAAATTTGTTAGAGAGAACCGTAAAGCAGCCCAGAGTAGACCTCTTGAGTCTCAAGTAAGTGATTGGGTGTATTGAAAAATATCTCAATAAAAAGGTGCATTGAGATTTAAACAGGAAAAGGAAAGCTGAATCCGAGGTATGTGGGACCCTATGAGGTTGTTGAGGAAGTTGAGTTAGTTGTGAGTAGCCGGAATTGCCTCCAGAATTAAAAAATTTATATAATATATTTCATGTTTCACTTTTAAGAAAGTATTTACCTGATGAGTATTATAATATTTCGAAATAAGCAATAGAAATTCAGAAGGATTGGGTGCACATACAAGTACCAGTGATGATTTTTGACAAAAAAAACAAGTCTTGTATAATAAAGAAATTTTATTAGTTTAAGTTCTGTGGCGGAATAAGGATGTTGAAGAGATTACGTGAAAGCATGAGACAATTATGAAGAAATATTATTCACAATTGTTTCTGGAGTTAGGTAAGAAAATTTCGGGGACGAAATTTTTGTAAGGTGGGTAGATTTGTAATACATGTATTCGTAAAGTAAGGGTAAAGAAGTAATTTAATAAATACGACATGAAATAAAAATAATTTATTTATGCGAAAGATTTAACATTGAATAAAATAATTCTTTTGAAAAAAATAAATAAAAAAGACGCGTTGGGGATGTAGTTACAAAGAATTAGAAAAGGAAAAAAAATAATTCTAGACATCCAGGTCTAGCAAGAAGAAAGACAAAAAGGAAAAAAAAACAAAAATAAAAGTTTTCAAAAAAAAAAGTCAACAAAAGTTGGCAACAGGTGGCAGCACCTGCTGCCAAGCAAAGAAAATGAATGCAAAGCTTCAAATGAAACTCTGTAAGTCTTGCACGTTTCATAAAACATGGAGACAGTGGAGAATGTGAGGCGTTAAAGACCGATGGTGCAAGTAAATTGAGGCTGCCGAGATTTTTCTGTCGCAAAACTTGTATACATATATATACACTTATGTGAAATCTGTTTACAGATTTCACATACTCTCTTTCAATTTCTCGTTTTTCTCTAAACATTTGGGGACCCAAAGAAAGATTAAAAGAGTAATTTTTTGAACGTGTTTACGGCAAAATTTCATAGAGTATCACGGGAAGCTATAAGAAAAATAGAAAGTAATAGTATAGTATTTATTTTTAAAATTTTTAGCATTCATGAAATTTCATAAGAAGTCAAAGTGAGAATTTTCAAAGGGTGTGGTTTCTAACGAATTGAAGAATAAATTATAAATTTAATATAAATATGATGTCACGTGTTGACGAGCTACAACTGGAGAAAATTTATTAGAGGAACGGGAAAGGCAAGGAGGTGATCCACGGGTAGCTTTAAGTGCTACGTGGTGAGTTGGATTTACTCTAAGTAATCTAAATAAAAAATAAAAAATCTAGAGGTAATATTAAATTAAATTATTAGCTTATGTTTTGGTGATAGATGCAGATTTGGTTGATAGATATAATAGGAATTGTGGACACGTAGAGAATTATTATGTGAGAAGAAATATTATTAGAATAATGAGTTGATTTAATAATAATGGTGATAAATAAATTCTTGATAAGTTATGGTTGATGTTTTGATACGAATTTTGAGGAGATGAAAGTTAGTGAATCTTGATAAGCTTTGATGGATGATTTGATGTAATTTGGAACGAAATTTAGTGAATCTTGATAAGCTTAAATGGATGATTTGATGTGATTCGGGATGAGAGGAAATTAGTATAATTTTTTTATAATTTGAGAAAAATCAGGATAGACCATTTAAATATTTGAATTTATGCTTGTTTATTTTATATATATATATATATATATATATTACTATTATATGCATATGCATTAAATAAAATAAAAGAACCGGGAAGACAATCGGTCTAATGAGAATGAAAGAACCAGGAATGCAGCTGGTCTAAATGAGAATGAAAGAACCGAGAAGGCAGCTGGTCTAAGATAATAACAGCCTGTTAACAAGTGAAAAGACGTTCCCATCATAATAATTCATGCATTGCATCTGTTTTAATTTTTTATTGCATTATTGAAACACTGATGTGTGATATGTTATTGTGAAGTTATTCATAAATAGATGAGTTTCACAGAGAGACAGTTTTGGTGATAAGAACAATCTAGATAGTAGACTTTATGATGTGAACCTTATTACGAGGTAATTATGAGATAATTGATGGTCTTAAGGTGAACTAATAAATAAGAGGAAGAGATTGATAGAGAATGAATATTATGACATTGATAGTGATAGCAGAATGCTAGTATCAAGTGTATGAGATATAGATTGATTTAAATATTAAAAGATTGTTTATACAAATGAGTACTTCTAGTAAATTTAATTCATTGAGCTTGTGAAGCTCACCCCTCATTGTACAATGATTTCAGGTTGCAGGCTTGACAAATAGTTTTGTGAGTTGAGGTTCAGAAGAAATCATTTTCTGTAAGTCGTACGTGTTAACATCCTCAGTCAAAGAAGAAAATGAAATAATAAAAATTTATTTTTAAATATTCATGCATTTTACGTTGTATAAAATATTTAAATATCATATTGATATAACTCTTACGTTGAGGGTTGAGAATTTATGAAAAATTTCTTTTGATGTTGTTTATTTTCTTTATTGTATATATGTGTTGTGCTGAGACTTTCAAAATGTGATGACACCGTTTCGAAAGTGACCAACCCGAAATAAGTCGTTACACAAATAGACAAATAATTTATCACAAAATCTCTCTTGAGTTTGGGTTAAAACTAATAGACAAATTATTGATCATCAAATTTGATTCACATTCTACAAAATCATAGCGGAATTTTGTTTTTTATTTTTAGCCTCTCCATCCCTTATGCAAACAGGAGTTGCTGACTTGCTGGTATGTGATGCACCCATTGAATTGGGGTTATGTCCCAACTGCCAACCCACAATCCAAGTTGAAATTTGAGTTTTGGTAGGAATATAAGTGGAGTACAATTTTGTTAACATTTCAAAAATTTCCCTCCCAATCCAAAAATTTCAAAACCAAATTAGTTTTGTCTTATCCCCAATTCGAAATTTTTCTCAATTTAGTCTCACATGTATAATCATGAAACGTCGATCAGAACCGTTTATCATGTGGACCACATCTCATCAAACGGTTTTTAGACTCCCGTCTTCACGACAAACCCAGCGAACAACAAGACAACCCACTAGCTGATCCTTACAAGTGTTAAACCAGCCAATTTCCCCGGGGCCCCACTATACATTATTAAGTTACCGACGATCATCAACGGCCTAAATCAAACCTCGAGAAACGGGGTATAGACTATCGTGCACCTATAAAAGCCCACTTTTTTCTTTTACAAAATGCTAGAGCATACCAGATGAAGAGGGTTTAAGACACAGAAAAGCAGACACTTTTTAGAGAGAAAAAAATGTCGGGGAGGTGGGCCGCGTCAGCATTCCGGTGGATGGAGATGGATTCTTCGTCGATCTTACGTTGGCCGCTTGGATTTGTTTCAACAGGATTCGCGTCGAGGTGGGTCCCACGTGGGGGATTCAGGTGGGACACTAGGAGATTCCTGTGGTGGATGCCAGAGCAGAGCTTCTCGATGATCGTGGACGACGTCGTTTGGAGCCTAGTCACTGCGTTCGAGTCCGTGGCACTCGTTTCCATGCTCTGTTTCTTTTTCCTCTTCTGCGGCTGTACTGTTTGATAGATACGTAAATTATGTACGTCTGAGCATATGCATATATACATGTATCTATACGATGTATGTATGTATGTTAGGAAGCTGACGTCACCGGGATCTGGGTTGTCGGAATCTGATGTGGCGGCGGAGGTGTCGATGTTGTAATTGCTGGCTGAGGTTTGACTGTTTGAGCAGTGGTTAGATCAGCACGTGGTGTTCGCTGGAATTTTTTTTTCTTTCTAAAACCTTTTTGTCTGTTTGGATTTGGAGTTTGTGTGTTTTTTTTAAACATTTTTTAATGATATTTCTTTTTTAGCCAGTGGTAGTGATTTTCATTTTATGCTTTAGTTTGAACTAGTGTCAATAGGGGGTAGACACAAAAAGTGAGTGAGAGGGTAATTTGGTCAGTTAATAATTTACTTATTTTTGTTTATGTTGGTGTATCTTGGATATTTGCATTTTGTTGGACCCAATTTGTTTCGTTGCTTTTGTTTTTTTGGATAACAGTCCGATACGTTTGATTTGAAAATTAAAATTTTATTAAATAAAAAATATTTAAATTTAAATTTATTAATGTGATATTTAATTTTATTATTATAAATTATTTTATTTATTAAATAAAAAAATATTGTCTTTATTTTGTTTTCAACCGTCAAAAATCAGCTTAAAGGTTAAAAAAAACAAAAAAAAAGCTATGGCAATAATTGAACATGTAATAAATTACCAACTATATCACAATGGTTATAGGTTCTTGTGCGCTCAAAATTACCGAAGTTTCTTGTGAGTTTAAAATATGAACTTTAAACTCGGTCAATCAATAAATTTTCCATGAGCACAAGCACACCAATGAAATTTTTAAGAAAAGTCCATTACATTCATCAAATAATGTACTATTACGTGCATTGACATAAAACACTGAACTTTGTTCACTAAAATTCATAGGGTGATAAAATATTACAAATATCTAGAGACCAAAGCACTCGGAACGTCTACCATTTCAGGTACAATTATAGTGCAAGTATTGGAGTAACAGTCCTCAAAACCCACTCACCCTGAAATTTAATCAGACTTGCACAGATTAAGCTCTAGGCCTCCACAATCCCAGCCTATACTTGTGGGTGTATTTCAATATTAGTTTCCTCTGCAACACCAGACGTTAAAACTGGTTATAAAAGTGTAAAACAGTCCAAAACAAACTAAAAGTCCTGAAGAGTAACTGATCCAGAGCCACTGCAGTATCAAGCAAACAAGTTCATGAAACTTAACTCCTAACAACATGTATAATTCTTTTTTCTCAGTGTTTCCATAAATCTCAACCAGTGAAAAGCTATCCTTATATGTTTTGGCAGTAAAGCAATTTATTGAATATCGCCAAGTTATTCAGACGACGAATACAATGTGACAAATCTCTAAAAACATCCAAGAGCAACATTTTTAATGTTCAAGTTAAGAATCAAAATATATACAAGACCATTGTATCCTTAACATGTGTACAATCCATGCCTGGATTTTACTCCTCACATAGCAATTAAATGCTGCAACAGCAAGAACTAACAATAAACCCATAAAAACAGGATAGCCTACCAACAGTAATCCCATGATATGATATTCAATTTTCCCTATCTTCCTTCTCCAACGCAATAACAAAATACAAATTGAACACAACAACTATCCTCCAAAAGTATGAGAATGCTCCAAAGATTTATGAATCCTATGCCAATCTACCCAAGGAAATGTAATTTGGCACAAAGGGAGATTTAGCAGTAAATAGATCCATTTGCTAACCTAATACTGTGAAAACATTAGACAAAGTTCACTTCTTTCTCCAACCCAATTCAAACAATCTAACTTTCAAAATGCTTAAGATCCATTCAAAATGAAGACCATCAACTTTCAACTAATTCTTATTGCCATCTTTACAAGTGTAAGCTTAAATTTTACCCTAACTAGCAAATGATGAAGAATTACTTACATTAATTATACCCAGCAAGTAATGTGAACAAGTACCCGGGCAAGTCATTAAAACAATAGTTTCAGCTAGAACATCTAGCTTGGTAAGCATTATGGTAGAACATTATTTATTAAGACGACCATAAAGACACTTTGAAGTGAAAGTTATCCATACATAAAGTTCCAATTTCCAATATTATACTAGGTGTTTTTTTCCTGGGGGAGAAGAATTGTTAACTATAATGGCATGAAATTGCTTCGCATAAAGGACATGCATACATATAAACAAATGCATATAAATAACAAAGGATTGTTTTTTAGAGAATTGGAAATTACATGTTTGCAAGGGATGCCGAATTTCTTGAGCATAAGAGTGCGAGTGACGAGCAGTTTCTGTAGATCACCAATCTCAGATTCAAGCTTGGCTACATGGGCTTCAACGCCTTTCCCTATTCCATTTATAAACTCTGGAATTCCAACCTTCACTGCATTAATAACAACCATATATCTCTTAAACCCATTATCTAGATTTTCAAAATCAAGAAATCCCTAAGCCTATGATTCGTAATGAGGAAAAGTGTTGGGAAGGAAGAAGAAAACGAGAAGATAGCACTTTTCTATTGTTTGATAAAGAAGAAAAGCCAGAGGAAAGAAAAGTGAGATTATTAGTGTTTTCTTCTCACTTAAACAAATTACGATCCTCTTGGATGATTGGTGAGTAAAAGTTAAAATAGACTATTTTTTTTGTCATTTTCTTCTTTTCTTTCACTTTTCCATCATATTTACCAAAGGTATGATGAAAAGCTTCAATTTTCTTATTTTTCCATCCTCACCGTCTTCTTTCCCCTTCTTTTCCTTCCTCCCACTTTTCTTCTCTACCAATAAGAGCCTAAATGCTTGGTTAGTTACAAGTCAGGTACCAAAAGGTGGAAAAATAGAAAATAATTATTCATAAACTGTCGAATAATGTTAATTTTGGAAGGGAAAAAAAACGCCTCCACTCTGTTAATCCTGGTTAGCCTATTATTTGGTTTAGTTTAGCGAGTTTATTTTTCGAAATTATGAAACTAAAACAACATGCAAAATAAGATTCAATTTCATTTTATTCAATCCTCAGAAATTAGCAGCCAAGTAGGAGGAAATACCTTGGTAAATCTACACTCTTGTGATAAATTATTTGGGGCACCAAGAAAGCATAATCTTTTGCTTAAAGAAGCCTTTAAAATGCATAATTCATATTAACTACAGATAATTTTCATAAATAAAGAAACCTAAATAACATAATGTCTAGTATTAGCTGAACTAACTTAAGGCACTAATTTTCAATCCCTTCCCCCAAAACAAAACGAAAATAGTTGACCCAGAAAGCCAGAAGCTCCTTTGTTCTTTTTTTTATAATCTCTAGATTTTTTCAGGAACCGAACAGATATCAAAACATCAACCTTTATTCAAAGCACCGCACATGGCTATAAAAAGTTTAGTTAGCTACAGCCCAACTAAATTTCTCGTTTGTAGAAGATTCTCAACAATTAAACCCATAAAACCCAATATTTTCATTTCTTTCTCTGGGAACCAAACAGAGTGAAATTGAATCAAAACAGAAAGGAGAACCCCAACAAATAAAACCCTTACCAACATACGGAGTGGATTTGGAGAAGAATCTAGAGAACCCAGGAGCTGAATTCGGTTGGGTCATAGTCGAAATTGCCTTCCCGTTGTGTATTATTTGCCTCCACGCCATTTTCGCTATTTCTTCTCTCTTCTGCTCAATATGCTAGGGCGTATGGGGTTCCTCCTGATGCAGATTGGAGACGATGATTAAAAGGTTAAATTAAAAACCCTTCCAAAACGCCACCGCTTTGAGTGTCTCAGACTACACAGCATAAGCACCTCAAAGGCGCAAAAGGATCATGTCGTAATTTAATAAATTAAATGGCTAATCGGTGTTATTTCATTGTAATTAATATTATTATATGATAAATAATATTTTATTATAATTTTTATAATTGTGTTACAGTTTTCTAAATTCTTATTTTTCATCCTCACGTAAGATTACTGATATGTAAATAATGTAATTCATGTCATCTGAGATGGAGAAAAAAGGAAAATGCTAATTATATGTTTCATTTTTGTTTTTCATACTTATGCTTTACCATGCATTATATCTCATCTCATGTCCTTATCAAATCGATTACACTTCAGGAAAAAAAAACATATATTTAGTAAGATCTTTGGTAATTTAGTAAATATTTAGATTAATTATAAAATTATAGAAAAATATATGTAATATAAAGAATTTTGTCATTTCCTTTCAAATAATTTTTTATTTTATTTAAAACAATAATATTTCTTTGTCATTAACAAATCATATTTTGGTAATACAACTATTCAAACAGTTGATATTATCATAAGAATGAATTGTTAATAATTAATAATAATCATAACAATATCATTTGAATTAATAAACTCTACAAAATATGATTTTGTGATCACAAAAGCGTTGGTATATATAGTTAGGAATGGCGATTTACGATTTTTTTACGATTAATCGATTTGAATTGTATCTGTTAAAACAAACATAAATAAAAATAAATAATTTTTTTACGGTTATAGATAATATTTTATAGTTTTTAACGGTTTCGAATTGAGATTCAAATTCTTTTAACAATTTCGGATTCGTATTCGATTTCAGACAGTAAAATAATTAAATGAAAATAATGATAGATATATTGAATTTCGCGGGTAACCTTGTCATTTCTATATACAGTGTTGTTCGTTCTGCTCCAGGGGCGGCTCCTTATTGGCTTATGCTGTATCCAAATTCTCTTGGACTTCCCTTACTCATGCCAGTTTTCGGGTGCTCAAGCATACTTCCTTCCCACTGCGTTCCATGTTGAGGCTCTGTTAATTTGGACTTCCTCAAAATCCCTCCTTTCCTTCCTTAACCGGAAGTCTTGTGGAAATCCTCCTTCACTATTTGGCTTTTTGAGAACTGAGATGCAGGAACCCAAAAGAATGGCTCCTGTGTCTCCACAATCTGAGTACTTCGAGCATGCAAGGGTGGCAGCACAGTTGGGTGAGGGGATTAAGAATGAAATGGGTGATTTTAATTGACATTTTTTCCCTATCAGGTTACATTAAAAGGGATAAGGGGATTCCATTCCATTCCATTCCCTACTCATTGGCTATTACTCCCACCAAACACACTGGATTGCCTTGAACAAACATCCAAATTTCTCAATAAACATGCAAAGTTGGAAAGACAAAGATATTATAGAACAATAATAAATACTTGCAAAATCATTTTTTTTCAAACCATAAATATATATATTATATGATTTTTCATACTTCCGAAAATACTATTTACAACATGGTTCTGTGATATCATCAAAAAGGAAAACCGCCAGAATAACTTTGCCTTGACTTTCCTTCCACTTTTGATTGAAAAGAAACGAAACGCCCCAAAATCACCTAGACTAAAAGGCTATTTTTCTTGCTAATTAAACTAAAACAAAGAAAAGATAACTACTAATAGAATAAGAAAAGGTACTAGTATGTCGTGGTGGGTCAAGGGCTTTCTTGTAACCCCCGACCTTTTTTTGTTGTCCTCTTCTAAGCAAAAACAGAACCACAAGACAATGCCATAAGAGAAAAAGCAGCTTGTTCCTCCTCTTTCAACTTCCTTCTCCTCTGGCACCTCTGCTTCTTGACAACCACTGGTAAGGATAATGATGATCTTTGCAACACAACCTCATCACCCAAAGGCATCAATCTCACCTTCAAAGACTCACTCAATCCATTGACATTACCATTTACCTTGTAACCAACTGTATTAGCAGTATCACTACTACTTGCGTTGTTGATGGTAGTGGTGATGGTGCTATTAGATTTAGATATATATCTCTTCTTTTCTGGTCCTTTATTTAAGCCCATTATGGCTCTTCTCTTCTTTCTGTATCTGATCCCACAAGCATTGCAAAGAGACTGCAAATAAATACCCCCAAAACAAAACCATAAATTATCATCAAATACCCAAAAAGCAAAATCACAAAACCTATATCAAGAAACCATTGATGAAAATTATCAAATGGGTGGTGGTCGAATCATATTGAAAGGCAAAGAGTAATTTATAGCAACTCAGATCTAAGAAACCAAAAACAATGAAATATAAACCAAACGGTAGGTGGTGATTCACCAGAAAACCATTAACAACGACCAAAAAGTGACCCAAATCAAGGGATCATGATATAGTCAAATAAAGAGTAAACTAGCATAATCAAATGGGTAGGGATGATTTTGATCAGAAATAATGACTAGAGAACAAAAATTTACTACATTTGTTAACTTAGAAAACAAAACTATTCCCAATAAAAAAAAATTAGGCCAATGAATTAAAAACAAGCACAAACCATAAAAGAAAGAAACTAAGGACTAATTTAGCCAAGTAGGGTATCTGTGATTCACCTTGGGTCCAGCAGGCCCACCTCTCCACAAAGGAGTCCTTGTGGTCTTACAATCAGTACAACACTTTTTGTTCTCATTCGTGCCTTCACTCAACGATATCTGTATCACAATCAAAGGAACAATTAAAAAGATCGAGAACAGAATAAAAATCAAAGCATTGAAGCTCATGATCACTTCTTTTTGACTCACCTTTTCCTTCAGATCCATTATGCCCACGAGCCAACTTTTCAGGATCTTGAGATAAACAGTGAAATAAAGAGAAAAAAGAGAGAGAGAGAAGAATAGGATTGAGTCAAGAGAGACAACTAGCAGGCTTTGATGGCTACCAAAAATCAAAATCTGAAGCTGTTAAAGAGGCCAAATCATATATCGAAAAGGAAAACAGAGTTGAGAGAGAATAAGAAATAGAGCAAGGTACTGCTTGCAGAGAAGAGATGCCTAACAAACAAAACCCAGAGCATAAATAAAGAGAGTAAACAGAGAATGGATCAGATAATGAGAAGAAAAATGTGTATAGAGAAAGAGAGGCTTGCTATAACTGATAAAGAACCGAGTTCGAAAATCAGAGTGTGTGTGAGAGTGAGAGAGATAACGGTGTATATGTGCTCAGGTGATAGACATAAAAACCCTAGACCCAGGGTTTTCTGCGGAAATGACTGAAATACCCGCCGCTAAGTTGAAAATAATAAAATATTTTTGTGACACAACACCCGCCAAATTTTGGAGAATGACGTAATCCACGTGGCGACATGCACGAGTGGGTGCTTTTCCGTGCAGTAAATACACGCTTTGTTTACTTGATTAAGGTATTAACAATGTTTTCTCGGTAGCAGTCGATAATACAAGCGCTAATGATATCTAAGAAAGAGGCTTATTAATTAAAACGGATATGTTTTGAAAGGTGAATTTATGTTTTAAGTTTAATTATTAAAAAAATGTTTGAAAAATATAGAGATATCTGTTATTAGAATTCATAGCTCAGTGAAAGATGTGAAATATTCTTCAATTAAGTTACAAAAGTTTAAGATTTGTGTAGAGCAAGAAAAAATTGATAACAAAAGTCTTGTTTGTTTATATATTGAAACTAAATGGAATTCTACTTAATTGATGTTACTTGATGTTAGAATATTGATTTGATAGAACTTCAAGATGCTAAGTATAAGGAGCATGTTAGAAAGCAAAAGGGTTTGCCTGATAAGGATGATTGGGTTGAGACTATGCTCGTGGTTTGTTGCTTTTTCTTAAAATATTTTATAATGCTACTTTTGGAAGTTGTCTGGTTCTCTTCACGTAACTGATAATATGTATATGCAAGAAATTTATGGGGTGGAGATGGTAAGTGTTAAAAGGTGTTTGAATGATAATATAAATGTACTTTTAATGGCTATAGAGATAAAAACAAAACACGAAAAATATTGAGGAAACATTGAGAGTGTGAACTTGATGTTGTTTATTGCCACGATACTTAATCCTTGTCGTAAATTGGAATATGTGTATTGGGTTATTAGTGAGTCATATGATGGTGGAAAGGGTAAACTTTTATATAAAAAAATTTAAGTATACTTTTGATTCAATGTTTAAGTTCTATGGTTTAGATACAACTTCTAATGTGCAAACAACTTTTCAATCAAAAGTAACAAGTGAGATAGAAGTTGATAGCATAGACAATGTTGATGATTTTATGACTTCGTTGTATAAGAGGCAAAATGCGGGACAAGCAAGCGGAGATACCAAATCGGAATTGGATAAATATTTGGCCGATGAGTGTGAGGCCGATGATCCTAAGTTTAACATATTCAGTTGATGGAAATCGGCTGGTAAAAAATATACAGTTCTCTTTTCCATGGCACGAGATTTGTTGGCTATGCTCGTAACAACTGTTGCATCAGAGTCAGCTTTTAGTGTCAGGGGTTGTGTGCTTGACTTATTTCGTAGTTCTTTAACTCCAATAATTTTGGAAGCTCTTATTTGTATGCAAGATTGGATCAGAAATACACATGACCCACTTAATGTTGAAGAGATTTTGGAGGATCCTTAAAGAATGGAATCGGGTGATTTTCAAAACCAAGTATTACTATATCTTCCTTTACATTTATTGAGCATATGTAGATTATATTTTTTGTTCATTTCCATATTTATTGGTTTTATATAGATTATAATTTGGTATCTTTTAAACTTTATTGTAGACATGTCAATCTTGACATCGAAAGATGTATTCCTCAACATTGATGATTGAGCAACGAGCATGGAAGATTATCATCGGAGCATGAATGCAACTTTTTGTGAATTATTTGAGCTGTTTTTTTTACTGGTTATGTTGCATCATTTGGTTATTATAATATTGTTGACTTGTAGTTTTTTCTAAATTGTTGAACTTTGTTAGTTAGAAAATTGGTGAACTTTATTGTATTAGATGATTGAAAATTGCATGGACGATTAGTCGATTATCATGGAGAAAATGTAACTTTTTTGTGAATTATTTGAACTGCTTTTTTTTTTTTTTTTTTCTGCTTTAGTTGTATCATTTGGTTATCACCGTGTTTGTGTTTTTTTTTTTTTGCTAAATTGTTGAACTCTTTTCTTTTTTGGCTAAAAAATTGAAGTGAGGAAAATGAGTTTTTTTTATACATTTTTTTTATTGAAATCTAATGCAAGTGAAAAAAAACGGTTTAGATATCCAAATCGAACCGTTAGATAATTGAAATTTACAAATTGAAATTTTAATGATCCGAAAATTTCAAATCAAATATCTGAACCGTTTCCAACTCCATGATATTATTCGGATTGGTTTGGATACCCACAAGTTGTAAACTAATCGATTCAATTTGATATCCAAATTTTAAAAAAATTATTAAATTTAATTTAATCTAAATTTTTTTGAATATCATAATTTTCGATTCGATTCAAATTAAATTCTCAATTCGAATTTGACCATCGGTCTTTTTTTCCCAACCTTACGTATCACAGTCCTTTGTGATTTTGACTAGGCGCCGCGCCCCCTCGTTTACCCCACTAAAGCTCACAAAAGTCTGTTTGTTTCCATCTACAAAATGCTTTTGTGTAATTTTACAATAAAGATCTTGTACACATAATAACAAAAAAATCTCAATAATAATTGGTATTCAATTGTGCCGGATATACGAAAAAAAAAAGTTTTATCCAAATATCCCAATAACATGTACGATGAAAAAATTAAAAATATTATTATTATTATTTTGTTAATTTTATTATTTTATGCAATTCAATTAAATATTTAATTTCGTAAAAAAATAAATCAACACGTATATATTAAAATATTATCTATTTTAATTCAATAGAAAATCAAAACAACACGTATATTAACTCGTGTTGAAATACTAATCATTATATAGATGCTAGCGTCAATTAGGATTAATATTTTTAGATTAAATTAATAAAAACAAAAATGTTTTTAAAATTTAAAATTTAAAAATATATTGCAAGGAACTGAATGTGTCTTACATGTAAGAGCTTTACAAATATTTTACAAAAGGCTAAACATTTTTTAGTTATACAAATAATTAATCAAAATCTGTTTTAGATATTTTTAATGTTTTCTTTAAACAAAAATTAAATCAAACACATCTAAAATTTATGAAATAATTTTTATTTTTTGAGAAATTAATTATGTGTTAGAACATTTGCTTTTTAATTTTGTTTTAATAAACATTAAACAATTTATAATTTCAATATTTTTTTACCATAAACTAATTAAAAACTATTTTATAAACCAAATGAATGCCTAAAACCTTTTTTAATATCGAAAAACTATAACTATAACTGAACCAGATTTTAAATCCTTAAATTTGTGACCAAGAAAGTTACTATTGGAATTATATTTGCTGGCTCGCATCAATCCAAGAAATAAGAGTTCATCTATGTTTTACTAGTAGACAAAGCAAGAAGAAAGATGCAATGAAAGACTTAAAATGTGATCACTATATCTGGCAAAGAGAATTAAAAAAAAAAATCTTAAATGTTATTTGGTAAATGTTAAAATTAATTTTGATCACTTTACCAAATAAGTTTTAAGTCTGTGTTTGTGTTTAATTTTAAAAATTTATAAAAATTAATGAAATTAAGTCAAACTTCATTAAATCTCATTAAACAATAATCAAAGTTTAAATTAATAAATAATTTGATTTAATTTGATAATTTTTTTTATAAATTTTAAAATTAAGCAGTTTAAAATTAATTTTAAAATAAACCAAACCAACCCAATAAAATATGAAAAAATAGAATTAGGCTGTCTCTTGAATGATATTATGATCAAATTGGTTAGTGGAGGAGTAGGGTAGGGTTTAGTTGTTTTGCTTTTCACTTCCCAATGCTTCATTTAAGTGATCCACATCAAAAGCTGAGCTTTCAAATCTCAGTCTCTGGGGACAAAGGATGTGTTTAGAGGGAAAAAGGCTGGACACCTCCTCGGAAACATGAAACCATTCATGTCAATAATCGTTGTTTGTAGCTTCTTCTGGTTCCAAAGATTGTGTGCAATTACTATAATTATAGTATTAAACTCTTTATCAAATTGTTGATATGTTAATAGACAATTTTTTCGTTGAACAAAGTTCACCATCATTTTTAGATTAAATCAATAAAAACAAACATCTTATCAGATATTTTTGGGAATGTATTTAAGTTTTGATTAAAGTAATTTTTTTATTATTTTATTTTAAATTGAAAAATATATTTTAAATTATTATTTCAGTAAAAAAATTTATAACTCTCTTTTTTGCTTTGAACCATCATTTAAGTCAATTTGTTTGGAGTACCAAACATGACAAAATTGTCACCACAGACCACAAGTACCAAGCATTTTCTAACAAAACAAGGCCTCTATGCCTTATATTATTTTCTATTAGTTTGGAAGACATAAGCTCGAAATGGGGGAAAATAAAGAAGACAAAGGAAAGATAATGATCCTCGATTTGATAAAGGGGTAAAAAGATAGGATTAAAAACAAAAAAAAGAAAACACCTTTTCACTTTTTAACCAAATTTTTTTAACCCATATTCAAACACAAATATATTAAATAAACAATTTCTTTTCTAATTTTAAATACTTACTGTCATGCAAAGCCCAAGAAAAACAGATACAACAAATCTGCAAGCACGAGCAAGCAGTCAAGTAGTAACCGATTTTGGAACATCAATTTTTACCACCCGACCAGTCATGTAGTAATCATGTGTTTTTGCAAGAGTTTAACTAGTAAAATTACAAATTTGACCCTAATTTTTTTACTGTAGCGAATGAGGATTTGAGGGCTATGATGGACCTTGTACACGGGTGGCAAAGGAGGGGGGCAATATTTTGTGTCTCAATGGAAGCTCAAGCACCCTTTTATAAAATGACAATTTTGTAGCAAGAAAGACAACCAAGCAATCAAAGCAAAAAACCAAGAAAAAAGAATGAAGCGATATTCCTCGTAACAAGAAAGCAAGGTATCCTGAAAGGGGTTTTTTGGGAGTGCCAAAATCACCCAGAAATAAACGGTGGGAAGACAATGTAAAGACACGACCATAATGACACATACATTTGAGACTAAATGACATCGACCATTTGTTTTATGAGGCAATCTCTCCATGGCTCTCAATTGATATAACTCTGCTGAAAGTAATCTCATCATACAACCATTCCATCTGGCCTTGCTGCACCATATTAGCCTGGTCATATTGAAAACCCAAGCCAGCTGGACCACACATGACTCAAAACTCGAGGACAAGATACCTGACCTGAAACAAGCTATTGCCCCACCAAGATGTTTCATATAAACTCCTGAAATTATCAAAAAGCAACTAAATTTTAAAACATTGGGAGCATCAAGCAAACACTGACCAAGTAAGCCATTTTCAGAAAACCCAAAGAGAGATTATTGCAACCAACCAAAACACATAGTAGGATTGGGTTAACATAAGCAACTATCAAAAGAAAAAACATTAAGACGGGTGTAGCATACCTCTAGCTGAAATTGAATCCACCAGAAGGAACTGCAGGAGAGTCACTCCCTCCAAAGCTGAACCCAGGTTGAACACTACTATCACCAGGTGGAGTTGTATCATCTTCATCCTCCACCCAATATGTCTCAAGAAGCTTCACAGCCTTCTCATAAATCTCAGTGTTATCATGAGACTGTAAATTCTCAATTTTCTCTAATCCCTCGGCATCTTCAATCATTTGGGCATAGAGATTTACACCTCCACTGTTGCCCAAATTCTTGTCAGCTTCTCCTACCTTCAAGATGTTTTCAAGCCCTTCTAAACAAACCGTAACAATCCTTGGATCGGGGCAGATGAGAAGATCACACAATGGCTTGATACAACCTTGACTTACAAGGAACCTATGAGAAATTATACTCTAGATCAGATACCATGCATATTACTGTATCGGTATTCTTTGACTAGAACACAAAATATTTTCAAATACTAAGATGAAGAACTGGATCTTTCATACTTGATTTGTTCAGGAGTACCGCCAGATGTAGCATTTGAGATAGCCCAGGCAGCTTCTTTCTTAATATCAAACTCAGCATTTTGCAGCAGATGAACAAGTGGAGCAATGATATTAACTTCAATTACCGCCTGCAAAATTTCATGGCATATGAATAGACATTATTCTGCAATTAGAATAAATGCAAAAACATTTTGTATAATGAGTCTGTTGTTAGGTACAAACAAAGACAAACAATATTTAAGGCCATACATAAGACACAGATATGGATCTGTAGGTTACCTGAATCTGTTCCTTGTTACCAGCTGTAATATTTGAGATTGTCCAGCAAGCTTCCTTCTTGATGCTCTTTTTATAGTTACTGGACAACAGGTTCAGAAGGCAAGGCAGTGCTTGATGGTTGATGACACACTGAATAGCAAATGGAACACAAAAAGGAAGTAAGAAATATCTGAACGAAATAGATATCTGCAAAACTAATTGCATATATACAAAAAGAGTTCATAGTATTTAAGGGGCCTAGATCAATCTTTGGGTTCAATGACAAAGCTAACAAGCACGAAATAATAAATAAATACAAAAAGATACATACATAACAGACCACTACCAAGAATCACAGCAATTTTTAACTACATTGAGAAATTGCAAGTTCCAGAAAGGTAGGTAATGCATAAACCCCCTAATAAAACTTAAGTAGAAGTCTTTGGGTCAATAAAAACCAATTAATGAACTTTTTCCATAAAAATACATTGAAAAATCCATTTGAAGTGTCTGGTACCTGAGTCTGCATATCATCACCAGTGACGATATTTCCAACAGTGCGAAGAGCAGGAATAAGCACTGAAGGAGATGGATGGCTGTAAGAAAGCTAAAAAATAATCAGAATCTGGGTGTGGAACAAATAATTCAGAAATCAAAAGACCCACAGTAAGAAGTATTCACAGTTAAGTTTAATAAAGCCTTTAACACTCACACTAAAAGTTCAATAAGCCGCGGAAAAACACCAGCTTCAATTACAGCTTGAATTTTGTCATTTGTACCATCAGAAAGATACGAGAGCGCCCAACATGTGTCAGTCAAGACTTCTTCATCGTTTGAATGAATAAGCTGTGCAAGAGCTGGAAGTGCAGGCTTAACCTAGACAATAAATTAAGGAAAGTGAACTACCATATAAGCTATTCATAACTTAAAAACATATAATGTCAAAAAACAGGATCTTATATTATATTCAATAATCTAAATGCCCAGGTATAGTGTATTCACATGAAATATTATAAAAGAGTAACATGTAGAAAAGTAGCATAAGAACTATAATACAAGCTGCTGACTAAACAATGTTCGAATTGTCAATCGTCAATAAAACATGTAATATAGGCCGAACAACTTCTTGTACTTCCCACCAGAAGATCTTAAAACAAAGGAAACAAAAACAAAATCCAACCTGATCAAACGCAGGCTGTGGTTTGCCCCGACAAAAATTTGAAAGTGTCCAGGTAGCATTTTTCAGCATAGAAAGTTTAGCATGCTCATTCAATTGAGCCAATAAAGGGAGCAATGCCCCATGTCCAAGGACAAGATCACGGCATCTAGGAGAATCACCAGCAACATTTCCCAACGCCCAGACAGCCTGCATGTTCGAGAATACAAGAGAAAGGGATTCTCACAATTTTTACAATACATATCTTAGTAAAATACTATTCATCCACAACAAAGTAAACAAAAGGGCAAGAATCCATCCTCTAAGACGTGTATACCTGCTCACGAACATCATCACTTGGAGAACCAAGAAGTTTCACAAATATTGGGACAGCTCCATGATCAATTACCACCTTAGTGTTCTCAGATGTACCAGATGCAATATTTGTAAGAGCCCAAGCTGCCTCAAACTACAGGACATTTTGACCAATGTAAAATTTTAGATAGTTAAATGTACGATCAAAGCTAGAAAGGATTGTCTAAATCTTAGCGTACCTGAAGCTGTGGGAAATCTTCCCTCATAAGAAACTCTACAAAGCGAGGAACAACACCAGCTTTTACAACTTCCTCAATAGGAGGGCTACGTTCTGTAAAATAAAAAAAAGGTACAATTTATTACTCAAACAACATGAATACTATAAATACATCAAATGAATTTCAGGGTACAATTTCTCACCAATTGAGAGCAACTTTCTGAACTGACTGGTTGCCTCAAGCTGATGATTATTATCATTGGACCAAACACCCACAACCATAGATGGAAGATGTTCCAACTGCAGCCAATCATATTATAAACATTAAGAACAATCTCCACGAGCACAATAGAAGTCACAGAATATATATAAATTGGCACAATTTAGATAGTAACTGACACAGTCACTCAATATGACAAGAATTTATCCAAATTAACTTTGTTACAAACGTAAAATTCAACTGCAGAAAAAACTGCAAAGATGCTTGATACCAGCAGAAAAAATTGTTTAAATGGTACTGATTTACACACAGATTAAACATTTATTATTTTCTCAAACACATTGATTCAGCAGAAGTATAGAAGAGGAAATGATGCTGGACAGAGAATTAGATTGAGAAACAGATTGAGAAAGGGAGAAACAGCAGGGAAGCAGAGGGAGATTAGACTGAAAGAAATAAACTAGGTAAAAAAGAAAACAAAACAAAGGGAGAACAGAACAATAAAAGGGAGAAGGGGACAAGAGATATAACAAAACTCAATTTTATTCCATAATCAAAATCTACCAAAATTAACATAATAAGGTGCTTATATATGCACCAAGCATACTATAAAATCCTACTAATTAATACGATCCCTAAAATAAAAAGAAATAATTTAAAACATAATAACTTCCAAATAAAATCCCTAACATAAAAGGAAATAAATCAAAACATAATAACTCCCAAATAAAATCCCCAACATAATAGGAAATAAATCAAAACATAATAATTCCCTAATATTCGAGAAATCCTAGAATAGTACATGATTCCTTTCCTTTTCTGCATCAAGGAAACCATATATCATGAAAATAATTTGAATGGAATTAAGCCTGTCATAATACAAATAATTCCCAAATTATCAACATTGTAGTCAGGAGTCAGGACTCTATTTTTCAATGGTGACAGTTTAAAATACTACCCCACGTACTAGCTGTAACATCCTAAAGAACAAGCTAGCAAAATGACTGACTCTTGATCAAAAGAATTTGATTTAAAAGCTGCACAAAGAATAACCATAAGAAGAACAAAAATGGGGAAATTTAAGGGTAAAGGGAACAAATCCATTGAAAGTAATCATCTACACAGCAAAAGATTAAATGCAATCTACTTCGAAACACGGATCAGCTTAGTCACTAAAAAAGAAATCTATCAGAAAAACAGCTATGATCAATAATACCAATGTCTAATATCAACAAATACTAACAAACTACAACTCTCAAAATTTTCTAGAATAAATGAAATCGAAGAATTGTTGGACCTGCAAACCATATAGTTCAGTGAACAATTCCATTGATGTCTAATATCAACAAAGATTAACAAGATACAACTCTTCAAAATTTCAAGAATAAATGAAATTGATGAATTATCAAGCCAGCAAACCCCATGCTCCATATAGTTCAACCAAAGCATAAGAGTTGTAACACGACAACATTTTGATAACAACAAATCACACAGACAATCACAATAATCAGACAAATTCACAAGCATTTAATCCAAACTATCTCAAATTCAGCAACAATTAAGATCAAACCCATTTCAACAAAAATGATGAGTTTGATCTTCTTCTCAACATCTGAAGAGTGAATAGAATGCATTTTCAGGCCTTCTAACCTCTTCGACTAGTTTCTTCATACCAAGTACAAGCTCCTTACCTCTACCTCAATTGTCAGCATAATTCACAAAATCCACAATCTAAAACCCTCCAAATTCAACCAAAAACACTATCAAGCTCACTTTTACTCACTCGAAATATCAGATAACCTACAAAAAATAAGCTCTAATTCCAGCATAAATTCAAGACAGATAGATAAAGATAATGAATTTTACCTTCTCAGCAGAATTAGAGTGAATAGAAGCGGGCATGGGCTGGGCTTGGATCCCCTCGCGCCGCTTCTTTTGCAAGCTCTCCTCCCTACGGTTTTTCCTGATTTCCACCATGTTGTCCTCTCTCCTCCTCCTTCCCTCATCCGCGTCCACCGCCACCTTGTAACGGCTCCGCCTAACCTCGGTCCTCGCGCTAGGCCTCAGAGACATTGTTTCAACCTTGTACAAAGTTCCAATTCAAAGGAGAAAACCCTAAGAGCTATAAACTGAATGTTTTACAGAGAGATATAGAGCTCACTTCGGGTAGCGATTGGAAATCAGAACTCTAGTGAATAGGATTTTGAAGAAGCTAAAACCGGAACTATAAGAGGTGAAGAGAGAGAGACAACGAAAACTGAGTGAAAACCCTAGAGAGAGTGATTCTGAGAGTTTGGGGTTTTTAAGAGATTTTTGAAGAGAGGGAGAGGAGAGAAGATTTATATAGCATTGTATTTAATGGGGATACATTGAATATGGGCAAGGATCGTTGGTTTAATACGGGAGTGCCACTGTGTTTGAATTTGAAGGTGAGGGAAAAAAAGTGAAACTTCGAGGGAGTTAATTTTAGCGAACGTCGTCGTTTTGATGTTCATCAAAATTTCTTTGCTTAAGGGGCAAGTACAAGGACAAGAAACCAATTTAACCGCATAAACGGCAGGGTGAAAATATTGCCATAGCAAAAATATGAAATGACACTTTACCCTAGTGCTACTCATATCTTCATCTTTATAATTGAAGGTTATTTTGTGATGTTAAAACATTTTGCTCATATCTTCTCTATTCCGATAATATCCACCGTTTTATGGAAACATAGGTCAACACTCAAAATCATTTCCAAATATATATATTTTTCTAAAAATGTTGTAGTAGTGTCTTTTTCATGATTGATGGTTAAGCATAATTTAAGAATCACAAAATTTTGTGACGGCCCTACACTTCTCCTCCCATTAAGTTCATGTTTGGAGGGATTTTTTTTCCATGGATGGGAATATAAAAACTAATTCAAGACGGATTTGGTTTTAGAGTCAGAATCGGGGATTGGATTCAATTTTATTAATCTTCAAACCTAATACTCTATTATTAAATATAAAATTATTTTATAATTATACAATACAAAGTACAAAATACTAATACTTGTTTACAATAATAACAATGTCATTACATATATTCAACGTTTTTTTGATCAAATTAAAATATTTTCTTTTAAATTTTTCTCTCATGTTTGTTGTTGCCTTCCTCCAAAACTGAAGCCACTAGGTAACTGAAAAAGCCTTTGGTAAAGATAGTAAGCCATTGAAATTCCTTATTATTTATCTCTCTTTCACTTGTTTCCTTATCTATCTATCCTTTGCTTGGCATAAAGTTTTTCGGAGTCCTGGTTTTAGAATGAATTCTTAAAAGTTTTGAGCATCAAAAGTTGAAAATATTTATAACACATTAATTTCTCATGCGTCCAAAATTTTAAAATTTTTCTTTATAGTGATGAAAACCAAAAAAAAAATTACGTATTAAGATTAAAAGTAAGAACATATCCAAACCCGTTGTGTTGCCATTCTTATAAATTAAAATAATTTATAAAATAATTCACATTCTTAGTTTTCATAGATACAAAGAAGTTTCCTACCAACGGGGAAAAATGAAAACGTGTGCTATGATCCGATGGATTGAGCATGCGATTGAAATAGTAGATCTTATTAATCTAAAAATATTTTATTATATTAATGCATAAAGATTTGGTTCTTTTTTGAAGAATTCCTGTTCATTGGTTCGATTAAAATAGAAATAACCAGAAAAACATTATGAATTTAAATTTATCTTAAACAAATATAAAATTATTTTGACAATAAAAGTATAAAATTAATTTTTTAATTATATTTTTTCTAATATTAAATTAATTGATAATCCAGAAAATATAATTTTAATACTGTTTATTATCTTGTCTACAACTTAGTTTCACTGCCTTTGGCCCCGTTGACAACTTGAACGTGTTGCCGGTCGTCCGCCTTGATTTGAGGCAGCATATTTATGATCATAGACCATGACTATTTCCAGAAAACAAGACCGTCAATAGATAAAAAATGACACACCGCACTGATATGAAGATTTTCGTCCCTATCTGTTGCCGGAAAGTCCGTCCACACACATGCTGTTGGGAAGCGGGATTGACCTTGGATCAACTGTTTCACTTTTTTCTTTTTCGGTAAAAGATATTCTCACCAGGACTACCAATTCTAACACTTGTTAGCAATAAAAAAAGATTTTGATTTGCGTGTAAATATGAGCTGACGTTATTGTATCCGAAAAATATTTAATTTCCAATCATAGTCTTATAACTCCATAGATAGTGAGCTCAAGGAAAGCAAGGCCCACAGTCTATGTCCAATCACCTTGGAGCTAAAACCCAATACAACATCTCTTAATTTTTACCAATTCATGTGTAATCATGGACACATTATAACATAATGCAGTAATAACCTTGCAACAAAATCGATACACTTGATAACATAATTATGAAAAACTCGAATGACTTCTTTATATCATGTGACATTTTTTTATTATTGATTTCTTCCTCAAATTGGTTAACTTTGTAGACAGTTTCGTTGTAAGCTTATCATTATAACGCGAAACGTGATCATGTTAATTCACCACAAACACAAACAAAAATTAAATAAAAAACGGAATTTAATCATGAAAGGGTTAAATAAAGCTCCCAAAGATGTCCTAAATGAAGACCAACTGTATCTAAACTAGAAGTTCCCTCCAAATAAAATCTTAACTAAGCCAAGTCCTCCTAGTCTAATTAGATCTTCAGTCAGGGAATTTAGGCATAAAAAACAAAAAGATACAAGTTGGGGGATACGGTTATTAACAAAATAAGGTTGCTAATCCAGTACCACGCGTCAACGACGGGAAGAGCTACGCTTTGCGGTATGATCTTTCGATGCGTTAACACGTGCCCCCTTCGTTTCCGTTGGATCAACATTGACGTCAAAGTTCATTACGTCTCCTCCTCCGACCATCTCGGCGAACATCCTTTGTAGGTCCTCAAAACTGTCCCCCTAAAAGACAAATACAAGGGGCCGTCGATAAGTCGAAATTACCATCATAACCTTGCAAAAGGAACCCACCCCCACCCCAAAACAAAAATAATTAAGAACTATACCTCGTCTTTTACATTGTTCATCATAGAAAGCATCTCTTGCATGAAATCGCAGAAGCCCTGCTTATAAAACCGTAAAAGTGAAATTGCCAACGTAATCATTTACCGAGAGCAAGACCAAACAATGTCGTGCTCCTGGGTAAAAAGTACTGGAATTTAAGGATCCCCGGAGCGACACCGTTTTTACCGATTCATGTGTAGGGTAAAAAAATAAAAAATAGCCTTGGCAATATAAAAAAAAAAAGACGAAAAATGATATGTACGGACCTCGTCTTCTTCATCGAGAGGATCGTAGAGCCCCGCATCGTAAATTGACCGCTTACTCTCATCAGATAGAACTGTAAAAAAATAAAACAGAGAGTTGAAGAAACTGTAGTGGCCTCGTGGAGAACGTGTGACGGTTAATTTAACGGCGCTAAAAGATTTCGCGGGATTATAATGTTACCCGAGTAAGCTTCTTGGATTTGCTGAAACCGGCGCTTGGCTTCTCCGGCTACCCCCGGTTTCCTCGCGTATCTGTCCGGGTGCCATTTCTTCAAAAATATCAACATCCAAAAAAATATTAAAATAGGTGCAAACAAAATCAAAATCTTTAAAAATAACAACATTTTGCTTCGAGAATACACAAAACCCATTCCTTCAAACAACAAAAAGAACCCAACAAGCACTTCGAATTTGTCATTGTATGCCGAATTCAGACAAGAAAAGAGAAATCCAAACACTATCGTTTTTTTTGCTTCGCAAAACAGATAATACAGAAAAAAAGAGAGAGAAAGCAAAATTTGAAACTACGAGGGATCGATTATTTAATTGACTGCTTAATACCATGGCGAGCTTGCGGTAGGCCGTGCGTACATCGGAGAAGGAGGCGTCCTTGCGAATCCCGAGGACAGAGTAATAACAAGATCCGCCGTTGGATCCTCCTTCTCGATCCATTTATCGCTTCCCTCTCAGTCTATAACACCCTTCAAAACCCACAAACCAAAAAGAAAAAACCCTAGAAAAAATCCAGATATTTCCTTATAATCAAACCATAGGAAACCAAGAAAAAAGCAGGTGCAGATATAGCGCCCCCAAAAGATATAAGAAATTGGAATAGTATAAACCACTCAAAGATGGGGCAGAAGTGTTGGTTTTTGCTGTTAGGTGTTAAACAGAGGTTAAAAGCAGCTCTGGTAAGGGTTTTTTTTTTATTCAGAAAGAGAAATATATCTTCTGGGACTGAGAGGAGGGGATATGTTTATATGTGAGAAGAAACTTCGAGAGACTTCGGCCTGATAAATTAGTAGTCTATGGGCTAGATATTTTCTTAGCCAGAACTGTAACTGACACTGCATTTAAGATTTATTTACGGAGTTTGCCATTGGAATTTTGGACTTGTTTTTGTTGTTTATTTAACCGTTCACGTTTCGTTGCTTTTACCGGTTGCGTCATGCGCGTTCTAATAGGGGCTGAACCGGAACAAGGGATGCCTAAAAAAGGTACTAGTAGATTTTTTCTTGTGTTAAACCAAAAAAAAAAATTTGATTGTCTACTCAAAACTACATAAAACTTTGAAAATCAATTTTATTTATGTTTTGGTTGATAATATTATTGGAGTATAGATTGTGAATGTGGAAGAAAAAAATAAAAAGAAATGGTAATTTTTTTATTTAAAAAATTGTTTATTGTGACTTTAATACTATCATAATATTAATGTATTAAATATTTGATACTATAATAAAAAAATTACTAATTGTTTTATTTATAGATTGTTAGAATGTTCGAATAAAATACTTAACTTTTTTGATAAATTAAAACGATTGATTAAACGGCATCAAACAACTTTTCAAACATATCAATCAATTATAAAAGATAATAAATAATAAAAAATTTAACGAACTTATATGTCTTTTAATGAAATTATAATAATTGAGTTGGAATAAAAGGTAAGGGAAATATGTATCCGCTGGTATCTAAGCCCAGTCATAGAAAAAATTTAAACAAAAGTAATATGAAAATGTAATTATTGTAAAATGACATTTAAGGATCGTCCATGTATTGATAAATGTTTTGATTACTTTACTAAAATTCAAATCATTTGGATAAGTTAATTTACTTTCAGATCAAACTATAATCAAATGAATAGAGTAGAGTATTCGACAAGAAAAGCAAAAAAATAGAGAGATTTCAAGTTTAAAATTTTTAGATTGTAAAATTTACATTTTTGACTTTTTTTTAATTGAATCGCTGACAATATATATTCAAAATCAAAATATTACTTTTACATAAAAAGAAGGTTTAATTATAAAAAAAATATATTGCTGTTAACTTCATTTTTAAAAAATACTTTTAGTATTTTTTTGGCAAAAAATATCATGTGGTGTGTTTTTGTTAACAAACAATACCATGTGGTATGTTTCTATTAACAAACAATACCTTGTGGAATGTTTCTGTTAACAAAAAAATATTTGATATGTTACCACATGATATTATTTATTAACAAAAACATACCATAAAGAATTTTTTACCACAGAAAAAACTTCAAGACATTTTTTTAAAATGAAATAAATCATAAAGTATTTTTTGTAATTAAACCCGAAAAGAATACAACCACTTAGACTACAATTGCAACTATGTTTTGTGTGTATAGTAATTACCTAAATTAAGAAATGACATTTTAAAGTCTTGCGATTTAACAAAATAAGTTTATAAGAAAAACGATTAACGAAGAAATTGAAAAAAAGAACATTGTCGGTTGTTTTTGCACTCAATAGACATTTAGTGTGTTGAATTTAAGAGAGGAAGTGAGACAATACAAAGAGAAGAATTGTATTGAATGATGTAATTTACTTACAAGGGAGCTATCATATTTATACAAGCCAATAGGAGAGACAAAGCTATATACAACCAATGTGGGATATAATACATTAACTATAATACATTAGCATCCCCCCTCAAACTCAAGGCGGTAAGTAAGAGGTGAACTTGAGTTTGGAAACCAGAGAGTGAAAGTGTCCGGGTGGATGAGCCTTAGTGAAAATGTCAGCTGTCTGATCGGCTGAACTGACAGATTGTAGACGAACCGTATTCTGGAGAATGTGATCATGGATAAAGTGGATATCATTCTCGATGTGTTTTGTACGTTTGTGGAAGACATTATTGTGAGCGATCAACCACAGTTTGTTTCTTACTACGCCATGACACGATATTCAGCTTCAGTACTGGAGCGAGCAACCACAGTTTGTTTCTTACTACGCCAGGAAATGAGAGAATTGCCCAAAAAGAAACAGTAACCAGTGGTTGAACGTCTGTCGGTGGGGTCTCCGGCCCAATCGGCATCAGAATAGGCTTGTAAAATAGGGGCAGACTGTGCTGAGAAATGAAGCCCATGAAATAAAGTACCCTTGACATACCGAAGAATGCGAAGAACAGCCGAGTAATGGGTGGTCCGAGGAGCGGACAAGAATCGACTGACCTGATGAACGACATAAGCAATGTCAGGGCGAGTGACAGTAAGATAAACAAGACTTTCAACCAGTTGGCGATATAGAATGGCATCCTGAAGAGGTGAACCATCGAGTGGGGTAAGTCTGACATTTGGCTTGAGAGGAGTAGTGGCAGTGGTTGAGTCAGTGATCCCAGCCTTGTAAAGGAGATCCGAGGCATATTTGGCCTGAGAGAGAAAAAATCCATCAGAACTAGATGAGACTTCGAGGCCAAGAAAATAGGTGAGCACACCAAGATCTTTCATCTCGAATTGGCCATTGAGAAACTTTTTGAGTTCAGAAATACCATGTGGATCATCTCCAGTAATAACCATATCATCCACGTACGGTAAAAGAAGGATAATACCGTTGGCAGTATGGCGGATAAACAGAGTCGAATCATGAGCACTTGGTGTGAACCCAAACTGATGAATGGTAGTGTTGAATTTGGCAAACCAGGCACGTGGAGCTTGTTTTAAACCATATAAAGCACGACGAAGGCGACAAACTTTGTTTCAAGTGGCATCCAAGCCGAGAGATGTATGCATATAGACTTCCTCAAGAAGTTCCCCATTTAGAAATGCATTTTTGACATCCATTTGAAATAGAGTCCATCTTCGAATAGCGGCGACAGCAATGAGTGTAAGTACAGATGTGAGCCTCGCTACTGGAGCAAATTTCTCTTCATAGTCAATGCCATATTCTTGAGCAAATCCCTTGGCAACAAGTCAGGCTTTATATCGTTCAATAGAGCCATCAGAAAGTGTCTTGATCTTAAACACCCATTTGCACCCAATAGGAGTTTTTCCAGGGGGTAGATCAACAATATCCCATGTATGAGTTTTAGCTAGGGCCTGAAGTTCTTCATCCATTGATTTCTGCCAAAGAGGATTAGTACTAGCCTCCTTATAGGATTGAGGCTCATGCAGATGAAGTATAGTGGAAAAACAATGATAATCACAATGGTAATCAGTAAGATGAGAAGGGGGTGAGTTACCCTGGTAGATCTGCGGGGGTGATATGGAGGATGGCTCTCAGAGGGAGTCGGTATAGACTCATCAGACATAGGAATATCCTCGGGCACGACCGATTGAGTTAGAGAGGTGAGGTCAGCTGATGGTTCTGGAGCTGGAGCTGGGTCTGGAGAGGTAGGATCAGCTGGTGGTTCTGGAACGGAAGGGGTGATATCAGCTGGTGATTCAGAGGTGGACTCAACAGTACCTGAAACTGGATTTTCAAGAAATAACTTAATAGATGGATCAGTAAAGAATCTGGAGTTAGTGATGGTTGATATGTCAAATGACCGTAAGGAAGAGAATATTTGATGTTCCCAAAAAATAACATGACGAGAGATACGAAGAGTTTTAGAAATAGGATCCCAGCATCGATACCCCTTATGTTCAATACCATATCCAATGAAACAACATAGATGAGCCCTTGGTTGTAATTTGTTGTGTTCATGTGGTTTGAGAAGAACAAAACAAGCGCAACCAAAGACTCTGAGGTTAGAGTAATCAGGAGGTTTACCAAAAAGGCGCTCGAATGGAGGCTGATTTTGGATTGTAGTGGAAGGGACACGATTGATTGTGTATACTGCGGTGAAGGCAGCATCACCCCAGAAACGTTCAGGACATGATGACGAAATGAGTAGAGCACGAACGATGTCAAGAATATGTCGATGTTTGCGTTCAGCTCGTCCATTTTGTTGGGAGGTTCCAGGGCACGAGCGGTGGGGGACCGTGTCATTTTTGTGAAGTAGGTTTAGAAAAGCACGGTCTTTATATTCCATTGCATTATCTGAACGAAAAATTTTGATATTCCGAGAGAATTGAGTTTGAACCATAGAAAAAAAATCAGAATATATTTGAAAGAGTTCAGATCTGCTTTTCATAATAAACAACCAAGTATAACGAGAATAGTCATCCACAAATATAACAAAATAACGAGCACCACCCATTGATGCATGAGGAGAAGGCCCTCAAACGTCAGAATGTACTAAATCACAAGGTGCAAGGGAAACAGACTGACTCTCGTTAAAAGGTAAAGCTGATTGTTTTGCAAGTTGACAATGAATACAATGAAAAGACTCATGCTGAAGTGAACCTAACTGACCACTAGAAATAAGAGAACGTAGAGGGCTAGATGAAGTGTGACCTAACCGAGAGTGCCACAATTCCACAGGTGAAAGTGCTGGGATGAATGCGGCTGATTGATTTGGTGATGGTGAGGATGGGACTTGGAGATGAGTGAGCTCAAAGAGGCATCCAACTTTACGGCTGGTTCCAAGGAGTTTTCCTGTCTGAGAGTCCTGCACACGACAACCAGTAGAAGAAAAATGCACATCAAGTCCAAGATTACATAGTTGTCCAACAGATATAAGGTTAAGCGTAAGATTAGGAACCAAATATATGTCAGGGAGAGACAAATGAGAACTATCAGCCTTGTCCAGTATGGCTGACCAGCATATTTGATCCATTGGCAGTGTGAATAGTAGGCGCATGCTCATCACGGGTTTTAGAGGAAAAAATAGAGGCATCAGAAGTCATGTGATTGCAACAAGCAGAATCAAAATACCATCGGGATGTACCTGGTGTAGTTGACATGGCTATGTTGTTACCGATTTTATTTAGAGCCTCAGTAAGAACGGTGCAGAAACCACTCTAATCAGGTGGAGAGTTGGATGAAGTTGGTGTAGCATCAGTGGTTACAGCAGCAGTATTCTTTGGCTTGGAATATGACCGATTGTATGAGCCTCGAGAGCGATATTGGTTCCCATTTGACTGATTTCCAGATTGAAGTTTAGGGCAGTCTGCAAGATAGTGACCCGGTTCTCTGTAGACTTTACATAGGCGAGAAGGACATTTGAGCAATTCATGCCCTTGTGAATGACAATACTTGCAATATAAGGGCTTCTGGTGTGTGCTCTGTCGGTGGGGTAAATCCGATTCAGCCATAGGAGCAAAGAGGAAGGTGAACCTCCAGGAAACAGGTGATGTGGCGGTCAACTGATGATGTGGCAGTCATCTGATGATGTGGCGGTCAACGAGTAACGTGGCGCTGATGTATCGTTGATGTGGTGCTGCCGTGGCAGCAGCGTGTCTGAAATAGGAGCAGCAGTGGAGATGATGTCAACGGGTGACGTGGCACTGTCAACTGATTATGTGGCGATCAACGAGTAACGTGGCGCCGACGTGTCGTTGATGTGGTGCTGACGTGGCAGCAATGTGTTTGAAACAGGAGCGGCATCGGAGATGATGCCAACGGGTGACGTGACACTGATATGGCAGTAGAGATGATGTCAACGGGTGACGTGGCAGTGAGGTGGCGCTGATGTGGCTTTTAGGGCTGACGTGGCAGCAGTGTCATGTTCCAAAGTCTGAGATTTGTGTTTTTGCCAGACGATGAAATTCATCTATTCTTGGCTTCCCAACTTAGTTCAATTGCCGAAAATACAGATCCTACTGTCTGAATTCGGTACCTTTTTTGGTAAATTTTTCAAGGGTTTTTCTTTTAGGCAAAACACACACAAAAAAAGAAAAGAATAATCAGTAATTGAAAAAACTTCAGAAATTTATAATTACATCGATCATTTCAACAAAATGTACAAGAACCCTTTATTACACTTCTGTTACAGGAAGGGAAGGGAAAGACTGCTAGATAACAATCACAGATTTAACTACAAAGCTAACTACACAAATCTGCGCGTACTTTGCCTCCTGATCTGTTGCTTTAAAGACTAGACAACCTAGTAATCTACATACAGAAGCCTTTGCTACATGAAAACAGATTGGTTACAGAACTAAGCTAACACATCTAGGCAAGCTTGCCCCCTAAATCTTGACAGACACTTGATTGAATACTAAAAGCTATGATTAGTAGAGATGAAAAGTTGGAGAAAGGAAGATGGAGAGGAAAGGAAAGTGAGAAAAGAGCCTCTTCCTCTTCCTTCATTTTACTTTTTTTTTTTCACTTTTCTTCCACTTTTCTTCTTTACCAATAAGAAAGTCTAATTATAATCTACATACAGAGGCCTTGCCATTCTTTTAGCAAGCGCGCATCGCCAAACTGACCGCATCTTGAGAGCAGCTCTAATTTTACACCACCCTGCTTTAGGCCTTCTGATCCTTGAAATGTCAGAGAAGATGCCAACTTCTGATTCATTACTTGAAGTGAAGAATAAACCATTCCCTTGCCCCCAATTTGCAGGAAGAGGAGACCATGTTGATGATAATATATGAGGCTGAGAGATATCATCATTTGTTACAATTAGTCCTTGTGAACCACTTGGACACCAACCATTTTCTCCATTACTATAAGCTATTGGGAATAAATCCCTCATTGTGAAGCTGTTTCTTAGCGCCTGCGAGAGCATTTGCATTGGATGACCATTCATTGATGATGCAGAAATTTGCAGTTGATCTGTTCCGGAGTTATATGATGTCGAAGCTAATGATTGGTCGAAACCCAATTGCATTTCGGGTTGATGTGCTGCATAAACAAGAAATATTTAATGCAAATTACATTGATAAATACCATATAATCTATTTTTCATACAAGTTTTCTAATAGTACCTTGTTGTGTGATTGGGAAGTCAAGGGACTGTAGACCTGAATTAGGAACATTGAATGGCTCATCTTGCAGACTTATCAAGGGCCTTGAAGGGCCTGGAATTGTGTGCGCACCAATTTGAAACAAGTTGTTTGTATTCTTGTAGGCAATGCGCTTCAAATCTTCAACTGCTAGCTGCCAATTGAAGAAGAAAATCTATCAGTTTCAAATCAGATTTTGATCAAATTTGAGTATTAGTACAAATTCTAGGACATTGAAACACAAACCACTTGAGGAAAGGTCAGTTTATCCACAGGCTGATAAGGTTGGCCATCAAATGATGCTCCTACAACCTTATAGATTGAATTGAACAGAAGTCGAATATTCTGTGCAGCTCCAAAATAAGTATACAATTCATTTTCATCTAGAACACAAGACATAGCGTGTTCTATGATCGTTTCCAATTTCCTGTCTGAGATCCCCCCACCAATTATCTGCAAATCCAAAAAGTTCAGATGGGTTCATTAGAAAAATACTCAAAACATTTGGAATGAGGGAGAGGAGAGGAAAGGAACGATAAAAGAGTACCCATTTAATTTCTCTCATTTTCTCTCCTTTACTCTACATTCAAACTCCCAAACAACGATGAATTAAAATAGTTTTAGTTTTCAGGGGATTTGGAAGGATAAAAATACCTCTCCAAATCCTTTCCTTTTCATTAGAAAAACTCCCAAACAACTAAGTACAGGTATCCTTCCATTTTTTCCCCTTCATTTTCTTTCATTCCTCTCAATACAAACAAATGGAAACTGATAAAAGTATTACAGTTAATAGATCATCTTACATTGCGTAGCCCAGTTAGGTCAGTTACATATAATCGAAGGAAGTCCTTGACGCTATGTATCCCCCAAGAAGCTAGCCGTTTATGTGAAGCCCCATCTTTCCCTATCCTTTCCAATCGCCAAACTTCATCACAGGGTGATGGAGGATGGTGTTTCTTATACACTGAATGAACAAATTGCTTGTCAGTTTTGGAGTAATAAGAGACCACAATTAAATTATAAGCATATTAAACAAGCAATAAGCAGGATAAGAGATTATAATCAAGTTACTATGCCTCTGCTGATGTAGAGCAGCAGAGGTGAAGTTAAAAGAAATGAGACTTACACTCCCCACGCTGGTCTTTGACTACAAAAGCTTCACTTCTAGCTTCCCTAATTACCACTTCACTGGAAACACTTTGCAGAATTGTAGCTCCTAACCTGAACTTTCGGCTTCTTATCCAGCTAGAATTATCGGTGAAAACTACATCACCAATATAACCAACTCCTTCCCTTAGAGTAACGTTTAGATCCCCCGTCACCAATGGCCTTTTACCTTCTCTTTCACTGACAATACTGGCATTGAACTCCTGTTCAGTCCAATCTTCTTGCCCATCTGAACCAAAGTCACCATCAAGGACAAGAATTTCGATCTTAATAGAAGACAAAGGACCCGATGTGATTCTGGTGTTGGTAGTAGCATCAACTAGTACAATCTTGATTTGTGAACCATCTTCAGCTTTAATTCTGCTACCCGTAAAAATGGTTGAGGGCAATTTGTTAACGAAATGCAATTGCAAGCCTCTTCCTCTAGATGTCTCGATCTGATTCAGTTGTAATCTGCAATAAGCAACAAACCAAAACCAGTTTTAGACAGGAGGGTGGGTAGGAAAGATTAAGAAATTAAGGTTCAAGTCAGGTGGGAAGTTCAGCATAAAGGATAACTTGCATGTTAAAGAAGGTGAAATTGAACTCTTCACTGATGAAAGCTTTTGAAAACACGATCACAAAAGAGAAGAAATCAGTAAGGCTCAAAATTAGAGAATATGAAGTACAAATATGATATAAACACACATATTCAGAGGATCAAATTATACATTTTGCTAGAAACTTGGTATAAGACAAGATCAAATATGAGTTCAAACTACCAAGAGCAAATCTTAAAGCATAATCTTGACAATACTGACAAAAAATCAAAATAAAAACTGATAAAAATATCACACTTGAACTAAAATCAGAAACAGAACTGACCTTTGTGATTGAAGGATGGGTAGAATCAAGCGATCCATCTCCTCTCGCACCTAAAATTAAGAATTTAAAACTTATATCAACAGCCAGAAAGATTAAAGAATCATTTTCGAATATAGACATTTCCAGATTATATGATTCTGCAATTCTACCATTCATAAACAGACTAAATATGGATATGTAGCTGCAGGGAACAGAAAGAACAAAGGCAGTAGATTAAAGCCAGGAAACAAAAGATGAAGGAAAGGAGAGAGAGCATCGCAAAACAGATAAAAGAAGAAAAGAAACTAAAAAAGTTTTTGTTCCCTTTATTTACAAAGCAAACTCAAGCCAATAATTGCAGATACTGCTAAACAGTAAAAATTTGCAGCGGATAAGAACAGATACTTGTTAATGGAAATTAAATTATGCTTTAACCTCACTTAACAAGGATCAGAATCATCATCTCACCACTGCTCGAAAAAAAGGTTCCATTCTAATCACGATTTCATCAAGCGAAAGCCCTCTCATCACATCTCTAACAGCACTGCACAGAATCAAATCAAAACAAAAACCCAAATTCAAAAACCAACCTTTTTTTGAAAGAAAAGAAGAAAACAAACCCATACAAAATTGTCAAAAACAAGCTTGAAAAGAAGTTCCATTAATTGAAAACTAAAATCATACACTCACTTCTTGAATGTAAGTCTTCGTTTGGATTCTTGAACCGAAACCCCCAAATTATTGTCACCATCTGCATGAAAAGGTCTCTTTGGCAACCCCATCAAGTAAAAAAAAAAAAGGGACCTTTCAATAAGATGCAACAACAACGCTTTCAAAAAAACAAAAGGAGAGAACCTTTAAAGTCTCATTTGGGTAACTCATACCACTCAACCTGTGTCCATATAAATGGTAAGTAAAGCAGAAAACTAGAACAGTGACTCCACAACAGGAGAAGCTGCATAGAAGCTTCGTTGTGCGAAACTAAAGCAGAAAACTAAAAATTAAAAAAACGCGCTAATCACCAAAAGTCAAGAATATATATTCTATAAAATTCAAAAGCAACAAGAGAGCAAAAAGATCATTTATTTTCTCTTTTTATATATATATAAAATTCATGAAACTCAGTACTTTCCAAACTCCAAGGTATCAACAACTTTTGTATCCACCAACGCTGAATTAAATAAAGAGACAAATTAAGAAAACGATTGAGCCAATAATAATAAAGTTTGAGAATCTAAGACGTTGAAATTCAAGATAACGTACGGACAAACCGCGTAATGATTAAAATGAACTTAAATAGCATAAATCCAAGTTATACCTTCAAAGAATGTGCGTTTATGTATAAAAAAAACATCTTAAAACTCAAATTTAATCATGTCAGTATCTATTTTAACTGCATGGGTTGTTGATACGTTAATTCCGATAAGATTTTGACAAAAGTGTGACGGTATTGATGAAATTGAAACGATTTTGAAATTATAAAAAACACATTATAATTGAAATTTAAGAGATGAAATCGAATAAATGGTCAATTCTTAATTGTGAGGAAGTCGTATTATACGTATTATGATTAAATACACTATTTGGTCACTTAAACTTTACTTAACAGTTCAATTTAGTTATCAAACTTTTATTTGTTATAATTAAGTTATTGAACTTTGATTAATGTTTCAATTCACACGGTACTATGATTGTCATTAAAACAAAATTAGATGAAATTGTCATGTAACCCTTCAGTGGCTTCTACGTGATAAATATAAATTAACGATAAAATTACCAATCTAAAACATCTCATATTCCTTCTACGTGATTTCATATTTATTCATATTTCGTGTATTTTTATAGTATGCTTATGTTCGTTGATAAGAATTTCAAATTCAAATTTGAGCTGAATTTCAAAGAAACAAACTTTTGATATGCCCTTAATCATTTTTCACTCTTAAAACGACAATGATGATGCTTTTTCATATCGATTTAAGGTAGCTTATTTAGAGAAAATGCATAGCCATCGATTTTGGTTTAAAACTTTAAACTTTACATGAATTTTTTACTTGTGCGAGCACGTGTCAAAACAGTTAATTATTTTTAAGTATTTAATAGAAATGAGAAATAAAATTAATATAGATTTTAAATTTAAACTCAAAACTGATAATAAATCACAAGGTGTATCAAAACAAATTTCAAAATAAAATTATTCAAACAACATTTCACTATTTTTTATTTTGAAAATAATTTTCGAGTTACAGTTATCCAAATATATTTTCTTCAAAAAAATCAAAAAACTGTTTCCCAAATACACCACTCATCTTCTTTTTATGTGATTTCATATTTCTTCATATTTCGTGTATCTTTATAGTATCTTTTATGTTTGTTGATAAAAATTTCGACTTTGAGCTAAATTTCAAAGAAACAAACTTTTAATATGTTCTTAATCATTTTTCATTCTAAAAACAACAATGAGAGTGTTTTTTCATATCGATTTAAGGTAGCTCGTTTGGTAAAAATGCATAGCCGTTGTTTTTGTTTTAAAACTTTAAACTTTACATTAACTTTTTACTTGTGCGAACACGTGCCAGGTCGATTATAATTGTTAGAATAGTAATCAAAATTAAACATTAATCAAAATGTGGTGATTTAATTATAATAAATACAAGTACGGTGATAACTGAATATAAATAAAAAATTAATGACCAAATTGTGTACTTAAGCAGAAAAAAATTGAAGCTGAATTTCTATTGAATTTCGCAGCAATTTTGTTGAAGAGTGAAAGAAAGACTAAAGATGAAAAAATAAATAAAAAAATTAGTACATTTATTGTATACACAGTCACACAGTCACCCTTTCTCTTTTATTTTTTTTTTATTTCGGGGTTTTTGTTTTCTTTTTAATTTAGCCCTGGTAGACGGTAATTAGTCAACACTCGTGCTAGACAGTGGACGGAGGAGGTGGGGATTTCACATTCTGTGCAATTTCCGACCTTTGCAGATTTTCCATGATTGAATTTTCAGAGAAAATTCCTTGATCAGAACATTTTTGGAATATCTTATTTTTGTCTTTTTATATTGCGTTGGTGTCTTGAAAAAATTTATTTATTTTTGTTTTGAATGGATACCAAAAGAAAGTTAAAATGAAAAATAGTAGAATTTACCAAAATTAAGCAAAAAAAATGAGTGTAAAATGATTTCATTTTTCTTTTTCTTTTCATTTTCTCCATATTTTTAAGATCCAAACAAAGCCTTAGTCTGTTCCAAGTTAGTAATTCGTAAGAACAATGTTTATGATGGTATGACCATGGGCTATTGGGCAGAACCATGTTGAGAGTTGAAACCAAAGGAGGTCATTGACACCACTGGCCTCAACCATTCTTTTTCTACAGAATTTTATATATGAAATTCATAATGTTTTAAGTAAATATACAAATTTAATTTTAAATCTGTACATTACTTAAGATGATTTGATTTACTGAAAAGGAAAAACTCATCAAATCATGATGAGTGATAAAAACACCAAAAGGATTTGATGCATTAAGTTTAAATCGTAAAAAGGACAATGAATAAGATAATTTATTAATTACATCAAGATACTAAACTATTCGATATGCTTAAGACACTTTTCTGTAAGAGTGTTCTAAATAGCTAGCTTCGTTAATATTGATTCTCCAATCATGATGTTTAAATATGATCAAATATTTGTTATGATCGGGTTTGATTTAAGTTTTTAGGTTTAAATTTAAGTTTACGAGTCACATCAGATCGAGACTATATTAATACTCAAACCCTCTTATAAACTCAATACTTTTCCTCTAGAATTTCATCTTTATTAAATTTTACCATTAAAAATTACAAAGATAAATAGTATTTGAGATTTCTTTTATTTAAAAAGTCATAAATATTAAAATCTGTACAATTAAACTAGTGATTTCATTATGTATTATTTACATGTGTTAAAATAAAATAAAAACAAACATCATATTCACTTATTTTGAATCGAATTAAAGTTTTTCACATAATCTCAAGTTTGGCCCAATTTCTTTTTACAAGCATGTTCTTTCACCCAAATCCATTATAATAAAGGGGCGAATTGGATCAAGCTTTTGTGTAATCGGACCCATGATAAACTGTATGTAGGATTCGTATTATACTTGGATCTTATTGTTGTGAAGAAACGGTGCCGTATCAATTATTTTAACGAATTACCTACCCAAACCATCACCGCGTTTTTTTTCCCATCAGTGAAAGCAAGCAAAACCGCTCTTCCTCTTCATTTTGTAGCAAAGCTAATAATTTTTCATTGTTAGATCCTTCTCCGATAAACGAAAAATTATCAAAGACCATGAACGCCATTCTCCCATCAAAACCCATCTCACTACCACAATCTCTCTTTGCCTCCATTGATATGGGGACCAACTCCTTCAAGATCCTCATAGTCCACGCAGACCCATCAGGAAAATTCCTCACAGTAGACAAAGTCAAAGAACCCGTGGTCTTATCTCGCGAGTCTTCTACTTCCATCTCCACCCAATCCCAGCTTCGCGCTCTCCAATCCCTCCACAAATTCAAGCACCTTATCCTCTCCCACAACGTAGCTCCCAATCAGACCCGATGCGTTGCCACCGCGGCAGTACGCGAAGCCGATAACAAGAGAGAGTTTGTCGAGTCTGTGTTCCAGGATATCGGGTTCCAGATTGATGTCTTGTCTGGTGAAGAGGAAGCGAGGTTAGTGTATCTCGGTGTGCTTCAATTTTTGCCAATTTATGAAAAATCGGTGTTAGCCGTGGATATAGGAGGTGGATCCACTGAGTTTGTTGTAGGGAAGTATGGAAAAGTGAAATTTGCCATTTCTTTGCAGTTAGGCCATGTGAATTTGACCCAAAAGTTTGGTAACAATGGTAGTGAGGAATCGAAAATGCGGGAGCATATCAGGTTGGTTATTGAAGAATCTGGTTTGGTTGAGAAATTGAAGGAGTGTGGTGGTCTTGATGTTGTTGTTGGGTCTTCTGGTACAATAAAGGCGATTGAGAAGGCAGTTTTTCATGGTTATTCCAGAGAGTTTGTGGATGATAAGGAGGTGTTTCTTGTGGAGTATAAGAGGGATTGGAGCTTTTGTAGAGGAGAATTGAGCTGTGTTGTTGAAAGGTTATGTGGAGGAGGAGAGGGAGAGAAGGTTAGGAGAGATGGGTTTTTCAAAAGGAGATCTGAGTTTATTGTTGCTGGTGCAGTGTTGTTGGAAGAGATATTTGAGGCTCTTAAGATTGGGGAAATGCAGGTTTCTGGGTATGCATTAGGGGAGGGTGTCATAGCTGAGACTTTGGCTAAGGTTTTTGATGGCTATGATTTGAATGCCAATGCCAGGTGGCGGTCCATTGTGCGGCTGGCCACTAGGTTCAATGGCACAAAGAGGATGAAATGTGCTTCTCAATGTGCTAGAATTGGAAAGGTATATTAATAAGGTTTTTCAGTTTTGATTATTCTATTTAGTCTATACTGTTTGTTTCAACCTATATTATTTTCTGTTCAAATGAGAGTTTCATTTTTTTTAAAGTTGTATATGCAGCTGACTGTGGCTTAAAGTTGTACTATAATATATTGTTGTGCTTATATTGGGCATTTATTTCATAAAAATTTTGTCCAGAAGTTCTTCTTACTACTTTTGCCATTTTTTAAGAGAAGCGCTTGCATTGTAACTGTTGATAGTTGATAGTAGGAAGAGCTTCTTGTAAGTTATGCTTTTGTTTTGGCAAGTAGGAATGATTTTCCAATTTAAGAATTGCGCCATAGCAAGGATTAATTTGCCTGATCCAATAAGTTTGACATTGTGATTGGTGCAGGAGATTTTTGAAGGTTTGAGAAAGTCTTACGAGCTTACTACTAATCAAGTTAAACTTAATATCTCCTTGGATGACAAGGATCTTGAATACCTTGAAGCTGCATGTCTGCTTCACAACATTGGGTTCTTCACTGGTAAAAAGGGTTACCATAAGCAGTCTTATCGTATTATCATGGTAGGTACTCTTTTCCCTTTTATCGGCATTCAGTTCTAGTTGGAACGTTCTCACAGTAGTATTCACTGTGATCTGAAGGCATTACTATGTCAGGCCACTTCTGTAAATCTAGTCATAAATGAAGATTTCATGAATTTGGGGAAAACTTTGTGACCCAGAGTGCTTAATAAATATGCCTAGAAGCAACATGTGGTACTTAGAAGAAAAAAAGAAGGAACCGCCTAGAGAACTATAAAAAAATGAATTTCTTGCATAAAACGTTGTTTTTCTGTTCTTTGAACTTTGCTACTGACGAACATGATGTATCTGTACAGAATGGTGACCATCTTCATGGATACAGTGCTGAGGAGGTGATGGTACGTTGCCTACTTATTGATTGTGCTCTATTGTTGATATGCTTAAAGGTACTCTCTGTTCTGATCACAATTTTGTAAACTTACAGCTTATTGCACTTCTCGCAAGACACCACAGAAAGAAATTCCCCAAATTTGGTCATGCTTCTATCAAGGAGTTTCGTGAAGAGGTATCTTATACTATATGTTCATCAAGGTTTGTCCATTTGTTTTAGCGGAAAAGGGAATCTGTTATGTTTGATAAAATGATTTTTTTTTCTTTCTTTTTTCGCATTGATCACAGGTAAAGCATAAATTCAGGATTCTTTGTGTAATTATACGCATATCTGTCATATTACAGCAGAGCAAGTGCACGAACTTCCAAAAAGTGGAATTTTCACAATTTCGGGAAGGTTTCAAACTGGTATGCTACTTGTCAAATGCTGTAAAAATGGTGGTATGGAACCTACTAAGCCTCAATTTGTGTTGATGTGTTCAATTATTTTTGGCATTAATGTCCTACTATATGTGCCAAAAATTCATTTGGTGTTGGTAGATATTCTTGATAACCATTCAGTAACAGTAATAAGAGAGACTTTATTTCAGGATTTCTGTATTTAGACTACATATAGGGGAGGTAAGAAACAAATATTTGGGTTCCCCTTATGAGCTGGACTAACAATTCAATGCGTCCGTAATATCAGGTATGCTAAGCAAAATAATAAAAAAGAAACAAAAAACAGAAGGGGGAATTAGGAAGTCGTCATGCTGAATGTTGGATACATGGAGAGACCTAGACAAATTCAATTTCAACACTTTGGCCAATTACACTGTAGTGTTTTCTGATTTTGCCATTGTAATTATTTGAAGAAGTTTCATGTTGAAAGATACAAGACTATCTGCGTTTTGTATTGTTAGTCCATTCCTTTCTAACCGATCAAAGTTACGCCCCATCACCACTTTTGGGTGAAGTTAGTTATTGAGTGCTGCTTAAGGCAAATCACATTGACCTGGAGGTTTTCTTAACAGGTGTTCAGGGAACTTAGAGACCAATCTATTTTGGATGGTTTTGAACCTGTAAGTGGGAACATTGAGGCCGAACTAATGCAAGAGTTAAAACACTTTAAAATGGTAAGATCTTCAAGCTGATATGATTTTTCTTCCCCCCTCCCCCCCCCCCCACAAAAAAAAATATAAATAAAAAAGAAATATTTATCAGTATTATTGACATATTACACTTATGTTTGTGCTGTCTCTTTCCCTCACAGGTATTCAAGGAGGAGTTATTCATTGTACCTTCAAAATATCAGAAAGATGAAATTGTTTCTGGATGAGATGTCAGCGGCTCTTAATTTCTTATAAATTATAGGAATACAGTGCATAAGCTGTCTGCATAAGTGATTTTAATATGATCACCTTCGAAACAAAGTTTATTAAGTACGTAGCTACTGTTCTTGTTCATGTTACCCAAAGTTTCATGGTTGATTTGATATTTTTATTATCTAGCTGCTTTGTCGACTATTTTAATATAATAGTATTTCATTACTTTATCAAGATTACGCATAGGCTCTTTTTTCTGTTTATATTGTGTTTCTTTTAAATAATATCAACAGTTGGAACAAATGGCAGAGTTCTCTCTTACATTTTCCCCAAATTACTTGGTTCAGGCCAAATGATGGTTGAATTGAACTAAGGTTGGGAAGCATTATACACCAAATCATATGTGATTTCTTTTGACTTTACATTCAAGCTTCCAAAATGACTGGGCTAAAGAAAATGAAATTAAATCTTGTGTTTCATGTTTCAGATTTCATACTGCAAAGACAAGACAGTTTCAAGTAGTTATATATTTTATCATTGTTTGGTATCTTTGGATCATTTGATTGACAGAATCTTTGTACCTGTTACTGCTTATCCGCAGTCCTGTCATCATTTATAGGGTTGTAGTTGATAACCATTTCCATAAGTTTCTTCTTAATATCAGTTAACTGCAGGCACTATTGCTTCTCTCCCTTTCTATTAATTTTGTTGTATTTAAGTTTCAGACTGGTATACTTCAGCTTCAATATCCATCATTATAGCAGTGGTCAGGTGAATCTCGGGTAGGATTGAAGCCCCTTAGATTTTGAAGGAAAAGAAATTTCATCAGCATTACTTCCAGATCTGAGGCATGCTGTTTGTAATTCCTTGAATGGAAGCTTCTACGGTAACCTTAGAGTAGAACAATGCCTAATATATCACCTGTTTGTTGATTTGACATAACCCCCATTTGCCTCCATTGACATGGGCACCAACTCCTTCAAGATCCTCATAGTCCATGTCAGACTCATCAGGCAAATTCCTCACAGTAGACAAACTCAAAGAACCCGTAGTCTTATCTCATGATTCGTCTACTTCCATCTCCACCCATTCGCAGCTTCGCTCTCTCCAATTCCTCCACAATTTCAAGCGCCTAATCTTCTCCCACAGCACTGTCTAGCTTTTTAGGGAAGTTAGTTCCTAAATGCCGCCTAGGGCAAACACCGTTGACCTGAAGGTTTTCTTAACAGGTGTTCAGGGAACTTAGATGCCAATCTCTTTTGGCTGGTTTTGAACAACCTGCAATTGAGAACACTGAGGCAGAACTGGTGTAAGAGTTAAAACAATACTAAATGGTAAGATTTTCAAGCTAACATGATTTTACTATTCATTTTTCTCTCTCTCTCTCTCTCCCCCCCCCCCTTCCTCAAAACAGAGATGCTATTCAATATAATTGGAATTGTGAACTTATCTTTTGTACTGTCTTTTTCCCTCCCAGGTATTCAAGAAGGACTTGTTCATTGTAACTTCAAAATAAACAGAAATACTAAATGGTAAGATTTTCAAGCTAACATGATTTTACTATTCATTTTTCTCTCCCCCCCCCCCCCCCACCAAAAAAAAAAAACAGAGATGCTATTCAATATAATTGGAATTGTGAACTTATATTTTGTACTGTCTTTTTCCCTCCCAGGTATTCAAGAAGGACTTGTTCATTGTAACTTCAAAGTAATCAGAAAGATGAAATTGCTTCTGGAATGCCAGTCACTTTTAATTTCCTATAATTATAGGAGTATAGCGCATAAGCTGGCAGTTGGCTGCTTACGTGTTTTTAAAACTGATTACCTCTGAAACAAACTTTATGAAGTACATGGGTACTATTCTTGTTCATGTTGCACAAGTTTCATTGTTGATTTGATACTTTTGTTGTCTATCTGCTTTGTAGACCATTTTAATCTAATAGTATTTCATTTATCTTCATCAAGACTATATAGGCTCTTGTTTCTGTTTATATTCTGCCCATTTTCTAAAACATAATTAATTATCACAGTTGGAACAAATGGCAGAGTTCTCTCTCAGGTTTTTACCCAAATGACTTAGTTCAGGGAAAATGAAAAATGCACTAAAAAGTTTGGAAGCTTATGTGGGTTCTTTTGATTTTCCGCTTTACCTTCCTTGATGACTAGGCTAAAGAAAATGAAATTAGATTTCTTATTTCAGATGTTTGATCAAGTTGTTATATATATATATATGTTATCGTTGCTTGGTATATGTGTATGGATCATTTGATTGACAATGCCTTTCATTTTTGTACAAGTTACTGCTTCTATGCAGTCCTGTCATCGGGTTTAGCTCTGTAGTTAATTTCTCATTTTCCATTAATTTGTTCTTAATATTTGTTCACTGCAGGCATCATTGCTTGTTTTACTTATTGATTTTGTTTTGTATTAAGGTTGCAGATTGGTCTTCGTCGGCTTCAATAACCATCATCTCGTACAAGCAGTCAGGTGAATCTCGGAAAGGATTGAACTTGGTGTGAATTAATTCTTCATGGGACTACAGGGAACTCAAGCCAAAATTCCAATTGAACCAAGATGCAGAGTTTGGATATATTTCCCTTGTTTCCTCTTTCTCCTGCGTCGTTGAAGATTTTCTTACTCCTTTTATGGCTAAGTTATGCTTTTGAGTTATAGATGTATTAAGGGTGTCTTTCTATTAGACTAAAAATGGCATAGGTACCAATACAAGGAGAAAGGAGCCCTTGAAGTAATAATTTTATTTCTTGTTGATATCATTATATTTATACTTCTGCGACAGACCTTTTTTTGAAATAAGCGGACAGTTATATTCAATCAAGTACAACAATACTTACATTAAACTCAACCTTATCCATTGGCTCTGATATGCTGTATACATCAGGATTAGTTGCTTATAAAATATCAATATAGATAGAGCCCTTTTCAGCTCTCTTTTCTCCATTTGCTTATGACCAATATGATCTGATGCTTCATCAAGGAGTGGGACCACTGCAAAAATGTTCTCCTAACCAATCACCATTATGGAAACTAAATCAATAGCAAAGATTTTAGTCAAATTTCAAATCGCCCACTTTTGGAAGTATCATCTAGTCCTGTCCCTAGAGAACCAACTCTTACTAATCATGTCACTTGAAAGTCCAAAAGCCCTGCCACTGTAGGGCAGGTTCGCACTGAATTAGTCTCCTTAGCAAATACTACTAGTATTATCTCAGTCGTAGAGATATTGAGAGAGAAAGAGAAAGAAGAGACTCAAATTTTTAGAGAGAGAAAGAAATTTGCCATCTTTGGAAAAGATCTGGTGGGCCAGCGAACAGAACAGCATTGCTCTTTTCGATTTGATTTTTTTCCTTTTTGTGGTTTTTATATCTATGTTGCAGATAACAGAAAAAGAGAGACAGAGACAGAGCACCAGCATTCTACAGTGAACCACAATTTTTTTGTCAGGGTAAGTTTTTGTGTTTTTAATTACAATACACACTGTTTGGTTTCTGAGAAAACGGACGGAAATGAATGAAGAGATAATTTGGATATAATTTTTTTTGCTTTCGAATCTTAGATCATTTTAGGTTAAATAGTTGCACCACAAGAGCTGAGATTTTTTTCTCTATTTATTTTTACAAAAAAATTTGGAGTTCCTGATAGTGAAGATTTTGAGAGTCAACAGTGTTGGTTTATTTTGTTTTCTTAGCAACCAAACTGGTAAAAGAAAGATACTCCTACTTTTTTGTTAAATGCTTGTATCATCTACATATTTGAGCGTTGATTGTTATTATTATTACTAGCAGAGCCCCCACACTATGTGCGGGATTATATATATATATATATATATATATATATATGAAAAAAATATAATTGAATTATGAAAGCTAAAAGCCACATTTAGATTTTGTGGATTTTTGTTATTGTCAGTATATTATGGCTACCCATGGTTTTATTGCATGGTATAGTAGCCTATTATAGGATTAACACAACCCACATTTGTGAATATTCTCTGGTAGGAGTTCAATCTCTCGCCACCCCAACTTTCTCTTTCTCACTTTATAATTGCTTTCTCTTTCTCACTTTATAATTGGTTTTGCACTGATATTTTTTTGAGGCCAACCATCAAAGGATGGTGACCATGAAACCTCGAAAAGAAACAAAAAATCCATGAAACTAAAAAGTTTTGGATAGAGATTTTATTAGGAGTATACCATCAATAGATAGGACCTTGAAACATCAAATAAAATTTTGGACTGAGATCTGATCACAGCCTTTGGGGTAGACATCCATGTCATTGTTTATTGTGAGAGATGACCCACTCATCCTATCCCATTCACTGCATGAAAGATCATGCTTTTATGGACCTTCACTTCCTCTTTATATAGCGAAGACGTAAACCCCATAGTTTCTTCCTTGGCAATGTAGGATTTTGCAACATGACACTTATTTTAATAAATAGGAAAGAATCAATTGACATAATGTGTTGATTTACGTCCATTAAAAAGGAAATATAAATAATGGTTTGATTTATGTCCATAAGAAATATTAAATAAAAATAAACTTAATTAAAATCATAAATTGGAGAAAATTGGAAAACTGAAAACTATACCATATACGGTGCCATGTAGGACCACTGTCAAATATAATATTGATAGATTGTTGTTGTTGTTGCTGCTCTCATTCTTATTATCCTGAGCTGAATTTTGTCCTGTATTTTTCGTGTGATAAATATTTTGCCTTTTCCTTTCATGTTTGCTGTTTAATAGTCAGTATTGCTGCTGCCTTTCCTTGTATGTTGAGGGATTGAATCCTTAGATTGGTATCAGATATGGTTTATCAGTAGAATGATGTGAAGTATACAAGGTTGTTGAGTCACTGGTCATCAATGTAATGATTCAATTGATATTTCCCAAATATAGTTTGATGTCATATACCTTCAATCTAACTTTCATTTATTGTCTAGGATTTATTATTGTGTCTTTCTAACATGGGCTTGGAAGAAGGAGTTTTGGAGATACAGAGCAGTAAAACTGAAGCTCGCCAAGCACGAACTCTATGTGTACATGCTTTTTGTGATTTAACCTATATCTCTCCAGTTGTATTCTTATACCTTATGAAAGAATGTTATATTCATGGTAAGCACTTTCCTTCATCTCTGACTCTTCTTATTGTTTTCAAGCATAATGTTGTTCTCTTAAAATTTTTAGTTTTTCTTTGAATGGGTGACCAACAACAATTAGCTAACTCTTATGGTGGTCTATTCACATTGAAAGAAATAAGATAAAACACACACAGGCGGATACATCTCTGGGAATGTGAGGGGTTTGAATGATTTGAATAAAAGGGCTATTGTGAAGCGTTTTCTTAGAGATTGGAAAGGAGACGTGGTCTGTCTTCAAGAGTCTGAAATAGACTCGATCGATGATGTAATCATTCTAAGTCTTTGGGGTATTCGGTCGTGTGATTGGAAAGCTTTACCGGCAGTAGAAGCTTTAGGTGGTGTTGTGGTTATGTGGAATAAACAAGTGTTGGATTTAGTTGATTTTCAAATAGGGCTCTTCTTAGTTTCTTTTGCGTTTAAGGGACCCATGTTGCGTGGTGAGTGGTTGTTGACAGGATTTTATGGTCCGATGCCTAGTAGTCAGAGGGGTCTTTTCTGGGTGAACTTGCTAATGTTAGAATCCGGTGGGATCTCCTTTGGATGGTAGCGGGGGATTTCAATGCTATCCTTTATCCGTTTGAGAGAATTGGGTGTTCGTTTGAGGATAGCTCCATGAGGGATTTTCTGACTTTTGTTAGTGGGCAGGAGCTCATCGATTTGCCTTTATTGGGAAGGTCCTTCACTTGGTCGAATTTTAGAGAATCTCCCTCTGTCTAGAATCGATCGGTTTTTAGTCACTGACAATTGGGAAGCTCTTTTTCCTAATCTAGTTCAGAAGCTCTTGCCTCGACCCACTTTGGACCATCATCCTATTGTCCTTGATGTGGGGGGTCTGCATTGGGGTCCGAATCCGTTCCGGTTTAAGAGCATGTGGCTTAAGGTGGAGGGTTTTCAGGATCTCATCATAGGTTGGTGGCATGGTTGTGATGTGAGGGGTTTTGCTAGTTTCGTGGTGGCTTCAAAATTGAAACATTTGAAAGGGAGCTTAAAAAATGGAACAAGAAGTCCCTTGGGAATGTCAACTCCTCATTTAATGCGTTAATGGGGGAGGTGATTGGGCTTGATGAGAAGGAGATCTCTTAGAGTCTTTTAGGGGAGGACAGAAAGAGAAGGGTTTGGTTTAAGAAAGAACTGTCCAGGCATATTTCGATGGAATAAATCTCGTGGGGACAAAAATCTAAGGAAATTTGGCTTAGGGAGAGTGACAAGAACACTAAATTCTTCCACCAGATGGCAAATGTCCACAGGAGACTCAACTTTATTGCCTCTATTGAGGTAGGGGATTTGATGTTTGAGGAGGAGGAGAGTATGAAGGAGACTGTTTGTTCTTTTTACAAGTCTCTCTACAAGGAGATTTGCGTTTCTAGGCCAAACTTGGATGGCTTAGAGTTCTCTAGTATTGGTAGTGGGGAGGCAATTTGGGTTGAGCACCCTTTTGAGGAGGAGGAGATTCTTTGTGCTCTTAAGGAGTGTGATGGGGACAAAGCACCGGGGCCCGATGGCTTTTCCATGACATTCATTAAGCATAATTGGGAAGTCTTTAAAGAGGATATTCTTCGTCATTTTGAAGAGTTCCATTTAATGGGTGAATTTGTGAATAGTCTCAACTCCACCTTTATTGTCCTTATTCCAAAGAAAGTTGGACCTTCCAACATCAAAGATTTTTGTCCAATTAGCCTTGTGGGGTGTATTTATAAACTCCTTTCAACGGTCCTTACTTGTAAGCTGAAGAAAGTTATCTCTAAAATGGTTAGCCACTTCCAAAATGCTTTTGTAGAGAGTAGACAAATTTTGGATGCCGCTTTGATTGCTAATGAAGTGGTGGATGCTCACTTAAAAGATGGAGGGGGAGGGGGAGGGGTGATTTGCAAGCTTGACATGGAGAAGGCTTTTGATCATGTAAGTTGGAGTTTTGTGATTTACCTCTTGAAGAAAATAGGTTTTGGGGAGAAATGGTGCAAGTGGATATTCAAATGTCTCTCTTCGGTCTCCTTTTCGATCCTCATTATTGGTTGTCCTTCTGGTTACTTTAAAGCCTCGAGGGGTCTCAGGCAAGGTGACCCTTTATCTTCTTTTTTGTTAACTTTGGTTATGGAGGCTTTGAGCAAAATGTTAATGAAGGCGGTCGATGTAGGGCTTTTGAGTGACTTTAAGATGGGGAGAAGGGAGTTTTGTTAGAGTGTCTCATTTTATTTTTGCAAATGACACAATTATCTTTTGTGGAGCGGATTCTAAACAAATCTTACATCTTCAATGTATTCTTCTTTGTTTTGAAGCGGTCTCGAGCCTCAAAGTCAATCTTAGTAAAAGTGATTTAATTCCACTTGGTGAAAACATTAATGGTCTTCTTCTTGCTAGTCTATTGGGGTGCAATGTAGGATCTCTTCCTATTACTTATCTTGGTCTCTCTCTTGGAGCCAAGTTTAAAGATGTAAGCGGGTGGAATCCAATTGTGGAGAGGTTTGAAAAACGGTTAGCTGAGTGGAAGAATCGCCTTCTCTTTAAAGGAGGAATACTTGCTCTCATTAAAACCACTCTTTCGAGTTTACCTATTTATTTCATGTCTCTATTTCCTATCTCTAGTGTTGTGGCTAAGAGGTTGGAGGATATTCAGAGGAGATTCCTATGGGGTAATACAGGGGAGAAGTATAAATATCATTTGGTGAGATGGGGAGTGGTTAAGCAGCTAATGGAAAGAGGGGTCTTGGTTTGAAGTTTCTCACCTCATTCAATAAAGCCCTCTTAGGAAAATGGCTATGGAGATTTCTTGGGGAGAGGGATCACTTCTGTGGAAAGTTGGTGGAAGCTAAGTTTGGGATGGATTCCTGCGGGTGGATGACAAAAAAGGGGAGAGGGGCTTATGGTGTAGGGTCTGGAAATGGATAAGATGGGGTTGGGAAGACTTGCGTCCTTGTCTCTCAGTGTTGGTGGGTAATGGGATGATAACTAGGCCGTTGGCATGATTCTTGGTTTGAGAACACTCCTCTTAAGGATTGGTTTCTGGAGATTTTCGCAATTGTGAGGGACAAAGAAGCTCTTATTTCGTTGTGTATCTTGGTGTCTAATGGTATTATTTCGTGGGACATTCCTTTGATCTGTAATGTTTAAGATTGGGAGGTTGAGAGGGTGAGAAGTTTATTGGAAAATAAGTATACCTATAAGATGCTGTCTAAAGAGGATGTGGTTAGATGGAGGGATGGTTAGGGTAAAGGCTTTGAGGTGAAATTTTTCTGTAAGATTCTTGTAGATGGAGATTCCTTAGATGGCTCCTCTAATTTCCCTTGGAAAGCAATTTGGTGTTTCGATACCCCGAAGAAAGTGTGTTTTTTTTTTTGGGTGGGAAGCCACTTGGGTGAAGATTCTTACTTTAGACAATTTACAAAAAAAAAGGAGAGTGTTGGTTAATCAGTGTTTTATTTGCAAAAGTTGTGGAGAACCCGTGTTTCATCTTTTGTTGGAATATTCTTTGCTAGAGCTCTTTCAGAGATGGTTTATAAGGTTTTGGGTGTCTTGGGTTTTTGCTGGTTCCGTGAAGGATGCAATTTGGGCTTGGAGTGGGCTTTGGACATCGAAGAGTCTTAAGAAAGCTTACTCTGTGATTACCCTCTCTATCTTTTAGTTAGTTTGGATTGAGAGGAATCGTAGAGTTTTTAATGGGGTTGAGAGACCTTTTTCTGTAATTAGGGAATAGTGGTTCAATGTCCTCATTTTTTGGGTCACAAGAATTCTTTTGTAAATGAATTAGATATAGTAGCTTTTATTGAGTATCTCTTCTTTAGATAACCTTTTATTTGGGTTGAACCCCCTTGGTGCGCTTTTCTTTTTATATATTTTATTCACTTATCAAAAAAGTTTTAAATTAAGTGGACTTGCATTTGAGAACTGTACTTCAGGCCCTGGTACAGGGTCAAGCTTACTGGAAATAGGCGGAATAGCACTATGCGGTTCAGAAAACAACTGTTATAGCTATTCACAACAACCGAGTGTCTGTTATTGTCCAGATTAAATTTTTTGAACCCTTTGATCAAAAACCATTTATCCTGCTTTTAGAAAAGAATACACTCTATGAAAGGTTTTGGTTCAAATTATCCCAGCCATGTTTTGAAGTTGATGTCAAAGGATAGGCTTTTATTATTGTCCCAACAAAAGTGTGCTGCATTCCTCCTGCAGAATATGGATGAATTTCTCAATGTGTTGGGGCCATATCCCTTTATGTTCAACTTTATTCTGTTTCAGACTAACAAATGTGTCTAGTTGAACCTGAACCTTTTTTGGGAGGCCTCATGCATTTTCTTGTAACGAGTGCTTTCTGGTTCACTTTAGTGGTACTTCTCTCGCTGCTTTCTTCAGTATTTCTGATTCTTGATGATTACATTTTGCAGGCACATGCAAAGCAACAAAAAAGTTCCAAGCTCTCCAACAGCAAGTCCACCTAGTTCTAGGCAATGCTCCACATCCTGGGCCTGCTACTTTTGTTGTTCAATGCCTCTATGTCCTCCCTATATCTGGGCTTTATTGGGAAGGTTTCAGTCACATGATCATATCTGCTCTTCCTTGTTTCCTAAAAACAGTAACCACATTGACAGACTTCTTGAAGGCGAAAAAACTAGCTGCCCGGTTATTTCTCGATATTGGTGCTGGCTCTATTGATCATGATGAGAGGGTAGTTGTGAATATGCTTGAAGCTTTTGATATCGGGTTGACGAACATTGATGAGGTCATATGTCAATTAAAGGCTCAGAACTGTTCAAGGTTTGACAATGCAATAGCATTTGTTGAACAGTATATTTTTGGATTAATAGAATCAGAGTCATATCGGACAGCAGTCACTCTATTAGAACACTTCTCAATCCGTCAGTCTGGGCAGTCTTTCCTCCTCAAAATGGTACAAAACAAAGAATTCAAAGCATCAGAGAAGTGGGCAACTCTTATGGGGAAGCCAATGTTATGTGTACTTGTCCATGAGTATGTTGAAAGGAACATGCTAAAAAATGCTTATGAGACTATAAAGAAAAACAATCTCTGGTCAGACTTTCCTGACATATATCCTAAGTGTAATAGGTAGCTTCAAATGGCTTGTATTATCTCATAAACCATAAATTTTATTTATTCATTCTCTTGTTTATTTATATGGTTAAAATTCTACTCTTCACCTCCCGACCCCCTTAAAAAGGCAAAACAAAAAAGGAATACTAAGAACGTTTTGTTAACGTGCAGCTCACTGAAGAAGCTAACAGAAAAAGGATACTGGGATGTTGCAGAAACAAAGGCAAATCGCGATAGACAACTACTAGAGTATTTGGTAAGTAGTTTCTGACACGGGTAATTGCCACTTCAACAGATTTACCTGGTCTAGTACTTGGGGCTTTGTCAAAATTGTTCTATGAAGGGGGACACTGTGGTTAAGTCATAGTATATCCATTTGGCTTATAAATGTTCATGTTGTCATTTAGGCAACATTGAAACAATCAATAATCTTTTTGTTCATAATATTCTTGCTAATGCGGTTTGGGATTATTTTAACGTTAGACTTGATGTTAATCATGTTCATTCCATTCATGCTTTATTTGATAATTGGCTTAGTAATAATTATTTATCATCTCAATTTGGTATCACTCGTATTTGTACTTTACTATGGCGATGTTGGAATATTTGGAGTATGCGTAATGAAATTAGACAAGAAGGTAAATCTATTTGTTTAAAAATATTGATTGCTTGTACTAAAGAAGGTATAATGGATAGTTCTAAGTTCATTAAGCGTAAATCTTCTGTACCTTTTCATGAAATGTTATGCGTTAATGCTATTAACATTAAAATCATCTCTCCCTCAATTCGTAAATGTATTTGGATTCGATGGAGCCCTATGCCCCCTGGACAAATTAAAATTAACACTGATGGTTCTTGTTCAGCTAAAAGTTGTGCGGGTGGGAGGATATTTAGAAATGGATTTTCATTCTTCCTAGTTTATTCTTACTCATTTGAATCTTGCTCCAATAATAAAGCGGAAGCACTAGCGCTTTTATCTGGTTTAAAATTAATACATGAACATAATTTTACTTTGACTATCATAGAATGTGATTCAAAATTACTTGTTGATTTAATTCTTGATTTATATACTTGTCCATGGGATTTGGAGTACATAATTTGAGAAATTAAATCACTAATTACTACACACATGACTATTACCCATATTTTTCGAGAAGTCAATATGGTTGCGGATTCTCTCACTAAATATGGTAGTAGTAAATTTTTTTTGAGTACTAATGACTTACCTCCCTCTAGTTTTGCTGCTTTACATTTTGATTACTCTCAGTTGTATACCTATCGAAAAGCATAGTCTATTGTATCTCTCTTGTTTAGGGTTAGGCTTAAAGACCTCCAATCATGTTTGGGATGGTCCTTATTGTCCCCCCATCTATGTGTATTTTTTTCATAATCAATAAATTTCTCCCGAAGTTTTCCAAAAAAAATAAAGTCATAGTATATCCTACTTGATCATATTATGGAATCTCTTGTTGAACTTTTGAATGTCAACAAAATTTTATAATGTGATGTATGATTTTAAATTTTGATTTATGTTAAGTTTTCTGCATGTATGTATATTTTTTTAACATTAAGACTTTTTCTTTTTATCTGATTAATGGAAATTGTTAAAGTTACTTGCAATTTTTAGACATGGTTATGAGAAATCAATCTTTTTTAATGTCTATATGATTAATTTCCCAAGTTCCCTTGTATCTTCCAAGTAAGGACTCTTGAATAAAAGTCTCTTCTCTGAAATAACTGAAGTTTAGGCCATAATCTAAGTCAGATTGTTGAGACTTGCTCACTCTTTTCTGTAGATTTTCCATTTTGAAATACTTCTTGTTTAGAATAATTCTTAACATTCAGTGAGAAATTTATCTCTTGGCTGGTCTTCCTCGATATGATGATATATCACTGATAAGTCTTGCATTTATTCATGTTGGATTAGACTGACTCCCAAAGGATCTAATAAATTTTACGCGGTCCCAAATTGTTTTATATATTCCAGTTTTTTAATAAAGTAAAAAAACAAGAGTTGGTTGTGAAGGATAAGGTAATGTTCTCATCAGTGGTTGTAATGCTGCTAAACGAAGGGCGTCAGCCTTATGACCCATGGTTGAAACAGATACCTAATACCCCTGTGGTGGAGAATGGGGTAAGAGCTTCAAGCTTCCCTTAAGAATGGATTGGTGTCTGCTAATCCGGAAGTTGCATTGCTACAGATTTTCTACTTGGAGGGGATAATTGTTGTGGCAAGTGATGTTGGCAGGTTGAATTTTAGGATTTTAAGCATTGCTGTGTCAGATTTGGGCAAATTCCATTTTTATTTCCTCTTCGTTGTTTTCAAACTTCTCTGTTTATATGGCCACATGGTGAACATGAATATTTTGTTAACATGTTACTCCCTTTATCCCATATTTTTGTCCATCCTTCCATTTTGGGATGTCCCATAATTTTGTCCATGTTGAATAGTCAAAGCAAATATCTTTGTTAAAATTTTCTTATATTGCCTTTACTTTCTTAGTGTTTATTTTCATTGCAAGTTGTCATGTGAAGGGTAACTTTAGAAAACAATGCACTTTATGCCCATGACAATGAATCAATTGATGTTCCCTTAAAATGTTGGAATTCCAAAGATGGACAAAAAATGTGACAGAGGGAGTCTTCTTTAGACCCTAGACTGCTTCTGGTTGATGCTACCTTGTTCCCTGCCCACTGACTGCATAGCTATTTTTGCACTACTATTTAGGTTTTGGTTGTCTGAACTTATTTCCTTAGCTTCTTTCAAACTATTTACCTTTGCCAATTGTGGATGTGATGGAATGTCAAGTGGGTAGGCAAGGTCAAACATGTGGAAGTAAGCACTAAGTTTGAGATATAATGGTATTTTGACCATTTGGTTCTAAGGCTTTGGAATTCTGTTGGAAAAAGAGGAGACCAGATTTGAAGTTGTTTTTGTAATCAGGGTTGATATTTCTATGAAAACATACTTGTTGATTTGCTCTTTGTTGCCTTTTGACTACTCTACAGATGTTTTTAAAAAATGTAACTTTCTTAATTTAAGGTTTATTTGGCAATGAAAGCTGGTTACTCGGAGAAGGTCGATGAACTGTGTGATCGATATTTACTTGAAGGTTTTGTAAAAGTAAAAGGTATGCTCATTTTCTATGATATTAACTAGACGGATATGCTATCCTAATGCTGACATATCTAATCTCTTTGGTCTTCGAAGTAAGTAAAATCTATAGTGTCTGACCCACAGAGGATTTTTATTTTGGTTTGATGGTTGAAATTGGCAACAGTTTTTTTCCCCTTTAATTCATTTTAATTTATTTTGTTGAGATAATGCATTATGTTGGTCTGGGTAAAACAAACTGTGAGAAATTAGCATGTTTAATTACCATTTGATGGTTTGGTGTGTGTCTGGTACATGAAAGTTTTCCCAATCACAAATCTGTCATCTACTTATCAGTTCTATTTACGTTCTTCTCCCATCCCACTTAGTCGATGAAAACAAATGAAATTATTGGACTTTTGAACTCATGAAGATTGTTGATAGTGAACTCTTGCTGTTGGCTCTTTAGATCCATAATAAATCTTTCTCAAGAGGTCAGTAAATATGACTTAAAGAAGTGGTTCTGACTATTGGAGTGTCATATAGATACTAAAGTGTCAACAGTCAGCATGTCAGCATGCTGTCTTGAAATGGTTATTAAAATGTTGCTGAACATGACATGCTAGAAAATGTTTTGGTGAAAATCTTTATATCATGCATGGTTTTGCTGGCTTTATGACCTTGTTGACCTCTTATCAATCGTATTACAGATTGGCTAGTGGTTATTGGAGATGGAGTTGCTGATAGGTAGTGTGTCTCTCTCTCTGTCTCTCTCTATATATATATATATATGATAAGTAAAGTTATATTAAAAAGTACCCAAGGGGTGCAACCCGAAAACAAAGAATATCTACACGATAGTATTTATTTATTTTTTGATAAATAAAAGAATTTATTAAATGACAACAAGAGGATGTAACTCAAAATATAGGCTAATTTCAAGAGATAAGCTCCACAAAATCCAAAAAGTCCACATTTACAAAAAAATTCATTCTAAACCAAAAACTAAAGGTATAAAGCTATATATCTCTAATTACTTTTAAAGGCTTCTCTATATTCTCTAACGCTCTACGGTTCCTTTCAATCCACACAATCCAAAAAATAGATAGAGGAATTAACGAATAGACCTTCTCAATCTCTTTGGAGGCCCGTAATCCGCTCCAAGCCAATACCTCATCTTTAGTTGTGCCGGAAACTACCCAAGAAACCCTCAAAATCTTATAAACCATCTCCCATAAGCTTCTAGCCAACAGACACTCCAATAAAAGATGAAAGACGGACTCGGCACAAATTTTACAAATATAACGCCTATTCACAAGAATTTTTCCCTTTTTTGTAAATTGTTTATAGTAAGAATCTTTTCCCAAGACACCTTCCTCGGGGCATTAGGGCACCAAATAGCTTTCCATGGAAAATTTGGAGAGCCTTCCAAGCTCACCCTACTAAGAAGACACTTATAGAAATATTTCACCTCGAAGCCTTTGTCTGGGTTAGGCCTCCACCTAATTAAATTCTCTCCCTATCTTTACCCTATACAAGATATCCAAAAACCTCTCCACCTCCTCAATCTCCCAATCTTAAACATTCTGAGCGAAAGGCACATTCGACGATATCTCCACATTGATCAAAAAGACAAGATCCAATAAGAGCTTGTTTATCTCTCACAATATGATAGTATTTATTTGATAACGATGATGAGACATAGATTAATTGAAATCTCCTTAAGTTGGATCAAGGAAATGCTATGCATTAGAACTTGTAGAGTGTATTTTCAGCTAATGCGTGATACAAATCTGTTAGAGCCAACTGGATGAAGTTCTTTCTAGCACCTATCTATCCTTTAAATTGGAATTACTTTGTCAATCTCTCATCTAGATTTGGGGTCACAGCTTCTGGTTAGGTCTTTGTCAAATTGCCTTCTTCCTCATCTCCTCAATTGGCACTCCTTGTTTTCTTGTTGAAATTCTTTCTTCTATAACTTGAATAAAATATTCCTCCATTGGTGGACCAATTGGTTTTCACTGCACATGAACAAATCATCTTTCATGATTTTTTCTCATATTTTATTGTGCCACCTCTAGCTTCTTATGTGCTTGCTTGAGCTTGAACACTTCACCTGGTTGCCTTTCTTTATTACATAACCCTTACATTCACCTCATCGTATTATTCAAGTCTTTATACCTAGGATACTAATTCGTTGATCAAAGGAGATGAGAGCAAGAGCATGAGAGCATCATGATTTCAAAATAGATTGATAGTGAGAGTATCTATATGTGTGTTTGTCATTGAAGACAAGAAGGAAATAATTACAACTAACAGCATTTAAGATATTAAATAAATAAGAAACTGTGCTTTTTGCCGCCCCCCGTTTTTCTTTATTGCCTCAATTTACTTGTAGAAATAAGAAAGGATCATCTACAGACAAAATCACATGTTTCTTGGTGGTAAAGTGCGTGCAAGCTTTCTCTTTACAGCCTTGAGGTCCAAAGTTTGATGTTGCAAACTTGCATTTTGCCACTAAATTGTCAAAATTAATCTAATTCCACGAACCCATTGCGGATTCACTGATTTGGAAAATCTGTGAATTAGAGTGAAAATTGTAGGGGCTTTAGGCGAATCCTGTATCCTAGCTTTAAACTACAATCAGAGAAGATAAACATTGACCAGAGTTAAAAGTTTCTGGTTGAGTTAAAAAACCTTGACCACCTTCTTGCGTATAGTAAATCCTTGCTACTAATCTTTCCTAGTCATTTTAGTCAGCACACCATCCCTTTCTGGAGATGCACTTGATCAAGCTAACATGTCATACTTGGTTCTTCAAACATTCACATATTACACTTTCTGTCAATTAGTTTGCTTCTCTGTCATGACCTAGAGATATAAGGATCAGAGAGTATTTTTTGATGTAGTTGGTGGTCTTTCACTGATGGCAGCTATCACTTATATTTTGAGGTTGTTTAGAACCATTGATGCTGCATAAAGGTGCTTGTTTTACTTGGTTGAGCTATTCTGTTTCCAAGTTGTAACCTATAGATATAGTCTGCTCTGTTAACTTTTTGAAGGCACTTATGCTGCTACCGTTTAATTTTGTTTAGAAGCTGAGGTTGGTTTGCCCCATAGTCGCTTTTTGCATCTGGCTGATCTGTCTGTAGAAGATGCAAACTGGGTTGATGAAGTTGATTGGTTGCGCAATGCAATTTGTCACATTGAGGAATGTAAGGTTATGGCCATTGATTGTGAATGGAAACCCAACTATATGAGAGCCAGCAAACCAAACAAGGTAATCACTAGTTAATCTCTTTCCGTTTCCCGTTATTAATCTGCCTTTGTTGCTTTTCTACTTGACCCTGCAAATTTTTGTACTTTCAAAAATTTGTATTTAGCTTAAAATTATTCATTTCATGTGTGAGAGGATCTGATGTAGAATAGGAGAAAAGAACACACTAACAAGAAATAAAAGATAAACATCCCAATCACAAATAAGTAGCAACCTGGTGCAAAGGAGCCCCAATCACATGATGCAAGGAAGCGAAACTCAAGGATGCAATCAATTATCAAGAATACTTTGTTTGTTCATCAATGTTTAAACTTTAAAATAACATAGGATATCTTTTATATAGCAATCTTAGAAACCTTGGTCCTACTCAAAATAAGGAAAACTTAAATAAGGAAACTAAGTAATAAATATAAATACATTAATTCCCTAAAACTCTAAATACCCATAATATTATCAAATGCTCTCTCCTTTCCATTTATTTTGGTAGTTTATAGAAAACAAACTTTTTAAGGAGTCATGATAATTTATGTTACAGCTCATTAAGTTATAAATTACTTTCTGGAATACTCTTATTTAACACCTAGACTTAAATGGTAAGTCTTTTAAGAACCTAAACTTAAGGGTAATTTAGGAAACTTAACTAAAGTTAAACATTGACTTTTCAAAGTAGACAAACAAAATGGAACATCCAAAAATGGAATACTTGTCAAAATAAATGAGACGGAAGGAGTACATAACTGCCCCCATAATACCTAAATTCAAAGCCCTAACTCTATTCTTTCATGTGTACTCCATCAAGATCTCTTTTTAATGTCATCGATGAAACATAAACAAACCTGGAAAGAATATATACCAAACTGCCTCTCAGTTGTTTTTACTTGCACTAATTTTTGGCAATTTAAGTTGTAAGTGTGTTCAATTTCTTTGCTTTTCTGATGTCTTTCTATCTTGACCAACTTCTTTGGTCTTTTGGATCTTAATCTTCTCTTCACTTAATTCTTAGATCATTGTAGAAAATGAGAGGATGATAATTAAAGGAAAAATTTGGTAAAAAAGCACTTGATTGAATGCCAAATTTCTGGTACTCTCTCTCAGAGAGACAGTGCAGTTCTCCAATTTGTTGTCAAAGACTATGAAGGCATCATTTGATTTGCATTTTAAACTATCACTTTAATATGTGCTTGATTTAACCTTACCGTTTCTTCTTTTTTACTTAACGAACTTAATTATCCTGAAATTATAATGCAGAATTGTAACTTTAGGATATATTCTATCAATTTTTTTGTAACTTCATGATATTTATATTTATAGTTTACCGGCCCTCATCTCTCTCTCTCTCTCTCTCTCATGTGGTATCCCATGCCAATTATTTTTATCAGATCTGTTGGTATGATTCTGCTGTATACTTCTTGTGAACTTGGTTATACTTCAAGGAAAAATGACAATTTTTGGTATGAGCCCAAGTCTGATGGTTGTCATGCTCTTCATTGAGAGATCTGTCGTCGGAAGTTATGAACCTTGTCTTTTCCATGTCCCTCTATAGTATCTCTGTATGATGAATTTTTTTTCCCATGTTTCAGGTTTCCATCATGCAAATTGCTTCTGATAAGAAGGTTTTCATCTTTGACTTGATAAAGTTATGTGAAGACGCTCCTGATATTTTTGACAACTGCCTAAATCGGATTTTGCAGTCGCATAGAATTCTAAAACTTGGTATGAGACTCTCCATCTATTCCCGAGAGGAGAAAACCCCTTTCTTCCCTTTCTTTTAATGTGGCTGCACTACATTGTAGGTTATAATTTTCAATGTGATGCAAAGCAACTGGCTCGTTCATATGGAGAGTTGGAGTGTTTCAAGCATTTTGAAATGCTATTGGATATTCAGAATGTGTTCAAAGAACCTCGGGGTGGCCTGTCTGGACTTGCAGAGGTAAATAAATGTGAAGATAGTGCCAGTGCCTCATGTTCCAGTACTATTCTGTGTCGTACTTAGGTTGATGTTTGCTTATCTATTTCTCCCTCATATATATGTTGTTGCATATTTCCAAACCAGAAAATATTGGGAGTGGGCCTGAACAAAACAATTCGAAACAGCAACTGGGAGCAACGGCCTTTGAGTCAGAATCAGGTGCATATTCTTGTTGGTTACTTGTTTATCTTTTCTGTATGCTATTACTTAATTCGTTTGTTGTGCAGTTAGAGTATGCTGCCCTTGACGCCGTTGTACTTATTCACATATTCCGCCACATCTGTGGTCATTCTCAACCTCCTAATGTCTCAGACGGGCATGAGAAAATTGAGTGGAAATCTCACTTCGTAAGTATAGCTAGGAAGCAAGATTTTTGTGTCACATTGGGAATTTGTTGTTAACAGCTTATTATATACCTTCTCCGTAGGTCTAGGTGTTGGGCATATCTCGTTTAATCTTTTACTTCTTTTGGAATGTTTATGCAGGTTGCCCTTACAGATAACCAGAAGAAGTTTAAGAAGGAATACAGAGGTAAAAAGAAGTTGGAAGTCGAGCCTAAATAGCTTTGACAATCAAGTTCCCTTACCGATTTCATTTTCATTTAGTAAAGATTTTTTCTTCCTTTGCAAATTGCTACACAAAAGGGAAAATAGAGAAAGTTGTAGATTCGAATATTCTGACTAATCATATGGAAAAAAAAGAAATTGTTTTTAAGATGAAAGCACCTGTTTTAGTGTGCTAAACAACTTGTTGCCTTTGCTTTTATTGAGAAACAGTTCATCCCTGTTACCTTTGCTTATTTGTTTTTAGGGATCCAACTATTTACATTTGAATAATGCCACAGACAGTCATGAATTTGAGAGTCGCAATTGTTGAATGATATATTGTTTGGGTAAATGAATGCTTAAAATGACGAAATAATTTTAAACACACCAAGCTCACCCTTAGTTTACTACTACGTTTACCAATACACCCTTTAGTTATGAGTCCAACTAAACATTAACCCCATCCGATTGAAAACAGACTTCCAATGAGGGAAAGGTGTGTCTTGATCATGCATTGGACTTGATTGTCCTAGGAAGCCTGAATCCTAATCCACATTTTCTTAAGAAGAAAGATTTATTAATGTTAGTGAAGGAGAAAGAGAGAGAATTTTGTTATTTCAAAAGTTTTTGCTCTAACATTATCTTTTTTAATCTTTTCTTTTCAGGGAGTAATATAATAAAATGTTTTAATTTATGTTTGATTCGAAAAGAATAAAAAGATAAGAAAAAGAGAGATAAATATATTAAATTTTAATTTTTGTGAAGAGGTACATGCATAATTTTCTTTCGTTTTTCCTCGATTCTCTTCCATCCGAACATAAGGTTAAGAATTGTAGACAAAAATATGATTTGACCAATGGTTCTCCAACCCCACAATTAACAAATTTTTTTCCACTCTGTCTCTACAGAAAACTTCTCATTTCTCCACCTATCCTCCTTTCCCGCTACAAAATTCTTAAAATCACCAAGTCCTAATTTCCTCTCCATCTCTCTCCATCAACAAAAACTGTTGATAGAGAGCGATCAATAGATGAACGATGGCGAGTTCCAGCCTTCTTCATTCTCCAGTACCTCCCAAGCGTATGATGGCAAGTTCCGGCCTTCCTCCTCCTCCTCCCGTACCTACCAAGCGTATGAAAGCAAGCATCGGAGGCTTGAACTCATCGATCCCACCACCTTACAATCTGTAAAAAGGTTGTACGTTGGTCGGCCTGGTTCGTCGTATGATCATTTTCCATGCAGAGAATTTAAAGTCAAGGCAAAAAAATTATCTTCATCATCATCCTCATCCTCATTCAAGGGATGGTGGAATGATCATGAGGTGAAGAGGAAAACACGAATTGCCAAATATAAACTTTATTCTACTGAAGGGAAGGTCAAGTCCTCCATAAAGAAAGGGTTTCGTTGGATCAAGTTTCAGTGCTCTAAGATCATGCATCATGTCTAGAGGACAAAGTGTGAGAAAAAAATCATGCAAGGTTGTTTTGTAAATTTTGGAAAAGCCTTCTCTAATATAGTTGCGGTCTTTCTTTTTTGTTCTCCACTCTTCCTTTGTCATTTGTTCCGTATGTGCTTTAATTTTTTTCTCTATTTTCTGAAAATTATGTGCTTTAATTTTTTGATCAAGTGATTATCAAGGTTTTCAATTCCGTCCTATTTGCTTATACGCATTAACCTGTTTTAGCTTGTTTCGATTTGTTTTGATCAAAATTTGATATATTTCCATCAAAATCATTTATATTAAATATTTTGAAGATTTTTATGGTATTGATTTACAACATTGTTATTGTATTTATTTATTTTCCCTTTTTGATGATTTTTTTTTTCATGTAATTTAATTTATATAATCACATCAATAAGATTTAAAAAAAAAATTCATGAACAGAAACACATATTTTGAACCCAAGCCCATATTATCAAAACTGAAGGTACTCATGGGCCTAAATTGGGTTTTCAACTGACTGCCAGGCCCATTTATTTTGATGACCCGTTTGAAAAGAGCTAATTGAGACGGCACAAACATCAAAACGACGACGCTTTTCTGCTTCCCATCTACTATAAAATCAGGGAGCGGGGGGTTTTTGAAGGTTCAAAACCTGAAAGCATTGTAGCGCGGGAGATAGATTCTCACCCAATAACAGTCAATCGATCAAATCAGTGATTTCACTTCCATTAGTCGAAAGTTAATAATGGAAGGCCACGATCTCGAATTGGAGAAAGCTCGATTGATTAGCTTGGCAGTGGAATTCGGCTTCGACGAAGAATCGGCGAAGAAAGGCTTAGATCGTTTGATTTCTCTATACGGTACTCAAATTTTTCCATCGCTAACAATCACGAACCCTTAATAAATTTGCAATCTCTCTCTTTGTCTACATGGGGGAGGAGTTTTCTTTTTAATCTTTGAATATTTTGCGTTCTTCAAATTTATTTGGGTCGGGTCGTTGACATTGTTTAAAATGGGTGTTTATGAAATGGATTTGTTCAACTTTTTACAGTTTTGGCAATTATTTGTTGTTTTAGTGTGATTCCAGTTGTTATGTTGAGAATCTTGAGATTGATTTTCGTTTGATACCAAATGTGCAGTAACTAAAATGGTTGTTGGGTGCTATATGGTTGTTGATTTTAACTGATTGGGTGGAAGAAATCTCTAGTTGGGTGTGTGTCTGTGTGAGAGAGAGCTGATTCTATTAATTTTGAATAGTGAGTATTCGTCAACCCTGCGTGATTACGTCTAATGAATATATTTCTGCATTAGTTTCCAAATAATGCACTTGATTATCATCTATGGGTGGTAAAATGTTTTGGGTTATAATCATTTCACGAAGGTAAGGTGGGTAAGGTTTGATATGCATGAGATATATCTTCAAATTTTTTTTTGATAAAATGGAATCAAAAGGTTAAATAAACCATTGTAGTTTCGAGAATATGGAAACCTAAAATCTGTGGCTTAAAGTTGTCATGGCCAATGTTTGTTGCAGTTCCCTATGAATCTTATTTATTAACATTTCCCCCTTTTTTGGTTGCTTTTTTTCCTCTCTTAAATTTTTGTAAAGGTGATGATGGTCAGGATTTCATCACTGTGGAGTACTGTGGTGATGATTTTCTTGCTACATTGGCTGAATCTATGCAAGACACTGAGGACTGGGATGATTTACAAGCCATAGAATCAGAGGCTTGTGGAGCTTTGAATAACATGTTTAACAGAGATGTTCTGAACAATAATGAAGCTGACAATGACAACAATTCAAGAAGCCACATCTACATTATAGATGATTCACCTGAACCCAAAAAATATCCTAACTTGGTGGAGCTTGAGTCTTCTAGTGATGGTGAAGACAGAGATTTTAAAGTTCCAAACAGAAAGGATACAAGATCTACCCTGTCCTCTTCACCATATCATAGTAGCCATACCTTCACTCAGAGTTCGAGAAAACATTCTTCCAGATCTTTGGTAAGCATTTGTTCCGCAAACGTTCTTAGACTCAAGGTTATCTTTTCAATTGTGGAAATTCAGTACTTTGACGTCTGGATCAAGCTGCAGTCAGTTGTTCTGATTTTGGATGCAAAATAATTAATTACTGCTGTTAATCATAATATTCAATAAAAAAGCGTTAGTAATGTAAGCTTGTTTATATTCTTATTACAAACAACTGAAGTAGTAGGTTTATTCTGAAGGATTGTAAGAGTGGTGTCACCGAAGGTTCAATTTTATCAATGTCCAATAAAAAGCATAAAAAGCAGTCCTCCCAGATATTAAAAGATGAACATGAGACTCCCAGTTATGAAGAATTGCAGGCTCTGGATGATATCGAATTGGCAAATATCGTAATATTTGGGAACAGGGCGTTCCGACCATTGCAGCATCAAGCGTGTAAAGCATTCGTGGCGAAGCAAGATTGTTTTATTCTCATGCCGACTGGAGGTGGTAAAAGTCTGTGTTATCAGGTGACCTTTGCTCACCATCCATCCTCTAGGTTCTTTAGGATTAGCAGCAACGTGGCTGAAATTTAAAAAAAAGATCTTTCTTAATATTTGAACTTGAGCACCTGCACCTACTTTCATTAACTACAAGTGCTAATCAGACTTTAAGAACAGTCAGCCTTTCGTTTACTAAAGACATTTATTTTTTAGGTCTGCATTTTGCTGACCTGGTACTTCATCCACAAGAGAAATATTAAACGCATCATATGAGATAAAATCATGCTATGCGTTTTGGTTTCTATTTTTTTGCCTTTGCATTTTGCACATAAAGAAAATTGCTTTTGATAAAATTTTGTGCTAACATCTGTAGATAGCACTTGTTAATGATACCTACTTCAACATTAGACATTCGCTACCCATGAGATGTAAATTGGAGAGTTCACTTTATTCTTCAGGATTTAAAGCAGTATTATAAATTAAAACTTATAAATCTCTTCATGATATCTTAGGAGAGTTATTGGTTCTGGACATAGGATGTATGTTGCAAGTGCTAATAAGACTTAGCTAAGTTGAGGTTTTCTTTTTAAAAGGAAAAAAAATCGAGATCCATTGTGATTTTATAAACCTTCTAAAATCTTAGTGATTCATTTGGCATTTTAGTTTAAACTGCTGACCCGTGGACATAGAAGGTTGGCTGGTTTTTTGTTTCCCTTTTGGTGACACAAATGTGATGTATGTTACTGCATATTTTGTACAGCTTCCTGCAACTCTGAGACCAGGTGTTACAGTGGTAATATCTCCCCTACTTTCCCTCATTCAGGATCAGATAATTACGCTGAACCTCAAGTTTGGAATACCGGCAACTTTTCTGAATTCTCAACAAACCACTTCCCAAGCAGCGGCTGTTATCCAAGAGCTAAGGCAAGGTTTAATTCCATGCTGGAATCTGTTGGAGATGCTTTTTTCTTTTGTTTAGTCCATAAAAATTTGTCCCTGTTAATATATTTCCAAGAGCTTATTTCAGGAGAGTTTCATGAACAAAGTTTTTTTCTGTAGATATGCTAGCAGGGTTGTTCTCCTCTGTGCTAAAATTGATTCAAGAATACCTTTTTTATGTACCATAAGTAATAACAGGCTGTCTTTTATAATTTAAGTACTTCATTTTTAATTGATTTTCACATCTTTCATTCTTATAGGAAGGATAAACCATCATGTAAGCTCCTATATGTGACTCCTGAAAGAATTGCTGGAAACCCATATTTTCTTGAGATACTAAAATGCCTGCATCAAAAGGTAGCTTTTTCGGGTTTCTGTCTGAATAGTCAAAGCATGTTTAGTAGCATAAGCTTTTGAGAATTTTAGTTGTTGATGTAATTAGTGCTTTTGTATGAATCACAGGGACAACTGGCAGGATTTGTTGTTGATGAAGCACACTGTGTGAGGTATGTTTTTCTTTAGGATATTTATGGTGTGATAGGAGTCATCTATGGTAATAATGCTATGAATGGTTTAGTAGTTTTGTTAGTATTCCTGTCCTGCGAATATATTTTTGTCATACAATGTGCAAAGTTGTGCAATTCTAGCAACAAATGACAAAATTTTGCTACTGATCAACCTCGGTTTTTCTAATTATGGTTCCCAGCCAATGGGGACATGATTTCCGACCAGACTACAGAGGGTTAGGATGTCTTAAGCAGAACTTTTCAGATGTTCCAGTGATGGCGTTGACTGCTACAGCAACCCAATCAGTTCGTGAGGTAATGAGATTACAACATTAGACCTTTTTTTCATAATGTTTCTCTAATGTCAACGGATCATTTGCAGGACATTCTAAAAGCTTTAAGAATTCCTCGTGCTCTTGTCCTTGAGATGAGCTTTGATAGACCTAACTTGAAGTATGAAGTGATTGGGAAGACCAAGGAGTCACTGAAGCAGCTTGGAAAGCTTCTAACAGATCAGTTCAAGGATCAGTGTGGAATTGTTTACTGCCTTTCAAAAAGTGAATGTGTTGAAGTTTCAAAGTTTCTGAATGAGAAATGTAAGATTAAGACAGTATATTACCATGCTGGTTTGGCAGCTCGCCAAAGAGTTGTTGTTCAGAAGAAATGGCATACAGGAGAGGTTCAAATTGTATGTGCTACCATTGCTTTTGGGATGGGAATAGACAAACCGGATGTTGTAAGTCCAAATAAGATATATAGTGTTTCCTTTTGGTGCCTCTATATAAAATTAAGAATAGAAATGTGCTCATTTGCATTTGCATGAGTGAACTTACTAAAAAGGACATGTTCTTCTCTACTCCAAGAGATAAATTATGTTCCTCTGGTGATTGATTCATTAACATAATTGATAGTACTTGCTAGTGAATACAGCAGTAGAGTAGTTAAAACTACTTGTTATATATGATATAAACCTTTTGTGTCATTTACGATAACCTTGATAGTGAAACCTACATGTATCAGTTAGTGGCATTTTGAGTATTTTAGCAACATTACCACTTTAAGATTTGGTGTGAAATGAATAAAATTAAATCATCTGTTTATACTAGATCATGTGTACTTGTGCGATTCACTGGTACAATTGTTCAGAGCTCTTCTTTTTCTTTTTCTTAATCCCCAAAACGTTTGTTATTATTTTATGGTGTTGCAGTGGTTGATATCAGAAGCTTGCTATCACATTAGTCCTTTATTATTCCTTTTTGGTTCATTTTGATCAAACTAAGTTTTTTTCTCATCTGTTCAGCGCTTTGTTGTCCACAACACGTTGTCCAAATCAATTGAAAGCTATTACCAGGAGTCTGGAAGGGCTGGGAGAGACAATCTTCCTGCTGTATGCATTTGTTTATACCAGAAGAAGGATTTCAGTCGGGTTGTATGTATGTTACGAAATGGGCAAGGCTATAAGACTGAAAGATTTAAGACAGCAATGGCTCAAGCTCAAAAAATGAAACAGTACTGTGAACTTAAGGTATATCAAGTAGTAGTTAATTGCTACAATGATCATAGAATAAATCCAGGCTGTTTATTACTAAAGTCATGTTTATCCATAAGACCAGGTCGTTTCACTCTTTGTTACTCTGAATTCTTTAGGCTGAATGTCGGAGACAAACCTTACTTGAGCACTTTGGAGAGTCTTTTGACCAGAACTCTTGCAAAAATGGTTCTAATCCATGTGATAATTGTCTCAAGACTTCCCTATGAGCATATGCATATTTGTCTACATTTGCAGCTTGAGGTATGTTCTGATTCAATGCTGATAATTCCTATCTTCTCCTTGGGACCACTGCTCAGTTCCTTTTAGTTCTATTACTTATGTCACATGGGCAAGCACAGGTATTTGGGAATCTCTTTTCTGGAAGGTTGAAGAAGATAACAATCTATTTCATCTGAATCCTTCTTTCGAACTGTTCAAAATGCTTAAGCAGCCTGGAAGCTTACCAAACCGTGGAAAACTAAGCCCAGATTTTTTTTCTTTCACACTTTTAACATATTACATTATGACATCTTGTTTATGGAAGTGGGATGTGTTATCGGTGTTTTCTCTTTGAGGAGCATGTGTGAAGAAATACTCTTTTTTTCCTTCTACTTCTTGTGATGGTTCACGGGGGTTGGGGGTGAGGAAGGATAGTATATCTTATCTTGGCTGGACTGACGTATAATGTGTTGGGACTGATTCATTTGGCTGTATGTTGTATCTGATCTGATTCGTCATAGGATGATGAATATAGATATTGTTTTGTTCTGATAATGCAATGTAATTAGATGTCCTTTTTCTTTCCTCTCTAGAGAAAGCATTCCTTTTGTACCATTTCTCTTCACATGCCACTTAGCTTGGTTAAGGCATTAAAAGTCATTGATTTTTTTGGCAGAAACTATTTAGTCGGTCAAATAAATATTCGTTACAGTGGTGATAACAATGACATTATTACCATCCTACACAATTGCATAGATTGTTTACTGCAGAACTTAAATCCTTATTCTCTCGGATGGTGATAACATGGTACTGTTTATCGGTGTTGCAGTGACCATTTACTCGTCAAGGTGAGAATGCCAGTGTCTGCACCTAGGAATCTAGATGATACTAATCTTCTGTTTAGTTAAACCTGAGATAATCTGGTCTCTTGGATTGCAGGAAGTGTCAGTTAAACTTTGACCAAATCTCAAGAAGAAAAATAACTGAACTAGGGTTGAGTACTTTAGTTTTCAGATTGAGTGCTCAATTTAATGAGAACTGAAACTCTTATTCCATGCTCTACCTTATCGTTTGATTTATATATTATTTTTGAAGCAGTTATTAATCATATAATTATTGACCTTAGGCACATATAACAGTCACTTTGACCACCATTTATGTATCATATTGCCGGTTGTGGGTCAACAAGAAATCTAAGATCTGAAATTAAGACTATTGATGAATATTTTGACAAAGTGCACATGCAAGTACCATGCAATTGTTGTGATTAACATAATCTCTAACTTAGGAGAAAAAATTAAGTAGTCATTGACTTGTCAACAATCCAAAATTTTTAGTTATGTTGCCTAAAGTGCATTTGAACTTTTGGATCGGATGTTTTGGTTTAATGGTATTTTGGATTCTATTCCAGTTTGATCATTTTCTGGTTGAATGTAAAAGAAATTGAAATTTCTTAGACAGTAATATCTCAGCTTAACAATCACTTATAAATTTTTATTTAAAAATTTGGATTCGATTCAGTTTTGCAGTGTTTCCCAAAAAATTGTAACTTTCTTAATCACTCATTTGTTGCTAACCTCTGATTAACTTTAGGCTTGATTTATGACATATTAATCTTCCCAATTTTGAGTATGAATTTTTCGATGATCCTGCAATTTGATGGAGACTAAATTGGTTGGTATCTTCTCTATCTTTTTTTTTCAGGAAAAATGAACAAAAAAGAAAAGGAAAATATTACCGGAGTGATTATAAAGTTATAATTTACTGGCCTGTACTTTACTCTTGCAGATTATAGGAAAAAGAGATACAGACAAATTATTGCGGTTAAAACTTAAAAAGAATCATGATACGATGACGCCACAGAATCTTAACAGGACAAACAAACCAAACTAAATTGGATGCTTAAATTTATTAATTTCATGATCTATTCAGTTTATTAATGCATTAAATATCTATTCTTTACTTCAAAAAGACAAAATGATCCTACAGTTGTCTTGCTTTTTGACTTTTGAGCATTGAAATCTCAAAATGCAGAGAAAAATAAGAAATTAAAGATTGTAATATACCCTTTTTAGTGAAATGTTCATCAACTTGAAGACAAAATGTAAAACAGCCCTTTTGAGAACTAGTGAATTTTACTGAAGAGAAGTTTATGACTTTGCGTAAAGGTGAGATTAGGGTTACAATAATACATCATATACCTTAATTATGAGTAAAAAGAGAAATACTGTCCATTTTGTGCTTTTTCCTTGCCTCATCTCACATCAAAATAATATCAAATAAATACATCATCTTTTATCTTCAAATAATTTTAATTTATATGATTGCAAGGTTTATAATTATATTTAAGTCAAAGTTACACATCTTAAACATTAATGCACATTTTATTATAGGATTAATCTTCATAAAATTTCGATGGCACTTTTTTATTAATTTCCTTTCTATTTGATTTGGAAAAAAATTTAATCCAAATCTCTTATATGAAAAAATCAAAAGTGATCATTAAACCAAAATATCTGAACAGTTTTTATAAATTGTGACACAAGTTGAAAATGATTGGTTTCAAAATGGAATTTACTCTTAATTATGATTTAATTTTGATTCTTTCTTTTTGACAAATTAAAAGCATATAATTAATACAATTATATGTAATAAACGGGAGAGATTTGACTTCAAGAACTTTTCTAAACAAAGAAATGCGACTATCAATTAAATTATTGTCCAATCACAAATCCATATAATTAAGTTAGAATACCAATGGTGATCGTATTTACTTACTATTTATAGATTTAGTAAAAGTGCATTCTATACACTACTTATTTGGGCAGAAAAAAACCAAGTACCTTTTAGAAGGTGCCAACTGATTTTACTTTGTGACTTTTTTGGATATTAAAGACTGAATCTCATTTTCACAGGAAAAAAATGAAGGACTTTATGAATGATGAAGCTATCTTCCATGTGTAGATTAACTATATTTAGAAAGAAAAGAATAGTGAACTTTTTGGGGAAAATATCCTAAGTGCATTTTGATCCTATTAGAAAAGATGATTTGCCAAATGAAATGATATCAACGTCCAATTTAAACAGAAATGGAAGGTATACTATCATCAGACTTTGAGTGAATTTTGAACTCTTGGATTTACCAAGTGCAGCCCACCAATTTGTCGGTCCTAAAACCCTTTGGTGAATGGGGGCAAGTGGCAGGGTAATAAAGCACTGGCAACACTGTACTACAAATGGCACTTTAATTTCACAGGAGAAAAACCTGAGCTATTGAAACGTCGAGTGCGGTTGTGTGCCTCTCTCTCTCTCCTTCTCCAAGATATACACAAAATCAGACCAGACATTCTGCGTCTTTCCTAGGCAAAATTTCTTGGCACACTTCACTCTTTTGCACTGTCTAGTTCTTTACTGCTTTTTTTTGGACTACTAGTCCTTTACATCTACCCAAATCTCCCAACACTTTCTCAACTCGTGTCTTTTTTGTTTCTTATAGGTTGTTGTAAAGCACTTTTTTTTTTGTGTCCTCTACTGGGTATTTTCTTTCTCTTTATTTTTTTCTAGAAAAAAATAGCTTTTTAGTTCTTAAACTCGCAATCTTATTGCTATAGGCATTTCAATTCTTGAATCTGCATTTTATGAAACTACCCAGATAAGAAAGAAAAAGGGTGAAGTGGTTGGAGTTTGGAAATCAGAGGTTTATGGTGCATTGATTAAAACGATTCAAAGTTTGTGCCTTTTTGAAGGATGATTACGCATTTGGTTTAAATTGTCTTTTATGGCCTCTAGCTGGTCCTAAACATATGGGATTGTTGATGATTTGATATTTTTTTCTTTTTGGGAAAGACAAAGAAGGAGCTTGGAGCCTGGAAAATGGAGATTTTGCATATAAAGAATTTTAGGTAAGTTTTTGATCGATATATGATTGTGTTCCCCTTTTTCATTTCTTGCTTACTAGTTTGAATGAAGTTGATTATTGCTGATTCTGTTACTATAATTTACATTTCATAGTACTTTTGTTTTTTTATGAGGAGCACCCCTCTCTCTCTCTCTACATTCATGCTCAGGATATTAGGGGTTTTGTGAGTTTTTCTTCATTTCGTTCAATGATCAATGTAGGTGATATTTTGCATGATTTTCTTCTATCTTTTCTGCTAGTTGATCGTTACATTTACTTTTTAAATTTGTGAATGATATGATCTAGTGTAAGTTGGTTACAGGGATCCTGTTAAATATCGAAGTGATTTTGGTTTGTAGATGATATAATGGAGGTTGAGAAAAAACGTTCAAAGGGAGGTTTCTTTCATTTGTTTGATTGGCATGGCAAATCTCGGAAAAAGCTGTTCTCAAACAATTCTGAACTACCTGGTATATCTATATTCTCAAGGGATTATGATTATTGATGTCTACTCTCAAGCCTCTTATTTTAGCACAGGCGGTTGTTTTTTCATTCATTCCATTTTTTCTTGGCATTTTGATTGTAGAAGGATCAAAGCAAGGGAAAGAAAATGTGGGAAATGCTGTGATGTCTCGGATTCATATGGTGAGAGTTCCTCTATCTCTATCTTATCTCTCGTTGTAATGTTCTAATCTTCTATCTCCTATCAATGAAATAGAGAAAATTGTGATTATTTTGTGAACTCATGTTTTTAGCAGATTGAGGTGGATGAAAGCAGAACAAGTTCGAGTAACAAAGAAAGTAGCGACAAAGGAAGTTGTGATTTTAACTATGCTTCGTCGATGACTAGTGATGAAGGATATGGAACTAGAGCCCCCGGGGTGGTTGCTAAACTTATGGGTTTAGATTCTTTGCCAACATCAAATGTTCCACAGCTTTGTTCTTCGACGTTTTCCCATTCACGCCCTCTTAGAGGATCTCATTATGAGAGAAGCACCCCGGATTTGTGGAGTGAATGTTACCTCAAGGAGTACCTCAACATTCCTAATAAGCTGGAGAGCATTTCTTGGAATCCTGTGGAATCAAGGCTCAATAAGGTGCAGAACCGGCCCATTGAAAGATTTCAAATTGAAACATTGCCTCCAAAATCAGCTAAATCAATTCCAAGCACCCACCATAAGCTGTTGTCTCCTATTAGGAGTCCTGGTTTCATACTTTCAAAGAATGCAGCTTACATAATGGAGGCAGCTACAAGGATAATTGAGCCCAGCCCCAAGGTTACTAACAAGGGTAAGGTGTTATCAATTGGTTCTTCATCAGTTCCCTTGAGAATTCGGGATTTGAAGGAGAAGCTGGAAGCTACTCATAATGCATCAAAGCCCCAAAAATCTAATCAGCCCTGTGCTGCTAAGTATACAAAAGGACGATGTAGTGACAAGAGCAACAGTGTAGCAGAAAGCACAGCAATGTGTAATGCTTCAGAAGTTTCAGGAAAAGAAATTTCTGGTAATGGAAGGAGTAAAGGGAAGTCAGTCTCGCTTGCAGTACAAGCAAAGGTCAATGTTCAGAGGAGAGAAGCATCTACTTCTAGTAGTAATAGGAGCTCTATGAGGCAGAAGGAAAAGAGCGATGTCAAAGCAAACCAGTTTTTCAAAAGCCAACCAGCTATGCAAAGGGCTGTTCATAAAGGAACTTCTGCAAACAAGACAAACACTGTACTTAGGCACAATAACCAGAAGCAGAATTGTAAAGATAATATGACTTCAAGGACAGCAGTTCCCAACCAACAAAGTAGAAAGGCTAAGTCCACAAAAGGTTCTACTGGAGCAAATAGGATTATAAATAAGGTTGTTCTAAACTCTGAAATTGGGTCCAAAAAGACAGGTTCTGTAACAACTCGTACTGAAAAGGAGATATCATCATCTAGAAGAAAGAATTTATCTCGAATTAAACAGTCTGAAAATGAGGATCTTGAAGAGAGAGTTTCTGATAATATATCAATCGTTAGGGGTGAGAAGTCAATTAAATGTAATGTTGCCTTTGATGGAGACAAGAATCTGGTTGCAGACAACCTGAAAAAGGACATGGATGTTGTTTCATTTACGTTTTCATCTCCCATGACAAGATCAATGCCTGATCCTCAGTCATCTAGTCAAGTGATGGAAAAAGATATGAGCTTTGGTATCGGTTCTTTTGGTGACAATGATCTGCCCTACTCAAGAAGTTTGACATTTGCTTCTCCTTGTTTTAATGTAATAGGTGGTGATGCTCTGAATGCTCTTTTGGAACAAAAGCTTAGAGAATTAGCTTGTAAAGTCGAGTCATCCCAGTGTAATGCGATCAGAGAGGAGACTTCTAGATCCACTTTGCAAGATCCATTGCCTACAGTCAATGGGGTAACCACCTCATCAGCAGAACAGGACAAAAGGCTTCTAAATGGTCTAGATAAAGATAGGCCGGACAGTCTTGATGACTCTGAGGAGACTTCTAGATCCAGTTTGCAAGATTCATTGCCTACAATCAATGGGGTAACCACCTCATCAGCAGAACAGGACAAAAGGCTTCTAAATGGTCTAGATAAAGATAGGCCAGACAGTCGTGATGACTCTGATTGCTTTTCAATTGATGAAGAAGGACTTAATTTGAACCAGAAGTGGCAGGTCTGTCTCTTCATTGCTTATACTAAGTAGCTGCTAGTGCTCTTTTTCATATTTTAAATTGTTCTCTCCCCTTTTTGGTGCTTTTCTCTGTTTGAGTGAGTGAATTTTGAGGTGTTTCCGAAGTGTTGATTGTTAATTCTAGGATTTTGGATGATAGCTTTCTTCAAGAAAAGAAAATATTATCATATTAAGTATTCTGACTGAGTATGATAATTCCATTAGTATGTACTAATGCTAGAGGAAGCTTTATATATTGTTTAATTAGAGCAATTATTTGCCAGCATCACTTGAGTTCAAAAGGCAATGTGAATCTTAAGGTTGTTTTGTAGCTATTTAATGGGGTTAAGAAGAACACTAGTGCTGAACTGCTGATATCCATATTGCATTATTGTCTGTTATGTTGATGGAAGAGTGATAAAGTAGCAATTAGAGAAGTCCAATAAGTTTTGAGACCTTTCCTGATACTGGAAAACTGGCTTGTGGTAAGCCCAAGAATCATCTAGCATGGTCTGGAATTTTGATAAAATGTGGTGGCTTGACTTATAGATTTTCTATTCTTTACCTGTTTTTTGTTTCTGAAATCTTAATTGGATACTTCTTGACATAATTCTCAGTGCAATTCTCAAATTTCTTCAACAGGTTCAGCAGTCAGAAGCAACAGAAGAACATAGCAGTAGCAGTATCAATTGTGACAGCCTATACGAATTTGATTGTCCAAATTCTAGCCCAGCTTCAATTATTGAGCCCTCTTTCACTAATGGAAGTTGCTCAGATAACAGAAACAGTACAAACGGTATTACTTTCTTATTTATTCTTCCCAGTACATATAAGCAGGTGGTATGTTAAGATTCCAAAATCTCTTTGTACATGAATAATTTTTATCTTTTAACAAGTTTAGAATTATGTATCGAAAGGAATATACTATGGGTGAGAGACATAGAGCATCAAGGAAATGGTGCATCCATTTGGACCATTCCAGAATTAGTAGGACGAGTTCATGAATTATGCAAACCCGGGAGTGGGATTGATAGAACGAAATTAGGTCTTCATAAATTATTAAAATGATTTGAGATGCAAGGAGTGACATGATTTACAAAAACTCTCAAACCCACGGATTTATACTATTATAAGATTTTTGTTTTGGCGCCTTCGTGCATTTGTATGTTTTCATGAATGAATAATGACCAAAACATACCCACTCTATTTACAGGTGGCAAGAAGTGTCTGTTGATGCAAGATCAAAAAGCATTCAGTAGGCTCCCTACAAATGAATCTCGACCAGCAGAAGATGGGATACAGTTGTCTGAATCAGCCTCTTCATCTATGGGAACATTCAGTTTGATAGATTCTAAGGAGTTTAGTAACTGGGAACTTGATTACGTAAGGTATATACTAAACAATGCAGAGCTAATGTTGAAAGAGTTTGCTTTAGGTCAAACTGATGAAGTTATAAACCCAAGACTCTTTGATCAGCTGGAGAATCAGGAGAATGGAATGGAGAGCAACGAAGAAGAGTACTCCAAGCTTGGGCGAAAGGCTTTGTTTGATTGTGTGAGCGAGTGTCTGGACTTAAGGTGTGGGCAGCTTTCTGTTGGAAGCTGCAAGGCGTGGGTTAAATGTTCAACGTTGATCCGAAGGAAAGGGTGGTTGGCAGAAGAATCATATAAGGAGATTCTGAGTTGGAAAAGCATGGGAGACTTGATGGAGGATGAACTTGTAGACAGGGACATGAGCTCTCGGCATGGGAGATGGCTTGATTTTGACAAAGAAGCATGTGAAGAGAGTGTAGAGATTGAGAAGGAGATACTAACTTCTTTAGTCTATGAATTGGTTTCTGATTTTTTTGCTTTTTAAAGCCCTTTTAGGATGGCTCTTTTCTTTTACATTTGAATATATCTAGGTAAATTGTTCATTCCATGGATCTTGTATTATTTTCTTTTTTTTTCTTTCTACCAGAAAAAGAAAATATGCTTAATTCAAGGAGAAAGTGTGATCATGCTTATCATTTTCCATTCTAAGATGTTTGTATATGAAATGATATGATGGTGTCTTTTGATTCATAAAATTAACTTGCCCTCCAGAATTCCACTTCTGAACAGTGATCAATTGTTTTATGTTATTGGTCCATCGGTTTCTATCAAATGTGGACCACCTGCTTGGTATATAATCGTTTATAAAGAATAAGCCTTGAAACTTCTCTAAAATATCTTACTTGAAACAAGAACAAGCCTCGAAACTTCTCAGAAATATCTTTCAACTTATAGTCAATACCGTTATTAATTCATGGATTTTCTTCTTCCTTTTATTTCAGCGATCTTTTTTTCTTTCGATTGTGTTCATGATGATGACAATTATGAGAAGTAAATTTCTTGATCTTCTAGTGATGTTCAATGCATTTCATTGGGAACTGATTTTGGTGGTGCAAATGGTTGTATAGAGAGTAAGCAAGAAGCCGTTCTCAAGTTCAAAGCAGGCTTCCTGCAGAATCAATCAGGCCATTTCTCCTCCTGGACCGATGAAAAAGATTGCTGCAAATGGAGAGGAGTTGCCTGTGACAACATAACAGGCCGCGTCGTCTTTCTTGATCTCCATAGTACGGGTCCTGAGGGTTTTCAAGGTGAGTTAAGTCCATGTTTGCTTGACTTGCCATATCTGAGGTACCTAGACCTTAGCTTGAATGATTTTCATCGGATTCAAATACCACACTTCATTGGCTCTCTTTATGATCTTGAATATCTTAACATATCTAGTGCCAATTTCGTGGGAAGCATTCCTGATCATCTTGGAAATCTTTCACGCTTACGGTCACTTGATGTGAGTCGTAATGGCTTTTCTTTGAGAGCAAACAACCTTGACTGGCTTCATGGACTTTCTTTCTTGCAAGTTCTTGACTTGAGTGGTGTTGATTTAAGCAAAGTAATGAATTGGCTTGACTCTATTAATATGCGACTCTTAGAGTTGGTGCATATTTTACAGGTTCATATCTTTAGAACCCCCGATGACTAAGAGTCCCGCTTCTCAGTGAACGAGCGGGGTTAGGGGGCAACGCCTCTAAAATTTCAGGCTTTCTATATGTTTTGGGTCTGGTTTTTCGCTTGACAGTTTGGGTTTGAGCTCATGAATAGCCGTGGTTTTGCAACAAGACAGAAACCCTAATTAGGGTGTCTTAAGTTGCTTATTTTATGTATTAAGCGCACATTGTAACGAGAGATTTGTGAGGTTAAAACTTCTGATAGTACATAGTCTTATTTTGGGGTGAACCTGGGTGTATTATAATTCGTGTAATTGACAGGTTTCGAATCGTTCAATCACCTTCTCTGTTAGAGTTGCATTTATTCGCTTGCCAACTTCACAGCCTTCCTCCTTCTCTGCCCTACGTGAATTTTACTTCGCTTGAAACCCTTGATCTCTCATCCAACTATTTCAGTTCAATAATACCTCACTGGCTGTTTGACATTCACCATAGTCTTGTTTCTCTCAATCTGAAAAACAGTCCGTTAACAAGCCTGATTCTTCACGCTTTCGGAAGCATGACTTCCCTTGTTTCTCTTGATATCTCGAAGAACTATCTTTAAGGTCCGATACCTCCAACTTTTGGTTTGGAGAGACATTCCTCCTTGAGAGAATTGTGTCTCTCGCACAATCAATTGAATGGTTCCTTTGAACAAAGCTTTGCACAACTCTCAGAGCTAGTTGTTTTGGATGTTGCGTCGAATTGTTGGAGGGTGTCATAACTGACGCTCAGTTAGCCAACTTCAAAAGACTCTAGGAACTGGATTTGTCCTCAAATAGGTTAACTCTAGAAGCGAGTCTAAACTGGTTTCCTCCTTTTCAACTTGAGAATATCAGACTGCGGTCTTGCAGAGTAGGCCCCCAGTTTCTCCATTGGCTTCAATGGCAAGAAAACATTTCTGTCATCGATGTATCTCATGCAGGTATCCACGATGAAGTTCCTCACTGGTTTTGGAACCTCTTTCAAGATTAAGTATATGAATCTTTCTAGCAACTACCTTGAAGGGGAAGTACCGGATTTGTCATCAAAGTTCTGGCTTTCAACACTAGATATAAGCAACAACTAGTTGAGGGGTGCACTGCCTCATTTCTCCCCTAACATGAGAGAGCTAGATTTGGCTGATAATATTTTTTCGGGATCCACCTCCCGCTTCTGTGATATGATGGCTGTGAATAATTCTTTGAGTTATTTAGATGTGTATATGAATGCTTTGTCTGGAGAGCTTGCAGATTGTTGGACATACGCACAAAACTTAGTTGTTCTGAATTTAGCAGAACAATTTATCTGGCAAAATCCCTGACTCAATCGGCCATCTGGTTCATCTCAGGACATTGCGATTGGGGGACAACAATTTTGATGGGCCTTTGTCCTTGAGGAATTGCAGAGAGTTATTTGCATTGGATCTTCGTCTCAACAGATTATCTGGAAACATAACAGCATGGATCGGCGAAAGGTTACAGAATCTGATGCTTTTAATCTTACGTGACAATCATTTTGATGGATATATTCCCTTGCAGCTTTGCCAACTAAGGTTCATCACAATCTTGGACCTTAGTTGCAATGACTGGATTGGAGGCTATCCGTTCTTACATCTATGACCAACATACACAAAAGATCAGATTGGGGAATTTATAGGGAAAGAATTGTGGTATTCAGAAGCTTTTTCATTTACATTCCTCGACCTTTCGAAAAATAGTTTGACAGGGACTCTTCCCGATGGACTCATGAGCCTCACTGAGTTAAGCACCCTTAATCTATCAGGCAATCATCTCACGGGATCCATTCCTCATGATATTGGTGCCATGAAATACTTAGAAATTCTTGATCTATCCAGGAATCAGCTCTCATGCACCATCCCGACTAGCATATCTGAACTATAATGGCTTGATTTCTTAAAACTTATCTTACAAAAACTTGTGGGGAAAAATTCCATTTGGGTTTCAGCTTGAAACATTCGATGCAGAAACATACCGGGGAAATCTGAATCTGTGTGGACGTCCAATCACAAAGGATTGCTTGACAAATGAATCATACGAAGATCCTTATTGTAGCATCAAGTCACAAATATAAATTCCATTTATATTTTTGGTTAACATGTTTATGGGAATTGTTATTTTATAGGATGAAACTTAGTTACAATTCTATTTTCAAATTATCATTTTGAAATACTAAAATTAATTTTTTTATAAAATTTAACAAATTTTAAACAGTTTATTAATTATCGTTTAAGTTATACACTAAAGTAATTATTTATAGTTGACATCTTTCGTATATTTAATTTATTATATGAATTTTATTTAATAATAAAATATAATCTCAAATTTCATCTATAAAAATATTATTTTTCTAAATAAAACTGATAAAACCTTAGTTTTTATTCTATTTATAATAAGTTTTAATTGATTTGGATGATCTATAGTATACAAACTTAGTTACACTCTATTTTGAATAAAATTAAAATGAAATTCATTTTATTTTTAATAAATTGAAATCAATTTTTATATTTTGTCTTTTTGATATTAGTTTGTAGAATAAATAAAAAATTCAATAAAGAGTGAAAAAAAATCAACAGGAAAAGAGAACAATTTTGTGAAATTCATTTATAAATTCTATCTTTTTTAACATAATTTATAACAAATTAATAAAATATTATAATAAATTCGTTTTAAAATAAATTTGATAATTATTCTTTTTATTTCAAATATAATAATTATAGAACTATAAATAAAATTTATTTATTTTAAATATAGTTTTTTTATTTTCACTTATAAAAAGATTAAATTTTAAAAAAAATGATAGCGCTCATATTGCAACGTGTCAATCTCCAACCACATGTCAACTTGTGATTGGGTGGTGCATTGTTCTCCACACGAAGCAAAATGTTGGTAACTGGGTACCATTATTCTTCTTTCTTGGACGCAGGGAAAACTGAAAAGAGAGTCTGTATCCTTCCAACGTATACAGTTTACAGAATAATATCTTAATTTTTTAATTATTAATTGGGTTTAGGGGAGTTATAGATGCAGAACCTACCCTCGAAGTAGCTGCCTAAGGTTAGGATCCTATGAAGAGGGGCTACAGCTTTTGTGCTTTCACGGAGTACGTGTGTCTGGCCGCTAATGCTTTAAATATCTCATTCCTTAGTTATAGGCTTATAGCTACCCGGTATTTTTTCCCCTTAATTATAAACGGCTTATTGTCGGCTGTTTTTAAAGAGTAATAAAGAAAAAGATGACGTGAATTAATTTATTTTTGAATTAATCAAACAAGAAAAGAAAAGAAAAAGTGTTATGCATCTCTTTTTTAAGACAAAATAATTAATGTGATTGAATGATTGAATCTTATTTTTATTTTATTTTTTGAATTAATTTAATTATTTTAGATAATAAAAAAGATGATTCTAACTTCGATTATGACTTATAAATTCAATGAATCTCTTTTTTCAAAAAAATATACTTACATACATCATCAATAATAAATTATATAAATTTATTTTGCATAATTTATATTAATGTGTTTTTATCATTGCTTGATTTTTTATAGTTGGTACGTAAAATTTTTCATTATGTATACATAAATAAAATTTCGACTCTTATTCAATAATTGAAAGATCTATTCCCTAAAAGATAAGTGAAATGTCAATATCATATGGATGACATTTATCTATCAAAGTATCGAGAGATTTAGATAATTATAAAGAAAAATCTTAACATAATAAATAAGATATTATGTCGGTTTGTAAGGTACCTCTTAGTCACAATAAAAATGAATGATAGTTTATAGTACTTTATACAATAGTTTTTAAAAAAAAATTACATAAACATCCATATAGTTTGGTATAAATCACAATTATATTATTTATTTTAAAGTATACTGATACATCTCTAAACTCCAATCATAGTTAATTCATATTGGGTAGAACAATATAAATTCATGAGAATGGAGGGCATTTTAGTCAATTAACATTCGTTTAGTATATGGTAAAATAATGATGTAACTATAAATCATTTAGAGTTTGGTAAAACAACAGTGAAAATATTTTTTAATAAAAAAATTAATTTTTTAAAAATATAAATAATTTCATAAATAATAAATTACGAGTATTTGAGAGTTTTTTATTTTAAAAAAAAAATTATTTCATAAAATCTCATCAATTATTTCTATATATGGTTTAAGGACACAAATTAGGAAATGAAAAAAAGAGAACAAATTAAAGTCAAAAGATGAAAATTTGGTGATAAAAAAATTGTTATAAACAATGATAGACACCACATTTAAAAAAAGTGAAAACCAAGAATGATGATGGGTCTAAGAAAAGAAGATGTACCCTTGAATCCTTGATGTGAAGAACGAAAAGAGCAGCACATGGGCTTCGAACAAAGACACGTGATACCAAATGGGTTGCATAGGAAGAACTGCGGTGTTGTATTGCAGGAGAGCAGAAGAGAAAATGTTTAGTAAATAGTTAATCAATTACCGTTCGATCATGTCTTCTAAAATGTTTAGTACCGTTTGATCTAGCTTTTATTTAGACAATTTATCAATGGTTCCTTTCCCGTTTTCCCACGTGGATCCCTACTCTTCTCTCAATGCTACACCTTTTTAATTCTTTTCATGTCCACAGAGCCTTTTTTATTTTTTTTATTTTTTAATGTTACAAACTGAAACATTCAGTTTCCCATTTACCACATATAAACAGGGTATTGATTTAGGTGGGCAGCTATTGACTTCTTTGTTAAGTAGTCCAGCATTTCAAAACCTTTTGTTGGCTTCAAGTCACATCACATACACTTCTAGTTGGGGGGGTTGGTGGAGTTGCAGGTTCATGAATGAGCTTCTTTGTTAAATACTATTTATAGTTACAATTCAGTTAACTACATGTGCGTTTTAAAAGATTTACATATGACATAAAAAAAATAGATTAAAAATAAATTTGTAAAATTATTAATTTTTATATTTTATTTAAAAAGCTTGAATAAATAATATAAAATATTTATTTTATAAATATTTTAATGATGTTTAACTTAACAATAGTTTTTTGTAAAATACAAAAAAACATGATAAATTATAAAATTGTGTAACATACATTATTCTTGCATAATTGTCAATTGATCATATGAAAAACAATATTTCAAAATTACTAAACACTTTAAAATTTGTTACTAAATTTTTTGGATTAAATTGCTTAGCATCTTTTAAAAAGCAATATGTGTTCTATAAAAGTCATATTGTACATAGTTAAAATGTAAGGATTCTTTTCCACAGTTGAAATATTAACGTTTTTGATCATCAATCAATCGAGATATTCATCTTTATCTTAGTTCTTAAAAGTTAAAATGAATTAAATGTTTATTATTGTTAAAGGTTAGACAATAGAGATAATATGATCGTTGATTTGATATATATCAATATGGTTCAAAAGTTTAAGTTATTAAGTTTTAGATCAAAACCATGTATATAAATTGTTATTATTTTTTTTTATATTTTTGATACGTGATAACTCACATGTGCATATTTTAATAATAACTTACATGTGCATATCGTAATAAATCTCACATTCATGTGTGAGTTATATACCAAACTCTCATTTTTTTTTTATACATTTTTCATTCTCAAACACAGGATGACATCGTGAGGGTTACACGATCATGACCAACTTGAACCTAAACATACCAATTTATTAAAAGTTGAAAGTACGTCACGAGATAACACGGATGCTGATTTAATATATATGAATGAACATTAATATAATTTAAAAACTTAAAATTTTAAATTTTGAGTCAAAATCATATATATATATATATATATATATATATAATTAATTAATTTAACTTTTTATTTTGTAGGCGGAATAAGTGAAGCATATCCCAACCATTATGATCGTGAATCTTTGGAAGTAAAACTTCTCTACATATAATTGAGATCTAGTTCTAGTACAAATATTAAAAACTGAAAAGGTAAAAAGGCACCTTGGCGATATAAAACTTCCATCTCAAGGGCAAATCTAGCACATTTGCATACTTGCCTGATCTATACCCATACTGCACATTTGCTTACACACCCACATCTCTAATACCAGCACTAGTCTACTACTGCAACTTTCTTCTTTTGCTACTTACTGCAGAGAAACCAAGAAAATGGAGCACCAAGCTCCAAACAACAATGGCCAAAGCCAAAACCCCGACCTACCAGACCCCAACAATGGCCAAACCCACGACACCCAGCTCTTCTCTGAAGAAATTGATAGCACTTGCTCGACTCCTTATGTAAGTGCTCCTTCAAGCCCCGGCCGGGCATCCGGATCCGGACCGGTAAATGGTGGGTTCTTTTACAGTGCCCCAGCTAGCCCCATGCACTTTGCACTAACCTCAGTTTCCTTTTCATCACCTTCTATTGACAACTCAGTGCCTCTGGGTTCCGAGTTTGAGTTCTCTGCGAGATTTGGTTCAAACGGGTCGGGTACACCTGGATCGATGAGCTCAGCTGATGAGTTGTTCTTGGATGGGAAGATCCGACCCATGAAGCTATCGACCCATTTGGAGAGGCCTCAGATGCTGGCTCCGTTGATGGATCTTGAACAAGAAGATGAAGACTATGAAGAGAAAGATGAAAGCAGGGTTGTTAATAGTAGCAGTAGAGGCAGAGATCTGAGACTACGAGATAAATCTATGCGGAGAAGAACCAGATCTCTGTCTCCTCTAAGGTCTTTTCAATGGACTGAAGACTTTACAATGGATGATAAAGATAAGGAACAAAGCGCTTCCATTGATGATGATAAAGATGAGGATAGCAAGAACGAGGAAGTACTATTGTCTGAAGAGACTACTCCTTCAGCTTCTGCTTCTTCCTCAAGGTCATCTTCAGCTGGGAGGAGCTCAAAAAGATGGGTTTTCTTGAAGGATTTTCTTTACAGGAGCAAGAGTGAAGGGAGAAGCACTAGTAATAGCAAGTTCTGGTCTACAATTTCATTTTCTCAAGGGAAAGAAAAGAAACCCATGAACTCAATCGGAAGAACAAGTGTGCAAGATTCTGTTTCTAAAGAGAAGTTGACAAGTATGGGTGTGGAGAATCAGAAGAGTAAGGTAAATGGGCAGGTTTTGGGGAAGAAGCCTGTGAATGGAGTAGGGAAGAGGAGAGTACCACCATCACCACATGAGTTGCATTACAAAGCCAATAGAAGTCAGGCTGAAGAGATGAGGAAGAAGACTTTCTTGCCTTATAGGCAAGGTTTGCTTGGGTGCTTGGGTTTTAGTTCAAAAGGGTATGGTGCCATGAATGGCTTTGCGAGAGCTTTGAATCCTGTTTCTTCCAGGTAAAATCTATATCTATGTTGGGGTTTCAAAGAAATTGTATAGATTTTTTTTTCTTAATATTTATAGTATTTTATCAAGGATTTATGTTCAATGTTATTGATCGGTCTTCTGAAAGGGAAGCTTTCTCTGATTGATGGGTTTGATCCTTCTTGCTTACTTTCCTTGTACAAGAGCCAGAAGGTTGAACAATATGCAAATAGTCTCCTATATTTGCACTGGTCTATCACTTTTCCCACTTAGATCCTCTTCCCTTTCTGTTTGGGGATAAGGGTAATTTTGAGCTACGAGGAAGATGAACTATTTCTTATTGGCGCCCCTTTCTTTGCACTACTTTTATTTTTGAAGATATCACTATATGGAATATAATTGTAGATGCTTTACCATAAAGTCTTAGGTTCTTAAACAGTATCTCAATTCCCTATTGGATTATTGAGCCAACAATAACACATGAGAATTATTAGGGGACATAGCCCTGATATGTTAGGTGGTGAAGTTTCAATAGTAAACCCACTATTGCAAGAGGGTGCCCCATTGCTGACCCACAATTGCAAAGGGAACCTGCTGTGTATTTGGTTGTATCTCGCTGGCCCAAGGTTGTGATACATGTGCACATGTAGTCAATATCATATGCATGATATTTTATGTAGTAGCTGTTGGGATTTTGACAAAGAGATGAAGTGACTAATTTTTGCTTTAATCAGCATAAAAATTGAGTGTTTTTTGGAACCATAACCTTGTCAGTTCTGTTTATTAATTGTTAAGATTTTATTTTGTTTTGATTTCATTTACACCATTTTATCTAATGTAGATCTAGATTCGTTTGCTAATTGCTGTTGAGAGCTTGCAATCTTATATATCATATGGGGTATGGTGTCTCTTAGACATGGACATAAAGGAGATTAACGAAACATTGACATAAAGTAGTTTTGAAATTATAAGACAATGACTTGATTTTGACAGTGTCGTGATCATATCTACTTACTAGTTGATTCCTTTCTTTTTGGCTTCTTCCCTCTGTCTTTCATTTTTTTGATCATTACATCATTCCATACACCTTTCTGTCCTCTATGGAAAGTGATTAGTAACTTGATCAATCATTTTCTGGGTCCAAAACACTTTCCATGATAATCAAGAAGTGATCGGATGACAAAAATACTTACCATGCTGCACAAGGTTAGTCAGTATTTACTGGTGCAAGCCCCCCAAGCCCCCAACTCCATCAATTTCTATGGGGCATTAAAATTTTACAGCAATGTTTTTGCCAAAAACTACACTATGGTCCCCAGCTTCATTATTATTCATGGCCTTGTGTCCAATTTCAATGTTATCCCAAGAATCAGAATCATTACGATGCGCTAAAGTCATGGGTCGTACCAGAAAAGTCTACTTTAAAGACTTGCACATATCGTTCAGTCACAATCTACCTAGAATTGGACCGTTTATTGCCTCTTGAAATTCCTCTCTCAATATTACGATAGGATCATTTTCCCCCGCCATCAATTTTATGCAATTTTATATCTAGGTGGAAAAGTGAGGAATGGTTAGAGAGAAGAAAAGAAAATAGAAAAATAAAAAGAAAATAACTTATTTTAATTATTTCTTCAATCATCCCATATGAGAAAAAACTTGATTTGTACAATAATAAAAAAACCATTTATTTCACTTTTTTTTCTTTCTAGAATAATAAAAAAAGTGTTTTTTATTTGCTTTTTCTCTGCCAATTTTATATCACATAACCAAAGAGAATGCGCCAATGAAGCCACCAAAGCATTGTTAGGTAGACTGGGTATTTGTTTTTTCTTCTAAAATGTGAATAAAAAGCTTTTATGAAAATTTTTAATTCGTTGTGGAATTATTCTCTAGTTTAGTTGGAGTCTCCATAACCTAAGGGCAAGGTTTTTAGCTTCCAAAATTCCCTTCTTCAACAAAGAAAAAGAAATTAGAAATTTTCTATTGCAAACACACAGCTATATGCCATTACAAGAACCGCTGGGATGGTGAGAGCACCCATTTGTCTGTTTCCGTAACTGAACAACAACACCTCACATGAATCATGCAGAGAAGAGTCATCGTCCCTGACTAGCTAAAGCTGGCCATAAAGTGTCAAAACGATGCACCACTTTCTTGTTGGTTTCACTGGTCAAAGTGTCATCCATGTGAGTTTTCTCCACTGAATTTCTTACCTTGAGACAATCTGAAAACTGTTTATACCACGCGCTCTATGTTCTTGTAACATTTAATTTATACTTCAATTGAGATTGATATGGACTCAATTGAAATAGTATTTTTTAGATGGATCTGGTATTGTTTCAATTAAGAGGACTTTATGATATATTATAAATTCAAGAAAATAAATTTAATCTAGCAGTTAATGAACAAAATAAATAATAATTTTGTAGTAATAACAAACTCAATGTATTGATATTTAAAGCAATTTTCGTACAAAAGGTTTGCAAGGTTAAAACATCAAAATACCAAGTATAGACTCTCCGAGCTTGTTGTAATGTAGGTCAAGCATTCAATGTTGTCTTGACTTAACTCAACTTCGAGATAGAGAAAGGCGATGAAGAAGGGAGATTACATGTACAACTACTCTTATCAGAAAGTAAAAAAAAAAGTAAATGTAGAAAGATAACGATTGTTGAATGATTGTTTGTTGTTTTTTATTTATTAAATGATTGATTCTGCTACTATTCCTATTGTTTCGAGCATAAACAGTTGTATTGATAATTCTCAAGAGTCTTCCATGGTTCCACTTACTCAAGTATTCTTGATTAAATGCGATGAACATGCCATATGTCAAAATCTTTAACTCTATTATATGAGTTGTATTTAATCGTAATCACTTTTATTTTAGCTAGTTAAATGACTCTTGGATTGCTCTCGATCCCTGAATAGCCAAATTGGTAGTTATGACTTATCCATCATGCTCAAGGGCGAGGTATTGAAAGTTTCCTCGATTTCACAGTTTCGAGCTCTCGAGTTATTATACTTGTCTCGATGTCACCCTTCGAACTTCTCATTTTCAAAAGTTTTTGTTTCGTGGGTTTTTTAATGACTAATTGTCTTATCTCAATTAATGTTTCATCAAATCTATTCCATTTCCATCCGTCTTCTCTCTTGCTTGCTTAGGTTTTTTTCACGTTGCTCAATCAAGATATGTCACGACATTTTATTATTGTTGGTACAAACACACTCAATTTCATCTCTCTCTAGTAAAATTTTGTAATCATTAGCTGCAAGCATAATCAAAAATAGAAAAATAAAGATACATTCCAAGGATCAAATTTGTGAATAGAGATGGGAAATTCAGGTGCGCAGTTAAATGTCGTGTTTCTGAAATTTTGTCATAAAACAATAATGTAAACTCTCATGAATGCAGAGCTCTCATTTATGGCACACCATAGTTCTGAACCGTTTGAATTATAAGAAGCAAAACCAACCAGATATGACAAATTTGAATTTGGAGCCTGGTGATATGTGGATGAGTTCTAGATCCGAAACTAGACAATTGTTTATGAAGAAGGACGTATATTGTCAGAAGAACATTAATACAAACATACAGGGTAACTTTTGGGGAGTAGTAACTTTTCCCTTAGGTATGAGAAAGCATTATGATTTTCAGTAAGCAAAAGGGTCCATAACTTGAGTCTCTTACGTGGAGAACCCAAAGATATTCGCTAGGCCAAGAGCCCGGGTTAACTAGACCAATTTCAGCAAAGCATGCATTTAACCCAGGCAACCCATTTTAAGTGCTCCTCAGCTTAGCCTGCTCAATCAAACTAGAGTTAACGCTAATAAAATTTCTCATGCGAAGGATCGCATAGTTGCTAATTGTAAATTGTAACACAGTAACTTTTCCTTCTATAATTGTAAGTCCAAGAGCAAAAAATTGCTGTAAAAGAAGTGCGCTAGGAATACACCAAAAGACTATCTTACGCAGGCTTAAAAAACCTTGGAAGACCAACCTCCAGAAAACAGGGCCCATTGCTGAGACGTCTGTGCTAAACAGAAGGATGTGACAACTCCCAAGAATCAAGCGAAGGTAGTCAGGACGTACTTCTTGAGAGAGAGTGAATTCATAAGCTTTTACTTCGCTGATTGACTGCACCAACAGGTAAAACGGGGAAGAATATTCAGAGTAGCTCCACGTACTGTCTAGTAAGCAACATCTATGCTCTTTGCAACAACTTAAAACTGATCATTTTTCTATAATCAATACTAACAACAAATGGCTTAAACAATAGTCCTCGTAACTACTGACAACAGGACACTTACGTTTCACACTTGTATCTACCTTGAGTAGGACAAAGTAAGATCAAATATATTATCTTGTCAAGCATGCGTTCAAGCCTCTGAATTTCATTTTTGGCATAATTTGCATCTTTCTCCATACAGTTCTTTGCAGCTTTAAGGTAAATCTTTCCATATCTGAAAATGTAGAAGATATAAAAAAGTTTCATTTTACACAAAAAATTTAACCTGTGTACCAACAGAACATTAAGATAGCCACCAACTACCCACATATGCAAAGTGAACTTAAACCGGGGGGGGGGGGGGGGGGGGGGGGGGGGGGGGAGGATGGGGGATTCGCTAGAAATTAGACAATAGATGAAGATAGCCATGGTGATGACCTTGCGGCGGAACCCTTAAGCTTCTCTGCTTCCTCCATCCGGGTAAGGATTGCCTTCTCATCATCGCTAGCACTTACAACTCCTTAATTAAGTGGTCCAAAGTTGAAACAATACCAGCCTACACAAACAAAAAAAAAAAAGAGATGGAAATACATTATACTACGGTCCATTTATAAATATATATACCACTAACTTTGGAAGTGAGTTTCCCTTTCCCATCACGGCTGGTGCCACATTTCTCATTAATAAAAGTTATAAAATCATCCAAATCTCGGCCACCAGCTTAGTTGCTCTTGGGGAAGAACTTTAATGTAGGATATTCGCTCACACCATACCTGCACAGGCAATATCTTCCTATCAGACGCATTCTTTTTCCCTTCTATCAAATATTTAACTCTTAACCACTCTATTAAGTCAGGTATAAGCATTAAGCAACAGAAATCTGAAATTTGATTAAACACAGTTCATACTAACGATAATAAGATTTAAAAACACTACTGGACTTACTTTTCAGCCAAATCCTTGTATTTGTCAGCATCAAGATTAGCAATCACATCTTCCACCAGCTTAAATGCTGTTGCAACCTTGTGATAGGTCTACTCAAGGAAATAAGATATTAATTAGAGACTGACTTGTGCAAGCAAAACAAGAAAAATTTCCAATAAAAAGACTAGTATGAAATCATAGATAATACATACTCACTGGAGCAAGTTGTTGGCAATGGCCACACCTGCCAACCAAAAAGAGAGGCATAACTTTGAGCTGCTGCCTTATGAACTCAACTTAATAGTTATACAGCTTAATGTCTAAGGACTTGTACAATGCTCAAGTGAAAGCTTTACGCAAAATGTAGAACAGAGCCTGGACTTTACCACTTCTCAAGTGTAAGGAGAGTTTCTCATTCTGAGCTGGGGAATGCATGGTCCAAACAATCTCAAGTGGTTCAGGGATCCTTTTTTACAATTTTATGAAATTTATAATAACACAAGTTCCTTGAGTATAATAAAAGCAATATAGACTCACAAACAAAACTGAACACTAATTCTTACCGGTGCATAGAACTCAACCAAAACATCTTTGGTTTCATCAAGGACAACTGCATCAAAATTCTCTGAGCTTAATACCACTACACTTGATGGGATTGTACCTAGGTTCACATTGGTTCCTGCATATAAAACCACAATTTAAATTTTTATTGAAGATCATGTAATACTGTGTATAAAGAGACAAAAATAGCTCTCAAGGCAACGCGCTGTACCATATTTAAGCATCAAATCATCAACAAAACCAAAAAAAATGAGAGCTTCAAAGGGAATCATGCTAGGCCCAAGGAAAAAGATTAGACAGAAATTCACCAAAAAGCTGGGACTGGGCTGAGATATACATTAAATTAAAGAATCAACTATCTATTCACTGACCCAAGTTGTGAAGGCTCTCAAGATGACAGTACTTGTACATCAAGTTATGCCTCATTTGGAAGAATGATATTTTACATGGATTATATTTGTTTCGAATCTAGAGAAGCTTCATTTGATCACCAGAAGTCATAAAAAAGGGAACAAATCTTGGATCTCATGAAAAACAACAATTTTTACGAAACAAACAATTGGAGCATCAACAAGGCAAGGTTGCAGGGAAGTCTGAAAGTTGATGAATTTGTCAAATGCCAAGTTGTCAATAAAGTAGTGTTATACTAAAATCATCATAGTAAAACTAGAATAATATTTCTACAAACATCATCAGCACTACTCAAACTCCCCTTGATGAATAAGGAAATGAAATAGAAACCAAAACTAATAATCCAGGAAGATCAAGATTTATAAACAGTTTATTTAAAAGGCTATACAAGTACCTCTTTCAGAATTCACAAACTCAGCAAGGGCTTCAGCGGTACGTGCACCTTGATACCTAGACATATAAAATTTATTGAAAAGGTGTCTATATCTTTATAAATAAGTGTTAGAAGTATGAACAACGACAGTTGTTTGTGTTGGTGTCTAAGTTTGTGCCTGTGCCTGAAAAATCCAACCATAAATGTCTTTAATTATTTGGAAGAATGGAGGAGAGGGGTGAGCATACAATCAATTTTTGGTCTCCAGAGAGACTTTAGGAAACCATTGAATTGTGGGATATCCAGAAACCCCATATTTGCTGCATAAGCTTTTCTGGTCATCGCAATCCACCTACACGCTACGCCCATAAAAAGAACATGGATCATAACAACATCAATGGAACAAGAAAGTTTTCCCATATCTATATTCAGATATAACAAGTATTTCCAGAGGCCAATTTTCATTGCAATTACACCAGGAAAAGAAAATGATCCATTAAATTAGAAACTATAAAAATCAATCCCAAATTCATAGAATTAAACAACAGTACACTGATAACCAATCTAAAACTTATACCTATCGGTAATCACAAAATGTAAATAGTTTTGATTATCTAGTGAAACAAAAATATTTGAACGACGTCGTCTAGTGAAACAAAAAATAGAGTTGACCAACAATTTAGGGGCGTTGCATGATTCGAACTCACAAGTTCTCGCACCCGAAGCGGGATTCATACCGCTAGACCAAACGCTCGTATTATGTTCCACTCTTCTTACTATTTAATATAATAGCCTTTAAATTGAACGGCAAGTAACACATTCCCCAAATTTCTTCATTGAACTAAAATTAAATTAGGCTTTTACGTTTGGGTTTTGATAATTAGCAAAACCTCTCTCTCGCTCTGTGTTCAACAAATTGACAGGAATCTTGCTCAGAAAGTGCAATAGTCAATTTTCTTTTGCATCAATGGCTGCTAGCAACAATGTAAGTATAACGTTCTCTTTGTTTTCGTTTGGTTAAAGAGAAACTACGCTTAAGCAAATAGAAGTAACCGAGAAGCATGAACCTTGTTCCACCCACCCCCTCTTTTGGTTGAATTTGTTGGTTTTAGCATTAAGATGTAATAAAGCAGCCTAAAACATATATATATATATATATATATATATATATAAGTTGTTTCGCTTTAATGTATAGGTTGGTGGAGTCGATAATACTTTTAGAAGAAAATTTGACCGAGAAGAATTTTTGGAGCGCGCTCGTGAGCGCGAAAAACAGGTTTATTTCTTCAAATTTTCTCTCTTTTTTCTTCTGTTGGGTTTTTGCTTTGGTAATAGCTTATTTTAGCTGATTATTTGCATTGTGATTTAGGAGACGGAGGGGCGGTCTAAATCCAAATGTAAGTTAATTAATCTGGTTAGCTGTTTCTTCTTTAGTAGTTTTGTGTTAATAATTTAGTAGGATTGTCTAGTAAGATCATTATTTTTGTTTTAAATCCAAATCTAAGTTAATTAATTATTAATCTGATTATTATTATTATTATTAATAGTAGAATTGGCCATTAAGATCATCATTATTATTATTGTGCAGCTAAAGGTCCGCCAGTGCAAAGAAAACCATTAAAGCATAGGGATTATGAAGTAGACCTCGATTCTCGCTTGGGTAAAACTCAGGTAAGTTTCTTAATCTACATTTCTCTTTAGAGGATTTTAGTTTTTGTTTCCAATTGTTGTTCATGCTGATTGCTTTGTGGTTAGTGCATCAATGCATTTACACTCACTGATCAGTATCGGTGACCCCACTAATTTGAATAATAAACTAATGGAAGCTTGAAAAGTGACTTCTTTAAGTGGTTCTAAAACAAGGTAAAAATAGGATTTGTTTTTACTTTTACAATAAATAGCTGGAATGGCATAGTGTTGTGAGTAATTATTATTTTGCAGATGAGGCGGGTTTGCAAAAAATTAATTTAAAGTAAAAAAATGCGTGTTGTTTCACCTTTATCCAAAAAAAATGTGTTTTGTTGAACGGTTGAACTACATGGTTGTGGATATTAATCTTCTAATACGGTAGAATTCCAACCTAAAGCCAATTTTCCTGATACACGGTACACCATTGTTCTGATGCATCACTCTATATGATTTTGTTTGTTTAGTGTGCGGAGAGTCTAAGATATGATTAGTGGTTATGGAGAGAGTTGGTTACTTAATTTCTCAAGTTAATGCACTCTCATTGGTCTCAGGCTACCGTCAATAGACAATTTCAAACTAGAATATGCAAAGAACAACTGTATTGGAATTGATGGCGGCTTCCTCTAGGAAATAGGGAGATTGGTTTTACTGTCAGCATGCCTCCCAGGTTGCTTTACATAAAGGGTACTTTTCTCCTTGGAAAAAAATGATGATGGATCTAATTATTGAAGCTTTTTTCCTTGGACTTTTGGGATGGTTGCTTGTCACCATCTCGTAAATGAATCAGGAAACTAAGTTTTCCTTGTACTGAACATTAGTTTTTGTTTCTACTACGGAGTAATGGAATTTATCCTGTCAATTTTTCTGCTATGCTTCTCCATAAAACATCTCCCCCCTCCTAATTAATTATACCAGAAACTCTCTGAATATTCTACATTGTATATCCTGGATGAAAATCTTTACTACTTTGTGACATGGTTAATGACTCCAGTGTACTCATCGTTTTAATTATTTGATTTTTGCAGGTTGTTACTCCAGTAGCACCTTTAAGTCAGCAGGTATGCTCCTTCTGTGTTCTTGTTTTTCAGTTCCCATTTAGTATATACATAGGATTTTCTATGTTCTATGTTAACTATAGTTTTGTTCACTACATGACCGTGCCCATGGTCGGTGATAATCCTATCACATGTGTAGAATAAAAGTGAATGGCTCATGGTAAGTATGGCCTTTGACTGGGTTGATGGGGGGAATGATTGATTTAGTTGACACAAATAGTGTAGACTAAAAGATTAGTTGAGTCGACTTGGATGTCAATAACTATAGTTTAATGTATGGTAGGTTGTTCGACTTATTGTTACATTTTTCACTGCTCAGCTGGGAAGGTTTGCTTTTCCTTCGTAGACTGGTGCTCTTGGTTTAGTTTTAGTTATCGGGGTGTTTAGAATTTTCAGTATCTGAAATATCATCGTTGCCATATGTGGGATTTTAATTGGTCAAGGGTGACTTAGGACAGTTTGGAAAAACCTTTAGGCTGATGTGCGAGCTGCCAACTTCTAATCAAGGGCTATGTCAATATTGAAACCATGTTTTAACTTATTAAAAAACATATTTAAAACCATGTTTTCACTTATTAAAAAAATATTGAAAAACATGTTTAAACATATCATGTATTCTCTTTATGTTACTTTTATATTACTCTTCCTGTTACTTGACATTTGAATTTGTACTGAATATGTTGATTATATTTGTTCTTTTGCAGGCTGGGTACTATTGTTCAGTTTGTGAGTGCGTGGTAAAGGATTCTGCAAACTATTTGGATCATATTAATGGAAAGAAACGTATGTGATTATCCATAGCCACTTGTTGTCAACTTTTATGTGCATGTGCTTACAAACACAGACATATTTGTCTTCGTTCATCTAATGGTTTCTTTGATCTTATTTTGCAGATCAAAGAGCATTGGGTATGTCTATGCGGGTGGAGCGGGCATCTCTTCAGCAGGTACATTTTTTGAGATATATATTTTGATTTTTTTGATGAATATGGAGGTTTGATTTATCCATCAAGCTAAAAAAGATGTAAGGTTTTGTATTAGTGAGAAATTTTGAGTACCATTGTGAGGCAAGACTAAATAGAATAGACCATTCTGGAGATATCAGACCAAATTTTAAAGGGAAGAATTATTATTTGGGTGCCCTTTTTCATTTTTCATATAGTACATATATGCACTGGTTTGAGTAAAACTGCAAATCTTTTGAATGCATGAAGGTTCAGGAGCGATTTGAACTTCTCAAGAAGCGGAAAACTCCTGGAAGCTTCACAGAGCAAGGTAAGATTTAGAGGTGAAAGATCAAAATAATATTGTCAGGGGAGGTTTTAGTGAGTTTAAGGGTAGTTGGATAATAGGAAACTCAACTCCTGCCTCTTTCTTTTGCATCTCAGATCTTGATGAACGGATCTTAAAGCAGCACGAAGAAGAGGAAGAACGAAAGCGCCAACGTCGGGAAAGAAAGAAAGAGAAGAAGGTTAGTACCTTGGAACCGTAGAGCTTTTGCGGGTTTTGAAAGGTTGCTAGAGGTGGTTATTAGTTATATTTCATAATAAATTTTTTACTTATAAAAAAAAAGGTACCTTGGAATTGCTTGTTAGTTAGTAGACAGCAAGACATGCATTCTTCAACATGCAGCATATTTGAAAGGTAGAATATCCGCTTAATATTAATATTCTTTCTTACTAGTTTGTTATGGTTGGTTGTTTGATTTATTTTCAGGTGCAGAAAGAGAAGGCGGCCGAAGAGGAACCTGAAATTGATCCTGATGTTGCAGCTATGATGGGATTTGGTGGTTTCCGTTCATCCAAAAAGTGATCATGTTTGATCTTCTCTCTCTCTCTCTCTCAATGAGGGAATGAACTTCATTCATGTTATGTTTGAAACCTTGTTTGTTGAATGAGTGACAGTTATTCCAGGAACAGCTTGATTTATGTTTCTCCTGGTTTCTGGAATGTAACATGTAATGTTATATTAATTTATGTAATATCAACGGTGAGAAGAAAAGAAAAGAGAACCATCACGCTTGATATCCATAATGTAGGTTTTAACGGGTGACATGATTCAATTTCATTGTACATTTCTTGTTGGAAGTGTTGCAGAAACAGAGATTTGAGCTCAGCCTCGAACTTTGGTTACTAATGGTGTGATTGGAAGCACTATTAGCTTTTCTTTCTGGGAACAATCGTGACATCCAAACTGTCTATGGCATATAAAAATTACTAGTATAAAACGACAAATTATATGAATAATGAACATCCTACCTAGTCTTTAGGTTCACTGATAATAGAGGTGATAAAATCTGATTCAATTTGGAAATTCAATCCGATGATATTTAAATTTGATCTGATTCGAAAAATATCAAAATAATACGATTTGAATTCAATCTGATTTTAGTTAGAGTGGTTTGAAACTCGAAATGATTTGGATTTAAAATGATTCAATCCGATCCGAAACTGAACGACTCGATCCAAACCCGAAACGACTTGATCCGAAATGATTTGAAAATATAATTTTTTATACAAAATAATTTGTTTTCTAAAATTGAGATAATAGTTAATATACTAGTTGTCAAATAAAATAAAATATATAATAATTAATTATTTATTTATTTATATGTGTTGATATATATGATTCAATATTTTATTAATAAAAATAATATAATTAATTTCAAATAAAAAATTGAGAAAAATAATAAATTTTGCATTGTTCTTCAAGTCATAATAAAATTTTAGTTTTAATTGTATTGAAAAAGTATAATAAAATGAAGTGATTTTATGAAATTTAATCTCCAAAATTTAGTATAAGACTTGTGGACCTGTGTCTGAGATAATTTAAGACTGGATTTTGGGATTAGGAGTATATCATTGCATATTGCATTTAAAAATTAAATATATTATTTAAAAAATTAAGCATTAATTTATTATTAATTAATTTTTACGGAATTGACAACGTAATTTATTTAATCATATTATATGTAAATAAAATAAATTTTTAATTAAACATAAATATCTATTATGTTAACTTGACTTGACCCGAGAACAATATGACCCGAACAACTCACGACCCGTTACTCAATATGATCCAAATCCGACCTAATACGAATCCGATTGACCCGAGTCTACCCGTTCACCACCTATTACTACTTATCACATTCGAGTCATTTATAACTGATCGCACTCGAGTCATTTATACAAAAGATAGGTTTGGTTTTCTTCTGCGCTAATATACTTGAGAACACATCTCACCTTTCAAATTACAGTTACTTTCTACTCAGCCTAACCCAACCTAACAGATCGAACCTCAAGATTGCCCATTTCTTGAATGAATTCTATGGTGTGAAGAGGAGAAAAATTAGTAGAGCTTGCCTGGAGGTGGAATGCAAATATTTATGTGGTGTTTTCAAATATTTATGCAGAAGAAGGAAGATGGGATGAAATGGAGAAGGTAAGAGTTTTTATGAGGGAAAAGAGTATCAAGAAAGCAATAGGGCAAAGCGCAATTGGGTGACTATGCAATGCTGGTTTGATTAGGAAATGATCAAACTGTGTGTTGTTCTGAATTTACCCTGGTCACTTACAAATCTCAACAACAATTATCATATGTAACGGATTTAATTGATGCAGAACTGAGATACCAGTTTGCTGCAAATGCTAAGCAGCTGGGCTACTCTGGGCATTTGCGCTAAATGTGATCGATGAGATTCATGAGAATGCATGAACATAGGAGTGGAAGGCAAAAAGGAAGCACATTTGATCACTGGGCGAAAGAAAACGCACAGCCTCATGTGGATTGATTCATATTCTTGTCCTACTAGTTGTATCTCTTCTGGTGAGATCCTTCTCAAAAATGTAAATATGTGGAGATCAGAAAATTGTAATTTGCAAATTAGTTAACAAATTGCAGTGTAGAAAGCTCTTTTCTATATGACACCCACTGAAACATTAGCATTTGTTCACGTGTTGGTTACTTTTAATTGAAATGCAGGACCCATGAATATGCCACTAATTTCCGATTCCTTGGGGCAATTGACTAAAACTTAAGTTTTGTTCTTCATTGATCAAGCGAAAGTTTTGGTGACAAAAAATGGAGTTATCCTCCAAACAAGTTTAAAGACTTGCTGATTATTACTGTTCACGTTGTTGAATGGGTTAAGCATGTTGTGGGTGACAATGATTAAATATAGAGAAAACATGAACTATTGTTGCTTTTAGAGATTACCCATGATCTTAACTTCTTAATATAGATGAAATGGAATGTGAATAGTAAATCTTGAGAGAGAGATCGACTAGACAAAGCCAATTTTATTTAGAGAGAGGCACCTTGTACACATCCATTATTCATAATATGCAGAGATATGCATAAATATGGCTAAAACCTTAACGGATCAGAAACATTAATCGCCTTCTCCTCATTAATTGATTCAAAATCCAAACCTCACTTGAATAAACCACGACCTCCACACCCAGCATTAACCTTGACTGGTTCTTCTTTCTTAATGGAAACAGTCTCATCTTTTGGATCTTTCAGTGGAGCAGCCAAACAAGATGGGCTTCCTTTCAACTCTTGACAAGCTTCTTTCTTGGTAATATCAGGCTTCACTTCTTCTTCCTTCTTGGGTGTCATCGTGCAAGGACTCATGACATAGCTCCTTCCTGAGCAGCAGCTCTTCCTCTCCATATCTTCAAATCTTTGTTAGGAATTGCTCAAGAAAATATAAAAACAACTTGAAAGGGAAAGTTGGGTATAATATTATGAGAAGAGAATGAAATTATCAGCTATATATAGAAGCACAAGAAGCTGGTTGCAAACTTGCAATTTAGTGTTATTTACAACAAGTCTCGTTTTATGTGTCAACTATTAAGTCCTATGTTTATGAATGTAACCCATCAGTCTCAAAACCTCGATATCAGATGAGTGCAATGCTATTGATATTCTAAATTCTGAATTTTAAGGGTTCAAAACTCAAAAGCCTATCCAATGGGGGCAAAAGCCTTAGCTAAACAGGATGAGGTCTAGATCCATATACTTTCATAATATACATTGTACTAATTTGAACCGGTCACACACTTTGAGGAACTTTGATTATAAAAAAATCAGAGAGAACAAGACTATGGCCATGTTTGGTACCTGACTTAAAGCCACTTAACATAAATGAAAAAGAATATGACGAGTCTCATATGCTTCTATAAATACCCATGTACTTTCCTCAATCTTTTATCAACAACATTCTCTCTGAACTTCTTCAATTACTGAGTTTTCATTATTCTCCCCAAAAACAAACCTTTTTAAGAAAAAAGTAAAAATGGAAAGGAAGAGTTGCTGTGGAAGGAGCTATGTATGTGCTTCAAAACCAAAGGAGCCAGAGGCAGTGGTTATTACCAAGAAGGAAGAAGATGTGAAGCCACAAGTCACAAAGAAAGAAGCTGATCATCAGGGTGCTCCTTGTGGGATTAATGTGGTGAAAGCTCCTAAGGCTGAGGAGAAGGAGAATGTGAGTGTTAAGAAAGAAGAACCTGTTAAGGTTAATGCTGGGTGTGTTGGTTCTGCTTCTTGCAAATGATGAAGATGGGAAACTGAACTTGGCTTTGAGGGGGTGTTAGTTTACATGTTTTCTTTTGGGTATTAAAAGTTGTGTTCAGTTGTTTGGTTATTTTACTTGTCCCTTAACTACATCGGTCTCTTAAACCTTTATAATGTATCTTCATAGTTGGTGATTGTTTTGAAGTATCAAGTCCCCTCAGAGTAATAAAATCTGTGTTGAGTTCTAAATTTACTGTCTTTGCCTCACAACACACAAACACACTACTCACAAAAGTCAGCCTATCCTTTTATATAAGAACTGAAGCAATATAATTATGTATTTGCTAATTGGGTATATAATCTAAGTAATTCTAAAGAATTTAGATACACTTTTCCAGCAAAATGTTATAAAACAGGCTGGATTTCCAACATATAATTTTTCTTTTTTCTTGAATATATCATTACAATTTTGAAACGTCTAAACCTGAAGTCATTTTAGTCTCCCAGAAAAAAAGTCACCCAGAAATGAAGCAAAACAGACTCAATAAGAACACAAATCAGCAGAAATCTCAACCCTGAAGGCAAGAATATCACTAGGTATAGAAACAAACCACAAATTGTGAGCCAGTTTATTGAAAATAACTCATCTATTATGTGATTCTGAAGCAAAAATCTTGCCTGTTTTGTAGATCAACAAAACCTAAAAGCCGTAGGAGGTGAAGATGATAAATGGACCAGTATCCATCAACCAAGAGCAAGCTTCTTTGATGGGGTGTGTCATTTTTCGTTAGGGGAAATTTTATGGTTTAGGCACAGTTGGGGGACTATGGTGATGTGACATTGGTCCCACCCCTGAAGTTAACATTCATTGCTCCACTGCCTTCACTCCTCCTGCTCATCAGCATATACTGAGGATGAATTCCAAATTTCCTATGAGTTGTTGCTGGTTGAAAGGAACAGCACCAATTCTGATATCTAAAATGCATCGATACCAACTTATGTTATTGCAAATCATTGTTACTAAGCAGAGAAACAATTGCAGAAATTGAGAATGTTTTCATGCTATAAATTGAATGTTATCATCAATAGCTTGAAGAGAAAACTATTGCTTCATGCAACACATAAGCATCTTGAAATATCATATTACTACTTCTATTTATTTATTAAGCATAGCAAGTATAATGTTTAATCTCGGAATATTACACCAGAAATAACCTTCCAATTATATTTGCTCAGTCTAACATCTCTGCCACAAGCATATATCTCTTGATGGTGGAAATAAATAGAGTATGAATTATCCTGAATTAAAGAAGCAAAAAAGGAATATCATAACCTTTCTTATGAATTATGCATGATTCTCAAATTATTGTTAGTTTCACGAATGATTCTTGCTGAAATTCATAAAGAATCTGCTTGATAATTTCTGTAGTGAAATCATTATGACACATTTTCTTGTTGAATGGAATGTTTGCTACTATGTGAGAACTTAATTGGGTGGAAGATTGTTAATGGTAAAAAAAGTCCATGTTTATCATTCAGATTTCATTACTGTTTATATTGTTGAATGAGTTAAGCTAGTATTTGGTCATAGAGAAAGCATGGACCTTAATATCTCAATCTAATTGAACTGGAATAGGAATAAAAAATCTGAAGAGAAGATAAAGGAGAGAGAGATTAATTAAACAAAGACAAATTTATTTATTAGAGAGCAAGGCATCTTGTACACATCCATTATTAATAATTTGCAGAGACTTCCATATATGTAGCTAAAAATTTAACTAATCAGAAACATTAAACGGCTCCCTCTCATTAACTACTTTAAAATCCAAACCTCACTTGATTAAACCACAACTTCCACACCCAACATTAACCTTAACTGGCTCTTCTTTCTTCACCGAAACAGTCTCATCTTTTGGATCTTTCAGTGGAGCTGCTAAACAAGATGGGCTTCCTTTCATCTCTTGGCCTGCTTCTTTTTTGGTGATGTCAGGCTTCACCTTTTCTTCCTTCTTGAGTGTCACCGTGCAAGGACTCGCGACATAATTCCTTCCTGCACAGCAGTTCTTCCTCTCCATATCTTCAACCTTTTTCTTAGGACTTACTCAAGAAAACACGAAATAACTTGAGAGAGAAGGTTGTGGACTTGTGGTTAATATGATGAGAAGAGACTGGAATTATCAGCTATATATAGAGAGAAGCACAAGAAGCTGATTGCAATTTGAGTGTTATTTACAAAAAGTCTCATTTTAATCGTGTGTTAAGTCCTTTGTTCATTAATGAAACCATCAGTCACAAAACCTTAATATCATATGAATGCAATGCTACTGACCTTCTAAGTACTGAATTTTAAAAGGGTCAAAACTCAATAGACTATCCACTTTCTAAATTGTGAATTTTATGAGGGCAAAAGGCTAAACAGGATGAGGTCTAGATTCATATATTTTCACAATATACATTGACTCATTTGAACATGTCAGACGCTTTGAGGAGTTTTTTATTCATGGAAAACCAGAGAGAAGATTATATGCAACTGTATAAATGAACAAGAATATCAAGAGTCTCATTTGTTTTTATAAATACCCATTTACATTCCTCATCATTTTATCCACAATACTCTTTCTAAACTTCTTCAGTTCTTAATTTTTCTTTCGATCCTCAAAAAGAAGAGTTTTCAAGAAAAACAGAAAATGGAAAGGAACAGTTGCTGTGGAAGGAGCTATGTATGTGCTTCAACAACAAAGAAGGAGCCAGAGGTAGTTGTTATTCCCAAAAAGGAAGAAGATGTGAAGCCACAAGTGACAAAGAAAGAAGTTGTTCATCAGGGTGCTCTTTGTGGGGTTAATGTGGTGAAAACTCCCAAGGCTGAAGAGAAGGAGAATGTGACTGTGAAAAAAGAACCTGTTAAGGTTAATGTTGGCTGTGGTGATTCTGCTTCTTGCAAATAATGAATATGGGAAACTGAACTGGGATTTGAGGGTGGACTTGTTTGTATGTTTTGTGTATTAAAAGTTGTGTTCTGTTGTTTGGATATTTTACTTGGTTTTTCTTAACTACATGGGCCTCTTAAACCTTTATAAACATGGTTTATGGTTGGTTTTTTTAAGTCCCACAAGTATAAAATTTATATTGTGTTCTAAATTTACTGTCTTTGCCTCACAACTCAAAAATACTGTCTGCTCAGAAAGTTAGCTCATCCTCAAATAAGTAAGAAGTTGCGAGGGAATATAATTGGGTATATATTCTCAATACTGCTATTCGGCTAAACCATCTAGATATTCATTTTCTGCAAAATCGTATAAAACAGGCTGGATTTCCAAAATATAATTTTCATTTTCATAAATCAATAAAATTTTTAACCGTCTAAACTAGAACTATAGCAATTGGAAGTCTCCAAGAAAAACAATGGCACTGAAAAATTAAGCAAACAGACTCAATAACAAAAACACCAATCAACAGACAGCACAAGCCTTAAGGCTACAAGATCACCAGGTAGGAGGAACAAAACCCAAATTATCAGCCATTTTATTGAAAATAATTCATCTATCATGCAATTCTGCAGCAAAACCTTGACTGTTTTGTAGAACAAAACCTGAAAGCCTGTATCCAAGGTGATTGGTTACCAAAGTCTCGTGGACTCCAAATATAATACTTAAATCAGTCCAGAAACATTTGACTTTTAGATTGCTCAAACTGCTAACTAGGCTCTTAAATAAACAGCAGAGAAACCTGTAGTTCCAAATCAATTTTGTTGTTTCTGTTATAAGAAAAGCACTATTTAAATGCTTGGGAGAGAATTCATCGTTATCTTTCTCATCCTATGATGTCACTGGTTGCATAGGAAGTTCTATATATATGTATATATATCTACTTAACTGATGAATAAACTCTTGATCAAAAGGTTTCATATAATTCATCTGATGATGTCCCTGGTTGCAAGGAAATATCTTAGCTTCTCTTGTGAGTTATGCATGACACTAAAATTATTGATAGTTTCACATGATTGATTCTTGCTAAAATTCTTAAATAATCTGCTTGATAGTTTTTGCAGAGAAATCATCATGACACATTTTCTTGTTGAATGGACTTTTCCACTACTACGTGGGAACTTAATTGTTTACATGCTTTGTTTTGGGTATTAAAATTGCACTCATTTGTTTGGTTATTTGACTTTGTTTTTCTTAATTACAGGTTTATGAGGTCTATATGGTTTGTGTTAAGCCTCCTCAAGTAATAAAATTTATATTTTATGTGTTTTAAATTTACTCTGACTGCTCAGAAAGTTAGCATATGCTCTTATATATATAATGGACAAACTAATTCTCCAATCCTCACAATGCAAAACAAATGGAGTAATCAAAACAGAAACTATGCAACAAAACAATTCACTTTGGAGAAACTTTTACAGTATAATCAGGAGTCAGGACAACCTTGGTCTGCATATGTGTACATGAACTGCTGCTACTCATAAAACTCTTCATTAATTATCACATTTCTTTTATTTCCAACCAGATAACCATCAAATTTTTACGAAGAAAAGCAGTTATTTCCATCCTTTGTTTTAAGATCACAACCTTTGATGATAAGAATTTAGAAGATCAACTAACTTTGATAAAAACAACAATAGGAATGACACTGAGGATTCCTTCTGGGGGGCTACAAATATATGGTAAGTACCATATAATAAAACTTCTTACTTATTACTACCATTATATGCAATCCTCAAGATATCTTGAAATAATTACACCTAAATAACAAAAACTAATGGTAAGAACTATTCAGATAGACCATAGATTTGTTTCTTCATGGCACTATTCCTCTATATTGCAATATGATGTGCTGCACTTTATGACAGCAATGTCAAATGTCTGAACCTTTTTTGTGCCATACTCTGTATGATAAGAAGCAAATTGTTTGAAGATATGCGTCATTGGTGCCAACAGATTAATTTTTTTACTAAGGAAAAGTGATGTAAACTAAGTTAATTATGTTCAACTTATTCCTTGCTGTGCATTCATTTGAAATTTCAACAATAAATGGGCACTGGTTGTAATAGTTAGAGAGCATGTATCATGAATGCTTTCTGATTTTGGCTAAAAACTTTTATAAGTTGATCTGTCTTTCTATTAAGAAATTTAAAACAAGGTTCCATGATATGCCATGAATCTATCAATTATTTCTTTGTTATCCACCTTTGAATTAGGCTATGAATGATAACCTGCACAAAATGATTAGTCCTAGTATTAATATATACATAGCTAAGAAAATAATCTCTAGGCGCCAATGAAAATGCATTGCAGAAAGAAATATACTTGAAACATTTGAAGAATTGAAATAACTTGAATTTCTCCCAAAGGTAAATTACAGTGAAGCACATGCAATGAGATGTTCATTTCAAAGCCTGGCCTCTGATCCGTCTGCACGCTCTGATTTCCACTCTGTAGCACTACATCTGGTGGTGCTGCTTCCCCACTGCTGGTTCTGCTGCGGCCACTGCTGGTGGTGTTGGTGCAGCCATATCTTTCTTAAGCAGCTCCCTCCTCTTGAGAACCCCCTCCAGGTTTTGCCCCGTCGTTCAAATCCATCATGTTCAGATACTCCAGGCCTTTTCCAACAAGGCTTTGAAACATGATTTGTGTCATCTCCTACGGTTGTCCTTGAATTGTTTATTGAGCTGATCGTTGGATTTGGTGATCCTTTTCTTAAGGAAACTTTCTTGGTTCACCATTTTCTTGCTTTTATCCATGATTAAAGACAACAAGCACATGTTGGACTCCCGACGGAGAACGTCAAATTTGAGAATTATACATACTATCAGTAGATACTTACACATCTCCTATTCATAAATCTGCGCCTACTTTTATACATTTAGATATAAATTTATCTATTTTTGAAACAAGAATTAAAGTAGTAGATCTTTTAGCCCCGATCGTTGTAGAGGAAAAATCGGACTATTTGAGAGAGCTGAAATGGCAAAAACAGTACTCGTTATGGAATTGATCAACAACATTGCCAAAGCTCATGGGAGTGTAACCATATTTGGCGGATTAATCAAACGCACTCGTGACGACGCAAACATCAATACCACACAAAGTGCTTTGTTTACTCACTTCCTTCATAAGACCTTTCTTTCTTTTCTTGAAGGTAGCCCTTTTGGTAGAACCATGTGTGATGTAGGCGAGAATCAAATTCTTTCTAGGCATTGCTAAGCAAAGGATTAGAATAAATTATATTGGAATCGGAAGATTTGTGTGTTTTTTTTTACTCTAAACGGACTTTGCATTATATAGAGAGAGACATGTACCAAAATTATTGATAACTTCGTTACAAATATGAGTGCTCAAATCAATGCCAATTTACAAGATCGCTTGTCTGTATACATTTAAGTGTTTTCTTTCTGTTACTGGTAATGAGGTAATAAGAATATTTATTAAGACAGAAAGATTCGAAATGTCTCAACAGTGTTGGGTCAGAATCTTTTTTATTTATTTTTTATTTTGCACCAGTGATTTCACTAGTATTAGTGAACAATAATGGAATAACTTCCTAAAAAAACAATATTTTACTAAACACTTATTTTTTCTTCTAGAAACTATTATATATATCAACGGATTCAACAATTGGATCATTGAAGTTGTCATATTATTAGTCATAGGTTTTGAACGATTTGAGGCCTGTCAATCACACGAATTATAAGCAGAAAGAAAAGAAGAAATTTCTTATTATCAACCTCACAAATCTTTCGTTACAATATATGCTCAGTACATAAAGAGTATTTATATGCAACTTAAGACGTCCTAATTAGGGTCTAATTAGGATTCCGTTCTGCTGTAGAATTATGGCTCTTTGTGGGCCCAAGCCCAAACTACCAAGTAAAAAAACCAAGCCCAACTCAGGTACATGGCTCAAAAGTTTCGGGGGCGCTGTCCTTTAATCCCTGCCTGCTCTTCGGGGAACGAGACCCCGACCCGCTCACAAAGGAGCTGGATCTCGTGTTCGTCCGGGGTTCTACAGATCTGATCCTGTGAAGTATGCACCAACTCTAACAGGTTTATCTTTTAACCATATTGCCATTCTTTCGGGAGAAGTATGGGGTAAGGCTCTTCCTTGGAATTGAATTAAACTCCACATGCACCATCTTTTTGAACAGTTTGTGATAATAGGAAATTACATCTTGTATCTTGAAATTAATTCATCAAGTTGATGATAAAATACATATATGTTCCGGTGAATATTATGCATTTGTTACATAACAACCTCTTCTCGAGACAGTCTGGAGACAACACGTAGGAGAAATGGAGGTTTGGGCTCCCACAGGGAATGACGCCGTGGCATGTGAAGAAGTAATAACAATCAAAGCCGTAGGTGGGTATTCAAATAAAGAGGAGCACCTTGCTATCATAAAAACGCCAATTGTTACCATAGTAGCTAGATGAATCGAAGCAGATACTGGAGTGAGACCCTCCATAGCATAGGGTGACCAAGTATATATATTTATTTATAATCTTATATTAGGTAGTTTAGGTACATACTAATTAAAAAACAAGCCAGAAGTGATTGTGGAGTTTAACCGTCGTACCTCCTATTTTTGTAAGGGTATTCCCTAGATTGCGTATGTAATTTTAAGATTGATTTTATTGGGGTTATCCTATATTTGTAATATTGTTCCTAATATGAGAGATACTTATGTGCCATGATATAGTTGGAGTTATCCTTAATACAATAACTCAAGTGAAAGGGGTTTAGATCTTGAGGATCATAAAAATAATAAGCAAGGCATAGGACACATCATGACCACGTGACATAATTTCAATATGATATCTTTAATCTGTTTGGTTTTAAAAAAATGACACTTAATAAGAATCCTAGTCTTTGAAACCAAATTTATGAACAAAGTACTTCTATAACTTTATTTGAAATAGATAAGAATATGCATCATTATTGAATATATATGACTAGAGAATATCCCAACTGTCAAATATATCAATTCTTCAACTCTGAAACATAAAAAAAAATGGTTTTTTTTGGGGGCTCAACACAACTTTGGTACGACAGTTGAATATATATCAGTAAACCTAGAAGTTGTGCCTAAACAAAATTTGCTCAATTAATTATTTACGATAAGTGCCCCACTATTTACCTTTTCTAAATATTGAATTTTATGGGGGCAAAAGCCTAAGCTAAACAGGATTGCGTTTAAATTCATATATATAGTTTTGCAATATACATTAATTGTACTCATTTGAGCAAGTCACACACTTTTATTTGAGGAATATTTATTCATGGAAAACGAGAAAGAACAAGGTTACATACAATTTGTATAAATGAACAAAAATATATATGATGAGTCTCATATGCTTCTATATACAAATTAATACCCACACACATTTCCTCACCATTTTATTCACATAATTCTCTCTAAACTTCTTCAATTCTTAATTAACTTGTCACGTGGCCAGCTAATTTGGATTGCAGACCATGGCGTAAGTGAAGTCGTGGATTTTAGGTTGTTCGCCATAATATTTTTTATTTTTTATAAATAGATGAAGTAATTATATCAGCCTGTGGGAGTGGTTTTTTCCTTTTTGAAACAAGCACCGTGTTTTGTAGCTTGATCATGGAACCTTTCGAAGAATCAGAGAATTGTTTCTTCAGGAGGTGTGTGTTCTTTGTTTGTTACTAGTTAAGATCACCTGACAAGTGATTCCATAGTACGTAATAGCAGCCTTGTAGGAAATTGGAGGCTTTTTCCAGTGGGATTTGAACTTTCTACCTCTCTTCTGGGTTATATAGAGATAGGGATGAAGAATTCAAGCCTACCAGGAGATATGCTGCCTTGTAGACTTCACATAAGAAGTTAAAAGATAAAGAATTTGTTGGTGTTTTGCATCAGGTGCTGCTGCACCACTCTGCCCATGTGTGCAGCTGTACCACTACTCCTTGTTAGATGCTACACCACTACTCTATGTTTTCTGAATTGCTACCATGTTCTCTGCCCATACTACCTCATGTGTGCAGCTGTACCACTACTTGTTAGATGCTGCACCACTACTCTATGTTTTCTGCATTACTACCATGTTTGTGCTGTACCATGTGCATTTGTTTTTTGTTTATTTTTCTGCAGCTTTACTTTACAGCTTGTTATATAATGTAAGCTTATGCATTATGATATATGAATTCAGCAAGTTAGAATTTCATATTACATTTTTTTTTTGTGTGTATCTTCCTCCATTCTCTCCTCGTCCTAAGAAAAAAATCTTGTTCTTTCATTCCTTAAAACTAACAATTGGTATCAGAGCTTTATTCTTGAGGGATCTGTGAGTGTTTAAATGGAAGGAGAATCCAGTTTTTCATCAATGGCTCCACCTGTTTTTGATGGAAACAACTACCAAATGTGGGCAGTGCGTATGGAGACCTACCTGGACGCGTTGGATCTGTGGGAGGCTGTAGAAGAAGATCATGAAGTTCAGCCTCTCCCAACAAATCCTACTGTGGCACAGATCAAGACACAAAAGGAGAAAAGAACAAGAAAATCAAAGGCGATGGCATGTCTATTTGCAGCGGTTTCACCAACGATTTTTACAAGAATTATGTCTCTCAAAACAGCTAAGGCTATTTGGGACTATCTAAAGGAAGAATATGCAGGAAATGAAAGAATTAAAGGGATGCAAGTCTTGAACTTGATAAGGGAATTCGAACTTCAAAGAATGAAGAGCTCCGAGACGATTAAAGATTACTCAGACAGGCTTCTTAGCATTGCAAACAAAGTGAGGCTTCTTGGATCTATGTTTACTGACTCAAGAATTGTAAAAAAAATTCTTGTTACAGTACCTGAAAGATATGAAGCAACCATCACTACCTTGGAGAATACCAAGGATCTGTCAAAAATTTCCTTGGCAGAACTGCTTAACGCAATGCAAGCACAAGAGCAAAGAAGACTGATGAGGGAGGATGCAACAATCGAAGGAGCTTTGGCAGCCAAGCATCAAAACACGGCTAAAAACAAAGAGAAAAAGAAGAAAGATTTTGAAGGAAATGGAGCAAGTACAGCATCAGCCATTGCAAAAGGAAAAAATGGAAATCAGAGGAAATCCTATCCACCTTGCCAACACTGCGGAAAGAAGGGCCATCCTCCGTTTAGATGCTGGAGAAGACCTGATGCTAATGTTTCACCTTGCCAATACTGCGGAAAGAAGGGCCATCCTCCGTTTAGATGCTGGAGAAGACCTGGTGCTAAGTGTTCCAAGTGCAATCAACTTGGACATGAAGCAGTAATTTACAAAGGAAAAGCTCAGCAGCAGGAAGTTGAAGCACAAGTTGCAGATCAAGAGGATGAAGATCAGCTTTTTGTGGCATCTTGCTGTGCAAGCAGTAGTTCAACTGATAGTTGGTTAATTGACAGCGGCTGTACCAACCACATGACCAATGACAAGGAACTCTTCATAGATTTGAGACCAACTGACATTTCTAAAGTCAGAATTGGCAATGGTGATTACATTTCTGTCAAAGGGAAAGGAACAATCTCCATAACCAGCACAGCAGGTACAAAGAGGATTTCAGATGTTCTCTACGTACTAGAAATTGACCAAAACTTGTTGAGTGTAGGTCAATTGATTAAAAAAGGATTTAAAGTGATCTTTGAAGATAGTTACTGTCACATTCTTGATGTCACGGGTCAAGAAATTCTTAAAGTGAGAATGAAGGGCAAAAGCTTTTCTTTTGATCCCATCAAAGAAGAACTTGTTGCATTTTCAACCGAAGCCAGCAACACCGAGTTATGGCACAAGAGACTTGGTCATTGTCACTTGCAAAGGATGCAGCTTATGAAGAAAAATGAGCTCGCAGTTGGCTTACCAACATTTGGAGATCACTTACCGATTTGTCATGCTTGTCAATACGGTAAACAAAAACGGAGACCATTCCCAAAGTCAACCTGGAGAGCCATTCACAAGTTGCAGCTAATCCACACAGATGTATCCGGTCCTCAAAGAACTCTGTCATTAGCAGGTAGTCGGTATTACATTGCCTTCATTGATGACTTTACAAGAATGTGTTGGATTTTTTTCTTAAAATTCAAGTCAGAGGTGGCTGGAGTGTTTTGGAAGTTCAAGAAGATGGTGGAAAACCAAAGTGGCTGCAAAATTCAAGCTCTAAGGTCAGATAATGGAAAAGAATACACCTCAGAAGAATTCAATCTGTTTTGCGAGGAAGCAGGCATAGAACACCAGCTTACTGCTCTATATACTCCGTAACAAAACGGAGTTAGTGAAAGGAGAAACAGATACATAATGGAGATGACCAGATGTATGCTTCATGACAAGGAGTTGCCAAAGAAGCTTTGGGCTTAGGCAACAAGTACTGCTGTTTTCTTGCAGAACAGATTGCCTACCAAGGTGTTGGAGGATAAAACTCCATTCGAGGCTTGGAATGGATATAAACCTACTCTCAATTTTCTTAAAGTGTCCGGTTGTATGTGTTTCTCTCACATTCCACAGGTCAAGCGTGATAAACTTGACAAGAAATCAGAACCGGGCATCTTTGTGGGTTATAGTTCTTCCTCTAAAGCCTACAAGGTGTATCAACCTCAAACAGGGAAGTTAATTGTTAGTAGAGATGTGTTCTTCAATGAAGATGAAAAGTGGAATTGGGAACAGACACAAGAGACATCCACAAGCATACACAAATCAAGTCTCCCCTTCCAAATGACAGAAGAAGATTTGGAAGATGATCCACCAATCCGTGGAACAAGACCGCTCTATGATATCTATCAAAGATGCAATGTGGCCATTTGTGAACCTGTGAGTTATGAAGAAGCCATTAAAAACCAGAAATGGAAGAAGGCAATGGAGGAGGAGCTGTACATGATCAAGAAAAATGAGACACGACAGCTTGTTGATAGACCTCAAGACAGAAAAATCATTGGGGTCAAATGGGTGTTTAGAACCAAGTTCAATGCTGATGGATCCATCAACAAACACAAAGCCAGGCTTGTTGTCAAGGAGTATGCTCAAGTTTTTGGAGTTGATTACTCAGATACATTTGCCCCTGTTGCTAGATTAGACACTATTCGACTGGTGCTAGCTATAGCAGCCCAAAATGGGTGGAAAGTGTTCCAATTAGATGTAAAATCAGCCTTCTTAAATGGTCTATTGCAAGAGGAGATCTTTGTTGAGCAACCAGAAGGATTCATTGATGAAGGCCATGAAGACAAAGTGTACCTACTAAAAAAGGCTCTCTATGGCTTAAAACAAGCGCCTAGAGCCTGGTATAGTAGGATAGATGATCATCTATTGAGCTTGGGTTTTACAAAAAGCCTATCAGAAGTCACTCTCTATGATAAGAAAAAGGGGACTGACTTTCTTATTGTGCCATTATACGTTGATGACTTGTTGGTGACAGGAAACAATGCTAAGCTTGTTGATGAATTCAAGCAAGAGATGATGCTGGTTTTTGATATGACAGATCTTGGTCTGATGACATATTTCCTTGGTATGGAGATCAAACAAGATGAAGGAGAATTTTTCGTTTGTCAAAGAAAGTATGCTAAGGAAATACTTAAAAAGTTTTGTATGGAGGAATGCAAAGCAACGGCTACACCAATGAGTCAGAAGGAAAGCCTAATTAAGGAAGATGGCGCAGACAAAGTTGAAGAAGGCTATTTCAGAAGCTTGGTTGGATGTTTAATGTACCTAACTGCAACCAGGCCAGATATCCTTTTTGCTGTAAGCATTCTCTCTCGTTTTATGCATTGTGCTAGTGAAATGCATCTTAAAGCAGCAAAAAGGGTCATTAGGTACATCAAAGGGACTGTTAACTTTGGTGTAAAATTCAAGAAGTGTCAAAACTTCAAGTTGATGGGATTTTCTGACAGTGATTGGGGTGGATCCATGGATGATATGAAGAGTACATCTGGTTACTGCTTTAGTCTAGGATCAGGTGTGTTCTCTTGGTGTTCCAAGAAACAAGAATGTGTAGCACAGTCTACTGCAGAGGCTGAATTTGTTGCTGCTACAGCAGCAGTGAATCAAGTATTGTGGTTGAGGAAGCTGTTATGTGATCTACATTTGAAGCAACTGAATGACACAAAGGTGTTTGTGGACAATCAAGCTGCAATTACAATATCTCATAATTCGGTTTTTCATGGAAAAACTAAACATTTTAAGATTAAGCTATTCTTTCTAAGAGAAGTGCAGAAAGAAGGAGATGTGAGCTTGGTTTATTGCAGATCTGAAGATCAGCTTGCAGACATTTTCACAAAACATCTACCAGCAAACAGATTTGAGCCTCTTAGGGAGAGACTTGGAGTTTGCAGCTCCTAATGCAAGGAGGAGTGTTGGTGTTTTGCATCAGGTGCTGCTGCACCACTCTGCCCATGTGTGCAGCTGTACCACTACTCCTTGTTAGATGCTACACCACTACTCTATGTTTTCTGAATTGCTACCATGTTCTCTGCCCATACTACCTCATGTGTGCAGCTGTACCACTACTTGTTAGATGCTGCACCACTACTCTATATTTCTGCATTACTACCATGTTTGTGCTGTACCATGTGCATTTGTTTTTTGTTTATTTTTCTGCAGCTTTACTTTACAGCTTGTTATATAATGTAAGCTTATGCATTATGATATATGAATTCAGCAAGTTAGAATTCCAGATTACATTTTTTTTTGTGTGTATCTTCCTCCATTCTCTCATTGTCCTAAGAAAAAATTCTTGTTCTTTCATTCCTTAAAACTAACAGAATTCCACACATGGATATGTAATTTGTGCAAAATATGTTTTAGCTACTAGTAGCAGCTATACTACTAGTTTTGAAGAGTGGAAATGAGATTTCAGTATTGTTTTCATGCTGTTAATAAAGGAAAAATATTTCTGTTCTGGGTAGGAAGAACCAATTTGACACGGGAATCTTAAGACTAAGCCCGTAAACAGATTGGATTCAATCCGGATTAAAGAATATTCAAATTTATTTGTTTAAAATTTATTAGATATTTTAAAATTCTAATTTCGAATCAATCGAGATTCAAATTATAATATTATTGCAAATTATAATCTTATTAGTTGATTGTAACTTATTTTACATGTTAAACTTTGTTTTCAAGACCTAGTCAAGAGGCTTAAAATAATTGGCTTTGAAAGATGAAATAACGCATCAATACTAGTTAAAATGACCTTTTTAACCTCCCATCAAATAAACTCCTACGCAGTTCCCTGGATTCAAAGTCCAGAGTGGTAACCATGAAGCCTGATTGCATTCCGTGTTTCACATACTACATTAATTTCCTTAATTCACTTATCTCTACGAGGGCTTTTTGGTAAATTCAAAAATCAACGGGTGAGTGTTGAGGTCAAAATGTAAAGAGCAAAGGCCAAAATCATGCCAATTTGATCCAAAAATCTCGGCTTAGTTTGAGAAACTCAAAGACTACGGCCAAAAAGAGATTTGCAGTTTTGGTATAACTGACTCACTTATCCACACGATCAAAGTCCACTTCATAATTAAATCCATAGCTTATGAAAAATGATATTATTAATCACATAGCTTCTAAGTTTTATTAGAAGGTCTTCAATGAAAAAAAGTTTTATTAGATGGTCAAACTTTTCAAAGATATTCAATCCAAAAAACACTTTTATTACTGTTTAACCTAGCCGTAGTTTCGATTTATGATTTATAAAATTATTTTTTAAACAAATTTTGTTTAAAACAATAGTGAAGTTAGGTGACAATGGAAATATATACCTCCAATGATAGCCGTAGCATATATATAGATAAGAAAATAATTTAGGTGACAATGGAAAAATTCATTTTAGAAAAAAAAATATACTTGAAATGTTGAAGAATTGAAATAACTTGAATTTCTCTAAGTAAATTACAGTGAAACACATGCAGTGGGGAAAAAGATATTAAACCGGTGTGCTTCTTGGTTATTGTCCCCAAACAAAAGAATCATGTCCTCCCCACCAAAGCCAATGCAAAGGTATGCGTCGTTGGCGCGCAAGATATTAACTCTTCCATTAAGCAATAAGGCACTAAATATTAACTTTTCCAATAATCCATAAGAGTAATGTAAATTGAGTTATAGTACATACTATTACTTGTTGTGCATGAAATTATCTAGCATTGGTTGTTTTATTTAGAGAGTGTGTATCATGAATGCTTTTATGTTTTTGGCTAAATCTTGAATAATTTGAAATGTCTTTTCGTTAAATCATGATTTCATGATATGACTTTAATCTATATATCAAGTATTTCTTTATTATCACCTTTGAAATTGTTAGAATTTGTGCATTCTTCACGGGTTCAGGTCTGTAGAACCCCTGACAACTACGGGTCTCGCTCCTCAGAGAGTAGGCGGGGGTTAGGGGGCAACGTCCTAAAAACTTTCAGACCCTATACATGAGTTGGGTATGGTTTTTTGCTTGGCAGTTTGGACTTGGGCCCATGAATAGCTGTGGTTTTGCAGAAGGGTGGAAACCCTAATTAGGACGTCTTAAGTTGCTTATAAATGCACTTTATGTATTGAGTGCACATTGTAACGAGAGATTTGTGAGGTTGATAATAGTGAAACTTCTGGATGGATGTAGCCCTATTCTGTGGTGAACCCGTGTATATCGTGTCTTAGATTCTTTCTGTTTATAATTTGTGTGATTGACAGGTCTTAAATCGTTCAGAAATAAGCTAGGAATGATAATTTCACGCAATGTTTATTAATCAATCGTAATATATATGTATAGCTAAGAAAATAATTTAAACACCAACGAAAAATACATTATAGAAAGAAAATATACTTGAAACATTTGAATAATTGAAATATCTAAGATTTCTAGTCCCAGTAATAAAATACTATGATACTCATGAAGTGAATAAAATTGAGATGTGCTAATTCCCATTATCGAGACCAACGTGCATTATGGTTAATGTCCCCAAAAGGTAGAATCATATCCTCCCAACCAAAGCCTATATGTGGGTCCGTTAAGTCCATGTCCCATTGTTGATTTTGATCCGCATGCACACTATGTTCTTTACTATTTAGCACCGGTGTTGCTACTTCACCTACTGTTGTTGGTGGTGGTGGTGGTCGTGTTGTTGTTGTTGGGGGTGGTAGTGGTCGTGTTGTTGCTGGTGGTGGTGACGGTGGTTCTACTGGTTGTGATGGTGTTGGCGCAACCAAATCTTTCTTCAGCAGTTCCCTCCTCATTTGAACCTCCATCAAGTGTTGCTCGATCAACCAACTGAGATCATTCAACTCCATCATGTTATATGTTCAAAGCTTTTCCCAGTAAGGCTTTGGAACATAACTTGTTTCATCTCCTTCTCGTGGTTGTCGTTGGATTGTTTCCTGAGTTTATCGATGGATTTGGTGATCCTTTGCTTAAGAAAGCTTTCTTGGTCCATGATATTCTTGCTTTGATTTTTCTCACGCATTTGCTCAAAGTCAGTGAGCACACGTTGGACTCTAGAAAGAAAAGGCCAAACATCGGGTTGAGAGTCATATGGACTATAAACAATGGCACATGCATTAATGCCACAAAGAGTGGATATTTCATTGACCTTCTTCATCAGGCCTTTCTTTCTTTTCTGGAAGGTAACCTTTCTAGCAAAACAATTTGTGATGTAAGCGAACTCCACCTTCTTTCTACCTCTGGCTAGATAGGAATCGGAAGATTTGTGTGTATCTAGCCTTTGCTTTATATATAGTTTGAAAGATATGTACCAAAATCATGGACAACTTTCTTATAAAGATGAAATCCTCAAATCAATGCCAATTATAGCAATGTTTTTAATAGAAAATCTGATATTGGGTACATAAGATTGCAATGTCTTTGAGACAGATTAATTTGGTTAGTTGGTGAAGTTTTTATATGGTTTCTTGCATATTAGACATTATATTCACATCATTATACGAATGATAGAATCTCATATTCAGTCTTAAACTTTGGTTTACAAGATTACTTGCCATTATAGTTTCAATCTAAAAGCATCCCATTTATTGAGATAGAAAAGTCTGATATGTCAACCCATGGTATTATCCAATTCCAATGTGCTATCTGATTGATTTTGTACAGCCATGAATTTACATGCCATATTAATTAAAATTCCTGCTTTCAATGATAATGCCAGCGGAGTTGGAGGATTAAGACAATCATATATGAATTTAACTTTTCCAAAAAATAGAACGCTTAATGCAGTACATCATTTCTCATAATTTTTTAGAGAAAAAATACACATTTAAAGGAATCGTAACAATTAGTATGTTAGACTAGCCAAATATATACAACTTTATATGCTATTTAGGTACATGTTAATTAGAAAGCAAGCTAGTCAAAGTGATCGTGGACTAGTTCAACCTTTATAAGCATCGCCTTTTTTTTGAGAGTATGTCCCATATTTAATATGTAAACTTAATATTGATTTTATTGGCGCATCTTATATATTGAATTTGTGCAATATTTTTCCTAAAGAGATACTTGTGTGCATTGCTATGGTTCGATTTATCCTTAACTAAAGTAAAAGAGGTTTCTATTAAATCATGAAAATATGAAGTAAGGCATACAACACGTTATTATGCAAAAATTAAATCTTTTTATAGAAAATAAGTTTAATAAATACTTATTCTTAAGTATTCAGTTAATTTGTTTTACATATACGAATCATGTTTTCTTTTCTAAAATTTGACTATCCTACTTTATGAGTCAGATTACTCGGAGTAGGATGACAAAATACATATATTACTTAATTTGGATTGGTTAAGAATTTGTATCGTCATGACATGTGTTCTATGATGCATGAGATTCAAATTCTTGGTAGTTTCACGAGTGAATCTTGCTAAAATTCATAAAATAATCTGCTTGGTGATTAATTTCCTCAGTAAAATCATTTTGATCAGTTATGACATTTTCTTGTTGTTTCCTATACAATCTCTCAACTGGCTCGAGAGAATCATGTCCTCCCAACCAAAGCCAATACGAAGGTATGCGTCATTGGCGCGCAAAATATTAACTCTTCCATTAAGCAATAAGGCATGGCATATTAACTTTTCCAATAATCCATAAGAGTAATGTAAATTGAGTTATAGTGCATACTTATAACTTGTTGTGCATGAAATTAATGAGCATTGTTTGTTTTATTTAGAGAGTGTGTATCATGAATGCTTTTCTTTTTTTGGCTAAAACTTAAATAAGTTGATATGTTTTTTTCATTAAGAAATTTAAATCATGATTTTGTTATATAGCTTTAATCTATATATTAAGAATTTATTTTTTATCACCTTTGAAATAGGCTCAGAAAGATAATTGCACGCAATGTTTATTATTTAATCGTAATATATATGTATAGCTAAAAAAATAATTTAAACACCAACAAAAAAAGAAAATATACTTGAAACAATTGAATAATTGAAATAACTAAGATTTCTAGTCCAAATTGTAAATTACTGTGAAACTCATGAAGCGAATGAAATAGTAGATGTGCTGTTTTCTCTTATCAAGACCAGCGTACATTATGGTTAATGTCCCCAAAAGGCAAAATCATATCCTCCCAGCCAAAGCCAATATGTGGGTTCATTAAGTCCATGTCCCATTGTTGATTTTGATCTGCATGCACACTATGTTCTTCACTATTTAGCACCGGTGTTGCTGCTTCACCTACTGTTGTTGGTGGTGGTGGTGGTGGTGTTGCTGCTATTGGTGGTGGTGGTGGTGGTGTTGCTGTTACTGGTGGTGGTGGTGGTGGTGTTGCTACTGGTTGTGTTGGTGTTGGCGCAACCACATCTTTCTTCAGCAGTTCCCTCCTCATTTGAATCTCCATCAAGTGTTGCCCGGTCAACCAACCGAGATCATTCAACTCTATCACGTTCAGGTGTTCAAAGCTTTTCCCAGTAAGGCTTTGGAACATGACTTGTTTCATCTCTTTCTCGTGGTTGTCGTTGGATTGTTTCCTGAGTTTATCGATGGATTTGGTGATCCTTTGCTTAAGAAAACTTTCTTGGTCCATGATATTCTTGCTTTGATTTATCTTACGCATTTGCCCAAAGTCAGCTAGCACACGTTGGACTCCAGAAGGAGAAGGCCAAACATCGGGTTGAGAGTTATATGGACTATAAATGATGGCACATACATTAATGCCACAAAGAGTGGATATTTCATTGACCTTCTTCAACAGACCCTTCTTTCTTTTCTGGAAGGTAACCTTTCTTGCGGAACGATTTGTGATGTAAGCGAGCTCTACCTTCTTTCTACCCATGGCAAAGCAAATGATAAAAAAAAAAAAAAAATATGAATTGGAAGATTTGTGTGTATCTTTTCCCTGAAGAGCCTTTGCTTTATATATAGTTTGAAAGATATGTACCAAAACCATGGACAACTTTATAAAGACGAAATCCTCAAATCAATGCCAATTATAGCAATGTTTTTAATACAAAATCTGGTAGTGGGTGCATAAGATTGCAATATCTTTGAGACAGATTAATTTGGTTATTGCTGAAGTTTTTATATGGTTTCTTGCATATTTAACAGATTATATTCACATCATTATATGAATGATAGAATCTCAAATTCAATCTTAAACTTTGGTTTACAAGATTACTTGCCATTATAGTTTCAATCTAAAGGTATCCTATTTATTGAGATAGAAAAGTCTGAAATGTCAACCCATGGTATATTATCCAATTCCAATGTGCTATCTGATTGATTTTGTATAGCCATGAATTTACATGCCATATTAATTAAAACTCCTGCTTGCAATGATAATACCAGCAGAGTTGGAGATTAAGACAATCATATATGCAGTACATCATTTGTCATATTTATTTATAATAATTTTTTAGAGAAAAAATACACATTTAAAGGAACCGTAACAATTAGTATGTTAGACTAGCCTAATATATACAACTTTATATGCAATTTAGGTACACATTAACTAGAAAGCAAGCTAGTTAAAGTGATCGTGGACTTAGTTAAACCTTTATAAGCACCGCCTTCTTTTAGGGTATGTCCCATATTTAATATGTAAATTTAATATTGATTTTATTGGCGTATCTTACATATTGAATTTGTGCAATATTTTTCCTAAAGAGATACTTATGTGCATTGATATGGTTCGATTTATACTTAAAGTGAAAGAGGTTTATATCAAATCATGAAAATATGACGTAAGGCATACAACACGTCATCATGCAAAAACTAAATCTTTTTAAAGTAAGTATTCAGTTAATTTGTTTTAAATTTACGAATCACGTTTTTTTTCTTCTAAAATTTGACTATCCCTCTCTATGAATCAGATTATTCGGAGTAGGATGACAAAATACATCTATTACTTAATTTGGATTGGTTAAGAATTTGTATCGTTTGATATGTGTTTTATGATGCATGATATTTAAATTCTTAGTAGTTTCACGAATGAATCTTGCTAAAATTCATAAATTAATCTGTTTGATAATTAATTTCCTCAATAAAATCATTTTGATAAGTTATGACACATTTTCTTGTTGAGTAGGCCTTTTCAATCTCTCAATTGGTTGGGAGATAGTTAAAGTAACTTAAAACATCCATAAAAAAATGCAATTCTAGGATTGGCTGTATATTGCAAAAACATCTACATATGCATCTCCTACAAAATGGAATAAAAATAGGTTGTATTAAAAAAATAATGTTCTTCTAATATTTTATTTCAAATCAATATAACTTAAAAGAAAAAGTTTTACCCTGAACAAGAGCCACTAACTCTCCAACAAAAAAAATGACACAAAAAAAGATTAAATCAAAACCTTGCCTGTTTTGTAGAACAAATCCTAAAGGGGTCCTTAACTCCATTGAACTCAAAACTTCTTATTCAAAATTCTCTGTTTTCACAGACTCCAAATACAAGAAATTAGTCCTAGAAGAACTGCCTTTTGGATTGCTAAAACAACTGACTTGCCCCTTAAATAACCAGCAAACAATCACTTCTTTTTTTCTATATTATAAGTAATATTCACATCTTTGTAAATGATGTACCCACTAAAGTCTTCAAATAAATTCACAAAACATTAAGTGTTGACCCAAAAAAATCTGGACATCAATTTTACAAATTCAAGCACACAAGCTTTGGCAGGAGGAACTTTGTAAGTACATTAAGTTTTTATATATACTGAGAATATTGTATGACTAATGCTTTCTGTTTTTTGGTGAAACTTAAATATGTTGATATGCAAGTAATTTATCACTTTTAAAGGCAACGAAGTATGAATGATAGCCCACTCGCAATGATTAGTCGTAGCACATTTATAGATAAGAAAATATTTAGGTGACAATGGAAAAATTCATTTTAAAAAATATATATATACTTGAAACGTTGAAGAATTGAAATAACTTGAATTTCTCCAAGTAAATTACAGTGAAACACATGCATTGGGAAAAAGGATATTAGACCGCGTGCATCTTGGTTATTGTCCCCAAAGGAGAGGACCATGTCCTCCCAACCAAAGCCAATATGAAGGTATGCGTCATTGGCGCGCAAAATATTAACTCTTCCATTAAGCAATAAGGCACGGAATATTAACTTTTCCAATAATCCATAAGAGTAATGTAAATTGAGTTATAGTGCACACTTATCACTTGTTGTGCATGAAATTAATGAGCTTTGGTTGTTTTATTTAGACTGCGTGTATCATGAATACTTTTCTGTTTTTGGCTAAAACTTAAATAAGTTGATAAGTTTTTTCATTAAGAAATTTAAATCATGATTTCATTGTATGTCTTTAATCTATATATAAAGTATTTCTTTTTTATCACCTTTGAAATAGGCTAAGAACGATGACTGCACGCAATGTTTATTATTCAGTTGTAACGTATATGTATAACTAAGAAAATAATTTAAACACCAACAAAAAATACATTATAAAAAGAAAATATACTTGAAACGTTTGAATAATTGAAATAACTAAGATTTCTAGCCCAAATAGTAAATTACTGTGAAACTCATGAAGCAAATAAAATAGAGATGTGCTAATTTCCCTTATCAAGAACAGCGTGCATTATGGTTAATGTCCCCAAAAGGCAGAATCATATCCTCCCAGCCAAAGCCAATATGTGGGTTCATTAAGTCCATGTCCCATTGTTGATTTTGACCAGCATGCACACTATGTTCTTCACTATTTAGCACCGGTGTTTCTGCTTCACCTACTGTTGTTGTTGTTGTTGGTGGTGGTGATGGTGGTTCTACTGGTTGTGTTGGTATTGGCGCAACCAAATCTTTCTTCAGCAGTTCCCTCCTCATTTGAACCTCCATCATGTGTTGCTCGGTCAACCAACCGAGATCAGTCAACTCCATCATGTTTAGGTGTTCAAAGTTTTCCCCAGTAAGGCTTTGGAACATGACTTGTTTCATCTCCTTCTCGTGGTTGTCTTTGGAATGTTTCCTGATTTTATCAATGGATTTGGTGATCCTTTGCTTAAGAAAACTTTCTTGGTCCATGATCTTCATGCTTTGATACATCTCAGGCACTTGCTTAAAATCAGTGAGCACACGATGGACTCCAGAAGGAGAAGGCCAAACATTGGGCTGAGAGTCATATGGACTATAAATAATGGCACATGCATCAATGCCACAAAGAGTGGATATTTCATTGACCTTCTTCAGGAGGCCCTTCCTTCTTTTCTGGAAGGTAACCTTTCTAGCAGAAGGATTTGTGACGTAAGCGAGCTCCACCTTCTTTCTACCCATAGCTAAGCAAATGATAAAAAAAAAAAAAAAGAAAGGAATTGAAAGATTTGTGTGTATTTTTGCAGAAAGCCTTTGCTTTATATATAGTTTGAAAGATATATACCAAAATCATTGACAACTTTGATATAAAGATGAAATCCTTAAATCAATGCCAATTGTAGTAATGTTTTTAATACAAAATCTGGTATTGGGTACATAAGATTGCAATGTCTTTGAGACAGATTAATTTGGGAAAAGTTTTTATATGGTTTCTTGCATATTAGACAGATTATGTTCACATCATTATATGAATGATAGAATCTCATATTCAATCTTAAACTTTGGTTTACAGGATTACTTGCCATTATAGTTTCAATCTAAAGGCATCCTATTTATTGAGATAGAAAAGTCTGAAATGTCAACCCATTGTATTATCCAATTCCAATGTGCTATCTGATTCATTTTGTACAGCCATGAATTTACATGCCATATTAATTAAAACTCCTGCTTGCAATGATAATACCAACAGAGTTGGAGATTAAGACAATCATATATGCAGTACATCATTTGTCATTTTATTTATAATAATTTTTAGAGAAAAAATACACATTTAAAGGAACCGTAACAATTAATATGTTAGACTAGCCTAATATATACAACTTTGTATGCAATTTAGGTACACTTTAACTAGAAAGTAAGCTAGTCAAAGTGATCGTGGACTTAGTTAAACCTTTATAAGCACTGCCTTCGTTTAGGGTATGTCCCATATTTAATATGTAAATTTAATATTGATTTTATTGGCGTATCTTATATATTGAAATTGTGCAATATTTTTCCTAAAGAGATACTTATGTGCATTGATATGGTTCGATTTATACTTAACTAAAGTGAAAGAGGTTTATATCAAATCATGAAAATATGAAGTAAGGCATATAACACATCATCATGCAAAAACTAAATCTTTTTAAAGTAAGTATTCAGTTAATTTGTTATACATATACGAATCACGTTTTCTTTTCTAAAATTTGACTATCTTACTCAATGAGTCAAATTACTCGGAATAGGATGACAAAATACATCTATTACTTAATTTGGATTGGTTAAGAATTTGTATCATCATGATATGTGTTTTATGATGCATGATATTCAAATTCATGATAGTTTCACGAATGAATCTTACTAAAATTCATATAATAATCTACTTGATGATTAATTTCCTCAATAAAATCATTTTGATAAGTTATGACACATTTTCTTGTTGTTGCCTTTTCAATCTCTCAACTAGCTGGGAGATAGTTAAAGGTAACTCAAAACATCTATAAAAAATGCAATTCTAGGCTTGGCTTTATTTTGCAAAAACATCTAGATATGCATTTCCTACAAAATGGAATAAAAATAGGTTGTATTTAAAAAATCAAAATTTTCTAATATTTTATTTCAAATCAATATGATTTAAAAGAATAAGTTATACCCTGAACAAGAGCCACTAACTCTCCAACAAAAAAAAATATGGCACAAAAAAAAAGATTAAATCAAAACCTTACCTGTTTGGTAGAACAAATCCTAAAAGGGTCCTTAACTCCATTGAACTCAAAACTTCTTATTCAAAATTCTGTGGTTTCACAGACTTCAAATACAATAAATCAATCCTAGAAGAACTGCCTTTTGGAATGCTAAAACAACTGACTTGCCCGTTAAATAATCAGCAGGCAATCACTTCTTTTTTCTCTGTTATAAGTAATATTCACATCTTTGCAAATGATATACCCACTAAAGTCTTCAAATAAATTCACAAAACATAAAGTGTTGATCCAAAAAAAAATTGGACATCAATTTTACAAATTCAAGCACCCAAGCTTTGGCAGGAGGAACTTTGTAAGTACATTAAGTTTCATTATATACTGAGAATATTGTATGTTAAATGCTTTTCTGTTTTTGGTGAAACTTAAATATGTTGATATGCAAGTATTTCTTTGTTATCACCTTTAAAGGCAACGAAGTATGAATGAGAACCCACTCGCAATGATTAGTCGTAGCATATATATAGATAAGAAAATAATTTTGGTGACAATGGAAAAATTCATTTTAGAAAAAAAAAAATATATATATATATATATATATATATACACTTGAAATGTTTTAAATAACTTGAATTTCTCCAAGTAAATTACAGTGAAACACATGCATTGGGAAAAAAAGATATTAGACCGGCGTGCATCTTGGTTATTGTCCACAAACGAAGAATCATGTCCTCCCAACCAAAGCCAATATAAAGGTATGTGTCATTGGCGCGCAAAATATTAACTCTTCCATTAAGCAATAAGACATGAAATATTAACTTTTCCAATAATCCATAAGAGTAACGTAAATTGAGTTATAGTACACACTTATTACTTGTTGTGCATGAAATTAATGAGCATTGGTTGTTTTATTTAGAGAGATATCATGTATGCTTTTCTGTTTTTGGCTAAAACTGTTGACCAGTATTTGATTTTAATAATAATAAAACACCACTTTAATTGCACTAACAGTTTTATCTAAATGTTTAAGGCATAAAAGCATTCAGTTCAGAAATAAGATGCAAGAAATCAACACGTTCAGACACCAAAAGAAGATAAAAGATCTAGAATATGCACTAAGGTAATTGAATCAGTCTATAAATCTCTAAATTCAATTGTTTAGCTTGATCTATCGCTCAATTTACAAAAGATGTTGACAAAACTATAATACAAAAAGTTTCTGAGTCAAAAAATGTCTTAAAAACATGAAAATTAGATTGAAGAACAACTTAGTCGACTGGATCTACATACTAGTCAACTGGGATATGGGATAGTAAGTTCTCACTCAACTGGTGCTGAGGACCCAGTCGACTAGTACTCTCCTTAAGCTTAAAAGTGAAGATTTTTCACTTGGCCCAGTCAACTTGTACAAGGACCCAGTTGACTGGTAATTCGAAAATATGACCATTTGAGACGCGGAACTTGAGTATTTAATGCCTCAAACCTACCCAGTTAGTGTCAAACGACCATATTGATTCAAGACTATATAAATCCACTTCAAAGAGCATTTAAACAAGAAAAGATAGTACATTCAATTCATCTTATAGCTCATTAATTCTCAAAAGTTTTGAAAATTTTATTGTAAGTCATTCTTCAAGCTTGTTTTTGAAAGAGAGATATTATTCAGTTGTAAAAAGCATTTATTGCTATCTCTCTACCATAGCTTTAATCTATATATTAAGTATTTCTTTTTTATCACCTTTGAAATAGGCTAAGAATGATAATTATCAAAAGCTTTAAACAATGAGCATTTAAACAAGAAAAAATAGCACATTCAATTCATCTTATAGCCCATTAATTCTCAAAAGCTTAGAAAATTTTATTGTGAACCATTCTTCAAGGTTGTTCTTGAAAGAGAGATATTATTCAGTTGTAAAAAGTATTTGTTGCTATCTCTCTACCATGGCTTTAATCCATAAATTAAGTATTTCTTTTTTATCACCTTTGAAATAGGCTAAGAACGATAATTGCACGCAATGTTTATTAATCAATCGTAATATATATGTATAGCTAAGAAATAATTTAAACACCAACAAAAAATACATTGTAGAAAGAAAATATACTTGAAACATTTGAATAATTGAAATAACTAAGATTTCTAGTCCCAATAGTAAATTATTGTGAAACTCATGAAGCTAATAAAATAGTGATGTGCTAATTTCCATTATCGAGACCAACGTGCATTATTGTTAATGTCCCCAAAAGGCAGAATCATATCCTCCTGGCCAAAGCCAATATGTGGGTTCATTAAGCCAATATCCCATTGTTGATTTTGATCCGCATGCACACTATGTTCTTCACTATTTAGCACCGATGTTGTTGCTTCACCTAATGTTGTTGTTGGTTAATTCCTTACTGTTGAATTTAAGAGAAGAAGTGAGACAATACAAAAAGAAGAATTGTATTGAATGGTGTGTTTTGCTTACAAAGGGAGCTATCCTATTTATATAAGCTAATAGGAGAAGTAAAGCTATACACAACCAATGTGGGACTAAGCCCATATAATACATTAACATCCCCCCTCAAACTCAAGGCGGTAAGTGGGAGGTGAACTTGAGTTTGGAAACCAGAGAGTGAAAGCGTCCGGGTGGATGAGCCTTAGTGAAAATGTCAGCTGTCTGATCGGCTGAACTGACGGATTGTAGACGAACCGTATTCTGGAGAATGTGATCACGGATGAAGGGGATATCATTCTCGATGTGTTTTGTACGCTCGTGGAATATATCATTGTGAGCGATCTGAATAGCACTCATGTTGTCATAGTGTAGGATAATGGCAGTAGGAGAAGAGATACCTATGTCAGCGAGTAGCCATCGAAGCCAGAGAAGTTCTTGAGTTGCATCAGCCATGGCACGATATTCAGCATCAGTACTGGAGCGAGCAACCACAGTTTGTTTCTTACTACGCCAGGAAATGAGAGAATTGCCAAAAAAAAAACAGTAACCAGTGGTTGAACGTCTGTCGGTGGGGTCTCCGGCCCAATCGGCATCAGAATAGGCTTGTAAAACGGGGGCAGACTGTGCTGAGAAATGAAGCCCATGAAATAAAGTACTCTTGATGTACCTAAAAATGCGAAGAACAGCCGAGTAATGGGTGGTCCAAGGAGCGGACAAGAACCGACTGACTTGATGAACAGCATAGGCAATGTCAGGGCAAGTGACAGTAAGATATACAAGACTTACAACCAATTGACGATATAGAGTGGCATCCTGAAGAGGTGAACCATCGAGTGGGGTAAGTCTGACATTCGGCTCAAGAGGAGTAGTGGCAGTGGTTGAGTCAGTGATCCCAGCCTTGGAAAGGAGGTCCGAGGCATATTTGGCCTGAAAGAGAAAAAATCCATCAGAATTAGATGAGACTTCGAGGCCAAGAAAATAGGTGAGCACGCCAAGATCTTTCATCTCGAATTGGCCACTGAGAAACTTTTTGAGTTCAGAAATACCATGTAGATCATCTCCAGTAATAACCATATCATCCACGTATAGTAAAAGAATGATAATACCATTGGTAGTATGGCGGATAAACAGAGCTGAATCATGAGCACTCGGTGTGAATCCAAACTGATGAATGATAGTGCTGAATTTGGCAAACCAGGCACATGGAGCTTGTTTCAAACCATATAGGGCATGACGAAGGCGACAAACTTTGTTTCGAGGGGCATCCAAGCCGAGAGATGTATGTATATAGACTTCCTCAAGAAGATCCCCATTGAGAAATGCATTTTTGACATCCATTTGAAATAGAGTCCATCTTCGAATGGCGGCGACAGCAAGGAGTGTACGGACAGATGTGAGCCTCGCCACTGGAGCAAATGTCTCTTCATAGTCAATGCCATATTCCTGAGTAAATCCCTTGGCAACAAGTCGGGCTTTGTATCTTTCAATAGAGCCATCAGAAAGTGTCTTGATCTTAAACACCCATTTGCACCCAATAGGAGTTTTTCCAGGGGGCAGATCAACAATATCCCAAGTATGAGTTTTAGCTAGGGCCTGAAGTTCGTCATCCATTGCTTTCTGCCAAAGTGGATTAGTACTAGCCTCCTTATAGGATTGAGGCTCATGCAGATGAAGTATAGTGGAAAACAATGATAATCACAATGGTAATTAGCAAGATGAGAAGGGGGATGAGTTACCCTGGTAGATCTGTGGGGGTGATCTAGAGGATGGCTCTCAGAGGGAGTTGGTGCAGACTCATCAGACATAGGAATATCCTCGGGCACAACCGATTGAGTCGGAGAGGTGAGGTCAGTTGAGGGTTCTGGAGCTGGAGCTGGGTCCGGAACGGAAGGGGTGATATTGGCTGGTGATTCGGAGGTGGACTCAACAGTACCTGAAACTGGATTCTCAGGAAATAACTCAATAGATGGATCAGTAAAGAATCTGGAGTTAGTAATGGTTGACATGTCAAATGACCGTAAAGAATAGAACATTTGATGTTCCCAAAAAATGACATGACGAGAGATATGAAGAGTTTTAGAAATAGGATCCCAGCACCGATACCCCTTATGTTCAATACCATATCCAATGAAACAACACAGATGAGCCCTTGGTTGTAATTTATTATGTTCATATGGTTTAAGAAGAATAAAACAAGCACAACCAAAGACTCTGAGGTTAGAGTAATCAGGAGGTTTACAGAAAAGGTGCTCGAATGGAGACTGATTTTGGATTGTAGTGGAAGGGACACGATTGATTGTGTACACTGTAGTTAAGGCAGCATCACCCCAGAAACGTTTAGGACATGATGACGAAATGAGTAGAGCACGAATAGTGTCAAGAATATGTCTATGTTTACGTTCGGCTCGTCCATTTTGTTGGGAGGTTCCAGGGCACGAGCGGTGGGGAAGCGTGCCATTTTTGTGAAGTAGGTTTAGAAAAACACGGTCTTTATATTCCATTGCATTATCTGAACGAAAAATTTTGATATTCCGAGATAATTGAGTTTGAACCATAAAAGAAAAATCAGAATATATTTGAAAGAGTTCAGATCTGCTTTTCATAAGAAACAACCAAGTATAATGAGAATAGTCGTCCACAAATATAACAAAATAACGAGCACCACCCATTGATGTATGAGGAGAAGGCCCCCAAACATCAGAATGTACTAAATCAAAAGGTGCAAGGGAAACCGACTGACTCTCATTAAAAGGTAAAGCTGATTATTTTGCAAGTTGACAATGAATACAATTAAAAGACTCATGCTGACGTGATCCTAACTGACCACTAAAAATAAGAGAACGTATGAAGTGTGACCTAACCGAGAGTGCCACAATTCCACATGAGAGAGTACTAGGATGGATGCGGCTGATTGGTTTGGTGATGGTAAGGATGGGACTTGAAGGTGAGTAAGCTCAAAGAGGCATCCAACATTACGGTCGGTTCTAAGGAGTTTTCCTGTCTGAGGGTCCTGCACACGACAACCAGTAGAAGAAAAATACAAATCAAATCCAAGATCACATAATTGTCCAACAGATATAAGGTTAAGCGTAAGATTAGAAACCAAATATGTGTCAGGGTGAGACAAATGAGAACTGTCAACATGTCCAGTGTGGCTGACCAACATATTTGATCCATTGGCAGTGTGAATAGTAAGTGCATGCTCATCACGGGTTTTCAAGGAAAATATGGAGGCATCAGAAGTTATATGATTGCAACAAGCAGAATCAAAATACCATTGGGATGTACCTGGTGTAGTTGACATGGCTATATTGTTACCAGTTTTAGTTAGAGCCTCGGTAAGAATGGTGCATAAACCACTCCAATCAGGTGAAGAGCTGGATGAAGTTGGTGTAGCATCCGTGGCTACAGCAGCAGTATTCTTTGGCTTGGAATAGAACCGATTGTATGAGCCTCGTGAGCGATATTGGTTCCCATTTGATTGATTTCCAGAAGGAAGTTTAGGGCAGTCTGCAAGATAGTGACCCGGTTCTCTGTAGACTTTACATAGACGAGAAGGACATTTGAGCAATTCATGCCTTTTTTAATGACAATACTTGCAATATAAGGGCTTCTGGTATGGGTTTGTCTTGGCAATTGGTGTGGCAAGAGCAACGGGTGCTGCAAGGGCAACATCTGTATGAGATCCTTGTAATGTGGCGAGACGTGTTTCCTCACTGAGTAGATCAGAAAGGACATCGTTTAGGGGAGGTATCGCGCCTCGGTGTAGGATTGAAGCTCGTACAAGCTCAAATTCCTCTCTCAAGCCCATCAGGAATTGCATAATGCGTGTCTCAGTTCGGTACTTTCCATGAACATCGGCGTCTTTTGTGCATTCCCAAGTTGGCTCAGTGAGAGCTAACTGGTTCCACACGGCAGTCATCTGAGATAGAAAGTTGTTGATAGTTTGTCCAGGTTCTTGGCGCATGCTATGAAGGATGGAAGAAGACGATACCGATTTGAGATGTCTGCCCTGGTGTAGCGGTCTTGGAGAAGATCCCAAGCTTCTTTAGCTGTATGGAGTGTACCAAATTGAAGTTTGATTTCTACGATAATAGTGGCATGAAACCATGTGAGAATCTGGTGATTTTTACTATCCCAGTCCTCTAGACGGTCAACATATTTGTCAGCATCTTCGTCGTCCTTCTTCTTGGGTTCAGTGACATCTCCAGTCACGTAACGCCACAATTTATGTCCACAGAGGAAACCAGACATTTCTTGAGCCCACACAACATAATTAGATTCATCCAGAACGGTAGTAATAACCCGGGGTAAGTACGATTCAGCCATAGGCAAAAAGAGGAAGGTGAACCTCCAAGAAACCGGCGACGTGGCGGTCAACTGATGATGTGGTGGTCAATGGGTGATGTGGCACTGACATGTCAATGAGGTGGCGTTGATGTGGCTTTTAGGGCTGACGTGGCAGCAGTGTTTCTGAAATAAGAGCGGCAGCGGAGATGATGTCGATGAGACTCCGACTATAGTGATGACCCGACAGGTATGAAAAGGATATACTAGAAGTTTTTCTGATGTGAAGGATCCACTAATAGTGGCAATCACAGAGCATACTCAACTCTTAAAATACCGAGAACCATTATGGCTCTGATACCATGTTGAATTTAAGAGAAGAAGTGAGACAATACAAAAAGAAGAATTGTATTGAATGGTGTGTTTTGCTTACAAAGGGAGCTATTCTATTTATATAAGCTAATAGGAGAAGTAAAGTTATACACAACCAATGTGGGACTAAGCCCATATAATACATTAACACTCACATTTATTCATGATTTTTTAATAGCTCTTATTTAGTCATTTTAATATAATAATCAAATTGAGAGTGACACATTTTGTAACTATCAAATTACTTTTTAATAATCATTTTTTGACTATTTTAATATAATTAATAAATTGAAAGTTACAAATTTGTAATTAATCTCAATAAATTGAAAGTTACAAAATTTTAATTATTTCTATTTTAAATTTTGAATTAAATTCTTAGGCTCATTTGTGCCTAAATACCAGGATTTTCAAGAGCTTAAGACACACAATTTTTCAGATTCTTTTTCTTGTTTTATACTTATATTATATACTTGTGTTTGGGCAACCTTGATCGGGTCGGTTCACCCCCGCTTCCAAGTAGATGTGCACATTGTAGGAGGTAAAGCTGCGAGCACATGAGTTTTATCTTGGAACCGATCTTAGCCATTTGTACTTGCATGTAGGGAGGCTATAACGGTTTTAGGACAGTAGCTTTCCGCGACTCACAAGCCAACTCCTTCTGTTTTCTCTATTTTAATATTTATTTTGTTTTTATTATACAACATTATTTAATATCATACATTTATATTGTGTTAAAATTATTTTTATTTCTACAAGCATATATTTTGAAATTATCTGTTTAGTTTTTATCACCAATTATATAAAAAAAAAATCCAAAAGCTCAAGCCTTTATAATATTATTAACATGTGGTATTATAGCTAAGCTTTACATGTGTTAAATTCCTAGTTTTATATACTATGTTTTTTATTTATAATTTTTATTTTTCATGATATGTATAATATGTTAATATATAGGAATTTTGAATGTGTTACATATATTTATCTATATATGAATGAGAATTTTGTTTGTTTTATATATCAATTTTTTTAATGAATCATTGATTCAAATATATATGTTTTTGTGTGAATTGTTGTTGTTAAAAGAATGATTATAGGGATAGCTAGATTGAATTTTTCAGTTTAGAAAGAACAAAAGAAATTTAAGTACAAAACATATATATTCATTATATGTAAGAGATTTACGTTAAATACAACTTTGAAATGAAAAAGAAAATCAATTACAAATTTGCAGTACCAAATATATACATTATTACAATAAAATGACAAGAAAAAATTGTCTTTATTCACTTGGGAATGTTGTAAAACCGTATGTTTACTTAGTGATTTTGATCTACTTGTCATTGAATTATTTCTATAATTATTATAGTAGCATATATACGTATTAAGTATGACTTTAAGTATCATTCCGTTAATGATGTAAATGTTTTATATAAAAAAAAAAATCAAACCAAACCATTATTACGTTATAAATGTAAACGTTATATAATTAAGTCAATAAACGTTACATATATAAAGACCATGATTATATTAATATAATAATCACTATAATGAATTGTTGTAAACGGTATAAATGTTTAATAAATATAAAAAAAATGTTAGTTAATTTAATAGAAAGTTAAGGCATAGAGATTGGATGTTTTTTTTTTATTTCTTTATATTTTCATTGAATATAAGTTAATTATTCATCATAGAGTGTCATGATAATGTGATATCAATGAAAACAAAATAATCACCTGATTTTTTTTATTGCTTAAAAAAAGAGATGAAAATTAAAATAACAAAAAAATATTATATAATAAATTAAAAAAATCAAATTGAGGAATTATAAATTATTATAAGACCTAGTGCTTTTGATCAGTGGCCAAGTGTTCGATATATGTGCTTTATATATATTCTAGTATTTTATATATTTCGAAATATTTACATGTTTCATATATGCATGTGGTATCAAAGTCTTTTTCTTTGGGATAACTTATTCTAGAATTTGCTTGAAATTTTTGCATTACAAATACGAGATATCTGTTAATGTAAAAAAAAATAGTTTGTTAATAGTTATTATTAATTATTAAGAAACGTATATATATAAAGAATATTCTATATAGTACTTAGAATATATTCAGTGACTTTGATCTATTTGTTTCATATATTAGTCTATGACCATTTAAAATATATTGTGTGAATGGTAGCACCAAATTCGTTAAATAGAGTTCATTGATCCAAAAACCTAAGTTAGAAGCTAATTTGGAGCAAAACTTATATAAATTAAAAGCAAGAGAGATTTTACGTCTGAATCTTTTAGTCAAAGTTTGATTGGTGACTGATATAAAATATTTGTAGAAATATATATATATATACACACACACACAGCAATCTTTCCCTGTTCTGTAGAACACAACCTGAAAGTCTACAAGACAAGGTTACTAAGCAGAGCAACTAGTTCAGGAATTAGGAATGTTTTCGCACTATAATTAGTTTAATTTTAATGTTATCTTCAATAGTTTGAAGAGAAAACAATTCCTCCATGTTCATCACATAAAGCTTCTTGAAATATCAAATTAATTTCTTCTTTCTTTGCATGAATTAGTATTTCATTTTTATATTCTGTATTTTAATTACACAGCATCAAATTTAACATTTACCACCAGAAATAATTGCCTTCCATTTATATTTGCTCACACCAGTTTACATCACTTCCACAAATAGATGTCCTTGATCATTTAAATAATATACTATTGTTTATCCTGAATGGAAAAAGAAATCATGTTTATAAATTTCTTTCTTAATTTTGAGACTGAAGATTGCCATTAATGCATTAATGGTATTAGTATAGCTTAAATCTTGATTTATTAGTATTGAATATGAATATTACATGGGAAAGTGCCTAGAATTCATAATAATCAGAGTCTCTAAGCCCAAGAAACCAGACTCTTAGATTCCTGCATTTACAAGGTACATTGCACTCATTTGAATGGATCAAGGTTCATGAAAGATATATACTCGAGAAGATTAAAGATTTTGTACAATCAAAAATGAGGAATGCCACCAGTCTCATATGCTACTATAAAAAGAGATTCCTGTATCTATTTTCTCTAATCAGCTCATGCACAACATTCTCTTCTGACTTAATTTACATTTCTCAAGCAAATTATCATAAAAGAGAAGAAGAATAAGAAGGAAGGAGAAGATGGAAAGGAAGAGTTATTGCTGCAGTGGAAGGAGCTATTCTTGTGCTTCAATGCCGAAGAAGGAAGAAGAAGTGAAACCACAAGTGATCAAGAATGAAACTGTTAATAAGGCTGCTGTTTCTGAGATTAATGTGGTGAAAACTCTCAAGGCTGAGGAGAATGCGAGTGTTAAGAAAGAAGAACCTGTCAAGGTTAATGTTAGGTTTGGTGGTTCTGCTTCTTTCAAGTAAAGATAAGTAATTTACTCTGAGGGGGGTTTAGATGTTTCATTTTGGCTACTGTTGTTGGTTTTATTTGTCTGGTCTTTCGAGTGTTTTTTAGTTCTCTACAGCTTAAATATCTGCTTGTGGCTAAGGTTTGGTTTGTTGGAAATTAAATAATTATTCCCCTTTTTATCAATATATATTTCCTCTCTCTCTCTCTCTCTCTATATATACCTTTTGTCGGCTCTTCCCAACTGTTAATTAATATAACTGATAAAAAAGAGGAGTTGAAGTTAGTCTGTAGCCCACCAACTTGTACATGATTAGAGAAGAAACAAAAGCTTTAAGCTGAAAATTGGAGATGCGGGGCATCGATCCCCGTACCTCTCGCATGCTAAGCGAGCGCTCTACCATCTGAGCTACATCCCCATGTGTTATTACCTGTCAATATTACTAATATAACTTGTTAACTCTGCGTAACACTGAAAGGCTCCGATTCCTCCAAAAGAATCTCATGGATAATTGTTTAGCTCCCATACGTTATGTAGATCTCAACGGGTGGTTGGTTTCTACTTTCTTGGCATTGACTAGTTGCTTTTTAAGAAATAATATATCAATCTGTTGTGATACTCTTCTACTTAACTCGACCAGTTTAATGGTTGAAATTCTAGTTGTTTTAAAAGAAAAAATAAATTTTCATAGATTGTTCGATTTTTTTTTAACATCTCAATCTTCATACAAATTACAAGATTCATCAACGTAGGATTATGGTATCACATAAAATCTTCAACTCCAGATCTCAACTTCATCTTCAAGTTTGTATGATGCAAGTTACACTGAGAATTTTCTTAGATTCAACGAACCAATTTATAAAAAATCAAAGATTTTTCGACGAATAGATTTACTGACTGTAAGCGACATCTCCAAAAAAACCTATAGTATCCACTATACCAATAGTTCACTCTCCAAAGAGTTTTCTTCCCTGAAACATGTTGAAGAGGTTGCTTCTAAAAAAGAGAAACAGTGACCATTGGATATTTTCATTAACACACAATACCTATTTTACATTTAACATCAATGGAATTTATAGTCATAATTTTGAGAGTCGTTGGCTACAATTGAAGTGTCTAATTTTGAAATGACTCAGAAGATTACAACTATACGTGTTTTTTAGTAATCATCCAGCAAAATACTATTACTGCATATAACTCTGAAATTGTTATGATTAGACGATCTGATCTGGCAATGGCTTCAGGGTTAGAGATCACAAAACACGTTATATGCATCTTTTTACATCAAAACAGGTTTCCAAACAAAGGCCAGCGCGTTCTGTTGTAGAATAGTATTCCGTTTTCCAAAATTGCCTTCGAAATGCAAAATTCTTGAAAATATAACTGACGCACACTAGTTTGACAATTATACAGCTTGAACATGCTTCGACTCATAGGAGAATTGGGTGCTATTCAGAATTCAACAGGTAAATCTTGATCGAAAGGAGCATGAGTTGTGCGGACGTCATATTTGAAGTGAAGGGAGGGGAAACATAAGCGAGTTTTGATCACAATGAACTCTACAGAGACAGGAACAACAGCAATTCACAAGTCAAACAAAACTGAAAACATTACTGGTCTTTTCAAAGTTTAGCCTATCAAATTTTCAACAAATTGTGAACTGTTCCACTCATCATGAAACATTTCACTTTAACCAAGCAGCCTCATCCACATCGCCAGAATTAAAGAGAGATATCCAAGACACCTAAATTACGAGGAACATTAATTTGGTTGCTAACTCGAGCTTTATATTTATGTCAAACATATCACACTTTGATTGAACACTTGGCCTAAGAAGAAAGAATAAGTAAATAATAATGTCATACCAGCGCAGATGTATAATTTGTGTGCCAGTGATCAATTCGAGGGAAAGATATATCACAAGATTAGTTAAAAGATTGTGATAACCGCATATGAAAACAATGGGTTTGACCAAGTTTCAGTATCATCCCCACATATTAACACCAGAGCAAAAATCAGCAATTACCAGAAATCAATTCTTACCATCGCATGGAGGGTGTATGTATGGCCATTTCTAACAAAATAATAATAAAAGTGAAATACCAATGACAATGATTTCAAAAAGACAGTGTGTCCTCCTCAATTCAGTATAGAAGACTTAGAAAAACATAGTAAAACCTATTTTCTACTGCTCACTACTTAATGTACTGAGAGAGCCACTTGAAACCATCTCCATAACCCATCTTGCGGACAATGCTACACATGAATACCTCAAGGGGACGGACATTGGAGTTTCCCAGGTTGACCTTACCCTTGCCTGTAGTGAAGTTGGTCAGGCCCAGGTGATATCGCAACTCATCTTCCGAAGCAGCATATGGTATATCAATCTTGTTGCCTAAAACAAGGAATGGGACATCGGCTAAAGCCTCATCAGAGAGGAGAGCATCCAGCTCTTTTTTCGACTCAGCAAACCTCTCTTTGTCATAAGCATCCACCAGGTAAACAACTGCATCCACCTTCAACGTTAAAACAATTTTAAATTAGTTCAGTTGCATTAAGATGGAAGTGCCAGAGAAATTTTCTGGTAATAAAGATTAAAAGCCTAACACATTCATTTCATTATTTACTTAATTCATAAGAAGGTCTTGATATATGTATGGTGAGGTATCATTAAAACACTATTTTCAAAGCAAATGTGCGATCAGCCAACTCCCACTTCTTGTTCTCTGCCTCTCGTGAATCAGATAATCACAAGAAAACATTATCTTGGATCATGGAGGCACAAGTACAATGATGGAATTCATGGGGATATTTTAGAAAGTGGCCGCATAAAAACAACTAATCATTTAATTGTTAAATCATCCATACTCAAAACACGAGAGCCAGTAGACTACAATCGTCAGAAGTTACATAAAAATAATCTAATACCAGCTCATGCATTGCAAATTTGCAACCAAATTTCAATTTCTGGCCCCAAAATCAATTATCAACACGTAGAATCAACAAAAGGGAGACAAAGAGAAAGAGATCCACCTTGGCATAGTAATCTTTCCAAACCCTGCGAGCAATCTGATGGCCTCCCAAATCAAAAGCCTTGAACTTGATTTTCCCAATACTCAACTCCTCAGATGTGGGATGCTGTGTCGGCTGGTGTTGAACTAATCTCTGTCATAATTCATAGTACACATAATAAGATAATCATATTGATTTTTTCTTTTATTGAGTAAGATAAACATATTGATCAGTGATCACTATACAAGAAACCCCCTTCCATTTTAATATCCCGGTTCCAAAAGGCAAGCGTAAATATACTGAAAGTGGCATTAGGATCATAAAGTTTAACTCCATGTCTTGCACTGAGCATGAAGTTAGAACACCGAAATGTATCAGGCTCAATTTCCATTTAATTTTTATTCTTCTTACTGCTCTCAATAAAAATCCCAAATAATAAAGAGTTCCATTTCCTTTGCCTTTTCACAAACCAAACAAAACAGTTAACAGGAAAACAAAAAAAAAAACCAAGTTTAAAAATACCCCAAAAAAACGCTATCCTGAGTCCCAACCTTGGTTTTACTTCCAAAAAAAATTTCAGATAAAAATTCCTAACTCCAAAACAAGAATTTCTCTTCTTCTCCCTACATTTTTCTCAGCACCCAAACAAGTCCTTCAATAAAATAGAAAAAAAGAAACAAAAACCCGTATTCAAATCACACTCTCTTCTCTTCTCACAACCTTTCAAAACAACCACACAAACTATTTCATAAATCAATGGACAACAAAATTTTCAAAAAAACAAAATAAATAAGAAAAAAAAACAATTTTTCAAAATCAAATTATTAGGAAACTTGCCTCGTCTTTGAGCATATGAAGCAGCGTCGTTTTTCCGGAATTATCAAGCCCTAAAAACAAGATCTTTGCCTCTTTTTGCCACAACCCCAACGACGCAAGAACTCCATAGAACCAGTCAAACAAAAACATGGTTTTTTTTACCAAGATCGACCCTTAAATAAAACCCCAAAAAGAATCACGATCGCAATGCTAAGAATCAAGGCAGAGAGTGTAGAGAGAAACGATAATGGGTTAAAAACCTAGAGGGAGAAAGTATGTATACGTGGAAATGTTGAGGTGTAACGATGAGGTGGCAATCCGTTATTGGCTGACCAGGTTGGACCAAGGAGAGGAGGATGGGGATTGTGGTAGTTGGCGTCATTTGAAGAATCTATACCGTGGATCATGGGATCAACGGCTTGGATCCGTATTGTGGTTCTTTCTGTGGGTGTGATTTTTAAAGGGCCAGATAATTTATTGGCAGTTTTTGTTGTCCGATTAAACGTGGGACTATCTAATTGGCTTTTACAGCAAGAGACACGTGAGAACATGTCATTGGCCTCATGCGGCTGTCACTGTTTTATATGTATTGATTTCTCGTAACTCTTTGCTTGTCGCTTGCTTTGTGCAGGCAATGTTTGGAAACAGTTTACGCTATGTTTAGTCAGTTTTTCAAATCTCTTTTATATTTAAAAGTTAGATTTAAGATGAATTAAATTCAATCATTGATATTATTTATATATTATAGTAAAGTGTTTATAAAATTATAAATTATTTAATATTTAATAAAATATTAATAAAAATAAGATTTTTTACAAATAATTTTTTTAATTAAAAATATAAACCATAAATTGTTCTTTAAATGTATTTGTCCTAATTTTTGTTTAGAAAATAAAAATCATGTCATAAAATCTCTCAAACGGATTCAAAACTCAGTTTGTCTAGTTATACTTTTAGTTTTTTTTTTTTATAGTTAAAACGGTTTTTAGACATATTTTTATTAAACAATTGTAAAACTAAATACTGATTAGGGTCCGTTTAGATTAACTTTTGATTCTATTATAACGATTAAAAAGTGATTTAAAAAAAATATGTAAGTAGAAGTATTGTGAAGTTCAAACTTAATTGAATATTGATAAAATTTGTGTTAAATGTGTTATCAGACTAATTAGTGTGATTGGTTTATAAAACGTAAAAGTGTTTTCAGATTTTAAAATTACGAAATATGGTATATAAGAACTATTTGGATATCTTTATTTCATAAATTGATTTTAATATTTATAAATTTAAATTTTTTTAATTTTAATCCCAATAAAATATGAATAATATGTCATATATATACATAATACTAATTTTATGTTTATTATTATTATTATTATTATTATTAATGGAGTGGCCAAACATAATGATATTGACACTTATAATGTCACAAATATACCTTTGCCATTAAAGATAATTTTAATCAAATTTTTTTATTGGATAAAAATTATAATTTTTAAATTTAATTCATCTTATTAACAATAACTCAAGCTAAAAAGATAAATATGAAACTAGAAGTTTTTGTTTTTATTTTTATTTAATGATAAAATTGAGTTTTGTATTATGTATTATGTCAAGTGGAAGGTCAGATCGTTATAGTGACATCAGAATCGACTCTCAAAAGTTCGATTGAAAGGTTTATCCTGTAAGTTACTTGGTGTGAGATCACGCAGTGATGATGCTATGTCTTGAAAAAGAAAAATTGTAATGTTTTTATATACCATATAAGTTAAAAAGAATGTTGTTAAACTGTTTATAAATAATAGTTATCTCAATTTATATTATACGTTTTAAAACTGTAAAATATAAATTATTAAAATGAATAATATTATGTCAAATAAAAATTGAGTTGATATAGATAATCATGCTCTGAAAACAGAGTGAAAATTTTTTTTTTCAGCATCAACAATATCGAACAAGCTTTTGGCGTAAGCAGTTATTTCAAAATTGTCCTCTTCCTCTAGAAACTTTGTCACAAGGACTGCAACCATAGAACCAAGCCAAGTGCCCATTTCTTCAATGACGTTTCGGAGTCCTCTTCCATTCTTCATGGCTTTACTTTCAAATCTTAGTTTGATATTAGGGCCCACCACCATCCTTATCCATGCGATCATCAAGGACCTTACCTTACAGTATACAAACCCAACCCCCACCCGCAACCAAATGTTCTTTATCCATATGTTTTATATTCCAATAAAAAAATAAATAAAAAAAAACCCACTGTCTTAAAAACCACGACCCATAAAACCCAAAACCACAAAACCGCCAACAGATTTACCAAAGTCTTTTCTCTCTCACGTGTACACTCTATAGATACCCCAACTTCACTATTTCACTCTTCAACCTTTTTTCAATTCTTCAACTAATATTCCCAACCGTTTGATCAAAGACTGATGGCTGACGCAGCAGAAAAAGAGAGGAAGATCCTCGTGGCCGTCGATGAAGGTGAGGAGAGCATGTACGCGCTCTCATGGTGCATCAAGAACGTGATTTGTCAAAATTCCAAGGATACCGTTATACTATTGTACTCTAAACCACCAAGAGCTGTGTATACTGCTATGGATGGCACAGGTAGGAGAGATCACGTAGAAGGTATTGTAATTTTTCTAATAAGAGCATTTTTGGTAATTCAGAGATTTCAGTGGTGTTTTGGTAATTATGTTGTGGTTCAGGGTATTTGTTTTCCTCTGATATATTGGCGTCCATGGAGAGGTACAGTAACGATGTGGCAGATTGCATCATAGAGAAGGCTAAGAAGATGTGTAGAGATGAACTTCACGATGTGAGTAATAACTTCTTTTATTGAGGGGTAGATGTGTCATTTAACGTGGAGATTTTTCATTTGACATGTTTGCCCTTTTGTTGGGGGGGGGCAGATTAAGGTGGAGACGAGAGTAGAGAACGGTGATCCAAGGGACGTGATTTGCCAGGTGGCAGAGAATTTGGGCGCTGACGTGTTAGTCATGGGAAGCCATGGCTACGGTCTTATCAAGAGGTGGGTCCTGCCTGATTCCTTCTTTTCCTTCGCACATTTCAATAAAAATAATGTTGAATAAAAGAATTGTTTTTGGGCACTAACAAATTGTATACGTGTGTTTATTGAATGGCAGGGCTTTCCTTGGGAGTGTTAGCAGCCATTGTGCACAGAATGTGACGTGCCCCGTCTTGATTGTGAAGAAGCCTAAATCAACTGTTAACCGCAAATAATATAATAAAAGTTTTTTTTTTTGGTTAATAGCTGTCTCTTTGTTATTAGCGTTGTTACTTCGTTTAGAATTTGTACATAAAAAGACTCCTCTTTGTCGAATGATGTTTGTTAAGGTTTCATGAACCATAATCATGAAGACTGGAAGTTTGTGTTCTTGGTTTGCTGATAATTGTGCTAGCACCCATTCAAGTTTTAGCAGGTTGGTTGAGAATCGTTTTAATAGTAAAACGTTTTTTGCTTTTAACTTATTAAAATAGTGATTAAAATCAATTTTGTTTTAAGTCAACATAAAAATTAGTTTTAATCGCATGAACAAGATTAAAATTGGGTTTATTATAACTTGTCAAAAATTAACACATGAATATTAATTTGCTTGAATTTGTTCAACAAAAGTCCCAATTACAATACGAGTTCTTGTACAGCAGTTTAAGAAAGTATACATAGCTTTATGATACAATAAATTTTTTTCATTCAATTTCGGAGATTTTACTCTCTTTTTTTAGTTAGGAGTGGATTTAAGTCCAACCCACGAACTCGACTTGTGAGAAAAAAATTTTATTTAAACTAAGTTTCCAATCAAACCTAGATTTTAGATTAAGAAAACTGAATTCAAACTCACGGAAATAATAAATTTTTTCTAAAATTTAATTTTTTTTACTATCTCATCTTTTACTAAAACGTATTTCACTTAAATGAGAAATTTCGATTAATACGAATAAAACTTTTAGAGGGTATAATTTTGGTCTCATAGTTCCATTTTGGGAAATTATGCTTTTTCACTTAGATCAAAGCATATTTCATTTAGATCATTTTAGATTTAACTTTTTAAAGGCATGAGGAAGAGAATTCGATTAATATGAATAAAACTTTTTAAAGGCATAATTTGGCCTTTTGGGCTCCATTTTGGGAAACAATATTTTTGGTTTTGATGTAACTCTTTGAAATCTAGTTCGTAGCAAAATTTCGAAGAAAATTATCATAATAACTATTTTAGTGAAAATGCTAAAAAAACGTAAGCTTTATAACCTTTGAAAATGGCCAGTTACTTCCCAAATTTCATTTTTCTTAACCATCTCATTTTTCACTTGGACCAAAGCGTATTTCACAAAGATCGTGTTAAATTCAACTTTCGAGGTCACTAGCCATCAAAACATAAGATAAAAGTTAATTATAAATTGTAGGAAGGAATGAGAGAATTCAATTAACACGAATAAAACTTTTAGAAAGTATAATTTGGTCTTCAGGGCTCCGTTTTGGGAAATGATCAATTTCTTTTTGATATAACTTTTTTGAAACCTAATTTGTGGTAACTTTCAAAGGAAATAACCATCGTAACTATTTTAGAGAAAATACACACAAAACTTATGCTATATATAACCTTCGAAAATGGTTAGTTTCTTCCAAAATTTAATTTTTCTTAACTATCCCATTTTTTTACTTGGACTAAAGCGTATTTCACTTATATAATGTTAAATTCCATTTTTGAGGTCACTAACCATCAAAAAATAAGATAAAAGTGCATTACAATCTGTAGGAAAGGGAGAGAGACTTCGATTAGCATAAGCAAAATTTCTAGAGGGAATAGTTTGGCTTTCCAGGCTCCGTTTTAGGAATGATTCATTTTTACTTGGACCAAAATGTATTTCACTTTCGAGGTCACCAACCATAAAAAAAATAAAAAATAAAAAAATAAAAGTGCATTACAAGTTATAGGAAATAGGAAGAGAATTCGATTAGTACAAGCAAAACTTCTGTAGGGTATAATTTGACCTTCAGGGTTTCGTTTTGGGAAATGATTTATTTGCTTTGATGTAACTTTTTAAAGCTTAGTTTATGTCAAAATTTTCAAAGAAAATGATCATCATAATTATTTTAGCGAAAATGTACCCAAAAAAAAACCACTAGCTACGTTAAAAAATGGTTAGCTTCTTTCAAAATTTGATTTTTTATTGACCATTCCATTTTTCACTTAGAGCAAAGCATACTTCACTTAGATCATGTAAAATTTCACTTTTGAGGTCATCTGCCATAAAAAAAAAAGAAGGTAAAAATGTACTATAAATTGTAAAAAAGATAAAGAGAATTTGATTAACACAAGCAAAACATCTTTAGGGTATAATTTGGTCTTTTAGGCTTCGTTTTGAAAAATAATCCGTTTGGTTTTGATGTAATTGTTTGAAACCTAGTTCGCGCCAAATTTTCGATATAAATTACCATCATAACTATTTTAGCAAAATGCACAAAAAATGTGAGTTATAACATTTGAAAATAGGCAGTTTCTTTTAAATTTTATTTTTCTCTACCAATCCATTTTTTCACATAAGCCAAAACGCATTTCACTTAAATCATGTTAAATTCCACTTTCGAGGTCACTAGCCATAAAAAAAGAAAAAAAAATTAGATACAAGTGCATTAAAAATTGTAGGAAGAGGAAGATGATTCAATTAACACGAGCAAAATTTCAGGAGGGTATAATTTGTTCGTGGTAAATTTTCAAAGGAAATGACTATCATAACTATTTGAGCGAAAATACACAAAAAAAACATGAGCTATATAACATTCGAAAATGGTAAGTTTCTTCAAAATTTTGATTTTTGTTGACCATTCAATTTTTTTGTGACTAAAACATATTTTACTTCAATCATGTTAAATTTCACTTTCAAAGTAACATGTCATCAAAAAATAGGATAAAGGTGCATTACAAATTATATGAAAGACGGAGAGAATTCGATAAACATGAGCAAAACTTTTTAATTTGACATTCAAGTCTCCATTTTGGGAAATGATTCCTTTAATTTTGATGTAACATTTTGAAACCTTGTTCATGGCAAATTTTGAAAGGAAATTACTATAATAACTATTTTAACAAAAATGTTAAAAAAATGTGAGTTATAACCTTCGAAAATGATCGGTTTTTTCCAAAATTTCATTTTTTTTAAACATCCTATTTTTCACTGGACCAAAGCAAACTATATTTTTGAGGTCACCCGCCATAAAAAATATGATAAAAATACATTACAAATTGTAGGAAAGAGTGAAAGAATTCGATTAGCACGAGCAAAAATTTTGGATAATATAATTTGATCTTTAAGACTCTATTTTGGAAAATGATCATTTGGTTTTAATATAACTTTTTGAAACTTTACTCATGGCCAATTTAAAAAAAAAAATGACCATCGTAACTCATTTCCAAAAACTAGGTCATGCATTACATTGTAAATTTGTAATGTTATGGTATTATTCTATATTTCTTTAACATTTCAAGATCTTTCTAGTACCGTAAATAGTAAATACTCTAAAAAAAAAAGAATTTGTAGCTGCTTAAGCTAAAGTGTTCCTTTATCTATGCTGAAATCTTTTTATAATCTTAGTCATATACAACACTTGTTTCATTGCACAAAGGTCTTGGCCACACACTTTCACATCTTGAATTTTAATGCCTTCAATTAATCGGTCATGAAGTTTGAGAAGCTGTTGATCACACAACAAGCACAAGCAGAGCAGCTCATTATCCACACCTGGAAACATGATATAAAGCCAGCGAGGGGATCAAATGAAAGCAATTTTTGAATGCTACACTTAGGAGGCCCTTTAAGCTTCTTGCCTCTTGGCAATATAAGCTACTTAAAGATTCCCACGATTTTAAATGCATGCCCATTGTTGTACTTGCAACTCCTCCCTCCCCACCAGCAGGCTGCATAAAAAACAAATAGATACATTTGTAGATAATTTGCAGAATTGAGTTATCTTTTAGTAGAAAGGAAAACCAGAGGTGGTAGTATTTATTCATCCAGATTATAAATATTCGGAGTCATTCCCTCAGCGCCAACACAAAAGGCACTACTCGTTTCCTCATTTCCACCAATAGTTTTTTCTTTGAGCTTTTCAAAAGCTTTCCCTACCAGAAAGTCGATTTTTATCAAGTAGATCTCTCACTTTAATCAAAACACAAAAAAGTCACCTAGGCGAATGCACTCCTTCAAGATCCTGATTTGATGGTTGCAGATGCCGACCATTTCGTTTCCCATCCCTTGTTGTGTAACTTGTAACGGATGCAGAGAGAGAGAGAGAGAGAGAGATGATCCTTCAATGAAAATCATGTATCCATTCTATACTATACTACTGCAGTAAACAACACTTTAGAACCACTAATCGGCTAATCACCCAAACACAAACAAAAAGAAAGGCTAACATAGCAGCAGCAAGTAAACAAAGAAAATAAGCAAAATTTGGGTTGTTTTCAACTCAGATGTTTGAACTATTTCATAAATTTGATCATTAAAGAGACATTTATCTGCTCTAAAGGCTCAGACAGTTAAATGAGATTAAGCAGTTTTGCATGCAGGCCTTCACCTTCTACTGGATCCTACGACTAAAAAAATAAGGAAAAAAAGGATTTGAAAATTGGAGCTCTCATATGCCCAAGCTTTATCCCCCAGAGTGAATAATCAGCAGAACATTGCAGTGATCTCGCCTTACAGCTCATCCTGCAAAGAACACAAAGCCCGAGAAAATAATCAATAAACAATCAATAAACGAACATGAGAAAGTTGATTCAGTATCAGTTAAGAGGCAAAAGAAACCTACATGTACATCATCCTTCTTGTCTGCACTGTCTTCACTTGCATCTGATTTGATGTCAGTGTCAGAATCATCTCCTTCGGCATCATCAGCATCAGCATCAGCATCAGTAGCATCGTCTTCATCCTCAGCCTGAAAAACAGGTAGGCACAATTAGGGCCAGAAAAGGAATATACATGGATTCTTTACAAGAAATAAATTAGCAGGCTTACATCAGAATCAGCTGGACTATCCTTGGTTTCCTGATAAAAAAAGATCAAATTACAGGAGTCAGAAAAAAATGGCAAAAATAAAAATAAAGTTTCAAGTAAAACCTTGACGCACCAACAAAAACTACTAAACATCTTCCCCCAGAGCATTCACAACAAAACCAGTATAAACAAGATGATAGGGTATCATTTGTTTTCTTATGGCTAGTTTCTCCCACAAGGAAAACCCAAGTCATGCACGCTAGCTCACAAAAATTCACCTAGGATAAATAATGCAAAAGAAAATCAAGTCAGAAAAGTACCTCTTCTTCTCTCTTCTTCTCTGCCTCGTCAAATGCTGCCTTCTCAACCTGCAATGTACAATGACATCATTAAAATATCAATAAACATCTTTGTGAAGATTCTATTCTAAAAAGGACTCAGCAACATACATCCTTGTGCTTGCCCCATGTTTCTTCAGCCAGCTTTTTGGCATACTCCGGGTCATCAGAGATCAATACATTGTCAAACAAGGTTCCAGATTTCACCTGACACATCGAGCATCTTGCTCATTAGAATTACAGCTGGCACTGGTACAACAATAGCCTATAAGAAGAGTAAAAGACAGAACAATTACCTGCCACAGTTCAACACCAACATACTTCAACTTAGGGTAGACATAGAGATCTGGCTCATCCTTGAAATCTGTATCACATCCAAAATAATAAACATTAGCGGGATAACCATTTTTCTAAACTTGCTAATGTCAATATAAAAGCAAAGGAATATAATATAATAAGAAAATAAATTACCTGGGTTGTCAATCATTGGAGCCTTCCACTTTCCCTTGTAGTTGGGGTTCTTAATTTTCTGCAGAAAAGTGGAGGCATTGTGAGAAAGCATACAATTCCTAAATGCAGTATGTCTTCAATATAGTCTTGAAATTCACAAACCTTTGCCTTCCATGGGCCCTTGTACTCAGGGTTAGCAATGGTCGGAGATGTCCATTCACCATCTTCCTCATCATCCCAATCCTCAGGCTTGAATCACAAACCATCATAATCAGTAATTTGTCTATTGAGAAGTTATACTATATTCTGAAACATACAGAATAAATGCCTACCTTCTTGGCATCAGGGTCCGCAATCTCAGCCGGGATGTCATCATATCCCTACAAGAAATAAACAAAAACAGTTAGTTTGCACGTTCATTTTCATACATTATACATACATTACACAGAAAGTTTACTGTAAGAGAGCATGAGGCCTGGAATATTATAGGATTGTTACCTCTGGTTTTTTGTCTTCAGGATCAGGAATGTATTCTTTATCCTCCCAATCTTCAGGCTGCCATCATACAAAGAAGTTAGATTATCATCAACAAACACAAGCCAACAAAAAAATCCTGGAAGATACTAATTAGGGTTTTGAGATGGTAATTACTTTCTTGGCCTCAGGATCTTTGATTTTCTTTGGAGGGAGAATATCCCAATCAGAGTACAAACTACCAGTTTGTTTCTCGACATTGTCAATGAGGATGCTGTAAGTGGCATCTGGACGGAGTATGAATGTGTAAACATGAGTGAGCTGATCAGTCTCACATGGAACCTCCTTCTTGATCAAGTGGTTTGTTTCATTGTAGTTCAGAATAGCATGCACTTTCTTGGTGCTGTAACCACAGATATCTGGTCCAAACATGATGCTGCAGCCAACCAAGTATACCAAAAATCAATTAGTCAACAATTATAAATCTTCCATGGACGACAACACATCAAATAGCAAGAAAATGCACTGACCTGTATGGGGTGTCACCACCGAATTTTTTCTGGTCAATGTCACCACTGAGCAACTTCATGTAGCCACCACCACAGTCAAGCTTCTGTTCATGCTTGACAGAAAATTGGAAGACTAGTGTCTTGTCCTTGTTGCTAAATTCAGTAAACTCAGCTGAAATAGCATAGAACCTGTAGTCTTCACTTGTCTGGATACCTGTATTACAGCATAAAAGCTATCACCAAGGTACTCACTGCACTCTAAAATTTGAGCATCCAGCATTATGCTAAAAATACTTAAAAGCCCCATTTTTGATATATATAGAAAAGTATATAGTTCAGAAAGGAACCTTTGTCATTTGCGTCTCCATTCCATTTGCCAGATGTGTAGTTCCACTCCCCAGCCAAGTTCTCATCTTTTTTCCAGTCGGATTTAACCCACCTACTCTCCCATCCATCTTTAATTCCAACAATACAAAGACAAAACCACAGAAAGAAAATTAGAAGTAGGTAAATTCTAACATTACATTATTTATGAGGTCTAAGAATCATTGTAGCGTCAAAATAAATATGTAAAACGACACAAGCTTTCTTCTTTCAATAGTTCTTTTTTGTAAATCAGATTCATTTATTTACCTTTTTGTAAGGAAAAGATTCGTTTCTTTTACCCCTATAACTTAACATCTACTAAAAAATAGTTATAAGAAATTGTATGTCAAATCTAAAATGTTTCTACACAAACTAATATTTACATATAGACAATCAATTACAGCAAATACTGAACAATTAAGCTGTGCATGTTCCCCTACAGAGCATTATAGGTATTTCGATCACAATAGTTGGTATACATTCATCTAAACATAATAGGTTAAGCTATAAATATCAAAAATCAACTATTCCGTGAACTCACAGATCTCTACCAAGGAACCAGTGATCACACCAAAATCCATGCCTATAATACAATCAAACGAAATGCTTCAACACTAAAGCAGCATTGATCACCCCAAAATCTACGCGTGTTATCTAACCACAAGCCGTACAATTCATAATCAACTATTCCGTGAACTCACAGATCTCTACCAAGGAACCAGTGATCACACCAAAATCCATGCCTATAATACAATCAAACGAAATGCTTCAACACTAAAGCAGCATTGATCACCCCAAAATCTACGCGTATTATCTAACCACAAGCCGTACAATTCATAATCATTTCCCTCTATATTCATCGGCCATTTCAAATTAAAAAACCAGAAAATGCAAAATAAGATCAGGTTATTCACAGATCTACTCAAAGTAATCCCATTTCTTCACGTAATTAAGCGTTTAAACAACATATCCGATCAAGAACTACCAGATCGATGCATTACCACAAACAAATTACCAATCCTCCAGAAATCAAACCAAATTCAACGCCACGACACTAAAAACACTATAATCAGCTCAAAATGTGAATTATTATCGAAACATCAATCCGATCTAGATAGAGAAAATGAATACACTTGAACTGTACTTATACACGTATGCATATAGCGTATATGCGGATGTACGTGCGTATACCGTATAATTAGAGAATGAGAGAGATATATACCCTCGAAGCGTTCCTCGAAGAACACCTCAGCGGATGCGATCACGAAGAGAGAGAGAAGAATCAGAGAGAGAAAATTAGGGTTTGGTTTCCTCAACGCCATGGCTAGAGAGAATGAGAGAGATGCGGAGCTGTTGAGTGAAGAGTGAAGGGGACTGGCTATTATATATAGAGGAAGTCTTCTCCCCTGAAATTTACGGTCGTTAATAAAAGGATTTCACTCCCCGTTAACGTCCTACGTGGATGGAGCTAATGACGTGGACGAATTGGTAATTGACATGTTGGCATCAATTGTCATTGGTAACATGTGGCGGGCTGGTATTGGTTAATACACGAAGTATAGACGCTGCGATTTCACGTGACACGTAGGCAGAAGTTAGTTGAGTTTTCGTCAATGAAATTATGGAATTTACCTCGTGTACGTTTTTGGTTAATTGACTGTTTAACACGTGGCGCATTTCTAGTGGTCCATAGTATTAGAACTGGATCCACTTGAGTTAGTTGTGCTTAGTTGTATTTGAGTTTAAGCCGTTTGATTTGTGTGTTTGGATAAGTGTGTTTGATTTGTCTGTTTGGATAAGTGTTTTAAGAGGCAAAGATGATATAAATGATATAAAAATTGATAATAATTAAAATTTGAATAAATTAATTTTTAATAAATTTTAATAGTTTTATTAACTTTAGAGTATATAATTTCTAATCATTATTTTATAGATATTAATATATATTATTTTTATATTGTTGTAACTTGTATATGATTGATTAAATAGTTTGTAGTTATTATTAAACCAGATAACATATAATAAATATTTATGAAGCGTAATGATATTACAACAAGAACAACTAACTTAACTATCAAAGTTTATATTCCTACTCATTTGAGTATATTTACAAGATATTTGATACATCGGAATTTACAATTCCACTCCAATCTAATCTTCGAGTGTATTCTAATTTTTACATTTGGTTTATCCTAAGTTATAATTTATAAATTAGCAATTCTTAAAAATTTTAACAATAGTTTAGTGTCCTCTTATGTTGTTAATGTCAATCATGTCACATGATATTATTAAATTTGAGACGCCACGTATTCATTAAGGTCACATGTTTATTTTAAAATAATATCAAAGAGAAAGTGTAAAAGATTTATTGTCTAAAAAAGAAAGTTTAAGTATGGATGAGATTTTTTTTATCAATTTTATTGTTTAATCGCAAAATTCGTTTTTAGATATTTCAATAATGACTCGAATCCGATTTATAATTAGTTTTATCAAAAAATAATTGTGAAAATCATAAATTTAAAAAACAATAAATGTTACTTTGGCTCAAATCTCTATTTCCACAAGATTTGAACATTATTTTAATCACAAATCTAATCTATTTCAAAAATCGTTTTGGATGAATCGACATTAAAAATTGAGAAATATTAATAATTTAAAATTTATTAAAACATTGTATAATAAATACATTGAGATAATGCTTTTGGGTAAGTTATAAAGAGTAATAATTTATTAAGGATTTTTATTAATTTATGTTTAAGGGCACTAAGTCCATCAAATAAGATAATTGTAGTAGGCCAAAGAAAGACTCTTATCCAAAATCTTCAATGTGGGCCGGCAGTGCACTCATTGTATATGCTTAGCTGTTTTGGATGCTTAGATTGGAAGTCACTCAAATATCAATTAAACTACTGTCAAAGCTAATGACTATGACAATTTGGATCTGAATCTTAATATTACTTTCACATAGATGTAATCGTTGAATTAAAATCGTTTCGATAATTTTATTATCATTGTTTTATATTCTTTGATCGCAACAAAACAAAGTCAAATATGATACAAGGTAATTTATAACTATATGTTTAAGCTTTAATTATAAATATAATTACATTTCAAGTTTTTAAAACATATCATTACTTTCTAAACTTTCATATAAAATTATAAATGCATCATATAATGAATACGAACATTATAAAATTTAACAAAATTAAGTAAAATAATGACCTGACATCACACGTTTTTCTAGTTTAATTTAAAAAATAACTCGTATATAAAGTTACAACTTGTTGAAGGAAAAACAATTCCCACGATTTTTGGTAATTTTTCAAACAATGAGATGTAATTGTTTTTTTTTAAGAAAAATTAAAATGTAATTATATTTATAATCAAATCTAAAAGATATAGTTGTAATTTACCCTATAATATAAATATACTGTTACTTTTCAAAATTTTATAAAGACTACACGTTATCCAAAAATTCTTGTCCGATTTAGGTTATGAAATTTTCTTGAACTAAAAATACTCTTCAATGTTAGATGAAAAATAATTTTTCTCTTTTATCTATCTGACGATAAAAAGTACCTATAGTTTAAGAAAATCTCACAGACAATGTTTAGACGAATGATTTGGATCATGAATTTTTCTTGTGGAAAGAGAGCAGGGGAGTTTTCTCTTTTTCTCTCTGTCTAAAAGTTACCACTGGTCCAGAAAAATCAGCAAGAATCTCTCCTTAAAAACTTATCTCACATTTCATGCAAAGAAGCATGAGATAGTAGCCAGAATTGCTCATATGTATTAAAAGTACACAATTTACGAAAATATCATAGAAATTCAACATCAAAATTCTACACACGACAACTTCTGCATCAAACTTATTTGTTCATAGTAAACTTGGCAACTTAGAAGTAATGAGCAAAAGCTCCATGAGCATTATTGCTCCACTACTGAAACATATCTAATACCGAAGTTAACTTAGTAAAGTAATGGACTAGTGGATTCAATTTAAAGGAGCCTAAACAGTAAGCCCCCATGAGTCGCGAAGAAAGGAGCAAATACCAATGATTCAACTGCCATGAGCTTGATCAGGATGTTGAGTGAAGGACCAGAGGTGTCCTTAAGGGGATCTCCAATTGTGTCTCCAATAATTGCAGCTTTGTGAGGATCTGATCCCTTCGGACCCAATGATTTAGCATGTTCAGACGCGCCGGCCTGTGAAAATCACATCAAATTAAGTAGGAACTCAGATTCTAAACCGAAAATCCACATAATGGTAGCTCTAATAAATATTACCAAAAAATTTTCTATGATCAGAATAGAGTGAAAAAAAAAAAAAAAAAAAAAAAAACAAACTCTACCTCTATGTATTTCTTGGCATTATCCCATGCCCCTCCTGTGTTAGAAGCTGAGATAGCAACCTAGTAAAAGGAAGAAAAGCAAATGAATATATGAACGAGGAAGGCTAAGTAAATATTATAGATTGATTAATATAAATAAAAACACTTTTTAAGGATGAACTCGCGATCTTGACAAAGCTAAGTACTAGACCAGACAAGAAAACTACATAGCAAAACAATGCTAAACGCGATAAATCAACAAAGATCCTGACCAGTACTGCAAGATTCTCAAAGTAGAGCAAATGCAAAACAATTTCCAAGGGAAGAAAATGATCAGCAAATGAAAGCAAAAACAAGTTAAAGCTAAGCTAAGAAGAAGATAATTCTTATAGGAGGACTGAATAGCAAGAGGAGGTACCTGGACACCGGAAACAAGTGAACCAGCAAGAACACCAGAAAGAGTTTCAACGCCGAAGAAGGTTCCAGCAATAAGTGGTGTTAGGATGACTAAAGCGCCGGGTGGGATCATCTCTCTTAGTGAGGCATCAGTAGAAATCTTCACACAAGTTGCATAGTCTGGTTTTGCTCTCCCTTCAATAAGCCCTGGAATAGAATTGAATTGGCGACGAACCTCTTCAACCATCTTGAGAGCTGCACTTCCTACACTCTTCATTGTCATGGCCGAAAACCAGTATGGAAGCATGGCCCCAACAATCAGCCCGATGAACACCTTTGGACTCAACACATCAACTGCCTTGAGGCCAGCTCTGCTCACAAAGGCACCGAATAAAGCAAGAGACACGAGAGCAGCTGATCCAATTGCAAAACCCTGAAACAGAAAGAGGCACAGCTTGTCAAAAACTAACAATTGGAACAAGATTTGCAGGTTTCTTAAATCTCTTCATCAGGAGATGCAACAGCTTCCTGCATAGGTTCCATTGGATTCCAGCATTCTCAATCTCGAGTTAAAACACAGTTGTAAGTTCCTCATGAAAATAAACCAACACTGCAATGTAAGGAAAATTATATGTGCAGAAGAAACCTCACCTTTCCAATAGCAGCAGTTGTGTTTCCAGCAGCATCTAAAGCATCTGTCCTTTCACGAATCTTGTGGCTCATTCCAGCCATTTCTGCTATACCACCAGCGTTGTCACTTATTGGGCCATAAGCATCAATTGCAAGACCTGTGGCAATAGTGCTGAGCATCCCCAAAGCAGCAACGGCAATTCCATACATAGCAGCCAGGTTAAAGCTCACATAAATAGCAATGGCAATGGCAAATATGGGAATGATGACAGATTTGTATCCCAAAGCCAATCCAAAAATAACGTTTGTTGCAGCACCAGTCCTGCAAGAATCTGCTACATCCTGTACCGGACTGCATAATTTAACAGGACAACAATAAGCATAACAAGATGGAATTAATAAAGAAATATTTATTGCAAAGCATCAATTAATTCCGTATTCAAGATAATCCCAAAATCTTGTTTCAACAATTTCTACCCAAGAAGATAACTTGCCTGTAAGCATTGCTAGTGTAATACTCAGTAATGTACCCGATAACAAGTCCAGCCCACAGGCCAGTTGCAACACAAAAGAAAAGGTGCCTGCAGTTAACATACAAGTTTGACAAGATGAACTCATTCAAAGAGAAAATGAAATCCCCATGGAAAAAAGAAGGGGGTTTTGGAGCGTTGCATACCAGTTCTTTACAACCTTATCAGTTCCAAAATTGTATAGAGTGAATTCTGATGGCAAAGCAAAGAAGCTGACCATGGCGATCCCAGCAGTCATCAGAACAGTTGAGATAAGAAGCTGTCGCTTTAGGGCTGGTTCAATTTCGCTTACATTCTTAATTTCAAAGAGATCGGTTGCAAAAAGTGTGGTTATCAAGCAAACGACAATCCCCATCGAGCTTACAATCAAGGGATAAGACATGGCCGCAAAGTCATGGCTGATGCCAAAGGATGATATCGATGCAACAAAGAGTGCTGCACAAGATGATTCAGCATAAGACCCGAAAAGATCAGAACCCATCCCAGCAATGTCTCCTACGTTGTCACCCACATTATCAGCAATAACCTGCAAATATAGCACAACTTTAGTTTGGCAGTAAAGATTATAAACTATAAGCGACATTAGAGTAATGGGACAATTTGTTGGAATTAATACAAGTGAAAAGAAATCCAAGATCACATGTGATAAGTAAAATTCAAATAATGCACTCCTGGTATAAATGTAGACAGAATATGCAAACAGTCTAAAAGAGTGGCAAAGGAATTATAGGTAATTACAGCTGGGTTTCGTGGATCGTCTTCAGGGATATTTCTTTCTACTTTCCCAACTAGATCAGCACCAACATCAGCTGCTTTTGTGTAAATACCTCCCCCAACTCTTCCGAAGAGGGCCATTGAAGACCCCCCAAGACCGTAACCAGTAATAGATTCATAAAGTCCCTCCCAGTCATCCCCATAGTAGAGCTTAAATAAGTTGATGGAGACATACAGCACCAAAAGACCATTGGCAGCAAGAAGGAAACCCATCACTGAACCAGATCGAAAAGCTGTAATGAATGCCTTCCCCACTCCCTTCCTTGCTTCTACAGTTGTTCTAGCATTGGCATAAGTTGCAATCTTCATCCCAAGAAAACCAGAGAGGGTAGAAGTAAGAGCACCAAGCAAGAAGGCAATTGTGCTAAAGATGGCATTGGCCAGGGCTGGTTTACACATATTTCCCTGGTTGTATGTGCACGGTTCACTTTTGGTGCTGAAGCCCTTAACTGAACCAAGGAAGAGGAAAATAATGGCACCAAACACACCCATGAAGATACTGAGGTACTTGTACTCAGTAAACAAGAATGATGTTGCTCCTGGGGCCATGATATAGATAAAGAAAAGATCAGATAACATTAGCAAAGAGCACGGTTCATTTCTTGAGGAGGCCAGAATAGCTTGCCAATTAAAAAAGGGAAATGGCCAAGTAGATCTAGCATGCATAACAGAATCAAACACAGCAAATATATATAGAAAGGGAAAGAGAAGAAACCAAGTAGATATAGCATACAGATATAAGATTCAAAATAATATAGAGAGAAAATAAAAGATCTCAAATTGTTGCTGCACAATTAGAATAAGGAAAAGACCACAAAAAAACTTAGCTACAAAACAGACAAACCATAACGGAGATGCAGAGAAATTAAAAACTTGTAAATTATAGAAGGACAAAAGAATTGAAAAAAGGTGCTAATAAATTAATAGTAATTAATTCCTTTTTAAAATTGAACATCTGTTACATGATAAAAACCCAGCAGATTTAGAACACAAGAAGATACAGAATAAATTACTCTATATTATAAAATAAAAGCAATACAAATATCATTATGTAACTTTCTTCTTTTCATTTTCCCCTATTTGGCTGACATAAAAGATTGAAACTCATCATCCTCAGTTAAATACATGAAAGATGAGATAAAGATAGAGAAAGAAAGAAAGCTCACCAAGAGATATGGCATTTTGTATTTCAGCACACTTGGTGGAAATCTCAAGATTATTAACACCCTCTTCTTCTTCTTCAATTAGCCTGTCACTGTAGCCATTGTTCACACTAGAATCCCTTGAGACCCGAACCCTTGAGACCAAAAACCATTGAAGCAAAGCAAATCCAATGCCCACAAATGCAGCTGCAGGTATCAGAATCTGAGTAAGGCCCTCACTCAACAAACCCATTTCAAAAAACTCACAAGCTCAGTTGGTTTCTTGGTTTTGGCTTAGCAAAATATATCAAAGAAAACATATACTATATATTCAAGTACTGCCTTTGAACTGCACGCCAAGAATGTGACTAATCCAAAAAAGAAAGAAGAAAAAAACAGTGTATCTTACAGGCCTTGCATGGCCACTGGAATCGAGGTGAACTGGTTGGTTTGATTGATAGGTGGGACAAAGGAGATGCTTCAAAACCTTGGATTTTTGTTTTACCAGTTGGTTTGATTTTCAGCTTTGGGGGTTTTGTCACTTTCTTAATCCAGTGTGCTCTCTTCACATTAAGTTCATGGTATTGCAGTTTGACCGATTATGGATAAAGCTGGGTTAAGACATCATTTTATAAGATGGTATAAACACAAAAATCAATATCTACTTGCTGATCCCATATGATTTGATCAAATTTATCAAAAGTTAAATTAATTTTTAATGCCCTTTATTTGGTGTAGAGAACAAGTGATATATGATCCATTATTATGATCAGTAAAATTATCATATTGTTTCCTTTTGGTTTAAAAAAGGAAAAGTTAACAGTTTTTGACGTGATTTTCTCTACTATTCTTTTCTTGGCCACTAAGTTTGATAAACCATTTTCCCAATTTCCCACCAACATATCTGCTCCTACAACTCAGTATAATAAAAAAACGATTTTATAAAAAACTTGTAATTAACCTTGATGAGTATTACATTGCATGAGGGAGTATAATACGCTGTTTCTTGTATGGTGGCATGTATTCTATTCTACTATAAAGTTAGAAGGACTTGCTCGAAAACCACCACCCTTTAAAAAGTCTTCCTTGATTCTTTTTTTTTATTGCTGCTTTTCAAAGTAAAATAAATCTTATAGATCAAGATATGAATAAAGAAATGTCATAAAGGATAAATCTACCATTGAATTCTTTGGATTTAACTGGAGTCTAAAATTCCCTTGCATTTATGAATTGTGTCTATATATGGCACAACTCCAAAAACTTCTACTAGTAATTTGACAAATTTACAATACTTTGGGTTAATTATGATTATCCTGTGTTTTTTGAAGGGTCAAAAGCAAAGAACCAAACAACTCATAGATGGGTAAAAAACAGAGTAGAGATTATAAAACTGTTTTTGTTTCTCTTCGGCCAAACACTCTTAAAAAATAATTTCTGAAAAAAAAATCAAAAGATTTAAATTTTTTTTAAAAATCTGAATTTATATTGAATAAATAGTTTTTAACTTCACTGTTATTGCACCAAAATCTGTTTCAAACTATTTTGACGATCATAAACTGACGCCATACAATACCTTAATATAGAACCTAAAACAAGCTCCTAGCTTTTCAAGATAAACACTGATTTCTTTTGTCAGCATAGCAATACAAATCAATTTGCATAACTCTTTTCTCTCACTTTCTGATATGAGCCAAAGAGCATAAAACAAGCAACTAGCAGCTTTCCACTTTCACGAAACCAGCAAATTTTTGAGTCATACAGCTTTCTAGCATAACAGTTAACAGTAACAAATTGTCTAATATAATGCTATGGGCCATATTTTCTTCCCTTGGTTTTGGTTAACATTACTAATACTACCTTCTTTGTAGACGGTAAACAAATGCTTAGAATCTTGAATTTCTAAATTTCTACCCTCATTTCCAAGCATAAGCCATGGAGAGTGTTGGGTTTTTTTGTCTAAGAATTAAAGATTGAAGATTTCAGCTTCAACAGCATTGGGCACCTAGGCACAAGCTTTGCGCACTTAGGCGCGGACCTCTGTGCCTAGGCACGGACCACCCGCGCTTCGGCCGTCCGAATGTCAGGAAGTTCACCATTTTGGAGCGCGTCGCGGCACACTTTGTTCTACGCCGCGGCGCGAAGTCTACCTGAAACTAGATTTTGGGCTCCTTCAGCTGGTGTGGTGTTTTGGTTGAAACGCACAGGTTTCCTTAAACCACTTAGAGGGCCATGATTGTATTGTTCTCAAGATCTAAGGGCTGAGATTGGTTTCAAGTTGGTTATGGTAGTTATTGTTCTATATAAAGGGTTATTTAGGAGCAATAAAGAAAAAGGAATATCAAATGCACAAGTGTTCTTCTCATTCCAAGATTGACTGGTGTTTAGAGAGAAAGGCTCTCAAATCTTCAGATGTTTTTCTAGTGAGAGAGTGTAAGAAAGATTGGGGTTTTAGGGCTTTGTAATTGGGATTTTCTTGGGGAAAATTCCAGGGAAACACTTAGTTCTTATCTCTTTCTTTTCTCTTCTCTCATTCATCAAGAACACGTGGTTCTTGAAGAGGTGTTGTTGTAATTGTAAGAACTCCATTGATTTAGTGCAGAGAGCTCAGAAGAGCTCACCGGAACGTAGGCAATTTGTTGAACCTCGATAACAATTGCTCATGTTTTCTCTTTTGTGGTTTAATTCTTGTCTTGGTCTAAATCATTCTATATTTGGGTGTTTGAAGGTCACAACCTGGGATTCTTAGGTGATTTTCAACAGTGGTATCAGAGCAAGATTCCAAGAATCAAAATAAACTTCTTAGGTGATTCAAGAACGGTGTTGGGATCAAGATTTAATCGGGTTCTTGAGGTTTAGAAGTTGGAAGAATCAAAAGAAACTTCTTAGGTGATTCAAGAACGATGTTGGGATCAAGATTTGATCGGGTTCTTAAGGTTTAGAAGTTGGAGAGAAGAGGTTTGGAAAGCAATTGTGGGTGCTGCATAAATCTTGGGATTTTTTCTACAAGATGGGTTCAAACTTCATTGTTGAGAAGTTTGATGGAAATGGAGACTTTACCCTTTGGAAGCAGAAAATCAAGGCGGTTCTTATGCAACAAAAAGTGGACTTGGCGATTGGAGAAAAATATGACTTTCCAGCAAGTATCACGGAGCTCCAACGGAATGAGATGAAGAAGATGGCGTATAGCACTATCTTTCTACACGTGTCGGATAGTGTGACAAAGGAATGTGGAGATTTGGAAGATCCAACTATTATTTGGAAGAAACTAAATGAGTTGTTTCTTACAAAAACTCTCCCTAATAAAATCTATCTTCTAAAACATATCTTTGCTTTTAAAATGGATCCTAATAAAGAGTTGCAAGATAATCTTGATGTGTTTAATAAACTAGTTCAAGATTTGGCTAGTTGCAGTATAACATTCCCGGATGAACAATTGGATGTTATATTGTTGAATTCTCTTCCTGATTATTTTGAAAGCTTGGTTAATGTTATTGAATATGGAAGAGATACACTAACCAAAGAAATTGTGATTAATGCTATAAGGGCTCATGATTTCAAAGCCAAGATGAGGGAAGGATCAAGCGGAGAAGATTTGTTCGTTAGAGGAAGGCCTGCAACTCAGAATGGCAGCAACAACTATGGCAACTACCGGGACAAACCAAAGGGTAGAGGACAAAGCCATTCAAGATCGCATTCTAAACCGAAGTTTGGAGGAAAGCGATGCTACTACTGCAATAAGGATGGTCATTTCAAGAGAGATTGCAAGATGATGATAAGGGATGAGAAAAGAAAAGGCCATACCAAAAATCGAGAGGCTTCGATTGCCAAGGGAGAACAATAAGATGGTGATATTCTTGTTGTGTGCTCAAATGTGAGCGAAAGGCAAAGCAGTGAGAAATAGATCTTGGATTCCGGGTGCACTTATCATATGTGTCCTCACCGTGATTGGTTCAAGAATTTCAAGGAAACCAATGGGAGAAAGGTTTTCTTGAGGAACAGTACTTTTTGCCAAGTGAGGGGCATAAGAGACATCCAATTGAGGATGTTTGATGGAGTTACAAGGCTGTTGCGGAATGTGAGATATCTTTCGGATTTGAGAAAAAATTTGATCTCATTGGGACAGCTAGATTCCATGGGGTACATATACAAAGCAGAAGGAGGAAAGATCAAGATAACCAAGGGAGCCTTGGTGGTGATCAAAGCAACGATAAAGGATGGTCTCTATGAGATGATTGGAGAGACGGATATCAAGGATCAAGCAGCAAGCTTGATGGCTGAGATTGATAAGATGGTTCATTGGAATAATCACTTGGGACATATGAGCGAAAAAGGGCTGCAAGTTCTCAGCAATGATGGTTTACTTGATGATGACAAGGTAAAAAAACTTGATTTCTGCAAGAATTGTGTTCTTGGGAAGCAATATCGGGTTAGCTTCAACACCGGAGTGCACAAATCAAAGGGTATTCTTAACTACATTCATGCCGATCTTTGGAGACCAGCAAGAACACCAACACAATGAGGTAATCTTTACTTTCTTTCTTTGATTGATGACTATTCTAGAAAGGTTTGAGTTTATTTGTTTAAGAATAAATCGGATGCTTTGAATAAGTTTGTGGTATAGAAAAAGTTGCCGGAAACTCAAATGGGCAACGTAGTTAAGGTTTTGAGAACCGATAATGGCTTAGAATTTTGCAATCAGAATTTTGACAAATTTTGTGAGTTAAATGGGATTCAAAGACATAGAACAGTTGTGAAAACCCCTCAGCAAAATGGAGTTGCTGAGATGATGAATAGGACCCTTTTGGACAAGGTTAGGTGCATGATTATTGGCTCCGGTTTACCTAAGTGTTTTTGGGAGGAAGTTGTGTCTACTGCTGCATATTTGGTTAATAGATCACCCTCTAGAGCTTTGGACCTTAAGACTCCCAAGGAGATGTGAAGTGGAAAACTCCATGAGTTAAGCAACCTTAGGACTTTTGGATGTGCTGCGTTTGCACATCAAAAGAATGATAAACTTAGCCAAAAGTCTAGAAAGTGTGTGTTTCTAGGATATAGTGAATGGGTTAAGGGGTATAGGTTGTGGTCCTTAGAGCCAAAAGGAACTAAACTCATATTAAGTAGGGATGTCATATTTAATGAGCTATAATTTCCCTGTTTGGAGAAAACTAACCCTGCAATGGAAAGTGAGCAAACCAACCCGATTTATGTGGAGAATAACATCAAAGAAAACTCGATTCAGGTAAAGCAAGTAAGGCAAGAGGGTTCGGATCGGGTAGAGCCCATTGATGAAAGTCAAGCTCAAGACACTCAAGAGGAGGTTGAACTAGAAGGAGATGATGCAACAAGTCGAAATGATAACAGCTCACAAGAGACCGGAAAAGAAGGCAGATCAGACCACCTTTGAGATATGGTTTTGCGAATGTTATTGCAATAGCTCTTTATTCGGAAGGAAGGATAATCAACTATGAACCAGAAATTTACATTGACGCCATGGGATGTAAGGATTTGTCAAGATTGAAGCTAGCTATGGAGGATGAGATGCATTCTTTGAAGAAGAACAACTCTTGGGAATTGGTGTCTAAACCAGAAAAACAGAGAGTTGTGGATTGTAAGTGGATTTACAAGATCAAAGAAGGAAACACTCCAGGGGATGAAATCTGGTATAAGGCTAGGCTAGTAGCGAAGGGGTTCACACAAAGAGAAGGCATAGATTTCACAGAAATTTTCTCACTGGTTGTGAAATACAAGACGATAAGAATAATGTTAGCTATGGTGGTCTAATTTAATTGGGAGATTGAGCAAATGGATGTGAAGACAGCGTTCTTAAATGGAGAGCTTGATGAGACCATCTACATGAGACAACCCGAAGGCTATGAGGAAGGGAGGCAGGGGGATTTGGGGTACAAATTGAAGAAATCTCTTTATGACCTGAAGCAATCACCTTGGCAATGGAATAAGGGGTTTGATTCCTTTGTAACTAGCTTGGGTTTCATGAGGAGCTACTATGATTCGTGCTTGTACTACAAAGGTCACAAGGACGAGGAAATGGTGATTATCCTCATCTATGTTGATGATATGCAAGTTGGAAGCAGCAATGAGAGGATAGAAAAGTTGAAGTCTCAACTCAGTTCGAAGCTTGAGATGAAGGATCTTGGTCATGCTCAAAAGATCCTTGGGATGAGTATAATCCAGGAAAGGGAGAGAAACAGATTGAAGGTTTCTCAGACTTCTTACATAGAAAAGATGATATCTAAATCATCTATGGAAGATAGTAAACCAGTAAAAATTCCTCTTGCTGGTCATTTCAAGTTCTCCAGCGATCAATGTCCTAGTTCGGGTAAGGAGAAAAAGGAAATGGAAAAGGTCCCTTACTCTAGTGCGGTTGGATCAGTCATGTTCACCATGGTAAGCACTAGACCCGACATTTCTCATGCCATTAGTGTTCTCAACAGGTTTATGAGTAATCCCGAAAATGAGCATTGGCTTGGGATGAAGTGGTTGCTGAGGTATTTGAAGGGAAGCTCAGATGTAGGGCTTGTTTACGAGAAGATGGGTAAGTCCATCTAGTTAGAAGGTTATGCGGATTCAGATTATGGAGCAGACTGGGATAAGAGAAGACCGATTACCTCATACTTCTTCAACTTAAACGGATGTTGTATAAGTTGGAAGACTCAGTTGCAGCCGGTGCGTAGCACTCTCAACAACCGAAGCAGAGTATATAGCAACAACGGAAGCTATTAAGGAGGTTATGTGGTGTAAAAGGTTGTTGGAAGAGTTGAAGGTCCTAAAAGAGCAGGTGGTGGTGTATTCGGATAGCCAAAGTGCGTTGCATTTGTTCAAGAATTCGGTGTTCCATGAGAAGACTAAGCATATGGATGTTCAGTATCATTTCATTTGGGAAAAGGTTACGAAATGAAGCATTCATATGGACAAAGTGGCAACAGAAGAAAATCTTGCAGATTTAGGCACTAAATTTCTAACTCTAAGCAAGTTCAATCATTGCTCTGAACTTCTTAGAATTGGAATCGGATGATGTGGTGAATTATGTTGAGTTTGAATCACGAGTTCTCTGCATAATTGGTTCGGTTTTAATTGCTTAGACAAAGGTAGAGTTAGTTGGGTTTTTTTGTCTAAGAATTAAAGATTAAAGATTTCAGCTTCAGCAGCATTGGATGCCTAGGCACAAGCTTTGCGCGCCTAGGCGCGGACCTCTGTGCGTAGGCGCAAGCTTTGCATGCCTAGGCGCGGACCTCTGTGCCTAGGCATGGACCACCCGTGCCTCGACCGTCCGAATGTCAGGAAGTTCACCATTTTGGAGCGTACTGCGGCACACATTGTTCCGCGCCGCGGCACGAAGTCTACCTGAAACCAGATTTTGGGCTCCTTTAGCTGGTGTGGTGTTTTGGTTGAAACACACAGGTTCACTTAAACCACTTAGAGGGCCATGATTGTATGGTTCTCAAGATCTAAAGACTGAGATTGGTTTCAAGTTGGTTATAGTAGTTATTGCTCTATATAAAAGGTTATCTAGGAGCAATAAAGAAAAAGGAATATCAAATGCACAAGTGTTCTTCTCATTTCAAGATTGGCTGGTGTTTCAAATCTTCAGAGGTTTTTCTAGTGAGAGAGTGTAAGAAAGATTGGGGTTTTAGGGCTTTGTAATTGGGATTTTCTTGGGGAAAATTCCAAAGAAACACTTAGTTCTTATCTCTTTCTTTTATCTTCTCTCATTCATCAAGAACACATGGTTCTTGAAGAGGTGTTGCTGTAATTGTAAGAATTCCATTGATTTAGTGCAGAACTCAGAGGAGCTCACAGGAACGTAGGTAATTTGCCGAACCTCGATAACAATTGCTTGTGTTTTCTCTTTTGTGGTTTGATTCTTGTCTTGGTCCAAATCATTCTAGATTTGAGTGTTTGAATGTCACAACCAGGGATTCTTAGGTGATTTTTCAACAGGAGATAATACCTTTACCATCTCTTTCCCACAACAGCCAGATACCTTCACTTGCTTCCCTTTTCCACGCAAGTCCTTCAATCATAAACACAGACTGGGATGGCCTGTGGTTTGAACAATATGTTCAATTCCTATCATAATCCATCAAGCAGAGCAAACAGCAAAATTCATACCTTTTGTGAAGTTTCTACCTTACATTGGTAGAATCTTTTTGCCAAATGAATGCTTCTCGACCCTCATTCCTCTTTTCTGGTTACTTTTCCCCCCATCCATTCCCTCACATTCATTCCCAAATCATATTTACCATCCAAAATATGCTCCAGCTGGTTATCTGCTACATAATATAGCCAGAGATGTAAACCTGCATCTTATGCTTAGCAGCAATGGCAATGTAAGCATTTATTTAAGGTATACAAAACTTATAGAGCCAAATCAAAGTTAACAGATGTTTAACAAAGACAAAAGGAGCTTAGCAATTTCATTAATAGGTCATCTTTTCGAAACCTCCTTTTTTTGTTTTGGGAGGGGAGGGGGGGGGGGGGTGTGGTTGCACTCAGCAATCCTCGGCATGAGAGTGATAACAATTACATTTAAGCCTTTAGGATGACATAATCAACCTTAAATCAAAATTTCTTCAGAAATATCAATCGAAATGACTTTCACTCAAGACTTCTCCCAGACGCTGGTTGGAGCAGCCATGTCAAAATGAAGGTACTGAACACCTTTTTTTGTGAAAGCTGAAGACAGAGGGAGCTAAGGTGAGGAAAATATTGAAATTGAGAAGGCGAATTTTGCTTGAATCTCTCGCTCTAGGCGTTCAGCAACATAGCTTCTGCAGGAATAGGCAACTATGTTGATGTGGCAGGACTTTACATAGGGCACTGCCTAGCAATTTGAAGAGAAGAGTTACAGGCCCATCAAATTGAATCCACAATGGTCATATGCCACAAAATAATCTAATACAATGATTCCTTCCATGCATAGAAGGTTAATTGGCCCCAAAAAAATATAAAACAATCAATATCACACTTCTGCAATTTCTTCTTTTGGGGAAATGAATCCATCATGTTATTGGGAAGATCTCTCAAAGCTCAAATATTCCCATTGAAGATAAAAGAGTTCTGATTAGTTTAAAGTCGGCTGGAATTCCTGGCTCACCCAAAGCGGTAGAGGTGCCTGAACCAAGATTGGAATACCAGTAATAGGATGCTCAAAAGACAAGCTCTCTGCATGAAGTTCGTGGCCATCATATATTTTCCCGTTCCACTCATATACACCCTCATATTTGACATCCCCTCTTACAGAAATTTCAAGATATTGGCAATGCAAACGGATTTGATGTGTTCTTCCACTCCGGGGAAAAGCTCTAACCAAAATCTCGTCATTCTTTGCATTAGCATCTGTTTTAGCTTCTTCTTTGACTACAATAATATTTTCTTCATCTTTTTTAAATACAGATGGCTCCTTGAAGCTCCCTTGTCCATTTATTGATAATAACTGAAATGAAGTTTCCATGTCCTTAACCCTGGACCACCTGGTAATATATGACCCACTCTGATGCAGCATATACTCGCCAGGCTCCAAACTTTGATCTACCATGCCCTGATTTGATAGTGATTCTTCCCCATTTTGGAGCTGAACCAATGCAGAGAGCAATGTACGACTTACAAACCTTGTGATTAGTAAATGCCTTAACAAGTTTAGCAGCTACTTTATGGGACTTTGTGATAAGCATGACACCACTGGTGTCACGATCAAATCGATTTGCAAGATGGAGCTCAGGCAGGGTGATTTGGGTCCCTGAAATTGAATCATCTGAGACAATTTAATACTTAAGAAGACAGTGCCATGTAGGCTTTGTCAGTTCTATACGCTAATCAGAATGCTACCCATGAATCAAACTAATAAAATATATAGATAGTGAACCACTGTAAAGGAGGAATAGATTGATTTGCTCATGATCATTTACAATTTCTCACTTACGTTATTCAACTAGTGTCCATATAACACTTAGCTGGAAGCACATCTAACTCAATAAGATCACTAAATACTTAACATTTTTAACTTAACGTCTCACTTATGTGATAAAAACCTCACCATGAAATGGACAGAGTAACAAATTGGTTGCCTAATAAGCAGGAAAAAATTAACTTCAACTGGTCAGTGAGTTTTTAACCAATTGTATTTCACATTAAATTCACAACAGTGAATAAAAATCAAGCTTTTGATTTAAGGAAGCACATTACACAGAACTCAGTTAAAAATCCCTTACTGTTGCATTACACTCTGTTCCAATTTCTGTTAAATCTTTCAATCTGTTAAGACTTATATCAACAAATATTTCTCATACTCTTCCCTTCCAATAAAGCAAAATCATAAATTGAATAGATGCTTTATTGCTTGGGTTTCAATGACGACTTAGCCAAATAGTTGTATGTTAGTATTTGGCACAAGTTTAAAGCTAAATTAACAAGAATAAGCCCGGGTATTCAAAATTCAACAAATGCCCACCATAAAACAGAACTCACTCACGAATCAAAAGCGTCAAGAGCATATAAACAGACCTTCACTGAGTCGACCTGACTCAGCCCAGTCACCAAGAACGCCGGGAACCGAAGACAACACAGTTTCACAGTATACTCCCTGGGGCTTGTCGACAGCAATGAGCCACTCATCTTCATACAGCACATCGCTTCTTGAGAGTGCAAAAAGGCTTGATTTTGAAGAAGCACTCAAGACTCTCTTTAGCTCTATGTCCTTTGAGATGAGAGCCAAAGGAGGGGAGAGAGGTGCTGGGTAATTTCGAAGGGTTTGAGGGGAAATTTGGGAAGTGGGTTCAGGTTGTGTTGACATGGTGGTGGTGCACAGAGAGAGGATTAAGGTTTGGGGGTATTTGGTGATGGGTTTTGCCTTTGGGCTGATGAAGAGGAGGCTGTGACAGAGTCGTGAAGAGGGGCATTAGTGTTAGTTTACGTCTTTCAACTCTTTACATGTGCGTGGTTCCAAAATATAATGGATGAGTTTATAAACTACTTTACGAAGATAAAACGGCGTCGTCGACAATACAGCCTTATTGTTGTCTTCGCTCTAACTCCAATAATGAATATGCCCTTCCTGAACCTGATTTTCTGTTAAACCCCAAAGACCAATTAGAGAAATTATCACTCTTTTTGATCCATCTCAGAGAAAGAAGAGGAAGAACAAGGGGGAAAATGTCATCTTTTATCATCAGAAGATCACGTAGTAGTTCCTCAGTTCTCTCTCAAAACCCTAGAAGCAAAATCAGTACTTACTGCTCCTTACAACTTCACAATTCACCTGATTCAGATCAAAACCAAATAGGTTTATATTCTAAGTTTACTTCGTTTTTGCTCAAAATTATAAGAAATCCAACTGGGTCTCATCGTACTCTCACCAGTTCTGGCTTTTTTGGGTCACAAAGTCACCATTTCTTGCACTTGAATCCGCAAGACGCTGTTTTGGCTTCAGGGTATGGTGTTTTGACGAGAAATATTTCTGGGATTTGTTCAAGTTCATTATTTGGTGTGAAAAATCCACCTGGGTCTAATCAAGGTCTGGTCTCTTCAAGAGGGATTCGCTTGTTTGGTACACAGGCTGCCGTCGAACCTTCTACCTCCGATGGGCTTACAGTTAATGGAATAGTTGCTAATCAGTGGACAATTCTTGATGAGAGTGAGAGTGATTGGAAGAGTCATGCTGCTGCAGTTGCTCAATCCATTCAAGTAATCAGGAGGCGCTTGCAGGTAAATTTAATCCTTTTCTGGTTCTGCTTATGTTGAAGTTGAAAATTGAACTTATCTGGTCGTTTATAATGGAGTTAAGCAGTGATTTATTGTTTCTTTTTGAGCCATTTTTTATTCCTATTTAGGTTTTTTTTTTGTTTAATATTGAAAATTTATTTTCTAGGTTATATACAGTGGATGAAAGCTAGAATGTCTTGTTCGTACTGGAATTATTTTCAGTTCAGTTTTGAAGTATAATGTTCTTATACTAGTGGTTTATAAGGAACAAGCTTAATTTCAGGTTGTAATAAGAAACTATAGAAGCATTCAATTCAAGTTAACGAAGCCTTGATCTTCAGCTTCATGAAGCCTATGAGAATAAAGAAGTATAATTTGATGGTGAAGCATAAATATGTTTATATTTCTGATGAAAAAGTGTACATTGTAGTTTTGACTTCAGCTTGAAGTATATTTATTTTATATTATGTTGAAAATTCATACATATGGTTACTCTTTTGGCGTAGACAGTTTAGTCACGTTATGATTATGGGTTTCTTTATTGGCCTGTTTCAGTTCATTGTGAAGTGTAACTTTGTTGTTCATGGTGGCAGTGGAATAAATTGATGGTTAGGTTAGATCTATTATCAATGGAGCTGAATAAGCCTAACCTTTGGGATGATCCTGTGCATGCTGGGAAGATAAGTCGTGAGCAAGGCTCCCTTATGGGTAAAATGAAAGAGGTGAAGGCATTTGAACAAGAATTGCTTGAGAATATTGACATGATAAGGCTTGCTCGGGAAGAGAATGACACTGAGTTGGAATCGGTGGGCTCTCACTTCTTTCTAGGCATGTACTCGTTCTGTTTTATGATTGATTTCTAGTATTTCATACAATTTAGCAACAATGATATATTACTTCCTGATTGTTTTAGGTTTAGCATGTAAAGGAAATGATTTATTTTTCTAACGTATGAGGAAGAGTAATGAATGGGCGTTTTCAAATTTTATATATATATATATATATTTGAGAACAATAGAGAGGCTATATATTACCAAAAGAGGATCTAATGAGCTAAAAATTTCGTTTAAGCCTAAACCTCTCACTAATTATATCTCTTTGATAATCTCTGCTGAATACCACCAATTTAACAGGCATATTCACTTAGTACATGCATTGCACTTTTTTATTTATTAATGTAGGTTTCCCTTTATATCCTCTGCAGGAATTGTTGAAATCTTTGCTGACAATGAGAAGGCATTCCAAAGAGAAAGAACTTGAAGCATTGTTAGCTGGGGAGCTGGATCCTTGCTCTTGTTACATAGAGGTTACATTCATACACCATCTTTAACTGTTTTTTAGTGCATTAAGGTTTTTTTTTTCCTGCATTAAGATGTCTTTGCATATTATTAAGTCTCTAGTCTAAGGTTTGGGACAATTCGTAGCTTTATTCTTACCTTAACATTTCGTACTGGATAATGAACACTTGTTGTTGCTATGTTTCCGCAAACCTAAGTCTTGATGTATTATGCATAATATAGGTCCAAGCTGGAGCTGGGGGTACTGAGAGCATGGACTGGGCATCGATGGTTATGCAAATGTATAAACTGTGGGCTCAACGGCGTGGATATGGAGTGACTGTGGTGGATGAAATGCCTGGTGAGATTGCAGGAATCAAGGTTCACCTTCCGACCATCCTCCCCTTATCCTTGGGTTTGAATTATATACATTATTGCATGCTTGTATAAAATGACTCCATGGAATAATATACGGGATTGCATCCCTGCACGCACACAGTCCTACCATTTTATACAAGCATGAAATGGTTAATTTATTATCAAAAATACGATTCCTTTACACTTAAATCTTTCCCGGGAAATTTTATTTTTATTTTTTCTAAAATATATTCCGTGGAAACAAACTAGATTTTCTCTTTTTTTTTTTTTTTTGATAAGTAAACTAGATTCTCTTTTTTATTGCAAGCTTGTATAAAATGGCTCCATATACCCAATTGCATCCTTGTCCCTGCACACACACACCCGTCCCTTTGGAAAGTGTAAAGCTTTCTGAACTTCAAATGCCATTCAAGCTGCCTAAGGTGAAGCTATATGCTTTATTTCCAATGGAGTCTTTTTTCTCTTTGTAAGGGACTTCTTAGAAACAGTCATTACTTTTCTGACCTTAGGTTTGCTGTTATTTCAGCGGGCAACAATCAAAGTAGATGGTGAATATGCATTTGGATATGCCAAAGCAGAAGTAGGAGTGCATAGGCTGGTGCGTATCTCGCCTTTTGACAGTGGAAAGCGCAGGCATACTTCATTTGCTGCTGTTGCTGTTATTCCAATCTCGGGTGATGGATCTACCCGTGTACAAATTAATGAATCTGATCTCCGTATTGAGCGGTTTCGTTCTGGGGGCCCTGGTGGCCAGCATGCTAACACAACTGAGAGTGCAGTGCGAATAATTCACATCCCAACAGGAGTAACTGCCACCAGTCAAAATGAAAGGTATGGATGTTCACCTGAATGTCAAAAGACTATGCCTTAATACTTTGTTTATGCTGACCATTGGAGTCAGGAGTTACCATTATTCCTTTGTTTTCCTTGATTCTGAATTTATCATTGTCGTAAGAACAGGTCACAACATTTAAATAAGGCTTCGGCTATGGCTGTGCTACAGTCTAGGCTAGACCAGCTCGAGATAACTCGACAGAATCAGATGAATGCCCAGCATACGCAATCTCTTACAGATATCAGTTGGGGCAACCAGATACGCACTTATGTTCTCCATGTATAATCTGCACCATACAACTTCCCTTGATTTTTACAGGTTAGCACTGAAAATTTAATCCTCGCTAACTCCAAGTTACTATTTTCTATGCAGCCTTACCGTATGGTAAAGGATCTCAGGACTAATTATGAGGTTTCCGATCCTGATTCCGTGCTCGACGGAGATCTAGATGGCTTCGTCTTGAGCTTTTTATCAGCTTCCTTGGACAAAGATGAAGATGGCCTATAAGATTACTTTCTAAAGATTTTGATTAAACCATTGAAGATCGACACTGAAAGTACAGTGATGCTACCTGCTTGATTCATCTAACTTTGTGGTCTGGGTCGATATCATTAGCTTGACTGGTGGTCCATATCAGGCCCCATTGGCTTTAAATTCCCATCAAGAGATAATACGGTTGAATTTTGAGAGCACATATCATTTGTATATTTAGCATTAAGGATGAGACTTTGAGATAACATGTTTCACAAAATTCATATTAATTGGTCTTTTGCTATCAAGTTTGCTACTTCAATGAAACAATATCTTAGTTGAATTATTCTGTTGCGATGTTTACATTTTTTTCTTCAATTATTTAAGAAAAATGGCTCACTTTCTTCGTAAATTCTCTCAACTATACATATCTTTTCTATTGGAAAAGTAAAAACTCAAATAGAACTTGAAAATCGAATTATTGCCTTTAGGGAGGTATAACAATTCACTTAAGTTCAGTCACATTTTGCTTAATTGTATTGAATTATGCTCAACTTTGCTAAAAACAAATATATACATTACAAAGTAATGCTTTACACCATAAATACACCCACGGGTGAGCATAATTCAGTTTTAATCAAAAAAATCGAATCGAATTGCTGGATTTTTATAATTTAATTTTATATTTCAATATTATTCGGTTCGATTTTACATTTTATTTGGTTGTTCGGTGACCGATTTGGTTATATTTTTTATAAATTTAGTTAACTAAAAAACTGAAATTTTAACACAAAAATTATATATATATATATATACACACACATATATAAACCGAGTCAAACAGAAGTTGTAAGTTGTAAGTTGTATTTTTTTCTTTTTTCCTTACAAATTTATTCTCGGTATAAACTATAAATCATCCCTAAATGGCTTAAATCCCTTATTTTATTTTTATTTTTATCCTTATACAATCGCACTATCTGTCTCTCTCTCAAATTCCAGCGAAAAATCTTTCATGTTCTTCTTTGGTTCAGTTGTTCTCTTCAAATAAGTTTATATTCTCTGATTTCTTTTTTGCTTATGTTTTTTATGTTAAGAAATTTTTAAATTTTTAGATTTTTACTTTTGCATTTGAATCAAGAATTGTAATATGTTGATTTTATGGGTTTAAAATCCAACCTTTTGTATTTTGGATGACGAATGAATTTTTCACCCAAAAATAAAATTGGTCCAGACAACCGAATTTCAAGAAATAACTGAAAAGCCGTCGGTCGGTTCGATTTAAAATTCTTGAACCGCAAAAGCAATTTTTTGCATCGAACCGATCGAAATAACCGAATGCTCACCCGAGTCCAGAAAAAAATTAAAATAAAAAGAAAAATGTGAGAGTATTCACCAGAGGTAGAGGTAGTGTCCGAAAAAGCATCGCATATCTTAAGGGTCGCCCCAAAGCCGCAGACAGAAAATATTAGACTATTACGATCACATACGCTTTTGTTGTTTGTTTCATCGGTTGAGAACAGAAGAGAGTCAGAGAGAGGGAGACGACAGGTACGAGAATTTCTGTGAAGCATTACTGTTCTGTTCTTTCAATTGTTCGATCTTATTTTTCATAATAAAAAAAAACTAATATTTGAAAGGATAAAGAATAAAAAAAAAAACAGAATTTCAAATTGGGTTCTGTTTGTTTTCACGGAAAAATTTATAATTATATCGTAAATTTTCCTTTTCCTGGAAGTCATTGTGTGTTCGCTCAAAAGAATCGGTTTTGTCTCCATTTGTGCAATACCCTTAACCAGTTTGGTTAATTTATTATCACAAAACGATTCCTTTACACTTCAATCTTTCCCGGGTAATTTTTTATTCTAAAAAAAACTAGAGTTTCTCTTTTTTATATAGCCCTAGTGCTTCTTTCTTTTTTTTCTCTTTTTGGGATTATTAACTTGAATGCTGAATTTTTGGAATAACAAAGATGGAGAGCTAAAAAATCATTGTTTTTTTTTTGTTTCCTGTTGCTTGCAGGTGTATAGTAGGGAAAATTTATTCTACTTTTTGTTTAAAAGTAGATGTAAGATATATATATATATATATAAGAGGGGATGTCATCTTCTTCAGTTATAACACCAGAAGATGTGTTAGAGTCTCTCATGAATGATGGTACCATCGATGCTCTCAGATTGAAGATCATCAATCAGCTAAAAGCCAATGTATCTCTCTCTCATGTGTGTTTGTTTGTGTGTGTATGTGTGTTGCATTTACTAGAGGTGATGGAAATCCAAGATTGTGGCTTTAATTGACATGTGCATATAAAGTAAAGGTTTAATTTGCGTGCGATAATATAAGTTCACTGATAACCTTGGTGTGTTTAAATCCTATTAATCATGGGCTTTGATTTACTAGACACGTGTTTGTGAAGCCTGTGTATGATGTTTCTTTTGGAAGCAAATGAATTATTGTTATTTATTTTAGGAGTGATGGAAATCTAAGATTGTGGCTTAAATTGATCATGTTCTTAGGATTTAATGGTTATTGAAGCATTAAAAAAATAATTAATGTTTTTAAAGCATTGGAATATTCAGGTAGACCGCATTTTGCTTAAATCAAATGTATTCTTTGATACTATTCTGATTTTTGCCTGAATGTGAGACTTGTATTATTAGTCTGGTCAATATCATTATCTGGGATAGATCAAAAGCATAACCTTTCTTTAGTTGCGGAGATTACCTGGTGTGTGTCTAAAAAATTTCAAGTGGAATCCATTTTTGGATTCTTACAAAATTTCTTTAGTTAACTAGAAATGCCGAAGAAAAAAAATTGTGGTGTATGATTACTTTGTTAAAGTGTTCCAATTCCCCAAGAGTGAATAGTTAAGCATGGTTTTTGAGGACGTAGTATTCAGTTGAATATTTTTTTCTTTATTACAGGAAGAGTTGAAGAACACAACCATTAAAATGGCCGAACAGAGTAAAGTTCTTAACACCCCTGGGGCGGAGAAACAAACTAAAAGAGAGTTGTTTGATGCACTTCGGCAGGAACTTGAGTAAGTGTTTGTGTTGTTTATTTTACTCCTCTTTTTCTTTCATATTTTCGAAGATAGGAGACTCGCTGTACGCCTTAGCCAACTGCAGGCTATTAATTCTCTTCAGCAAGTTGTAACTATTTGTTGGCGTGGGGAATTTTTGTCTGCTATACGACAGTTTTAACCTCAGAACCTATTCCAAAGCTAACAAGACAACATAGACAATCCTCTGTAGCAAGTTCTTAACGATTGGTGTGGTGGCTGAGAAGAAAATAGTTCATCAGAGTAATATGTGGGTTTTATTAGCAGTAGTTTGTCAGATTCCGAGCTAAGCTACAATACTGACATTTCTAGATGGTGCAGAGCCTACTGCACCAACATACTAAATTTTTTTATGCAGATGTTGTTTTCTCTCTGTTAAGTCTTCATTCTGCTTTACGCTCTCAAGTCTCATTTTCTTGCCTCCAAGCATTTATCTCTTAGTAAATCTTTTTTTTCCTTTAATTGCATCTATTTGTAAATCTCTGTAACTGCTCAGGTATGTCTGATATGCTATTTTCTCATGATTAAGAAATAAAGGGTCTTTCGAAATACAATGAAACTAACTTCTGTTAGCATTCAATGGGCAGAACTCCAGTGCTCGAGAAGGCCTCTAAATCAGTTTGGGAGTTGATACTGGACAACAATGGCCTGGGGAAGGAAATAAGTGAAACAGTTGAAAAAGTATTTCTTCGGTTAAGTGGTCGGGAACCTCCCTTGTTTCCTCTTCCAAATGGTGAAGGCCATCCTGATAGAGAAACTGAGAATGAGAAAGGAAAAGAAAAGGAAAATGAAAGCAAGGAGAATTCGTACTCTACATCAAAGAAAAGGAGTTTCAGTGAGATTAATTCAGGAGAAGGGGCCGACGAAGTTGCAAGGAAGTCTGGAGATCCTTCAGCTATACCTCAAGACTCTAGGAAATCGCCTCAGCCAAGCTCGAAGATATGATTCACTGTATTAGCAGAATTGGTTTGAACAAATCTGGTGATCCTTTTAGTTGGTTTTTCTTTTGGTTTAGTTTTAATTTTATAGAACAAAGTGACATTGTTAATATCTTCCTAGAACAGAAATGAATGTGGTGACTGAAGTTTGATGTTTGACTGACTGCCATGCTGTATGCTAAATAGTCAATTTATGAAGTTCGTTCACTATAACGAGTAATATGAGTTTGTATCGAAGAAGTTCATTTACTATAGCGAGTAAATCTGAAATTCCATGTTAAGAATGATTGTCCAAGTTGTCTCTTGCTTGAATTTCCTCTTACCTAGTAGAAATTATTTCTTCCAACTGTACTTTTTTTTTTTGTGGGGGGTGGGGGGTTGGGAATAGAAATCTCAGTAGATTGAAAATTGAAAAAACAGAAGTAGGCTGCCTTTCTTCACTGGCGAGGTTTTCATAACTTAGGTCATTATACTTTTTTGCACTAAGCTTGGACTCCATGATTATAGAATTTTGGTGAGGTCTTGGTATGAAGGAACTTTGGCAGATAAAGACTATCAAGTTTCTGTGCTTTTCAGTTTCACATTTCAGTTTTTGTACATGACGAGTGGAAATTGTAAAGAATTTCGTCTGGTATTAGTACCATTTGTGTTGCTGACTTTTGTCCGGAGAATATTGTTGGAAACAGGGCTTTCTGTTAAGTGGATGATATTAACAGGTGACTAAGGTAATTTGCTCTACCAAAAAAAAAGAGACTTGGGTGATTTGAGAAATACGACCAAGTTCCTGTACATGAGGAGTTTAATGAAACAATAGAACACTTGGCAAAAACCTAATAAGCATGCAAAACTATTCCCTACCTCGAAATCTGAAAGAAGAAAATATGAACAAGGATGATGCAATAACAGACATCTACTACACGTCCCGGTTTCAATTTCCTAATTCTACCATCCTCACTTCCGTGTCATGTCCATTTGTTGGCTCCATTGATGTGTATCATCAGCTGCAAAATTTCCCGGACTCTGATCTAGAACGCTAAGTGAATAACATGAGTGGATCCTAGGTAGCTGCGTCGACAGGTTCCCATTAGAAGCTTGAGGAGGCAACATACAATCAGGCTGCTCACAGATTTGCTCATTAGCATTCAAAACCAAATCACCAGCAGCAGCAGCCCTGAATGCTTCGTAGTATATGTGCTCTATATCAGTGTAACTTGCAGAGTTCTCCACATCAGCAGCAGCAGCCGCCCTGTTTTCTTGGTAGTTCGTGTCACTGTATCTTTCAGAGTTCATCTGAACAATAAATGATTCGAATGAATCTACCCTATGAAGGCCCTTCATATCACATGAGTACTTGACCTGTGCTTCGCTCAGCAACTGGTTATCAGTGTCACTTTGGCCTTGAGAGCTAGGATTAGAGCTTCTACCTCCTCCACCAAAGGTTGTTACATCTGGAATTCGATAAGAATTGACTGGATTCACTTGTGTGTTGCTCAAGAAATGGCTTGCAAGGTCACTTGGAACTTGAGAGCTACAATTATGGCTTCCATTTCCTCCACCAAAGGTCATAAACTCATCAGTTTGATAAGAAAAGGGTGGATTCACTACTTGAGAGCTAGTATGAGGTCTTCCATTTCCTCCACCAAAGGCTGTAAACTCGTGAATTTGATAAGAGTAGGGTGGATTCACTACTTGAGAGCTAGTATGAGGGCTTCCATTTTCTTCACCAAAGGTTGTAAACTCGCGACTTTGATAAGAATAGGGTGGATTCACTACTTGAGAACTAGTATGAGGGCTTCCATTTCCTTCACCGAAGGTTGTAAACTCACGAGTTTGATAAGAATAGGGTGGATTCACTACTTGAGAGCTAGCATGAGAGCTTCCATTTCCCCCACCAGAGGTTGTTAGATTATGAATTTGATAAGAATAGCCAGGATTCACTTGTGTGGCTAAAGTAGTAGAGTTCAGTCCTTGCATCCATGGATTTTTAGCTACATTCAATACTATGTTATAGCAACATTTAGAAGGAAATAAAAGGAGTTAGTGTACCCTTTTCAGTGTTAAAGCCTAAAACAAAACAGAACTGCAAAGGGTAACAAAATACCTGATATAGGTGAAGCTGAATCCTTGAAGGTGAGAGATGGTTGAGCTGCTTGCTCATATAACTGAGTTCGTTGATGAATCAAAGGCGTGGAGATTTGCGAATGAGGGAACTGAAACCTCATGTTGACTTCCGGCATTTGTCCATTGAAATGGTAAGGATAATCTGTAATGCAAAATGGTTCAAAGTAAGGAGATTCCAAACTTGGAAAGGGCATCTGGCTACGCTGAAACAACTTGCTGTCGCATTGCAAAAGTTTCTCATAATGCTTGTCAAGGACTCCTGGATGAAATTGGACATAGTGCCTCCTGAGGATATAATATCAGAACCATAGAGCGTAAGATTAGGCACGTTGCTGATAAAAACTGATGGGAAAAGGTATTATGCCATTGAAGCAAAACAATAATACAGATTTCAATTATTAAAGGTATAGCTAGTAAATATGGTGATTTAATTACTGCTATGTTGTAAAGACAGTATACTTGAACAGAATATATATCAGGAAAAAAAGAAGAAACCTCCAAATGGGAGCTTGCCCTCCAGTAAAGTCTGTTGATATGCTCCATTGAGTATGCTTTCTCGGCTGGGGATCAAGCTCATGAAAAAATGACGGAGGCTGGCTTAACTGCACAAAACTCTACCGAATTATATATAAAATAAAAATCTAGTTAAGAGAAGAGAGCAGCCTATTTAGTATTAATGAAAAATAGAACAAAAATATAAAATTGAACCTCTATTTCTAGAGTTCCAGGCACATTCTCCTTAATGACAGCTCTAATTGCCAAGATATCAGCCCATTGTATCTCAATCTTGTTCTTTAAACCTTTCTCCAAAAACTCCCAGACTAACTTTCTTTTAGCATAGTAACACTTTGCTACTAAATCACCTTGATTTCTAGATTCCCTCTGCACATAATTGAATCAATATTACAAAGAAAAAAAAAAGAAGCAGCAGAAGGGCTTCTCTCTATATTTCAATTTTCTACTGCAATGTTCTTGAGCATTACCTCCCATGTGCCAATTTTTAGAAACAAAGCCGGGAAGTTTGAAGCCTTCAACTTCTCAGATGGTGGTTGAGATACAAAATCTTCTATCTTTGATTTACCCTTAATATTGCCTGAGTTATTATCTGTCTTATCTCGTTTTACTCCACACACACCCATTTGAGCTTGGATTAGATCCACCAAAGAAGGCGTCTTGCGGAGTTTCAAACCAAGAGGAGGAGATTTCAAGACTTCAGCAGCAAATTTAGACTGCAAAGATGCAAATAAGATATCAAAAAAGAATAAAATGGAGGATGTTGACAGAAGAAAATAAAAACTAATGCATATTATATCATTGTGATGAGAAGAAACAGAAGTAACTTTGTGATTGCGAAAAAGGAAGAAAGAAAAAGAAGAGGAAAAAGAAAACCTCTCCACCTGAAATTTCAACTAGAAAGAAAAAGAAAAAACAGAAAACAAAATAAAAGGCCAAGAGATCAATGTCAACTGACACAAACAGAAACACTATCAAGTAAACTTTAGTAAACTCATACAACACCAATGTAACAGCCATGCGATCACTAGAAAACCCCTAACCAGCAAAAACCAAAAGAAAAAGAAAAAGAAGGAGAAATAAAGCACTGGTTAAATTTAACCAAACACAAGAACTACAAGATACAGAAACACAAAAAAATAAAAATAAAAACCTCTAAACTGGGAAGTCTGAATCGCTCTGGTAAATTACATGCGTCATCTCTCTTTTCATTCAGAAATGAGACCCCGTTCTTAGAACCAACTTCTTGTGCCATCATTTTTGTTCTGTTTTCTTTTTTGTCTCCCATATAAATCTCTAACAAACTCTTATTTTAATTATCTTTAAACAGAACCCAATTGTTACCCTATCGAGATTGCTTGAATCTTGTATATAACAAAAGCTAATGTACATAAGTTGACCGTTTGAGATAGGACACTGAATTGAGGAAGACGAAAACAGAGGAAAAGGAGCAGAGAGAGAGAGAGACGGATGTTAACAGGGAAGATAATTGGGTTTAAATAGGGATTCTTTTACTTGACATCAGGATTCACACGTCAGTTATCCAACTCATGCATAGCTAATTTTTTATTTACTTTTTATATAAAAACAAGTTAGAAATTTCCATTAAAAAAACAGTTGGAAATAAATCCGTAAAGAGTATATCGTAGTATCTTTTTTTTTTCTTCCAATTTTGGTCGCAAAGAAATCTGCTTTTCTCTTATGTTGGTAGTTTAAAGTAAATCTAAGTGTATCATACTTCTTACAGTTTGTTATTAGCAATTGGTAAATCTTATGCCATATTTTTTCAATTTTTTTTACTATTTTTTGGAGTAAGTTTACATGAGTAAATCTTGAGTGGCGATACCACTGACCAAATTTCATTGGGTAATTTTACGAGACTAAATTTTGAGTGGTAATACCACGGATTAGGTTTCGTGGGAGTTAACAAAAAAAATTCAATAGTAATCACAAGAAAAATGGGTAGTAACTTAAACTCTTACGTAATTGAAAAATTCCACTAATAATCACAAGAAATTTGGTAGTAACTTCAGTATTTTAATTTTTTTTTTAAATAATAACTATTCGATTTTTTTATGATTACTAACGAATTTTTTCAAGTTCATAATAACTCTCACGAAACTGAATATATGAAATCACCACGACTAAACCAGGTCCAACCCCATGTACGTGGCTCACTTTAAGTGTGAATATACTTCTTTAGAGTTTGTTATTACTCTTTAGTAGGGCAAAGGGTAAATCTTATGCCATATTTTTCACTTTTTTTACTGTTTGTTTGAAGTAATTTAATTAAGTCTAAATCTTTTATAAGATTAAAAATGTTATTTTGATATGATTAACGGTTAAGATGAAACCGTAACATACACGTGCAATGGCATGTGCACACGGAGTAATCAGAAATGGTTTAATTAGGGTTGATAACTGTGCTGTGGTAAGTTCTTTTTCTTTTTCAAGAATGTGTTATAATAAATTCTTCTCGGTTGATTAATTTATGCTTAATAGTTAATAGTTAATACTTGTGTGATCAATAACTGATTATGATACTGTAAATAAATAATATAGTATTGAAATTTTTTAACTTGTCAAGACGATACTTTCCAATAAGTACAATTATCGGTATTGACATATCGGTACATGTGATTAGTATTCTAAAATTTATTTATTTGAAAGTTATTTTTTTTAAATGTAATCGAGTTGATTTAGAAGGATAGTATATCCTTTCATAATAAATAAAAATGACAAAATTTGAAGGTATATTATTCTCCACTTATTCTCTCTCATCACTTGATCTAAATATATTTTTTTTTTTTCATAATAGTATGTGCAATCTTGTTGATTCATTTTTGCTCTCTAATCTTAAGATTAAAGATTTATGACCATCAATTGAAATTTGAATATGGCGGCAATCAATATTTATATTATTAAAAAAATTTATCACGACTTTGCAACCATTTTCACTTCCCTAAATATCTGATTTTTTAATTTTTCGTTATTGTTACGTCACTTTTAAAGCCCAAAATTCAACTTAAAAAAAATTAATGTTCTGTCCAAAAAAATCCCTTGAAATTTATATACACTACTTACCCATTTTTTTAATGGTCAAGCATTTTCGTTTTGTTTTAAATTTACTACATATTGATTTTATTTAAGTTGGAGAAATTCTAAATATATTTTTTACTTTTTATTGAAGGGCAATTATAATATAAATTTTTTACCTTTACGAGGGTACGAAAAGACAAACATCCGGAATAAGCAACAAAACTTAATTTTTGTTTTAAAGCAAAAATCGAATGATAATCTCATAAAAATGAAGTGATATTTTGTTTGAGTGCTTTATGATTAGGCAAGCCGTCACCCCTTGCACAAATAAATTATTGAGTTTTAGACGTGTGATTAGTGAAAGTAACTTTGTAGATTTCGTGTCTGCGGATGGTGCAATTAAATATTAGTCTAATGCTCCAATAAAGTAACACTGATGGCATTACAAAACGTGAAAATGCAGCTTGATGGCTTTGGGTTAGCAAACAGTACGTTGGAGAGAATGGAAGGTGCTAAGAGAAGGCATTTATAATTTGTTGTACTTAAAAAAATGTAATCCATATATACCATTTCTGCACATCATGTGTCACTTTGAAGCATTAATTTTTTTTCTCTTCATCGTCATCATCCCCTCATTATAGTTATTAAATAATAAAAAAACATTTAAAAGTAAATAATATTTTTTTTATGAATATCAATAAACTTAATCGATTAAGTCGTTTATTATTACACAAGAAATTAATGATCAAACTTCATTCACATTAGAGATGAAAAATGATCATCTATCTCCTATATAGATGGCAACTAATAGGTTACTTACGAAATATTACATATTCATAATCATATTCGTTTAGCTATCTTATTATCTAAATCTGAACCTGAAACCATTAAAAATCATGAAATATTGTATCCATAATCCCGCAAAACTTATTAATTTCTATATATACCCGTCTAAACAGATACAATTCGGATCGATTAACCGCAAAAAACTTGTAAATTATCATCTCTATTTACCTAAGAATGACAACGAGTAGATTATCTGTGAAATTTTACATATCTATAAGACTATAACCATATCTATTTAGTTACATTACTATCCGAATCTGAACTCAAAATCATATTCATTTAGTGGATATGGTAGATGAGATATGAAATATGAATTGCAAGCTTGATACTAATTAGTAATTACTAAACGATTGGTATTTACTAATTTTTTATTACAAACAAAACAAAACTGCAATTGGGATACGTCTTCAAGTCTTTAGGAATTACACTTGAAGAATAAATATTTGGGAGACAACAACGTAGTAGCCAATAAAAACGTGACAAGTAAGCAATAAGTTTTTATGTTTCAGTTTCTGCTTCTACATGTTATTCAAGTTTTGAGGAAATTGAATGTACATTCGAGGTGTTCTAGTTGACTGTTTAGTGTCTCTTTATCAAAACTCTTGCTTGAAAAGAGATAGTTGTATGGTGTTCATGGTGCCCATGAAAATGTTTAAGATATTTCATGTCAATGATAATTTTAGCCTTGAGCATTTGTATCGTATCTGCACATCCAGTTATAATATCGTATTTTAACCCTCGAAAATATATGAATAATAAAGAGTAGTGTTAGGATTTTAGTTGAAATCCTTACAAAAAAAAAACTTTTAATTAGTTTGAGAAAAGTTATTTTTATTTTATAATTATTTATTTCAGTAGAAATATAGTAGTAGTTTTCCATTGAACGATTGCTTGTTCTAATAAGAGTAGTAGTAGTTTCTTATGTTATTGTTTTTTAGTAATATTAGAAAAATATCTTCTATATAAAAGAGATTCTAGAAAAGGTAGAGAGTACACTGAAAAGTCCAAAATACTTTGTAAATCAAAGGGATTTACAATTAGAGCCATATTGAAAGTTTTGGATGTATTGAGCTTTTGGGTTGTGAGAGTAATAACTTGGTTTTTCTTAAAGTTGTGATCAAAGATTAATGAAGTTATGAATTTTTTTGTGGTATAGGCAAAGAAGTTGGCGAACCACGTTAAATTATTGTGTTCGTGATATCTGTTTGTTTTAACCTAAAATTTGAGGTGAAATTCTAACAAGTAGATCATCAAGTTGACTTTTTTCCCTATAGTTATAGTAGGGGTTTCTTTTGAATAATTTTGTAAAAAGATTTTGGAAATTAAAAGGATCTTAACATGTCATTGCATGGTCTTTTACATGCGACAATTTTAAACTATGATGTGTTTATACAAATTGATTTTATGTTTGAAATAAAGTTTTTTTACTTTGAAAGAATAATGAATTTTAAACTTAAAGACTGTTAAAGTTATGATTTATGAAGTACAATATTTTAAAATCTTGAAAATTTTTTTAATAAAAAAGATATTTCTCAGTTGGTTAATGATGATTCTTAACTATCATATTGTTCAAGAATAATCAAATAAAGATTTCAAAATTTGTCCAAAAAAACCTCACGCGGACAACTTTTCAAGTGCATAAAGGATAGTAGTGTGTTGTTGGATGCTCAAGTTGTGAAAGTGGATAATGTTTGTTAGGCACCTACTACTCACAAAAATAGAAAGAAGAAAAAAAAAAGAGCCTTTTAACATATGGCATTGCTCCTCTCATTTCACACTTTGGAATGATTGATTTCATGGGAAGGAGAAAAAAAGAACAAGAGAAAGAAAGGGAAAAACAAGCCCAATTTTAACTAGAGAAATGCTTATTATGACCCAATCATACTTTTTCTAAGAGAAGGCACAAAGTTTGATAGTGATGGTTTCTTATAACTAGATATAATAGTCACAAGACAATGACTTGAAAAGAACAACTCTCCTCAATTTCTTGGTGGAAGTATGACCCAAAACATGGCCCCTCAAAATCTCAGTCTCTCTCTCTCTCTTATCCATAAACCCACACAATGTTGAGGAGCCACAAATCAACTTCACTTTGGATTATCATACTGATACTTTTTTAGATTGGTATTTAGGGATTTAACATAAAAAAAACCACATGGGTTTTCTCCGGAGTATATAAAAGAGTGCTCAAGTTGAGATGAAATCTTGGTGGGTCAAGTTTTTCTTTCCATTAGAAAAAAGTGGGTGAATTTTTTTTTTTAATTGAAACTTTAAAGAACAGTGACTGTTACTATAACGGTTTTAAGATAGCAAAATTTTTTATCGAGAAAGTTTCGATTTGTATGAAAAATGTAATGATATAAGCATTGTCAATGAAAAATTAACATATTTGTGAAAATACAGAGTACATGTATCTCAATAAAACTTTTTAAAACTTCATTATTATGTAAAAAAATAATAATAATTAATTTTTTTATGTGAATAAATTGTAATATCTCAATTTAAGAGTAAAAGTTAAAAAAATATATTTTTAATTATTTTTTCTACTGCTTTTATAAATAAGAAACATAAATTAATTTTTTTAATCATTTCCATCTCTCTTTTTTTCCTTTTTTCTTTTCTTTCACTTTCATTCTTTACTGATCATAACCCAGATTTCAGTATTCTTAGATTTAATTTTTCTTCTATTCTTTTTTCTTTTAATTTTCCTCATTACTCCTTAATCTTGAAAGCGCATGCATTATATCCTTGGAGATCTATCTTTAACTGATGCTTAAACCACGCATGCAACTTAGTTTATGGGCTTATCTACGTTTATTCTTGAAATTGAGACAAGAATGAAATCTTAATGGGTCCTCTCTCAATAGTTTTGAAAGATCATTTTTAATACAAAATCTTTTGCTTTTTTCCTCCAATTACTTTTGAATCATGATGAGGACTCAGAAAGAGTCTTCAATAAGGTTTGTTGAACTCTCCTCTGTACTAAGAATATAACAAGGCTTGGCCATGATTATGACAATAACAACTAGGTGTCAATTTTCTCTTTACAAAGTAGATAGAAAAGCACAAATCCCCACCTGTTTTAAGAAACCATAACCTCATCAATTAACTCATAATCATGTTGATTATTTTGCTCCAATATGCAAAGTGGCGTGACAAGAATAAAAAAAGAAAACTCAATCGCTATCAAATTGAAGTTTTGGAAATTCCAAATTATTGGCCCAAAATGTTAAAAAAAAAAAAATTCATTGAAGGTTTTGGAATTTCCAAATTACTAGCCCAAACCCAAACTAGATTCCATAGAGCTCTATTCTGCTTTTAGTGTGAGATTAGTCAAACAAGTTGGTATAGTTCTTGAGTGGTTGGATTAGAAATTTTGGATCAAATCTCTTCCGGCCATTAAAAAAAAATTTAGTAACTTTTTGTTCTTAGTTCTTACATATAACAGATCTATAAAAAAAAAATACATGATCATTAAATAATAAAATATATATATTATTTTATTTAAAAATAACATAAAACTTTATGCTATGTATTTTTTATTAACATGAATTACACAAAAATATTTTCGATAAATAGAGCTTTTGTCCCTTTCCTTGATTACTACCCAAAGAAAAATAAATAAAATAAAGAACATAAAAGAGTCAACACTTTATACACGTCGCCAAGACACCAACCCACTCTCTAACTATCCAATAAGGGCTAAACTTTCTTTGAGAAGTGACATAAGAATAAGATCCGCTCCGAGAAAGTGCCCATGTCAGGTGCCACTCTGGACTCACAAGACTCCATTTTGCACTTTTTTCTATACATTGGATTTGGCTTTGGATTCTTTGCACGTTGAACCGATAATACAAGTTAAAGAAGATAAGATCGCTTTGTCTTTTGTTTTTTAGTATGCTAGAAAGTTTATATGAGGATGGTTAGGAGTTCACCATTAGGACTTGATTTGAATAAGCATGTAGCAAATATCCATTATTTTTCAATTTATATAGAATCCTTTTTATATCTTTAAGCATTGTTTGTTCTTTTATTAATAAAATCAAATTGCAAAGCTATATCATGTGAAAATAACACTGATATCACAAATGCTCTGGGTTTGATAAACCACCATCCAAACGAAAAACTTAATCTGACATAGTACAAAATTGGGTTTGGTTCCTAGTATGGGTAAATAAAGAATACTCAACCAAAGACCCAATAAATTAGGGTCATCTAAAGAGTACAATTGGTGGGCAAGAAAAGGTTTATTTTTCCTTATTCTGGTCATCACCAAAGGCCAAATTGAATATTTGACTGTATTCATCTACAAAGTGAACATCAAGGCCTTCTTTTACATTAGGTGCAAGCTCATCAAAATCCCTTCTGTTGGCTGAAGGGAATATGATTGTCTTCACTTCGCTTCGTCTCGCTGCTATCGTTTTCTCCTTCACCTGATTTTTTTCAACAAAAATAAAATATTATTAGTTCAAGATGGATCAAGTTTGAGAAAACACCAACTAACATATCCATCCCAGAAAAAGAAAAATCACCAATCACTTATAAAAATATGGATTACAGAGCTTTCTATAAATAATTTATGCAGAAATAAATAGTATAGATGGGCTAGGGACCTTGCAGGAATGGAAAGAATTTTTTTAGGGTCTGGCTCTCCTCTCATGTATAGCATCTCTCCAATTTCCCTCGATGCAGTATTAGATGTATGACACGTAGCAATCTTGAACTTAACCAGCTAAAATCAGTTAAAACACAAGAAACTTCTTCCCTTTCTTACTTCAAGAAAGAAAAGGAAAAAATAAAAGAGAAACCAGTCAACCACAAGTTCACTTTCTCTCTCTGTCTCTCACCCTAAAACCGATTAATGCTTCAGTCACTATCTCTCTTTGAAGGCTTCATCAAATCTTCAGCCAGGTCCTCACTCTCTCTAAATGAGGGTTTCTCTCTCTAAATTCAAATGGAAATTCTTACAAAAGCTTCACTTTCTCTCTAGGTTTTCATTTCTCAAGTCTAGATGAAAGAAAAAGGAAAACAATTGTTGTAGACGAGATGAAAGGCTTAGATCTGTTTACAGATTGAAAAAAAAAATTGAAGAAATTTTGTTGTAGAAAAGATTCTGGACGTAATTTTGCAAGATTAAAAATTAAACTATTAAAAAATTGAAAATGAAAAAATCAAATATGTTACCGTTTAACTATCAAAGACAGGTTCAAAAGGACGGAGAAAAAGGACTATGATGATGTTTTTATCAAGCTGGAGATGAGGATTTTGAGGAGAGGAAAGATGGGGCAAGAGAAGGGGTGAGGTTTTACAAATTCCTATGTGTTATTGTTGATTGCTTTTAATTAGCATCTTAGCCATTCAAGTAAAGCTGGTTACGTGGCATTCATCTAAGACTGCATTGAGGAAAACCAGGGAGAGACTATACTGGAGAGGAGCCATGCCCCTTTTTTATAACAAGGAATGGGGCATTTGTCTCAATAGTTTAAAAGGAACTCTATGAACATGAGTTTGAAAGAGAACGTCTAGAGAAGTGTAAAAGTTTTTGTTTCATCAGAAAATGCCATAACATTTCTCATCCAGACCAACTGAAAATTTAAAAATTAAATACGATTCCAATGGGCTCCAAATGTTACATAACTAAAGAGAACTATTTTGGATAACAAAAATATAAAACCACGCAAAATTGAGAAAAATATTTTTTTGACAAGTAAAATTGAGAAAAATATTGAGGTTTGGTAACATACCCCGCCAATTGGAAGGATCCTCCCTGTTAGCGTGACTTCCCCAGTCATTGCTAGATCCTTTTTGATAGGCTTCTCCATGGCAAGGGATAACATGGAGGTGATCATTGTGCAACCAGCACTAGGCCCATCCTTCGGGGTGGCCCCTGCAGGAACATGGAGATGAAGCTTGGAATTGGCAAAGAAGGGGTTGTCTGGTTCTTTCTCGCGTAAGATTGCTCTAGAAACTGTGTGAGCAATTTGCGCACTTTCTTTCATAACATCTCCAAGTTGACCAGTGACCTGGAGGGCCCCCTTTGCATCTCCTTGCTCAACTTGAGTTGTCTCTATGTACAAGGTGGAACCACCCATTGAAGTCCAAGCAAGACCCATTACAACTCCAACCGGAGTCTGATCATAAATGCGCTCCGCGTGGAAAACAGGTTTGCCAACAAAATCAGTAAGGTTTGATGTGTCCACCAACACCTTTTCAACTGCCTTACTTATCTCACTTTCCTGAATTTTCCCAATTTCAGCTGCATCCTGTCACAAAGAAAGTGATCATAAAAATTTGAACATGTGAATCTGATATAAGAGAAAAAGCCAGCTCAGAGAGCTCTGAAGTAAATTACCCACCATGTAAAACGAAATAAAATATACAAGCATATACAAACTCAGAGGAAATTATTAAACTTTCCAGAGAATCATTCAAAATGTAAAATACTGTAAGTAGATACTCATATCTCCACAATTTAATTACTTTTAAGATACCTTTGAACCCACAGGTTGCTCAGTAGGCTGGTCATTCGTGTACAATGTGGTACCTTCAACAGAGGATTCAGTAGTTTGTTCATGACTATGATTCTCTACCGATCCTGAGTCAATCTTAGTCCCACTACCAACTGCATTTTGAGCCGATTCATCGACACATTCTGCTTTGGCTTCAGTAGGTTCTATAACCTCTCCAGAAACTGCAGATTCCGTTAATGCTCCTTGTCGTACAAGTTGCAGAGCAATCTACAAGCCATGAAAGATAATTTTAAGCATCTGGGAACCAGAGACATTTCATCAGGTTCCAAACCTATATATCCCAAATTCCATCCTATATTCCCTAGAAGAAAAGAAAAGAAGTTTATGAACCCATGTAACCCCACATTTAGGTGCATTATCATTGGGTGGTGTTATTGGCACAGACACTCCTTTTGTTTGTTTAACTTTAGATAATATCCTTAATTAAAGTTAGATGCTTTTAAGAATGTAATTTAATTAGGGGCATTATGGTAAGTTTTAGTACCAAAACAAAACAGGAGTATCAACAACAATTTTGGAGTGCCAATAGCATTACCCATTATCATTTCCAAATGTCCAAAGTTTTCTATCATGGCCTTAAAGTGCATAGTTAAACAAACCTTGCGGTATATCTTTTCTATGTGCTTTTGAAGATTCCGAACCCCTGATTCTCGGCAGTAGCTTTCTATCAGGGCAAGAAGAGCTTCATTAGTCACCTCAACCTGGTATATAAATCCATTCAAAGAAGTTAGACTTTCTCAGTTAGTTAAAAATATAACTAAAATCATCAAGAACATGCCACTATGGAGACAGTGAGTATACATGGTTTAAAATTAACAACCACATTAAAGTTGCATGGCGAAGAGAATCAAATTTAAATTATGAAAATACGTATGGTCATACGAATTAAGCTCTTTTTTGAAATTTTAGAAAAATATTTAGTACAAGCATCACAAAATTACTCTTTAAGTTTAAGTGATACAGTGAGTACTCAATAACAAATCAATAGGAACAAGCTTGAATCTTGTTCTAGACATGATAAGTGCATGTATGAAAGAGGGCAGACAGAAAAGAGGGAGACCTGATCGGACTTGATGCCACATGCTTCTCGTGTAGCCTTCTCCAAATAGTCTCTCGCAATGTGCATTTTCTCATCCGTGATATAACCAGCAATAGCAATTACCTCCATTCTGTCCAAGAGAGGGTTCGGTATCATGTCCACAACGTTTGCCGTGCAGACAAACAGAACCTATAATAAGTGTGCAATCGATGAGGCATCAAGTTTAAAACATTTTGAGCTTGATGTGTAACCTTAGAGAAGCTGGAATGAAATAGAACTAAGGATGGAAGATCAATTTTCGCATTTGGTCCATATTGCATGTGTATGCAAGCATATTTTTAAGATAAAAAACGATACAACAAGAAGAGCTATATTGAGTCCCCAGTTCAAAGTTCAAACCTGGACTCACACGTTTGCCTAGTTCTATTTGTGGCTTGGGCATAGCCTAATTGGGCCACACCTCTAAAGAACAAGTCCCAAGTTCAAATCTCCCCACCCCCAGTTATCAAAAGATGAAGTGCTATATTGCTTGTTTATATCCTTCCACACTAGTTACTTCCAAGAATTAATTCGGATTTTTTTTATGAGTAAAAGTTGCATCTATCAAAAAAAAATGTTATATTTCTTGTTTCCATCCTTTCACACTACTTACTTCCAATAATTACTTAAGATTTTTTTACATAAGTTGTATATATAGCACCAAGGTTATTCAACCCATCTGCAAAGAACAATCTACACAATAGTAAATCCACAAAATCTATGAGCCCTTTTTCATTTAGAAAAAAACTAACCTTTAACCAAAACTATGGTTATTGAACTAGCCATCTTTAATGGATTATATAGACCTCTCCACACTATCAAAAGCCCTTAGATTAATAATGATTGATATCTTTTGAGCTAGTTTTTTATTATCGGTCATATCTTTCTCTCTTTTTTATGAATGAAACCAAATTTATTATCGGTCGTATCTTTTAAGCTAATTAGGCTGGTTAGTTCAGGAAATTTTATTTATTTATTCTAACTAGTTAGTTCAAGCAATTTGATTCCAGCTTCCAGCCAAACAGTTGCTTATCTAAATCAATTGCCAGCACCAATTCCAGATTCTAATTAATACAAGAACTACTGATAACAAGATAAAGGAAGGAAAGATAATCAGAAATGCCTCCGAATCACACAACTAACCTTTGATAGGTCAATTGGAACATCAAGATAGTGGTCTAGAAAATTAGCATTCTGCTCTGGATCTAGGAGCTCCAACAAAGCACTTGCTGGATCACCAGTATGTCCCCTTCCCAACTGCCATAAAACATGGTAAAATCTATCACAGTAAAAATCACTTCACCATTATGAAAACCGCATTTACAAAAATTTTCTAAAATGAATTTACATCATGATGATAATGCACCAAACCATGTGCTAACAAAGGATGAAAAACTAATCATTCTCAAGATGAGGAACAAAATCACTTGAAGAGAATTTCAAATATTAAACAATTTGCCCACCAGATAATACCTTGTCAATCTCATCAATTAGAACAAGAGGATTAGCTGTTCCCACATTTTTCAGGCACTGCACCATCTTTCCTGGCATAGCACCAATATACGTTCGACGATGCCCCTGGATATAACATAGGATAAGAAAACAAGTTTTTATAGCATTACCATGATACCACCAAAAATATTTGTCTAAAACATGGTCCAAGGGCAAGACAGTTCTTAATTACCTTGATCTCAGCAACATCAGATAACCCTCCAACAGAAAAGCGGAAGAAATTACGGTTCAGAGCACGTGCAATTGATCGACCAATGCTAGTTTTGCCCACCCCAGGAGGGCCAGAGAGACAAATGATTTTTCCTGGATGTATTGATATATGTTAGTTACCACTGATCCCAAAATCTTAAGCTGATAAGGAAATGGGTTGTTGTACATAAAGCTCATATGCATTTAAGAATATAATATAAGGATCATGTTTTTCTTTTCTTTTCAAGATTTTTTTTTCTTTTTTAAGTTAATAAAAATAAATTAAAAGACTCAAATAAGGGGGAATTATTAAAGCATTTCATCAAATATCAGAGGGGGGAGGATAGGATAGTGACAAAGAATATAACATCAGAGATGTATGTCATAAATTCATAATAACATATTATCCAACTGCACTTTCAAGATACATGCGTGATAAAAAAAAGCTTTACCAACCTTGTGAGATCCCTCTGAGCTTTCCAACAGCAATAAATTCTAATATTCTTTCCTTAACATCATTTAACCCATAGTGATCTTCGTCAAGAATTTTTTGTGCTCGAAGGACGTCGAAATTCTCATCACTGCAAATGGTATTGAGAAAACATAAATGATAAGAAATCCCATAGGAACTCTGTTATAGAATTAAATTCCAAAAGAATGCAGATAGTTCATCCTAAAATATTGAACTTGAAGGAAAAAAATGCAAGTATAATCCTCTTATAACCCACCAACAAACTTCCTTCTAGAATAAAGTTATAAGGATCCAACTGAAAGAGTAAACATACCTGTAATTTCCCCACGGCAGTGCAGTCAACCAATCTAGATAGTTACGAGTTACATTAAATTCACTTGAACTGGCCTCTAGCAGCTGCAGTTTTGTAAGCTCTTCTTCTATAACTTGCAGAACATGGGCTGGAATTTTGTCCTTGTTTGGTTCGATCCTTTCACTAAACTTTGCTGCAGCAAAGGAACAAAAAAATTGTTGCATCAGTCAGGATGATGATAGCATAAAATTAGATCTAGACTAGTTGCTAGAGAGTTCCTGAAATTCAACCTGATGACTTCCTCATGGGAAAAGACATGGCACAAATAGCAAGCACACAGCTTTGTCAAAATTTAGCACTAAATAAATCACAGTTAAAATAGAACATGAGACTAATGCAACTTATAATCTACAACAGCATCCAATCTATATCCGGCATCTGCATTATTTTAAATTTTCCACACATCTCGTTACAGTTTCAGGTAGGCCTTGGCCTACAAAGCCACCAACAAAAACCTTGAACTTTGCCAACATTTTTTAGCATTTCTTTGGTCTGCCACAGTGCAAAAATACAAACATTAATTGGTCAAGCCTACTTATATCAGGTCTACGAATCCAGGCTTCTATCCCCAATTCCCCTTGAATATGGATAATCTATTTCTGACTAAAGATAATTTGAAATAGAACTAACCTGAAAGTGCTGTTTTGTCATCTGTCTCCAATCCCAGTTCCTACAGAAGTACAAGTTAAATTTATTTGAATAAGCATAAAGTTAACATAAAGAATATTGATGGGAAACCTACCTAGAATTAGAAAGGTCATAAAACTATTGTTTATACAGATGCAGTGATAGCAGTGATGACAGTGAAACACATATAACAAATAGCACATGCAAAAAGAGCAGAGCCGGATACCTTCTTTATGGCCTTAAGTTGCTCATTCAACAAGTAACGGCGCTGCTCACCACTAATTTTCTCTTCAATAGCTTTTGCGATCGATTCCTAAAACAACCCAAAACAGGTAAGGATCTAATTTAAATCAAACAATGACGGAAAATATAAGAATGTTAACACAGGTGAAAAGATAGACAAGTAATCACATGAATTACCTGAATCTTGCTAATTTCCATTTCTTTTTTCACTAACTCAAGTGTAAGTTGTAAACGTTTATGCACCTGAGTTAACAGAATTTAGCAGAGTTAAAATAAAAATATTTTAAGGTGGGGAAAGGACAATCTTAAATAAAAAAAACTTTGAAATTGAAAATTCCATATATATATATATACATAGGGAGAGAGAGAGAGAGAGAGATAAAAAGTAAGATCACCTATCAATATTAAGATACATTAAAACTACTTACATCCAGCTCTTCAAGAACTTCCTGGGCTTGATGTTTGTTTGCACCAGATATTGCAGCTCCAAAATCAGCTAACCTTGGAAAATTAAAATCACCTATATGCTGCAGATGATGAGAAACATAAATGAAAAGTCAAATACAACAGTGATCTAACATATCAAAAAGGCAGAAAAAATTATCTTAAGCATTCTTCTTTTATCGTAAGTTATTCCTAATTTCCTACACAAAGAGAACACACCTGAGTATATGTTTGAACATGATCTCTCCAAAGGGAGCTTGTCTTCAAAACATCTCTCAGGGTTGATATAACCTCGAATGATGTTGCCTTTATAACATCATCATCTTTGTTGTATGGGCTATCCTGCAACATAAAGAACAAACCAATTAAATGAGATGGGTAAGCGTAAGTCGTAACACAACCTCTAAATCTGCATAACATTTCAACACGGAGAAATTAAAAATACATGGAAGTCATGCCTTGAGGTGATCAACTTTGACAGTCAAAGGATCCTCGCTGACCTGTATAGAAGAAAAAACTATTTCAGTTAAGAAAGTTTTACATAAAAATGATGCCAAAGAACAGAAAGGAAGGGGACTTTATGCAAGAACTGAATTGTAAACTTATACTAAAACCGGGAAAAAAATTGCTTCTCTTCCTTGTAATTTACCATCTCTGTTATTCGAAGTCTCCTATGACCAATAAGGATAACTTGTTCGCCTTGGATACTCGAAATCTGGTACACATAACAGATAAACACAACATCACTTATCATGGACATTTGTTGTCCTTATGATTTCTCTTTTAAGTGTTTCTGTTGCAGATTTAACATTTATCCAGAAATCTGAGGACAGTAAACTTAGGGTAAAAAAGAAAAAGAAGAGTTGCAACAAGGTTTGGATACCTGGGCAAGTGTGCCAACTTCATAAAGACGATTAAATAACTCTTTTCCTTTAATTTCATGCACATTTTTCTCTGCTTCAGAGCCGGACCCTATACTGGAGTCAGTCCCTAGCTCATCTTTAACGAGGAAAGCACCCGCATATGGAGCCTGACGTCTTCGGCTTTCCTGCAAAGCTGCTAATAGTTTAGGATCCTGCACAAGCAAAGAGTGCATTAGTAACAGAACCCATGGACTGGAATCCAGTTAAAACCAAAAAGTTTCAGCTAATTAACTACATTGTGAACCAAAAGAAAACTATAACTCAGAAATATTGTCCTACGACATCACATGATTCCACTTCCGAGTTTTACATGTTGAATAATTTCACCAGATGCTAGAATTAATATTGACCGAAATGGAACATAAAAAAAAATATAAACCATATTTTAAATTTGCATAGCCAGGATTTTCCTTTACATTAGTATTGCTACCAGTGGGAATTTTAACTTTTAACATGCCTGTTGACAGTTCTGTTGTGCCAGCATATTGCACTTAATGTTTTAAGCTAAGGAATCCTACATTTAAGTAGTACCAAACACAAGATAATGTCCTGACCGCCTTGGAGCGTTGGTAAGGACATTTGGACAAGGGTTCAAGACGTGTGTGGGAGTTTAAACAATATAAAAAAATATAAGAAACTTAAAGGTTGATTATATTACACCAGCACTAGAAACTAATCCCCTGAGCATTTACATTCAATGCAATAAGACAGAATCTGTTATACCTTCACATATATTGGCATGTAGAAACCTGGAAAAAGAGGTCTATGCGGCAACGGTAACGCCAAAACCTGCCAAGAAATAAGTGAAAAGTTTATGGATAGGAGCAACAAAGCATGTTGAAGAGGATTTCCGAAAAAGCTATGAATATAGTTGACTGGTTCTCTCACAGACAACTCAATTATTCAAGATGAAAGTCATCTTTTTTATTTCATAGAAACAGTCTCACTTAGATAGTTCTTTTGTACATGGGAGGCACCCCCTTGGTGCCCGTTTATACCATTCTTTTTCTTATAAAAAATAATCACAAGATGAAGCTAAATTAGCCTAAAAAATCTCATAAGACTAATATGCATGCTTACTAGAAATCTAATGGAAATCAATTTCATGAATTTGTTATGTAACTTCCCTTAGTATTCAAAATAATACTAGAAGACCATCTCCAAAAATCTTAGTAGAAATATGTATTTAGGGGTCGGATAAGGACAGACCGACAATTTAAACACATAAAAGTACTATATATGTGCATTTTATTACTTCAAATGACAGTAAATAACCAAAGAGGACTACAAATCTTTGTCAAACTTATAAACCCTTTCTTTTTCTTAACCACCAGAACAGATTGTATAAGAGCAGACAATTTGACCAGAAGTGTCTAAGCTCCACCAACCCCACATACTAAAACACAGGTTGCAACGACATATCACAATAATAAACTTACTTATTTTCCATGTTTAGCCAATATTACCAGAAATGTTAAAAGTTGTCCATAGTTTTTTGTTGAACAAAAAATTTAAAGTAAATTATAGTCCCTCTTACTTGTATCGTTTGCTTAGAGATAAATCTCCAATTTTCACTTGGTTTGCTAGGCATTATGCACCTATATCTTATCAAAATATATTGAATCTCGAGTCTTTCATAATTTAACACCTTCACTCAATTTAAACATGATTCACCATATATCTTCTTGTGGGAATAAAATAAACGAGAAGTAATTTCCTTTTCCTTTTACACTCCCCAGCTCTACCACTTGTTGGGATTTTACATCTAAAATCCACCTACTTAAAATTTAGGCAAAAAAAACAACCACAACAATTAAATAAGCAAAACAAACAAAGAGTAAGAACACCAATAATTAATATGGTTCGGCAACCTCTTTGCCTACATCTACCAACAACTCCATTATTTTATTAATCTTCAACTACAGGATTTTGGCTCAATTCCCACAAAGAATACTTCTAATTGGTTTGGGAAAAGTTGTTTTCTATTTTAGTTGCTTGTTCTAGTAGAAACAGTAGTAAATTCTTATTAGATTGTTGATTGTACAAGTAGTAGTAATCTACTATAATGTTGTTTTTATCCTAATAGTATTAGGAAAATATCCTCTATATAAATGGGTCCAGATAAAGTTTAAGGCACACTCATAATTCCATATACATTGTAAACTAGAGGGGTTTGCTACTAGAGTTTTGGGTGTATTGAGGTTTTGGATTGTCAAGTAGAGAGCGCACTTACAACTAAAACTAGGTTAAAAGCTTTTGTTGTATTCTGACTTTAGGGTGAAAGTTTGACAACTTTGCTCTTCCTAAAGTTGTAGTTGAAGATTAATAAAATAGTGGAGTTGTTGGTGAATGTAGGTAAAATGGTTGTCATATCACATTAATTATTGGAGTTCTTGCTCTTTATTTATTTTGTCTATTTAATTGTTGTGCTTGTGTTTTTTGCCTAAGATCGATTAAGTGAACTTTAGAGGTAAAATTCCAACAAGTGTTATCAGAACTTGGTTCCAATGGCAAAAACACTAAAGATAGGTAAAATTGACATTGAATTATTTGATGGGGATAATCGTTTCTCTCTTTGACAAAGTTTCGTCAAAGATGTAACGATGCGACAAGGGCTTTACAAGATGATTGAAGAATCCAAGCCGCTAGAGATGATGGAAGAAGTTTGGATGGATGGAGAGGCCCCTTAGTACCAGAGATAAGTTGAAGAGACCGTATATGTTCGAGGACGAAGAATTGTATTTGACTATATCAAGAAATGAGTTTGCTTCGAGAAGTAGGTGACACCAAAAAGAACGATCACACCAACCAAAGAAGAAATCCAAATTTGACGATGAGATTCAGAATTTGAGCAAAGGTGGACATTTGTTAATATTTTAGCTCAATTCCCACAAAAAAGACTTCTAATTAGTTTAATTGGTTTGTGAAAAGCTGTTTCCTGTTTTAGTTGCTTGTTTAGGTGGTAATTTCCTATTAGATTATTGATTGTAGAAGTAATCTACTATGATTTTTTTTCTAATAGTAGGGTACAAGAGAAAGTTTGAGGATTCCATATACATTGTAAGTACAGCCTATAGATTTTATTTATTTTGTCTCAACATACATTACCAACCAAAGTACAACCTCAACAAACACCTAAAAAAGCATCATACAAAGCACACACAGAAAGAAAAAAAAAACAATAAATTTCCTTTCTTTTCCTTCACTTCCTCATCCACCAACCAAACGCTCAAAAAAATACAAAAAGAATAATAATAATAACTAACCGAGAGGTAATCCTCAGGCCTAGGGTTCGTGGACACGATAGCCGAGGAGGATTTCGCGTCGGACCCTTCGGAGTCGGACTCTGCCGCTTTTACTTCGACCTCCACCACCGACCCGGGCCCACCATCGCTCGAATCGGAGCAGAAGAATGCTCGGGGGCCTAACACGCGGCCTCTCCGATTCCACCCGGTGATTTGACTCAGCGCCTTGATGAGAGGGCTCTCCACCTGCCCGGACCCGACCCGGAGAGCCGAGGACAGGCCGTGAGCCCGGAACGAAGTGCTGGAGGATAGGAGCTTCAGCATGGGAAGGGGGTTTGTAGGAGAGTTGGGGAATCTCAAGGGGTAAATTTGAGATTTTGGGGTTTTGCTAGGCCCTAATTTTGGAGGAGAGGCGCCATTGAAGAGGTTATGAGGAAAGGAGGTTGTGAGGAGTTGGGCGTCAAAGCTCTTCATAAACCCCTTATGGTGGGGGTCAAAGCTCTTCATAAACCCTCTTTGGTGGGTGTTGACAGAACTGACAACATTGTCCTCGTGTTTGGAAATAATTCCGAGTTTGGAAATATCGCGCCACAAAATGATTTGATTGTGTCGATTTTTAATATTTATCAAGTTATATATATTTTAAAAATATATATAATTATAAATATAAATTATTTAAATATATATTAATTATATTTAAATTTTTGTTTTAAAATCAGCTATAACATTTTGTTTGGTTTAAATGAATTTTATAGTTTTTATGAAATTCATTTGAATTTTATATGTTGTTATGTTTTGTTTGTTAATAAAGTGTGGAATGCATTTATAAATGAATTAATACATGTTTGCTTTGTTAATAAAGTGTTGAATTCATTTACAAATGAATTTAAAATATGTTTGTTTTGTTAATAAAAATATGAAATTCATTTTCAAATGAATTCTAATATAATTAAATTAGTTATGGACAAATTCTATCAAAATTAATAAAATTTGCAAATGAATGATAGACATGAGCTTTTATAAAATTAAAAAGATAAAATTACTCTCATCTCTTTTCTATTTCTCTTCCTCCTCTATCTCTGTTTTTCATGATTGTCGTCACTGTAACAACAACGACAATCGTTAGAATAACAACAACGTGTATTATCAATCATGGACTATTTTTTAATATATGAAGATAATGGTTTCACTTTGCATAATTCATGCATGGTTCTTACATGCAATGAGGGAACGTTCAACACTGTGTAAAATATGTTTTACACTTTATAGTTGCTTGATCTATATTTGGTTAGGAGCACCAAACATGGTTCATTTATTATTTTAGAATAAAATAAAATAAAAACATGAAATACTATGTTATAAAAATAAAATAAATATGATATTATATTATATTCAAATTGATGTACACTAAGAGAAAACTAACATTAATTTATAAATAAAAAAATTAATATTTAATTTCCATATTTCATCTGAAAAAAAAAAATTAGATTCTATTTTTGAATTATAAATTCATTTTGTGAATTTGAAAAGTAAATAGTGTTAATTTTGTTGAATAATACCAACAAAATTAAAATTTATATGTTAAATGAATCAAAACATGATGTAATTAAGGGTATTTAAGTAAAATTTAGAAAATGAATTGAATTCTTAGTTGATCTCGAACATAAATTTCATTTCAATTATATAGACACAAAACATGAAAATTCATTTAAGTTCATTTGTAAATGAATTTTAGTTTCAATTCATTTGAAAATGAAGTGTAAGTTTATTTGCAAAAAAAAAATCTAATTTCATTTCATTTGAAAATGAATTGTGAATTCATTTACAAATGAATTTTAGTATCAGTTCATATTTTATATTTTAGTTCGTACCAAACAGAGTGTAAATCTTTTTTTGATATAAGTCCAAATTGAGACTTTGTCGTCAATTCCCAATTGAAAAAAAAAATAGTGGAAATTCTTAAATTATCCCTTTAAATTTTTCAAAAATACAAAAAAAAATTGTAATATTTCAACTAAATATATGATGTTTCAACCGAAATAGATCGAAGCAAAAGGTGGACCGAAATATACGGGTGTTTTGTTTCGGATTAGTGTTGAAACTAAAACATTTCGATCGAAACAAAACGAAATTAACAACATTGATATAAAATTCAAAGTATATTATTCTCAAATAAAAATAAAAATCCCCAAAAAAGGTATGTCAAATAATATAGATATTGATTTTTTTTATTATCATTTATGTATCTATATATATTATTATTAGAGGAATAGTTGAGTTCAATTAGCAGATTATATAAAAAAAAATATATTTAATTGTAAAATTTTCTCTAAATTCAACGATAAATGTCCTCCTCAATCTTTAAATGGGACAATTTAACTATTAGGCTGATCAATTTGAAATAATTTAAATCATTGGTTTAATTCTAATCAAAATGTTCCTAGAGTAATTTAATTTTCCAAGTCAAACCTCTTGCACATGTAAAGAAAAATATGGTATTAATTTGTAGGAGATCCTTGTTTTCCCATATTTTCTTAGTTATATGGCATCACTCACCCTTGAAAGTTTAATCTAGTATGGAGTAGGTTTAAACTTTTAAGCTTCTCAAGTCATATATTGATTAAAAGAAATATTTTTGTTTACTTATAAATTAACAATTTTTTCTCATTGTAACTATGATGATTAAACATGAATTTATAAGTTATCCAACGAAAAATATTTATTTTTCAATTTGAAACTCTTGTGATTATTAATTCCTTTTGCTTACTTATAAATTTTTGTGAAAACTAAATGAATCATATTTTCATTTGGTTACAATCATATTATAAAAGAGTGATTAGATGAAAAGCTTTCACAAGTTAATATAGAGAACGGATTAAGGGTGGCAGTGGGTAGTCTCCCTCTCTTTGGTGTCGTACCGTATTTTTAAAAATCTCGGTCCGGCATGGCCCAAGGCCTGCATGATTACTGGGCTGTGTCGTGCTATGTCGACCCATGGGCCTCATAAGTATATATTGATTTTTTTTTGCTTTTTTGTTGAAAATAGTAAAAAAAAATTTATAAATATTGAATTGAATACTTATAATTGTATAGAAAAACAGTTATTTTATTGATGAAGTTAAATATTATAAATAACTTAGAAATTGAACAAAAACAACAACATAAACAAATAATTTAAAAACTACAACTTTCAAAAATCTTCTAAATAATAATTTGTAAAAACAACATATAAAATAAAGAAAGAAGATGAAATGACTTACAAATTGGTGAAATATAAAAAACAACTTATAAATTTTAAAATTAGAATGACATAAAATATTATCAATAATTAAAAAATAATTTTTATAACCTTTTAGAAATTTAAATAAATAAAAGCAAACTTATCAAATTCTTAGACAAACGACTTTAGAAATTAAATGATGAGCTGCCTAATCAAGCTATTCACTTAAGTTTCATTCGGTGGATTAAAAATAAGAATATCATGTGATTTATTCTTAGTGTTTTAGTTCGTTGAATTAAATGCTATTATGTTAAATTCAAACAATTATAACTTCAATATTTAAATTGAAAATTCACAAATGACATTTTTTGTGTTTAAATATTTGTATAGGTTTGATATAATTTATATTAATGTGTGACTTTAGGTGAAGTTGTTTAATTTATGAATTAGTAAATCACGTGCCATTATATTTAGAATATGGTAATAATTTTTATTTTTTTTCACCATCCTAAAATATCAAATTTATCATCATCTAATTTTTCTTGATTCATTATTCTAGTGGCATAAAATTGTATATAATTTTGAATTTATTAGATATTATAGTCGTGCATCGTGCCGGGGCGTGCCTCAGGCAAGCCTCGTTCCATGGGCCTCAAAAGTTAAACCCAACATGATACGTGGAATAGTACCATATCAAGCACGGCACAGCCCGTGGAAGTGTGGGTCGTGCCAAATTTGTTTTGGATGCCGGCACGGCCCATTACCACCACTAGAAGGGATCATTTAAATTAACCTTCTATCGGGCTCAGTTGGGCTTGGATAAGTCTACAAGGCCCAAGGACAAAGCGGCAGCGTATGGGATGGTCAAAAAGGAAGAAGAAGAACGGAAACGGTACGTTTTATTGACAGGTTTCTGGGTCAACGACTCAATTTTCTGTCTCTGATTATGCTAAATTGCTAGTCGCCGAATCTTCACTTTGGAACTACACATGGCGTTAGATTCTTGCCTCTTTATTACGTTTCGAACTCAATGTTTCTTTGACCGCCTATAAACTGCAGCACTTCATTTCGTTATCTACCATAATTAAATTAGGGTTTGGTTATTTCACAGTCCTCGCCGAACGCCATGGATATCCAGAAGAGGAGGGTCCAGGTTTTGCTCATCATCGCCGGTATCATCGCTCTTAGTTTCACAGGTATACACCCTTATATATACACATACCTACACATAATGTATATTTATGTCTTATTTTGTTTTAAATAAAAATAGAAATTTCGAAAAATTTGCGGTGTTTTAGTGTTCTTGATACCGGATATCAGTGAGGGTTAATCATGCGTTATAGTGTTACTCGTTAAATAATTTAGAAATTCATACTATTCGATATATTTTCTAGGAAGAATATTTATTGAAGGTTAAAGTCTGTTTATTTCATCATATTCTTTTCTTTTCGATATTTTTGGACTTATTTTGCTGCAAAACTCTTCGTTTAACTACTGCAATCTTAATGACTTGTGCGTTGCTAAGCAATATATAATAAGGAAATACCCAGATGATAAATATCTTAATTTAAACATGGTTTTAAGTTGTAACCTTATTTTGGTAAGTAAATATCTGGGGAGTTTCTGTTTTTTTTTTTATTATTTAAATTTCCATGTACTGATTCTGTGTTAGTGGTTAGGAATGATTTGTTTGACAAACCATCAAAATATATTGAGTGTCTTGGATCAGGAATTCAGGATCCTCTGAATTTGAATACTGTACATGGTGAGATAGTGTGCCACTTGAATCTACGAGTACACTTGCGCCACACCATTTATTTTAGTTAGGTGTTGTTCATAGATTCATGGGTTAAAAGTGGATGATGTGGCTTAATAGTAGCCATTGATCCGATTTTAAACGAGGGAACATACTATCTCACCATGAACAACACCAACTGCACAAGATTCCACTTATAAAAAATAAAAAAAAATTCCAAATGCGAAGGATCCAGGTCCGAGTTCAAGTTTGTTTTGCTTTTGTTTGGGTTATTTTTTCTTAATAGTTATATGTTGTGCTTGTTCTGTTTCTCTAGCTTCAAAATGAGTGCCTCATGATTTATGAATTGTTTGTGAATCTGGTTCTTATATGCTTCTAAGTTCTCTTGTGCTTAAATTTGTTTTCCTCCGTTTTTTGCAATCTTGTGGTTCTTAATTTTGGCTCTTGATGTCCCTCAAACAATCCTATCTAGGTTTGAGCTTGTGAATGTTTGTATGTGTACGCACACATGTATGCAGGTATATGTGCTACATGTCTACATGTCTACAAGTGAAAAAAAAAGATAATAAGTTTTATTCTTTTTATTTTTTTCAATAGCTGAAAAATGTCGGCAACTTGTTGGGGAAGAGGCTTCATCTCAGAGTGGAAAGTTTACAGTGTTGAACTGCTTTGACATGAGCATCGGAACCTTAGCATGCACCGTGAAAGAGAGTGTGAAGCTTTATTCCTACAACATTAGATCTTCTCATGTTGAGAGAGTAAGGAATTTTGCAATTGAGCGTGCATTAACTGATGCATTGTCCCAGGGAATGTCTCCTAAAGATGCTGCAAAAGAAGCTCAGAAAGCAGGAGTAAAGGAAGCAAAGCTGGCAACCCGGCAGGCCAAGCGCATTATAGGCCCGATCATCTCTTCAGGGTGGGACTTTTTTGAAGCTATATACTTTGGAGGTACCATTACAGAAGGGTTTCTTAGGGGTACTGGAACCTTGTTTGGCACTTATGCTGGCGGACTCCTCGGAGAGCAAAGGTTTGGGAAGTTTGGTTATCTTGTGGGAAGCCATTTGGGCAGTTGGGTTGGCGGTAGGATAGGACTAATGGTTTATGATGTATTCAATGGAGTGCATTACTTGCTTCAGTTTGTTCAAACAGGAGAAAGTGAAGTTCACGAAACTCCGGTTTATGAAAATTTTGAAGCTTCTGGGGAGTCTGCTTATGAAGCTCATACATATGAGCTCTGAAGCCTATGAAGTTCCATTGTCTATGAATCTTGTCACTATGAGAGCTCCAAATCATATGAAATTTCTGACAACGGAAGTAAGTACAATGGGTTTATTTTGTGATTATTCTTTTTCCTTTTAAATTGAGATTTCATATTTGTATTCAATATAGCTACATTTTAGTAACTCATAATGTGTATATGATTTTCATGAAAGTTACTGAGCATACGGGTACTGTTGCAAAATTGTGGTGCAATGACTTACTTGAGTAGTTCTTGAGTTAGCATGATTTTTTTTTTTTTAACAAGCTACAGGACTTGTTCAAAACTATAAACAGACTGGTCTGTTGCTGGATTCATGTGTTGGAGCATTTACAACCATTGTCGGGGGAGATAGAAAGAGAATTTATTATTATTTTTTCTCTCCATCAATGGTCTACATGCTTCTTGACACATGAATTTAATATATGTAGGAAACATGTAAGAATTTATCCTGAGGTGAAATTCCATATTGTTAGCAGCCCATACAGTTTTAAGTTAAAAAATGGAGTGCCATGTAGTAGTATTGTCTTTGAATCAGGTTCTTAAGCAGCATCGAGGTGGAGTAAAATCACATGTAGGAAACGGTTACTTTCCCTTTTTTTTCTTGATGTGGTCTGCTTGATACAATGGATTCTTTGTTAAAAGCATATAACCTTCAAGATGTTTTGGTCTCTAAATTACCACCATTTCTTTCTCTTGCTGGAAACCACTTTTTAGAACTTTAAATACACTTGGGCAAGAATCTGATGAGATAATATCATATCCTATGAAGGTAGGAAGGGTTATGGGCTTGATGATGCATATTGCTGAATGGGTTGAACGGTGAGGACACTCACTGGTGATAACATCTCATCGTTATCATCAATGGTTCCCTTTTTCTGGCATCCATTGTAATCCTCATTAAAAATTGCATGGTTCTTATTAGTTGTTACTTAGAATGTGATTATCAGAAAATCCAGGTAACGTAAAAATTGTTGATTCGGGTGCTTTTAACTTATGAGGAACTCCTAAACTTTTAGACTGGGCATAAGATCACTACAGGAGTGGCCCAGTTTTTAAATTGTAGTAAACAGTATAAGAACCATGCGACGGTCAAGAGTGGGGGCTAAGGTTGATTGCTTATATATAGTTTTTTTTCCTTTTCTTTTCTATTGGAGATCCAAGATTTCATAATGGAAAGAAAATCTCTCCATTCTTATCCTCTCAACTCAATCTTTAGTGTGAACAGGATTTGTTAATAGGATTTTAATGAGTAATCCAGAAAATTAAGGAAACAATACATGTTAGAGTTATGTCAAATCCTAATCTGTTTAAGAAAAAAACACGTATTTCCTAATTTGATCAGTTTAAACTCTTTATAAAAATCACAATAATGGGTTTTCTTCCGTATTACAATCAGACCTAATTCGACAAAATAAACTAAATGTTAGTTTTCTTCCTTTCTCGTCTTTTTCCCTCCAATATTGAGTTTTTCCAACGGTGACAAAGTTGAGGCTTGTAAGCAAGGAAGAGGGATTTCTGGGTACGTTATTGCAGCGACTGTGATAACGAAGGTCTCGTATAAAGTTGTGTACAAGAACTTGTTAAAGCAGGATGAATCTCGGCCCTTGATCGAGATCGTCTCTGCCGCCGAAATACGGCTGCAGCCTAAACCTCAACTAGCATGTTTTCTGGGTCGGACAAAGTTGATGATTGGTGGGTTGGTGAGATTACTCGTAGAATTGGGAACACGTACGTCGTTTATTTTCACACTACTTGTGAGGAGATTATTTACCCATTTTATCGATTGAGGAATCACTTGAATTGGGTTAATGGCAAATGGGTCAAAGGCATGAGAGATCAATATCTTGTTTTTGTTTCTGCTTTCGTTTTCCAGATTTTAAGCAATTTTATTAATTCACTCAGAAGAAAGAACAAGGTTTTGGAGAACAACCACAAGAAACAACTTCAAACCAAACAAAAAACGTAGGTAATCTAAAATATATGCTACCGTCAAAGAATTTGAATGAACATCACAATGGAAACAATAACTTCAATAGGGCTCGTCTCTTTTTTTAAATTAAGATAAACTTTAAGGTTATAATTGGTTGAAAAGAAAAGATTAAAAAAAATTGAATGTATATTAATTTTTATTTTTTGATAAACAAGAATAATGAAATAATTAATATTTTATTTTCATGCATATAAATTACAAGATTTGATTTTTATCTTTTATTTTTCATCATTTGAGAAAATGAAAAACGATGCGATCTTAATCTTTCATGTGTCATATAAGATCTATAAATTTATATTTACATGAGATACACAAACATATCAAATGATAATTGCATTTTTTTTTCTCAAACGATAAATTAAGTAAATGATGAAAGTTGAATAAACGTGAAAACTAAATTAAGTCAATATTTTTTATCATTTTATTCTTTTATCATTTTTCATCATTTCTATCTAATTCACAATTAAAAACATCACTAATCTTCTTTTTTCCACACACTCTTCTTCTAGGTGAACAGAAAGTCAAAATGGAACCATAATCCCACGCCACGTAAAGAAAATTAAAAACTAAGAAGCAGAATCTTAAATTTAGATGGTGAAAACAACAGCCCAAGTTGCTTGACTTGGTGGGGTGGTGTCGCAGTGACAGAGGGACAGAATGAGGTCCCATCAGTAATTCAGCACAAAGGGTGATTGGTCCCTGATCAACCTTAGACTCATAGATTGTGTGGTGCCACATGGTGGCGTGTTGTCGCCACACTCACTGCCATATGGCTACACTTAATTTGACTTTCACTCATAGCCGACTAACATGCGGTAGGCTAACTATAATTACATATGTTTTCTTCTTTAGCTAAAAATGTTCATTTTTGTTTGGTTCAAGATGAGAGTATGTGCAAGAAAAAAAAAGTTTTTGTTATCCCAAATTTCTTTTATTTTTTAAGCGAAAAAATGAAATAAAATTTTAATATTTCAATTGAATATATGCATATATCTTGTGCTAAATTATACTGTACTGTACTAATTACCTGAAAGATTTTTCCTTATGGTAGGAGGAAAATTTCATTAGGTCCAAGAATAAAATTAAATAAAAATTGCACTCTTGTTTCATTTCTCCTTCTTTCTAAATTTTAAATAAAAAAAATTATAAAAGAAAAAAATTCTTAAGAAAGAAAAGCTCTCCCTTCTCTCTTTATGCCTTAATTAACAAGCATATATAATAAATGGTATGGCAATGGAAGTTTATTTTTTGTGCTCAAGACATGAAGCATACCTTCATATATTTTCTATAAATAATTAAAGTGATTAAATATACTTCTATTGAAGCGTATATCTCAAAAAAAAATTTAAATTTTATGATTACGAACTTAATTCAACGGTTACATTTTTTTCTTTGTAAAAATATGCCTTGAGTTAGATCTTAATTATCATTGTTACATACATTAAAAAAAATTAAGTTCCCAAAAAAATATCCAGTTAAAAAGAAAGGTGATATCATTTTTAGTTTCAATAATATTAAAAGCCCATAAATATATAATTCATCAAACAGAAAACTTCTCTTCTAAGGGGGAGCTATATATATATATATATATATATATATATATATATATATATATATATATATATCCCCCAAAACAAAAAAAGAAAGAATAAAAATATCCACCCCTTAAAAATATCAAGGCCTCACTGAAAAGGTACTTCAATCTCGACGTCGAGTAGTCGCATTACTATTCCAGTTGCTAGTGAAAGTGGCCATAAATTAATAAGAACCATATCTTATTATTTATAACTAAAGTTAGCAGCTTTTATTCTTTTTCAAGTGTACAATATTTTCTATAATGAAAATTAATGTCTGCCATGATGTCTAGACTTGCAAGGATGACCTCTCACAGTGGTTTTCCTTTGCAGCTTTTGGAAATGGGAAATTCTTGGTAGACTAATGTAGGGTTCACAATTTAATACAGTTAATGTCAAATTTTCTGCTTTTTAATTAGCGTAAGCACAGATTCTAACGTACTTTTATGAGCTCTGAAAATGTCCGCTAATATATATTTAGTCTCAATTTTTAATTGTAAAAAGGCTTTTGAAGCTATTTAAAAAGAAAATATAATGAAGCTAAAACTATTTAATAATTAGTAAAACACTGTGAAATTATTGCATCTGAAATAAATTCAACTTTTTTTATAGAATGAGATCGTCTTGAGAAATGAATAAAAGTTTAGGGTTAGTTTATGACGGTTATAAAGATAATATGATTGAAAAGATATATTGGTTAGAGATAAAGGATGGGGAAAAATATGTTAAATTGGGGTCTAATCCAAGATTAATTTTGGTTGTTGTTTGGAGTGGATGCTGTGGTTTTGTTGCTATTGTGTTCTCTTGTTGTTTGGATGGCCTAGTTCTATTGTAGGTTGTTGTTTATTTCCTTGTTTTCTCTTAGACGGTCTTAGATATGTAATTCATGTAGCTTGTTGTTTATTAATAAAATTTTATTTTGCGTTTCTAATAAAAACTTTTTAAGTTCTATTTTTCAACTTTTGATTTTTTCTTTTACGAATTTTCTTTTATTTGACATAACTTTGATTTAAAAACCATGTCAAAAAGTTAACTTACAAGGCAACGATTCATTTTTTAATGATCTATTAAAAATGTGTGGATTTGACTTCAAACTTCAAAACATCCTAATATTTATAATTTAAGATAATCAATAAATCAATCATTATTGATTTATGCTGCTAATGTCAATTAATTGTATTTAAAGTAATTGGATCAAACTTTCAATCAAAATCCAAAACTGATGATATACAAGTTTATATTTTCCTTGTGTCACTGCTTATATCAATTGCATAGAAAGTTGATACAGCATTCAAGCGACTGTGACATGGAGTCTCCAAGTTGCTTTGAAAATGCTATTATGTGAAGCCAAAACTAGGAAGGAAACTCAGAAAAGTAAAGGCATCTAATTGATGGCCTGCCAGCACTAACATAAAGAGATTTGTTCATCTCTAATTCTCACCATTGAATCCAAAAGAAAAAAAAGAAAAAGACAGAAGAAGCACTATTCTACTAGCTAAGGTCATGTTAAAAAGTTGAATATTAAATTGGAGAAATAGCTTTCGGGACATGAAATGTCAACATATATATATGATAGACTTCAAAAGTGGCCATCCAATTTCTGTAAGGACGCATTAGTGGTTTGCTACAAAATGAAAAAATATATATAAAAAAATAAATTGTAGTGATGGTGATAATAGAAAAAATTATTTTTTTTCTCAAAAATACTTATATAATTTATTGGTTGTATATTTTTTACATGATTTGATTCGAATTATTATCGCTTTAAAAAAATTAATACAGCTTTATGGTATAATCATCGTCAACATCATTTATTGTCTTTCTTAAATTTGTGTGTGACGCGGGGATGAGAACCGTTTTACTACTACAAAGATTATATTTAACAAAATCAATATGATTTTTAATTGGACTGCCACTAGTAAATGCAATGATTAAAGAGACTGTTGTTAAAGTTATCAAAATATTTGTAATTTAATTAATTTTCTTACACACATGGAGATTTCATATTAAGCACAATTAGCCTTGCTTAAGTAGAAAATACAAATCATATATAAGATGGTAACATGGGTTATTTAACTGAAGTAAACAAATGGTGATGGTAATATTTTTTCACCAGCATAGTGTTTATTGCATGTACCTAATAAACTACCATGGAATTTACATATACCTATACCTAACTTAGGTTAAAATAAATAATTAATAAGTAAATGGTTGCAATAGAAACAAAATTTAACTTGTCGTGGAAGAGAATTCCCATATGGAAGTTCGTTCTTTTCTTTGTTGAGCAGTATGTACTTGTTTTCTTAGCAATTAATAACCGACAACTTAACCCACTCAAAATATATTTTAATTCATAGTTTTTGAGGGGATGATTTAAATGCACTTAGGTTGGCATTGATAATTAAGCCAACTAAGAAAATTGCATGGCCAGTTAGTTTATGGAATGGAAATGAACAGAAACTTTAGAGTTTTTGGACATATTTGGATAGAGTTTTTGAATATTGAAAATAATTTTAATTTTTTTTTTATATTTGGCAAACAGTTTTCAAAAGTAATTTTTTAAAACAGTTTTCAAAAACAATTTTATGAAAACTCCAGATTGATGTTTTCTAATATAATTTTCGAAAAATAGTCCTAAAATCAGTATTCACTTCTCCGTTTCATTATTCCTCTATGGTATATAAAAAATATTAAAATTTTAAAAATAAAATAATATTAATTATTTTTAAATATTTAGTAAACATGATAAATAAAATTAAAATAAATTTTAAATTTAAACTCAAAACTAAAAATAATTACAAGGTGTATCAAAACAGTTTTCAAAATAATATTATCCAAACAACATTTAACTGTTTTCTGTTTTGGAAACAGTTTTCGAGTTACAGTTATCCAAACATGTTTTCTTAAGAAAATATCAGAAAACTATTTTCAGTTTTCATTTTCAAAAACAATTTTCGAAAACTGAAAATAGAAAACTGTTACCCAAACATACCATTTGTTGCTTCATTAATTAGGATGTAGAGCATGGCACTTGAGAAAACCTCTTCAATGTTTTTTTAGTAGAGAAATAAGGTTATTGGGCGATGAAAATTAGGTGTTTTCTTTCATTATGATCACATTCATGATCATGATGAGCCGAAGATATGAAGATTTGGAGAGAAGTTCAAAATAAAAAGATTATTGGATTAAAACGGTAAGAACCAAGTTTACTATGTAATCTCTGTTAACAATGCATTAATAGAATTTAGAGGTTTTTAAAAATATTTTTAATATTTTTAAAATATTGAAATATTTAAAATAATTAAAATTAAAATCATTTCAAAAATTAAAACCTGACAATTATTTTTAAACGAACAGAGTATGAAACATAAAATGAAATGTAGCTTTTTTTGGAGGAGGATAATGTTTTTTTTTCTATTGGTTTGCATATGGGTTAATTAAATTGTATTTGAACAGCACAAATCACAATAAATAAAAAAATGTCTAGTTGTTTGTAGTTTCAGTTTTTGGTTGATAAAATGATTTTAAAACAGTATTTGATAATTAAACTGGTTATTGAATTAGAAATTGTTTAACTTTTGATAAAAAAAAACTTTTAAACTAGTTTTTATGTTAAGTTTAACATTTTAATAAATATTTTTTTAGTTTTTGATTATTTTAAAAAAATTATCAAACTTCTGTTTCTTAAAAATAAGAACCGTTTTCAAAATTAAGGCCAGCCAAGCTTATATTCAAATACATAGGGTGACGAAAATATTGTTGTTGTAAAGAAAAATTATCGGTAACATTTAGATAAGATAATTTAAGATCAAAATAATGACAACACAATTCATGTCAACATTCGGCCAAAAGTGAAGTGAAGCTATCAATCAAGTTTTATCTTTCAATTTATAAGATTTACTTGGGATGGACCCAAATGCATTTTGTTGTCACACAAAAGGATAAGACAAGTGGGGTTCTGTCTTTTTTTATTAAACTTGCAAGCTATAGTGTGAACTTCAAATGATTCCTATCAACTGACATCACTCAAGAACATGCTTTTACTCTATCGTTATTGGTAATTTGATTATTGCATAATTTTCTGGGTTAATTCTTACAAGTAATTAAATATTTGTGTCGTGTCAAACCAGAAGATGTGAGATTCAGCAGTGTGAAAGCTTACGGAGCAAGCAAGCAAAAGAATCTAACTTTCATATGATGGTTTCTAGGTACAAACTTCTCAAAAAATTCTTTTCACTTCTAAGAGAGAATTATGGTGGACAAGAAAATATATGAAAGGACAGAAGAAAGAAAAGAAAGAATAATCTTTTGATAAAAATAAGAGAAGAGAACTAATAAATTTAGTTAGTTTTAGATTTAAAAAAAAATTAAAAAGATTGAGAATTATAACTTGAAAAGAAAATGAAGAATACTCTCATTTTATTTTCTCACTTTTTTCCATATCAATTAATAGAAAAGTGATTTCTTTCTTTTTTTTATTTTTTTATTTTTTTCTTTTCTCCCATTTTTTCTCTCCTTTACATTTTCTCTTGTCCATGATGATGCTCTATTTCTTGTGACTATACCAAGGCATTTATTATGTTGTTAATTAGTCTCACCAAAAGATGGAGGCCTCCTTTTCAACCCTAAACTTTAGGGGGTTTATCCCTTCTTTAGCTTAATAAAAAAATGTGATTATATATTAGATTATCTCGAAAAAAAATAAAATAAAAGATTATTGTTAATGTTGAATCTCTATCTATGTGTCCGAGATAAAAAAGATTAGAGGAGAGAGAAAAAAAACGAAAATTGGGAATAAAAGGGGATTTAATCCCCTCATCTCTCCAAACTTCAATTTTTCATACCATCTGATTTGAAGTTATAAAGAGAAAGTTATTGAAACTTACTAATTTTTTTCTCTTTAATCCTCCTATGATTTTTTTTAATATTCAAACTATAAAAAAGTAACCATCTTACCTTTCCATCTCTTCCTTTTAATGTTCTTTCTTTCTCTTTTTCTTAGAAACACACTAATCCTAATAGTCTCCATTCCTCACCTTGTACATGTAACAGTTAGTGCGCACAAACAGTTAAAATGGCATCATTTTGTCATATATAGTTTTCCGTTATTGTTTCGAAAATTAAAAACAGTTTTATGATATTTTTTAAAGAAAAAAAATATGTTTGGATAACTATAACTCGAAAACTGTTTTCAAAACATAAAACAATGAAATGTTGTTTGAATAATTTTATTTTGAAAACTGTTTTGATACACATTGTAATTATTTTTAGTTTTGAGTTTAAATTTAAAACTTATATTAATTTTATTTTTTATATTTACTAAATACTTAAAAATAATTAATATTATTTTATTTTTAAAATTTTAGTATTTTTTATATACCATTGAAGAAAATAAAATAGAGAAGTGAACACTGATTTTAGGGTTATTTTTAGAAAATTATATCAGAAAACACCAATTTAGAGTTTTAAGAAAACGGTTTTTGAAAAATGTTTTTAAAAATTATTTTTAAAAACTGTTTACCAAACATAAAAAAAAAATTTTAAAAACTATTTTTAATTTCAATTTTCAAAAACCCTATCCAAACATGGTCTTAGTTTTACATTGAGTTTTGGGGAGACCAAAATCTAAATGCCTTGGGATCATGAGCTTGATATCCCAACTCCCAAGACTAGATAATTTTGCACAGGATTGGGTCCACAAAACTCCTGTTATAATACTTGTTTAACTATGTAAAACCCTTGCTAGTGCCTTAAGCAGAATAAATCATCCAATGGAGAAATTTTTTTCTAGACTGCAGTTTTGAGAAATTGCCTAGATTAAAGGCATCGAGCACTGTTTAATTTTTTAATTTTTATTTTTTTATATCATTTAGCAGTATTGATGACTCCAATTTTAATATTTCTCAAACTCTGGTCAAGCAAAGAATTTGTCCTTTTCAATCTATTGTAATGGTGCTATATTTACGGTATTGTTAAAAGATTTTCCACAAGGATCTATGGTTATAGACTATTATATATAACTTTAGCTAATATACTAAAAACATCAAAGAATAGTAGAAACAAAAAGTTTAGACTTAGAAAAGCAATAATATATTTTTTAAAAAATATTACACATCAACTTCAGCTGCAAAAATTGAAAGGTGTGTTTAATTTCCACTTATAGCTGTTATCATAAACAAATTTATGGTTTATATGTCATTAAAAGATAATTTTTTATCACAAACAAATTTATCTTTAGTGATTTACATGACAGCAGAGGACACCTTTTTTTATCACAAACAAATTTATCTTTTAGTGGTTTATATGTCAATTAAAAACAGTTCTCATTTTTTTAGTTATTGTTACTGGGAAATTAGAGTTTTTCGATTGAAAATCCTTTACATTTTTAACTTTAATCAACAATCCACACGCACGCAGAAAGAGAAATGAAACCATTTAAAAATCCAAAGTGACCCCTTTAATAATAAAAAAAATTAAAATAACAAAGCCGGCGCAATGTGGGCCCCACAAGCGTCCATAAATAACGATCCATTGGAGGGTTAGATGTTAAAGGTCTGTCGATAGCTTTGAAGAGAGTATTGTAATTTACGATACGTTTCCTTTGTAAAGGTTCTGGAATTTTTCTTGGAAAGAGTCAGTCCTCCCCCCATAACCTCATAGTGTCGACATGGTTTGCCAAGAAGAGCTTTTGGTACAAAAAATCTGTGAGTTGTATGAGCAAATCTCAAGCCTTGAAAGTCTCAAACCATCAAAAGATATCAACATGCTCTTCACACAACTTGTCATAACATGCGTACCACCAAGTCCAATTGATGTTACCAAGTTATGCAAAAGAGTCCAAGAAATAAGGTCTAAGCTCATTAGACTCTGTGGAAAAGCTGAGGGATTTTTGGAGAGTCATTTCTCTGCTATCTTAGGATCCTATGAAAACCCTCTTGACCATCTGACCATTTTCCCTTATTACTCAAATTATCTTAAGCTTAGCCAACTTGAGTTCAGTATTCTTAACAAACACAGCTGCACCCATGTCCCCAGCAGAATCGCCTTTGTGGGTTCAGGTCCTCTTCCCCTTACTTCAATTGTATTGGCCTCTTTTCACCTTACCACCACTTGTTTCCACAACTATGACATTGATCCATCAGCCAATTCCATGGCTCTTAGCTTAGTTTCATCTGATCCTGATTTATCCAAACGAATGATCTTCCACACTACTGATATAATGAATGTTACAATCGCCTTGAAAGACTATGAAGTTGTTTTTTTGGCAGCTCTAGTGGGGATGGACAAGGAGGAAAAAGTTCGAGTCATCGATCATTTGGCTAAGTATATGGCTCCCGGTGCTCTTTTGATGCTAAGGAGTGCTCATGGTGCTAGAGCTTTTCTCTATCCTGTTGTTGATCCTTGTGACCTACGAGGATTCGAGGTCTTGTCTGCGTATCATCCAACTGATGAAGTTATTAATTCAGTGGTCATCGCGCGTAAATTTCCAATGCCTACACATTCAGTAGTACTTGATCATCAGCAAGGACTTGGCCCTATAATACTGCCTAACAAGTGTTCCGAGATTCAAGTTTTCAATCCCCTGAACCATGGGAACATGATTGAGGAACTCATCATTGAGGAGCAGCTCTCTTGAATTTCTCCTCTTGGTATCCATCGATCAATGATGCTATCTCTACATTGAAACTGGTTCCTTCAATTGATTTCTCTGATGTGTTCTTCAGGCATGTCTAACATGTTACCTACTGGTAATATTATGTACCCATATTGTTGTTTTCGCAATATTCTAAGTTAAAAGTACCTGTGTTTTCAAGGAACTCTCTTAAAATTTATCGATGTTTCATTTTTTTGATCTTCACATGTCATGATAGCATGTAAGCACACATGTTTCTTCATCTTCCAAGGCCTTACTGTCTATTACACTGCCTACCATCATTGTTATCTTCACCTGAAAGAAATATATGCCTTGCAAGTTTTTTTTAATTACAAATAAGAAGGCTTCCAAGAATTCTATAAACGTTTGCATTAGTTCAACTACAAATATGCTATATACAAACGGAATCCCTTGCACGATTTGTTTGTTGACTTCAATGTTCTAACTTCTAATCCCCAATCAGTTAGATATAAAAAAAAGTCTACTATTTCAACTGTGATCTAAGCTGACGTTTTGAAAGCTTTGATGAGGTTTGCTGATATCATGCCTTTTATATTCTTCTTCTTCCATGTTTTGTTTTTATTTATAATTTGATGTAAAACTTATCTAGTTAGGATATCACACTGGGTGGAATAAGGGGGAAGCAGAGGAGCTAAAAAGTCCAAATGAGAAAACTTTGTTTTTGTTGGATTCTGCAATCATGTTTTGTAAGTCACTAAAAATTGCAATGATGGATCAATCAAGTAGCATGGGTGATATCTTTATCAGTTAAATCTAATGGTGAGTTTGTTTTAAAAAACAATAATTTTATCTCTCTGTGATTAGCTCTAATTGGATGGTTAATAATGTTTTGTCGATCCGTGCCTTAAACTCTATCCCCATGCTCCCTCACATGAAATCCAAAATTAGGGGTAGCCTTTTTTTATTCTTTTCCACTCCCCAACCGGGTCAATCACTTTCTTTTACTTTGTACAAAAGCTGATTTGGTGAAGGTTTGATCTGTTAAACTTGGAATGAAACTCGTATGTTTAGTTAGCATTAGAGTTAGACATGTAAACCAAGGTTTACAGGCTCATTGAATACCTTTTTTCTCCACTAAAATCTTCACAATGGGATTTTCTGCAATCATTTAGGCAGTATTGTTAAATGTATAATTACTAATTAACTTAGAAATTGGGTTAATTCTTTTGATTTTTCTGTATATTTTTACTTGTTAATTTCATCTTATAAGGCAAGTGGTAACTCTGTTGCAAGTTGCAAACAAACGTTTTAGGTAAAGGAAGTCAATTTAAGAACTAGATTTTACTTGATTCTATATTTTCTTGTAAGTAGTAATCTCCAATGATGGAGTTGTCTAATTATAATATTGTTTATAGATACACTTGTATCTATGACTGAAAAATAAAGGAAATGCTGCAATCAAAATGATGACTCCATTAAAGTTCACTACTTGACATCTGTATTGTAATTTTTTTTGCAGATGCTTTATGAACTGTTTAATACTTGTATTTGATATATTATTTTTCTACATGCTAATTTGGTGTCATTTTTGGGCAAAAAAAGATGTATTTTTTTTTTGTGTGGAAAAAGTAAATGAAAAGATTAAAGTCATCGCTTGAGAACTGCCTATATTCTCTCTTTTCCAATACCAGCAAGAGGGTATGTGTTCAAGAGCTAATACTAAAAAGAATAATGCCAGATGACAGCATAGAAATTTAACATCTGTTTCTATTGGCTTAGACATCTTTAGCTGCATTCTGGTGATTATTCTGCTTCATCGATATTTTTTCCTATGTGAAATTACAAGATCACGAGAACAAGTATCAGGAAATGTACGTTTCTCCTCCATGTTTTTGGCAAAGTCACCTAAGATGCTCATAGAAGTAAAGCAAACTCGTGAAGGCCCTACCAATTTTTTTAATATATCCAGAAATCAATTCTGCTTGACTTAGCATGTTTGATAAGCAAATATCACATCATATTAGCGGTGAACTAATCCATGGTCTTTATTTTGTCGAAAAAATAATAGACACAAAGTTACAAACTACATGGCTTGTCTTAAGTGAAACATTCACATGAAAAGAAAAGTTGTAATAAAGATGCTAGACATTGGGCCCGAGAAGTGTATATTGGACGCAAATGCTCGACTCAATAATTGTGCTCACATTAAGCCTAATATTCATAGTCCATCCAGATTAGCCATTAAGCTTTATTAACCTAAATGGGACATCTATGTATGTGTTATTATGGAGTTGTTGAATAAGAATGGAAAACCCTAGAAGTTCTCTATTTTCACATATTTTCCCTATGTCATGAGCGAAGCTTGGGAGAAGTGATGGAGCATTCATGGATGATTACTTGATGTGCTAGAGGCATGTGGAGCGAGCAAGGTTCGTAGTCTTCCGTGTACATGAGTGATTTAGATTAGTTGATTATATGCGATACTATGAAATCCCTCAAAGGGGAAGATCTTTTAACATACCTGAATACTGTAGACAATTTTGAGTATGTTCATTGGTAGAAAATTCTGTAGCTTCTCTAGAAAAAAATTTCCAAACAAATTGCTTTTCAAATGCAAAATTTATTCAAAACTGAGTTTTTTCACAACAAAACGCACCCAGTTTTCTTGTTCTCCACATTAAAAAATTGCTGGAAATGTCTCCTTGATCTCCATTCCTTCCAGTGTCAACTCTGCCAGATCAATGAGAATTCTGCATCACATCGTATTTCCACATTAGTCTAGTTTGCAGAAGAAGCAAGATCGACGATAGGAAGAATGAGTAAACTTTAATAAGATCATCGTATAAAGAAGGGATATAAAGAAATACACACTATAGAGACCAAACTCTTACTTTTTAATCAATAGGGCTCTGTGTTTAGCATGGAAAATCTTCAACACCATGTAGCTAGCTGAACTTCAGAATCATTGATCATATTTCTTACTTCTTTAGGCCCAAATACGTTGGAATTGTATCAGTGCCTGCCCAAAAAAAGCTACGAAACCTGCCTCTCCTTGAAGTCTAGGCAATTGTTCTCATTTCACCCAAATAAAGACTTTAATAGCAAAAATGATCAGTAAGGAAGGACCCCATATTGGCTATCGGCCTATTAGGCCTAAAAAGTTCAAAAACTTGCTTGTTTTACAAACAACAAAGGTCATTCTATGAAGAACCCACATTGGTAACATATCCAAAAATAGCCACATGCCAGGAGACCAATACACAATTTTGACGTTGGGGGCATAGGTCGAACAAGTTGTAGGCAGTTGACCTGGTTCGTCGATCCAATTAAGGGATTTATCGATCCAATTGAAATATTATAATTTTTTTATTGGTTGATAAAATGATCAACTAAACCCTTTATTTCAACGCAAATGGGTTTATGGATTCTTTTATCTAATGCGAGATTGATTTGGGTCAAGTTAATTTACGTTTGGATTGAAAATACTAAACCCAAACCAAACCCATATATTTGATAAGTTGAGATCCAAGTAAACTATTTTTTTATGGATCCGACAAAATGGCCATCCATGTCAATTTATTTCATACAGGCTTAAACGGGTTGATGTGAAAAGAGTATGATTTACTTCAAAATTTTCTAATCCTTTTGCCCCAGACAGCACGCATTAGCGCTAACAAAAGGCTACACAAATTTGCCTCAATAATAAAATAGAGCAGTGGGTGTGATAGGTAACCATCTATTTTGTCGAAACTTTTTTTTATCTAATTTCACTGTTGTGATACTCAAATGATAATTATAAAAACTCGAGTGGTAACAAGTAAGGAATAAAAATAGATATTTCAATTTTTTCGCATGAGATGACGTCTTGTTATTGACCGATATCATATTGGATAAAGTGCTCGGACAAAAATGTTGACTACAAGTCATTAGTCCTTAAGATATGCCTAATTACAAACACAATGAGTCATAAAAAAAAATTCTTAGGTAGGCCAATTTACCACTCAAATGTAAGTTCATCTATCAGCTCGTGTCACGTCAATAAAATGAGATATATTTAATATTTAATTGGTTTAAAAAATATATATTGATCTGAATTGACAAACCAAAGATTCGTTTGATATTATTGTTGTTTTTTTTTGTTTCCGTTTCCAAAAAATAGAAATGACGATAAAAAATCACGTTTGGGTAGCTTTTATTAAATGTTTCCGTTTCTAATAAATAATTTGAAAACAAAAATCAAATTGCAACAAAAAACCGGAAACAAGAAAAGATTGTTTCCCCATTTTTAGAAAACAAATTGGAAACATGGAACTAAGTGGAACTTAGTTCTGCCTTACGTATCATGTTTGTGGCCTGGGTTCTTGGGACTTCTATTCTATTTTAGCACTTTTAAGTAGATTAAATCGACGAAAATCAACATTGGCCACATAACACTTAAAAGCCTCGTGGTTTAACAAGAGCTGTTTCTTTTAAACCAAAAAAACAAAAACAAGGTATGTTGCCTGCTTCCCATATTGTCGTATCTTCGTCTTTCCATGTGTCACTCTCATAGTTTCTCTTGTATAAATGAACTAAAACAACAATATCTTCTCTTTTTCTCTCTCTCTCTCTCTCTATATATATATATATATATATATATATATGAGTGATTGGAGATTGTTGGTATTCAAATTGTGTTGCCGCAAGTGTTTTTCATTGTGTAATATGCAGTGTTGGAATTAGTCCCAGTTTGCAATCCAACCATTGTGTATTGTTCGCAATGAACGAGGGTTTTATTCTAATTGGTGGTAAAGTAACTGAGGATGCATGCGATGAATTCTATAACGGCGATTGTTTTCTACTCATCTTCTTTGTATTCTCAATTGGTGATCTATTTTTTTCTTAAAATAGGTACCAAGCATTAGAATGAATATAAACCCAATTAATAGTGGTGATGACAATGATAAAATCTAAGAGATTGATGAAGATAGGAAAAAATATGGAGTAAGAAGAGAAATGTTTTTCATTATCTAGTACTGATGCACATTGGTGAAAAATAACTATGATAATAAAAACATATAAGAAGCAATTTATATTACTAAACATGTTATTTCGCTTTCAATTATAGAAAATAAGAAATTAATTTTCTTACTAAACTCGTTTTCTGTTTTCAAAATATTGAAAACAAAAAAAAACTAAAAAACATGAAATCAAAACCCAAAAAAACTGAGAAACGATACCAAATGCTACTAAGCTTATGACTAACATACATAATAGGTTTGTTTGTTCTTGAAACTGTTAACGTATATTGTATTTCTTATTCCTATTGGCTTGTATAAGTTTTTAACTTCATATGTATTAATTTCTTATTTCTATTAGGTATTATATTCTTAGCCTATATATATTGGTTTGTATTCGTTTTTCACAATACATCAATAATACAAGAGTTTCTTCTCTGATATCTCTTTTATTTTAACATGGTATCAAAACCATTGGTCTTGTTTTGAGAGTCATTTTTTGAGCTTCCACAATTTCAACAGATTGCCTAATGTCGCTCGTCCAAACCCTTTTCTTCTTATTCTAGACTACAATAATATTTCATATTGTATTTTTTTTCACCACTACAAATCACTTTACACCGAAAACATTAACCAGATCAAACCCGATGACTTGTTTTTGGTCTGCTCCTCAACCCACGATTAAGTTCCTGGTTCTTCCAAGCTCCTCAACCCACGATTCTCCTTCGGTTCTTGCCAAGCTCCATTACTCGTGATTTCGTTCCGAGTTCTGCCAAGCTACACCACCCATGATTCCACTCTAAGTCCTTGTCAGCCACGTGTTTCGTCACGTCAGCCAAGCTGTCAAGTGTTTCACCACATCAACTTTTAAGTTTCGTCTTGAATCCAAGTAACCCCTTTATTTTTGTATCCCTCGGTAATCCTCACCGAACCCTTTGAATAGGTGTTACAGTGAAGCTCATACTCTTCATCTTATTTTGATCCATGTTTGGGTTATTTTCTTTATCGAAGTTTGTTTTTTTCGATACTTCTTTGATTCGGTTTACAAATTCAAGTTGGTATCCACTTTACCACATTGAGATTGATGAGGGCTGTTAACGTATATTGTATTTCTTATTCCTATTACAATATAAGTTTTCTAGTTTTATATATATTAATTTCTTATTTCTATTAAGTATTATATTCTTAATCTATATATATTAGCTTGGTCTTTCACAATACATCAATAATACAAGAGTTTTTTATCCGATATCTCTTTTATTAAAAACTATTTGATTCAAGGTTTAGGCCCTTGCATAGATTCTACTTTCCACGTGAATTGTAAACTATATTTTTATATCTTATTTCCATAGCGCTTTAATTTTAAACACTTAATTGTAGCAAATAAATGAATAAAAAAAGAGATGCTTCCTTCCAGAAAGGGATTACTAGGCTTAGGGTTAATTTGGATTGTGACGGAGAGAGAGTGAGAGAGAGGACTTAGGAGTCCCCATAGTACACTTGTTAAACCGGTGCAACCTGAGACTAAAAAGCATGGTTAAAGCACATATATGGATTTGGGGAATCTAGTAGTGCTTCATAAAGCTGAACTTACCATTTAAAAGAAAAAGCTGCGGCTAATTGCCTACTTCTTCATGTGATTCTGTAAAATTCAATTTTATTTTTATAAAGGTAATCCAAGAAACTCAGGAATTCATAAAAAGAGTAGAGGCCTTGGCACTTGAAAAGTCTTATAGCCAAATACTTAAAATACCGTTCGGTGATTTTTAATTATTGAATTCATGCATACATATAGGAATGAAATGGTGATTTTTAAGTAAAGAGACAACCTTTACATATGTTTGAATTCCATAAAACAGACTAATTATTAATTTTGTAGAGAAAATAAAGGTTATAACATGTGAAACACTGACCAGAGAGAAGATGAAGGAATGAATTGAAATTTTGAAAGTTAACAAAGACCCAAATTGCTGTCAGTATCAATTAGCTTCATCGTTTCCACTTCCACCTACTGAATACAAGCACACAGATCCTCCCATGTTGCCACTTACGCCCTCGTAGAGGGCGAATCTCATATCTTCAGATGGTTTCCAATGCCGTTTCCTCTGGTTGATGAACCAATTGTTGATTTGCTTCTGGTCTAATCCACTCATCTCTGATAGCTTTATTTTCTCATCTTCCTGTATCATCAATTCATTGTCATCATCCACTTCTTACTCATAAAATATATATAAATGTCACAACTTTCATCTGAATCCTTCCATTTAATTAAGCTTTTTCAGTAACTTAACAAAAAAAATTAAATGCAATGTATTGATATACACATCAAATGTATATGTAATGACATCTGCCTTTTGGTCAAGCAGTCACCTCTGAGTCTGAAACTAGGGTTCCATCTCCCTTCCTATCAATGTACCCAAAAAAATGTATTTGCAATTTACTTTCACTGTCTAACAAGAAAAAAGGCTCATAATTATGTAAATGACACAAATCTTCTGGTAAAGATAATTGAACCTCATTTTAACACCACTTATCTCTACTATAAATAAGCCCAGAACTGAGTTGGTCAATGAAGATAATATAAAGTATAAAAAAAACACGATCCTCTCCTTTTAAGGATTGAAATGTAAATCAAGTTTATGGTGAGATTAAATGTCACATTAACAAATTTGAATTTGAATATTCTTCATTTGACGATATGACATTCAATTTCACCATAAACTTAATTCCATTTCAATTTTCAAAAGGAAAGGATATCCATATTAACTTAAAGGTGTTATCTAACATGACAGAAATAAAAATATAAGCAAGGTTGAAAGATTTTATCATTTATTCGTTCCTTTCTTTTTCTTCTTCTATTTTTTGTCTACAAGTAATTTATTCTACTATTTTTTGGGGCAGTTGAGTTTTAAACACATTCAAACCACGCATCAGTCTTTCAGGAACCATGAGAGAGAATTTTTTGTTCTATTTTTTTTACTGGTACTTTCTTTTATTCTCTCTGAAATAATTTTTTTTTATTAAATAACTAATGTTATTTTTATAATCAATTTAATGTCGATTTTTCTTTTACTTAATTATTTTCATTTATGAGTAATACGTTTCTATTTCTTTACATGGTATATTAAGTATTTTTTTAAGTTTCATGGAAGAGCATATCTATGTACAACTAAAACAAGCCTTAATCTTGATTTACAACTGTTTCAATATTTTGCTTAAATTGGGCAGTTTTTTATTTGTAGTGTCCAAGAGCAATGGTATAACTTCAGTAGTGAGATTGAATTTAGTGCATATGTTTGACAAGCTTAATGAATTTAGAGTAGAATTTAGTGCATAAGTTTGACAAGCTTAATGAATTTGGAGAATGTGTTTGATAAGCTCAACGAACACGTAATGGAATCAAATTACATTGATTTTGGAATCCAATGCAATATAATTTGATTCAATTGTGTGGTTGATGGTTTATCAAACAAATTTTGATTCAATTTAATTTTGATTCAATTTAATTTTGATTTCATTGCATCGCTTTTAAGTGTAACAAATCTGCACTAGTCACCTATAGGTTATAACAACAACTGATTTGCTTTAAGTTTGATTGCATAGAATTGAATTTGGGTGAAATTTTGGGTTTTCTCATCACTAAATTTGTAAGAAACTTTCATTTTCATCCAATTCCATTTTCATAGCCTCAATTTCATACTACCAAAATAAACATAAAAGTATATGCTTGACGCACTTACAAAATTAGTGACAGATTCTTCATTGGGCCACTTAATTGTTTGAATATACAATTGGGAGAAATTCTTTGGAGTGTTGGACACACAAAATAAATGTGCCATAAACATTTTCAATCATTGATAGAGAAAAAAAAACTTATTGTTTTGTGTTTCTACATTAATGATTGAAAATTCTTGTCGCATATTTTCTTTGTATGTCCGACACTCCCAAGAGTTCCTCCACAAAGGTAAGTATGAGTCTCTCCAGCCTTATTCTTTCATGTGAGCAAGATTCGATCACAAATCTCTCGTTAATTTTTAATCAACTAAACTAAATGACACCCACTTAAGAGTTAGGACTTCCACTTTGAAGACACTTCATTAGCTTCACATAAATTTCTTCAGATATTCACATGCATTAGGGTTTCAGGTTTGCACTCAATAGCGTATACGGATGCTCTAATTAAGAACTTTCATTTATTAATTACCATGAACATAGTCCTAATTACGTGAAAGGTAGGAATGTAATTACCGTGGGATATGGCCATCTGTAATGATTGTTCCACCAATTCAACAGCATCATCCTCGCATCCTTTGGTAGCTTACCCTTCTTTCTTTTCTTGAAGAATTCCTTTCTCAAACTGCCAAGGCAACCTCTGTATTTACGCAGGAGCATTCCTTTGAGATCCTGATCACCTGGACGAGGACCACAGCGTTCTTGACTTTCTGGTGCTTCCACCTCCCCACAAGTACTTAACTCCTCCTCTGAGGTTCCACCTGCTTGATCATCTGAAAAAAGAAAATTTTCAAAATATTTGGGAATCAAGAATTCACCATGTCAGTGCTATTCTGTATACAACATTTATCACGATAAGTTGTTCAAACTCAACTCAAAACTGTAAATATTTATAGTTCAGATCGGAGTACTTCATATAGTGAAATATAACACGGGTTTGATATGCGTTGATAAACACCAATATGACTCAAAAGCTTAAGCTCATGAGTCTTAAACTCAAATCATATATATAACTTACTCTTATTTTTTATTTCTTTCTGATGTGAGATAACTCCCATGTGGATATCCTAACAAATATTATAATGCATTATCAATTTATCATGAACAATGTCCCAAATTATAGTAGTACAACACTTTAATAGCTTGCATGTTTTTAACCTAAAAGGGTTAGCTCAAGTGGTAGAACGAATCAAGATATGCGACTTGAATAATCTTCGGTTCAATTCCCCGTTAAGTGAAAATAACTCCTTAATGGTTACGTTCGTTAAATTTATTCTTAATTTTACACCGTACATGTGAAAGAAACGGTTCGCATGAGCTCAAATATTTAGTTAAGCCAAAAGTCTGTATACTCTCGTCATCAAAAAAATATTTTGATAATCATTGTCTCTAACAAAACAAATTTTGTTTTCAAGAGACTGAAGCTAAGTCAAACATTAAAAAAAATCTATTTCTTGAAATAATCTGGAATTAAAAGATAGATTTTAAGAAACTAAAATTTGTGTAAAAAACATAATTTACATATAAACCAATTTGACAGTTATTTTAATAGTTAATTTACAAACCACTAAATAGTTTTTAGCTCCACAATTGTTTTATTAAAATTTGTTTCATAAATTATTTTGACTGTCAAAAACTGAAACTATAGTTTGACCAAACGGTAAACCAAACTACAGAATTACAGATCCATACCATTAACATAATGAATGTATCATGGTCTAAATCAGCCTCGCACCAGCTAATGGTTTAACATTTTTTTTGAGCTCATTTATTGTTCTTAAACTTCATATATTTCTATTGTATTTACTCATAAGATTCTTCATATATTTCAATTTCAAAAGAGTATTCAACATATTTTTTTGGGATAAAATTCACTTTTTATCCAAAAAAAGAAATGTAATCTTTAAAATTAAACGGCCTCAATAATATTTATTTAAGGAAGACAAAAATATTCCCTCAAACCACTGATGTACTAATAACTATAAACCAAACAAGTTGGTCCAAAATCACTTGTAATGTAAATCATAATTCATAACCCTTAATTTCTAAATTATAAAAAACAACACTTCTCTTTCTAAAATATAATATTAGAAAAGTTAGCAAACAAATTTTTTTCATCTTTCCAATATTATGTTAAAAATATAAGTTTTTTTTTTTCAAATCGTGGTAAAAATGTGCAAACTATTAAAAAAGTATTAATTAAAATAAAAAACTTTTTTCATGATTAAACACACTTTTATCCCAAAAGCACATCCGATTTTCCATATTAACCAGTTTAGCAATTGTTTTGACAATTGTTTTATCAAACACTAATCAATTTTTAACTCTACAATTATTTTACCAAAATTACATGACTCAAAAAACTGCAGAATTACAGATCCTATAAGTTTACCATTAACATAATGAATGTATCATCTTTTCGAGCTCATTTATCATTCTTAAACTTCATATATTTCTATTGTTTTTAACATTTTCAAGGAGGATCAACAAAATACGCCAATTTCAAAACAGTATTCAACATATTTCTGGATAAAATTCACTTTTTATCCAGAGAAAAAAATGTATTCTTTAGAATGAAATGAACTCAATAATTAATAAAGGCAAAAATGATTCCCTCAAACCACCAATGTACTAGTAAGCTTTAAACCAAACAAGATGATCCAAAATCACTTGTAATGTAAAAAACCCGTAACTTTTAGTGCAACTCCTTTGCTATAAAAATTATGAAGTAAAGTTTGCAATGCGCGTAAATTTGGATTATAAAATGGTCCTCACTAGATCTCAAATTTTTAATAGTTTAAATCCATGTGCAATCTATATGTATTGCAAAATTTAATTCACAATATTTACAGCAAAGAAGTTACACTCGTAGTCACGAGGCTAGATGTATATACATCCAAACATGTAGGGCTCTCTAATGACATCTTTGAAAACATGATGCACCAGTTCTAACAGTGTAAAACAATAATTCATGAAGCAAGAACAACTCAGTGTCCCAACTAAAACATAAGAAGTTTCACAATGGACACATGTTAATTTCATCAAAAATGAGTGTAGGGAAGATGGTAATTTAGGTGGGGGAAAAGAATAATTGATTAAAAGAAGACAAAAAAAAATCTGGGTTATATATGGTATACTACTTGGAACTTTACTTTAAATTAATGGTTTTTCAACATTTACCATTTGGTAGAGTTTTCAAACGATTTTTGTTTTCAGAAAATAAAAGTCAGGGTAAACATTAAACAAAACAGTTTTTAGGATGCATCATAAGTTCAAAAAATAGATTTTAAGAAGTTTAATGTGTCTTTAGATGCAAAACTTAAACAACTGTTTTCTCAAACGCTAAAAACCTTTTTATCTCTACAACTGATTTACCAAAAACTCTTTTGACAACTACTAACTGAAACTACACAGAAAAAATCGCAAAGAAAAACCTTCCTTTTTTTCCTTTTTTTTTTTTCTAGTTAATACTACTTAGCAAAAGTTTGAGCTCATTTAATATCCATTATTTTGAATTAAAAAATGCACAGTGAATCAGTTGAAAAAACTTTACCAGACCGAGAATCCATAGATTTAGTAACTGTTCCTTCACAGAGACTACTTAGTTGTGATTCTATGCTGGTCAAGAACGTAGAAGCTTCATCGAACGGCTTAGATAGCTCCTCCTTGTATCTATGAAGTATCTCACAGTATGAATCCTTCAAATTAAAAAAAAAAAAATCAACACAAAATTGATCACATTCTTTATTCCAAGCAAGAACTTAAAAGATTATTATAGCCCAAACCCACCATAAATATGTATGATAAAACATCAATATATTTTTTTTGATAACATAAAACACCAATATATTGATTACAAAGAAACATGGGAAATTAAAATTTTGCAAACTGTGCATGAAGAATTAATGATCAAACATAATAATATTTAAAAAAAAAAAAAAAAAACTTAAGATTAAGAAGACATATAAATATACCATGAATTCATCGAGTTCAGGGTCAGCTCCTACTGCAGTGGAAGCGGTATTCATGGGTTGTCTTTCTCGGCTGATATCTTCAAGAAGAGACGCCATTTCTGGTGGTGCCCCAACCTATACATACACATAAATACATATAATCAAATGGTAAAGTTAAGAAAAATAATGAAAAATTAACTTAGACCCAGAAGATTTTGTACTTATTGTACATAGGTTAAGATAGATGAGAAGCGAAAAAGAGTTCTTGCTTTAAAGGGCTAAACAAAAGAAGAAGAAGAAGAAAAATCCAACGAAAATTTAGGTTGAAGAAAACACCAAAATTTAGTGCTTATGGTAACAAAACAACAACAAATTATATAAAAAAGGCAGAATCGAAGATTTCAATTAAAAAAAAAGCAGAATCAAACAAATTAAGATGTACACAATTATAATATATGGTATAAAGTATTTATTTGATAGTCTTCACCTTTTGGCAATCAATGTAAGCAGATAGTAATTTGGGATAACGAGGGTGATTGGCGATCTGGGTCTTGACGAGATGAGACACAGTACAACTGTTGTTGTTCTCTGATCCATTGATCACATGATGACGGTGATGATGATCAGTAATTTGGGATCGAAGAAGCATGGAATCGTCACGATGATGACCAGGTGGTGGGCTGCTGATGATGTGGAACTGAGCATCTTCATGATCAGTGCTGGTGGTAGCCATGACGTTTCCTTTTGTATCTCCAAATTCATTTGAGCATGACATACTACCAGGATCAACCCTGTACATCTCTTCCATTTCTCAGTTCTCACACACAAAAAATACAATGAAAAAAAAAGAAAAATTAACCAAAATCTTGTTTGCAAGATCTATGTAACTGGGCCTTTATACTATTAATTACTCCATTAAATGATATAATTTCTAACAATTATATTACCCATGTTATCTTTCTTAAACTAGGTAGTATAAACTCCTAGTTCAAGAATCCAAGAGGGAGAGAGAGAGAGATTGTTAAAAATATTCCTATTGCAAGAATCTAGTATTACTCATGTATATATTAAGTGATGATCTAAAATAGTGTGAAGCCACCATTAGCTAGGGAAACCAATTTCCTTAGCAAAAAAGAAAAGAAAATCCCACAAAGAGAATTAGGGAGAGAGGGAGCTAGTTAGTAAGCACCTGGTGAGAGAAGTGGTGAGAAGAAGTGGGTTTTCACGTTTAGTTCAAGTTCAACTTGAAAAAGACCATGCCTTGCTTTCTTTTCCAAGAAAATTAACCTGAGAGGAAAAGAGAGAGAATGTTGGGTCTTGCTTTTTGCAGAGAGAGAAGGTTGAAGAGGACAAGAGGTGTCCGTCATCGCACGTTTTCACACGTTCTGCAACAGTGAAGATTCATTTCATTTGATTTTTGATAGCTAAGAGAGAGAGAGTTGAAGCAAGTGTACATAATTATTGTTGGGGAGTGCAGGCAGCAAATATAGCCCGTATTTATAGAGGTCAATCTCTGTAATCTACCCAATGTCTTATCACTTCTGTAAGTAAAAAAGTTTTAACTGTGACATGACATCTTCTTATCTGTCACATTTTGATTGGTTCGTTGCACTGACGATTTGGGTCCCAATGCTAAAAATAAGCGCACTCCTCCAGTCCTCCTGCCCTTTTACGTACTGTATATACTCATATGCTCTTTTTTTTTCCACACTTAACACCCAGGAATTCTCAACTCTCAAACACTCCATGCTATCACATAATTTACTGCTAATTTTTGTATCGCTTGAGAGAGCAGTTTGGGTTTATTGTTAATAAAATGAGTTTTAAAATATTTTTATAAAACAACAGTAATTTTTATGTTGTTATAAACTACTAGTTTTTTAGTTTTTGATTTTTTGTTTAAATTATATTTTTGTAAGTTTTTGAAATAACCTGTCTTTATAATAAAAAGCGTTCTTAATCTCTTTCAAACAGCTACAAGTGTTTTCTAAATATTTAAAAACGTTGTCAAAACAATTGTGAGGGTGTGTTTAGTACGACGGTGAAGCGATAAAATATGTTTTTTAATTATAAAAATTTAAATTTTGTGTTTAATAAAATTTAATTATTAAGTTTGTTAGAAAAAAAATGTTGTATAAAACGTAAATTTTTTAAAATTACTTTTAAAATAGTACAGATAACATTGTGTTTCTAAATGCAAAAAGAAAATGATTATTAAAGAAATTCAAAAATACCATTTAACTTAATGAAAAATTCTTATTGATATAAATGGTTTTTTATTTTTTTTTATCTGTAGAGACACTATCGTTAATAAATATGTTTATTTTATATAACTATAACATTTTTATAATTAATTTTACCAAACACTTCTAACTTGGAACAACAATCCCAAAATCACCATGAGTAGAAGTGTTATGAACTGAAAAGTTATTAATGTTAGTAAAAAAATGTGTTATATTTCTGTAATCTCTTAATTTAATGGTCACTATTGAATTTTTCATTTAAGAAATTCGAGTTTGATCATGGATAGATCCACACTGGCAATGGGGCAACCCGCCCTCATTTAATTTTTAAAAACCAAATTAATATTATATATATTTAAAATTACCTCCATTAAAATAAATGAATTTCCCCCTCAAGTAATATCTAAACTTAATGTAATCGTTTTTTCATATAAAAAACTTCTAAGTTTGTGTAAATTACTAAATTATATAACCTTAAAACCTCACGTGAAAAGCTTTTTATATTATTTAAAATATAAAAATATTTTCAAAAAAAGTGTTTGTGTAAATCTGTACTTTTTCGAAAAATATTATAAAAAATAACCATCACTACCAAACCGAAAATGATCAAATTTATTGAACCGTCAAAACACAGCACCCTCACACTGTCGATCGTGCGTGTAGTTTATTCTCGATCACTCATTTATGGGTAAAGAACAAAAAAAAAATTAAAATATCCCAAAAAAGTATTTGATATCAGGAAAGTGTGAAAGGTATTGTAGTAAAAAATATATTAAGTCACAATGTTAACTTGTGTCCTAAGTAGACAAGTTATTATTTTTTTTAAAATGTATATTTATATTTACAATTTACTATGTGTATAAGTGTCGCCCCAACTAGCAATAATTTTTTGATCCGCTACTGTGTTTGATTTTTCTTTTTTTTTATTAAAAGTGTTGTTAAATTAAGAAGAAAAAAATTAACATGTTTCTAATTGATTAAATTGTTAAAGTAATTTTAATCATTGAAATTGTCAAAAAGAGTATGTATCAAAATCAATTCACTGTTTAGATTTTTACTTGGGTTTTTCATCAAATTGAATTTAATACTTGAATGATAAAAAAAAAATATTCATTTTAATCATAATAAATTAATAATAATAATAATCTCACTACTTTAATATTAATAGTGTAAATGATATTTACACCATGCAATGACCTAAATATTTTTGTCAAGATTAATTTAGGAAAGTGCATGATAGGTAAAGTTGCTTGTAGACTTAAAAACTATAAAACTCGCATTCTAATTTTAAATTTAAATCAAATTTTTAAAAAAAAATTCAAAATTTTATTCATCTTAAACCCACATAAAAGTTTCTAAAAATTTAAATTTTTTGGCCAAACTTCTTTTTGCCACCATAGTCTGCCCTAAAACCAAGCCCAACGGGGAAATATTGCAATTAAAATCCTTTTTATTCACTTTTGTTTTATCTGGCTCTCACTTGTGCCCCTTTCAACAAAATAACTTATTAGGGCAAACTTTCTTTTTAAAATGCATGTGTTGACTATGTATGAGGATAGATTTAAGTAATTTAAATTATTAACTTATTTAAATAATTTTAAGACAAAAACTTATTTTTGCTTTGAAGGTTTAAGTTTATTTAAATTTGACATCAAATATAGTAGATAATATCTTAAACAATATGTAAATAGAACATTAACTGTATTGTTAAGCATTGAGAATAGTTTAGTGTCTCCCTTGAAATAAAGTTGAGATCTTTATATTATAGCATTGTTTGTGTAACTGTCACCAACTAGAGTTGTCTCCTAACTAATGACCACAATTTCAATAACTCAATTCTTGGATTAGTGATTAAAGCAATGATGTTGCTCCACAGTAAATGACAGTGTTTTTCCCCTCAATAAACACAACAATGTAATAATTACAAGACATTTGTAGAAATTATTTAATTATTTTAATCATGAGTCCAATATTAAGGAAAGTAAAATAATCATTTTTTCATCAGAAATTAACTGTTAAAGAAATTATTTTTAAATATATATATTAATTATTGGCCATGATATTCTTCAAAGGTTTAAATGGCTAGACATCCATGAGTAGTTTCAAAATAAATAATGGAGATCAAAGATTCTTATTAAGACAGGTGCTAAACAAAAGCATGCTAGCTAAAAACAAATTGAAAAAGATTTCCCCACCTTTTAGGATATAATTATATGCCTTTCTTACCAAAGCACAGTGTGACAATTATTAACTTAGGAGTCAAGATATATATACCCTAGCAATTAAGTCAATTATATACCATTTCCAATTATTAGCTATTTTACCCTATTTAGTCCAATTTTGCTTTAGAAAAGCCTTTGAGGGAGACCCTAGTAAGCTTAGGACCAAAATCCTTCCATACTCAAAAGACTTTGTGACCACGTAACACAAAATCAAAGTACTATTCCCGAAAGAGGAGACACATGAAGAGAGTAAGTGAGCAAAGGGAATCGAGACAATTCGTCTGTAAGGATGGAAGTTTGACCGTGATTTGTGGATCACAAAAATAAGAACTAACTTAGATCGATTTGACTACACACTGCACTTCGGTGAGCTATTAATTTGTTTTGCCAACATACAAACAAGAAACATAACACTAACGAAACCAACTCTTGCCCAATTTTTCTCTATGTATAAGTTGTTAATATGTATATATCTCATTATATTCACATGGTTTTGACAACTCTCTGTCAATTCCGAATGTCCTTTTTAAAAGATACATATGTTGTAGAGATTTATATTTGTGTGAGATTTACTGTGATAATATATTCACTTCATATGAAAATCAAGATTAGTTTTGATATCACTTGTAGTATTTAATGATTCAAGTTTTAAAAAAATTTGGACTTGAAAAGTTCACAAAGTGAAGACCTAATATATAACGTAAGAGATCACTTGAATCATAAATTGGTTCTGATTCTATCATTATATATATGTCATTCACTAATTCAATTTTTTTCATGTAAAATTGATGTTTCATATCTCTTCACTCACACGTGAATATTCTCAACAATCTTTTTTCACTTTCTCCCAATAGTAAGTATTATATGCTTGAGAGAGTTTATGAAATTGGTTTACTTTTAAGATAAGCTAGTCAAATACTATAAATAATGTGGCTTTTAATAAAAATTTGTATTTGTATCAGAATAACTGTTTTCACATGAGCAACTTAGAGCAAAACTTTCTTTTTGCAATAATACAGATATAAAATAAAAATAATGAAAAAATCGGATTCAATTGTCACAGAAATAAGATTGACTATAGATTCGAACCACAGCACATGGTTTCATAAAACCCTACTTTTCCAAATTTAAATCAAACTGATTTTACACGAAGAAAATTTGGTCCGGCACGTGTCATTCAATACAGGTAGATTATAAAACAATTTTAACTCTACAGCCGTTTTACAAACAGTATTTTCAAAACTCATTTTAACAGTTATAAGCCAAACCTACAACTTGACTAAACAGTGCCCTGGAGGCATATTTGATAGATAAGGACATTTAAAGTACTGTCTCTATATCCCAATTACATAGTTTTTTTAAGCTACTAATCTAATTAAATTATTAAAATATTTTATATAAAAAAACATCTAAAAATTTTAAAATATAAATTTTATTGAGTTAAATTTTTTTTAAAATTATTGTTTAGAATTTAAAATTAATAATTAGATTTTCTTTTTAAAAAAAATTAAAGTAATTTGGGGCGAAAAGGATAACAAAAAGATTAATAATAAAGAGTAGAGGCAATTTTGAAAAAAGCTTAATTTGCATAATGCATAATGCACAATGCACAATGCATAATGCATAATGCACAATGCACACTTTATCGGTGATGGGAATTGAATAATTGGTGAAGCCACCAACCTCTCCCCACTTTAGTTGTACTGTGTGTTATGTAGTTAAGGTGCATGATATGTCTAGAGTGCAATTCTGTGTCTCTCAAAGGGAAGTGGGGAGTTAAAAGGCTACTTTTTGGGTCCTCTGTATGACTCAGAGCCCAGAGGGTTCCTATAATGATAAAAACGCAGCCTTCCCAAAAAGAAAAGAAAAAGGGCAAAAAGTAATAAAGAAATGTAGTAACACTGTTTGATCTAACTCTAGTTTGGTTTATAATTGTCAAAAACGTTTTCGATCAAAATAGTTACGCAATTACTAACTGTTTTGTGTGCGATAAAAATTTAATATTTTACAAGCTAGTGTGACTTTTGATTCTTTTTAAGAAATCATTTTTTAAAAAATATTTGATTTAACTTCTATTTCTAAAAATTGAAAACATTTTAAACTCTTTCAGACATGTAATGAAAGACAAAAAAACAGAAAAAAAAAAAAGTAACAACGCGAGCACAAATGTTTAATTTTATTTGTAAAGATTGATATCGTCAAAACATGATTTGTTAATGCCAAAACAATATTACTTAAAATAATAAAATTATTTTTATATTTTATATATTTAAGATAATTTTATCAATTCAAGTAATATTAGTTTGACATGAATAAATCATACTCAAACAATATGGTCAACCTTTTTTTCCTTATATTTCAGTTCTTGGCCAACCTGACCTGTAAAGATTCTAAAAGATTGGTGCAATTTTTAGTTAAAAGTATTAAGCTTAAAAGACCCAAAGCCCATATGAATGCTAGCCACTTCAAAATATCCGTTCATTTAACTTTGGACATTGACCAACCGGTCTACAGCCTAGAGCCCACCTGGTTTATCAGTGACTTCTTAACATATATTTTGAAAAGAATTTAAAACTACAAATAATTTATAAAAAACTGAATATTACCTAAAAAAACTATTTTAGTTTAATTAAAAAGCTTTGAACTCCATATTTGTTTCACCAAAAACTATTTCAAATATCATTTTGACAACCAAAACCTGAATTTACCCTTACTCCTCTCAACCCACACCACACTAGATAAGAGTTAATGACCAGACTCCACATCAAAACCTTAAAAGCATCCCCCAGTGATCCAACACTTAGACAGCTGCTACCTCACATTTGATCACATGCATAAGAAGCACATGAAATGAGCATGAATTACAACATTTTATCAAAGTTTCCATGGCCATAGTTTTAAAAGACAAGGTCTGGGCTCCAAAGTCAGCTAGCTGCCTAGCTCATAAAAGGTGACTAACAAGAACATCAAAGATCTAAATACAACAGCTCTAGTAAAGGAGAATACGGTAAATACAACAGGGTTAGCTGGACATGAAAGCCCTGAAATGGTCACTACTGTTCAAATATGCTCCTACACTAACTCTAATTCCTCTGCCTGAAACTTTACAACATAGACAACAACGATTCTCTTCTTTTTCAACACCCAGCCGCTTTGAGAAAATTGTCAAAAGGGCTAGCAGGAGGCAATCTCATGCCCAGGCATGGGTCAGGCGGCAAGACAGCTCCTTTAAAAGGCCCATCATCCTTTGTTGCCTACATGAACACAAGAAACAGCCTGTCAACAGAAGACTAAGAAGAGGATATGATTAAGGGTCGGATAAAATGAGATAATTTTCATCTAATCTTTATATAAGATACAAAAACTGGAATAAAAATCAAGTTATCTCCCTCATTTATAGAAATCAAATCATCCTACTATCCTCTTAATTTTATCAGGTTCTTAATTCGGTGTAGATTTTGATTTGATACCAAAAGCGTTATAACTGGACTTTAATGACCACTATTAAAACCTAAAAACCTTCTACAGCACAGTTTTTCCAACTACTTCGAGTTAGACTATAAAACAGTATGTTCACTCACGGAGAGATTTTCCGTGCAAAGTGGGGATACACAATTCACTGTAGGCAATCTACTTCCTGTTCCTAACAATTAGACCACAGCAAATATATGGAACTTAAAAATCTAAAAGCTGTTGTTAGTAAGCTTACCTTCCTGAGTGCTAAGCATCTATCTGGAGAAAATGCTGGCAAAAACTTGTCAGCAACTCTAGTTTGATAATTTTCATGGGCCAACCAATTCGAGAGCTTCTCCCTTGTGCCTGTGCCAAAAGCTTCACATTGGCTAGCCATAGTGTTGTATGGGAGAGGTGATGTAGAGACACATGTTCCGGCCACTTGACCAGCTACCTCAAGTGCCTGTGAACAATCATAAAAAACAAGAAGTGATATTGTTATATACAAATATGCCAAAATACACAATGAGGGCAAGGTAGACTTGGAAAGAAAATTACCGATTCCAGAAGCTGCCCAATGCTGATAACATGAGAGATAGAAGGCGATGGATGCATTTTGGGAATGAAACGGGAGATGTCAGCAACTGAGACTTCACTTGTGGCCTCATCCTCAACTAATGAACTTGTTGGAATGTCCTGAAACATAAGAAATAATTAGTAACATAGTAGTCATCATTTTTCTTCCATATACAAGTGATTTTGCTTTTGCTGTTGCTAAGATGTTGTTAGTTGTGTCAAAACACACCCGCACCACTACCGGCTACTCTCCAAAAATGAGAACTTTTTTATAAACTTGATCAACTGATACACAGTGATGGGCTCATGGCTTTAATGCAAAAAATATATACCTTTTATTAGCTCAGGTAAAGGCATCAGTTATAATGTTACTCAGGTCATTTACAGACTAACCCAGAGAGATAAATAACAATCATTACAAGAGTACCTCGTCAAAGGATATCGACTCCTTGGAATGGGACATCATTTGATTGTGGTTCAAGTCAAGAATTGATCGTGGGCCAAACATAAATGCATCATCAGGTGTGAATGGTTCAGACAGTTGCTTCCGCACATCATCTTCCTCCATCTTAAAAAATACGGATAAATTAGGCAGAGAGAGGTGCAAGAAGCTCAATAAATTACTTATCAAAAGAAAATGCCATACCTCAGCAATTGTAGATAAATTCTGAACCAAGATATCCACTATGACCTTATCAGATTCATGTACAATGTTCCGTAATTCAAAGAGTATTGATGTAGCCATCTGATTATCGCTAAGAGATCCATATCCTCTCACATCTCCCTGAGGTCTTACATGTACTTGAAGGTCATCACTAATGCCCAGATAAGGATCAACCTGAATTGTGGATGTACATTTTGTGATGAGGTAATTATCAAAAGTAATTCTTTTCAAGAGTAAACTACAACATATTTATAGCTGGCTGCTTTTCTTTTCCTTTTACAAATTTCAGGTGGCTGCTAGCTGGAGTAGCAAGACTTCAGGTGAGATGAGGTGAGAAAAATATAAATTGCATTGAAAAGAATACTCACATCATTTGGGACCAAGGACTTGAGCAAATCATTCAAATCAGGAATGTGATATATCTTAGCCGCAAACATCAACATGCCTGTTGATAAGACAAAGATTGATCTCGCGCACGCCGGAGGCAACATCCCTGACAATAGGTAGAAACATATTAATTGCATGTGAGATTTTTTCAAAATTCAACAGCTTTTAAAGAAATCACCAATACCATTGTTGGACTCCAAGGAAAGGTTCCTGAGAGACAAGAGAAGCTGAAAGAAGCTGACCACAAGGTTGTCATTTGGGTTCTGCAACATCACATATTTAAAAATATGTTAACAATCACACTAACATATGAAGAAAGGCATAGAGACATAGGAGAATAAAATAATGATGAAGAAAAGGTGAAAAGAAACCATTTTGCTTGGTGAAATTGGACCCAATTAATGTGGCATATTGGATTCCAATTAATATGCTTTGATGGCACTTACGGGTATACTATACTCAACACAACCTGATTTGACAATATAAGCATAGGATCATAATCGAATGCCAGGTTTGTCGAGAGAGTTCCATCTCCGACTTCCACTATCATATGTGATGGTGGCTCCCAATTATATCAAAATACACAGAAAATGGCGACTGTTTAGAGAATGAAATGTAGAACAAACTTGAGCAATTCAACTGTTGATGAGACACTCAACCAGCTCTCATTCTATTTAAGAATAGCTTGGTCCCTCTAAAACAGACCCAAAGTTAAATTGTGAAGCAACAGAAAAATAACTGAAATTCTGAAAAGATAAAAGCAAGTACTGTCTGCATATTTAAAATTTCACCTTCAAATGTAAAGAAATTAGTGTTAAGCCGAAAGAATGAGCTATAGCTTCAATATTTGAAGGCAAATTATCAGGAAGAGTGGCTTGTATCCAAAAGGCAGACAGCAACTGCACTATTTGATCTTCACTAAACTTCATAATATATGATTCCTGCACAGATCAAGAGACAGATTAGTTGTATCAAAGACTTGGTAAAACAGGTTACAATTGCATAAGTGTGTGCATATATGTCATGCTTATGAAGACAAACTGCTTACCGCATAAGCTGTGTTGGTTTGTCCAGCTGTCCTGTCAATAATAGAACTGAACTTGTAGAAATTGGGGGAGTTCTTGCGGCCACGCCCCTGTTTCCAGTCTTCTTCTGCGACGTCCCATCCTTTAAAATCATCATGAATGTTATATCCATTCATTTCCATTTTGGCACCATCTTTTTCTCTCCGGAGCTTTTCAAGTCGAGCTGTAATAGAAGCAAATGCAGAAGCAGTTTCGGAACACCATTTTCGTGGTTCATAGAGATAACCAGATCTTACAGAAGCAACTTCACATCGGGAATGGTTAAGACTTGGAATAAGAAGAACTGAAAAGATCTGGTGCGCTCCAACACGTGCCTCAACATTTGGATGCAGCATTACCTTCAAAAGTTGGACAAGAAGTGCTTCCGGAAACACCTAGACAGATAGTTAAATGGTGATTCAGTAAGCTGCAACAGAGGACAACTCTTATGATGAGTAATTTCTAGATACAACGAAAGTAATCCTTTACTCCAGATAAGTTCCAATTCTAATCATATGGAACACTGAGTATTTCTTTGGATAAGTTAAAACAGGGTTATTTCAAAAGCCTACCAGCAGAAGAAAAAGATTTTGTTGAAATTAGATGCTAAAGATATGTCATGAGAAATCATTCAACCATTGTAATTATGTTATAATACTTCCAAATTCATTCTGATACTCAACCAAAAATATTATACAAGAATCTTGAGCAAAAGTAAAGTGAAAGGAAAAAAGAAAAAAAAACCAACATACATAATACCAAAAGAACATCAAGCTCCACTCACCTGCTGCGATTGAGACGATACTGACACTAATGAAATCATATGAGCAAGAATCATCAATGATCCAATGGCTGCTCGAGCAACAACTCCAGAAGATGGAAGCTTCTCCAGTGTAATTGCCATCATGTCAAGTAGTGGCCGTGCATCGCCAAACTAGTAAAAATCAATGCAGATTCAAATAAACTGGAAGCAAAATAAGCACCACCAAAATACATTTACCATAAAGGCTTCAAACTTACCCCTTTTGCTATCTCGAGTAAGCAATCTTCAATTGAATTCTGGAGTGTAATATTCAAGTTTAACTCTTGCTCTCCAACTAAGTCCGCCATGGCTTGAAAACTTTTTCTCAGATGCCTGCACAAATCACTAACAAATCCAATTTCTGCCAGCACTGCTCCTGATCTAATTTGCCGTGCTAAAGCAGCAGCAACTTGTATGACATAAGATTTGAGTTTGGGATCATGAGCAACATTTTTATGGTCCAGATGGCGTATCACAGAAGATAAAACCAATTGCTGATTCCCTGAAAACAAAAGTAACATTAGTAAATAAGAGCATGCACTTGCAAAACACTCATCAATATTTGGCACCCTACTCTTTGCAAAATAATATAATCACAAGTCCACAACTATCAGTAAGTAATCACTGTGAACTGACTGAGCAAAAAGTAAAAGATAAAAGAAAGTACCTAAAGTCTCCATCAAGTAGGACATATCAGACAAAACTATCATGGCCAACCCTTGCCGTGGAACCCACTGCTGTTTAGAATCAAAGTAGACAAACATAGGATCCAATACACCGCGCACTGTTGTACTCTCCTTAGCCAGTTCAACCATCCTCTGAATGCAAATTTGAGCCCATACTTTAGGCGTTTCAATCTCTTCTCTAAAACAAAAATAATAAATAATCAGAAGTAGGGAGAAAAGAGGAAAAAATTCCTTGTACTCATGCAAGAACCACGAATTCCACATATTGTGTGAGCTCCTCTATAAGCCTCTGAAAAACCAATACCTTGTCAAAAGAGAAGGATCCTTTTTCTCAGGTCGAGGCCTGATTATCATGCAGCTAGAGCCGGCATCACTACCAACAACTGCACCTCTGCCTTCACATCTAACCACTTCATCTACCCAATTATGATGTGGCTCCCCTCTCTCATCAACATTTTCATTAGTTGTATCTGGCTCATAGTTATCTAAAGTGACATGTACGATCTGCAGTTTGAACACATCAACAAATCAAAACTAATGCCTCTTGCTATACAAGCACGCCATTATAATGGTAGAACTAAGATCAACAACGGGCATAAGTGCCAACACTGCAACACAACCAAATCAGTGGAAAAAGAAGGCAGTGTTTCTTCTGTTTCTACACCTCTGAATATTGATCGTAGTATATAATACAAACAAATATTAGGAATGATACTCCATCCAAGACTTGATGGGTTTTGTGCTATATGGAATTTGACAAAAAGTACATGTCTTTCTAATGCTCCAACTGAGTCTGTAATTCAGCATGACCCTTGCTTAAATAACAAGGACTTGAAGGATTTAGTTACATCATCTTACAGATATTTCTGGCTATCATTCTAGCAACATCTACTTAAACCATCATCCTATTTTAAAACATATGACAAAAAGCACATCGGTCCAGTTCAATATTGATGAAATTTCTAATTGTCCCCTGACAGAAAGTCCAGAAGTGCATGAAGTAGCTTCATAGGAAGTAAAAGAGGCACACTAACCTCATCAAAAGCGCCAAAGACGTAAGAAAACTCCGCCATGAACCACACCTAAGGAGGAAGAAACATATTAAATGACTTCCGAACTAAAATTGTAAAGACCAACAACAATACGAAAAAATCAAATCCATCATTAACGGAAAAACTTGAAATATAAAAAGTAACATTTTCTATTAAATTACTTGGTCTGAATACATTAAAAATACAAAAGGAGAAAATTCTAGAGTACCATGGCTGAAAGGCACTGCAAGCTTGATGCCCTCAAAGATCGTTTTTGAATTTCTTCCCCGTTCTCACATGCCAGCATACAGACTTTGTGAACAAATTTTTCTATGTTATGTGTGTAAGTGCCATCTGCCTGTTCATATATCAGGTGAAAATGTCAGTACAACAGAAGTAGCATTACCTTAATGCTGATTATAATAGATATTATATTCACTCTACTTATTAGATGAAAAAAAATCTAACATCTATGAGTCAATTCATTGATAACTATAAGATAAGGCTGCTGCTAACCCATGTTTTCAAGATCAGATAACTGAATGCAATTCATTGAGAAACATACTATTCATTAAAGCAACACAAAATGACATATATGCATGCTTTCCCAACCTATGCCCAGACAAGATCACAAGTATCATCATACTTCTACCTGATTATAAATGAATCTCGTCAAGGTTTGGCATCCAAGCACTTTTGTAGCATCTTGCTTTGAGTTGTCCAGTAGTTCAGTAACCACATTCAGTAAACCTGCAGCAAAATACACCCTGAAAAATGAAACAAATATTAGAAGGGGGAAGTCATAGAGAATAGATTTCTGCCACTTCTGTTAAGTAAAAATAGAAATAGACTAATAAATAAAACATTAATGAATGAACCTTTTAACAGAAATAGCATATTTTTTTTTTCTTTTGGTAGTTAAAAGTTTCAAATAGATTTAGAGCCATGTAAGTTTGAAAGAGGACAAAATTTCACATGAGAAATGCATTTTAGGAACTTATTTGTGATAGAATTAATAGTAACAAAAAAGATAAGATTTTTTTTTTTACTTACATCTGCCCCTTACACATGCAGAGCATCTTGTTGTAAGCCTCTGTAACAATATTGATGAATTTGATGTGCTCAGATCGCAGTTCCTTAATGCACCTCTCTTCGAGATATTTTGCAATCTATTGAATATAAAAGTGCAAGCAATACTTCAATGATGCACCCCGTACTATCAACGAAAGCCCACTTTTACCAATCAATAGATATTAAGAAGATGATAGAATTATTACCTTTGGGATACGAAATGGGTTTCTTGCAGCATATTCACATAGCTTAGCGATTTTTCTTTCATTTGGGGGGCCATCCTGCATAAAAGTATGAGACTTTTAACATCATTGTCCTAGCTCCATGAAAAAAGTAGACAGTAGACTAAACTATGATTGTGCAAAAACACAGAGTTCATTGATCAACAATACTTGTCACCATTACCCAAAATTTATGGCACCATTGTTTATATCTAAAAAAAAAAACTCAAATTGATTATATAAATGAGTAACGTGGAATAGTTTCCATATTCATTTATTCTAGGGACTAAAACAACCTTAAAAGCAGTAAGATGACATGCGAGCCCCATTTGAATCCTGGAGAATGCAAAAGAAAATAACGATACCTAGATTAACTTCCTTTCTTAGAGACATGCATATTCTTTCCCATTAAAAAGGTATATTAATATAGCAAAACATATCCCAGAGTCAGAACTAAAATGAAAGCATGAACATACGATCTGAGATTTCATGACCAAATGCTACACACTAACTGCTAAACCATCAAAATGTATAGCCCGGGAGGGTAGAACAAAAATAGAGAATTGCGAATACTCACAAGGGACTTTGGAAAGATCTCAGCAAGCAATTTCTTGTAACGCTTGACGGGTTGTCGAGATCTAGACCTCAAAGCAGGACAGCATACACACATGTTCCCACATGCTGGGAAAATTTTCCTTGAAATGAACCCCATTTCCTGCACATTCTCAAAAAGGACAAAGAAGAAATCACGGAAGAGAAAACAAAACAAAACCCATAAAAAATCTTCCATTTCAGTCTCCAAAGGATGAACAAGGCCTGACATATAGATCGCAATTTACCCAGAACAAAAGATGGACCAAATGCTCGAAAACAGAACACCGAGAAATCAAAAACTAAATATCTCGACACGAATATGACCAAACAAAAAGGAAAAGAACAGAAAGCGCCAACAAAAACACAATATAAGCATTTTTCACATGACTAGAAACTACAGCAAAACTTTACCACCCCAGAATTATTAAATCAAAAAGAAAAAAGAGTACAAAGCCAAAATGAATATACAGACGCAGGACGTCAAGTATCAGTTAGAACAATAACCACAAAGGATAAATTTTGAGGCTAACATAAGAACAAACATGGACTACACATACCAGAAATTGCACCAAAACACTCTGTTTGCTAAAAACACCAAACACCCAGAAACCAAAGCTAAGTATAGCTAGATAGAACCGAATTCCCAGGAAAGAAAACCTTCAAAAAAGCTAATCAAAATTATAAAACAAACCCGGAACACCCTTTAAACAGGAGATGATACAGAGAAATATAGGAACGGCACATACCTTGCTTTGCAGAGGCAAATCTGCAAGAGCAAAGAATCAAGAGAGTGAAACCGAAAAGACAACACAAGCTAGGGAGAAAGACAGTTCTCGACCAAGCGAGAGAGAGACGAAAAGGCGAGTGGATTTAGAGAATTGAAGGAACATGAAAGAGAGATAGAGAGAGTAAAATCACGTGCTGTGTCAGTTTTTAATAGTATTAATATTAATTTGTTTACTAATATGCAAATAGTGAAGTGCTTTGTGTTTGTGTCGGAACTCGAAGGACTTTATACGCCCAGTCTCCTTTGTTTGAAAATTTGTAGACATTGTTTTTATAATTTTTTTTTCTTTAAACTGTGTGTATGTGTATGATATCAAACTTTATCTTAGGTAACCAAAAGAAAAGGCCAACTTTATTTTAAGCCTCATTAAGTAATAAAACCATTATAATCTCTCTTCTTCCATTTACATTTTCAAAATTTGTGCACAGGTGTGGTGAGTGACTGAGTGGAGTATCAAAAGTTGATTTCCAATATAGAGTTTTAATGTTGGAAAAAATATGCTAGATTTTTCATTAAATTTATTATGATCATTGAAATACGTTTTGATCATTACCAATTGAAAAAAAAATTATGAAAATACGAAAAAAAAAAGAAGAAAATATCATCACTTGATTTAGTTATCTTATTACATTTTAACTAACTAATATACGTGATACTTTACTTTGCATGCATTCAAAATATAATTTTTGATGATTGAGTACTTTATATAATTATACACGTGATCAAAATGTGTTAATTATATTCGATGTGATATGGTCATTGCACTTTAATAATTTACGTAAAACTATTATCCAATTTGTTATTATATCATTCCTTTAGTAAATAATCATCTTTGAATTCCCTCAAATAGATAATTATGTTGTTCATGGATGAAAATTAATTATTGCTTAGGACTTCAAATAGCATGTTTTGCTTAAATTTTAACACCATGATGACAAATGAGGTGTTACCAACTTAAATTAGCTATTATTTCTTTAAGTGTTACAGGAAGTACTTTGAACTAAACACCTTAAAAAGAATTGCATTGCCAGATATCTAGTTGGCAATGGCTGCCAATATAAATGGTTTCTTCTGTAACCATTTAAGCTGCAATTCAATTGGAAATTTAAAATTATTTCCTTTTAAGTTAAAATACATAGAAAGCAACCAAAACAATATGATAATTCACAATTGTTTACTTTCTTTAACATAGGGAAAGAAGTTACACCATTCTCTTTCATATCATTGTTATTAATGTGCAAAATGGATGCTTTTATATTGATACGGAAAATTTAATTAAGAAGTGTGGTATCAATTAATTTAATTGATAAAATCATTCATAGTTGTATGAAAAAATTAGGAATTGCGGTATCACTAGTTTATTTGATAAAATAATTCACTGTTGCACGAAAGAATTAAGATCGCATATGCTAACAAAAATTTAAAAAGTAATAAAAAGAAGACAATTACATTTCATTGTGTAAGTTATAGAAACTTTAAATGAATCAAATAAGATTATTTCAAAAGTTTAAGACGATGCAAACATGGTTTAACTATTATTTTATATTCTAACACGCTTACTCAACCAGTCATCACTCGAAACAATATTTGAAGCCATTTGTACCATGTTGAAAATAATATCAATTATTTAAAAAAATTAAATTGATGAGAAAAAAAACTTTATTATTCTTTTGGGCAAAATTTAGACAGGATTCTTTATATGAAATTCGTAAAGTTCCCTTAAAAAATAAAATTCAAGATCGGACTTTACAATTTAATAAAACTCGCGTGATAGATCAATTACACAAAATTTTAGCAAAAAATTATTTTTGTGATGATTTAACTTATATTTTTATTAATGGTTTAAGACTTATCAAATTTTATACGAAAAACTATAGTTTAAATCATATGTTAAAATTAATAAAAATATGTTGATTTTTTATAAATGTAAAATTCTCATGAACATATTTTAAATGATAAGTGAAGTTAATTTTATTGTTATAAATATAAAATTTTAACCTTCTATGCATTGTACTAAATACTAGACCCTGTGCAGTTAAGAAAAAATATTATTTCCAAAGAATCTATTATCTTATGTGGGATTGGACAAAAAGATTACCTGGATGTTGAAATTGTACTTAATAATAATGTAGTCTGTCTTCTTAAGTTTTCCTTTTACTTACAATATTCCACATTGTCAATTGAATTTTATGAATCACAAAGCCATAGGTGTTAATATTTTAATCCATTGCCTTGGTTTTGATGGGCAATTAATAAGGTTTTTGGACTACGAAAACAACAGGTTCCTGTCAACCAGGGAATTGTTTTAATTCCATAGGTATTAACATACTGATTGTTACCTGATAGCAACCTGCAAAAGAACATATGATCTATATCATACAGAGTAACATCAATTTCCTTTTTCTTTTAAGAAAAAAATAAAATATTTAATACAACAGTGACAATGATAAAAATTGCATAAATTCATAATTATTTTATGGAACATACCCTTTAATCATAGTTAACACAATATTTTAATAAAAATGATGATTGATTTATACGTAAGGTACCATCATTGTTACTTTAAAATATTTATAACAAATGATAATCAAATTAATTATAAATAAATCTCACGTAAACAGGAAAAAATATGCTGCATCTATTGCACCAGGTCAGCGGTGCACCGAGCTAATCAAATGACACCACGTCTGAAATTGACTCTCTTAATCACTTTAAACAAAAGTTAAAGTCTGGTTTAACGAGAATTAGAAAAACGAAGGCCAGACACAGTGTCATTTGATTGGTCTGATGCACCACCAATCTGGTGCAGGCAAGAATTTCCTCTAAACCAGACATGGTGGCAAGTACATAGTGGATGGCTCCACTTTTTCCAAATGAGGTCCAAATAAACCACAAATCAATCGGTCCAAAATCAAGAAGTTTTACCAGTTAGCTTAACAGGAACACTTATCGTAAGATTTGGCCAAAATACAGGGTGTACAACTTAAAACCAAAGGAAGAAATCAAAGCAAGCATAACCATCACCCACCCAATTATCCAACTGATATGATAGTGAAGTTTAGGAAAATTCACGCCCATGGGGCTTTAAGTTCATATTGGTCACTAACAAACGAAAAGACTATTGAAATCCTCCTACTGCTAACTACCAAACGAAAATAAATGCTGGCCAATTGAATTCTTTATTTTTCATTCACTCTCTATTCAAAGTAAACCATATGAAAACTGATTTACCAAAAAATTGTTTCAAAAACACTTCTAACAGCTAAAAACTGAAAACATAACTAGACCACACTGGTAATTTCATCCATTGGAAGAATGAGTAACAACCCATGGCACTAGGGCTCTTCTACTCAGCTATAAGGTCCATAATGCACGTTAACCTCAACAATCACCTCAAAAAATCTGGGATTATATTCAATGATTGGAATTTGTTTTCCGCTGCTGTAACACACAATCACTGACAGCAATTTTAGTGACTTAGACAACCTGAATGCTGCTAACAGAAAACAATCAGAAAAGCAAGGATATCCTTCCCACCTCCTTAATTGGTTTGTGAGTGTCCACCAAGCAGGTTACAAAACAATAGTGGTGGAGCATTTTGACTGTATGACAGAAGATTTACAGAGAATAAAACCCCGGGGAGAGAAAAATGTATCACAGAACATCCGTGCGAACTTCACAATCAGCCAGTCCTCAATTTCTCTACCCGAGACATGACCGAGAAAATTTCTCTCTTTAAATCTGTCTATCATCATTTAAGACAGTATTTTGAGCGTAGGTTATCAAGAATCTCCGCATACTCAATTGGAGTTGCCTCATTACTAAAAACTTCATCCCATATCTTGAGAAGATCTGTTCAAAAGGTAGTTCAGTCAGTATGTTGATATCTATATAATCCACAAACCACAATATAATTTAAAATCTATAAAAAATTTACTCCTGAGATTCTACTTCTAAGAGCATTTTTATTCCTCTGAGTCTTTCCTGTGGAGGCTAAAACTGTACAACACCCACTTACACCAATTAAAAATCTTTCAGCATCCCATAGTTTCTTTGAACTTCCAAGCAAGTAGCAACTTCCATACATTGCTTTCATATGATTCACAACTTGCTTTATTTTGTGCATGGCCAGATTGTTAGACTGAGAACATGGATATGACAAACAAAAAGAAAATTCAACCATGTATCATTTCAATTTATAGTACACTTTATGCCATAACCTTGAGGAAAACAACACTCTAGGGGGAACCTTTGCTCTGCTGAAAAAAGATTGTATAGGTACCACGTAACCTCTAAGATATATTTTCATATATGAGGTTGATTTGTGAAAACATACCAGCCTTGTCCGTAGATGAAAGACACATGATGAGCATGTCAAATCTTGGGACCTTAGTTAAATTATCTAAATATTTGACAGCCAAATCCATTTCTTCGCTGTGCAAAGAAACAAAACAAGAAGGCAGTAAAACATCTGTTTGAACTCAAGCATAAATGCATATAAACCAAAAATAAACATCTACTTACGTGAAAAAGGTGGCAACGCATTTAATGATGTCGATTAGCATCGGAGCAGACAAGGCATTTTTAAATATACGCGGTAACCCACTTGGAGATGTAGCCTAATAATCCCAAATAAAGGAAAAGAAGAAATTAGTAGCATGGATCAGTGAATGAATAGATTGATATAAGAAAGCAGCGTAAAAGTAACAATAACATGACTTATAGTGGTCAAATCAAGGTTTGACTGCACACAGCTATCAGAAGATATTTTATAAAATATTCTTGCATGGCCCCAAGCACAATTTTTTTTTTCTTTCCTTTTGGTGGGTTTTTTTTTTTGGTGGGGGGGGAGGGGGGGGGGGAAGAGAGAGATGTCATGTAATTCAACAATTTATTGTCCGTATACTACTGAAGACCATCCAAAAAGAAAGCGATGGTTGGAACTGAGGGTCATGATGCAACATTAATACTAATTAGGCACAACCATAAAGATGTCCATCAAATATAGGAATTAGTATATAGACACATTATCAACTTGTTTATAGATTACATGCTTGACTATCATCTGTACTTGAATGTACATGAATTAGTCTAGAACTAGACCAGAATAACTCTATCTGCAGACCTTCAAAATTCGAGCCTGTAGTGCACGATCACCAGAAAAACTGCGCCAAGAAATCTCAAACTGATAAGCTGACTTTGGGGGTGTGATGTTCCTCGCAGCCTCAGCCATTGACCGGGAAGCTGCTCGAAAAGCAAGCTCTTGCACTGATGCCTTCAGCTCCTGCTTTCTAGTTCTGTGATTTCTCTATGAAAAGTGAAGAAAGGGCACTGTCAAGTTAAAAGAGAACTGGAAGTCTAGGGAACAGCAGTAACAGGTGGAAAAGCAAAAAATAATCGGTAACAAGAACAGAGCAACATGAAATGAGGTAAGGATGCTATCACATTCAAAGAAAGAGCTGCAAGAACAGTCTTGATCGTAATTCAGACCTGTTATAGATATGAAGTGTAACTACCAAAAGTGTGTTCACCACCAATTAAGTTGCTAATACTATTAAACTATGGACCTCACTTGCAGATTAATGGAGTCTAATATGAAGTGAACTATCAAAAATAACTAGAATTTCAAACTTTGGGCTAATATAGATCCTAGGAGGTTAATCTTCTTTAACAATTCTGGAGGCTTCTCTTCAAAAACAACTGATTACTTAGTCATATGGCTCTTTTATATTCTGGCAATAAATCGGGTGGTAGTACAATATTCGAAGGAAAAGCAAAAGACATCCCTTAAGTCTGTTTCACCGGTTTAAGATCCATTCTCAAGACAAAGGCCACATCATTAATAGAAACCATGGTTCTAAATTAACTAGAAACCGATATTATAGCCATACCATAAGAGAGATGATTATCCTCTACTGCAGTTAAAGAAAAACTTGCCCAACCCAAGGCAGACCTAGTGCACCTAATTATGCCTTTTAGCCATCTGCTGGAGTAAGAAAGCCTAATCGTGCTACCAACTAAAGGCGTCTAACCGACAAGCAATGGATTATGCAAGAGTATTTAACTAAATGATAAGAAATCAGCCCTCATATCAAGGCAACCAAAATTGCAAAAGGGGAAATGCATAACTGAAGTTGTGCCCTTAGCAAGAAAATTGTCTTATTAGACTAATTACAAAAAAAAAAGCACCCTCTCGAAGCAAAAAGAAGAGTAACTAACACAATAGGTGAACAAGGAACATGTTATGCCTTAACACTCACCAAACCAGAACTCTGAAATGCATCTTCATTAGAACCCTCAACTTCTTGGCCTTCATTACTGCTTCCGGCCCTCATATTTTTATTTTGTATTTTCTCGATAGATAAAGATTTCTTCACAGAGGTCTGTCCATTCTCCTGATAATAGTGTCCAATAATTTAGGACAAAGAGATTATTTTACAAATTGCATCATTTCAAACACAAGAGAACCATTTTGTTCATATCCTAAAATAAAAGAAAGCAGCTTCCAACTTATTTTTCAATCGCCCATGAAACTTGAAATGTAAATTTTCGTCATATTACATTCTGAAAGAAGTAGTATTCTTACTTTGTATCAATGTTTTATAATTAATTAACTTGGGATCTCCTCTCTTGAGGAGAGTTGTGGTTACCTATTGGGCTACGCCATCCGTGTTTTATAATTAAATATCCACATGGCATAAACATTTTATGTGTACTAAGAAAAAACACATGCAAATGCTTTCCTCGACTGCTTAGAGGAATTTGTGAGTTTAAAGAACAAAAACTGTAGCTGCTGATACCTTAGAGTGAACCTCTTCAATTGCATCCACTCCTGTCTTTTGAGTACCAATTGAGACAGAATGAACTCCATTTCCATTCACTTTTGTCTCTGAGTTTCTTGCCTTGTGCACTCCTGATGCCTTCTTAAGAATCTCCTGGGAAAACCAATACCAATGACTTTCAAAGAACTGAATTTGAATGTAGCAAATTTAATTTAAAAAAAAATAGCATAATGTATATGGAAACACTTCATACATTTAAAAATATTAGCACTAAAACCAGCAACTGCATAAGAGAGAAGGATTTTAAAACAAAAATGGTATACACGCGGATGAACCTTAACACTAGAAAGGGAAAAGGGAAAAAGAAAAGTGGACCTTTTAAGTTAGAATAGTACAAAAGTTCACAAGCCTATCAAACAAACCTGGCTTAGCTCAAATCCTCATTGGTGTAATAGCACAAGCAAGCTTCAGAGCAAGTGGAGCTCAGCAAAATGTAGGCTTAATTGAGCTACTTTAGGTACCAAAAAATCTCTCTCTCTCTCTCTCTCACACACACACACACACACACACACACACACACAACTTACCATAGATGCACAGTTTAAAAGATGAAGAGATGGATTAGAACAACAAAAAATATGTTTTGTCAAGTTCTCTGTGCAACAAATTTGAAGTGTCCGATGACAATGAGATAAGCTTTACAGGAAATCAACATTCCTGGCAAATAAGTATGTTGCAGGTCTGAGAAGTACATGATGAAATGCTTACTTTCTCATACAAAGATTTTACATCAGCATATTGCTTCTTGACTTCTTGGTTATGAGGCTCCAGTCGCAGGGCAAACTCAGAATCTGTAATCAGTTATATACATCATGTTAGGCAAATCATTAATAAGAAACAAGTAGTAAAACAGAGTCAAAGTCAGAGTTCGGGTTTGACATACCCTCCATAGATTCTTTTAGTTTTCCAAGTTCTCTCCTAGATGTTGCTCGACGTGAGTATGCTTTTATATAGCGATCATCGAGATTTAAGGCCTCTGTACAGTCATCCTCAGCCTCTTGAAATCTAAATAGAAAGAAATTGAAAAAAATGTTACGGTCAGCTACTTCTACTGTCCAAAAAGGTATCATGTCATATCATATAAGCATAATAAACACTCAATTACAGATCAAGTAAAAAAATTAAACTTGCCTTATGATTTTAAGATAGGCCATTGCCCTGTTTGCATAAGCTACAGCTGTTGGTGACAGTGCAATGCTTCTTGAGTAGCAGTCAATAGCTTCATTAAACTTCTTCTGTTTAAAATACTCGTTACCCTGTACATTAAGATAGACTGCGCACTCAGCATCATCCAGATTCCAGACTAACCTAGTTGTGCCAAACTGACAGATATATAATAAAAATTAGACTTACCAGTTCTTTCTCTGAAGTAGCATCTGGAAGACTCTCTTCGGTCATTAAACTACTTGATATACGACTGATTGCATCATAATTTTGTGAATCATCATACTTTCCTGGCTTATTTCTTGAAGAATCAGCTATCACAGCTTTTCCAGTGGGTCTTTGCTTCTGACAATTCTTGCAAGGAGATGATACCATTAAGATATTACACCACATACTTGCTATATTATTACACACACAAGTGCAAAAAATTTCTTACGAAAATAAGAATAAAAAAAAAGCATAAGCATTTTGCTATGCATTTCAAACTGAAGGAAAATAGAAAGCAAATTGGCACATGCCTACACGCACACAATATAAACATTTTTGCTCTTGTTCACAATATTTTTTTTTCTATGATCCTGTTCACAAATTTAAAGGACAAGCTCACTAATGATTAAGGGGGCAAAATGAATTATAACAAATAAGTATAAGTACCAACTTATCAGGAGCTTGTGGTTTCATTTTCTTGTCTTTGTCCTTAAGTGAAAGTTCCCAGTCCTGCATATCATTTAAAAAACCCTGGAAATCCTGGAAAAAGCAGTGAACAAGAAAAATAGCTAACAATAAATAAACTTACTATAATAAGACTCATCATAAACATCAATATGGAATTGAAATGAGAAACAATCCTTTAGTAACAAATTATTCACATGGTTAATCCTCAAAAATTGAATAATTTTAGTTCAGAAACCAATAACCATATTTATCTTTAGTTAAACACTTACTATTAGAGTGTAAAAACCGTATAAAGAAGCAATTGAATCATTTTTCACGGAAACGAAAGCACAGTCAAATAGTAAAAATGTCATTCACAGCTCAAATAAAAAAAACTGAATAAACAGTGACTCAACGTTTCCTCTTCTTTCCTTTTCTATACAGTTTTCTCAGTAACCAAACTGAGCTTAAAAGAAATAAAATGAAGAATAAACGAAAAATTAAAAGGATTATAAATGTTAAATGCACATACTAGAGCTTGATCACGACCGTGCTTGCTTGGAACCCTAGCCATTCACACAGGTCACAGAGATGCGCCCGCGCGCGCACACGAGAGAGAGAGAGAGGGGTACGACCAAAGATGGTTCTGGAAGAGAACAGATTTCGTATATGCATATGTCTTGAGGTCCCGTTTGGTTAGCCAGTTACAGTGTAAAAAAAGGGTTTTTTTAAGGACGATACCGTATTAGTATTTGGGCCTGGGCTAGGCTCGGTTTGACTCCAGAAACAGAGGCCCATCTTGTATGAAGAGCCTTTTCTTGCGCAAAGGGAAAGCATTGCAATCGGACTGTCGAGTTGGAATTATAAGATAGGCGAAATCAGTCTTAGTAACTGATCTGAAAAGGGAAGAAGAAGGAAATCGGTTTGTTGTTTTGCTTCCTATTTATCGCTCTCGACAACAAATCCGTAGTCCAAAGTCAAAATGAGTGTAAGTTTATCATCTTTTATTCACAGTTTTCTTGCTTTTGATATTCTCGTTATTGAGCTTTGCGTTTCTTTTTTTTAATTAATATTGCTTGAACTTTTGAAGCAGTTTATGGTTTCGAATCAGACCGAGCAGAGCCTGTTGAGCTCTGAATCTGCTTCTGAAAGAACTCTGTATGCTCTCTATTTCTACACACTCGTGTACATATACACTATCACTCAGATTATAGAACTTAGGTTTTTGTTGTTGGGTGTTGGATTTTTTTTAAAAAAAAATTGAGTTCTTTGATTTATTGAAAATTTTGGGTAGGTATCCATACGTGACTGGGACATCCGTGATAGCAATCAAGTACAAAGATGGGATTTTGATGACTGCTGATATGGCAGGTATAGCTAATATTACATTCTATGCAATGCCCATCTTTCAATTTTGAATTTTCAATATTGTTTTTACTCTATATATTCAGTCGTCTGTCTTCAATCTTTTGTATTAAATTGATGTTGTCCTTTTGACACTAATAATTGAACCCCCCTTCAGCTTTATTTATACAATTTTTTTACTTATAATAAGAATTGCCTTCTGTTTGATTGTGGACAAGTTGAAGGAACAGTAATAGAGAAACAGAAAGTTGGGGCTTCCATTTATAATCAATCCAATCTAAGTAGTTCTGCTCTCTAGGGTCATAACACAAATGAGAAAATATCAAATGATCTGTCTTTTGTTGTTCTTTTTTGGTTCCTTTTGAATGCCACTCTGCGAGCAATTTATGGTTCTAAATAGTGTTTTTAATTTTGCATCAGATTAAAGACTGTGAACGTGTAGTATCCTTTGCCTAGTTCAACATGTTTGTACAATAAGACCCTGGGGTAGTATGAACCTAATTAGAGGAAGCTCATTCCTTTCATGTTTACTTTTTTGCCTTTACAGGGTGTCATTGGGGCACCTGGTCTTATTTTTGCCAAAAACACTATCGCTGGTCTTATTTTTGCCAAAAACACTATCTTCTTCATGCTATCACACTTTTTCACTAATGACCTCACTCTTATATTCCCATTTGCTTTTAATTGCCCAATTATTCTGCTCTAAAGATGAAAATGGGCTCCCTCCATGCACTGAAAAAGTGTGTTCATGTAATGATGATTATTGTTATCCTATATTTTGCTTCCTTTCTCTCGTTATTTTACCAAATCCAGATTCTTTTCTACCTCCACTTGCCCCAGAAGGCCAGCATTATTGTTGAGCTCTTCTGGACATTTGAAATTGAGAGTCTCTAGGGTCCTTTTTTTAATTTTAGTTTCTGGTACAGTGGTACTCATACCCCTATTGTTATGATGTTGACTAAAGTCGCTTGGCTCATGTCTGCCTTGTGTAATTTGGCAGGTTCCTATGGGTCTACCCTACGATACAAGAGCATTGAGCGACTGAAGCCTATCGGCAAGCATTCTCTTCTTGGTGCCAGTGGAGAAATAAGTGACTTTCAGGAGATTTTGCGTAATCTTGATGAGCTCATGTAAGCATTGGTTGAGTTTAGAAATTATACAGTAACAAATTAGCTAAGACTTGCTTTCTTCTTCTCCCCACCCCTTTTTTTTTTTAATATTTTGGTCATCCTTCTATTTTTTTTTCTTTAATCTTTGGCCGGTTTGGAGGGGTATGGGGAAGGGAGGGAAGGGGTTCCAGTGGGGCTTGGCATTATGCTCGTTTTTTTTGTTTGACGATCTTATTGTTGGTTTTGGGGTTTGATGCTTGCAGACTGAATGACAATATGTGGGATGATGGTAACTCTTTGGGGCCTAAAGAGGTGCACAACTTTTTGACTAGAATGATGTATAACAGGCGAAACAAGTTCAATCCATTGTGGAACTCACTTGTACTTGGTGGGGTGAAGAATGGAGAGAAGTACCTTGGCATGGTATGCTTCAGTTATCTTTTCTTCCCTCTCTAATGCTCAGCAATGAGCTGTGGCAGCTTAAGGATATGACTCGGTCTTCATAATTGTGACTGCAGGTTAGTATGATAGGTGTTAATTTTGAGGACAATCATGTAGCAACTGGTTTTGGAAATCACCTTGCACGACCAATTCTTCGTGACGAGTGGCGTGAGGATTTGAGTTTTGAAGATGGTGTTAAGTTGCTGGAGAAATGCATGCGTGTGCTTCTGTACCGTGATAGATCTGCTGTCAACAAGCTTCAGGTTTGCTTCTTTCTTAATGTTATTTTCTCCATGGTTTTTATTAATCCTTGTCATCAGTGCATGTGTGAACCCGGGCATATGCCTTCTTAAATGCTCTCTTTTCGAAGTTACTGTTCGGATATATTCTAATCCATATCATGGGAGAGACTTATTTAGATCTCAAGTGCTTGATGTCTTGTGTATAAATTTTGAAGAGAGTCGGATTTGCCCCTCTTTTTATAACCGTCAGTTAACTCTTGAGATATAATGCAACTAGATGGTCAAGGTTTTTTAACCAAAAAAATCCCTTTCTATATATAAGAAGTTGGTCAAGTGTTTTATTGTTTGTCATATTTAATACTTCATTGCACATGAACTTGGGAGCATTTGATTATTTGAATGTGGTTGTTAGGGTGGTCCATATGTTAAGCAAATCTATTTGGCTTTTTACCGAATTCAAATTCATTTTGTTGGCAGTCTTAGGGCGAAAATATTTTGTTTATTGATCTCTGATATGTTTGAAATCTGAAAATTGCAGATAGCAAAGATCACAGAAGAAGGTGTTACAATTTCTCAGCCATACTCATTGAAGACCTTCTGGGGGTTCTCAGCATTCCATAATCCAACAGTGGGTGCTGAAGGATCGTGGTAATGGGCTAGCATCTTTATGTTTGAAACATTGATGTGTCTTTATGTTTGTTGAAATCTATAAATTTTAAGGTTTGTTAAGACTCTGATGTTGCGGTGGGCTGGTGACAAGAATGGTTATTTTGAAATCATTTTATTCGTAATTAGGTACCATCGTGGCATTCTCATTTTTATGCTGATATATGCACTTTGTGATTGATATAAGCTTTTTAAGTACGATGCTCAGGGATGAGTCTTTTGCTTAGTGAATTGAGGGTTTAGACCCCAGGCTATGTATACTGAACCCAGGCATTTGAAATTCACCTAGCCAAAGGTGGTGATGCTCTCGTGGTCTGGCGTTAGTCTTTGAATTATAAGACATGTTGCTAAAGATGACATTCATGCTGCCATTAGAAGCAATTGAGCTTGAACCAGAAGAAAGTTAAAATGGTTTTGCAGAAAGTCTTTGACAAAGTATGTATAGAATAACAGTTGTATCCTTAGGGTGTGTTTGGTAGGTAGGATGAGGGAGGATAAGATGATTTTTATCGTACGAGTCTGTTTGTGGACAGGATGAGAAGAATGAGATGTTTCATCTGGTCATAGTAAGATAAATTATCCTGTTTTGAAGGGTCCTATCCAACTCTTTATCCTATCCACCAAAAGCATATTTATGGTTTCTAGATTGTTGATTGTGGCTTGACAGTAGTGGTTTGTCAATGGAAATGGATTGGCAGGTGCTGCATTTTTAGTTATTATATATTGTGATTGATACGTTTGATCTAAGCTTAATTGCAAAATTTCCCCTAAGTTTAGGAATCAGGAGCGATTTCTCCCCTTAGTTTACAAAAGGAGCAATTTAAACCTTGTGTTTTATATTTTAGAGCAATTCAAACCCTCCAGTTGGCACCTTTAACTTGGCATCCAAATTTTGCCAATTCACTTGACCACATCAGCAATTATCCATATCAGCAAAGCCACATCAGAACGAAAAAAAGGGCAAAAAATAGAACAAAACCATTTCTCTATTTTTTCCTCTCCTTTCTCCCTTTCACGCTGTTGCCTCGGTGCCGCTGCCTCCTCCTTCATCTTCCTTCTCTTCTCTCAAGCACGCCGCTGCCTCCTCCTTCTTCCACAGATCCATGCCATCACCACATCCTCCTTCCTTTTCGTTCTCCCTCTCTCCTCTAGACCATATTTTTTCTACTCCCTCTTCTCTCTCCTCCGCCTCTTCCTCACTCTTTCTCCTTCCTCTCTCCCCCGCACGCCACCCTCTCATTACCCATATCCGTGCCACCCTTTCCACATTCTTTCTCTCTCCTCCGCACGCCACCGCCTCCTCTTTCTCCTCTCTCTTTCTCCTTTCTCTCTCCCTCGTGCGTCGTTGCCTCTTTCTTCTTCCTCAGATCCGTGCTGCCCTCTCCCTTCTCTTCCTTTTCCTTCTCCCTCTCTCCTCCGCGCGCCTCTCCTCCTTCTTCCTTCCCTTTCACGCACCTCCCCTCCTTCCACAGATCCGTCGCCCCTCCTTTTCCTCCTTCTACAGATCCACTGCCTCCCTCCTCCCTCATTCTTCCACAATCCATGACCGAACCTATGACATCATTTTTGGTTTGATAAAAATATGGAAAGAGGTGTTTTTGTTTCCTCGAAAAGGTGAGAAAATGATGTTTGGTTTTGTTTGGTTCTTTCGTTAAGGGAGAAAGGGTGTTGAATTTGTTGGATTTTTTTTCTTTTTTTAGCTATGATGTGGCTAAGTGAGTTAGCAAAATTTGGATGGCAAGTTAATGGTGTCAGCCAAAGGGTTTGAATTGCTCCAAAATGTAAAACACAGGGTTTAAACTGTCCATTTTGTAAACTGAGTGAAAAAATCGCCCTTGGACCCAAAACTCAAGGGAAAATTTGCAATTAAGCCTTTGATCTATAAACGGAAATTAAAAGAATTCTTACCAATCAGATCGGTTTGATTTGAATGATAATTACATAATTGATGGTAAAACTTTAATTTCAAACACCACCTCGAAGTAAAAAAGAACAAAAAAAGTGACCAATAAAATTCGGTTGGCCACTTTTCTAGTTCATCAATAAATCAGGTCAAATAAGGGTGCATTGAGAAAATACATTTGTTTTTTATTTTAATTTTCACATAAAATAGAAAGTTAAAGTGAGAATGCGTTTAATGACTAAAAACAATTACTAACATTTTTCATAAAATGAAAATAAAAAGGGTTCAAAATCATAAAATGAAAAAAAATAATTGTTTCTAATAAAAAAAAGAATCATCTTCTGCAGAATAAAAAATTTTAAAACATGATTTTCATTTTCTGAAAAAAAAAATGTTTCCAAACTCAACCTAACCGGTAATTTGTTTTTATTTTAAGTTGTAGAATTTATTTAACACATTGTGTTTAAAATGTTTAAAATAAACGTAAAATTTAAAATATACAAAAAAATTAAAAAGAAAAAAAATATTTTTTAATCATCATGTTGTTGAATTTATTTAGTAATTTTATCAATTTTGATGAACTTACAGCAAATAAGCTCAATTATAGAAAATTTTCAATTTTTTTTATTTCAAACAAAATGACTATAGATTTCAAATTTTTTTATAAAATTTGTGAAAGATCCTAAACTTCTAATCCTAAATGACGTGCACGCAACGCAAGGAAATAAAATCACACCTATAAATACCCATTACTAAGTGTCGTGCACGCAAAGAGATAAAATTACACTTAAAAATACCCTCTCTACTTTCCCTCAGTTCACTTCTTTGGCGTTTCTCTCTCTCTGATAATTTTTGGTTTCTTTGTCTGAGATTTCTTATATTCTTCATCGCAGACATTCAAGGTTAGCTATTATATGCACATACTGTTCTTGTGATGTGTACGTTGTTACTTGATTTTATTTTATTCGGTGTGATCTGTCGATTAGGTTTTCTGTTAGATTATTGTGGATCTTTTGTTGTTTTATTGCTTTGATTATTGGACATGATCGCAATAATCTTGTGTTATTATTGTCGTGTTTTGCTATATATGTTGATGTTGCTGTTGTTGGATGGTTCTCATTGGATCCGAATTTCTTGGCTTTGTTTCTTTAATTTTCTCCGTGTAGTTGCGTTTTAGATCTGCGTTTAGGGTTTTCTTTCTTTCTTTCTTTTTTATTTTTAGGATTCGGATTTGGGATTGTTAGATGGTAATACTAATCTGATATTTCTTCTGTTATGAGTCGGATATGGGCCTCTTAATCGGGTTTATTTCCTGGGTTGTTTCAATCTATAGGTGTTTTGTAAGCCTAGTTTCTCTTTTTTGGACATTGAAGTTAATTAGTCATTGTATCCATGAAATTTTAATATGCTAGAATAGTTTCAATCTATAGGTGTTTTGTAAGCCTAGTTTCTCTTTTTTGGACATTGAAGTTAATTAGTCATTGTATCCATGAAATTTTAATATGCTAGAATAGTGTAACATGTTAAATTTGGGATGGCATTGCATATTTTGGACCAAACCAGATGTAATTTGCGTTTTGTTTTAATTGCTCATATATCCCTAAGTTTGCTTTGTATCAACTTTCCATTGACATTGTTCTCTTGGCATTGTGAAAGATATTTTTGATTTAACTTCTTGACTGCTTGTTCTTTCGTGCCACTGCGTCATAGAGTTTGTTTGATTTTCACATGAAGATTATACATACAACATGATCTGCAAAATATTCTTTTGCACTATAACGTGCCATAGCATGACTAAGCCTCTTACATTTATGATTGCTTTAGACCTTCTGCATCAACCATTTATGAATTCTACCATGTTTTGCATGTGAGTACTCGTTTCTTATTCATGGAAGACATGATTTGGTTTCATGCTTTTGTTATGCATGGACGTATGGTGCTGAAAAGGTGACCTTATGTGAACAATTACGAATTGCTTTAGAATTAGGATGGCTTGCACAATTTTGTAGATTTATGTTTTTTTAATCAGATCCTTTTGCCTCTGTTATGATTGTCAAAATGAGTTCAGAGGAGTGATATAGTTTTATATATACTATATATAGTTATGGCATTACAGTAAAACATTCACTTTTCATCTTTTTTATTTATTTATTTTGAGAAGTTTTTGCACATTTAGCCAACTTGACCAGTTTTTGTATGCATTTGCAGATGCAGATCTTTGTTAAAACCCTCACAGGAAAGACTATAACCCTTGAGGTTGAGAGTTCTGATACAATTGACAATGTCAAGGCTAAGATTCAGGACAAGGAGGGGATTCCTCCAGATCAACAGAGGCTGATATTTGCTGGAAAACAGCTCGAGGACGGTCGTACTTTAGCTGATTACAACATCCAGAAAGAATCTACCTTGCATTTGGTCCTTCGTCTAAGAGGTGGCATGCAGATTTTTGTCAAGACCCTTACAGGTAAGACTATTACTCTTGAAGTTGAAAGCTCTGACACGATTGACAATGTCAAGGCAAAGATCCAGGACAAGGAAGGAATTCCCCCTGACCAGCAGAGACTGATTTTTGCTGGGAAGCAACTTGAGGATGGCCGAACATTGGCTGATTACAACATACAGAAGGAATCTACTTTGCATTTGGTTCTTCGTCTTAGAGGTGGTATGCAGATTTTTGTGAAGACACTCACTGGGAAGACAATTACTCTTGAAGTTGAGAGCTCTGATACTATTGATAATGTGAAGGCAAAGATACAGGACAAGGAAGGGATCCCTCCAGACCAGCAGCGATTGATCTTTGCTGGGAAACAGCTTGAGGATGGTCGGACCTTGGCTGATTACAACATCCAGAAGGAGTCCACTCTCCACCTTGTTCTCCGCCTCAGGGGCGGCATGCAAATTTTTGTCAAGACTCTTACTGGAAAGACTATTACTCTAGAGGTTGAGAGCTCAGACACAATTGATAATGTGAAAGCAAAGATACAAGACAAGGAGGGTATTCCACCTGACCAACAGCGATTGATCTTTGCCGGAAAGCAGCTGGAGGATGGCCGTACCTTGGCTGACTACAACATCCAGAAAGAATCTACCTTGCATTTGGTCCTTCGCCTCCGTGGTGGAATGCAAATCTTTGTCAAGACCCTCACTGGTAAAACTATCACTCTGGAGGTGGAGAGCTCTGACACAATCGATAATGTGAAATCGAAAATTCAGGACAAAGAAGGAATCCCACCAGATCAACAGAGACTGATATTTGCTGGTAAACAGCTGGAGGATGGTCGAACACTGGCAGATTACAGTATCCAGAAGGAATCCACTCTTCATCTGGTTCTTCGGCTCAGAGGCGGTATGCAAATTTTTGTGAAAACCCTCACTGGGAAGACCATCACTCTTGAGGTTGAGAGCTCCGATACTATAGACGATGTCAAAGCTAAGATTCAAGATAAGGAAGGGATTCCTGCGGACCAGCAGAGGCTTATCTTTGCAGGAAAGCAACTTGAAGATGGTCGAACCCTGACAGACTACAATATCCAGAAAGAGAGCACTCTGCACCTTGTTCTTCGCCTTCGAGGTGGTATGCAGATTTTTGTGAAGACTCTCACAGGGAAGACAATCACACTTGAGGTGGAGAGCTCTGACACCATAGATAATGTGAAGGCCAAGATTCAGGATAAAGAAGGGATCCCCCCAGATCAGCAGAGGCTCATCTTTGCCGGAAAGCAGCTGGAAGATGGTCGTACCTTGGCAGACTACAATATCCAGAAAGAGAGTACTCTGCATCTTGTTCTCCGCCTCCGCGGTGGTCGTGTTTGATGTTGCTTATTGCTGTTAGGGTCAAGTATTATTTTCTCTGTATGTTGCTTTAATACCAGTTACTACATGCTACTTTGAACATATTTCTATGTTGCTTGGAGTTTGATGTTACTACTTGCTACTTTGAATATATTTCTATGTTGCTTGGAGTTTGATGTTATGGGAAGACATGGTCTCTCTTAGGTTTGAAATGCTTAAAGGTTCTTATGGTACTTGAAATATTAATTTACTTTTATGCTTTATTAAATGGAGTATTTGTGTGGGAATGCTTTTTAAAGTTTTTTTTTCATTGTTTGGCCACTTTTTAAAGCTGGATTAAATAACCTAGATTAAATCACATTTGTCTTATAGGCCTTGCTAGACAAGGTTAGCTTTGGCTGTTCTTAAATCAAGATTTAAAAAGAAATCAAAATTCACCTTCATGTGGGAATATTTTTATTGATTTTTTTTTTTTGTTTAGTGGGGGGATGTGCTTAGTACCTGTGGTAATTTGTCCACAGCTTGTTTAGCCAGGGATCTTATTTGAATAACAGATGACAATTGAATCTCTGGGAGTTGATTGTGCGCTTCATCGACATTGATCGGGTTTGTTTGGAAGATTGTATGTTTGAGCCCTTTGTTTTTCAATGTGATAACACAGTTCATGTGTTGAAGGTGTGGAATTCATGCATCAGGCATCATATTGTAATTGAGATTCAGTGTATATGGATTGATTTTGTGAATTGTGGTCACAATTTCAGTTTCAGGTGTCATATTGACATAAGCAATCACCTGGATTTGTCCATCATATTTTAGTTCTGACGTCTGTCAAGTGCTTCTTTGAGCCTTTCCCTTGCACATACCAAATTGGCAACTGGAGAACGCATTGATGTTTTATGGAAGTTATTAGGTGGGTTCATTATAATAATCAATGTGCAAAAGGTTTACATTTGAAAAAAATGGCCAGTTCGCTGTGTAAAGCACGAATGTGTTAGTGTTTGGGTGCTAGGTTTCTAAGAGAGTTGTGATTTTTGTTCAACAGTAAAAGAACAAGAAGAAAGTTCAAATATGACTTGCTTTTGTAATTTAAATGGTTTTGCGATATGCCCCAGAAGAATAATGTATAAAAGAACTGTCCTGTGATTAATAATAAAAAAAAAACAGAAAGTGCGAGGAATTAAGCCCTTCTTTTGCATTCTTCTACTCTCTCCCAATTGTTTCTCCCATCAAAAGACAGGAAGAAGCGAAACTACAGTGAGACAGGTTTATTCATCATGACAGTGAGACACAGCAACCTAATCAGACGCTCTTTGGTGAAAAGGAGTGATGTGAAAGAGATGTTTGGGTTTTAGGAAGAAGGAGAAGGTTTTGGTCACTTGTTCAGGGTGAGTTTAACTACAAATGGATTCTGATATAATTTTTTTTACCATTTATTCTTGTCGCTTGTAGCATGAATGGTGAAATATTTCTATGAAATAACTGTGTGATTTTGTTGGTATTGATTGGCATTTGATGCTGAAGACTGCCTCATTGCAAGAAGGATAGCAAGGCTGAGTCAGAAAGTAGTAAAGGCGCGACACTGAATGAGCTTTCCTGGTAAAATACTTTATCAAGATTCTATTCAACTTTCATGGTAAATAAAAATAAGCTGAATACATTTAGATCATTGGTGGGTAGGGGGTGACTGTTAGGCTAAGAAGATGCAGTCACAGGGATCATTCTATGCATTTTCCAGGGTGTTCTTCGATACATTTTTCATAGACAAATGTTGTTCTAGAGTGCTTTAAGAAAACTACAAATGACTGATAAGAAAGGGTTCTCCTAGAAGGGAAAAATTCAATCAGCTATAGCATAAGAACTTCTTACACATCACAGCATACCTAAAAATGGATGCAATGATTTTTTTTTTTTCTTTATGTTTGTATGATCATGAAGATGAAGGAACTGTTACAGAAGAGGCATTGATAAAAGGATTAGGAGGGAACTGCAAGTTATCAACACGCCCTTCCAACATCTCCACAACCTCTCTCATGGAAGGCCGAAGCCCTGGATCAGCTGCTATGCACCACATTCCAACCATGATCATCTTTCTTGCCAACTCCGATTCATCAGCTTGCTCTAAATCAACCATTTCTTGCTGCTTGAGATGCTTGTAAATCCAATGTGGGTAATATATTTGGCTTGTATTCTCTATCTCAGGTTCTAAGTTCTTTCTTCCTCCCACCATTTCTAACATCATCATTCCATAGCTGTAGACATCTGACTTGTGTGATACTGCTCCTAGGATTCTACAACATAGCTCTGGTGCTATATAACCTCTTGTGCCCCGGGCACCATTCATCGATGAAAAGTTCTCTTTTGTGTCAGAAATCTTAGCCAATCCGAAGTCTGAGATCTTTGGGTGCAAGTCCTGATCTAGTAGAATGTTGTGAGGTTTTATGTCTAGATGTAAAATGTGTGTGCTGCACCCACTATGCAAGTACTCAAGTCCTCGAGCTACACCAAGGGAAATTTGGTAAAGGCTTTTCATTTTCAGCTTGTTTTCCTCGGTTGATTTGTTGGCATAGATGAATCTGTCAAGAGATCCATATGGCATGAAGTCATACACGAGCGCTCGTTTTGAACCTTCAAAACAATATCCCAAAAGAGTGATGATATTGACATGATTTGTGGTGCCTATCGTGGTGACTTCATTTATGAAATCTTGATCATTATCCTTTGATCTGCTCAAGATTTTAACAGCAACTGCATGATCATTTATGAGCATTCCCTTGTAAACACTGCCATAACCTCCTTGGCCTAATTTATCCCTGAAGTTTTTGGTCATCTTCTTTAGTTCAGAATATCTGTATCTTTTAGGCCCAAGAAATTGACGGTTCTTTAGGACCACCTTTATGTTTTGAGTATTTCTTCTGCCCCTAAAGATGATTAACTTCATGATTGAGTAGAGTTTCTTTCTCAACAGGATGATAATAACCGTGAACAAAACAACATAGCCGGAAGCTATCGCAACTGCGAGGACAGAAAGTTGAAGCATAATGTCATTAAGTTGTTGATAACTTGATATATAATTATTTACTGTAGCCTCATAGAAACTCATTAAAAGGGTTTAAATGTCTATAGGGTAACCATAGAAAATTACTGTCCTGGGTCCTCCGGCAAGAGAATATTGATGGAAAACAAGGTCAGATATAATTTACGTATTGAACAATTAACACAACAGTTAGTTAATGCTCAGAATTTTACTCTTGATCGCATTTTCTATAACTTCTGCTGACATTAACTTTATTCCATGTCTTGCTGACCAATGAACTTTTTGTATCTTCCTTAAATCTCTTAAATACAAAAGAGATACAGTAACTAACCCCTTTGTTTGGATGTAACAGAGTGATAGGAAATGAGAGTTTAGAGGAGTACTCTTAACCTCTCATTTTCTCTTATCTTCCTCGATCCAAACATACTCCAAATTTTTCCACAGAACTAATCTCTGCATGTTTTACTGTGAATTTCTACTGACGGATAGCATCATTAACCATAGAACTAGACTTAACTTTTATATAAAATTGAATATAGGTCACATACCATGAACACATGCTTGTCTCTTCCTTTGAGGAGAGGTTTTCTGTTGATGAAGTTTTCTTTTTCTTGCTCTGCTCTTTTCTTTTTGCGGTGTAAAGAGATGGAGACTATCATTTTTCACACCTCCAGGGTTTTCTTCTTGTTCCTTATTGAGGATGAAATTCCCTTCTCGTGTTACAAACGGTATGTTTTGAATGGTATCATTCTGAATATCATGTTTTTCATATTTTTCCGAACTGAACAAGGAACGCCTTTCATGCCTCACAAATGGAGACCCTCTAATACCACTGTTTTTAATGATAGGACTTTCGTCTCGTTTCGTGTTGAATAAGATGTGTCCTCCATCCCTCACTAGTGGATGATCTCGTTTGGGTGTGTGGTGAGTGAGGCACCTGAAAATTCTACGATCTGAAAGATTATTCTGATGAGATACTTCACTCTTGATAGATGGCAAAACAACGTTTGTTTGATTAAATTCAAGATCAATGTTTAGCAAATAATCATTTGAAGAGCTCGAAACCAAGATTTCACTTAGGGATATTGCTAGAAGAGAATGGACAAGAAAATTGAGTGATTTCTTGGTTTTCATTTAGAATAATAAAGGCCTTATTCTTTATGGGGTATTGTTGATTTTATCTCACTCTCATCTGGGCTTACCTTGAATTATATTATATAGTTACTGATAATGTCTATACATGTTAAGAGGTATCACTTGCACTTAATTAAATCACTTTTTCTTCCAGAAACCGTGTAAAGACTTTTTCTTCCAAAAACCGTGTAAAGAAGAATTCAAATCTTGACTTAGAAACACTGTTATGCACTGCATTAGAAATTTACGATTCTATTTATCAGAATTTTGTGTTAACTTCACAAGAATATTCAAATTCTTGCTACGAGTTTTCCTTCTTGTTTCTGTAGTATCTCCCACCATTTAGACATGAAAAATCAATGTGTCACATTAACTTACATCAACAAGAGAAAAAGAAAAAAAGGTTCACCAGAAAATGCTTTAAGATATTAATTTACTCTTTCTCATGATAGTTTTACGGTGCTCTAGCTTAGTAACTAAGATTTGCATATATTTCATAGCAATATTAGTTCCGGTCATTGATATCGGTGTTCACACTTTTAATAATAAGATTGCAACTTAATCCTTATGAGTTTTTTATATTGTTTGGTTGCTTATCTTTTTTTCTTCTTTTTGGAGGATCTAAATATATATAGAATAGGATATATATTTGTGAAAAATGATAAATTATTTATTTATTTTTACGAAATCGAACTTAAATCTCTTACATGTAAGATTCAGAGGTAACCACCAGCGTAGATGCCCATATCAAAATAAATCCGTGTCCTTTGTCCATGGAAATGTTGAATTGCAGGCCAGAAGGTAGGTGTTGCAACCAATTTAATTAATTGTATGTTTTTAAGAAAAAAGTTGCTTTAATTCCTTTTTAAGAGATTCTCAAATGGCGTCTTAGAGCTAATATTCATAGGAATGGCTTTTTGTAGGATCATGTTGACAAGGACTGGAATGACTGGACTGGTGCTGATTACGCAAAAGCTTCTGTATCTTTGATTATCTTTCCATATTGTGGATGTAGGTTGAGCAGTTTTGATCCTTTTTGGGCAACTTTTTAAAGCTGAAAATGTCATCCTGATTTGTCAAAGGAAATCTTAAGTTCGATCATATCTTTTTGTAACAGTGACTGTATTGGCATCTTATACCATAATTTTCATTAGATTTAAGCAATGCAAATTCGAGTTCATTAAAGAAGAAGAACGAACAAAACGGAAATAATATTGAAAATGAAGTTAAAGAATCACAGAATCAATTAAACCATGAAAAGAGATTTAAGTGTTTGCATTTTTCAAAGGCTAGCTAGGAGTTGAAAATGAAGAAAGGGTGAAACGGATAATTACTGAATCCCACATCGACCAAAATAGAAAATCCAGCACTCAAAGAGATACAATAAAAAACTCTTGAGCTGCATTTACAAATCACGCAACCGTGCAGTGAGCACAACTCAGAACCATTCTTTCGCCTTTTACTAAAGAATACCGTGTGCTTGCTGCAAATAACGGCATATGTTAATTTTTGGAAGGGTTTTCCTTAACTGGATGAGCCCCTAAAATCTCATTCTTTAAAGCTCTTTTCGAGTACTTGGAGGATTGATAGATAGGTGAGCTGAGATTTCATTCAGCATAAAAAATTTTGAATGTCTTTTTTCGGTGAATGTTTTTTAAAAATTAAAAGAGAGGATAAAAGAGGGTAAATAAATTACTTTAATTTGTTTGGTTGGAAAGAGAAAGGAAAATGGAAGGGATAAGATAAATTAATGAATCTCAATCCCTTTCCCTCTCAAACCCTCAAATTAGAAAGTATGAAAATTGGATTTGGAGGAGATAGAGTGATTAAAAACACTCTCAAACAAGATTATAATACCCGATCCTCTCCCCTTCCCTCCCCTCCGTCCCAATTAGAAACCCTTCCCCCTCCCTTTCCCTTCAAACTCTCAAATATAGCCTTCGAGAGAGCACAAACTATGTCAATGTGTTTTGTGCCCGCCTTGTTTGAGGCACACTATTTTATTGAATAAAAGTTGTCAAGCAGGTTCCTTACCCCTTTCGGAGCAGTAAGCAGTTCCTAGGACATCTGCATTATATATAACAAGAAACTAGAAAATCTAAGTAAAGAAAAGGACAGATATTGGATAACGTTGCAGTAGTAAACCTCTGATTGTTAAATTAAGGTTATTTAGTTGAATCAATTAAAACTTTTAATTGTTGTTTGAATATAAAAGAAAATTGAATTTGAGAGTGAAAAATTAGTGAAAATCATCAAATATCGGGCTGATAGTAGATTGATATTTGTGAATAGTTAACTATCTAATGAAAAGTTATGACCAAAACTTTTGATAATCAACCATAGCTTGCCACAATAGACTATCTTAAAGTTTAAATTTTGGATATAAACTTTTAACCTTATTATTTTTATAGATTTTTTCATCATTTACGCATGAAAAATCAATGTGTCACATTAGAATATTAACTTTGAGTCGAGTTTGTTTGGGTGGAGTTAAAGCTGGCTTTAAGTCGGAGATAATATTTTAAAAAATAAAAAATAAACTCTATTAAATTTAATATTTAAATTGAAATATCAATTAAATGATGATTTAATTTGATTTGATTAAATATTTTTACAAATTTTAAAAAGTAAACTTGATTTTGAGCCCTCCCGATCTCTACTCTAAGTTGGGCCTAACCCAGGTCTTTACCTTTAAAACTGCGCCCAATGTTCAAATTATAGGCCACTTTGGTCTCTTTTGGACCTTCTTTATAAGTCAGGGGCCCTTATCCAAGTACAAAATGGGACCCTTAAATAAAGACAGGAGGAATCTAGAAAGGGACGAGCCAGATAAGGCAAACAACGTCAAGAGAGGAGAGATGTCTTGTCTATTGAATCATTTTTATGATTGAATTGTTATTTGATTTTGATTAGCATATATGACTACTGACCTTTGGATTTGACTCCACTCAAATATCATTCAACTCATCTATCATGATGACGTGGCAGACAGATCGGACGGTTGATAGTGACTACTTTTTCCAAAGAAGAAATACAACGCAGACAGTATCGCGCGGGATGCGCGGGTGCATTCCCTCGGGCCACATCATCCATCAGAAATCTTTTGCATTCAGTGGGACCCAATATTTTACCAGCCAAAAAGAGATTCAATCGAAACGTACAGTAATGCATTTTTTTTTTTTTTTTAATATGACAAAATATCTCCATTTTATCTGATTAACTTTCTAAGTGCTTTCAATCTGTATCGTTAGAGGGATTTTTGATTTGAAATTTTATTGATAATATTATTTGTTGATTTTATATTTATATGATGTTATCAATAATTTTTTTTAAATTATCAATAAAAATTTTAACCGATTTAATTTAACTAATTTTTTTTAACATAATTGATATATATAAAATAATAATAAAAGTAAAATGAAACATCACGTCCGTACAATGATAGACAAATAAACTAATGGAAAACTATCACGCGGATATGAAATGAATTTCTATAGTCATTTTACAATGATGTTTCTCAATGCTACTAACGATGATTAAAACAATTATCAATTGATATCATGAGTTGAAAAATGCCAAAACTTGTTGTCATCACAATATGTTTTCATATTAAGTGCTCATAAGATAAACTTCACAATAAATTAGGTATCATTCAAGTTTATCTCGACTCTCATCACTTAAAGTTAATTTTTTTTGTTGATAAAAACTTTAGTTTGGCTCAATAGTGGAAGTGATTTGTAATTGTAGTTTATAGCTTTTGGAGCAGTTTATAGTAAAACAAGAATGAATTATAAACTGTTTAGGTTTTGTTTGGTAAGTGATTAAATTCAATTTAAAATCAATTTTTTGCTTTTAATTATTTAAATTATTTGCTTTAAGTTGGCTTTAATCACTTATCCAAACAACACTTTAATGACCTGGTTTGGTACCCATATTTAAGTCCAACTGCATAATTCTTGTTGTCATTTGTCCTACAGTGAGTCATGGCAATTTACCAACCTAACCCCAATGTAGTAGTGCTGTTCATCGGAAAGAAAACATAAAAAAGAGTGGACCTATCAAGGTTAACATGGTTAATAGTGTTTGAATGTGTATTACTGTTCATTGAAAAGAGGGGGAGAGGGGAGTCGAATTGTTTGTGGATGAAGGGTAGTTTTGTAATAGCCATCGGTCAATTATCTAAAGGCTGCCTCACCTTACGAAATCCAATGGTAAGTTAAAGACAGCTTGCTTAAAGTAGGATTCTCCAAATATGATATATATTTGATAAAATAATAGTAAAAATAATTTTTTGTGAAATAAATTTAAATATTTTTCTAAAGAGAAACTATTTTATAAACCGTGTCTTAAATATATTTGGATTAGTTTCTATTTGTAATAAACAAAAACAAAATTTAGCGTCACAAACAATATTTGAAGGAAAAACATTTTTTTTTGGAGAGAACAATTGAAAAATATAGCACTTCAACAATTCACAATACTTATTATTGTAATTATATATTCTCTCTAGTATAGATTATCACTTTTGAATTTCTAAATAATAGCTTTAATTTTTTTTTAAATTTATGAACACTATGAAAGTTTATTTAATTTTTTATTTTTAAAATAAAAAACAAATTAATTATTTAATTGAGTGAAAAGTACAAGTCGAAAAACATTTGGAGATAAAAATAGCAATTTCTAGTACTTCATAGTAAACATTAAATAAATACTTGACATCAATAATTCTAACAGTTCTAATACTGTGCATATGCCGTCAAATGAATAGGAAATATAGGATTCTTTTCCCCATGCCATTCTTGCATGATCCTACGTTAATATCATACAATGAGCTGTGTATATATATATTTCTTCATATTTTTCACTTCGAATAAGAAAATTATTGTGCCAACACAAATGACACTTTGATAGTGTTTTTTTGTAAGATATTGTAATAAAAAAAAAGTAATAAATACGCATTATTGAATTTCTTTTATGGATATTAATTGAATCTTTTTAGGTACAGATAAATGGCGACAGTCATAGCCAACTAACCACCAACTGACCAACACAAGGGTCAGGTAGGCCTTTGTCTCTGCCAGTCTGCCCTACCCAACTCTTCTTCTGTTCATCAAAAAGTTGCGGTGATTATATTAAGATAAGTGGTTTTTTTTAAAGAGAGAGATTAAGTTCAAACTATGATTAACTGGTATTGGATATTCGATTAAAATAAGTAAGTTTTGATTGGGTGGGAGTGAATTTGATTTAATGATAATTTAATTTATATTGAGATTTTTTTGATTCATAATTTATTGGCGTGAGTCTCAAAATTACTTGGTGAACAAATACTATAAATATGGGCATCTAGTCTCTTACCCTATTATTGAAATAGGAATAGTTGATCAGATGTATAGTGTAGCAAACCAAACACTAATATAACTTATAAAAGAGGGTTTTACAATGATCCAAAGGTTGAGTAAATATTTGGTGTATTGGGGTTTGGATTGTGAGAGTTTTCACATAGTTTTATCTAGAAAAATTGTACATTGTTTGTGAAGAGTTTTCATATAGTTTTGTCTAAAAAGAAATTGTATGTTGTAATGTAGTGAGTTTTCCTAACTTTCCTCAATCAAAGAGTTACAAAAATAATGGAATAACAATTGATTTGTAAATATAGGTAAAATATGTCGAATCATGTTAAAAAAATTTGTATTGTTGTTCTTTATTTTTTGGATCATGATTTTCTCTATTTGAGAATTGAAATGAAATCAAATTTATGATAAAATTAAATGTCGCATCATCAAATAAAAAAATATTTAAATTCAAATTTATCAAGATACATTCAATCTCATAAAAATACTTGATATCCATTTAAATTCTCAATTGGTGAAATTCGTTATCCTTATTTTTGTTGTCTATATTTAATTGTTTGTATGATATTGCTTTTGGTCTAAAGTTAGAATAAAGAGATTTTTTATGGAGAGGTAAAGCGTGAACCTCTATGCAAAGAGGCATGGTTTCCTTGACGAGAGCATCAGGGATTGACAAAAAGAGTTGTCACGAACATGTGAGTGTATTTCCCCACATCAGTTAAGTAAGAAAAAAAGAATGGGCATATACAGACATCGTTCGGAAAAGATTTAAATTTAAATCAGAATGATTAAATCATTTTCAATGCAAAACATGTTTTGAAAGAAATTTAAGCAAACTGATTTTAAATCTATTCCCAAACATTGTTATAGTGGGTTGGTTGGTTGATAACTCCATTTAACAAGGTAGTCTTTTGGATTGGAGCCCTATTCGTGACAAAAGGTATCATAGCAGAAGAAGCATTTCAAGGTAGACACCATCTTATATGATTCTTTTTAAAGTTAAAAAAGAAAAGGAAAAATCAAGAGAAACCAGTCAAAATTTACAAGATAAAGAGAAATCAACTGTTTCCAGTTCCAGGTCCTCCTAGTGTAAGAACCACACCTTGAAGATCACTTCTCAGTTTCGCCTCTTTCGCTGCAGCAGCTCTAATGACCGGAAAAGGCCTATTCGCTTGAGCTTGCTGGTAGCCCTGACCTGACTCTAGCGTGGTAAACCCCATTGGTTTCAAGGGTTCTATGTCATTCGTGCTCGGAAATTGTTGAGCAATGGCAATGTGGCTTGTTGCAGATGGACTTTGACGAAGCATTCCCCCTCTTGCAACAATCCCAGGTCCCTAATTTATGATCAATTAAGTAGATAAAGTTAAAATACTTTGATCGGAGATTAAATACAATGAGCTAAGTTATGTAAAACTAAATTATTGAAACTTACAGGTGAGAATAAGACCCCTCGAAAAATCCTCCCATTTACAGTTGCCGTCATCAGGAAACCTGAATCGAATGTTCCATCCACTTTACCGTGAACATCAGCACCAATCTAAGGAATGAAAATTCTAAATGAAATAGCAAAAAAATTTGGAAATAGACAAGTAATAAGAGGGAAAAAAAATGAATACTTCAATCGAGAATGTTTTGATAATTATACCAGGTTGTGAACAAGTCCTGTCTCCGAAGGTTTCTGTTCTATTGCTGGGTAGTGTGATCCTTGTCTACCTGTATGAACAATCTGGTGATATTTTTCTTGGTTTTGATGGTTTTGATGTTCTCTAAAAAATTTGAGGTCATGGTTGTTACTTGTGGCGTTGTTAGGCTGGCAATTGCTCGGAATGTGATTGATTTGCTTAAAATAATGAAACCCTTGAGGGCCTGTGACGGATTCAGTAGCTTTTCGAATTGGGTTCTGATCTTGATCAGATTGTGATGGAGATGAATGCTGAGAGAGCGAAAGAGAATGCTCTTCCTGTTCTGATTCAACCTCCCATCCCTTCGAATAGGAAGTTCTTCGCCTCTTTGGATGCAAAGTATCTAAAAAGTTCAACAAAAAAACTTAATTTATCATGTTTGAAACTCCATGAGTAGTTAAAGCATGGAATTTCAGGTTTCACTCGAACAAACCTGAACTGAACCGGAAGGACTGCTTCGATTCTAATTCTGGTTCATGAGTTCCCTTTCTTATTCCTTTGTTATTCGACCCAAACATAATTTTCTGTTTCAATGCAAAACTGTGAAAATTCTTTTTTCTTTGAAAGGCAATAATAACCGAATAATTATCATATTTAAGTAACTTCATTACCGAGTTATTCTCTGCTCCTCTTAGAAATCTTCTCTTTTCTTGGTTCGAATGGTTCCTGAAAATTTTACACATGGAAATGTTGTACCGGCCATTGGGATGATCTGTTCCAAGCTGCAAGACCAACAATTCATTGAGAGGGCGCTCATCCTCACCACACCTGAAAATATATAAACAGATCGAGAACAAAATTATAAGTTGAACCCAATATCAGTATCATGTTCAGCAATGTCAAAGGGTCCTGTTTGGTGATAGAATTTACCCTCCGTAGATTGCAATATCTGAATCTGTAACAACAGCAGCATGAGAAAACCGGCCTTGAGGTTGCTGGCCACATACATCAAGATAAGTCCATGAAAAATTGCTTACATCAAGGACCCAAACATCACTATAGTAATGTCTGTCCCCGACCCCTCCAATTACATAAACCTACAAATTAAAAAGAATTCAGTAAAGAGTTATCAATAAAACAGAAACCAGTCTCATAGTCAGTAAAAACTCAGCAACTGACTTGCCTTTGTGCCGATGTTTACAGCAGCATGACCTGCTCTAACACCCGGTGAAATCCCTTGAACAGGAAACTGTTTTTGCAAATTGAAACAATCATAAATATTTGCTGACATAAAAGTTTTTTACTTTCAAACACTAAATTTGTGAGAAAAGGAAGGTGAAGTCATACCCTTGACCAAGTAAATTTATCCATATCGAAAACATCAACATCTCCATGATACCGATCACCACAATCCCCACCATACACAAACAGCTTGTTACTTATCGCAACAGCACTGTGACTGTCCCGAGGGACAGGAATGTCACCCTTCACTTCCGGTGAAGTCCATCTCATAGTCTTGAGATCTAGAACATGCAAATCATTCAAGTAGTTCGCTTCACCTTCTCCACTACCCCCGAAAATCACTAATTTGTCATCAGCAACAAGTGTGGCAGTATGGCTTTCACGAGGGGAAGGAGCAACACCTCTGCAATCAGGCTGTATCCACTCTTTTGATCCAAGATCGAGTATATGTAGATCATTTACCTTCTTAGAACCATTGGTACCCCCAAAAACTATCATCCTATTTCCCACAAGAACAGCACTGTGGCTGTCCCTCGGGCCAGGACCTTCACCTGTTGTTGCAAGAGTATTCCAAATCAGAGTATCAAGATTTAGCATCAGAACGTCACTGAAATGCAAACCCCCACAACACCCCTGAAAGGTTAGAAGAAAGATTGATCAAAGTGCAGCATTGGAGTGTAATTTAAGATTGTTTTCCCTATATATGTTTCGATCCTGGGAAATGTGAAGGAAAGGAAAATCTTGAGGAAAATGAAAAAGAAAATTTTCATTTGAAGCCCATTTTTTTTCACTTGGCTATGTTTTGTTTTCTATTTATTTTCTTCTCAATTTTCCTTTCCTTCAAATTTCCCAGGATCCAAACATGGCTAACTTGATCAAAGTTAAGCTTCATAAAAGTTGGTTTTAAAGCTTTCCCACTATGCAGTTAACTCGTATTTATAAGAAACAAGCATAAAAATTTGCTGAATTGAGTAGCCACAGTGACCAATATACAGAGTAGTTTCAAAACAATTTGCCGTTTTCTTTCAGTTAACAAAACAGATTTTTCTAATGCAAAATAGACTACTCCAAACAGGATCTTCTAATTCCTATACATTTATTTGAAAGGAAAGAAAATGAAATTCCCTTCAGTTTTCTTATTAAAAAAATAGTGGAATAACGAATGATTTCTAAGCAAACGGGATATCATCTACACTATGAATTATAAATGATCTCATATTACAAATAAAACAACAAAAAAATCTAAAGGACCAAAAAAGAGAGGGAAAAATAAAGAGAATGAGAAACATTTCTATATTCAGAAAGAAAGATGATAAGAGTCATTCTAGCAAATAATTTTCCTACTAATGAGAGAAAGTGAAAGCAGAACATACTTTAACAATATTCCAACAAGAAACATTAGAGAAAATAGTAAAGAAAGAAAACCAATGAAGAAAGTTTATATTTCCTTAGCCATAAATAACTATATTCCAATTTTTAAAATAAAATAATCCCAACAACGTCAAGAAAACTACCACTGAACTGGCTACTCAGAGGAAAAACCATTTCTGCAATGAAGCAATAACTCCAAAGAATATTAAAATCAATAAAGAAGGAAAACCCAAGCACCATTATCAAAGAAATTTTAGCTACGAAACATAGATATAGAAAAATAATAAATTTGTTATTATCCAAGAAAATCATATATACCCCAAAAACACAAACAACCCCATGAGAAAAGCAAGCAGAGTGTCCCCATCTCTCAGGAGGATTAGATCCTAAAACCTTTGGATAAAGCCACATTGCCTTCTTCTTTGCAATTTCACCTCCTAAAGACCCCATTGTTTATCCCTCTTTCTTGCTTTTATCTCTCTGGGTTATGTCTAAGCAAGAACAAACTTTGGTTCTCTTATTTCAACACAGTGCTTGACAATGATGAAGAAACAAAGGAGGAAAGAAATAGAGAGTCAAAAGGGAACATGAGCAAGCCAAGTGATACATATCAACCATCAATGTCAACATAGACATGAAAAGATGGGCGCTTTCAAGTCTAAATCACTGTGGCAACCAATAACAATTGAAGTTTTGTGGGGAAAAGAACAATTTTTTCTCCATGGTAATCTCCTTTAAAATATGAAAAATATAGTAATTTCTTAGATATAGATTAACTTAATGGATTTGTTCATTTCATATAGTACTTCAGTATTTGGTTTCTACTCTATAATATATATATATATATATATATATAGAGAGAGAGAGAGAGAGAGAGCGAGAGAGAGAGAGAGGGATAGGCTTCAAGAGTAATTGTAGTAAGTGATGATTCAGCCAAAAAATGTAGCAAGTGATGTAAAATCATGGATTGTGACTGTTGACTGAATGCGAGAGAGGGAGAGAGGTGTCTCTTTTCTTTTTTATTTTAATTAAAAGTGTATTTGTTTGATACCCCATTGTTTTCTTTTACTTTTCACACTTGTCTAACTTAAAATGATGGAGCATGTGAGCATTGGGTTGGGGGAAATGATGGGGAAGGTGGTGTTTTATAAATAAAAAAATAGGTTAAACATTTTTTAAAAATTGTGAAATAGTTTATATTTTTTATAAACAGAAATTAAATTAAATACTTAAAAAAAACAGTTTATAATATATGTTTTTAATAAACCAAATTTATATAAAAAATTAAAATTATTTTTATTATTATTTTATCAAACACAAAATAATTTATAATTTTATTAAAAACCGTTTTTAACGTAAACTACCAGAATCAAAGTGAAAAGAATATATTTTTTTTAAACTCACATGCATTTTCCTTTTTATTAGTATGATATTGGGATTGATGGAAGGGAAGTCATTTTCCTTCTCTCTTTCTTACCCAAGTTTCAAGGTGGGTTATTGTTGTGAATCTAGAAATGTCTCTTCTCAAGGCTCTTTGGGAAAAGTGTGGGGTTTCTCTGTGTTGTGGAAATTCTCTTTTGAAGTGTTGGGAAATGAAGTGGGGGTGTTGTAATTGTTTCCCTTGAAAAGGTTATATAAGGCTTTCCCTTCCTCAAAATTAATCTCATGCGGTTTATCTTTCCATGAGAAATCAATGTGATCAAAAAAGGAATTTGATTTTTAAGCACAAAGCTCACACTCCAATGGTTTATGTTTAGTTATAAATATATAGGTAATCTCATAAAAAAATTAGAGTATTTTATTTTTATTTTTTATTTAGGATGAAGTTATAATAGAACTGAGTCCGTGAAAGTTATTACAGAATCGAAAAAATTCATTAGTAATCATCGAGAAATTGAGTATTTAATTTTTTTTATAATTACTAACGGATTTTCTCGGTTCCGTTATAACTCTCTCAGAACCAGTGTTTTCAGAGGCGAGGGCGTTGGGCGAAGTGTAAGCCCCGAGGTGTTGGGGCGTAAGCCTTTTGAAACGTTGGGGCATTTTGAATAAAATAATATTAATTAAATTATAAAAATACTAAAAAATTAAAATAATATAAATAAATAAATTATCAATAAACTTTACTAACTTAAGACCTATGAATAAATATTTATCAAAATATTTTTACACAAATATCAAACAATTTGATGAGCAAGAGTGTTAAATGTGAGCATATAGTGTGATAATTATAATATTAATTATAATTAATCCGGATAAGTCTTTTGAATCTTTTGAGTCATTTTGAAATTTTAATAAAATAATATTAATTAATTAATTAGAATAATAAAATTATTTTAATTTTAATTTTAACTCATTTTTATCAAAGTTTAATACTTTACTAACTCTCTATAGTGTGATAATTATAATTTTATAAATATTAATATATATTTATATATAAATTTTATGAAATATAACTTATATTTTTATATTGTTGTAATTTGTAAATGATTAATTAAATTGTTTGTAATTATTATTAAGATAGATAATATGTATTATATATTTATGAAGTGTAAAAATGATTTTACAGCTGTGTTAGCTCATTGGTTAAGATTTGGGATGCTTTAGGTCATGGGTTCGAGTTGCTGGGAAGGAAATTTAAAAGATTTATTGTTAAAACGACGTCGTTTTGGTGTTATGTGCTGATTTCATTTAACGCAAAATGACGTCGTTTTGCGTCCGCCCCAACAAATACGCCCATGGGCTTTTTGGTCCGATTTTGCCCGTGGGCTCGCCCCGGGCGCACCCCAGGCTCGTTTTTAAAAACACTGCTCAGAACTAATTACATGGGATCAAAACTCTTTTATTTATTCTTTACCTATTTATCAGTGTTTTAAAAAGTGTTTTGAAAACGTCTAGGTTAAGTGTTCTCGAACTTATAACTCAATGAGTATCAAAGATCTTAACCATTAAACTAGTATTCTTGTTGTGACATTATTACACTTCATAAATATATAATATATGTTATCTAGTTTAATAATAAATTAATAATTACAAACTATTTAATTAATCATTTACAAATTACAACAATATAGAAATACAGTTATACTTCATATAATTTTTATATAAATATATATTAATATTTATAAAATTATAATTATCACATTATATAAAGTTAGTAAAATATTAAATTTTAATAAAAATTAATTAATAAAAATTATTTTTATTTTATAATTTTAATTAATTAATATTATTTTATTAAAATTTTAAAAAGCTCTAACAACTCATCCAAGCTTTCACTTTTAAAAACGATACTACTTATATATATATATATTTTTTAAAATGCAATCTCCTAGAAGTATAATTTTCGGTATTTTGAAATGAAAAACGAGACATGTCGCGAGAATATAAAAGAAAGTTTGGCAGAGAAAAGAACATAAAAGTTTGAGTATAGTACACGCGACAAACACGGGAGCGTTTTGAGATAATGGCGGTAGTGAAGTGAAGTGAAGTGTCCTGCCTTGCTTTGATTCACGTGACTGTCTTTGTAACTTGAAGTCAAAAAACCTTTTTTTTTAAAAAACCAAATCAAAAGACAAGAAAAGAAAGACATCCATCTCTTCGAGAATAATACAACACCACCCATGTTCACTTACAGTACCATATGTAGTAGTAGTAGTAAAAAACCAAGTCGATAAAATAACAGTGGCAATTTTGAAGAATGTGTATTTGATACTGTTACGGCGTGTTTGGCATTCTTTGAAAATGGTGGACCAGAGTGACGGGTACATGCAGTTGACTGATGCAAAACCCAATACCCCAACCAACGCCACATTTAAATGTAAATGTAACCAAACATACAACGTAACTGTGTCAACCACTACTTATATGTCAAAACTAAGTGTGAATTTATTGAACAAAACAACTACAATTCAGATTAAAATCTTGAATTCAACATTCCAACTACACATTTGAGAATTCCAGGGTTTAACCTGCACAAGTAGTAAAGAATCAAGAAAATCATGCAGGCCAGCGTGCACCATTGCTATCAACATTCACCATTCTTTCTCTTATATGATCGTCATCAGCAGCGAATCATCATCATCATCATTGGTGAGCCTGATTTGCCTCTTAAACTCTTTTAACACCAACTATCTACTTCTTGCGAGCACGATGATAACTCTTGTTCAAGAGCATTGCAGCCCAGTCCTAGCAATATTCTCCATCTTGTTGACTTCAAGAAAAGTTTATGATGTTCTCATGGATTATGACAGTTGTCCTCAAGTTTTTCTTATCTAAATTCTATGAATGACAAATTACTTCAACCAACAAATATCATCACTAACATGGTGAAATACAAAAGCAAGCAATTCATGAATGGAAAAGATTTCGGATTAATCAACGCTTTACAAATTAATCCAAGAGTTCGTACAGATATGACCCAAAATTAGCAAACTTAAACCTGTTTTGTGCTCTAACATCTACACTAGTTTGATATGATACAAAAGCATGCTACAGACTTTACAGTAAAGCCACAACAACAAAAAAGACTAATCGAGTGAGTTGAGAAGATACGCCTTGGGCTTCTTATAAATAGATAGATCCGGACACTCGAGACGGTATATAGATATCTGCAGGCTCGAACTAATCTTAAACAATTTTTACTGTAGGGAAAATTGCAGCAACTGTTGATAACACGAAAAGAGAGGATAATCAATCATATGACTAATCAACTAAAATTCTAGCAGTTTTTATTCAAATACAAAAATCATGTCAACTACTTTGTATCCTAATAGGAGGTGATGGTCGTGGGTTCATCATCATCAACTAAAACCGCATCTTTGAAATGAATTATTCAAATGCAAAAATCTTTTCAAACAAGTTACATGGTATTTTTTATTAAACTACATATTTAATGATCCTTATAAGAATCTAGATCAGAATTTATGGAACAAAAAAGGAAGAGCGAGTAGAAAAGAAATAAAGGTAAGGATATATCCATAAATTTGACTTTTCTCTCTTTGATACAAACACTTCAATGTCACAGTCCAACTCCCGGTTAGATTACGGGGCAACAAACAAAATTTTGTGGAATGGCTTTGCTAACAGAGTGAGAACTAATAAATTTTTGAAAAGAATATGGGAAACTTACAAAAAAAAAAACAAATTTCAAGTACCGTAACGCACACACATACATAATTATATGGCAAATACTTACTATAAGAATTAAGAATGAGAGTCAAAAGAGAAAAGATTTCTTTGTTCGTCTGTTGGATTCCACAACCACCGGCAGAACATCCATGCTGCCCCAACGACCGACAAAAGTGATAGCACTGCTAGAATTCCAAAATGTGAAACATCATTTGCAAATATTGCAACTCCCAACATTATGGACTCCGCTAAACTTGCAACAGAAATCTCTGTTGCGCCAATAAGATTTGCTTTGGATGATGGGATCCCAGTTTGAAGAATCTGTGCCCCCACAACATCATATGACATATGCCCCAACCTTGAGAACACCTGCATACAGAAGTGGATCAAACTTTCAAGGCTTTGGTAAAATACATCATGCAACAATTGTGACACAAAAAGACTGAAAATATTTGTATCACAAGGTCAGTCAACTTCATACGAATCATATCCACAAGCCATGCTAATTCAGTAAGAACAAGCCATGCAGGAGCATCCAAAAGGGCAGAAACAGTCCACAGTAATCATGTGGGTCACTTATTTTGAGTTTTATTCTCATTCATTTTCTTTTAAACATCAGAGCCTTTAGTTCTACACTTATAGTCGGTTAAGAACATTTATGTAATTGGCAAGGTTTCAGACAAGGTTGGACAGGCTTGTTCTTGCCAATTGAGAGTCTTGTGTTGCAAGCTTGTTCTCTGGGGATTGGCTACTGCAGCCAAAGCCACAGGGCATTGTCTCAAAGATTGTTGAATTGAACGATTCTTCTGCAATATAGTCGTGCTCTATTGAAATTCCACTCGGTTCCTATTTAGCATAAGAATGGCTAACTATGATAAGCTATATTATCTTGCCTCGGGTATGAATGTTGGACACGGATATGTATCTGAGTGTCGGACTTGTCTATTTTTAATAATTTTTTGTAAATTTTCCTTTAATTTAGAGTGCCCAAGTTTCATACCCTTGTCTGAGTGTCGAGGGTCCGACACGAGTAAAGTGAAGAGTTCATGTAACATAGATGATAAAAACTTTTTTTTATAAGTAAAAAGTATTTTAAGAAAAAAGCACTTAAGGGGTGGAACCCATGTACAAACCTATCTAAACGATAGTAAATCCACAAAATCTAAAAACTCGTTCTCATCCCTAAAACTATTACCCTTGAACAAAAAACTAAGGGAATTGAACCATCTATTTCTAATTACATCAAAAGATCTCTCCACTCCATCAAAAGCTCTTCTATTTCTCTCATTCTAAACAATCCAAAATGTAGAGAGAGGGATTAAAGAGCAAGCCTTCTTTTAACTCCTTCGAAGCATGAATGCCACTCCAAGCCCACACTTCATCTTTCATGGAGTAAGCCACCACCCAAGAAACACCCAAAACACGATAAGCCATTTCCCATATGCTTCTAGCCAACGAGCACTCAACCAAAAGATAAAAGACGGACTCGACGCAAACTTCACACGTAACACTTATTAACAAGCACTTTCCCCCTTCTTTAAAGATTATTAATGGTAACAATCTTTTCCCAAGAGGTTTCCCACTCAAAGAAGATAACTTTTTTAGGGCAAGAGAACTCCAAATAGCTTTTCAAGGCAAGTTAGTAGAACCTTCCAAAGAAGTCTCATCAAGAAGGGTCTTAAAGAAGGACTTAACCTCAAGCCCCTTGTCCAGATTAGATCTCCACTAACCAAATCCTTTTAAGACACATCAATACTAGAACTATGCACAACCTTCAAGAATCTTTCCACAATAAGAATCTTCTAATCATGGACATTGCGAACAAAAAGAACATCCCACGAGACAACACCATTTGATGAAGAAAAGCAAAAGCAAATGAGGGCATCCTTATCTCTCACCAAAGCAAAAACTCCTGGAAATTGGGTTTTCAAAGAAGTATCCCCGCACCAAGTATCATGCCAAAAACAAGTTCTCTCTCCATTTCCAACCAAGACGGACGGACACATTGGGAAGAAAGTCATTCCACCCTTTACGAATCCATTTCCAAACCTCAACACCAGAGCCCTCCTCCCTTCCTTAGACATCCACCCATTAGGCTCCACATCAAATTTATCCACCACTACTATCCTCCAAAGATGATCTCTCTCTATCATGAACCTCCACAACAATTTACCAAGAAGAGTTTTGTTGAATAAAGTGAGAGATTTAAGGCCAAGCCCTCCTTTATTAAACGGTTGCTTAACCACACCCTACTTCACCAAATAATACTTGAACTCCTCTCTTATATTACCCCAAAGGAATTTTCTTTGAATGCTTTCCAACCTATTCACCACTACTATCCTCCAAAGATGATCTCTCTCTACCATGAGCCTCCACAACAATTTACCTAGAAGAGTTTTGTTGAATAAAGTGAGAGATTTAAGGCCAAGCCCCCTTTATTCAACGGTTGCTTAACCACACCCTGCTTCACCAAATGATACTTGAACTCCTCTCTTGTCCCCAAAGGAATCTTCTTTGAATGCTCTCCAACCTATTCACCATCGAATTAGGGATGGGGAAAAAGACATAAAGTAAATGTGAAGGCTAGAGAGAGTGCTTCTGATAAGGGTAAGTCTATATTAGGCCCTGGCCTTACCTTTTATCACAGGGTCAAGTCAAGTTAACAAGTTTATTTTTTTGCTAAAATTGCCCCTAAAATCAAATGATCAAGTCAATAGTAAAAGCAAATAAGTTCAGAATGATTCTCACAATCAAACACAAGAAGAAAAGAAGGGGGCTCTGCTGAGAAAGAGATCCACTCCAATACACAGCAACAGCTAAGGCAAGAAGTGAAGCTTGAAATATCAATCCAACTGCTCCAGCCTGGGATTTATCAAGGAAAAACAAAAACGAAAAATTAATTCCATAAGAAATTGGCCAAGGCCGGGAAGTTCTAGCAGAAGGGTAACAAGAAAAACAAACATAAGAAGCAACCTTCAAAATTCCAAATCGCTTGACCAGGTTTGCAGATAAGAATGTTGCTGCAACACCCATTAAGGCACATAATCCACTAAATCCCCCAATAACAGACGGATTTAGACCTGTTAAAAAATCCCCAGTGATATCTTAAAGTCATGAAGAAATTTAAGAAGAGATAGAGAAAGAGGCTATGTAAGGCAAAGCTAAAAGAGAGTGACACATTTTCACCGATTATAATTTTAGAAGAAAAAGAGAATCTAACTCCTCATGTCCTCCATCAATTTCAATGTTTTGACATCATAGTTTATGATCAGAGCATATAGACAGGAATAGTCACACCAAGCAGATTGAAATTTGTGATAATTGAGAGTATTGCAAAGCTACATATTTGTCTGTGATTGTAACTACTAGCATAAGGGGTTACACTGTTAAATTTTTACAAAAATAGCCTCATAAGTCAGGTCTTTCCCCTCTCCATATCCAACCGTTGCCATCCTTAGACTACCCTCAGAGTACACACATGTAACTAGTGTTTCCAAGGTTTTTGCTGTTTGTTTTTCTTATATAGAATCCACTATCTATAATAATATATGGAAAAACTTTCAGCATGCAAGTTTCTGTCTTAGTTTGGAAATGTTAAGCAACTCTTGCAGATTCGCACATAAGAGCTCCTGATGATCTAAGATAAGTTTTCAGTGGCTATTTATGCACCTGAAAGCAAACTAAATGATAAAGAAATAAATATAGAGCAGTATAAAAGGTAAAGTTACAGTACGAGCTGTTTATGCATAAGTTCATTAACTACACAATCACAGTTATTGGGAGTTCTGGTGCAAAAACCACCTTTTATCATGTGGTATCTGATGCAAAATTGGGGAATAGTGGGAAGCCAGACACTTTTGCTTCACACATGTGGAACAGTAACAGCATGATCTTTTTATGCTACTGGTTGCAACAACCGTGTGTTATGGGTAACAAAAAACCTTTGGGTTTAATATGAAGTCCGCCAAACCACAGGGTGTTATATAAAATTTAGCCTAAAAGTAAAGTTGACAATCTGTACAAGTCCTCCAAATGATGATGGTAAAAAGCTGGGTTGACACAGCCTTACTGCAACCCAGAGAAGAATGTTCCTATTGAATTTGGGATCTGAGTTATTAACGTTCAAGGTTTATCATACAAACTCTAGGTAAATGTCTATAAGTGTTTGAAGTATACCACGCTGCATTAGAAATGCCGTCATTAAACTCCCAGGTGTGAGAACAACATTGAAGTAGAGAAGCACATAAGCTAGGCTTGCAGGAAGAACGGGTTGCTGCATATACTCCTTCCACCCAAACTTGATGGCTTCCACACCTATATTCACTGATTATCCAGAAAACATGATCACTATTATACCATGATGAAATTAACTGTTCATAAGTTATCAAATAAATAAGTTTTACCTATGTTATTAGAATCAGAAAGATGTCCTCCATTGGAAGTTCTGCAACAGCTTTGTGAACATTTAGCCCGGTCAAGAACCCCAGTTGAAAGTTTGTTGGTTAACCATACGAGAACAATCTGACAAAAGTTTTTAGCATATCACCAAACCAAGAAAGATAAAGATTGCAAGCAGAAACCCACAACTTACCATGACAGGCAAGGACCATATCATTAAACCAGCAGCAAACTTCAAACAGGTCACTGGGTCATATTTGGAGAGAAGAATACCAAATAGTGATGCTCCAGCAATCTGTAATTGCAAACAATTATAACTTATTAAGTATTCTAGTTGCAACCCACTAATCATGCTCTTCACAAAAAAAAAATGTTTCATTCATCGGATTGGTAAAATTATCATAGTAGTATAGCCACTTGTGCTCTGTTTTAGAATGCATGCACTCCACACAAGTATATAGACCACTTTTGAAACATGGCCACACAAATTTAACTGTATAGCGTAAATGAGTAATCTTCAAATTTAAAAGACCATAAGATTAGCAGACACCTCACAGAGCAGATCAATCCGGTTGAGAACAGCGTTTGCTTGCGCGAGAGCAATTGGCCTATTTATACCTGCTAACTGTACACATCTGAACAATAATTAAGGGCATGCTCAACTTTTTAGGATAGTGAAAAAAAAAAGAAGAAAAAGATAGCTACTAATACTAATTTAGGGAACAAGAAATACGGAAAAGCAGTACCAGCACAACCCAATCACGTTCTATAGTGACCCCCAATGCTACCCCAGATAGTCTTTCTACAGCTCCTGCAAACACAAGCACCAAAAACCAAGGACGGAGAAGCACGGATGATGCAGAGGTGGAAGGAGCAGTATGGGCATGAATTATCATTGCTGCAGATAGCAACTGAGCAGCTGCCTGACAGAAGTAGAAGAATTAGAAAACAAAATAATAAGTTTGATCATGATGCCATCTCTTTTTCTTTTTTTTTTTGATAAGTGATCATGATCCATTTCAGATGAAAATTGTTAAATAAGAACATTACCTGGACTATGTTCAAAGAAACATATGCAGTCACTCTAGGAGAATGATCCATAAGTTTGCCAACCAAAGGGCCTCCAACAATTATTGCAAGCTGCTTAATATAAACTTTGTTAAAAGCATATTCCCCCCTTTCTAATTCTACAAAGTTAAAAAAAACAAACACTACAAAGTTGATTTATATATCAGACTAATTGCAACCTTTGTGAAGAATCCCATGACTGCCACCGGTAGGAGGCTTGGATGAATTAACGCGATAGCAGAAGGCCAAGCAAAATTCCAGAGCTGTTCCACCAAGTTCCCAGCCAAGCAGCAAGCATATAAAGCTGAAAAACATATGCCCTTCAGGTTAGCAATTGATTTTGATGATATAACATTGCTTCAATCAATCTTAAGTTTTATTGACAAACTAAGACATCATTAGGCATGAAGCATCTCAAGTCTCAACTGATTTAGATTAAAATGTCAAAGAGAAAAGGAAAACCTTTGCTTTAATTCCTCTTTCCATTATGTGGAAGGTTTGGTTGGAGTGAAACGAGATAGCTTGACTTTTGATAATGGACAAGAATTTTTGGATAAACCCAAATAGAAAAGAAGACATTTTTTTTTTGTGAGATGGAGGGAATTTAGTCTAAAATGAATGGACTATACACATTAATAAGGGTTGACTAAACTCAATGAACAATTGCACACCCATGGAAAGACTAGTCTAACAGAGCAAGAAACAAACAGAGATAATGCAGGTGAGCACTGAATAGATAACTGGAGAGATCAAAATTAACTATAAAATGATTATGCATTATGCAAGATAATAAGCTCTAGCTTCCTATAATGCCGTTAATATGCTCAAAGGCAATTAGGGGCATCAAACAAGTTTCGTCTTTGACAAGATACCTTTAGCTTTCAGTAATCTGGATTTGCTACACAAAAATAATAAATTGTCCGAGGCCATGCTTTCAAAATATACAAGATGCTCTTAAGTTAAACCTAGAACCTAGGGAACTAAAATTCAAACCTAAATCCTTATAGCAGAGGAAGGACCCCACAATCTAATATAATGAAAGTGATTGTAATGAATTCCACCCCTTTGATTCCTACAGAACAATCTGCCCATAATTATTTAACTTTATAGCAGTATATCATTGATAAGTGTAATTTTTACATGATTTTTATTACTCTTTTACTTATTAAAATTGTTAAGTTTCCTTTATTTCTTTTGATTTGATTTGCTTGTGCCACACTTTTTTCTATTTTGTGTTATATTTACTTTTAGTTACTTTCCTATTTCATGTTTTCCTAGTAGTAGAAGTATTTCCCATTTCAGTGTCTTTCCTTTTCCTAGGCTGCACTTTTTCCTATTTTGTGTTATATTTTCTTTTAGTTACTTTCCTATTTCATGTTTTCCTAGTAGTAGAAGTATTTTCCATTTCAAGTCTTTCCTTTTCCTAGAAGGAGTAGTATTATTGTATTTTCCTTTTCTTTTCTAGGAGTTTGCCTATATAAGGCCGGTTGCCTTTGCCTTGTAAAGACAACAGATTTTTCCTAGACAAGAAAATAAAGAGAAAAGAGAATGAGGGCGGCTGCCAAGTCTCAATGAACAGAGATCTTCAATAATCTTGAATGCATCATCAACTTATTTCAAGCAAAAAATTTTATTCTCTTCTCTTTAGTTTTCTTTTGATACATTCTAATAAGAACATAGTTGATTTCAGATTTGTTACGAAATAATTTTATTTTTCTAGGGCTTTGATTTAGTCTAGCTTTGAACACACAACTTAAATTCCAAGTCATTTTATTTCAAAATTTTTTATGATGAGTGTTTATCCTTGATCTTATTGCTGCTTACAATTTTCTAGCCAATTATTGTTTGATTTAATGAATCATAATGAAACCAAGAGTTAATTTGTGATTAGAAGCTTTTAGGATTAAACACCATTAGTTGAGCGAAAAATAGAGATACTTTACCGCAATTAGTGTGATTTTAAACTAAGAAAAATCCAAAGAACTTAATGAATCTTCAAATAATTTAATTTACATGGTCAATAGCATAATTAGTCCTTGTGGGTTCGACACTTTTTTCTTTAAAACTTTACTACTTGTTGCGATTTTGTTCACTTGCAAATATTTTTACACCAAGTTTTTGTCTGAACCTACAACGAGCATCGGGCAGAATGGAAGGGGAACATTCTTACCACATAATCCCTCTGGATGTGCTGCAGTTGCTGCAAGGGCATTTTGCTCCTCCTCTGATAAAACCTAGGAAGGTAAAGAAAGGGATTATAAGAGACTAAAATAATACACAGAAATAATATGAAGTTTAGAGGATACTGAGTGCAAGATGGAGTTAAATAATAAGCCAAAAGGGAACGTACAGGCAATGTTGTCAAAAGTCTATCTACATAAGTGCAATCAGTTAGTAAGCTTAACGATTCAGTCTCTAGAATATCAGATTTAAGATGAACAATTGGAACAGGACAATCAACATCCACAGCTGACAAATCTTCTGCGATCTCGTCTCCAGTAGCAACATGGTTGTGGCATACATCAGTATTTGTTATTGAACACCTTGAACTAAAAGTATCAAACCTACCACAAAAAGAATGGGGAGAAATTGATTAGTAGTCAAATTGAATTCCACACCCTCAAATGACTGCATTAATTTAAGTTCTGCTATAATGAACATGTTATATATGAACGTGTATATGTGTAAGTGTGACTGTATGTGCCCGGGTGCATAAGATTTCAATTTGATTCACATTTCATTTCATCTAATGGGTTGCTAAAACGATGAATAAATAAAATAATTGACGTTTAAATATTATGTAGGAGTAAAATATATTTTATGCTGGCAACAAATGGAAACACTCAACTTAACCAATCATGTAACTATTCAAAACACATTCACGTAAAAGAAAAAGAAGAAATCAATCTTTCATTAACTCAATGTTTTTCTCCACAATCCAATTGTTCAATTGCAGATAAAACACAAAACTAATCATTACCATTAAGAACTAAATCAATTAGTCGTGCCAAGGAAAACATTAAGCCAGTAGATACCCAACTGACCTCAGCTTATCTAATTGCTTGTATCAATCACAACAAAACATTAGAATTCCAAGACTTTCCACTTATTTGTCACATTTTCTCAGCAGCCAAACAGAGCAGAGAAAAAAATTAAAGAGGGATACACTTACCTGTGGGAAGCAGAAGGGGAATTAAGGTTCAACCATTTGCGAGAAGGGAACCGATGGCGAATTCGAGAAGAAGGCGTTGCCGATAGAGAAGCTTTCCCAAGGGGAAAATTGAATAAGAAATTGAGAGTGGGTGACTGATTAATTGTGACCATTGACATAGCCATCCTTGATTGTTCTTCTTAATCTTCTTCTTCAAGTACCTAAACTTGAAGGACCAATACTTTCTCTTCAATTCTTGCCTACTCATACAGCCTCCGAGATTTAAAAAAAAAAATCCTTAGCTATAAATATTTTGATTAACCTCTTCGGCTTTGGGTCTAACGTCACCTGGGTTCCTCTACTGAGGAAACTTTCATTATAGACGAAACAAACCAAAAGGCAAATGGTCACTGAAACTAAGGATGTTTCTGTTTGTTGGTCCTGATGTTTGGAGGAGAGGATTTTATCTGTTGAAAGGAAAGAAAGCCTTATCTGCAACTTTTTTCACAGCCCGCCGGTGGGCGGACAGCTCAACGAGGAACTGAGGAGATTGTGACATTGTGTGGCCATTAGGTGTGATGAGTATCCACACAAAGGTTCCATGGGGTTTGAGTTCACAAGTGAGATTTTGCCACGTCGCATACTAATTTCCACAAATGATATAACCCTTGACATAAATGGTGTTCAGTTTTTTTTTTTTTTTTTCATTCATTTTTTAAAATTACAATGTGATAAAAAAAAATTTGTTTCGTAGACTCAAGAATTTTTATGAAAAATAACTATTAATAGTTTTAGTTATGATTTTACTAAATATCTGTATTTTGGTTAGCCTATTTAACTTTTTTATTATTTCAATTGTTTTAATCGTTCGAATTAACTCTTTAACTCATTCAATTTTCTCAATCAATTTCATTTCATATATAGTTCTAATTTGTAGTTATTGAAAATTAAAAGTGAGTATAGAAATCCGTAGACCCACGGACCCTACCCATATAATAAATTGGGTTGAATTGGAGTTTTCAAAAGTTGAGTTGGATTTGAGTTGATAAAATTTTGAATTTGGTGGAATGAGAAATTTTTTAATCTAGTGGGTTAGGTTGGGTCACGGGTTAAAAAATTTCAATCTGACTTAAACCGGTAACCCAATCATTATATAATTATATTTTATGCTTTGTATATATTTAAAATATACTTACTTTAAGAATTGATAAACTACAATCATATTTTGGTAAATAAATTTAGACTGCAATATATATTTTTGTGTGTTTATATTTATTTGATGGACTACATTTATATTTTGATATGTTAGTTTAAATTGCAATATATATTTAGTGTGTTTTAATACATGTGTCTGTATATATATTTTCTCACTTCATTTCTTTTTTCTTCTTAAAAACCCATTGGGCTAACTAAAGAAAAAAAGTCAATTAGAATTTAAATATGTAAGAAATGTTTTTCTTTTAATACTTTTTAGTTGAGAAAGACTATTTGTTCTTGTGAAAATATTTCTTTTGTACTTTCAATATAGTTTCTAAAATCTTGTTAAATTAATTTTTTTTATCCTATGTTCATTCACTTCTATACTTTTGATATGATAAGACTTGATTATGGAGATTTACGATCAAATTTATACTAGTGTTGAAATTTTGACGAATATATATGATTGATCAAACACTTTTAAATTCTATTTTTTTATTTTTGTATGGTTTGTATTAAATTAAGATTGTATGAACTTTGTGTTAAGTGATTTAAAGTGCTTAATTTATAAATGATAGCTTATAAGAATTAATTAATTATTGTAAGGATTTGATTTTAAATTTAATGAATGATGAATAATTATAATAAAATATTTTTTTTATGTAATATAATTTTAAATAAAAAAAACACTAATGGTACTAGAAAGGTGCTGAAAAGCTCGTTCCAACAACAATCTTCTTTTACTCATGACAATAGATGTTGACTAGATTTAACTTAGGGGTATGAATGGCTATTGCAAATGTAATATTTATCTGTTTTCCGTGGTTTTTAGATCAACTTTTCTTACAAAAGCATCTTAGGGGTATGAAATAGAAGGTTGCATATTGTCCTTTACGAGTTCTTATAAGAAAAAGAGAGAGTGAACGCACCTTCCGTCTCGAAATTACTGTTACATTTGACTTTTCGAGTCAACTTTTACTCTAATTATTCTATACATTTTACTATTTTTAAAAAATAAAATTTTAAGTTCTACTAATAAATATATGTGAAAAAATTTAATTAATTTAATAATTTAATATTTAAAAAATAATAATTTAATTAAATAAATAATGAATGTGATAAACATTCTACGAGAGAGTGTACTAATTACTCATTTGTACTTTATTATTTAATCATGGAACATGGTAATTATACATGCCTTTGAACAGTAAGCAAACCTAGTATATACACATATATAGCTAAACAGCGCATGTAATTCCAGCTATGATTTATAAAATCATGGAAGTTTGGCAATCCAACCGTCTTTATCAATGAATGATGATCTTGAAAATTGATTTATCTGAGTAAGACGAATTTTCTTTTCCCATCGAACTCGCTTAGAAATATTTGATCCTGGTCCGTTGCAGTTAACCTCGGCGTACATAAAATTAAACCTATTTTTATTGCAAAAAAATAAAAAAAGCAATGAAACAATAGTTATATAATCTATAATAAAAAATGACATAAAAACATTACAAATAAATTATTAAATTAACATATATAAGTACATTATTAGCTTTTATTAGAGAAATGAACTTAACTCTTTGCCAGGAAACCTCCATGAATTCCATCCTTGAGGATTTACAACTGAACCTAATGTTGTGCCTTGAAATATAACCCTAGAATAAGGACCATAAGCTCTTCCTAAATAAACTTGTAGGTCGCCAAAAACTGCACCGCCACTAAATATAAACCCACCGGGATCAAGCGAAGATGATCGTCCTTGTGCTGTTATATAACCTGATGAAACCCGCGAAGATAACGTTCCTGCAGTAGCATTTATCGCACAATCCTGCATGAACCATGCAAATATATAGATGTGATATAACAGAACGTAAAATAATGGTGTACGATCTTTATTTCAATCTTAAAAGTATCGTATAATTTTATATTATCAATGAGTCAAAATAATTTTAGTTTGAATTAGTTCTCTTTTCCATAATCACGTAATGTTTAAATTGTACATGTACCTCATAGAAAGATTGACCATCGCCAAAGATAAAATCTATTGCTCCTTCAATGTAGCAATTTTTGAAGTAGTGACGGCCTCGAGCATCCCATAATGTGTCTTGCAACCCCACAAAACCACATTCATAAAATGCAGATTTGTCACCATAAATTCTTGCTGCGAGTGCTTGCTTTATGTTGAGGAATGCAATTAAATCAAACTCGTATTGCATCATTAACGGATGATTGAATGTGTTCTGCATAAAATTAAAAAAAAGTATAAGAAATTTTGTTTGGTGACCAAATTTAGATCTCATCATTAATTTGTGCAACGGATAAATTACAATACTTTTCCTAAAGAGAGAGAGATAATGAAGATCGCAAACCCGAAAATTGTTTTTCTTAAGTACTTTTGAAAGTTTATTGGCCTAAAATTATTTTATTTTGTTCAGTCAAAAATTAAGATATGCAAAGTGCAAAGACATGGTTGATTTTATAGGGTGATAAAAATATGAGAGATGAAATAAAAAAAAAAATAATCATTTATTACTGGTTTTCGCCAAATAGAAAGCAGGCCGAAACATTGTGTAGTATGAGGCCAAAAAGAAAATGCATGGGATCAGAGCCTTAACTATAAGATCACTAGTTGATCATGAAGACAAAATTTTCACATTAATTTCAGATTTGCTTTTATCAAATACAAAACAGATATTAACATTATAATTATTTTATTAAAAATTATTTTGACAATCATAAACCAAAACTATAACTAAATCAAAAGGTACTTTAATAGAAATGTTTTAAAAGAGATTTTGTAATTAATATTGAGAAGGAAGCCAAACAAAATTAAAAAAGAATAGTTGATTTATCCCCATTTAGGTGCAACTCTTTGATCAAATTGTTTTTCCCTTCACAAATCATTAAATAGATGTAGTTCTTGAAAAATATAAATGGAATTAATTTCTTTTGTTTTCTCTTTTAAAAAATCACAGAATAAAAAGAAAAATTTAAGAAGCTTTAGAATAAAAAAAAGAAGATAAAATGTTTTAAAAAATGGCAAACCTTACCTCGAAGGTGATACGTTTTGCAACAACAGAATCTGGGTAGGAGGTGAAAGTAGAACTAGTATCTGTTGAAGCATTAGCATTATATGTAATTGTTGTGAGCCTACGGTCTTGTCCTTCAAGAACAATACATGGCTTCTCTTTTGGAATCGTTACTTGTTCTCTGCAAAATAAATAAATATTTGGACAGTCTAATATCATAATCCATGCATATATATGCACACACCCCAATTATAAAATAATTTCTAAAAAAAATCAAATTCTGAAGAAAAAAAGAGTTTTTAAGAAGTTAAATTTGTGTTAGAATGATTGTTTTATAACAAAGAAAACAATTTTTAACTTTATAACTGTTTTTCTGAAAATTATTTCAAAAATCATTTTAACAGTCATATTCTAAAACCACAACTAGGCCATATAGCTAAGATTATATGTCAATACATGAATATAATGGAAAAAAGCATTTATATAAAGTCAATATAGTAAAAAGAAATTATGTTAAATAAAATTCTAATTAATTGCAAAATATAAATATATATAACATTACATGTAGACACCAGGATTAATTTGAATTTTAATCCAGCGATTGTTGTTTGGAGGAATAGAATCAATGGCGTCTTGAATTGTATTGAATTTTCCGTGACCAGACTTGTCGACAATGATGGTAGAAGCAACTAACTGATCACCATTTCCACCTTTGCAACCTATGGCTATAGAGAACCCAAAAGAAGAACTTAACAATGTGAATAAGATGAACAGAAATGATGGTTTAAGTTGCATTTTGGTTTGAAAATGTTATAAGCTCTAAAACCCTAATGATGGAATATTGGGATTAGTGGTGAAGTTATGATTATATATGTATGGAGGTAACTCCTGCTTATTTATAAATGGCAATCTCTAATTATCATGATTAAGGTGCAATTTGAAGAATCGTGATTACTGAGATTCCATTTTCAAATCTTTTTTTTTAAAATTTATTGTCCTCATGGGAGACAAGTATTCTATAATCTAGCATGGATTTATGATGATTATTGAAGGAAATTGATTCTTGACCTTGTTTTGGGCTTAAACTTTGGTGTTATCAAATTAAATTAGTGCATGCATGGATTTGTGGATCATTATTTATGCATTTATCTTACATGATTAATATATTTAGCTTTAAATTTAAATAGTAATTAGTTTGATAGAAAATTTAATTGGGATTTAGTTACAATCCTAAAAGTAGGGTAAAATAGTAACCTGCCACACTTCAAACACAAATTAGCACTGTGTCGAAATTTATTTGGATAAAAATACCCCTTAATATTCCCTAAGTTCTAAAGTGATAAGTTTTGGCGATTTCGACTCAATGTTGCTGTCGATTTCAGTAAAGTAATTAGATTTTACAATCATCAACATGCACAAATAAAACAGGGAGAGAGAGAAAAAAAAGAGTACGAAATTATCTTCTTTTGAAGCAATTTCATCTTTTCAGACAAATTATGACAAAGTAAATAATTTTTTTTGGGAGGAAGGCTGCTTGAAACACTTCCAAAACTGGAGTGATCGAGTGCCAAAACTTAGAGGGCAACCATAGTAGTAAGTTATTAACCTTATTGGTAGACTAAAAAAAAAAAAAATAACCATACTCATACTCATGCAATGATCCTTTATAGCAATTTTGAAAAATTACACATTTATTCAATTTATTAAGAGCTACATTAATTTAAAATCTTTTTGCGCTTTAAAAGTTGAGTACTCGTGCTTGCATATGTTGTTACTCTCATGAAATTTCTCTCTTTTCAATGTGTATTTCTTGAATAATTTTTATTTAAAAAGATAATAAGGTGAAAAATAAAAATAATAAAAATTTGTTCAAGACAGTAAACCCACAAAAGGTACAAAAAAACATATACTAAACATACAAGGTGAAAAAAAAAACACAATAACATGCTGGCTAGGGAGATTATTGGATCTTAGGTTGATTTTCAATCCACCCTCCTTCATTTATGAAAGTGTTAACATTTGTTAAGAAGCTGAGATCCTCTGGCGATAGTTTCTTCTCCCACTTGACTCTCCCAGACTGGTCTGCACCAGGGCCATTGCAATCCACCTCGGAGTAACTGATTGAGTCCCTGAACAATTTTAAGGTTAAAAAATTTTTAATAATAATAATTGTAGCCATGTTTATTGCTTAATGATAATTTAAATAGGGTTTTTAGCCTAGTGATTTGACCTCCTTTTGAGGGTAATGCATCGAGTTTGATTTCAAGTTACCATAAAAAAGAAAAATAGTATCAATTTAAGGAAATAGTTAAGGAGAAGAATCTTACTCTTGACCACCGTAATGCCATGACGACCAACCCTCAGGAGCAATAATATTGGACAAATTTGTCTTGTAAAACAATACCCTTGAATATTGTCTATATGCTCTCCCTAGCAGTGTAGGACCAGTTCCTATCACAGAACATGAAATGAACACAAAACCAGTTGAACTTTCTGAGCTATTCCGGGCTTGAGCTGTGATAGTAGTAGTTTGACCCCCTAGAAGTGACGCAGTTACATTCAGAGTGCATCCCTGCACAAAAATATTTGACTGTAAATTTAACACACATATATAGCTAAATTAATGATAAGTTGATGAAAAAATCTCTACACCTTGTTTGGATTTAGGGGAATGGGCGGGAGAAAATTAAGAGGTAGATATGATGCATCTCTTGTTTAGGAGGATTTTTGAATGGAAATAAGTAGTATGTGAAGAGGTACTTATCTGTCCAAATCCTTCAAGAGTGGAAGAGAAGAAAAGTAAGTTGAATAAGCTTTTCTCGTTTATAAAGAGAGAAAAATGAGGAATTAACGACAGCTGAGTATTGACATTTTTTTTATATATATATGTATGAACCAAAATTCTTTTAGATCAGAAAGTTTGTAAGGTGAAAATATAAGAAAATAGATCAATAAGATTCTCATTTTATCAATTTATCTAGTCTCTTACATTATCATTATGAATTATTTATATAACAGTAAGAATGATACTTTTGTTTTTTTTCTTTTATCTCATTTTTCTGAAAATAAAAGTGTTTTATTTTTTTTTAGTTTTCCATCACCTCTACTAAACAAACGAAAAAAGAAATCAATATTCTTACTTTTTTTTCTTTTTAGTTTTTATCCTCGCATTTTTCTCTCATACTAAACACTATAAATATTTTATTTCTCTCTTGTTTGGGAGTTTTAAAGAAGGAGTAAAGTAGATAAAATTGTATAAGATGAGAGAATTGGGAGGGATAGTCTTTTCCTTTTCTTCTCTCTTCTTTCCCACAGAACTAATCATACCTTTTATGCATTAACAATGAGAGATGTACATCCACAACAGACAACAAAACAAAGGTATTGGCCAATGAAATCTTCCAAGATAGGCACAACATGAGAATTCTGTTTTGAGTCCATCCGTGTTAATTATCAATGAAGTTCTAAAAAATTGCAAGAAAAAATATTCGATGTACTATCTGTCCTAGCCATATGTCGGTGCTCATAATACATTAACTAGCGTAGGAATTATAGATTAACCTGATATATTGATTGACCATCACCCCATATAAAATCTATGGCACCTTCAATGTAGCAAGACTCGAAGTAATGGCGACCTATTGAGTCTGTCAATGTGTCTTGTAGGCTCACAAATCCGCAACCATAGAAAGCTGCCTTATCCGCGTTTATTAGGGCTGCAGGTGCCCAACCAACAGGATGTCCATTTACATCCTCTGGTAGAATATGATTATAGGTGTTCTGTATAAACGCAATAAAATTGAAACATATATTATATTATAAATCTTAGTTTCGAATCTTATTCAGTAAACAAATTATAAATTAAATGTATAATTTTTTTGGGCCATATATGATTAAATTGTCTGACCTTAAATGTTAAATTTCTTGCAACAAAATCTTCGGCTTTCAATGTGAAAGTAGCACTCTCGAGGGAACCACCACCTTCGTCCCACTGGATCATAGTTGTTTCAGTATTTTCTCCATCAAGGAGGATTTTCGGTTTGTCGGGAGGAATTTGGACTTTTTCACTATATATATAAACATTATTACAGCTTAAATGAAATCATTTTTTTTTTATGTAAATTAACAAGAAAAAAAATTAATAGATAGAGAAAAAAATACTAACATGTAAGTACCGGCGTTAACATGGATGCGAGTCCACACATTGTTATTTGATGGAACAGAATCAATAGCTTGTTGAACACTCTTGAAGTCTCCCTGGCCTGATAAATCCACTGTGATAGTTTTTGCTATTTCTTCTTGTAAGTCATAGTATTTCAATTTGTTGTAATACTGTGCATTTGAAGCACAAAAGCAAAGAAAGAAGACTAAATGGAGAATCAACACAAGAAAATTCATTTTGAAAATACACAACAGATTGATCACTGTAAACCTAAAACATTCTTGTATTTTTTGGATTTTTTTCTTCTCTCCTGTTAATGCTCTTTATTAGCCGTATAAGATGGAGACATTAAATGAAAAATAGTCTATACATAGTAAAAATATTTGGGATTCTATCTATGTCTATGAGAAAATCTTTTTCCTTGATCAAAATAATTTTTTTATGGCATTGAGGTGTAAGAATTGACTTTTGATTAATCAAATCTTTTTTATAATGGAAGGTATTTATCGAGGTATTCATAGTAAAAATACTCATTTTCAATAATTAAGAGATTATGGTCCCAATGAGCCACCCGTCAAATCGAGGTATTTATCTTTCAATTACTAAAAATATCTTAACACTCTGATATGTTTAGAATAATGTTACTCAACCATAAAGGCACATAAAGCTCATATAAAGTTGTAAGTAAAAAAAATGTGACGAATGGCCTATTGAGATTTCTTGCATGATTTTCCTCGATTTATCGCTTGATTTGGTTTCTCTATCTGACTAATAATAGAGGTAATTCCTTTTCTTTTTTATTTTAATATTGTTCTAATTTAATCCCGTTAACGAGTTTCATTCATGTTCTGCTTCAGCTTTTGCGAAGAAGTCAAGATGTTACAGAGTTGCGGATCAGTGTGAAGGTAAATTGCTTATATTTTTTATAAACATCAAATATGCAGAAAACAAACTGCTAAATTGCTTATATCTTCGTTGTATCTCAAACTGATTGTTCGGCTTCGATTTGAGAGTAGACCAGAAACAAATCACATGTTGTAATTTGTAAATTGTAGCTTTGATCAACTCTCAGTATATTTTTGTGCACAGAATGATCTGGTTCATGGTTACCTGGTCATTGGTGGTTCTTTTTTTATGTCAAAATTCCTCGTTTCTAACAACTGTGAGTAGAAATTTTAATTTGTTATTAATATTTTTAGTATATTAGCAGGAGGAAGATTGAATCAAGATGATCGAGTCTCTTATATGGTGGGACAGGAAGTGACCATTAAAACAAAAAACTATGGTATGCTGTTCAAAATTTTCATGGAGATATGAACTTCCTTGGTTCATAGAGTTTTTAGTAAGATGTTTAATTAATATTAATAGATAAGCGTTATTTTATTTTTGTTCATTTGAGATTTATGAAAAATGCCTTCGGAAAATTTTTGGCTTGATGTAATTTTAGTATTTGTGAATGTAGTGGGTAGAATAAACTGTTTTCGAAAATGAAAATTGAAAACAGTTTTATGAAGAAAACATGTTTGAATAACTGTAACTCGAAAACTATTTCCAAAACAGAAAACAGTGAAATGTTGTTTGGACAATCTTATTTTGAAAACTGTTTTGATACATCTTGTAATTATTTTTAGTTTTTAGTTTAAATTTAAAATCGATATTAATTTTATTTCTCATATTTACTAAATACTTAAAAATAATTAATATTATTTTATTTTCAAAATTTTAATATTTTTTATATATCATGGAGGAAGAATGAATCAGAGAAGTGAACATTGATTTTAAGGGTATTTTTCGAAATTTATGTCTAATTTAGGGTTTTCATAAAATTGTTTTTGAAAACTGGTTTTTTGAAAATTGTTTTTAGAAAATTACTTTTAAAAACTATTTACCAAACATAGAAAAGAGTTTTTGAAAACTGATTTTAGTATTTGAAAACTGAAAACAGTTTTCGAAAATCCAATCCAAAAATGCCTCAGATTTTTATTTAGCTTAATAGTTACTATCCTGAATGTCACTTGTGAGCATAATTTTATCTCAAATCTCTTATGCTATGATAAGTGACTTTATCATATAAACTTATAGTTAACAACAACAAATCTCTTATTCAACTTAAATGAGTTAAATAATATAATTGAAACAAAATAATAAAAATATTTTCATTAATCAATTAAATAAAAAACATGCAGGTAAAAAGCAAATAATAACATGCTGGCAGGGAGATTATTAGATCTTAGGTTGTCTTTCAATCCATCCTTCTTGATTTATGAAAGTGTTGATATTTGTTAAAAAGTCGAGATCCTCTGGTGATAGTTGCTTCTCCCACTTGACTCTCCCAGACATGTTTGCACCAGGGCCATTGCATTCCACCTCTGAGTAACTAATTGTGTCTCTGCATATATAATTTTAAAGTTAACAAAGATTGATAAAGTGTAACTCATGCTTAAAGATCATTTAAATCCTGGCTGCAGGTTTAGCTCCGGTTATACTTTTTTTTTAGAGTAATGTATATATATCGAGTTTGATTTGATCTATCATCGTACGAAAAAAAACATTGAAGATCATGTTTAAACATAAAGTGGGAGAATGATTTTGGGCTTTGACACAGGCTATCACAACAACAAAATTTTATAATTGTGTTAAATCGATGAAATTTTATCGTTGTGATAGCCTGTTATTGAAACTCATTTTAATTTTGAAAACGTAAATAAAAAAAATAAAATCCAGAAGAAACAGGAAATATTCAAAATTTAAATATTTTTTTTTCATTAGTTTTGTGAAGTGCTATTTTCTCTCAAAACTTTTCTCATGAAGTCTTAGGAAAACAAATGAAAATGCAATTTTTTTTCCCTAAATCTTTTTTCTTTTGATTTTCCTTTCTTCCTAGGATCCAAACATAAATACTATAAAGCTAGCTAGGATAAAGCGATAGTTAGGAGAAAAAACTTACTCTTGATTTTTGTAAGTCCATGCTGACCAACCCTCAGGAGTAATAATATCAGACAAATACGTCTTGTAAAACAATACCCTTGAATATTTTCTATATGCTCTCCCTAAAATGGCAGGGCCAGTTCCTATCACAGAACATGAAATGAACACAAAACCACTTGAATTTTCTGCACTATCCCGACCTTGAGCTGTGATAGAACCAGATAGATGATCTAAAAGTGAAGTGGTTATATTCAGATTGCATCCCTGCACAAAATTTGATCGTAAATTCAATATAATTATCAATTGCAACTATTTTAGAGAACTTAACAACAACTCTCTTTATCCGTAAAAAAAAAATTGTAATTAAAGGAATTTGTTATTGAATCCTATATATGGTCTCAAATCTCTCAAATTTTATACGTGAGAGTTGAGACGATAATGAATAATTTTATATTTTATATATATATATTGGTGTATATAGAAATAATTTTATTCACTTGACCTGATATATTGATTGACCACCACCCCAAATAAAATCAACGCCACCTTCAATATAGCAAGACTCGAAGTAGTGACGACCTTGTGAGTCAGTCAATGTGTCTTGCAACCCAACAAATCTGCAACCATAGAAAGTTGCCTTGTCCCCGTTTATTAGTGCTGCAGGTGCCCATGTCATAGGATGTCCACCTACGTCGTCCCCTAAAATATGGTTGTAAGTGTTCTGTATAATTCAACACAACAAATATGAAACGCGCATTATAAATCTTAGAATCAAATCTTAATTATCCAATCAAATCTTATAAATTGTCAAACCATAAATGTTAAATTTCTTGCAACAAAATCTTCTGCATCCACTGCAAAAGTAGAACATTGGGCGGCAGAACCACCTTCAGCCCACCAGATCACAGTTGTTTCACTATTTTCTCCATCAAGCAAGATTTTTGGTTTGTCTCGAGGGATTCGGACTTTTTCACTATATATATAAACATTGTTACAGCTTAAATGGAATCATTTTTGTGTAAATTAACAAGAAAAAAATTAATAGATAGAGCAAAAATACTAACTTGTAAGTACCGGCGTTAACATGGATGCGAGTCCACACATTGTTATTTGATGGAACAGAATCAATAGCTTGTTGAACACTGTTGAAGTCTCCCTGGCCTGATAAATCCACTGTGATAGTTTTTGCTATTTCTTCTTGTAAATCATAGTTCACTTTGTTGTAATACTGTGCTTTTGATGCACAAAAGCAAAGAAAGAGGACTAAATGGAGAATCAACACAAGAAAATTCATTCTGATAAAAAAAAAAAATCACAACAGATTAATCACTGTGGACCTAAAACACTCTTGGGTCTTTTAGATTGTTTTCTGGCTAAACAAGAATATAATTAAAATGGAAAATAGTCAATACATTGTAAAAATTCAACCAAATTGTTATGTTAATTCAATGTGGGATACGCAATCTAGGCTGCTAACAGCATTATCAGATCTTTTCCTTATTTATTCCTATTTTCCATATTGATATTCTTTCATTATCAATAGTCTTTATAAGTCTCGTTTGAATCAAAATAAAAATAAAAAAATAAAAGCAAAAGTAAATTAAGAAACCGCCATCATCATGAAATATTTAATATATTTAAGAAAATAATAATAAGAATTAATATTAATGTTTTCATAAGTCATGATTATCAATTACAAAGTCATTCTTCTCCTCAATAATGTTAGTCATCGTTCAAGTTCCGTTCATCTCGAAAGACACATTCATATATAAGCGCCATCAATCACAATCGAAGTTTTTGTTTGAATAATTAATAAGTAAGATTAAGAGTATGTGTTGGAAGAAATGAATTCTATAAATTTTATAGAATTCATTTGTAATTTTATATATATATATATTTTTTTTAAAATATATAAAATTTATTTCAAAATAAATTCACGGTGCAATTAAGTTAATCTATTGTAAATTCTACAAAAATTGATAGAATTTACAAATGAATTTCACAAAATTAAGAGTAAAAAGTTAATTAAATATATACTCTCTTTTTCTCTTTTCTTTTCTCCACACCCTCTCTTTTCTTTCATTTTTTTAATTCTTTATTTATTTCAAACATTTTAAATATAAAAATTCAAAATAAAAAAATCAGACATAAAAATTGATTTAAAGATAAATTATTTTTTTAATTCGATCATTTGAAAATAAAATAAATTATTTTTTTATTTTATTCCAAAGGAGTGTAAGACTTTGATCACCAACAACATTGATCATATCATATTTTTTATTTTTTTTTGCTATCCTTTTCCACTTTGGTCATTAACATTGCATCCTATACTTGGAAAAGCATTCAAATTACCATCATGATCATCGTTTTTTTTTTTTATCATCAATATTATTGTTAGGATCTAACTTAAAGTCAACTTTAAACTAGAGTTTATCTTTTAAAATTTATCAAAAACTTAATCAAATTGGATCAAATCACCTATTAATTGATGTTTTAGTTATTATTTAATGAAATTTAATAAGATTTGATTCAATTTGCCAATACTTTTTGGTAAATTTTTAAAACTAAATTTTAACTTAAAATTGACTTCCAACTTGATCCAAACATCGCTTTTGACTAATTTGATTCTTCGATCATCAAAAAAAAACATTAATTTAAAAAGGGAGAAAAGAAGAATACATACAAGAAAAGAAGAATACATACATTATTAGCATTAGAGCTGAAGTTGGAGCATGAGTGGGTAGCTAGTACAGCCAATTGTAGTAATTAACATATATATATATATATATATATATATATATATGTGTGTTAGTTAACGTAAGTACATATGAAATACCTATTATTTTTATCATAGTAAAATTTAACATACATACATAAGCTGCATGATTAAAAGATTAAATCTAATCGACGGAATTAAAAGATCTAAAAAGGAGTATATGATACAAATTTTATGTTTAACTTAATGCATAACACATGCTCCACATTACCATCCCCTTCTCGAGGACTCGGCGTGAAACAAAATCCTCAATCCAGAATGTATGAATGGTGAAATTTTCATCATATATCAGCCCATTTTCTCAAAAAAAAACAAGTCATGCTTAGTGCCTGTAAATATCCAAATCATAAATAACAACAGGAACTTGTGCACCATAATAAGCCACAAGCTTTGCAATATGTAAACTTGTTACCCCAATGCTTAAAAACATAATCATGAACTTGTTCAGGACTTAACTGATAGTATGTATATGCTTGAATTTTTTTAAGTACTATCGTTTAGTTATTAGTTTAATTTGCCTAATAAAACATTATTTTATATGTATTTTTTTAGATTGTTATATTTTATTAAAACAAACGGAGCTTAAATTGAACTCTCTTACACTTGATCTCTTACTAGTTTCAGAAAGTGAAGCTCCATGATTTAACCCATTTATTTAATAATGTATTTATACTGTACTATAACAAATAATCAATATCAACTTATTTATGATTATAATATGTTTTAAATAAAATCCTTATGATGATGTATCCCAATTCTTTTAAATAAACGTGCTACATGGATAATTTTACGTGACAATATACTTCACGATGAATGTAAATGTTTTTACCGGACCTCAATATAACTATAACTTAGAGGTGATCAAACTTAGAGGTCGGGTTAGATTTGGAATGAAATTTAAACCTAAATCTAAGCCTCTAAGTTATATCATACCAGACCTATTTTGAATTGGATTTTATATCCTTTTTTGAAACTCACCCATCAACACACTATATTTTTAAAATTTTTAACTTTTCTATTTTATTACAATTAATGATTATATACATAAATGGTTTTTGACACTTTAAAGTCATAAATTGTTTAAATTTATATATTTTTTATAAATAATTTCATTAAATATTATTATAAATATTATGTTTATCATTATGAACTAAAATAAATAAAATATGAACAATGTTTACTTCCAAGCTTGCTCGGACCTTTTCACATAATCTCAAAAAAGAATTCAGACCTATATTTTTGCCAAGCCCGTAAAAACTACTGGCCGGTCTTTCGGGTCATTGGGCCCATGAGCTCTACTGTGGCGTAATATATTGTCTTCTGCTTTGAACTGTTAGTTAATTCTGGATAGGAAAGAAGAGATGAGCGCAACAATTACAACCACAAATCTTCCTTATCATGATCTCAAACCAGAAAACCCCTCAACAGAGAACATACCCACATCAAAATTCTCTCAAAAAACCATCCTAAACCTCTTAAACACAAAATGCAACACTTCTTTGCAAAATCTCAAGCAAGCTCATGCTCTGGTACTAAAGAGTGGCCATTTTCAAGACCACTATGTAGCTGGAACCTTGGTGAAATTCTATGCAAATCCTCAGTTAAGAAACTTAGACTTTGCAATTAAGGTTTTTAATCATGTTCATAAACCCAATGTCTTTGTATGGAACAATTTTCTCAAAGGGTGCTTAGATCACAATGAGCCATGCAAGGTTATATGCTTTTACTGCAAAATGGTGGCTGCAAATTCTAGGCCTAATAAGTTTACTTATCCTACATTGTTGAAAGCTTGCACTGTTGCACAAGCAGCTAAAGAAGGGGTGCAAATCCATGGGCATGTAGTGAAACAAGGACCAATTAGCAGAGATGGGCATATAAAAAGTGCAGGAATTCAAATGTATGCATCTTTTGGATGTGTAGTAGAGGCAAGGCGAATGCTTGATCATGATGGGGAAAATTCTGATGTTATTTGTTGGAACGCGATGATTGATGGGTACTTGAAATGTGGAGATTTAGAAGCAGCTAAAGAGTTATTTGAGCGAATGACGAGTAAAAACGTCGGTTCATGGAATGCAATGATAAGTGGTTTTTGTAGGTGGGGGATGACAGAAGACGCTAGAAAGCTGTTTAATAATATGAAAGAAAGAGATGAGATAACTTGGAGTGCTATGATCGATGGTTATATCAAAGGAGGGTGCTATAAAGAGGCCTTGGAGATATTTAATGAGATGCAAAGAGAGAAAATTAGGCCAAGGAAATTTATCTTGTCTAGTGTTTTAGCTGCTTGTGCTAATTTGGGGGCAATTGATCAAGGCAGATGGATTCACGCTTACGTAAGAAAGAATTCTATCAAAGTGGATGCAGTATTAGGGACTTCTTTGGTTGATATGTATGTTAAATGTGGGCGTATCGATTTGGGATGGGATGCTTTTGAGAACATGAAGGAGAAAGAAGTGTTTTCTTGGAATGCAATGATTGGAGGACTAGCTATGCACGGGCGAGCAAATGATGCGATTGAGCTTTTCTCAAAAATGCAGATGGAAAAGATTATACCAAATGGGATTACTTTTATCTGTGTCTTAAATGCTTGTGCTCATGCAGGATTAGTTGATAAAGGTTTAAAGATATTGATTTCAATGAAGAAAGTGTATGGTATTGAGCCAGAAGTGGAGCATTATGGTTGTGTGGTTGATCTCCTAGGAAGAGCAGGGCTAATTGCAGAGGCAGAGGAGCTTATTAGTTCAATGCCAATGGAACCAAATGCAGCTGTTTGGGGATCACTTTTGGGTGCTTGTAGGATACATGGAAATGTTGAATTGGGTGAGAGAATCGGGAAGACCTTGCTTGAGATGGAGCCGAAAAATAGTGGGCGTTATGCATTACTGTCAAACATTTATGCAAAGGCTAAGAGATGGGATGATGTTGCAGAAGTGAGGAAATTGATGAAGGAAAGGGGAGTAAAGACAAATCCTGGAATTAGTAGCTTGATTGATTCAGGTGGAAATGTTCATGAGTTCAAAATGGGAGAGCAATCACACCCACAAGTCAGGGAAATTTACTTGATGTTGGAGAGGATCATTGAGAGGTTGGAAATGGATGGTTATTCACCAAATACTTCTCAAGTTTTGTTTGATATAGAAGAAGAGGAAAAGGAAACTGCATTGAAGTATCATAGTGAAAAGCTTGCAATTGCTTTTGCATTGCTTAACACAAAACCTGGAACAACTATCCGCGTCGTAAAGAATTTGAGGGTGTGTGAAGATTGTCATTCTGCCACAAAGCTCATCTCGCAAGTTTATGACCGGGAGATTATTGTGAGAGATCGTGCTCGATACCATCATTTCAAGAAGGGAACTTGTTCATGCAAGGACTTTTGGTAATTATTTCAGAACAGAGAAAGTGGCAACATGGGGAGAGTTTTTTAGATCCTGATAAAGCAAAAAAAAAAATCATCTTCTGATACACTAGATCTTATGTTTTGGAGGAAAATTGTCAAGGTATTTTTTGGTTGAGTATAGAGATGAACTACAAAAATCTTCGTCAAGAACCTATTTTATTTTCTTTATTTTTCGCTGACTACTTCCCCGTTTTAAATGTGAATGCATACACGAACTATTTTATAATGTTCATTTAGTAGATTAATTTGTTCTAGCAGCCTTGATCATTTACAACACTAGACATGGTTTCTGTATTTAATCATGGTGTTCAGCACAAATATTCTTGACCTAAAGGCCATACAACCATGACATAATCATGAGTTGCAATAGGTGTACTAATATTAGTAATAATAATATAATACCATAAATGTACGTGGTTATATGGATTACACATATAATTAAGTAACAATTATCAAACTAATAACATAACATAAGATTTTCATCTATTAGGATCCTTTTTAATAATTAAGAGATCAATGTTTTTGTCGATGGATATTACGTTGTCATGTTATCTGATCTGAGAAGACACCCATTAACCAAAACATTAATCCCTCAATTATCAAAGAAGAGTCGAACTCTGTTTCTACACCGTTTTTACTTTTACAGGTTGGGCATAGTTGGCGTGTACATGGCAATTCTTAGTTGATGACCTAGAAGGATTAACATAAGCTCCATAGCTGTTGTCTGACTCATCTTCTTTGTTGTTGCTGGTCTTGTATCATTGTTGGCATCAAGTAATGGAACTGTACCAGTTACTGGGTTTCCATATGTGCCAGCTGCTGCTTTGCTTGGTTAATCATTTGGATTCAAATCAGTTGCACCATTAATGTTATTTCCATCTAATTTCTTGCCAGCTTCTGCATTATTAGATGTGGATTAATGATCAGATTTCTTGGTCTTCACATCCTCCAACACAAATTTTCTGGCATCAGCTTCAAAGTGCAACAATACTAATCCAAGGAAAAATATAATTAGTACTGTCTTCATAATTAACCTGTAATGAAAATATTAAAAATCATATAATTACTCGAAAGTTACTAAAAATAGAACTCAAATGAACTATTGCAAAAAAAAAAAAAAAAAAACTAAAGAAATTTATCAAAAGAAAATCTTCATTATTGCTAGTTTACACATATGAGCTACTTGGGTCAAGCCCTAAACGTAAATCCAAACAAAAACTTATGGGTTTTAAAGTGGGCCGGCGTTGACTCAGCCCATAAAGAAAAAAGAGAGGTCACCAAATGAATAAAGCACCACTTATTCAACGTACCATTTCTCCGCCACTTAAAAAAAATAGAAAGAAGCCCCTCCATTTTCCCTTTCCCTCACAAATAAATTTCGAAAAGACTCAAAAACCAAGGTCAATAGTACATCCATTTTGATCATCACGAAGGGTAGTTTCGTCCTAACAAAACCTAATATATACCCGCCACTAACAGCAGAAATCAGTTAAAACCACTAAAAAGCCATGGCTTTGAAGCTACTATCTCCTCCCTCTTCTTCTCTCTCTCGCCCCACAAATCCCTCCCCTTTCTTCTCACCAAATCCAAAAGTACCAAAACCCATCTCGAGAACAAGCTTCTCCTTTCAATGGAGATCAAAACACGTAGTTTTGACGCAAAAAATGGTGGTAAAGACATCTGTAAGTGTGGAAGAGAAGGATGTACCAGAAACTGCTGCAAGCGAGTGGGGTAAGGTGTCTGCAGTGCTTTTTGATATGGATGGAGTGCTATGCAACAGCGAAGAACTTTCTAGAATAGCGGCCGTGGATGTTTTCGCTGAAATGGGAGTTGAAGTCACTGTGGAGGATTTTGTGCCTTTCATGGGAACAGGTAAAAACTTCTATTGAAATTCTTAAATCCTGTAATTGATATTAGAGTATGCAATGTTACTCACTATTTGATGCATTTGATTCTGGGGTGCTAAAATATTGATTTTAAGAAATTGTGGCGGTGAATTTTAGTGGTTTACTAATTTGATCTTTCGTGTTTGTATGTTTAATTGAGGATTCTTTTCTGATGACTTATTGACTAAGATTTCTCTGATATTGTATATGTGGGTTTGTCATTGAACAATGCCACAAGTTCATTTTTTTGTTGTTCCAATCAGAAAGGGCTGCCCCATGAGGTGATGAGAAATTGAAAATCCGTAATGGGTGGGTTAAAGTTTGATGGCTGGAAGCTTGCATTGATATACATTCAAGATTTATGATTCATGAATAGAGACAGCTTTATGATTCATGTTGAGACAAAAGGAGAAAACATTTTAACTAATTGTTAACTAAGATGGAAAATTAATTGTGACATTAATACCGTCTACACAAAATTTTGGGTCTCTGCATTTGTTGAGTTTTATTAGCAACCCTCTTTTCATTCTGCAGTCTCTTTGTTAAGATTTTCTGTATAAAGAAATATCTATTTTGTGCACTCTTGTGTGAGTAATTAAAAGATGTCATTTTGACATGAAGCTGTAGGTTTTTACCCTCTTGCTTTTGTTTTTCAATGATATACCAGGTGAAGCAAACTTTTTAGGAGGTGTTGCTTCTGTTAAGGGAGTTAAAGGATTCGATCCTGAGACAGCAAAAAGGAGATTCTTTGAGATATATCTGGATAAGGTGATTGATCTACAGTTGGAACACATAATTGAGAGAGGGAGTTGTTAACTCAACACTGACCTCTTTAGCTCTTTTTACTGCTTGTAGTATGCAAAACCAAACTCTGGCATAGGATTCCCAGGTGCCTTTGAACTTATTACACAGGTATGTGGGCTAATGATTCATGCGGCATGATGACATTATCTAACTGGTGCATTTAGTCATTTAATTATATAATGCTTATGTACAACAGTGTAAAAGCAAAGGCCTAAAAGTTGCTGTTGCATCTAGTGCTGATCGTATCAAGGTGGATGCAAATTTAGCTGCTGCTGGTTTAACATTGTCAATGTAAGCTGTTGTAGACTAGTAGTCATGTGCTGTGTTTCTCAAGTTACATGCGATAATATCAAATGTGTATCTTAAATTTTTCCTTTAAACACGTTTCTGACAATCACCAAAAGTGACATTCTCAGTTGGTTATGTTGCCATGATCAATATTGTGAGCTTCATTTTTTGACTCAGTTAATCACTTAGAACGTGGAAATTTTAGAGCTAAACATAATGTATTATGTATAGCACACAATGGTATAATTTACATCAATTTATACTGTTTAAGTCTATAAGCAAATTTAAGTTTCTTGAGAGTGTAGAAAATTTCTAGCTTAGTACTGCCTAATTCTTGAAATGTGTTGGCACATAAACAGTGATGTTATGATGGTCTTTCAGCGTCCAAAGTTCATGTAACTAATGAGCAAACAAGTTGGATTTCAAATCATGTCTGTAATTTTCATACAACAATTCTAGCGCTAAGTTCTGACTACAGAAAAAATGTGCCTCTGGAGAGATGTAGTTTTTGCCAGAAGTTGTTTATTCTGCTGCTTTTGCAAGTCTTCAGCTGAATCTAATGTTACGAGCTCTTAATCTTTTTGCAGAATTTCATAGCCCTGCAGACGAAGTAGAATATTGTACTATATTCTTAAGAGATAATTGGGATCATATTTAAAAAAAAAATGTTACATAATCCATTTTGAACAATCATGAAATGTGATGTGCAAGTATGTGAGCTTGCTATGTTTGGTTGCTCGGTATGAGTACTGTCTAGGAGTCGGACTAGCCAAACTTTACAGGTTTGGACTGTGCTATCAGACAAATATTCGAGAGATAACTATAATTTTCACAATATGGCGTTACAGGTTCTTGGTTCTTATTATATTGTCCTCTTTTTATCAGGTTCGATGCTATTGTTTCAGCAGATGCATTTGAGAATTTGAAACCTGCTCCCGATATTTTCTTAGCTGCATCAAAAATCTTAAATGTGCCCCCTAGCGAGGTATACCATAAGATTTTGCATGTCATTTTCGTTACTGATATTAGTAGCAAGGAATATATATTGACTCAAAGGACTTGTGTGATTATAGCTGCATAGTTGTTCTCATTTTGTTTTAACTTATCTTTCCTTTGAAGGAAAATTAATTTTTCACAGAAGGCATGGAAGAATAAAAATATCACTGATGGATACAATTGCATTGTCACACTTTTAGAAGAATATACATCTATTATGAATGCTCACAAAATTTCCAAGAAAACATTCTCTCTCTTAGCTTTTATTGTAGACTTGATCTTGAGATTTTGACACCGGAACTTCCCATGTAAATTTTTCCATCTCTGCATGGTAATTATGTTATTCAGGAAATGATCTATCTAGTTTATGATTATATTCTTCCATATTGTCAAATATTTTAATTTTTTACAAGTTCTCTATGGAAATATTTTTTCTCTGTTATTTCCTAGTGTATTGTTATTGAAGATGCCTTAGCTGGAGTGCAGGCTGCCAAAGCTGCAGAAATGAGGTAAATGTGCTTAGATCATCTTTAATTTGGCATATGCAGGATGTCCATGATTCTTTTTTTTAACCCTATCGTACCACGAGGCACTGTCTACGAGTATGTCCATGATCATTTGTCTTGAAGAAAAACAATTTGCATGACTGTCTCCACATATAGAGTACATGTCTGTTATTTTCCGTCAGCTTAACATATTGTAGTTGTTGTGTTGGTCCTGCTTCTCAATCATTTGTTTTTCTCCTTGATATAGCTATGGATTATGTTTCTTTTCGTAAATAATTACTACTCTTTGGCTGCAGATGTATAGCTGTGACAACTACATTGTCAGAAAAGACTCTAAAAGATGCTGGTCCATCACTTATCAGAAAAGAGATAGGAAAAGTTTCACTTGATGATATTCTCAGTGGTGGCCCAGGTTTCTATAGTATGTAGTCCTGAGAATATGACGTAAATATCATTTTGTAACATCAATTCTGTAGAATGGTGAAGCTACACTTATCCCATATTTCAAGATCTATGAGTGAGACACGACTTTCTTGTAAACAATATTGTGTGTTGGAAATTTTTCTCCTTTATTGCTGAAGTCCAGAATTACGCACTAATACGTTCAGATGATAACTTTTCATTTAGATAAGATGGTGGGCCAACTGTGTATATTTGAACCTAGTAGTGATGATATTATTCTCCTAGAAGTGTTCTTATCAGTAATCGTCTACTATTTCTTTTTTCTCTTTTTTTCTAAACAATGTAGAAAATTGAAATTTTACTCAAATCAATAATACAAGTGAAAAAATGAAGTGTATATTTACAACATGATTTTATTTTCATCATGCTTCAAATACTATCACTTAATAGAAAATAAAGGGTACTTTATATCATTCAATTAATAATAATAAAAAAAAAATATATCATCTAGAAATTCTTTCCTGGGTATACGTGAGGTTATGTGCATTATGATGCAGTGAGATCTAATGAAATCATTATATTGCAGATGAGAAGATAAAGGGACCTCAATTTTTGAATGATTTTGCACAAACTTCATCTACAATCCTCAAAGGAAGAACAGATAATCAGTCCATCCAAGATAGAAATAAAAATGAAAGAACTTTTTCACTTGGGCGGTAAGACAGATTCTATACCTGAGAATTTGAATGAAACCTTGTTTATTGTCACATAATTCTTCATTTCATTTCATATCACGTTAGTCATTTGTCTCATTTCTGGATATCTTTCCCCAATTTCTTTTGTTTGCCCAATAAATTAGGTTTCAAATCTAAGTAGCCTGTGACATATTGGTCATTAATGATGAAAATGGTTTCCTTTATCACTTTTGGATTGCATTTTTCAGAAAACTTGATTTAAGATCTTTACTTAATGGTTTTTTTTTTCAAATCATATCATCTAAATTCCTTGATTAGAGAGTGTATGGCCCAAATCATGAGCTCTGTCATGTATCAGCATGAAAATCATTATAACCAAGTTGAATTTCCCAACAAAATAAATAGATTGTTATTGTAACAAATTTAGCTTGAGATTGCAGAAATCATTTGTGACAGGTTGCAGGGTTCTCGGCGAGATATATTGAGATATGGAAGTTTGGGTTTTGCTCTCTCTTGTTTCTATTTCACCATTACAAACTGGAAGGTATGATAGTTTAAAAGAATGCTGGAAGTTCTTTAGTAACATGTTGAGTATCATCATATTAACTTTTTTTTGTATAAGAATATGCAAAAGTACGTTTGAAGTCAATTTTGTTTTCGTTGTTTTATATGTGCTGATATGCCTTTGCAGGGAATGCAATATGCATCTCCAAAAGCTATATGGAACATGTTATATGGAGTCAAGAGTTCGTCTTTTGAACGGAGTGAAGGTATATTTCACGTGATATATTTTCATCTGACTATGTGATATTTCTGTTCCTCTGCTTCTTTTTGTTTCCATTTCTTCGATTTGTTATTTGTTTCATCTTATTTTAATATTTTCTGGTTCTCAGTATGTTCTATCAAAACTATTGAATTCATGGTTCTCTTGGTTTTAGAATATTTTACACATTGTATTGAGTTATAGTCATAACAGAAGTTCGGTGCTGTTCTAATGGTTATAGGTGAATCAAGAAGAGTTCAACAATTTGTGAACTATATATCTGATCTAGAAAGGAGGTGAGAACTTCACCCTTTCATCTTTAGTGTATATTTCTATGAAATAATTTTTGTTATAGTTGGCTTTTCCAAATTTTTAATCTTAATCTATTTGGAATATTTTCATTTTCTGCTGTGTTAGGGGAACAGCTCCTATTGTGCCAGAATTTCCACCTAAACTTGAATGGCTGAATACGGCTCCCCTTCAATTTCACAGGGTAAAATCTATTTGACTTGAATTTATAATACTCTTACATGCATGGGAAAGCATCATTGCTTGTTCATACTATCTTCATCCTTTGGTTTTATGGCTTATTTTGGCCCATCCGTATTTGTAGTTTGTCTTCACCTTTAAAGGTACTCTATATGAAGGAAAAGGTCCCATTAACGTCCACAATTCTATCATTTATTCAACTTTATTCATAATCATCCAGCGAAACACTTGTACTGATCACACAACCAACAATCAACCACCCTCCCCCCACCGCCAGAAAGAAAGAAAAAAATATACTGAAAATTGACAGGAAATGAAAACTAATGTTTGCGGTCAGGCTAAAACAATGGGAAACTTGCAGTGTAGCATCAGAAAGTTTTCTTATTTTTGAAAAATTTTGATCTAATAGGAGACGTACTATTTAGCTAAATTTGTTAAATCTTTCAACTTTTTGAGCAGGATTTGAAAGGAAAAGTGGTTGTGCTAGATTTTTGGACCTACTGTTGCATAAACTGTATGCACGTATTACCAGATCTAGAGTTTCTGGAGAAAAAATACAAAGATATGCCGGTAAATCCTCCTCTTCTTTTCTAGATATCATAAGCTGTTGGGTGCATGAAATTTCTCATGGAATCAGGAGAACTCCAAAACAGAGTTATATTTAAAGCTTCCGAGCTCCGATGATGGTGCTTATTTTATATAAAATGTTCTCACCATTCCTAAATAACAGTGATAATTATTTGACTGATTATTCTGCTGCATGTGGTTGTCTTTTATGTGCTTATCTTACAGTTCACTGTTGTGGGAGTGCATTCAGCAAAGTTTGATAATGAGAAGGATTTGGAAGCCATCCGTAATGCAGTGTTACGATATGACATTACTCACCCAGTAAGTTCAACTGTTCGGGATTTGATTTAAAGCAGAACCATTATCATTTTCAAAGTATTTCAGCTATCGTATAAGCAAATTTATTGCATGAATCATTTTATTTGGTAAAACAAAAGGCCATCTTTCATTCATTATGCATATTAAGAGGTATCTGCTGGGAAACAATAGGATTGTGGAATGATATGTCAAATGACCTTATTTTATATGTTGTTTATTGCACGACCTTGAATAACAAGTTGACAAGCTAGATGCTTTTGGTACAATCTACACATATCTGCGTGCACATGTTTACATACTCTTGTTTGCACCTGTTTCATATAGAGTTGTTTCGATCATGCCTCTTGCAGAGTGGGATAACCCACTGATTGATAGGTGGAATGTAAGCTAATTTAATAAGGATAGTATGGGATGACGGTTGATTGATATATTGATTTGATTTAATATTGCAATTTGTTTTTTTTCTGGCTTATACCAGCCTGCTTGATTTCAAAGAGATAATAATTATTGAGATTAAAAAATGTCCAAATTTATTAAATATCTTTCCAATGGTTAAATACCTTGAGCTCCCATGGAAGTTAAGGTAATTTGGAGGTCTACGACACACATAACCAAGACTTCCAATGCAAACATTTATCTGTTTTTGTCTATCACATGATAGATGAGACAACATTTATTGTAAGGGCAAATTCAAATCCGAAAATTTATATTAAAACCCTAACTGTTGCTTTACCATTCGTCATTTCCTTTTTGACTCCATTTCTTTCTGTTTCAACTAAACAATGAAGATTAACATATTTATTAAGGATTTTTTTTTATCAATTTAGGTTGTCAACGATGGAGATATGTATTTATGGCGAGAGCTAGGTGTAAATTCATGGCCAACATTTGCCATTGTTGGGCCCAATGGTAAGCTCCTCGCACAAATATCAGGCGAAGACCGCCGGAAGGTAGTGATGTCCACATGTTACTTTTTCTACATGTATGCTAAGATTCAGACTGTATTATTCATCTAACACATAAGTATTTGGTTTTATATATGAGAACGAATTATAATTGTGTAGGGTTTTGATTGCTGTTTACTTATTCAAGGACTATTAACCTCGTGAGAAATCAGAGGTTAAAAAGTTTGAAGGAGATCAAAAGGTTCAATATGAGGGGTGATAAGCGATTAATTTTTAACAATGAAAATGGTTCTTCAAAGACAATAGACATTAGAGCAGCGTAAGGTCCATAAACAACCATCAGTAAATTATGGTAAAATTGTGTTTTTTTTTAAAGCAAGCTTTCTGTAGAGATAGATATTTTGGAACGGTTGTCACTCTGATTGAGGGTGCATTTATAATCCCTAACTTAATGAATTCATTGGGATTTGCACCTGGGTTGAATTTATGAATTAATCAGCTTGAATAAGCCGCTGAAGAAAATTTGAGGTCATTATTTTCATTTCATTAATTCAGCTATTTTTAGTTTCCACTACCTAGCATGCCAGTGGACATTGGTTATTGTTTAGAAATGGACCCACATTAATGCTCTTACATTTTCAAATAGCATTCTTCATGATTGTGTTTCTCATTTCGTGGTATTATTACTGTTAGTTGCAATTTATACATTCAAGTATGGTAGTAATAAGTAATAACTTACAAACACGGCAAATGGTAAACAAATAAGAAAAGTATTAAAATATTTTTTCTAATTTTTCTTTCAAGGATCTTGATGATTTAGTGGAGGCAGCTCTTCTGTTCTATGGTGGAAAGAATGTCTTAGACAACACACCAATTTCACTAAGTTTGGAGAAAGATAACGATCCTCGCTTATTCACTTCTCCTTTGAAGTTCCCTGGCAAGCTGGCAATTGACATCCTTAACAATCGGCTATTCATTTCAGATAGTAACCATAACCGCATAGTAGGTTCTCTCTCTCCCCCCCTCCCCAACACTCACAGCTCTTCAATTATGTACTTTCTGTATGGTCTTGAAAATGAAAATGAACCAAAAAATGCTGCACGTGGTTTTGTACCTAATTCGGAATCAGTCAACACAGATATTTATGGATTTTGCACAGTATATTGCTAGAACAGCATGACCCTTGATACCCATAATTCCGTAAGTTTGCTTTGTTATATATTAATTATAAGTGTAGAATAGTAAACACTGAAAACTTGATCCAGAATTGCACCTACTACTGATGATGTCAGACATTCAGTTCTGTAGATTTTTTAGAACCAAAATATAATTAGAAAGGTTGTCCTGCACTTTTCTTTCTGAGTAACTAAAGACCTGCTTTGATAATGCGATGTGCACCTGATGTATGAGCTGGCCAACCTTGTACAGCTGCTTCAAAGCCTTATCAGCTTATTACAACTATTAAAGTTTAATTTGAACTATCTATGCATATATTATCTTTCCTTTTCTCTTTTGTATTCAGACATGCATCTGTGAACGTGCTGTGACATAACTGGATTGGCATTTAATCATCTTGTCACATCCAAAGTGCAGGTTGTAACTGATCTAGACGGCAATTTTATTGTCCAAATTGGGAGCACAGGAGAAGAGGGCTTACGTGATGGTTCCTTCGATGATGCCACCTTCAATCGTCCTCAGGTAAGGATTAAGCTAAAACCTTTTGATATATGCTATAGTTATTGTTTTGAGTCTTTTGACTCTAGATCATTAGATACTTCTTTTATAAGCATGTTCTATGTTTTTTGACGCACACATGCACTCAAAGGTTTGTCATCTCATGTTTCTTTTATGCTGGATGTATGTGCACTAACTCTGTGTTTATCTGCTTATGTAGGGCCTGGCTTACAACGCAAAGAAAAATCTCCTTTATGTTGCAGATACTGAAAACCATGCTTTGAGGTAGGCAGTGACTTCAGTAAGTACCCTTAGATTGTTTGACGGCCTTATGGGGATCTGTTTTTGGTAGTTAAAATGGCTGAAAGAAGGTTTTTGTTTCTTTATTTGTGCCTCTTGTTCCCCTTTGACATAACTACAAGAGATTGAGTCGTAAATTAATAGCATTGTCCTTCTGACCTTTTATAAAATGGGTTTCTAACTATCAGCTTTTACTATTCTAGGGAGATTGATTTTGTTAACGAGACAGTCCAAACCCTTGCTGGAAATGGAACGAAAGGTTCTGACTACAAAGGGGGAGGCAATGGAACCTCTCAGGCAAGATTGAATTAACTTTATGATCCAAGATTTCATTGCATCCGTAATAATTCACATAAAACATAATTTTCCGTCTTGATCATGCTATATATTTACACTTCATTGAGTTGGGTAGATATATATTGTTGGTTGTATTGTTTCGTAACTTTTGTTAAGATTTATGAACTTTTTCCCTGGGCAATGTCTAAAGTACTTTAACTGCATATCATATTTCCTGGATTTAAAATTTTAGCAATTCTGCTTTCAGCTCCTCAATTCTCCATGGGATGTCTGTTATGAGCCAGTCAGCGAGAAGGTTTACATTGCATTGGCTGGCCAACATCAGATCTGGGAACACAATATACTAGACGGAGTTACTAGAGCTTTTAGTGGTGATGGTTATGAAAGAAACTTGAATGGATTAAGGTAATCCATGGGATGTTTTTGTGGTGTACATGGGTGTCTATTGATGTACTCCTAGAAATCTGATATTGATATTCATTTTTCTTTTTCATTGAGGTAGCTCTACGTCCACATCATTTGCGCAACCTTCTGGAATTTCACTAAGTCCTGGTAATATGTTGGACTAATTTGACTGCTTTCACGACTCTCAACTATTATAAAAAATTCTTTACATGGATTGTCAATCATCACAATGAAAGTTTTACTCGGATATTGTATAGATTTGACGGAGGTCTACGTAGCTGATAGTGAGAGTAGCTCCATTCGAGCACTTGATCTTAAAACAGGAGGATCAAGATTGCTAGTTGGTGGTGACCCTCTTTTCGCAGAGAATTTGTTTAAGGTGATCTAGTTTTAAATTAAGAAACCAGTTTCATCACAAACAGATACTGCAGTTTCATGATACAGATGTTTGACCTTTGCAGTTTGGGGACCATGATGGTGTAGGATCTGAAGTACTTCTTCAACACCCATTGGGTGTCTTCTGCGCAAAGAATGGCCAAATTTATATTGCTGATAGTTATAATCACAAGGTACTTGCATAATGACACAAGATATAAAAAATTTAACAGCTATAATGTGTAGCATGCACATTTTTGCACACTGGAAAGAGTTGTAGAATTTTAATGTTTATCGTGAATTCCAACCCTCTAATTATGCTATTATGATGACCCTCATACAAAGGACATGCTTAGACAGCCAATTTACTGTGACATGATGTTCCCTAATTACTTACAAAATCATGGGGGAAGTTACTTGTAAACCTTTTTACTAATTATTTTAGTCCTGGATCTTGACATGTCATGTACTATAAATGTAACAATATTGTATCTTATAAATGTTGTTCAAAAGAACAAATCCTGAACTAATTGATGTTTTCCTTTTCCCTCAAATTTCAGATCAAGAAGCTAGATCCAGCCAGTAAAAGAGTTAGTACAGTAGCAGGGACAGGGAAAGCTGGTTTCAAAGAAGGAACAGCCCTGACAGCTCAGGTTGGACCTGGAGGATACTTTATATCCTTTGAAAACCGTATAGTAACTAAGTGTAGGATACTTTATAACTTTTAGTTTATATCATCCTTGGCATTCTTCTGAGATATGGAATATTAGATGCACATAAGTGTCGGAGCATTTCGTTTTGTTAGATCATTGTGTTTATGGTACTTGTAGGCTTGACATGTCGGTCTAGATTGAACTAGTTTCTGATCTAGGATACCATCTCATATTTCTGAATATCTTATAATTACATCCATATTATTCACTGATATATATATATTTCTAAGTGTGAGAATGAAAGAAGACAGATATTGATATATTTCTGCCTTTTCAGACTTCAGATTGATTACAAAGAAAACTCTTTCATCCTGAAGACTTCCCTTTTGTCAAAACAAATCCTTGGATAACTTAACCTGGAATTATTAAGATAGATGGTTGTATTCCAGCTTTTACTTGGTATAGATCACTTTTAATGCATCTACTATATTCTCGCAGCTTTCAGAGCCAGCAGGAATTATTGAAGCGGAAAACGGTATGCTCTATTTTATTTATATGCTGAAGAACTTTTATCTATCTTATTAGGATGCAATTATGAAATTCTATAAGACTCTTGTGGAGATCCCAAATGTTTCTTTCTGCCTTTGCTCTCTACAAAGGAAGGTGCATGATGGTTGATTTAGTAATTCCTGCTTGCTGAAGTAGGCCTATTGTTATTGTTGATTTGGAGACTGATTTTCTTTGTCCTTATTATAGATAATAAGTTAGTAATTTTTTAATTATACTTTGCTTCCTCCTAGTGGAAAACTTCAGAAATGAATTCCATGGCGTCTTACGTCCCAGAACTTAGACACAAAAGAATGTAATCACTTATTCATGTTGGCCTGCTGCTAATAAGAAGTGGGTTTGGTGATAGTGACTCGTAAGAGGAAGTTGATCTTTTCCTCTCTCATATTTTTTATAGCCATGGTTGTAAGTAATGCATTTTTAGTAAAATTTTATAACTAATTTATGTAAAAATCTATTTTAGTGAACCCACGTCTAGAGAGTATGATGAACTTTTTAAAGGATTTTGTTGAAGATAGTGTTTCCCATGTTATTTAGGAATTTAATGGGGCGTCCTTGCCAAACTTGACTTCCAATTAATTTGGCTTGCCTCTAATTGGTCTATCCCAACTCAAGAGTCAGATTTCATGGTACATTACCACTTCTGGAAGAATCATGGGATGCCCCATCATTGGAACTCACACATCCATGGCCTATATCTTTCTCTTGGATTCAAATACTCGATGTGGGTTGAAGTCAAGGCTATTATAGTGCAGAAAAATTGCTTGAATTTCATGCATTTAAAACTAAATGGGAAAGTGAGAATGTTAGCATGTGGAAGACCTATTTCCTTAATTATTTTGGAGATATACTATCCATATTTATTAATTGAAGTATGATTTCTTCTTTCAATGAAATAGAGAACCTGTCCAACAAAATCAACTTAAGTAGAACCTGATATCGTTAGATGCATTGAATCTAGATCTAATCTTTATGATATGAACTTCGTTAAGTTATTTGGATTTGAGTTTCAATTTTTGTGCCTTTACTTGAGTATTGATGAAGGTTTTCTTGTTAATCACAGGAAGATTTTTCATAGCTGATACAAACAATAGCATTATCAGATATCTAGATTTGAACAAGGAAGAAGTTGAACTTCTTACATTAGAGCTGAAAGGAGTTCAGCCTCCTATGCCAAAGTCCAGATCTTTGAAACGTCTTAGGAGACGATCATCAGCAGACACACAGATCATTACTGTTAATGGTGGTTCATCCAATGAAGGCAATGTCTATATTGAAATATCATTACCTGTAGAATACCATTTTTCGAAGGTCTCTCTCTAATGGAAAACAAACCTACTCAATATTCTGAATTTTCATTATATTTCTTTACTTCAATCTTTTGTAGGGTCGTATTCAAAAGGAGTATAATCTTTTGTGGGTTTTTCACTTATATATTTCATGACATTTTGCGCCATAATTCTACATGCAGGAAGCACACAGCAAATTCAGTGTCGACATTGAGCCTGAAAATGCATTAGTTATTGATCCCTTGGATGGAAATCTAAGTCCAGAAGGATCAGCAAATCTTCATTTTAAGAGATCTTCCCTATCAGCTTCAGTGGGGAGAATTAATTGCAAGGTATGCTTCATTTTGGGTTATTTGGTTTTGATTTTGCTTGAATGCAGAACAAGTTAATTATTTGAAAAATGAATTATGTCAAGAAATGTAAAGCCATGTGCTTGTTCGTTAGTGCAAATCATGTGCCTGTAATGACTCGTAGGCACTAAAGTTTCTTTTGGTAACTCCATACCCTTGCGATTTCTTATGCAACCTTTAGCAGCTGTTGTTGCAAATGATTTGCTTGTGAGTTGTGAGTTGTGGTTCAGTTGTTGGACACTTACGGGTGAGGTTGATGTCAAAAATTTGGTAGTAGAGCCTGCAGCTAAAGTGGGGATGGTCAAGCACCAGTCTCATCATTAACTTAAAGCTTTCATTAGCTGTAAGTCCATAATAGTTTAGTAGAATGCTTCAAGCTGTGAAGCTAAATAAAATATTTTTCCCTAGGTCTTTCTGTGCCCCCATTTATACCGAAGAATCGAATTGCCGTAAGCATAAGGAAAGACTCAAATACTTAATATTACAATCTTTAGGGTCTGTTAAGTTTATGTGTTCTTTAGTTATGCAGAACCATTTCACTCACAAGATGATCTGTAGATTTTGGAGGGATTCATCTGAGACCAAACGTTGTGCTCATTTTTGTTTCTGTATCCAAATTCAAAAGAGAGGATACAAAAATAAATTTTGAGCCTAAGCTTGCAATTAGTCAGTTATTCTGGGACATATAATCAAACCCGCTATTCTGTGCAGGTTTACTATTGTAAAGAAAATGAGGTCTGTTTGTACCAGTCCCTCTTGTTTGAGGTACCCTTCCAAGAGGAAATTCCAGACTCTACCCCAGCAGAAATCAAACTTGCTTATCTGGTGAAGCCCAAAACTTCTACAGGCAGCTTACAGCTACCAGTTGCCCGCTGACCACAACACCCTCCTAAATACATTGTAAGGTCCCTGCACAGTTTCTTTTCGCATTTATAATGAAAGCACTATATTGAATTGGATTAATGATATCATTTTTGTAAATCTCTGCTCCCCAGAAAAAAAAAATTATATTATATCATCAATTCTTCTAAAATAGTTAGCTGTTTAGTGCTTTTTGTTTTATGTTTTTACTGTAATAATTTTGGTTCAAGATGAACTTTCATCAGTGGTCACGCTTACAAAAATAATATGTAAATAAAAAGATTTAAATAAAAACCATATGGAGAATATAATATGTCCTTTGAGGTAGTGATAACTTCCAGTTATTTTTCTTTGCTCTGGGAATTTCTTAAAGGTTGTGTTTTTTTGTTTTTTTTTTAATAGGAAATTCTTAAAGCTTGCGTTGGGTTGAATGGAAAGAAAAATTCCTATTAATCCAGGGGGACAATAAAAGGTCAATTATACAGCCTATGTTGTACTCGTAAACTTGATTAAGACCTTAATTCAGTGGGATATTGGGAATTAAATGGCTGGGCTTACAGTCCATTTAGTTTACTTTCAATATAATCTGTTCAGTTTTTATGTGAGTATCAATTTATAAATTTTTCAGAATACCGAAATTTGGATTTATTAGGTGATTTTAGTTGCTGATTGAAGATTCAAGTGTAGAAGGCTTACCCTGTTCAGTTTCCAGGCATCATCAATGTTTTGAAGTAACCATTTTCATGGCTTTTTTGTCTGTCCTCTCCCTTGCTGCCTTTCAGGTGTCTGTCCTAAACTACATCTTGTGTTTTCACTAGTATCATTGTTGTTGATCTTTTCATCACCATCATTGTGTTTTGAATAAGCAAGGTTTGGATTGCAAACTAAGGCAGGCAATCGTGCATATTTGTCTTTGATTGATTAAATGTTAAGGGTCTGATCAATTATTTGAAATCATATGATTTTCTTTTATTGAGGCAAAGAATATATTATTAGGTAGAAACAAACTTAAGCATGTTCTAACCTAATCATGTGACTTGAATGCATTTGTTTAACTAATTCAAGGTTTTAGACACATTATTATAGCAGAGGTTGACAAAACGTGTTTGTTCCACCAAATCTCATGTTTATCTTATCAATAACATTTTAGTCTAAATGTTTATATCAATGCACTACATCTACATGTAGCATAGATAGTGAGACTTGTAGTTCTTGTGTGAACCGAATTTGTTAGGGCTGGTTCACAGTAAAAATAAATTATTAAGAAATTCAAGTGAGAAAATTCTTGGGATATTCAGAAAACTATGTCCGTGACAGATGAAACAACTATGTGGTTTGCTTGTCAAATTCAAGCATTCATATATATTATCTTACTTGAAAACCCATGTTAGGGAGCAAAGCACCTAAACTAATAGAACTCGTTTGTCTTATCTAATCACATGTTTTTATTAAATTTATCATTTAATTATTGGTTGTCAGTCAAAGTTTTCTTAAAATATATCTTAATTGGCTTCTCCGTAGGAAGTAGTCAATGGAAGGGATAAAGAGGAATATTGGAGGACAATTCACTGGATAATTATCCGTTCAATCAAAGAAAGTTAAGTGACTCACTTATTTTAGAACAACTCTTGTTCTATTATACCCTTAAAGTCAATCTTACTTTCAGACTGAGCTAACTTGAATATGTGCAATTGTTGTGCCCTCTTGTTCTATTCTAACAGAAATATCTACATGTCAGACAAAATCTATGGGAGAGAACAGAAGTTGCCCTTGTTTGAACCATTCTAATATAATATGGTCAGAGTAAAATTCATTTTATGTCTAAGATAACTTCAAAATTTTGAGAATCATCATAGCTGCAGTGCTTGAAAACCTATAGGAGAACATGCTAACAGTATAATCTACTTTATGGTTAAGATAAATTTAAATATTTAAAGGAATCAAAGCAAATGTTAAACAGGCAGATAAACTTTAGATTAAAGCTATGGTTGGTGGACAGGAAAAATAAGAGAAGAGGGAGAGGAACTACTCATGATTTACATTTACAAGTCATAATCCTCTCAAATTGAGAGGCTAAATAGTTTTTTTTTTAATCTTTTCTCTATTTTTTTCATTATCTATATGAAACATGAAAAATATCAAACTCTTATTTTTCTATCACCTTCTTTTTCTGACCTTTTCCTTTTCCTTCTTTTCACTTTTCTTCGATCCCAATCACTCACTTTTCTTCAATCCCAATCACAGCGTTAAAAAATGGGTGAAAAAAGTAAATTACATTTGAGGCCACAACTGTTGAAAGACGGTATGTGGAGGGAGAGAGAGAGATCAAACATTTTTAATATTTAATTGTTTTTCGTGTGTGGTTCCTGTATATTGTTGAAAGACCTTAACCTTAGGCTAAATGATTTACATAGACGAATTCTGTGATAATATAAAATTTTGGATTGACTTTTCCCTGATGACAATGAAGCTTGTCTCATACAAGGAGGCAAGCTCTCTGGCGTGTCATTGGTAATAGGGCTCATCGGATTCTCTTAAGATCTTCTTTCTTTCCAGCTTATAAAATCACAAATATAAATCACTCCCAGTTTTCTTGAGACTAAGAATACTCTAATTATTTAAGGTTCAATTTCTTTTACCACTGCTTTAACCACATGCCCCAAAGATTTTTGATTGACAAAATAGTATATGAAATTAGGATTTTGTTTTGTCATTTTTGAATGAATTATTTCATTATTTCACTGACACTGAACTGTTATTGTTCATAGCATACCATGTGTTTACTGTTTTCATACTCTTAGGCTATGATTGGTTGAGAAAAAGAGTGGGAGAAAGAAAGAGGATGAGGAAAAAAAAGAAAGGGAAGAGAAAAGCACCTTCCTGCCTATTGGTAGAAAAGAAAATGAGATGATTCATCTTTTCTTTCAATTTTTCCTTTTCGAATTATAATTGTCAATCCTCTCAAATTGAAAGGATCAGATAGAGAAGAGTAAATTAAATTTTTTTTATTTTTTTTTATTTGTTTTTACATTTTCATTATTTTTACCAAACATATAAAGGAAATATAATTTTTTTTTTTTTGTTGTCCTCTCACATTTCTCTTCTATCAATCATAATCTTTGTCATATTCAACAGTTGTGTGCTAAATTTGACAGTTTCTGTAGTGAAAACTATAAAAGGAACATTTTTATTGTAATTAGCTCTTGATAGCTTCTTATTAATCGCTTTATAAAGATCATTATGTGGGGCCGAAGCTCAATAATTGAGCTTGTTTAGGAGGGGAGAAGAATTGGTATTGCTGTCTTGGAGTTTGACATGGCCTGCCTGCCGTCTTTAATATTTAATTCCCTCTTATCTTAATAATAGTGGGTTGAAATTTTCATTTTTATTTTCTACAGAAAAAATTGCAGCAATAGCTTTGACAGGAAACAGAGTATAATAAAATACACTAAGCTTCACAGAAAGTAGAAAGCAAATTAATAATTAAGGGCAGAGGACTGCTATAAGGACAATGTAGATCAAACCTGTCCACAACCCAATAAAGGAAGATGAATGCATAAAACCCTCATGAAGAAAAACAAAACAAAGGCCAAGAATCAAGATAACAGAAAGTGTCCCTTCATTTTATGGTGACACCATGAAAACAAGCACATGCATCCCTTTATTTCTCTCATCTTTTTTCTTATTCTTTTTCAATTTGTGCATAACCCACTAATCATTGCTAAGAATAAAAACAAATTCCATTAGCCCCACACCCAAAGAAACCAATAAGTGGAAGCCAACACTTATGTTAACCAATAAACCATTTCCACATCATCAACCCATTAAATTAAATTTAACAATTATGGACCCTCAAAGAAAAAAGAAACAAATAATATAACAAGAAGAGAGGCATATATAATGCACCATACCCAGTCTTGTAAGACATGATAAGGAGACAGATTCTGCTACATGTTCTATTTTTCTTTAATTTTTTTCTCCTCCTTCTGATAAAATTTTCATCCTATCAATGTGTTATTGATAATTTATTACTATTATTAAAATAAAATTCATTGTCCAGCTAAACAATAAGTAAATTATAAGAAGAAAAAAAGAGCTAACAATAAGTTTTGCAATTGATCTTGGCCGTTGGATCAAATCCCTCTATTTGATCGGCCAATATTGCCCAATAAGTTTTTACATGTTTTGTTAAAAAAGATAAGGCCACACTAAACAGATGCCATGAAATGATAAATTCATATTTAGATTGCATTGTTAGGACTAAGGAGGGTTTAGCCAATTTGGTTGACCTAATTACTCCTTTTTTTTATTAATTGTTATATTATCTTTGTGAGCAAGTTAAGATGATTGAAGAGAACTGCCATCTTGAAGATAATATTCACTAGATGTAAACATAAGAATAATAGAATATAGTTTTTCCTTTATAATAATATACCCAATTTCAATTAAAAAAATTAAGGGAAAACTTTAAGAAAAAATGTTAATTTCTTTATAATAATACATAATTATTATACTATACATTTACAATCAAATAAATGTAAAATGCGTAGACAAGTTGTCTACTACTACTACAAAAAAAAAATGATCCTATCAAGATAGTAATGCCTTCATGTGGGATGCAATCACTATCTAGCTATAGTCCAAGTTGAGGTCTATTTTCAACCTTTATATTGTTTACCTTTGTATAAAAAAAAACAAACATCATGTAAACATACATGAGAAGAATGAGAAGGAGGAGGAGGAGAATGAAAGAAATAGATTTGCACAAACTTGTTTGAAAAAGAAGTAATAACTTAATCAAGTTTTATTTCCTCTCAATCATTAGAATTAGGGGACAAAAACAAAAACTTAATACACCAATTGTTGGATTTTTCTTTTGTTCAACAAATGATATGGTTGATTGGTTAGCTTGTTTTTCGTTGAACTTTATAAGTACCTCACAGGCTCAAACATATTTAATATATATCCATGAAGATTTTAACTTTTTTTTTAATGGTTGAATGATCAATTTTTAGATTTATCGTGGTTTGAGCTGTGTCCAACTGGTAATCACATCTTCGAAAGTATTTTAAATTTAAATTCTAAACTTCAACTCTTAATTAATAATAATAATAATAATAATAATAAAAAAACATAAGAAATTAAAATAATAAAATAAATAACAAATAAAAATATATCATAATAACAATAAATTAAAAAATTTCAATTAAAAAAAGAAATTAAATACTCCAAATAATATAGAGTGTACTATACATTGAACAATGATTCCCGGTTGCAGGGAAACAGAAGAGGAGAGGTGGCAAAAGCGCAATAAATGTGATCTAGCGACTGACGCGTGGTTTCCCGTGAATTGCCTTTAACGCCTCTCTCTCTCTCCCCCTCTCTCTCTGTGTTACATGTTATAAGCTGCTTTCGTTTCCTCTCTTGTTTATATATAATCTCCATAGAAATCTAACTCTGAAACTAAAATCTCTATCTCTTCCTATATATCTATCTCTTGTGATTATCTTCATCCTCGTGTAAGCTATTTGATTCTCTTCATTTGATATATTAATCGATCAATTAAACCACAAATTCTTGATTAAATTTGTAATTTAATCAATTAAAACTTAAAGCTTAAATTCAAATTCTCCTTTTTTGCTTTATTCTTCTCTGTTCAGGTACAAAGATAGAGTAAAAGAAGAAACTTGGAAGGGAAAAAGGAAAAAAACAGTGTGTTTATTGTAATTCTGATAGGTTATTATGGCTTCTATGATACCAACCATCCAATCAAATATCGACACGTTACCGGAATCGAGACGGAAGAAGAGGAGGAAAACAGAGGACGACGAGAATGAAACGCAAAGTATAAGCCACCACCAGCTCCACCACGAGAACGGGAGCGTGAGAAGATGGAGAACGGAGATGGAACAACAGATCTACTCCTCCAAGCTCTTCGAGGCACTCCGTCGATCTCGCCGTAGCGACTCCTCCTCGCCGCAGGCGGCGACTTCGAAGGTATACGCCGGACGAGAAATCCACGAAACAGCTGATCGAGTCCTGGCCGCGTCTGCTCGGGGGACGACTCGGTGGAGCCGAGCGATCCTCACGAGTCGAATCAAAGCGAGACTGAAGAAGCACAAGAGAGCGAAGGTGACCGTCAATCGTCGGTCGAGGAAGCCGGAGAAGAGGAGAGAGAAACGGAGGAGGTTACCGGCTGTGGAGAAGAAAATGAAGGTTCTTGGCGGTTTGGTTCCTGGTTGCCGGAAGCTCTCGTTCTCGTGCCTTCTAGAAGAAGCGAGCGATTATATAGCAGCTTTGGAGATGCAGGTCCGAGCCATGACCACTCTCACCGAGATTCTGACCGGGTCGCCGCCTTCTGGTCAGCTCGACTCGAATTTGATCTTGGACTCGTCGACCTGAGTCTAAAGTAAAAAAAAAAAAAAAATCTATATTTTTTTGGTTCGATCGAAGGGGAAAGCTTTTTAGACAACGACCATGTATTTTTTTTTTTTTATGCACTATCACATCGTTATATTCAAAAATAAAATGAGTTTTTTTTTTATTAAATTCATGTATTTATTGAATACATGCCTTTTCTTTTATTTTTCGAGCTCCACTCTTTTAATTTTTAATTTTGGTTTAAGCTATTTTTGTTTTTGTTCCTATTCCAATTTCCAAATAGATACTAGCGTTATTGAGTTTATTAATGCCAAATTACCAATCATATGGTCCAATGAAAATTAAGATAACTTTTTTAAATTGGGTTAAATAAATATAATGATGCAAGTAAAAAAAAAACAAAAATTACATAGATTTTATAAAATCATAATTCAATTTCAAGATTGTTGTTTGTTTATATTTAAATTTAGATTTGAAATTAAATCGTAATTCTAAATAGTTGAATTTCAAAGTTTTTAATTCCACACAAAAACCAAAATTTGTTGGTAAAAAAAATTAACAACACTGTTGGCAATATGCCTAAGAGATCCTCTTGGCCCATGCAAAAGATTGGATATTTTTGAGATACGAAATCCCGAATAAAGGGGAAATGGGGAAGTTTTTTTAGCCCCACAGACCCAAAAGAAAGCTTGTGCATAGGCCAAATTTGGTCTAATTAGCAAAAACCTGCCTCCTAACATGTGCCTTGATGGCCCTACTTTTCAACGGAACCGACCTCTCTAGCCCCACTTTCTAAACGGCTTGCATGTGAGTTTGAACTTTGGAATGTGGATGCTAATGCTAAAAATAAAGGGAAAACAGCGTACTGTATAGTACTGTAAATATAAAAGAAAATAAGCAAACATTTGAAGAATTGAAATTGTTTTAGCTTTTGAATTTTGCTTGCATCCAATTGCTGGTTTATGAACAAGTATCACTTTTAAATTTGCGTAAAAGAAAACAATCGTGTCAAAAACGTTTGGTTAAGTGATAAAATTTATTTATCTTAATTAAAATATTTGAATTTAAATTTTTTTAAGTATTTATCGATGTTAAACTTAAATTTTTGTTGTATAAAATATAAAATAATTCTTAGTTTCGATTTCGACGTAAACAGAGTAAAGATGAAAACTAATTTAAATTTATTATAAAAAAAACATCTAGAAAAATTGAAAATAAAACGAAACTTGTTTCTTTTGTTTTTTTCTCTATTTTTTTATTTTCTCTTGTATTTTTATTTTTAATTTTTATATCATTTATATCGGTTTTCCTCGGATTACCAATTATAGCCTCAGGCTCATGGTAGAACCTTCTTTGCCATTTAAGAGGTAACACGTGTTCTGCATTGAAAGCCAAGCTGTCGATTGTTTGGGTGCCAAGTGGCATCCCTATAAAAATAGGGTTTTTGGAGGGTAGCAAATTGGTCATATAATGGTTTAAATCAATCAAAAGGACTTTGTTTTTGCAGCCTTCCTTTCGAACAAATCGCATTATCATTTCCGTGTTTTTTTTTTCAATGCACTCATGCGGTTGCCTATATACACTATATTCTCACATGCATCCATGTGCCTCCAACTAAAGAACAATGTGGATGTAACTACAACTAGGGGTGCTTTTTTGGATGACTTTATGTTAAGTCAATTAATGGGTATTTTTAGTCTTAAAAAATAAAATTTGGGTCCAATACATCAAAAATTATTTTTTTTAAAAAAACTGAATTTTTGCTGAAATCTAATTTGATAGATATTTTAACCAAAAAAAATTATCAAATCCTAAAATTTTTTTAATTAACTTCACAACTGCTTAATAAAAATTATTTTAAAATCATTTTTTGGTCTTTAACTGTTAAGTACTAACAAGTAAACTTAGAGGTGTGTTTTATGTTAAAAATTTTAACCGTTTTTTTTATATAATTTTTTTAACTGTTTTGATCGATTAAGCCAAACCCTATCAACATTAACCAACTGATTTCGATTCGATCGGTAATCGATTAACCGTGCTTAACCGAAAATCTTAATGGTTTTCATGTTTCAATGGTTTTCTCGTATCTTTTATTAAAAAAAAAAATTGGTTTTCTCAACCTTTTGATTAAGATCAAGTGTGGAGCTAATGAGAAAAATAGAAAAAATAAATTATTTGATTTTAGATCTAGGGTTAGGGTATATAATTAAAATTAATTTAAACGATAGGTACGATTAAAAAAAGTTCTATTATCTGATTAATTAACTGATAAACACTATTTGGTTCACCAATTTGTTACTGATTAATTGTTTCAACCAAACTGTTTTGATCAAACCAATTGATTAATCGATTTTAATCATTTAATGAACACCCTAAATAAAAGTAAACATATAATTAGACTTAACGAGACATATGTTGAATGGTGCGTAGCTTTCCTTGGGGGAGATACTAGGAATGAGTTCCTATAAAGGCTTTTTTATTAAAAATATCCGTTGATTTAGTAAGTAATGGATAGTTTTAAGTTGACATGATTGTTGCTAAATCGAGATAAAAATGTATATACAAATATAGTTAAACCTAATTGATGTGGTTGCAAATTTCCTCTTTCATTTTAAAGCAACTATAAGTAGGATTTTAGGTTTGGTGCCCATCATCCCATGCATTTTCATGGTTTTAAACCAAAAAGTTAGCTGCAAAAGAAGCTAAGTAAATGTTTGAATTAGCTAAACGAGAGACGCAACCCCACCACATCACAGAGCCTGAAAACTACTACTCTTACAAAGAATATATTATTATCCTTCATCACTTTGTTAGTGGAGCTCTGTATCACAGCAAATAATAGATCTTCCCTGTTTATATTTTTAGAACAAACAATAGATCTTTCCTATTGGTGTGATTTATAGATGTAAACAAATTTAAATGCACCATAATTTGAGTAAATATATGTGACACTAGTCGCATTGTTTGTGCTATATTTTATTCAGACTTTTAACTATATAAATTTAGACATAAATAGTAAAAATATTTTAATTTGATGACGATAAAAAAAATTATTATATATTGTGGTAATATATAATTATTATTTATTATTATTATAATTCATTTATAATTACTGCAAGTTGAAGTCCATTGAGCCGAAATGAAATTTTTTGATGTTCTAATAACTATCGTGTCGTAGGTATGTGGGTAATTATTGATTGTTTTTTTGGTATGGGTCGTTACAATAATAAAGATTAATTATTTTATATTTAATTATGTATTTTAATTACTAAAATGATACTTATGGCAATTTAATTGTTTGGATTTTGAAAGAGATAAAAAGTGAAGTGAGTTTTGTAAATGGTAGGGAAAAAAAGATAGTAACAGAGACAAATAGAGAAAGAGATGGGTTTTAATGTATTGAGGATTTAAGAATTTAATTTTCTTTATAGGTAGTGCAAGTGCAACCACAATGTAAAAGACTTTATTGCATGAGAGTCACCGATAACATAGATACTAATTAAAATAATGGGATTTGTTCCAACTTCTTCATACATGTTAAAATCTACGAATCTTGAATCTTGAACTTAATACTTAATCCTTCTAAGAGCACATGATTCTCTAACCCCTTGTTTGGATCTTGAGAAATAAAAGTAGAAAAAATGAATGGGTGCATTTTTTTTTTTCATTTTAAATGAAAAGATATGGAGGGTTGAGACAAAAGTTATTATTAGCTTATGATTGAGAAAGCCATATAAAAAATAAATCAATAATTCAAAGATTACTAATTAATTAAAATATACAAAATGTCTTTAAATATAAAGGTAATCTTGAAAAGCTTTGAGGGAGTAGGGTCATATACTCCAAACTAACTTGGGAGTTAGATTCTCGCCATTCGAGAATTGAGATGGAATAAAATTTGTGATAAAATTGAATATCATATCATCAAATAGAAAGAATATAAATCCAGATTTACCATGATGACATTCAATCTCACTATGAACTTGACCTCCATTTCAATTATCAAATAGAGAGTATCCAAATTCCCTAAACTCGTATGTAGCTTCGTCACTGATAAATTGATATTTTTATCTCTTAAAATTTTAAAGATGTGTTTATTATGAGAGAAAAGTGAAGAAAAAAACTAAAGAGAAGGGAAGTAAAAAGAAATAAAACTAAAAAGATGAGTATTTTCTTTTATATGTTTAGTAGAGATGATAGAAAATCAAGAGAAAATACAACAGTTTTCTCCCATCTTTGTTTAGTGAAGTGAAAAAATGAAAAGAAAGAAAATGTAATAGTATTATTTTTACCATTATATATTTCGTTATGTTATTGAATATTAAAGTAAAAGATTAGATGATAATTAATTAATTGATAAATTGATAATCCTCTCATTTCTCTCATATATTCCACTATTCAATCCTCTCATATATTCCACTATTCAATCCTCTTAATTTGGGAAGATTATGATTTGTACATGTAAGAGGGAAACATCAATCATCTTAATTTTTTTTTCTCTTATTAAACACACTTTATATATTTTATTATTTCATGTTTGAAAATTTTGAAAGGAAAGTAAAGTAAATGAGGAAAGATGAGAGAATTTTGAGAGGAATTTTTTTTTTCTCATCATTCAAACATACCCTAAAAGCACTTCTATGTCCATGATTTGTTCTAAATTGATGTCCATGTTTAAGCCATGTTCTTTGTCTCTTGGTTTGTCATAAACAGTGTCCTTTGTTATTGCTCTCCCGAGTCGTATCAATTATCAAGCCATTGATTCTTTACTTTTAAGACCCCACCAGTGACCTCTGGCACATTGAATTCCAAAATTAATTGGCATTAATATTTGTCACCTATTTCAATTCCAAACCATATAATATGACAAATTAATAAATAGAACAGTAGTATCATATCATGTACAATCATCTGATAGTGATTGCACCTGTTGAGTTAACTCATGTCATTTATAATTTGTGACGAGTTTCATTTATCAAATTAATGAGATAATAACGGTATAATAATGATATTATAAGATAATGTTAATCAATAATTCAATATAAATAATTAATATTATAAGATAATCATACAAATAACGAGGTAAATTCTCCTACTTAATAATTCAATCAAAATCATAAAAAACTTCATGCATGTCTTTTTGTTTTTGCTTAATATATGTTAATAAAAAAATTAATCCACATAGAATGGAATTTCTAAGCTCAAATTTTGCTTTTATTTTGTATTAATATCAAAATTTTCTTTTGTGAGAAAAGGTATATAATTGAGGCTTTTAAAATCAAGAATTTAAAAATAATCATTAAACCAAGAGGTTATTTTAAGATTACTTCACCAGTATATATAGCCTTTGTTTACACATTTATTCAAACAATAAAATTAAAAAAACTAAAAATCAGCTTAAAACATTTTTTATAATTTTAAATTGACAACAAACAAAAACACTTACCAATCAAATAATATTTTAAAGCTGGCAAAAATAACGTGTGAAAAATGTTTTTTTTTTAACAGAGAGAGATGCAAATTAGCCTCTTATTATAAACCTCCAAGAAGGGACAGTCAGGTGGTCAGAGAAATTTCGCAATCAGCGATTTTTTCCTACCCCTTAAATTTCAACATGTGCGCCACTTGTCACTTTCTGACTGGTACCTGATTCTGTGCCACGTGGTACCAACATCACACTGGAAGGCTGCAGCCAACCAGGTGACTTTTCATAATTGGTTCAAGAACCCGGATATTCTTGTCTGCATTGCATTATTCTCATTTTCATGTGCCTTACTTAATTGGGATTATTACAAAATTACACTCGATGAGAAATTCTTGCTTAAGACCACTTCAATCGACGGAGACCAAGCAGAAGAGGAAAATGTAAGGATTTTCTCCATGTATTATGGTTTTGATTGTACTCGTTCCATGTCTTTGTCAACATTTAATTTTATCATGAATTTAATTTTTAATTTTAATTTTAAATAAAAATATATTTTGTATAAAAATAATTATTGATGTTAAAAAGCTGTTTCTAGAATACTTATATATTTATGAGAGAAACAGAAACTAGAATTTTTAGTGTTGTGATGATAAAAACATTCTCTTTAGATAAAACTAGAATTATCCACAGGTTTGGTTTGAATAACAGTTTATCCATAAATTAGAGTGTTGTAGTAATATTGAGATATTTACTGACGTGAGATTACCATAACATCTTTCAATATAAAATTATCGTAATATCTTTTGCTAAGTGTAAAGATTTGATTGGTTGACTTGTTTAGATTATGAAATTATTATTTTTTTTTTAAGATTACCACATATTGTAATATTATTAGAAGAATTTTTCCTATATCAATAATATTTGTAACACCATTAATCATATCAGCTATGATTCATTTCGACTCTTTTTCTTAAAAGTTTAACAAGATCGACCCAGATTGTATTCCTTATAATATTAAATTTTAAAGTGAGTGACCCTGATAAATGTGGAATGAAATACAGATTGGAGAGTAGCCAACAAAACAAAAAGAATCATATGAGATCAAAGGTCCAACCACTACTACACTCAAGGCCCCAGCAAGACTTGGACATATTGGGTTGTGGGGTTGGGCCCAAAAGAAAATTAAACTCGCAAGGAAAAGGACACGATGTATATCAAAAACAGGTTTTCTGTTTTGGCAGTTAGCCAATTTGTATTTGCGTGGTGCTATAAATAATACTAGTGGCCTCGGAAATAGGCACACAAATGTCCTCATTATAGTTTCTTGTCTTGTGACAGAGAGTAAACTCTCAACATCTAACAATTGCTGAGTCTAAATGTCCAATTATAAGGGCCCCAACCCCCCAATTGGAGGTATATTACCACGCGTGGGTTACGTGGTAGCTGGGATAAGGACCCGCCATAAGTCCGTCTCCATACATTCACGTAAGGTCACTAGCCTTACATTATTTTTCATTCTCTTTGTTGGACACGTGATTACATGAACATTAAAGCTTTCATAAGTACTCTTTTGGTTATTGAGATGTTATGAACACATTTAGTTTGATGCAACATTAGTTAATTAGGCAAATATGGTTTAATTATTGCTTGAATAATATTTTTATCATTGAACGATTTGAAGCCTGTCAATCACACGAATTATAAACAGAAAAAAAAACAAAATTTACGCAGGTTCACCCCAGAATAGGGCTACGTCTTACCAGAAGTTTTTTATTATCAACCTCACAAATCTCTTGTTACAATGTGCACTCAATACATAGAGAGAATTTATAAGCAACTTGAGACGCCCTAATTATGGTTTCCGCCCTACTGCAAAACCACGGCTATTCATGGGCCTAAGCCCAACCCGTCAAGCAAAAAACTAGCCCCAACTCATGTACATGGCCTGAAAGTTTCGAAGGCGTTGCCCCCTAACCCTAATCTGTTCTCCAGGGAGCGGGACCCTCACCCCCTCACACGAGAGCGGGACCCTGTGGTCATCGAGGTTTTACAGATCTGGAACCGTTGAAGTATACACCAACTCTAACAATCTGTCACTTGGTAAATACTTCATAGATATGTAAAACTTCCTAGAACTCTGTTTCTTCAATCCCATCTCAGTAGTACACCACTCAAACTTCACTAGACTAACTGCCTTAGTCAAGAAATCTGCGTTATTCACTGTTATATTAACTTTCTCCAAGATTATCATGTTTTCTTCAATCTTTTCTCGGATGAAGTGATATTGGATATCAATGTACTTCGTCCGTGAATGAAATGCATGATTTTTTGCTAAAAAGATAGCACATTGATTGTCACGTTTCACATTTAATGCTTCTTGTTTAAACCCAAGCTCAACACACAGCTTTTGAAGCCAAACTGCTTATTTTCTAGCATGAGTTATCGCCATATACTTTGTTTCTATGGATGAAAAAGCAATAACACTTTGCCTTTTGCTCATCCAGCTCACCGTCCCACCAAACAGATTAAACACATATCTGATTGTAGCCCTCCTGCTATTAATGTCTCCTCCCCAGTCAGCATTAACGGTTCCTACAATATCAAGATTCTTCTTACCTCCTATTCCTCCATAACACAATGCAAACTCTGACGTGCCACGAAAATATCTAAGAACTCTCTTGATTGCAGTCCAATGCTCTTTCCCAGGATTAGACACATCTGCTCAATACTCACACTGCTTGGGCAATATTTGGTCTCGTACATACCATGGCATACATTAAGCTTCCAATTTAACTTAGTTCCCGAAGGCATGAGAGTCCCTACCAGCTTGTTGTCAGACATGTTATATTTCTTCAACACTTCTTCAATATACTTTTTCTGACTAATCCACAGTTTTCGATTTCATGATCCCTCTTTATCTGCATACCCAAGATAAAGTTTGCTGGCCTTAGGTCTTTCGTGTCAAACTGCTTTGCCAATGATGCCTTCACAGTGCTAATCATCTTTACGTTATTTCCAATCAACAGCATATCATCAATATACAAGGTTAAAATAACAAAATCAACCCCTAACCTTTTCACGTAGATGCAGTGATCAATATAGCTGCGAGTGAACCCAAGCTGAATGGCATATGTATCAAACTTCTGGTACCACATCTGTGGTGACTGCTTTAGTCCGTACAAATACGTCTTCAATTTACATACCAATTCTTCCTTTCCTTTGCTTACAAAGCCTTCAGGTTGTTTCATGTAAATTTCCTCTTCTAAGTCACCATGAAGGAAAGCTATCTTGACATCCAGTTTCTCAACCTCTAGATCATAAGCAGCTGCCATAGATAAGAAAAATCTGATAGATGTCAACTTTGCTACCGGGGAAAATATCTCACCATAGTCAATTCCCTCTATTTGCGAGTACTCCTTTGCAACCAGACATGCCTTGTACTTTTCTATCGTTCCACTTGCATTTGTTTTTTTCTTGAAAATTCATTTACACCAAATTACCTTCTTATCTTAGGAAATTTCATAAGGTTCCATGCTTTATTCCTGTCCAGTGCTTGCATCTCCTCTTTTATAGCATCCTCCCACATATTTGTATCCTCCGAGGTCCTTTCTTCTTTCACTGTTCTAGAATCATCACTAGTAATATTTAAAACATATAATGCACTACAAACACTAGGGGAATACCTGATGGGTGGCCTTCTAACCCATGTGGATCTCCTTATGACAGACGCGGTCTCTACCTCCGAGCCAGCATCTGAATCCTCATTCTCTACATCAAAAACATGAATATCTTGCTTAGACCCAACTAACTCAGTATCTGAAGTATCTAGTGCAGTATGTGGGGTAGTCTCCCACTCTTTATCTCCTAGTCTTAGACAGTCGCCACATCCTTTTGTGTTTCTCTGAACACAACATATCTGTTGAAAACTGTACTCTTGTTTTCTAGATTCCATAACTTGTACCATTTGACCCCATCCTTATAACCAATGAAAATGCACTTCACTGAATTGCTATCAAGTTTGTTCTTCTTTTCTTTTGGCACATGCATATAAGTATCACAACCAAACATCCTAACATGAACCAAATTTGGCTTCTTCCTGAATAGTGCCTCAAACGGTGTCTGATCCTGCAAAGTTGATATAGGTGATATGTTCGTTAGATAACATGCCGTAGCCACAGCCTCTGCCCAGAACTCCGACTCCAAGCTTGCACAACTCAGCATACTCTTCGATTTCTCCATGAGTGACCGATTGAGTCTCTCGGCCACCCCATTCTGTTGAGGTGTATATGGAGTTGTTTTTTGTCTTGCAATGCCGCTTGCCACATACAATTGCTTAAACTCGTCTGAGCAAAATTCCCCTCCATTATTTGTTCTCAGTACCTTTATCTTTCTTTCCATCTGATTTTTTACCAATGCTTTAAACTCACAGAATTTATCAAATGCTTCAGCTTTACTCTTAATGAAATAAATCTATGCATACCTTGAAAACTTGTCAATGAAAGAGACATAATACCTTGATTTTCCAAGAGATTGGACCGAAACTGGCCCAAACACATCACTATGTATCAAATCCAGAATACCTTTTGCCCTCGTGCCAACAGACTTAAAACTGACACTATTCTGCTTTCCATGTAAACAATGCTTATAGAAACCGAATCTCATGGGGCAATCTGAGACTCCTTTCACCATCTACTTTGACGATAAAGTAGATAGTCCATTTTTCATCGATATGCTCAAGCCTCTAATGCCACCATATAAAGGACTTCGCCTCATCATCAATCACTTCCTCAGAGATAAAACCTCCACTGCACTGACTTAGAATTGTACTTCCCAACAACTTGTATAATGTTCCATACCGAACACCTCATGCAATTACTAGCGATCCACGAGTCATCTTGCACGAATTTTTGTCATAGCTAAAATTCACTCCCCTATCTGTTATATTGCTGACTGATATCAGGTTCCTGTTGAGGTCCGAAATATGTATCACACTTGGAAGTGTCCTGACTGTCCCATCACTCATCTTCAACTTTACCTTCCCACGACCAATAATTTTCATCGGAGAGTTATCTCCCAAGAAAATGTTTCCCCCATCAAAGGTTCCATACTCACGAAACCAGTCCCTGTGAGGTGTCATGTGAAAGGATGCTCCTGTGTCAATTATCCAAAAACTTCGATCTGATTGAGCCAAATAGGATACCATATTTAAGTCACCAACATCAACATTATACTGGTTCCTATAACTTGAAGCTGATATTTCGTCTGTTTGCTTTTCAGGGTTCACACTCTTACTTCTGCAATCCTTCTTTAGATGTCTGGGCTTTCTACACTTCCAACACTTCAACCCAGATTTATCCATACTTTTCGATCTTCCCCTGAACTTGGATTTATCACCAGACCACTTGTAGTCTTTATCATGAGTTTACCCTCTCATAGATAAGGACTCATTTGACGAGTTTTCTATACCCTGCCACCTTATCTCCTTAGACAATAGGACTGCCACGACATTCTCAAAGGACAAATCAGTCGTACCACTACCAATTGCAACTATCAAGTTATCCCATGAATCAGACAGTGAACAGAGTAGTGTAATAGCCTTATCGTCATCCGTCACATCAACACTGATAGACAATAACTGACCTATCAGAGTGTTGAACTCATGTAGATGAACAGAGAAAGAATCACCTTAGTCATCCGAAAGTTGTACAACTTTTTCCGCAGAAACAATTTGTTTACCAGAGATTTACTCTGATAAAGGTTGTCTAGTTTCTTTTAGAGATCTTTCATAGTCTTCTCTCCATAAACATTTACTAAGAAAGAATCGGTCAGGCACAGCCGAATCAGACTTCGTGCATTCCGATCGAGCATCTCCCACTCCGTTATGGCCGTTGTAGATGATGCCGAAACCGCCACCGACAATGCCACTTTTGCCGTAGATGCTGTCATCATGCTCATAGTATTCTTTGGCATCTGATCGACTATCACCGTCCACAGATCCTTATCCACGAGTAGATCCTCCATCTTCAGTTTTAATAACTCGAAGTTTTTCCTTCCGAACTTCTCGATTTTAATCTGTGATCCAATCAACATCTCTGATCGTTAATCCTTGAACACAAAGCTCTGATACGAATTGAACGATTCGAGACCTGTCAATCACACGAATTATAAACAGAAAGAAAATAAAACAAGATTTACCCAGGTTCACCCCAGAATAAGGCTACGTTCTCCCAAAAGTTTTTTATTATCAACCTCACAAATCTCTCATTACAATGTGTACTCAATACATAAAGACTATTTATAAGCAACTTGAGACGCTCTAATTAGGGTTTTTGTCCTGCTGCAAAATCACCGCTATTCATGGGCCCAAGCCCAAACCGTCAAGCAAAAAACTAGACCCAACTCATGTACATGACCTGAAAGTTTCGGGGTCGCTGCCCGCAGGACCTCACCGACTCACCAGGGAATAGGATCCCGTGATCGTCGAGGTTCTACAGATCTAGACCCATTGAAGTATGCATCAACTCTAACAATAAGGTCACTAGCCTTACATTATTTTTCATTCTTTTTGTTGGACATGTGATTTCATGAACATTAAAGCTTTTATAAGTGCTCTATTGGTCAAAAGCTTTGTTATTGAGATGTTAAGAACACATTTAGTTTGATGCAGCTTTAGTTAATTAGGCAAACATGGTTTAATTAGTGCTTGAAAAATAGTTTTATCATTAATAGTTATAACTGTTTTTTTTTTATTTTGATTGTGATTATTGAAATTGAAATATTATAGTCTCATAAAGATTAATGTCCATATAATTAAAAATAATTAAGCATCACACTAAATGCACGAGCGGTTATTGAAAAAACAAAAAAAAAAAATTCCATTTGGGATAGTTTATAAAAATGGTTTATGTTTTTTATTTACAAAAATTAGGTTAAACATATCTAGAAAAACAATTTGTAACTGATTTATGTTTTTAAGAAGCTGAATTTGTATTAATTTTTTTTATTGTTGTTTCACTAAACAGTTTGTAGCTTCAATGTTGTTTTAACATAATCCGTTTTACTGGTAAGCCAAACGTTACATCATTAATGGATAATTGATGATACAATTAAATAATCAATATAGAGTTTAAAATAAATATTTTTTAATGAAATTTAAAATAAATATTTATTGTCATTTTAATTGTGTATTGATAATATAATAAACTAGTTACATGCATGTGCTATGCACAGGTTTCTTTACATATTAGCTTTATATATATATATATATATATATATATATATATATATATATATATATATATATATATATTTCATTTATAATAAATCATGAATGATATACATATGTTTTATTTGTACTTTTTAAAATTTTTTTATTCGACTTTTTTAAGTTATATAAAGATATAACTGTAAGTATGAAAATGTTTCGTTACGTCATATATCAAAATAAAAGAACCATACAATGCATAAAAATAAATTCGCAATAAATATATTAATACTATGGTTACAAAGTGTACAAACTTGATGTTATAAATTTATCTTATCTTTTCAATGGATACGTGAACAGTCTTCTTAACAATAATGAAGCTATTGGTAAATTGAACTTAGCATGCTAACGTACCAATCATTTAGAAATAGAAGTTTTATTCTTATTTATTGGAGATAACTTAGAGTAGGTTTTATTGGAGATCGGTGCCTGATAATTCAGTTGCTTCACTTTGACTCAGTACCTAAATCTCTCGAGAATTCCTTGGAGAACATTTTTTTTTTGTGGGTGCTAATATTGAGAAACAAGCTTTGGCTCGGCTTGGAATAGATTATGGGCTTAACCGTAAGACCGTGGTTAAATTGGGCCAGCTTGCTTGTAAGCTTTTAGAAAAGCCTAAGTTCTCTCGTTATGGTTTGCAACAGTGGACCCAACAAGTTTGTGGGCTTGAAATTGAGAGGCCCACAATGGTATCTTGTTCCAATTGGGGTGTTAAGGAACTTACAAATGAGCAGATCAAGTTTGCTACTTTTGATGCCTGTGCTTCTTACTTGACTGGACTCAAGCTCTTGAAGGTTGAAAATTAGAGATGAGGGGCCTTCTTTTGTGGGTGGGAGGTTGGGTTACTTGGGTTCTTCTCTTCTTCTTTTTTGGCTAGGACTTGGGTTAGTTTTTTAGTCTGTTAATTAATGTACTATCTCATGCTAATTTTGATAAGGGTTTTTTTTTTTTTTTTTTTCCTTTTGCATATATACAAAAATTAGTGTCTTTAGGCTTATTAGAATTCTCTTTTTCTTTACTTGTATGGGTTTTGTGGGACTTGAATATTGTGTATTGTCTATTTTGCATTAACATAATCTGAATTATTTAATACTAATTCCTGACATCAGTGCATGACAGGATATGCACTCATTTTATTTTCATGGGAGGTTCATCAAACTTATGGACTTTACGGCACGAGAGAACCTTATTCCATTATTTATTTTTTAATTTTTTGTATAACGTGCTTTTTGTTAATAGTGTAAAGTTGATCATAATTTTTTTTGCATGACAATAAATAATTTTATTATTTAAGTTAATTGTTATCCACGAGTAAACTTAAGCTTTACATTAGATCATCACGAGTGAAACACGTATAAAATAATTTAAGTTAAAATAGATAACTTAAAAGGTATAGTAATATTTTTAATAAAAAAAGGAAGGATGTTCTCCTTATTAGTGAAGGCTATAAGTTAAAATTCTAAGGTTAAGTGCAAAACAAAAATTTTGGAGAAACTTTATGAAAAAAATAGTATTTGAGAAAAATAAAAAAGCCAAAATTTGAAGAATTAAAGAAAATAACAACAATAACAAAAATCAACCAAAATTTTGTAATTTTTTTTTAACATAAGAGCAAGAAATTTTATGTAAGTTATTGCATATACATTTTTCGACCGTGCACATCAGTGCATGCGTGCGTGCTCTAATTAATGGCTTTAGCATGTGACAAAAGAAGAAGAAGAAAAAAAACCAATAAAAATCTCTCTTTCTGTCTCTGTTCCTGAAACGATTACGTGGCATAGTGGTTCTGAATTCTGATTACATCTTTTTGTATTTTAACCTGCGCTTGGCTGCGAGAAAAGCGAGGAAAATGAAAGAAAATGAAGCTTTTGAATCTAGTAGTCTCTGCCCTTTTGGTCTGCCATATACCGAATGAATAACCCACCTCAACTTAGCTATGAAATAACGTGTTCGGGCTGATGTGAGTCTATATTCTTTCTTCTCTCTGGTGCTTTATTATTCAATTTTTTCACATTCTTTCTTTTTTCCTGCATCAACCAAACGGATCATCACGTTCAAGAAAAGGTAAATTTCGTCTCTGCATCTATGTAAGAGAAATTTTCATCACACACATTCTTCAATTTGTTTGTTGATGTAAATTCATAATGCATTCATATAATTCAGATGCATATATAGGTAACATATTGCACATATTGATTTGATTTCACTTTTTATTGCAGAAGGAAATGCAATTTGATATGGTCACATTCTTTTTGGATCTATAGTGATGAGAATTTAATACCTTTCCTTCTGATTTGAGACGTGTTTGAATAATGCAATCATAGAGAGGTACCCCTTTTCAGCTTTATTTATGGAAAATCATGCTAAAGCAAAAAAGTGGTCTATGTTGGGTGATATTGGATATATAATAATTATGGTTGCAGGGCCAATCAATTAGATGCCTCAAAACATTACCGTTCATTTGATTAATTTAATGGATTGATGGAGGAAAAGAGAAAAAAAAAAATGTGGGATTTTTGGTACTGTGTGTGAAAAATTATGCTATGTGAGATTAGAGAGTGGGAAGACAAATTGAGGATATATGTTATGGAGAATATAGTCTCAAAGCAAAGTGATATTGATTTGGAATGTGGTGAAATAACAAGTGAAGATGAAATTGAGGACTTGGGTTCAGGTACTAGACATTCAAAAGAAACATTTGATAGGTCGTGGAGTGGAATTTTGGATCGAAATAGATCTATTAGGGGTATTGATGACTTAAGTTCAAGCAAGAAATCATCGAATTCTGGTGAGGATGTGGAGATAGTGGTGGGTGAGCCAAAGGAAATGGCATCAAGTAGTGTAGAGAAGAAATTGGTGAGGGAGGAATGGAAAAAAACAAGTTCTAAGAAGCATCCTAAACCTCCCCGTCCTCCTAGAGATCCGTCCTTGGATGAGGCCGATATGAAATTGGTTAGAGAAATTTCTGAGCTTGCAAGGTTGAAGAGTACGAGGAATAAAAGAATGAAGGCATTGAAGAAAATGAGAGCAGATAAGTCACCTCTTTCAATGAGTAACATTTTTGCAATGATCACCACCGTTCTCTTCATCTGGGTGATAATTTTTCAAGGTACTATTGTTTAACATATCATAGTATCCTTGTCGTTGAACATATGTAGCACATTAAACCCCCACTAGATTTCTAGTATTGTAGTTAAATGTTCTCTTTTTTGTTGCTTTCCTATTACAACAGTTCATGGTGTGGTATTAAGGTCATCTGTGGAATCTGTCATTTTTCCTTTCAAGTATGCAATTTTGCCATATGGTTATAATGATGATCAGAATAGTTCACCAACTTAACAGTAGGATAAATTAACGATGTTATCCATAGAATCAAGAATGATGCATAATATCGTATCTGTAACAAATTTAAATGTGATGAATTGAATAGCATTAGGATAAAGTGTACTTTAGGAATGTAATTAATGAGCAATGGAGGCAAATTACAATAGATAGCTCACACTTGTGAGTATTATAAAACCCTTTTCTCATTCTGTTTGTTACTTTCACTATCTAATTATTATATTGCACGCTGTTAATTATAACTATAATGTGTGTTCATGTCGACTTTCAGGTTTCTTGGGTTCTCACATTTGATGCCAATAGATGTGCTCATCTTCAAATTGCACCAAATTGAATTCTGTACTCCCTAATTCTTGATCCTGTTTCTTATTTCACACCATTTTAGTAATAGGTTGATCGAGCTCTCATGCATACAGATTAAAAAACTGTGTCATTCTTACTCATGCTGCATATGATGTTTCAAATTTTTAATTGTTCAGATATTCCAATGGTCCTTTATTTGCTCATTGCATGATAAAATCTTATACTAAAAGAAAACAATGGAGCTGCTTTACCGTGTAATTTTACTCTATTTTGTAGTGGGAATTACCTCCCTTGTGATCCAAAATTTGATGAAAAGTTACGAACTAAAGTTTTAGTTTGTTATCATCAATTCGCAGGGCTGTGTATAGATGCACTTAATTGTCACAGAAGTTAACTGTTTTTTTTTTTTGAGAATAAGTTCTGTACTTTTGAGACTTGGTGTCATGATCTATCTTGAAGCTCATTGGACTTGTTGTGTTGCTGTCTTAAATCCAATGATCTTTTTGAAGGAAACTTCAACTTTTATAACCCTGAATTTTATAGCTGGGTCTTGATGGTGGAAAATGACAGTATGGCTGGCTCGACTTGAATACTTCAAAGTATCTGCAAGTAACACGAACTCTGGTTTCCTAGGTACCGTGCTGTTTTCCCTCATCAACTTTTGGTGCATGGAAATTAAGTTGTTTGTGCTATTACTTACCTGCATTGTGATATATGATCTTTTGCTGTGCTATGCAGATTTGTAGAGTAAGTATCCAAATCTTGCCCTTGGAAGATGTGCCTTGTTTTGCGTAACAAGCTGAGTTATGAAAATTGAATTTTAGAAGCTACGGTTGCAATCAGTAGTAAAAGAAATTGCATGTGGAAGGCTTTTTCACGCCCAATCGAAGTTTCTATTGATAAGCATGTAAGCTGCAATTTTGTTCTTCACCACCAGTAGCTAGTCAGAAATCAGAATTCAGAATTGAGGCCTCCTTGTGTGTTATATCATAACATGGATGATTTTTATATATAAAATAATTTAGGCCATGTAACTTTGTAGAATCACATGCGCTAGCATGTGTGTTTTGCATTGTCTGACGGCTTTATAATCGAGGTAAATTTTATAGTTTTCTCTTGATTCTAAATTATACTAATTCTCAAGTTGTCCTTGTTTTGATTGGGGAATTTTAACTTATTAAATTTCTTTTGTTAAGAAGCTTGTTTTACTTAAATGAGGCAATGAGATTAATAAGGATTTATCTAGCTAAGCATAAAAGTACATTGCATTCAGTTTTACATTTAGGTTATGATGGATAGAAAAGATAAATTTGAGGAAGTAATGAAGGAAATAAAAGTGAGCGAAGAACATTTTTCAATTATCGAAAAGGAAAGTAAAATGATTGATGTTTTATTTTCTTACGTATAAATTATAATTTTTTTAAATTGTGTTGTTTGGAAAACGAAAACAAAAATGACATATTTTTTTTATACTTATTCTTTACATGGTATTGATTTGACCATATCCATTAGGAGTTTTTATCCGATCATCACTACATTGAAGCATTAATAGAAGTTTAATGACCAACGGTTTCCTTTTCCATCATTTATAATTTAATTACTTATATATATAAAAGTTAGATATTCATCTTTTACATGGTATTGATTTGATCAAAAGAGTTTTTAACGGATCATCACTACATTGAATTGAAGTGTTCATAAAAGTTTAATACCTAAATTGAGACAAATTTAAACATTAATGATCAAATTAGATGACCAACTTCTATGAGATGAGACAAAATGATAAGATTATAAGAATAAAAAGTCATAAAAATAATTTTAGTCTCATTTATACATTTATTCTTCTAATTTTTTTTTCACTTGAACCCATACATCGAAATTTTAAAATATAAACAAAAGCAAAATACTTGGATTTTCGCAATAAAGCCAAATACTGTGTCAACAAGTAAATCTAAATGTATATAAATCATCCGCCAAAACATTCTCAGTTTGCTACTACTTTCCTAGCTAGCTGCAACACCATAGCCAACTTGGTCATGGTCTACTTGGTGTCCAGAATCAGATGGTTTTGATTTTTTTGCCTTGGGAACATTTGCAGTGTCCTCAGGCTGATCAGCTTTTGCCCTCTTTTTGCCTGGAACTACTGTTAAGTGAGAGGAGTTGTTATCTGCAGCTTCATCAGACATGATAGCTATCAGTGCAGTTCTAGCAGCTTCGATCTTGGCTTCCTTTATCGTTTTCGCAGCAGCTCCAATATACCGAGTTCCTCCAATCTCGACGGTAGATGAAAAACGGGTCACTCCGTGGTCTGTTTCATTTATCTGGCAGTGATACAATGGAACTGCATGGTTCATCTTTTGAGCGTATTCTTGCAGCATATTTTTGCACAATCCTGTCTCATGCTGGCCAGAAATATTGAACACCCAACAATTTTCAAATTATGTAAATAAAGTGTCAATCAATTCACATTAGTGTAATCCACCAGATTTTGTACTAAAACTTACAACAGTTTGAGAGATGCATTTATCACCAGACTTTGACAACTCCAAGAGAGCTACTTCAGCAGCTGACTGCTCCGATGCCTTACGAGTGAAAAATCCAGGCAAAGATTCGTATCGAACATCATCCACGATCACTGACGACCGAAACAAAGGCTCATGCGGAGGGCCTTCTTTGATAGTTTCGTACACAGGTATAGGGAGTCCATTTTTTTGGACATACACTTGCAAACAGCTCTTGAATACATAACAATTTGAAACACCTGCCGCCACAGGATATCAATAAAGTAGAATCAACATATATAAAATTAACAACGAATATAGATAGAGGAAAACCCCTCTCTCTCTCTCTCTCTCACCTTTGGAAAAACTCATTATTGTCAGCAGGCAGAAAATTCGCTTGTTTAAGGAATATTTGTGTGATTATAATAAGTATGCTTTTGCACTAGTTTGGGAGCGGGGTGGTGGTGGTGGTGGTGGTGGTTTATGAAGAGTTAAAATTACTTATATACCAAGTTTTAGGGTTTTGTTCTTCGTCTAGGGTTTCATTTGCCTGAATGCGCCGACGGCTAACCCTGGGGTAGAATCTTCGAGCGCAAGAGGAAGTAAAATGTTTGGGCTTTATGAAGATTTGACTCCCTGCACTGGCCCATTAAAAATTGAAGAATTACAACCCCTGTTACACTTGGTAGGATCTATACTATTTTTTTCCACCCACCAAAATGTCAAATTAACCCAAACTTACATTAAAAAAAACTAATATATTATCAACATTAACAATGCAACTTCATTTAACAAACATCCCTCCACCTCTTCAAACAAAAATAAATTTGACAATTCACTCACGGTTTTTAATGATATCTGAAATCACGACATCTTTCTCCATTTGCCTTATTTTTACGATTTTTAACTAAAAATCATTAAATCACCAATTTTAAAGATCCGGTGCGCGAATATATTATGAATAAGAACGCAAGATAAGAATCGCAGTAAGAAAAATCAAAATTTGGAAGAAATTAGCCATTTTCAAAGATTATAGCTCTAGTTTTTGTGTATTTTATTAAAATAGTTACGATGGCCACATTTTATTCTCTAGAAGTTTTGCTCGTGTTAATTTAAGTCTCTCTCTCATTCCTACAATTTGTAATGCATTTTTATACTATTTTTTATGGTTAGTGATCTCGAAAGTGAAATTTAACATGATCTAGGTGAAACACGATTTGATGTAAGTGAAAAATGAGATGGTGAAGAAAAATCAAATATTGGAAGAAACTGACCATTTTTTAAGGTTATAACTAACTTTTTATGCATTTTCGCTAAAATAATTGCGATGATCATTTCTTTTGAAACTCTGCGCCAAAGAGTGCCTAAAAAATTTACATCAAATCTAAAAGGATAATTTACCAAAAATGATCCCTGAAAGCTAAATTATACCATCTATAAGTTTTGTTCGTGTTAATCGAATTCTTTAATTCTTTTCTAAAATTTATAATTTAATCCTAGTTTTTGAAGGTTGGTGAACTCGAAAGTGAAATTTAAGATGAGCTAAGTAAAATACACTTTGGTCTATATGAAAAATGGGATGGTTAAGAAAAATCAAAATTTGGAAGAAACTGGCTATTTTCGAATTTTATTTTTTGTGCATTTTCGCAAAAATGGTTACAATGGTAATTTCCTTTGAAAATTTTCCTCGAACTCGGATTCAAAAAGTTACATCAAAACCAAAAGGATCGTTTCTTAAAACATAGCACTGAAGACTAAATTATACCCTCCAGAAGTTTTGCTCATGTTAATCAAATTCTCTAACTCTTTTCAACAATTTGTATTGCACTTTTATTCTTTTTTTTTTAATGGTAGTAGACCTTGAAATTTGAATTTAACATGATCTAAGTGAAATACGCTATGGTCCATATGAAAAAATGAGATGGTAAAAAAAAATCAAAATTTGAAAAATGACCATTTTCAAAGATTATAGTTCAAGTTTTTTATGCATTTTCATAAAATAGTTATGACCGTCATTTCCTTTGAAATTTTTGCCTCAAACTAAATTTAAAACAGTTAAATCAAAACCAAAAGGATAATTACCCTAAACAGAACCCATAAAGCGAAATTATACACGCGAGAAGTTTTGCTCGTGTTAATCGAATTCTCTTTCTCTTTCCTACAATTTGTAATGCACTTTTATCATAGTTGTTGATGGCTGGTGACCTCAAAAGTGGATTTGAACAAGATCTAAGTGATATACGCTTTGGACCAAGTGAAAAGTAGGATGGTCATGAAAATCAAATTTTGGAAGAAAATAGCCATTCAAAGGTTATAGCTCACTTTTTTGTGCATTTTCGCTAAAATAGTTATGATGGCCATTTCTTTTGAAAATTTACCTCGAACTACGCCTAAAAAAATTACATCAAAACCAAAATGATAATTTTCCAAAACAGATCCTTGAAAGCCAAATTATACCTTCTAGAAGTTTTGCTCGTGTTAATCGAATTCTCTCATTATTTCCTACAATTTGTAATGCAATTTAATCCTAGTTTTTGAATACTGGTGACCTCGAAAGTGAAACTTAAGATGAGTCAAGTGAAATAAGTTTCGGTCCAAGTAATAGGATGGTGAAGAAAAATTAAATTTTGAAAGAAACTGGCCATTTTCGAAGGGTTATAACTCATCTTTTTGTGTGCATTTTCACTAAAATGGTTACAATGGTCATTTCTTTTGAAAGTTTACCACTAACTAAGATTCAAAAAGTTACATCAAAACCAAAAGAATCATTTGCCAAAACAAAGCCCTAAAGGCGAAATTATATCCTTTAGAAATTTTGCTTGTGTTAATTAAATTCTCTCACTCTTTCTTACAATTTACAATGCACTTTATTTTAGTTTTTGATGGTTTGTGACCTCGAAAGTTGAATTTAACATGGTCCAAGTGAAATATGCTTTGGTCCAATTGAAAAATGTGATGGTCAAGAAAAATCAAAATTAGTAAGAAACGTGCCATTTTCGAAGGTTATATAACTAATGTTTTTTGTGCATTTTCGCTAAAATAATTACGATTGTTATTTCCATTGAAAATTTGCCACGAACTAGGTCTCAAAAAGTTGTATCAAAACCAAATAGATTATTTCCAAAACGGAGCCCTGAAAGCCGCATTATACCCTATAGAACTTTTGCTCATGTTTATCGAATTCTCTAACTCTTTCCTATAATTTGTGTTGCACTTTTATCCTATTTTTTTGATCGTAGGAGATGTCGAAAGTTGAATTTAACATGATCTAAGTGAAATATGCTTTGGTCCAATTGAAAAATGATATGGTAAAAAAAAATCAAATTTTGGAAGAAACTGACAATTTTTTAAGGTTATAGCTCAAGTTTTTTTTGTGTCTTTTTGCTAAAATAGTTACGATGTTCATTTCCTTTGAAAATTCACCACGAACTAGGTTACAAAATGTTACATCAAAACTAATGGGTTTATTTTCCAAAACGAATCCCTAAATGCCAAATTATACCCTCAAGAAGTTTTGCTTGTGTTAATTGAATTCTCTCACTCTTTCCTACAATTTGTAATGCACTTTTACCTTTTTTTAATGGCTGGTGACCTCGAAAATAGAATTTAACATGATCTAACTGAAATAAACTTTGATACAATTGAAAAATAGGATGGTAAAAAAAATCGAATTTGGTAAGAAACTTGTCATTTTTGAAGGTAGCTCACGTTTTTTGTGCATTTTCGTTAAAATAATTACGAAGGTCATTTTCTTTGAAAATTTGCAAAGAACTAAGTTTCAAAAAGTTATATCAAAACCAAACGGATCATTTCCCAAAATGGAGCCCTGCAGGCCACATTTTACCCTCTAGAAGTTTTGCTTGTGCGCTAATCGAATTTTCTCCCTCATTCTTTTTATTTGTAATTCACTTTTATCCTATTTTTTATGGTTGGTGATCTCGAGAAGTGAAATTTAACATGATCTAAGTGAAATACGATTTAGTATAAGTGAAAAATGGAATGATCAAGAAAAATCAAATATTGAAAGAAACTGCCCATTTTTTAAGGTTATAGCTCACTTTTTTGTCCATTTTCGCTAAAATAGTTTTGAGGGTCGTTTTTTTTATAATAAAAATCTGCCCCGAACTATGCCTAAAATGTTACATCAAAATCAAAAGGATAATTTCCCAAAACGGATCCCTGAAAGCCAAATTTTACCATCCAGAAGTTTTGCTTGTATTAGTCGAATTCTATCATTCTTTCCTACAATTTGTAATGCACTTTAATTCTATTTTTTGAGGTTGCTGACCTCGAAAGTAGAATTTAAGATGTGTTAAGTGAAATACACTTTGATCTAAGTGAAAAATGGAATTGTTAATAAAAAATCAAAATTTTGAAGAAACTGGCAATTTTTGAATGTTACAGGTCACTTTTTTTGTGCATATTCGTTAAAATGGTTACAATGGTAATTTTCTTTGAAAATTTTCTACGAACTCAAATTCAAAAAGTTACTTCAAAACCAAAAGGATCATTTCTCAAAATGGAGCACTGAATGCCAAATTATACATTACATAAGTTTAGCTCGTGTTAATCGAATTCTCTAACTCTTTCTTACAATTTGTATTTTACTTTATTTTTTTTATGTCAGGATACCTCAAAATTTGAATTTAACATGATCTAAGTGAAATACTATTTGGTCCAAGTGAAAAAATGAGATAGTAAAAAAAATCAAAATTTGGAAGAAAATGGCATTTTCAAAGATAACCCACGTTTTTTGTGCATTTTTACTAAAATAGTTATGATGGTTATTTCTGAGGAAAATTTTGAAACGAACTAAATTTCAAAAATTTATATCAAAACCGAAAGGATTATTTCCCAAAACGGAGCTCAGAAAGCCAAATTATACCCTGCAGTAGTTTTGCTCGTGTTAACCAAATTCTTTTCTTTTTTCCTACATTTTGTAAAGCATTTTTTTTTAATGTTTTTTTGATGGATGGTGACATCAAAATTGGATTTTAACAAGATCTAAGTGATATACGCTTTGGACCAAGTGAAAAATGGAATGGTCATCAAAAATAAAATTTTGGAAGAAATTGGCCATTTTCGAAGGCTCACTTTATTTGTGTGAATTTTCACTAAAATAGTTATGATGCTCATTTTCTTTGAAAATCTGCCATGAAATATGCCTCAAAAAGTTACATCAAAACCAAAAGGATAATTTCCCAAAACGGATCCTTGAAAGCCAAATTATACCATCCAGAAGTTTTGATCGTGTTAATCAAATTCTCTCATTCTTTCCTACAATTTGTAATGCACTTTAATCCTAGTTTTTGAAGGTTAGTGACCTCAAAAGTGAATTTATGATGAGCTAAGAGAAATACACTTTGGTCCAAATGAGAAATGGGATGATCAAGAAAAATCAAAATTTGAAAGAAACTGGACATTTTCGAAGGTTATAGTTCATATTTTTTGTGTTTTTTTGCTAAAACGGTTAGGATGAAAATTTCATTTCAAAAGTTGACACGAACTCGGATTCAAAAGGTTACATCAAAACCAAAAGGATTATTTCTCAAAATGGAGCACTAAAGGAAAAATTTTACCCTCTAGAACTTTTGCTTGTGTTAATCGAATTCTTTAAAGTGTTTTCTACAAATTGTATTTAACTTTTATCCTATTTTTTTTTTATGGCAGGTGGCCTCAAAATTTCAATTTAACATGATTTAGGTGAAATACAATTTGGCCATAGTGAAAAATGGAATGGTAAAAAAATCAAAATTTGGAAGAAAATGACCATTTTCAAAGGTTATAGCCCATGTTTTTGTGTATTTTCACTAAAATAGTTATGATAGTCATTTCCCTTGAATTTTTTTCCATGAACTAAATTTCAAAAATTTATATCAAAATCAAAAGAATAAATTCCCAAAGCGGAGCTAAGAAAGTCAAATTATACCCGCTAGAAGTTTTGCTCGTGTTAATCGAATTCTTTTCTTCTTTCCTACATTTTTAATACACTTTTATCTGAGTTTCTGATGGCTGGTAACATCGAAGTGGATTTTAACAAGATCTAAGTGATATACGCTTTGGACCAAGTAAAAAATGGAATGGTTATCAAAAATCAAATTTTGGAAGAAACTGGCCATTTTTAAGGTTATAACTCAATTTTTTTGTGTATTTTCACTAAAATAGTTATGATGGTCATTTCCTTTGAAAATCTACCATGAACTATGCCTAAAAAAGTTACATCAAAACCAAAAGGATAAGTTCTCAAAACGGATCTCTGAAAGCCAAATTATACCATCCAGAAGTTTTGTTCGTGTTAATCGATTTCTCTCATTCTTTCTTACAATTTGTAATGCACTTTAATCCTAGTTTTGAAGATTGGTAACCTCAAAAGTGGAACTTATGAAGAGCTAAGTAAAATATTCTTTGGTCCAAGTGAGAAATGGGATGGTCAAGAAAAATCAAAATTTGGAAGAAACTGGTCATTTTCGACTGTTATATAACTCATGTTTTTGAGCAATTGCGTTAAAATGGTTACGATGGTAATTTCCTTTGAAAATTTTAAATGAACTCGGATTCAAAAGTTACATCAAAACCAAAAGGATAATTTCTCAAAACAGAGCACTAAAGGCCAAATTACCCTCTAGAAGTTTTGCTCGTGCTAATTAAATTCTCTAACTCTTTGCTAATTAAATTCTCTAACTCTTTCCTACAATTTATATTTTACTTTTTATCTATTTTTTATGGCAGGTGACCTCAAAATTTGAATTTAACATGATCTAAGTGAAATAGGATTTGGTCCAAGTGAAAAAATGGAATGGTAAAAAAAATCAAAATTTGGAAGAAAATTGCCATTTTAAAAGGTTATAGCTCACATTTTTTGTGCATTTTCACTAAAATAGTTATAATGGTAATTTCTTTTGAAAATTTACAATGACCTAAATTTCAAAAATTTATATAAAAAACGAACGGATCATTTTCCAAAACGGAGCTCAAAAAGCCAAATTTTACATGCCAGAAGTTTTGCTCGATGTTAATCAAATTTTCTTTCTCTTTCTTACAATTTGTAGTGCACTTTAATCCTAATTTTTTTTGGTGAGTGACTTTGAAAGCGGATTTTAACAAGATCTAAGTGATATACGCTTTGGACCAAGCGAAAAATGAAATGGTTATCAAAAATCAAATTTTGGAAGAAACTGGCCATTTTTTAAGGTTATAACTCAAATTTTTTTGCGCATTTTTGCTAAAATAGTTATTATGGTCATTTCCTTTAAAAATCTGCCATGAACTATGCCTCAAAAAGTTACATCAAAACCAAAAGGATAATTTCCCAAAACGGATCTCTGAAAGCCAAATTATACCATCAAGAAGTTTTGTTTGTGTTAATCGAATTCTCTCATTCTTTCCTACAATTTGTAATGCACTTCAATCCTAGTTTTTGAAGGTTGGTGATCTCGAAAGTAGAATTTATAAAGAACTAAGTAAAATACACTTTGGTCCAAGTGAGAAATGGGATGGTCAAGAAAAATCAAAATTTGGAAAGAAACTGGTCATTTTCGAAGGTAGCTCACGTTTTTTGAGCAATTTCGCTAAAATGGTTACGATACTAATTTCCTTTGAAATTTTACACGAACTCGGATTCAAAAAGTTGCATTAAAACCAAAAGGACAATTTATCAAAACGGAGCACTGAAGGCCAAATTACCCTCTAAAAGTTTTGCTCGTATTAATCGAATTCTCTAACTCTTTCCTACAATATATATTTTACTTTTATCTATTTTTTTATGGTAGGTGACCTCAAAATTTGAATTTAACATGATCTAAGTGAAATACGATTTGGTCCAAGTGAAAAATGAGATGGTAAAAAAAAAACAAAATTTGGAAGAAAATTGCCATTTTAAAAGGTTATAGCCCACATTTTTTTGTGCATTTTCACTAAAATAGTTATGATGGTCATTTATTTTGAAAATTTTACCATGAACTAAATTTAAAAAAATTACATCAAAACCAAATGGATCATTTTCCAAAACAGAGCTCAAAAAGCCAGGTTTTACACGCCAGAAGTTTTGCTCGATATTAATCAAATTTTCTTCCTCTTTCTTACAATTTGTGGTGCACTTTTATCCTATTTTTTTTTTGTGAGTGACTTTGAAAGTTGATTTTAAAAAGATCTAAGTGATATACGCTTTGGACCAAGTGAAAAATGGAATAGTTATCAAAAAACAAATTTTGGAAGAAATTGGCCATTTTTGAGGGTTATAACTCAATTTTTTTTTTGTGTATTTTCGCTAAAATAGTTATTATGGTCATTTCCTTTGAAAATATACCATGAAATATTCCTCAAAAAGTTACATAAAAACCAAAGGATAATTTCCCAAAATGGATATCTGGAATCCAAATTATACTATCCAAAAGTTTTGCTTGTGTTAATCGACCTCTCTCATTCTTTCTTACAATTTGTAATGCACTTTAATCCTAGTTTTTAAAGGTTGGTGACCTTGAAAGTGGAATGTAAGATGAACTAAGTGAAATATGCTTTGGTCCAATTGAAAAATGGGATAGTCAAGAAAAATCGAAATTTGGAAGAAACTGGCCATTTTCGAAGGTTATAGCTAACTTTTTTGTGCATTTTTGCTAAAATGGTTATGATGGTAATTTCCTTTGAAAATTTTCTAGGAACTAGGATTCAAAAATTTACATCAAAATCAAAGGGATCATTTTTGAAAACGGAACACTAAAGGCCAAGTTATACCCTCCAGAAGTTTTGCTCGTGTTAATTGAATTTTCTAACACTTTCTTACAATTTATATTGCAATTTTATCCTATTTTTTGATGGCAGGAGACCTCAAGATTTGAATTTAATATGGTCTAAGTGAAATACGATTTGGTACAAGTGAAACAGTGGGATGGTTAAAAAAAAAATCAAAATTTGGTAAAAAATTGCCATTTTCAGCTCATGCTTTTTTTGCATATTTCGTTAAAATAGTTATTGTTGACCCTCGCCCGTATTTTAATGATGGCAAAACACAACTGTTATTTAACTAACATGTTTAAACTAAGTTGTATTAAGGATCAAACACATTCAACCAAGGAACAAAGTGCAAAAACTCGAACCAAATCAAGTATCAAGTGAAGACTGAAGATCTAGTATAGGTCTTAAGGTTTAGAACCAATGTAAGTCTCACTCATACATTGTATTAGCTTGTTCAATGGCTCAAACACAAAAGGTTTTTCTAAAACCATTTATTTTAAATGTTTTTAATAAAAAAAAAACAGAAGAAAAACTGGGTTGGAAAACAACCCAGTCGACTGGGTACATATACCAGTCGACTGGTATATAGGTCAGAAGGTACCCAGTCGACTGGATGAAATAACCCAGTCGACTGGTACTTTGACCAGTAATTTCCCAGTCGACTGGATGAATCAACCCAGTCGACTGGTAAAATGGACAGAAAGTCCCCAGTCGACTGGATGATATATACCAGTCGACTGGATACCCAGAAGGTCTGAAAACGTATATTTTTCAAGTGAACCCAGTCGACTGGTATCTCGACCCAGTCGACTGGTAGTTCAAAAATATGACCGTTGGACTCCAAATCTGAACGTTTTAAAGTAAATCTTTTTCAAATTAAAGTCCAAAACGGCCATATTAATTGATTGCTATATAAACCCATTCAGCAAAGCATTCTAAAACAACAAGCAAATATTCAAAAAGAGTTGATCTCATATAATCAAGTTTTTATACTCTTGAAACACAAAAAGCTTTGAGATAATCTTATTGAGCCATTTCTTCAAGCTTTACTTTGAAAGAGAGACATTTTTGTTGTAATAAGCTTTCATTTGTTATCTCTCTACCTGTTACTTTACACCATCTTTGTAAAGGGATTACTTCCGAGAGGAAGGGGAAACTTCCGAAAGGAAGGGGATTTTTCGGTTTAAGCAATTCCTGTAAATTGCTTGTGTACGGTTTGTGCAACACCCGGCTAAGTTGTGCGACTAAGTTTTCTTAGTGGATTACTTCAAGGAGTTCCTTGAAGAGAGTGGACGTAGGGTCGGAACGAATCTGATATTGCCGAACCACTATAACTGTGTTTGCATCCTCTTTCCTTAAACTCTTTATTTACAGCTTTTTACTTGTATTAATTATTTGTTGCTTATCAGTTTTTATAAACTTGTATAAATTCCGTAAAAGTTTTTAAAAAACCCAATTCACCCCCCCTCTTGGGTTGAAACCTCGAGCTACAATTGGTATCAGAGCCTCGTTCTCTTTATAAGGCTTAAATTCCTAGAGTTGATCCAATGGCAGCAAATAGCTACTCTGAGGGACACTCTTATACTAGACCACCATTGTTCAATGGATCAAATTATAACTACTGGAAAAATAGAATGAAAATCTTCGTCGAAGGACAAGATTACAATCTATGGAGAATTATAGAAGAGGGACCTAAAATTCCCTCAAAAGAAATAGTTATTGGAGAGACTCTTCATACAATGCCTAAACTCAAAACTGAGTTTACTGACGAGGATTGTAGAACGATGTCTCTCAATAGCAGAGCAACAAGCATGCTACATTGTGCATTAGATATTTCTGAATATAACAAAATATCTGCATGCGTTTCTGCTAAAGAAATATGGGACAAATTGCAAGTCACATATGAAGGAACAAGTGAAGTAAAAAAGTCTAAAATTTACATGCTAATTTCTGAATATGAATCTTTTAAGATGTCTCCTAACGAAACCATTTCTGAAATGCACTCACGATTTACTACTATTATAAATAGTTTAAAATTGCTTGGCAAGAATATTGAGGAAGTTGAACTAACCAGAAAAATCTTAAGATCTCTACCTCCAGAATGGAAACCAAAGAGGACAGCCATTCAAGAGGCCAAAAATCTTGACAAGCTTGATGTTGAGACGCTGCTTGGGTCATTATTGACATACGAGATGGAAGAAATGACTCCCATCGTCAATGATGATGAGAAGAAGAAGAAGCAAATTGCTCTCAAAGCTTCTACGAGCAACAAAGAAAAGGAATTAGAACAAGAAGCAGAGAGCAGTGAAGAGGATGGTGAAATGGCTTTAATCACCAGACGATTCCATAGGTTCTTGAAGAAAAGCAAGAAACCTTACTCAAAGGATCCCACCTCAAAAAGGGAACCACTTATGTGCTATGGCTGCAAGAAGCCAGGACATATAAAAGCTGACTGTCCGGTTTCAAGCAAACCATACAAGGGCTTCAAGAAGAAAGCTATGGTAGCAACTACCTGGAGCGATGACGAAGAAGATGAGTCATCAGACAAAGAAATTGGATACGAAGAGATTGCCAACCTCTGTTTAATGGCAATCGATGATGAAAGTGAGGTAACATCTTCTCCCTCTTCAAAAAATAATATTGTTACTAGTAGTGAAGAATTACTAGAAGTCATAAATGAAATGCATGAAGAATTAAAGAAATTTGATTCTAGAAATTCTGTTCTTAAGAAAGAAGTATCATCTCTTTCTAAGGAAATGATAGTTCTTAGAGAAGAAAAAGAAAAATTATCATCTTTACTGTATAATTCGTCTCAAGATTTTCTTAAAGATGAAAATGAGAATTTGAAAAATAAAATTTCTGAATTAACCAGCACTGTATCTAGATTTATGCTTGGTAAAGAAAAACTTGATGAAGTGCTTTCTTCCCAAAGATTAAGTGGAGGAAAATCTGGTGTAGGATATTCTCCATTGGGAAAACAAAAAACAAAAGAGAGCTTATTCATGAAAGCCTCTTGTGTAGATGGAGCTTCTACTTCGAAAGCTCCTAACCTTGTTAAAAGCACTCCCTTAATAAATCCGAGGAACTCTAGAAACTTAAATGATCATACAAAATTGAAGCATCCTAAAAATACTCATGCTTATTTGTATGCTCATTCTAGAAATGCTCATACACACCCTAGAAATAATCATCATGCTCATTCTAGGAACAATGTGTATAATCAAAGAATGCATTCTGCTCATGCTCAACCTAGGAATCACCATCATAGCTATTTTAGAAATAACTTGCATACATATGCTAGCATGTATCCTAGAATGCATCATCGTTCATTTTCTGGAAATGACATGCATTTTCATACCCCTTACAATAGATATGCTACCCATTTTCATGTATCCTAGGAACTATCATCCTAAGGATTATAGGAATGCACATGTAAAATTTCCTAGAAATTTCTATGACTATAATGATAGGTCTGTGCATCATCAACATGTTCATAGAGCACCATATATTGTTAAGAAAGTATGGGTCCCAAAAGGAACCGTATTTTCAAGAACTAACCCCAAAGGACCCAAGAAATTTTGGGTACCTAAAAATGCTATCGTATATCCTTGTGTGATGTAGATTTGCCTTCACACCAAGGAGAAAGGTAACTGCTGGTACCTTGATAGCGGTTGCTCGAAGCATATGACCGGTGATAAAAGCATATTCAAGGAGCTAACTCTAAGAGATGGTGGACTTGTGACCATTGGAGACAATACTAAAATAAAGATCATCGGGCATGGAAAAGTCGGTAATGATTTCTCAACTTTAGATAATGTATTGCTAGTACAAGGCTTAAAGCCAAATTTACTTAGCATTAGTCAATTATGTGACAAAGGATATAAAGTCACATTTGAAACCTCTCATTGTCTAGTTATAGACATCAAGAGCAACAAGATCAAATTCATTGGCCATAGACATGAAAATGTCTATATAGTTGATTTGAAATCCTTACATTCCAATAATGAAAAATGTTTTCCTGCTTTTAGTGAAAATCAATGGCTATGGCATAGAAGGCTTGGTCATGTAAACATGAACTTGCTAAAAATTGTTTCAAGAAAAGATTTAGTTATTGGTCTTCCTAAAATCAATTTTGAGAAAAACAAAATTTGCAATGCTTGTCAAATGGGAAAACAATCTAGGATATCTTTCAAAGCAAAAAATGTTGTCTCAACTACTAGACCTTTGGAACTTTTGCATATGGACTTATTTGGTCCAATTAGTACCATTAGTCTAGGTGGCCATCAATATGCTCTTGTTATTGTTGATGACTATTCAAGATATACCTTTGTTATTTTTATTGCTTATAAGGATGAAGCTTTCAAAGGATTTGAAAAGTTTTGCAAAAAGGTACAAAATGAAAAAGGAATTTGTATTTCAAGCATAAGAAGTGATCATGGCAAAGAATTTGAAAATCAAAGCTTTTCAAAATTTTGTGATGAAAATGGAATTAATCATAACTTTTCAGCTCCTAGAACTCCTCAACAAAATGGAGTTGTTGAGAGGAAAAATAGAGTTCTAGAAGAATTTTCAAGAACAATGCTTTGTGAAAATAATTTACCAAAATATTTTTGGGCTGAAGCCGTGAATACTTCTTGCTATATTTTAAATAGAATTTTGATAAGGCCCCTGCTTGATAAAACTCCTTATGAACTATGGAAAGGGAGAAAGCCCAATATTTCCTATTTTCGTGCCTTTGGTAGTAAGTGCTTCATTTTAAATAACAATAAAACTAACTTGGGTAAATTTGATTCCAAGACCGATGAAGGGATATTTTTAGGATATTCTACTACTAGTAAGGCTTATAGAGTTTTCAATAAAAGAACTCTAGTAGTAGAAGAATCTGTGCATGTAACTATTGATGAATCTAACCCAATGAGTAGTGGAGAAGTTTCCTTTAAAGATGATGCAGATTTTATTCCAAGAATGGAAACTCCTACTCCCATTGTTGACCTAAAAGAGAGTTCTACTCAAACAAATGAAGGGATGGCAACTCCTAATTTGGACCAACCATCCTCAAGTCAACAAGAGGAAAATCTACCCAAGGATTGGAGGTATGTAAATCATCATCCAATTGATCAAGTAATTGGTGATCCTTCACAAGGGGTAAGAACTCGCTCTTCCATTAGAAATATTTGCAATTTTGTAGCATATTTGTCTCAAGTAGAACCTAAGACATTTATAGAAGCTGAAAAAGATAATGATTGGATAATTGCAATGCAGGAAGAGATAAATCAATTTGAAAGAAACAATGTTTGGGAACTAGTTCCAAGACCTAAAGATCATTCAATTATTGGAACTAAATGGGTATATAGAAATAAAATGGATGAAAATGGTATAGTAACTAGAAATAAGGCTAGACTAGTTGCTAAGGGATATAACCAAGAGGAAGGAATAGATTTTGATGAAACCTATGCTCCCGTAGCTAGATTAGAAGCTATTCGAATGTTATTAGCCTTTGCATGCTTTAATAAATTCAAGCTATTTCAAATGGATGTGAAAAGTGCCTTTTTAAATGGCTTTATAGAAGAAGAGGTTTATGTTGAACAACCTCTTGGTTTTGAAAACCCTAGTCTTCCAAATCATGTCTACAAGCTTTCCAAGGCTCTATATGGGTTGAAGCAAGCTCCAAGGGCATGGTATGAAAGACTAAGTAAATTTTTGATTGATAATGATTTTGTAAGAGGAAGAATAGATACAATTCTCTTCACAAAAACTCACAAAAATGACACTTTGATAGTTCAAATATATGTTGATGATATTATATTTGGTGCTACTAATGAATCTATGTGTCAAGAGTTTGCTAAGTGCATGCAAGGTGAATTTGAAATGAGCATGATGGGAGAACTTACCTACTTCCTTGGACTGCAAATCAAGCAACTAAAAGGAGGTATCTTCATCAATCAACAAAAGTACATCAAAGATCTACTAAAGAGATTCGGGATGGAAAGCTCAAAGCCTATTGGAACGCCTATGAGCACAACCACCAAACTTGATCTTGATGAAGGAGGTAAAACTGTAGATTCTAAATATTATAGAAGCATGATAGGTGCTTTACTGTACTTGACTGCAAGTAGACCTGATATAATGTTCAGTGTATGCATGTGCGCTAGATTTCAATCCAATCCTAAGGAATCACATGTAGTTGCAGTAAAAAGAATCCTTAGATATCTACAAGGGACCCAGACCATAGGATTATGGTATTCTAGAGAATCATCTTTTGAGCTAGTAGGATATTCGGATGCTGATTTTGCTGGATGTAGGTTAGATAGAAAAAGTACAAGTGGAACATGCCAATTCTTAGGTGCTATGTTAACTTCTTGGTTCTCCAAGAAACAGAATTCAGTTGCACTATCAACCGCTGAGGCGGAGTATGTAGCAGCTGGCAGTTGTTGTGCCCAAGTACTATGGATGAAACAACAACTAGAAGACTATGGCATGAGTCTCAAAAATATTCCTATATTTTGTGATAATACTAGTGCCATCAACCTAACCAAAAATCCTATTCAGCACTCTAGAACCAAGCATATAGAGATTAGACATCATTTCTTAAGAGACCATGCTCAAAAAGGTGATATAAGATTAGAATTTATACCTTCAGAAGATCAAATAGCTGATATTCTTACAAAACCCTTAAGTGAAGCTAGTTTTTGCAAGATAAGAAAGTTGATGGGATTGCTTGATTTTGATAAATTGAATGTTTGATTGCATCTCATTTCATCATTTGCATGTTTGACATTGAGTGAAAGAGTATTAATCGTTGTTTAATTATTTCCCTCACTCAAAAATGTCAAAGATAAAACAAATTCGTGCTTAAAATACCAGACTGGAAATTTTGCTAAGAGTCCAGTCGACTGGTACATATAACCCAGTCGACTGGTAAGTCTCTGCCTGTTTTTCCAGTCGACTGGTAATTTTGATCCAGTCGACTGGTAACTCTCTGTCAAAACTTCCAGACGACTGTTAAGTCTTCTCCAGTCGTCTATAAGATCAAATCCTGCTTGGAGCCAAATTTTTTCATATTTTTGAACCTCCAGTCGACTGGTAACGATAGCCCAGTAGACTGGTATCTCACTGTCAGTTGATCCAGTCGACTGGTACGTATACCCCAGTCGACTGGTAAGAGAAACTGTTTATCTTTTCAAAGGGGCCCAGTCGACTGGTAAGTTTACCCAGTCGACTGGTATCGCGATTCTATAAAAGGGACTGTTCATTTTCGCCATTTTTACGCCATTTTCAAAGAGCCCAAGCTTTCTCTCTCTAGAAAAATTCATCTTTTTGATCTAAAAACCATCCAAATCCCTTCTAAACACACCGATCTACTCATTCCTAAAGAGATTTTTAACTTTCTACGGTTAAAATCTCTCATTTTTACCAAATTTTCTTTTTCCAAAAACTTCAAATTTCTCGAAAATGAGTAACAAAATCCGTATAAAACTCACAACAAGTGGACCTAATGCGCCCAAAAAGCCTAGGTCTTCAAAACCTTCGGCTTCGGAATCAAAAGGGAAGGGAGTAGCAGGGTCATCCAGCAAGGAGCCCAGAACAGAGTTAGAGCAGGCTCTGTTTTTCAGCCCAGCTGCTCATAAGAGGTATAACTCTATAATCCGTCACAAGAAAATCATGACGGGTAGAGTCGTTGATTTCGATTCCATTCGTCATGGTAATTTCGATATTCTACCAGCCTTTGAGGCAATAAATCTGACCCCACTGGTCAGAATTCATGAAAAATATTACCCGCGACTGATTCACCAGTTCTATGCGAACTTGGTGAAACCCAGTCCTCTGGGTCTGAGATTCAGAACCAGAGTTAGCGGTGTGGAGTTTGAGGTCAACACTGACCTCTTAATGAGCATTCTGAGAATCCCTATAAGGGGGGTTCAATGGAGTCTGGATGGATGGCCAGACAACTTTGAAGTTGAGGAGGCCTGTCGGATAGTCAGGGGCGACCCTAACTATGTGTACAGACCCACTACATTTCACACATGTAGTGACTTGCCCCTCGACTCAAAAATGTTTCAATTGATTGTCAGTTGGACCATCCACCCGAGACTCGGGAGTCGAGGGTATCTATCTAAAATAGATACGGTATTGATTTGGTGCCTAAAATCTGGGCACCACTTCAATATATATCCTCTGCTGCTCGCCAACATGATAAATGGCGAAGCAAACGACTCCGGGTGTCTTCCTTATGGGATGCTCATTACACTCATCCTCCAGCACTTCCGGGTACCTTTGCCTGCCTCCGAGGCTCAGGATATCGGATTGACGGATATCATCAACATCTCATCTCTGAAGAAGATGGGATGTACTATTCGTGAAGGGTTTCTCTATCCTAAGGCCGGAAAGCGCCTAAGGATTCGAGAGGATGCGAGTGACAGTGATGAGGATGCTGATACGGCTACTGAGATGGAGACAGATACCCGAGCACCTCCCATTGGTGACTCGAGTACTGGTCAGACTGGATATGGTGACATCCTACGAGCTATCACGAGTCTTCAGATGACGATGGAGTCCGGTTTTCAGTCCATACAGTCCGATTATCAGAGGCTGAGCTCCTCCATAGACCACCTACGGGATGACTTCGAGTTACATCGAGAGCACACCGAGGGTTCCCTAGCTGAGATTAGGGAACTTCTTCGTGACAGCTCGGACTCTCCCGCACCTTGAGTCTCTTTCTTTTATCAGCTTTTAGTACTTTTCCAGTTTTTGTCACATAGCACGGACATCTCATGTTTGTTTTTCTTAGCTATGGCTCTATGAGGCCCTACTTGTATTGACTTTTTCTCTATGATGATGTAATACTATTAACCATATTTATTGCATTTATTTACGCTATTTGTGATATGTTAGAACTGTTTTAAATATCTGTTTAGTCACTAAATCTGATATAAAATACTTATATGCTTGAAAAACTTCCGGTTCTTCCCGGGAAGGCTTCTGAAATTCAAAAGAAGCCACATCTTCGTGTACATATTTGTATTCTTATAACCTATTTGACTGTATTGGCTAAGTAGCTTATTTTTTATGTAATGCCCCCTTTGGTTGCTGTTGTCAAAACGGGGGAGAAAAATGAGAAAAACGAAAAAATCTAAGTAAAACGCAACCAATGCATAGATTTAGGGGGAGCATTGCTCCATATCTGTGTAAAAATGTTTTTAGATTGGTTGAAAGAAATATAAACTGTGTTTGCTTGTTTACAGGGTGGTTTTACTCGAAAAACAGAGGAGACTCTGTCCAAATTTTTGTAAAATCTTAACACTTAGTTTTTAAAACTGTTTTTACATTATTAGTTTTGTCATCATCAAAAAGGGGGAGATTGTTGACCCTCGCCCGTATTTTAATGATGGCAAAACACAACTGTTATTTAACTAACATGTTTAAACTAAGTTGTATTAAGGATCAAACACATTCAACCAAGGAACAAAGTGCAAAAACTCGAACCAAATCAAGTATCAAGTGAAGACTGAAGATCTAGTACAGGTCTTAAGGTTTAGAACCAACGTAAGTCTCACTCATACATTGTATTAGCTTGTTCAATGGCTCAAACACAAAAGGTTTTTCTAAAACCATTTATTTTAAATGTTTTTAATAAAAAAAAAAACAGAAGAAAAACTGGGTTGGAAAACAACCCAGTCGACTGGGTACATATACCAGTCGACTGGTATATAGGTCAGAAGGTACCCAGTCGACTGGATGAAATAACCCAGTCGACTGGTACTTTGACCAGTAATTTCCCAGTCGACTGGATGAATCAACCCAGTCGACTAGTAAAATGGACAGAAAGTCCCCAGTCGACTGGACGATATATACCAGTCGACTGGATACCCAGAAGGTCTGAAAACGTATATTTTTCAAGTGAACCCAGTCGACTGGTATCTCGACCCAGTCGACTGGTAGTTCAAAAATATGACCGTTGGACTCCAAATCTGAACGTTTTAAAGTAAATCTTTTTCAAATTAAAGTCCAAAACGGCCATATTAATTGATTGCTATATAAACCCATTCAGCAAAGCATTCTAAAACAATAAGCAAATATTCAAAAAGAGTTGATCTCATATAATCAAGTTTTTATACTCTTGAAACACAAAAAGCTTTGAGATAATCTTATTGAGCCATTTCTTCAAGCTTTACTTTGAAAGAGAGACATTTTTGTTGTAATAAGCTTTCATTTGTTATCTCTCTACCTGTTACTTTACACCATCTTTGTAAAGGGATTACTTCCGAGAGGAAGGGGAAACTTCCGAAAGGAAGGGGATTTTTCGGTTTAAGCAATTCCTGTAAATTGCTTGTGTACGGTTTGTGCAACACCCGGCTAAGTTGTGCGACTAAGTTTTCTTAGTGGATTACTTCAAGGAGTTCCTTGAAGAGAGTGGACGTAGGGTCGGAACGAATCCGATATTGCCGAACCACTATAACTGTGTTTGCATCCTCTTTCCTTAAACTCTTTATTTACAGCTTTTTACTTGTATTAATTATTTGTAGCTTATCAGTTTTTATAAACTTGTATAAATTCCGCAAAAGTTTTTAAAAAACCCAATTCACCCCCCTCTTGGGTTGAAACCTCGAGCTACAGTTATAATGGTCATTTATATTGAAAATTTTATCACGAACTAAATTTCTAAAATATATATCAAAACCAAAATGATCATTTCCCAAAACAGAGCTCAAATAGCCAAATTATACCCATCAGAAGTTTTGCTCGTATTAATCGAATTCTCTTCCATTTTTATCCTAATTTTTGATAGGTGGTGATCTCAAAAGCGGATTTTAATAAGATCTAAGTGATATACGCTTTGGACTAAGTGAAAAATGGGATGATCATGAAAAATCAAATTTGGGAAGAAACCGACCATTTTCAAATGTTATAACTAACTTTTTTGTATTTTCTATAAAATAGTTATGATGGTCATTTCCTTTGAAAATCTGTCACGAAATATGCCTCAAAAAGTTACATCAAAACCAAAAGGATGATTTCCCAAAATGGATCCATGAAGACCAAATTATACCTTCCAGATGTTTTACTTTTGGTAATTTGATTATTGCCTTTCTTCCTGCAATTTGTAATGCACTTTTATCCTTTTTTTTTATGGCTCGTGACCTTAAAAGTATAATTTAACATAATTTAAGTGAAATACGCTTTGGTCCAATTGAAAAATGGGATTGTCAAGAAAAATCAATTTTTGGAAGAAACTGACAATTTTCAAAGGTTATATAGATTAATTTTTTTGTACATTTTCGCTAAAATAGTTACAATGATCATTTCCTTTGTAAATTTACCATGAAATTTGTTTCAAAATGTTACATCAAAACCAAATAGATCATTTCCCAAAACGGAGCCCTAAAGATCACATTATATCCTCTAGAAGTTTTGCTCGTGTTAATATAATTTTCTCATTCTTTCCTAAAATTTGTAATGTACTTTAATCCTAGTTTTTGAATGTTGACGATCTCAAAAGTGGAATTTAAGATGAGCTAAGTCAAATGCGCTTTGGTCTAAGTGAAAAATGGGATGGTGAAGAAAAATCAAATTTTGAAAGAAATTGGTCATTTTCGAAGGTTATATAGCTCTTTTTTTTGTAAATTTTCTCTAAAATGGTTACGATGGTCATTTCTTTTGGAGCTTTATCATGAACTAGGATTCAAAAAGTTACATCAAAATGAAAACTATCATTTCACAAAACAGAGCCGTAAAGGCCAAATTATACCCTCCAAAAGTTTTGCTTGTGTTAATTGAATTCTCTCACTCGTTCCTACAATTTGTAATGCACTTTTATCCTTTTTTTTTATGATTGGTGACCTTGAAATTCGAATTTAACATGGTCTAATTGAAATACGCTTTGTCCAATTGAAAAATAGAATGGTCAAGAAAAATTAATTTTTGTAAGAAACTTGCCATTTTCGAAGGTTATAACTCATGTTTTTTGTGCATTTTCGCTAAAATAGTTACTATGGTTATTTCCATTGAAAATTTTCCATGAACTAGGATTCAGAATGTTACATCAAAACTAAATGGATCATTTCCCAAAATGGAGCCCTAAGGCCACACTATACCCTTCAAAAGTTTTCCTTGTGTTAAACAAAATCTCTACCTCTTTCCTACAATTTGTAATGCATTTTTATCCTATTTTTTGATACCTGGAGACCTCGAAAGTATAAATTAACATGATCTAAGTAAAATAAGCTTTGGCACTAGTGAAAAATTGGATGGTCAAGAAAAATCAATTTTTGTAAGAAACTTGCCATTTTTGAAGGTTATACTCATGTTTTTTGTGCATTAATTTTCACTAAAATAGTTATGATGGTCATATCCTTTGAAAAATTTTCACGAACTAGGATTCAAAATGTTACATCAAAACTAAATGTATCATTTCTCAAAACAGAGCCCTGAAGGCCACATTATACTCTCCAGAAGTTTTCCTTGTGTTAATCAAATTCTTTACCTTATTCCTACAATTTGTAATGCACTTTTATCCTTTTTTGAAGGCTGGGGACCTCGAATGGGATGGTTGATTATGCCCAAAATATAACACAGTAGTTATAGTACAACTTTAGGGTGTCGATTCCACAGAGAAACAGTTAAATACAAAGGAAAGGTGTATGAACTTTGACACGAACGATAAAAGTTAAACGAAAGAATACGAGTTTTAATAATGATGTATTGCGAGAGAAATTGCGTAAATATAATGACATACAAATGAGAAATAACAAGGTTCCGGGAATCCTCCTTAGGTTCGTTGCCTTGTTCTACTCTTGATTCAATTGTTTTTATCTCGATTGCAAGTTTCACATCCTAAACAAGCAATCGGAATATATTCAATCAAGTACATTTAAAATCTAACGTAATTGCTATAAATCACTCATTGATTTCGATTTAAGCATATATGACCGATCTTAAAGATTATCAAGAAATGACAATATATCTCAATGATAATATCGCAGTAATGGACAATAAATAAGATAAATCAACTGGAATCAATCACATCCAAAAAACATCACATAAGAAGAGCATGACTAGACTTATATGGGGGAGGAGCATGTAATCGCCGGGTTAAGAAAATCTAAAAGAAGAAGAATAAAAAGTGCAGCTATCACATGAACTCAAATCCTTTTTACTTAATCAAAAAATGAATCACAACAAATATTGAATAATAAATCTGTACAACCGAATCAAGAACAGGAAAAAAAGAACAACAAATCCCTAAGGATTCATCCCTTTCCCTTATTTGATGATTAGTTGGCCATGAAGCTCAAGGTGGAAGAACAATATGGATGTTCTCCCCTTGATTTCATGGCCATGGAGCTCAAGGAGGAAGAACAATATGGATGCTCTCCCCTTGAGTTCCAGCCCTTAAAAAACTTAGAAATATTCTGGATTTGGATCCCTTGGATCCCCTTGTTTGTTTTCTCTCTTCCTTACTTCCTTGCTCGCTGAATGTTGGCTGCACACTCCTTAAGCATGTATTTATAGATCACAAGTAGTTAGGGGCATTTTGGTCCAAAAAATGTCATTGTGCAGCTCTAATTTGGTCTTGGAGCGAGTGGGCGCTGGAAAGTGAGGGGTGCAGCACTGGAAAGTGAGGGTACAGTGTTGGAAAGTGAGGGGCGCGGTGCTAGGTGGATGCTGTTCTGGAGGCCTGACCTGTGTCTACTAAAACTACCATAACTTTCTCTAGAAAAATCCTTTTTATGAACCGTAAAATTCTACAGAAAATAGACTTCTGGATCTTTCTAATCTTATATGGCTCATCTCCTGGTTCTTCTTGTATCAATACAGTTTAATCTGCAAAGATGATTGATCTGCACGGGAAATTATGGCAATTTAGTGAAACTCCTTTCCAAGTGGTGTGCCTACCCTTACCTTGCTCTAAAGTGATGCACACATTTGTGTGCAGTCTTTTAACTTACTGTAATTTATTACTCCAACCTTGGTTTAGACTTTAATCATCTTTGAAGCATGTTTAGACATGTTCAAACCTTGGACAAATACGAACACCGACATGCGAGACCTTTTGGCGCTTTAAACATGGATCGCTTTATCATCTCTTTTACAGTCAAAGCACCTGAAAATGCATCGAATTAAGTCAATGATTTATGAATATCACTTTAGAGTTATTAACATGTAAAAGTGCGATTACGACCGAGATCAACCCTAAAATGCTAACGATTAAGTATTGTTTAGATGCATTTTATGGTTCTTATCACAACCCCCAACTAGCTTATTGCTAGTCCCTAGCAATTCAAGCGAAAGACACGAAATGAATTCTTTATTAAAACAAAGCAAAATACAGCAATGCTGGCGTTAACCAAGAGTGATTCAAAAATCTTTGTCTCAAGAATCATGCATAACATACAACACATAGAATCATTAAATATCACTTAAGTCCATGAATAATCCAAATGTCAACCTTAAAATAGTTATCGACTCTTAACATCCATCTTACCACAATACATTAGTCCGAACACTCGGATGATTTTATGCACAACATAGCATGAATACAAGTTTTGGCCTCTAAAAACATATTAAATTGCGTGACATTAATCATAAATCAAGCTCCATAGGCTTACTTTTCAAATCACTCTCCACTATGTAGAAAAATCACACTACATCGGATCAATAGGTCTTTTATAAGCTTGTAGCGTTAGGCTAGGGTAAAGGTCAAGAAAGAATGGGAAAGTTTAAACAAATAAAAGAACTAAGTCTCTTAATTTAACACAACCACTTTAAGCACAAGATAACCTTACTTCAACACCCAACTCTTTCAACCATTTTTCGAGCATTTCTCGCAATAAATCACAATTTTTTTTCTTTTCTTCTTTCTTTGCCATAATTCATTTTTTTTCTTTTTTTTTTTATTTTGGCATAAGACCATTCACCTTCTCTTTCATTCTTTTCTTTTCCACAACCCCCAACTTATCTCTTTTAATGTACTTCGGTTATGGTAGTAATATTTTCTCATATTTTCACCCTTATTCCTTTTAAGTGCTTCTCACAACATGTGTATAACTAAGTTCTTTTAAAATAAAGGTAAGGATAAAATATTTTTAGGCTCATAAAGGTAAGTAAATGGTTCATCGAAAGAAACAAGGCTCAATTTTTCTTTTCAAGAAAAAATGCTCAAATAGGTGACTAGCGAAAAATATAACAAGGGTAAGTTTAAAAAGGCTCAAACGGTCCAAAAATGGCCTATATCATATCCTAAGTAGTTTGCATTCTATGATTTTCTCCTCAAGTGATTATCAAATAAGTTCTAGAGCTTGTAAAGACTGCAAAAGTATTCACAAAACAATCGCACATAAAACTTCTCCAAATGCTTTAGATTAATCATGCAATCTTACCACAAACCAGAGTCTCAAACCAAAGAAAAATTGACACTTATTTTATTCTCAAAGCGAAGTAAGATTTAACTTCTTCTAAACGCTATATGCTATCTTAATTAGGCTCATATCATTGACATATGAATTGACTCCAAGGTTAACACAAAGCATGCTAAAAACAAACAAAAAGGTAAAATGACACCAAACAGTTCAATGAAAAACATGAAAAACAGGAATATATTTCCTCCACCCCCAACTTAAAGTAGGCATTGTCCTCAATGTGAAAGCAAAAGATAAGGAAACTCCATTTGTAGCCAAAAGTGCACAGAAGCTGAAAATTGTGCACCACCATTTGAACTGCTTCGTATAATTGTTCCTGAAAAAGAAATACGAAAGTAAAACTGGAAAACAACAAAATACTAATAATAAACAAGAAACAATAACAATAAAAATAAAAGGATATGTTATGGGGTGCCTCCCATGAGCACTAAGTTTTACGTCTTCAGCTAGACACTCTTATTCCTTTCTAGAAAAACATGAATTGGATGCACCGGCAACTGCTTTACTGTTAAATTTAGTGCTTTTGTGCTTTGGAGAGGCCTTAAGGATGTCATCAGTAACATCTGCAGATTTTGACTCGATATATGCTCTTGTGAAGCCATAGGTGAGGGTGGACTCCAATGGATTAAGGTGATGGACTTTTTCCATGAATGAGTCAATCATGTATACTTGGTGGTTCTCGTCCACATCCTCTGATTTGTTCGGTGTTGGGATGTGTAATGTCTTACCACTAAGTGTCTCAATGGCATTCACCTCCTCTTTCTTCTGTTGAGCTAGGTGCTGACCATAGGATGTGGACTGAGCTTGAGAAGGGAACTTACCTCACTCAGTCACACTCAAGTAGCTCGTCAGCTTGGACACTTGGCTCTTTATTTCTTTATGTTCTTCAACAACCTGCATAATTAAAGATTCAAGCCTTTGATTAGTCTTACCATGTGCCTCAATAAAAGCATACAAAGTGTCTTCTAAAGGACTCCTAGAAGATATAGGTGCATGATATGGTGCAGAGGGTTGTGCAAACTGCTAGTTTTTAGACTTCCAGCTAAAATTGGTGTGATTTCGCCATCCCGAAGGGTTGTGCAAGCTGCTAGTTTTCAGAATTTCAGCTAAAATTGGTGTGATTTCACCATCCCGGATTATAGGTGTTAGAGAAGGGTGCAGAAGGCTTCGTTTACATGCCTAAGGCATTACATTGTTCCTTATACATCCCTCTCATGTCAGAAAATGTGGGACACTTTTGGGTGAGATGGTCTACCCCGCCACACACAAAACATGGTTCAAAAGATTTTGCATGATTGACCATGTGTGTTGGCTTTAAGCTCTTAGTCTTTAATATCTCTAGTTCTCTAGCGAGCATCTCGGCCTTGGCCTTAAGGTTATCCTCTTCCTTAAGGTGGTAAATTCCACCACTATTTGGGTTCTCTATAGGTCGTGACCTATTTGTGCTCTCAGTAGCACTAGGTCCAGTCCAAGTGTGAGCTTTTTCAGCAAGCTCATTAAGGTACTCTATGGCCTCATCAAAATCTTTCTCCAAGAACCCACCATTACACATCATCTCTACAAATTGGCGTTCTCTATAGGTAAGACCCTCATAGAAATAGCTCACTAAACGCCAATTCTCATACCCATGGTGAGGGCACATACTCAATAACTCTTTAAATATCTCCCAAGACTGATACAAAGTCTCGCTGTCCTTTTGTGCAAAGGTGAAGATTTCCCTTTTCAAAGCATTGGTCTTATGTTGGGGAAAGTATTTATTGAAGAAAATTCGAGTCATCTCAGTCCATTACCCAATAGATCATAGTCTTAGTGAGTATAGCCAACTCTTAGCTCTATCCTTCAAAGCGAAAGGAAAGAACTTAAGCCTAACAATGTCATTGGTTTCATCATGACTATGAAAAGTTGCGACTACTTCCTCAAACTCTTTAATGTGCACATATGGGTTTTCATTATCCAAGCCATGAAAAGTAGGGAGTAATTGAATCATCCCTGGTTTAAAATCTAGTTGGCGAGTATTGGCTGGGAATATGATGCATGATGGTGTGGCTGTGCGTGTAGGGTAGAGGTAATCCTGAAGTGTCCTAGCAACATTTTCATTAGGATTATCGGCCATGTTAACAAAATCCTATAAATTTTCGTGTGGGGGTGCACTATGATTTGATCTAGGCGAGGTTTCACCAACAGACGTGGAAGGAGAGAGTAACTCTAATTCGGGTCCTCTAATGAATTTACCTCGAGAATCTCACGGTCTAAGCATGCACCAATTAATTTAAAGGGGAAATAAAATAAAAAAAAGGAAAATAAAATAAATAAAACAGAATAATAAAAGAAAATTAGAAAATCAAAACAAAAGTAAAGGAACGATATTACTGTATTTACAAACTGTTGAAAAGAAAAATATTTACGATTCTTTTACCGTCACACTCAAAGTTGACAAGTTTCCTTGTACTTAAGAGTGTTTCCCTGGCAACGGCGCCAAAATTTGATTACGCCGAAAGTATAACGCGGTAGTTATAGTACAACTTTGGGGTGTCGATTCCACAGGGAAACAGTTAAATACAAAGGAAAGGTGTATGAACTTTGACACGAACGATAAAAGTTAAACGAAAGAATCCGAGTTTTGATAATGATGTATTGCGAGAGAAATTGCGTAAATATAATGAAAGACAAATGAGAAATAACAAGGTTCCGGGAATCCTCCTTAGGTTCGTTGCCTTGTTCTACTCTTGATTCAATTGTTTTTATCTCGATTGCAAGTTTCACATCCCAAACAAGCAATCAGAATATATTCAATCAAGCACATTTATAATCTAACGTAATTACTATAAATCACTCATTGATTTCGATTTAAGCACATACGACCGATCTTAAAGATTATCAAGAAACGATAATATATCTCAATGATAATATTGCAGTAATAAACAATAAATAAGATAAATCTACCGGAATCAATCACATCCAAACAACATCACATAAGAAGAGCATGACTAGACTTATATGGGGGAGGAGCATGTAATCACCGGGTTAAGAAAATCTAAAAGAAGAAGAATAAAAAGTGCAGCTATCATATGAACTCAAATCCTTCTTACTTAATCAAAAAATGAATCACAACAAATATTGAACAATAAATCCATACAACCGAATCAAGAACAGGAAAAAAGAACAGCAAATCCCTAAGGATTCATCCCTTTCCCTTATTTGATGATTAGTTGGCCATGAAGCTCAAGGTGGAAGAACAATATGGATGTTCTCCCCTTGATTTCATGGCCATGGAGCTCAAGGAGGAAGAACAATATGGATGCTCTCCCTTTGAGTTCCAGCCCTCAAAAGACTTGGAAATATTCTGGATTTGGATCCCTTGGATCCCCTTGTTTTTTTCTCTCTTCCTTACTTCCGTGCTTGCTGAATGTTGGCTGCACACTCCTTAAGCATGTATTTATAGATCACAAGTAGTTAGGGGAATTTTAGTCCAGAAAATGTCATTGTGCAGTCCTAATTTGGTCTTGGAGCGAGTGGGCGCTGGAAAGTGAGGGGTGCAGCGCCGGAAAGTGAGGGGCGCGGCGCTAGGTGGATGCTGTTCTGGAGGCCTGACCTGTGTCTACTAAAACTACCATAACTTTCTCTAGAAAAATCATTTTTACAAACCGTAAAATTCTACAGAAAATAGACTTTTGGATCTTTCTAATCGTATATGGCTCATCTCATGGTTCTTCCTGTATCAATACAGTTTAATCTGCAAAGATGATTGATTTGCACGGGCAATTCTAGCAATTTAGTGAAACTCCTTTCCAAGTGGTGTGCCTACCCTTACCTTGCTCCAAAGTGATGCACACACTTGTGTGCAGTCTTTTAACTTACTTTAATTTATTACTCCAACCTTGGTTTGGACTTTAATCATCTTTGAACCATGTTTAGACATGTTCAAACCATGGACAAATACGAACACCGACATGCGAGATCTTTTGGCGCTTTAAACATGGATCGCTTTATCATCTCTTTTGGACTCAAAGCATCTGAAAATGGCATCGAATTAAGTCAATTATTTATGAATATCACTTTAGAGTTATTAACATGTAAAAGTGCGATTACAACCGAGATCAACCCTAAAATGCTAACGATTAAGTATTGTTTAGATGCATTTTATGGTTCTTATCCATGGTCAAGAAAAATCAAATTTGGGCATAAACTCGCCATTTTCGAGTGTTATAACTCATTTTTTGTGCGTTTTTACTAAAATAGTTATGATGGTCATTTCTTTTGAAAATATGCCCCGAATTATGCCTAAAAAATTTACATCAAAACCAAAAGGATAATTTCCCAAAACGAGTCCTTGAAAGCCAAATTATACCATCCATAAGTTTTGCTCGTATTAATCGAATTCTCTTATTCTTTCCTGTAATTTGTAATGCACTTTAATGCTAATTTTTTAAGTCTGGTGACCTCGAAAGTGGAATTTAAGATGAGCACCGTAAAATACGCATTGGTCAATGTGAAAAATGGGATAGTAAAAAAAAACAAAATTTGGAAGAAACTGACCATTTTCGAAGGTATAGCTCACCTTTTTGTGCATTTTCGCTAAAATGGTTACGATGGTAATTTCCTTTGAAAATTTTTCTCGAACTCGCATTCAAAAAGTTACATCAAAACCAAAAGGATCATTTCTCAAAACGGAGCACTAAAGGCCAAATTATACCTTCCAAAAGTTTTGCTCGTGTTAATCGAATTCTCTAATCTTTTCTTACAATTTGTATTGCACTTTTACCCTATTTTTTGATGGTAGGAGACCCCAAAATTTGAATTTAACATTATCCAATTGAAATACGCTTTGGTCCATGTGAAAAAATGAGAGGGTAAAAAAATTAAAAAATTGAAAGAAAATGGTTATTTTCAAATGTTATAGTTTACTTTTTTTGTGTGTTTTCACTAAAATAGTTATGGCGGTCATTTCCTTTGAAAATTTTGCCATGAACTAAATTTCAAAAAGTTATATCAAATCCAAAAGTATCATTTCCCAAAACAGAGCCCAGAAAACCAGATTATATCCGCCAGAAGTTTTGCTCGTGCTAATCGAATTCTCTTTCTCTTTCCTACAATTCGTAATGCACTTTTATCCTAGTTATTGATGGCTGATGACTTCGAAAGTGGATTTGAACAAGATCTAAGTTATATACGCTTTGGACAAAGTGAAAAATAGAATAGTCATGAAAAATCAAATTTTGGAAGAAACGAGCCATTTTCGAATGTTATAGCTCACTTTTTTTTTTTTTTTGCTAAATAGTTATGATAGTCATTTTCTTTGAAAATTTTACCTGAACTATGCCTCAAAAATTTACATCAAAATTAAAACGATAATTTCCCAAAACAGTCCCTGAAAGCCAAATTATACCCTCTAGAAGTTTTGCTCGTGTTAATCGAAATCTCTCATTCTTTTCTACAATTTGTAATGCACTTTAATCCTAGTTTTTTTATGGTTGGTGACCTTGAAAGTGAAATTTATGATGAGCTAAAGTGAATACTCTTTGGTCCAAGTGAAAAATTGAATGGTAAAGAAAAATCAAAATTTGGAAGAAACTGGTCATTTTCGAAGGTTATAGCTCACGTTTTTTGTGTATTTTCGTTAAAATGGTTACGATGGTCATTTTCTTTGAAAGTTTTCTAGGAACTCGGATTCAAAAAGTTACATCAAAACCAAATGGATCATTTCTCAAAATGGAACACTGAATGCCAAATTATACCCTCAAGAAATTTTACTCGTGTTAATCGAATTCTCTAACTCTTTCCTATAATTTGTATTGCACTTTTATCCCTTTTTTTTTTTTTTTATGGCAGGAGACCTTAGAATTTGAATTAATATGATCTAACTAAAATACGAATTGGTCCAAGTGAAAAAACGAGATGATAAAAAAAATCAAAATTTGGAAGAAAATAGTCATTTTCAAAAGTTATAGCTCACATTTTTTGTGTATTTTCGCTAAAATAGTTATGATGGTCATTTTATTTGAAAATTTTACACAAACTAAATTTCAAAAATTTATATCAAAATGAAAAGGATTATTTCCCGAAACGGAGCCTAGAAAGCCAAATTATACATGCCAGAAGTTTTGCAAGTGTTAATTAAATTATATCCCTCTTCTCTATAATTTGTAATATACTTTTATTCTAGCTTTTGATAGCTAGTGAGCTCGAAAGTGGATTTTAACAAGATCTAAGTGATACACGATTTGTACCATGTGAAAAATGGGATAGTCATGAAAAATCAAATTTTGGAAGAAACTATCATTTTCGAAGGTTGTTGCTCACTTTTTTTTTGTGTATTTTCACTAAAATAGTTATGATAGTTATTTCCTTTGAAAATCTGCCCCAAACTATAACTCAAAAAGTTACCTCAAAACCAAAAGGATAATTTCCCAAAACGGATCCTTGAAGGCTAAATTATACCCTCTAGGTGATTTGCTCGTGATAATTGAATTCTTGTCTTCATTCCTACAATTTGTAATGCACTTTATCCTATTTTTTGATGACTGGTGACCTCAAAAGTATAATTTAATTTAATCTAAGTGAAATAATCTTTGGTCTAATTGAAAAATGGAGTGGTCAAGAAAAATCAAATTTTGGAAGAAACTGACCATTTTCGAAGGTTATAGCTCAGGTTGTTTGTGCATTTTCACTAAAATAGTTATGATGATAATTTCTTTTGAAAATTTACCATGAAATAGGTTTCAAAATGTTACATCAAAACCAAACAGATAATTTCCCAAAACAGAGCCTTGAATGTCACATTACACCTCAAGAAGTTTTGCTCGTCTTAATCGAATTATCTCATTCTTCCCTACAATTTTTAATGCATATTTATCCTATATTTTGATGACTGGCACCACAAAAGTATATAATAACACGATTTGGTGCAAGTGAAAAATGGGATAGTAAAGAAAAATCAACTTTTGTTAGAAACTGGCCATTTTTGAAGGTTATAGCTCACTTTATTTTGTGCATTTTCGCTAAAATACTTATGATGGTCCATTTCTTTGAAAATCTGCTCCAAACTATGCCTCAAAAAGTTACATCAAAACCAAAGGGATAATTTCCCTGAACGGAGCATTGAAGGCCAAATTATACCCTCAAAAAAATTTGCTCGTGTTAATTGAATTCTCTCCCTCTTTCCTACACTTTGTAATGCACTTTTATCTTATTTTTTTATTGTTGGTGACCTTGAAAACATGATCTAAGTGAAATACGCTTTGGTCCAATTGGAAAATGGGATGGTATAGAAAAACCAAAGTTTGGAATAAACTGACCATTTTCGAAGGTAGCTAATGTTTTTTGTGCATTTTCGCTAAAATAGTTACGATAGTCATTACCTTCGAAAATTTGCTACGAACTAGATTTCAAAATGATACATGAAAACTAAATGGATCATTTTCCAAAACTGATTCTCGAAGGCCAAATTATACCCTCCAAAAGTTTTGTTTGTGGTAATTGAATTCTCTCACTCTTTCCTAAAATTTGTAACACACTTTTATCCTATTTTTTGATGGTAGGAGAACTTAGAATTTGAATTAACGTGATCTAAGTGAAAAAAAAATGGAATCGTAAAATAAATCAAAATTTGGAAGAAAATGGCTATTTTCAAAGGTTATAGCTCATTTTTTTGTGCATTTTCACTAAAATAGTTATGATAGTCATTTCCCTTGAAAATTTTGTCACGAGCTAAATTTCAAAAATTTATATCAAAACCAAAAGGATCATTTCCCAAAATGGATCCTAGAAAGCCAAATCATACTCGCCAGAAGTTTTGCTCGTGTTAATCGAATTCTCTTCCTCTTTCTTATAATTTCTAATACACTTTTATCCTAGTTTTTTATTGTTGGTAATCTAGAAAGTTGATTTTAACAAGATCTAAGTGATATACGCTTTGGACCAAGTGAAAAATGGGATGGTCATGAAAAATCAAATTTTGGAAGAATTTGCCATTTTCGAAGGTTATAACTCACTTTTTTGTGCATTTTCGCGAAAATAGTTAAGAATATCATTTCCTTTGAAAATCTGCCATGAACTATGCCACTAAAAGTTACATCAAAACCAAAAGAATAATTTCGCAAAACAGATCCTTGGAGGCCAAATTAATATCCTCAAGATGTTTTGCTCATGATAATTGAATTCTTATATTCCTTCCTAAAATTTGTAATGCACTTTTATCATATTTATTGATGGTTAGTGACATCGAAAAAAGAATTTAACATAATCTAAGTGAAATATGCTTTAGTCTAATTGAAAAATGAGATGTTCAAGAGAAATCAAATTTTGGAAGAAACTGGCCATTTTTTAAGGTTATAGCTCAAGTTTTTTGTGCATATTTGCTAAAATAGTTACAATGATTATTTCCTTTGAAATTCACCATGAAATAGGTTTCAAAATGTTACATCAAAACCAAACAGATCATTTCCCAAAATAGAGCCTCGAAGGACACATTTTGCCCTCCTTTGCTCGTGCTAATCGACTTCTCTCCCTTTTTCCTACAATTTGTAATGTGCATTTATCATTTTTTTTTCTGGGACCATGAAAGTGTAAATTAATATGATTTAAGTGAAATACGATTTGGCGCAAGTGAAAAATGGGATGGTAAATAAAAATCAACTTTTGTTAGAAACTGACCATTTTCGAAGGTTATATCTCACTTTTTTGTGCATTTTCTCTAAAATACTTAAGATGGTCATTTTCTTTGAAAATCTACCCCAAACTATGCCTCAAAAATTTACGTCAAAACCAAAAGGATAATTTCCTAGAACGAAGCATTGAAGGCCAAATTATACCCTCTAGAAATTTTGCTCGTGTTAACTGAATTATCTCCCTCTTTCCTACACTTTGTAATGCATTTTTATCCTATATTTTTATTTTTGGTGACCTTGAAAGTAGAATTTAACATGATGTAAGTGAAATACGCTTTGGTCCAATTGAAAAAGGGGATGGTCTAGAAAAATCAAAGTTTGAAATAAACTGACATTTTCGAAGGTTTATAGCTAATGTTTTTGTGCATTTTCGCTAAAATAGTTACGATGTTCATTACCTCTGAAAATTTGCTACGAACTAGATTTCAAAATGATACATGAAAACTAAATGGATCATTTTTCAAAACTGATTCCCGAAGCCAAATTATACCCTCCAAAAGTTTTGGTCATGTCAATTGAATTCTTTCACTCTTTCCTATAATTTGTAAAATGCACTTTTATCCTATATTTTGATTGTTGGTGACCTCAAAAGTAGAATTTAACATGATCTAAGTGTAATACAGTTTGGTCGAATTGAAAATTGGGATGGTCAAGAAAAATCAAGTTTTGTAAGAAATTTGCCATTTTTCATAGCTCACGTTCTTTTTGTAGATTTTCGCTAAAATGGTAACGATAGTCATTTCCTTTGAAAAGTTTCCAGGAACTAGGTTTCAAAAAGTTAAATCAAAGCCAAATGAATCATTTCTCAAAATGGAGCCTTGAAGGCCAAATTATACCCCCTAGAAGTTTAGCTCGTTTTAATCTAATTTTTTCTTTCTTTCCTACAATTTGTAATGCACTTTTATCTTATTTTTTATGGCAGGTGATCTCGAAAGTGGAAATTAACATGATATAAGTGAAATACGATTTGTTCCAATTGAAAAAATGGAAGGTCTAGAAAAATCAAATATTGGAATAAACTGACCATTTTCGAAGGTTATAGCTAATTTTTTTTTGTGTATTTTCACTAAAATAATTATGATGGTCATTACCTTTGAAAATTTTCCACGAACTAGATTTCCAAATGATAAAATTAAAGGAATCATTTCCCCAAACAGATCCCTGAAGGCCAAATTATATCTTCCAAAAGTTTTACTCGTGTTAATTGAATTCTCGCACTCTTTCCTTCGATTTGTAATGCACTTTTATTCTCTATTTTGATGTGTATAGGGATCCCAATAATTATGGGTCAATCTGTGTGAACTACACGAAGGTAATTTTTGACTTAAGAGATTTAAGCAAATTGATTTAAGTTTTCTTAGATGTACAACAAATATCGCCAACTAAAAGGCACCACCGACTGAAAAAATACCTAAAACGGATTGACTCTATCTTGCACCGCGCTAACATATCAGTCATACCACATGCCATATAAAGATTTTAAATTTTCGCTTTCTAACTATATCGATAAATAAGTAGATGTGACATCAAAGAATAGATATACATCACAAACAAATATAATAGAAAATAAATAAATTGTAATAAATCCATTTAAAGCATGTGTCAGCAATAAGTGTATCATTTTCATATTTAAGAAAGTTATGAGAAAGCTACTCCTAAGCTACCATTACTATTTGTTATTTTACGCATAGAATAACATCAATATGGAATCTGAAAATGTTATATTAGTAATAATTAACAAAACCTTTTATTTTTTAAAATCTTGTAAGACAATATGAAAATTAAAATAAAATATATATTTGATATACAATTATATTTATACTGAAGAGACTAAAAGAGAAATTAGGGTTTGTATATATTGCCGGCATAATGTTACAGTAGTTGAAGCTCATATTTATAAAGTATGTACATAAGAGTTTCCTATTTGCATTAGAATTAGGATTTCCTAATATTATTTACGTTAAGAAATATATACATTTACATATACATTATTTTATTTTTAAAAATATTTGAATTTTAAAATTATCAAGATAATTGAATTTCTTGAGTAAATAAATTTCTTTATTTGTCATCATGGGTATTATCTTTAATTTTTAATTATTCATGCGGATCAATTACTTCACCCATTGATTGAATCACTAATCCATTAACCCGATCCTTTAACTAAATCGATATCTGATCAAAATTTAATAACTATGCCTATCATTTAATATTTTTCAAATTTGTATTTAATCTGAACACCAAAATGGAAACACCATCCAGTACATGCGAACACAAAGAGACAAATAGTAGCAACAACAGAGGACTTAGCATTCCCACCTAATTTTCTAAGTTAAGGAACAAAAAATTATAATTATAGGTAATTAATAATTGTATAAGTGATATTTTGTTCACATAAACATGTAAAGAATGAAGTAATAGCGAAATAAACAAACAAAAGATTAACAAAATTAACGTTATTTGGTAGGATATCAATTTGTGCTTGTAACCTGTGGATCAGGATTGTCTTCCGTCCGGATTCTCTCCATTTAGTTAAGTTTATAGCAAAATAACTATAGTAGTTCAAATTTTTCTTAGATAAACATAAATGAATTTAGAAAATTAAATAAATTCATTGAATTAGTTTTTTTTAAATAAAAATTTAAATTTTTTTTTATGATATCGTGTTAACAAATGATTGGAAAAGTGTTTCTTCGATACCATTGGAATTCATTCAACGTGATTTAAATTTCCACAACAGATTCAAACACCTCCTATAATTGTCGCTTGTGTGTGTGGAGTGAAGAACAACATAGATATTCCACCTACCCCACCGAACAGGATTTTGAACCCAATTGTCAAACCGTCACACTGTTTCAACATCGCATGGACGCACCCCCATGCGTTAATGGGTTGTGTCCGTGATGCTTGTGGTCACGATTGACTAACGTGAGTGGAAGAACAAATTCTTTTCTAACACAGTGTTATGAAAAATAAATGATATAAAAATTTATTTTATTATTGATTAAAAATAAAATATTTTTTATTTTCATTGTTTTAAAACCATTTAACAGTGAGATGACCCTTGTACTATGTATCTATCATGACATTGTGTCAGATAAAAACTTTAAATATATATATATATATATATATAAAAGAGTATTAATTTTACACAAACTATTGCCGCGTACAAATTAATAAAACTTAATGAACTATTCAAATTAAATTTCACCAAATTATAAATTCAGGCTTTAAACCAATATCAAATTGTCAGAGTACGAAAGATTCTTCAATCATCAGCCTCATTATTGCTCTCATTGTACGGAATTTGTTTGTCTCGATTCAGTTGGAGCTTTCAACTTGCAACTTGCATGAACTTTATTTAAAGGATCTTTAATTGATTTGGTGATATCACATAAATGCAAGGGGAGGGGTTGGATTGAAGAAGCAATTGCATTCATTAAATACTACAGAATAGGTTGGATTAGACTTAAAATTATGATAAGATTGAATATCACATTATCAAATGAAGAATATTAAAATTTAAATTTATCATGATAGTATTTAATCTCACCGCGAACTTCACATCTATTTCAATTCTTAAATGAAAAATATCATGGTTTCTCATAACATCTCGTTACCTATTCTTCACTACACCTTTCTTTCTTTCTCTCACACACATTTTCGCTGTAAAGGAAAAATGAAACAAAAGAAAACCATCATAAGAGCATGATTTATGACAATATATAAAATTGAAAAGGTGCAACAAAGGCAACTCAAATATAAAAGCATTTTTCTACATGAGCCTGTGATGATCAAGGACAGATATGAAAGATCAATGAGAGTTTCATGAATTGGAATCCGCTTCAAAATATAAAGGAAAAGATAACAATGGCGTCACAATCTCCAATTTCTCTTTTTTTTTTTTTTTTAATGTTATGTGGTAACAATATGCTTGATGAGAACACAACTTCCCCTATGTTCTCTCCTATGTTTTCTCATAATTAAACTCTCTTTCTTTCTTTTTTGTCGTTGAACGGGCATTAATGATTAAACATTTTGCAAAACGAGGGGCTACCTCCCCAGAAATCATACAGAAACAGGTTCAGAACATTCTTCGGAGATGAATCAAAATACAAAACATAGTGGGACAGTAAATTACATGTTTGTTTTTTGCCAGAGAATCAACCACACCATTAACTTCTCAGAAACACTAGATCAATGTTTTGGAAATAGCGAAAGAGACACGTGCAGTCAGATAAATAATGTGTGATTAAGATGGTAAAAAACATCAATCTCTTTGAGAATGTGGATGATGCTTTGTGCATCAACTTGAATAATTAAATATTTTCTATGGAGGTTCTTGGCAAGACGGAGACCATCCCTAAGCCCCAAAAGCTCTGCTGTAAGAGAGTTTAATTAAGAGAGAACAAAGAACTCTCTTCTTCGTTCTTTCTTAATTAAACTCTATTTTCTTTGTTCTTTCTTCATCACAATGCCGATAATGGTTAGGGTAATCTATATTTATCACTTGTTACTTTCGGTTCTTAAAAGATAATTCGTCAAATTTCATCCTCGCCGTTTCTTTTATGTGGTTAACTTTTATTTGTATTTCAATTTTTCACCAAATTAAGTGAATTTTTTTTGTTAACAACTTTGATTAACTTATTTGTCTATTATTTGAAGGTGAATCTAGATGAAGAACACTTGAATATATTTAAATGACATATTCCATGCTCAAGCTATCTTTGATGGAATAGGTGTTGGATAAAATAACAACAAAAATATAACAGAGACTCTCAGAGGATAAAGGCAAGTCTAAATACTTGCAAGTTTTGTTGCTGTATTAACCTACTAAAGCAAACACGCCTATTTACAGGCTTACAATCAAAAAATAAATTAACCGAATTTAACTCAACCACTACAGCCACTAACATTATTTTAGCAACAACAATAATGGCTCCTTATTCGACCAACTAAACCAGAGAAATGTGGACACTACTGACACTACTAACAAACCAATAAGACTAAGTCAGACTTTGAATCATTCTTCAACACTACCCCTTGATTCAAAGGCACAAACACCAAGTAGAGATCTAAAGTAGATAAACTTCTCTTTTGACAGAGCCTTGGTTAGTATGTCAGCCAATTGCTCATTTATGCTACAATACTTCAAAGTTATCTCCTCCTTCGCAACCAAATCACGAATGAAATGGAAACAAATATCAATATTTTCGTTGCTCCTCCTTGCCTGTTTTAAAGGTCTGCTAATATTCTCCTTAACCAAACAGCTTGACAAGCTGCCGAAGTGGCTGCAACATACTCAGCTTCTGAGGTGGATAATGTTGTCGTGGCTTGCTTCTTTGAGCTCCAAGTGATTACTCCTGACCCAAGTGTAAAAACATTTGCCGAAATACTCCGTCTATCATCCAACGAACTTGCCCAATCACTGTCTGTGAACCACATAATCTGAAATTGGAAGCTTTTGAGTACTAAATCCCATAATCCATAGTTCCAGCAACGTAATGCAAGACTCGCTTCGTTGCTCCAAAATGAAGCTTTGAATGATGTTGCATAAACCTGGAAATTACCCTAACATAAAATACAATATCGGGTCGGGTGTGGGTTAGATAATTTAAGCCACCAACCAAGCTTATGAATCTCTTAGCATCAATCGTCTCTGCCCCATCTTCAAGCTTCAATTTTTCATTAGTATTCATGGGTAGTTGTAGATTTACAATTAAACATGCCAAATTTATTGAGAAGATCCTTGGCATATTTCCTTTGTGAAATAAAAAAACTCATCTTCTGCTTGTTGAACTTCAAGGCCGAGAAAGTAATGCAATAAACCCATATCTGACATTTCAAACTCATTCTTCATATGTGATTTAAACTCAGCCACAAGAGAGTTAAAGGAGCTTGTGTAAATAATATCATCAACGTAAAGACAGACAATGATGAAATTATTTTTACCTTCCTTCTTCAAGTAGAGAGTGGGCTCATTCTCACTCTTCATGAACCCATTTTGTTGGAAGTATCTATCAATTTTGCTATACCATGCCTGTGGAGCCTGCTTCAATCCATACAACGCCTTTCTCAACTTGTACACCTTCATCTCTTTGCCTTCAAATACAAAACCTTCCGTTGAGTTATATAAATTTCCTCTTGTAAATCTCCATTTAAAAATGTTGACTTGACATCAAATTGATAAACATGCCATTGCAATTGTGCTGCCAATGCTAGAACAATTCTCACAATTTCAAAACGAGCTACTAGAGAAAAAGTTTCTTCGAAATCAATACCATGTTGCTGTGCATATCCTTTTGCCACAAGCCGAGCTTTGTATTTTTGTAAACTTCCATCTGCACAAAATTTTGTTATGAATACCCACTTCAAGCCAATTGCATTTTTGCCTTCCGGTAAGTCCACCATTTCCCATGTTCCATTCTTTTCAATTGCTGTCAATTCTTCCATCATTAGTCTTTGCCATTCTTCTTTTGCAGCTGCTTTTTCATAGGTATAGGATCTAAAACAGTAAGAGCAAATTGACAAGACTCATATATGTCTTTTAAGGATCTAAACTTCCTTGGTGGAGTCTCGTCCGAAGACTCTTCAGGAGTGGATGAAGAGTTTAGGCTAGGAGTTATGGATGATGAGCTTGGTGACGCCATAGAGGAATCAACTGGTGAATTTGTAGGAGTCGACACTTGACTTTCATATGGGGAGATTCCATTAGATATAGGAATCTGTTGTTGCATCTTCTCATCATTTTCACGCCAATCCTAGCTTGCATTTTCATCAAATTCTACATCCTTTCTTATTATAAGCTTGCCACTACAAGGGTTATATAATCTATATGCTTTGGATTGTGTACAATAACCAACAAAAATACATTTTTCAGATTTTTCATCAAGTTTATGACAAAAATGAGAATTTATCAAAGCATAAGCAATACACCCAAAGACTCTTAAGTGACTTACAGATGGTTTTGTGCCACGCCAAGCTTCAAATGGAGTTCGATTCATGACAGCCCTTGTGGGAAAGAGGTTCAATGAATAGATTGATGTTGCCACAGCTTCAGCCTAAAATTGATTCGAAAACCCTTTTGCTTGTAACATGCTTCTAGCCATCTCCACAACTGTCCGATTCTTCCGCTCAGCAACGCCATTTTGCTCCGGAGTGTAAGGAGCTGTCAACTCCCTATAAATGCCATTTGTTTTGCAAAAAAAGATCAAATTCTTTGGACAATAACTCTCCACCTCTATCAGTATGAAGAACTTTGATGTATGATCCATGTTGTTTCTCAACCATAGCTTTGAATTGCTTGAATTTCTCAAATGTTTTTTACTTGTTTTCCAAAAATTAAACCCAACTCATACCACTACAATCATCAGTAAAGAGCAAGAAATAACGACTCCCAGCAAAAGACTTAGTTGCATAGGCCCACATAAATCAGCATGTATTAATTTAAGATATTTTGAAGCTCTCTAAGCCTTTCCAACTGGAAATGACTTTTTAGTTTGTTTCCCATTGATACACCCTTCACATAATTCAAGAGAGCCAATTTTTGGTAGTCCAAGAACTATACCTTTTTCACTTAGCAATTTCAGGCCCTTAATGTTTAGATGCTCGTACCTGAAATGCCATAACTTTGAGTCATCTTTTCCACCAGCAGCAAGAACAAAATTCCCATGTTCAAGACTTCCAATGGGAACATTTTGTTTTGAGTCATGTTGATATTGATCATTGTTTGGCCTGATTGCTTGTCTTTAATAACATGTGCACCATCATCAAATGAGATTGAATATCCACCAGCCATTAGTTGCCCAACACTCAGCAAATTATATCCCAAATCAGGTACAAATTAAACGTTGTGCAAGAGTTTTACTTTACCATGGCTAGTTTCAATGCCCATTGTACCTTTTCCTTCAACTTTCATTTCCTTTCCATTTCCTAGCTGCATCTTCATCTTTTGTGTCTCATCAAGCTCCTTAAACATGGATTTCGTGCCTATCATATGATTCGAACAGTTGCTATCTACAAACCACACATCGCTTGACATTTTGTTAGTATCAAAATGAGCCATAAAAAGCTTACTTTCTTCTCCATTCTCTGCTGCATAATTCACTTGTTGATCTTTCTACCAACAATCAGCTTTTATATGACCATATCTCTTGCAATGATAACATTGAATGCAATTCTTGGAATTTCTTTGCTTACCATATTGCCATTCTTGCCAGTTAGATCGACCTCTGCCTCGTCCTCTTCCACGGCCACGACCACGGAATCCTCCTCTTCCACGGCCCCTACTTGATGAACTTTCAATTTCTCTGGCTTTGATGACTGCCTCCTTCACTTGAAATGCATTTGCTTCATTCTTTTCAAGTGATCTATTAATTCTTGACTCATGAGCTTGCAAAGACCCCATTAGTTCATCAAAGGAAAAAACTGACAAATCCTTAGATTATTCTATTGCATCAATTACAAGATCAAATTTTGGAGTCAGACTTTTTAATACCTTTGCAACAATTGTCTGATCAGAAATATTTTCTTCGTAGGACCGCATTTGACTGACTATTGTCATGGCTCTCGACAAAAAATCTTGAATTGATTCTCAACTATTCATGCATAAGGTTTCAAAGTCACGTCGAAATGATTGCAATCTCACCACGATCACTTTTGAATCACCTTGAAACTCCTTCTGCAGAATTGACCAAGCTTGCTTCGATGTGGTTGCTGATGCACTACGTAAGAAGACACTGTCATGAACAGTCGGCTGAATGACCACTAATGCCTTGGAATCTTTCTTTTTGTTGTCTTTCAATCTGGTTTCTTCATCAGGATCTGCATAGTCGTGTTCTACCAAGTCCCACAAATCTTGAGATTTGAGTAGAGTTCGCATTCTGATACTCCAGAATTCATAGCCTTCTCCCTTAAAGATGGGAATAAGTGGTTGTGCTGCATTCATTGCAACGCCATTGCTAGCCATGGTTTTTCTCCCAGGTGTTTCACTCAACTCACGTGTTTATCCTTCTCTACTCACTCAACGCTCCTTGCTCTGATACCAAATTTGTTGGATAAAAGAACAACAAAGATAAAACAGAGGCTCTTAGAGGATAGGGGCAAGTCTAAATACTTGAAGGTTTTATTGTTGTATTAAACTACTAAAGCAAACACGCCTATTTATAGGCTTATAATCAAAAAACAAATTAACCGAATTTAACTAACTTTATTTTAGCAACAATAATAGCTCCTTATTTGACTAACTAAACCAGAGAAATGTGGACACTAATGCCACTACTAACAAACCAATAAGACTAAGTCAGACTTTGAATCATTCTTCAACAGTAGGAGGTCTGGGAAAGAAAGATATTTACATTTTTAAGTTTAAATAATTTTGGTAATTTCTTTTTACCATGTTATTATTTTCCTTAATTGGTTGATTTTTCTTTTTGACATGTTTTTTAATCAAAATAAAAATTGAAATATTGTTATTTCATAATATAGCAAGATCTCTTGTTCCACTAAGCAGACATGAACAATGAACAATAAAGTTCCAAAAGAAAAGGCTTTTTAAATATAATCCTCTCAATTTTTCATGGCACAAAGCAACTCCAGAAGCAATGTTGGTCATTCTTAAAGTTAGAAAGATTTCTTTTCGTAGGAAATCAGCCCATGTATTCCACCTTCAACCTGTGCTGCTCCAGTACGTACCTCCAACCTTAGTACACTAGATCTTAACAGCTCATGAGCAGATTGTAGAGAGGAAGCGCCAAGATCTTGGAACCCTTGCTTGACTGCTTGCATTGTATAAGGTATGAATTTCAAGACAGAACCTTTATCTGCAACTGCTCCAACAACTCCTTGAGCAATCTTTAGTTTTGCTGTATCACCCAAGTATCTTGCATCGCTCCCTTTAGTCATCGCTTCTAGAGAGCCCATACCACGATATTTTTTGACCCGACGACCATTCTGGTACTCGTAAACCCCTGGAGCCTCGATACTTCCAGCTAAAAAGCTTCCCATCATTACAGTAGATGCGCCAAGGACCAAAGCCTTGACAATATGTCCAGAATTTGAAATGCCACCATCAGCAATTACAGGTACACCACTTTGAGTAGCTATTGACGAAACTTTGTACACAGCGGTTGCCTGTCCTCGTCCAACAGCGCAAACCTCTTGGGTTGTACAAATAGATCCAGACCCCATACCAACTCTCAACCCATCAACACCCGCCTGAATCAAATTCTGTGCCTGGTACATGGTCACCACATTCCCACCAATCACATCCAGCTCCGGATATGTCCTTTTCACATACTTGATCATCTCAATCTGATAACTTGAATTCCCCTGAGAACTATCCAACACCACCACATTTGTGCCAGCCTTCACCAGATGCTCCAATCTCTCCTTGTCTGATTCCCTCGTCCCGATTGCCGCCCCAACCATCCACTGCCCATCAGGTCCCACTGTCCCCGGCCCCAACTTCGGATATCCTTTAACCCTCTCCACGTCTTCCTTCATTACCACGTTCACTGCCTCACCATCCCTCTCCAAAACCACAAAACCCTTCTTCCTATCCTCCAAAACTGCCTCAATCTTGTCCAAATCACAATGCCAAGGGACATAATAATCCCTACTCTCACAGTCACGCATGTAATCAAAAATCTTCATCTCTTTCTCCTTATCATTCATATTCGACCAATCAGATCTTGACACATATCCTAACAGCTTCGGCGTCAAACTGCCTGTTTGGGAGACAAAAACAAATGAAGAAGGACCGAAATCATCCAGAGAAGCAATTCGGCAGTCCAGTGATCTGAATGCAGCAATGGAAGCAATGGGGACACGGAGGGACTTGGCAGAGCGAACGATGGAGGCCTGGGCGAAGGAATCGCAGTTGGAGTGGACGATGGAGATGCCTCCGAGCGCCGCCATGGCCGCCGCCATATGGGACTCGGAGATTGTGTCCATGGGCGACGCCACGCAAGGGATCGATAAGGAGACATTGCGGCTGAGCTTCGTGGAGAGGGACACGGAATCCGTCGGGAAGTCGATGTAGTGAGGGAGGAATATCACGTCGTCGTAGGTGTAGGAGTAGCCCTGCCCGAACAGCTTCTCCGCTGTGAAGCCGTCCTCGATCTCTGCTGCTGCTGCTCCCACCATTCTTGCTGGTGGCGCCGGCGGTAGAGAAAGAAACTCTGGTGATGGAGGTTTTTTTAGAGAGAATGAGAGGTGGGAGCTAGGGTTTGTTAGAGAGAGGTTAGGTGAGGGTGGGGTTCTCTGTGGGAGTTAAAAAACGAGATGATGCTATGCTAAAAAATAGAACACAAACTCTTATGAGGCATTATATTTATAATATTTTGCTAACGGAGAATTTTTTTTTCTCAAACTTCTCTAATATATTATCCGGAAAAGAAAGAAAAGTATTGTTTTTTTTAAAATTAAGTAAATTAATATAAAATTTTAAATTGTTAAAAAAAGTGTTAAAAATAAAAAATAAAAATATTTTTCAATATCAAACGTATCCTAACCTTTTCACTTTTGCTAATATTTATAATTAGAGGTGAGCATACGTCGGTTTGGATCAAGGTGTCCTAAAAAATCTACCCAACACAATTATATCTGGTTGAAAAAATCTTAACCCAACTCAATTCATAAACTCATTTAACTTCAGTCCAACCAAACCCATTTAAATCTGTTTGAGTAGGTTTGGGTCACCGGTTTAGTAATTTTTCACTTAAAAAATAATGCAAACATATTACATAAGAAACAAATATTTTACTACAATTATTCATGATTCATTAGATCCAAAATCAAATACATACAAAAATTTATTAAATCTTACAAACCATCATTTACAAATTAAGTATCTTAAATCATTTCACACAAAGTTCAAACAACTTTAGTTTGATACAAACAATACAAAAGTAAATAAAAATTAGATTTTAAAATTGTTCAATCAATCAAATTCTTTAAGACTTCAACACTAGTATACACTTGATTTTAGAATCTCTATAACCAAATTTCATCATGCAAAAAATATAAAGTGAATGAAGAAAGCAAAACAATTCAATAAGCTTTTGAAAAACATATTGAAAGTCCGAAGGAAATACTTTCACAAGAACAAACGGTTTAATTAACTAAAGAGTATTAAAAATGAACATGTTTATCACATATTTAAATTCTAATTGAATTTTTTTATAAAAGTTAGTATTTTTTATTGAAAGGTTTCTAAAAAGAAAAAGAAATGAAATGTGTATATACACACAAAAAATATATATCATAATGTAAACCAACTTACTAAAATATGAATGTAATCCATCAATCTTTAAAATAAATATATTTTAAATATATATATATATATATAATATAATTATATAATGACCATGTTATCTGTTTAGATCGGGTTGAAATTTTTTAATCCATGACCCAACTCAATCCAACCTAACCCAATCTATTACATTGTTTTGGATCAGCTTTGCAGGTCTACCGGTTTCCATGCTCACGCTTGATTAAGATTTGAGTTTTCAAGACCATTCAATGCATGTCTGTTTGCATGTACGCATGTGAATCCTACATTTTCATGTCATGTACGATGATATGTACATTGTTTTCCTCGATGCTAAATCTCATGAACTGTTTTATATCAGAAAAAAAAGGCTATTCTTGAATGGAAAAGAACGGTTTGATCGAAGAGAAATAGTATACTTTTCGTTTCAAAAGAATGGAGCATTGCACATACAAAGAAAATGTTAGTAATAATTAAATATTATTTTTGATTATATGAACTAGATAGTCATGTGGTTTTATCAGAGGTGAACGAAGAAGAACTCTTTAAATCAGTGCAGAAGCAACCTGCGGTTGCCATTCTGATAGACTAAGAAACTTAGTATTAATAAAAGTGTGGATAATGCAATTAACTTATACTGTTATATGTGAAAAATTGGTGCATTCGTGTTTAAAGAATCGTCTTCTATGGATCTATGCACTTGCTCGGAATAAAGAGTGATATCAACGTATTATGTTTTCAATTGAGTTCTTTAAAATTATTATTTGAGTTCATCATATTATCAATAGGTCAACAGTAATACTGTATAGGATAAAGAATACTTAATAATTTCTCTGTATAAGAGGTTTGGAGAGATGTTATACAAAAATATTTTACTAGACCGTTCTGAACATTTAGTTTTAAACCATCTCGAAATTTTATTTATAATTTTAAAAAAATTTATTAGTAACGTTAATACAAATATAAGATAAAAAATATTATCAATAAAGCTTTTAAAAATTATTAATAAAATTTCGAACTGATTTAAAACAATATAATCTCATCAAAAAATCACCAGTGTTATGATCTTGTTGTGACCTTGGTGTTTACCAGTCAATAAATGACCAGCACTGCAACTGGTGGTATAAACCACGACCCATATGAATTTTATCGAGTTCACAAGCTTTTGTAATCATAATCAAAAGAGTCTAGTTACGCCAACCAAACATTGCTTGTCGGTACATCAAGTTTCACTTTTCAGTACTTAACGTGCACCACTGTCTCAAGCAAGGCATGCTCACATGTGGATATGCTTCTCTCTTTCTGAGGTCAAGGTATCACGTGCACGGATCTCTCAAAGTTGACCTGATCACTACATCATCGTTGATGTGATCAACGGCAGTGATATAATCAGCAAAAATCAATATGATATACCGAGAAACATGTAACCATCATATCTATCAACAAAACCATCTAAAATAAAATATCTTATGGAAGTTTAGTCACCATAAAGCCAACGTTTACACTCCATCCATACTTGTTCACGCTAGTTTGTGTGTTTCTGTGGTAACTATAACTATAAATATTCTATTAGAACAAATAAAATTTTATTTTATTTTTAAAACGATTAAAATTAAAAAAAAAAATTAAATTGTAAAATTTATTTAAATTCATATTTAAAATGTATGAAAAAAATAAAAAATTTGCGAGAAGGAAATGGGTGGGAGAGAAAGAGAACGGAAAGAAAAAGGGAAGGGAGAAGGGAAAGAGAAAGAAGAATAAGAAAGCGAGAAGGATAAGAGAAAATATTTCGATCAATATAATTTTTATTTATTATTTTACAGAATTATTTGTAAATTTTATTAAAATTATAAAAAAAATCAACTCAATTTTATAATAAATTTATTTCAAAATGAATTTAATTTTTTTTTCAAATATGATAAGTATAAAATTTAAAATAAATTTATAATCTTATAGATAGGTAGTTGTCGGTAAAAAAAAAAAAGAAAAATAGGTAAAAAAAGAATTTATAATTTGATTTTGAAAAGGGGGAAAAATGGGTTGAGATCTGTCTAAAATTGAGTGAGAAACGAGACGTGTGTGGCTAAATGGTGGGTCCGAATTTTATGGATCGGGGCAATAAGATCCGTAACTCATGGGAGCATCCTTTCTCTCTCTAAAATTCCAAAACTAAAACTCTCTCTCACATCTCTATAAACATTTACTCAATTTTAGATTTTTCTTTTCCTACAAGTGTGCTTATTTCCCGTTTCGAGCTACTACCCGTATCAGGCATGTCTCTTTCTTTCTCTCTGAACTTATTCTGTGTTTGGCTGGTGAGAAAATGATTGAAAAACAAGGGAAACATGGAAAAGTAATCGAATTCAGTTTCTCTCTTTTTTTTTCTTTTGCTTACTTTGATTTCCAAAATTAGTGCACATTTCAGCTAAGCAAATTAGTCAGCTTTCTCTGGTCCAAGGCATTGAAAAGAAACTAGGATTTGTAATCTTATTTTTTGATTTTTGGTTCTCTTTTATTTTCTTAGAAACCAAACGGAGTATCGGGCCATTATGGTGTGCCTGTTTTAGATCACCTAAAATGAAGAAGAAACTAGTATTGAATTTCATATTGGTGCAAATATTATGTTCAAGTTTATCACTTTTATGTGCCCATTGATTACGTACGCTGCTTTTTTATCATTTATTGTGATTTAGGAGCTTGAGTGACTGATTGTGATTGATTTCTATGAATGCGGATCACATTTTTTTATGGGGTTTAGAAATGTCTCTCTCGAAGTGTTTGCTTAGGTTGGTGCATAATTGGGGATTTTATGTTCACTACTTGATTGATAGTTTTCAGAATTTTTGTACTTGGTATTATCAATGTCCATCATGGAATTGAGAATAAAGTTTTCATGATAGTTTTTAAATTGTACTTATATGCTAATAAAATTTAGTGCCAAAACTAGATATTTGAATTGCTTGTGTTATCTATTACCCAAAATCAAATCATTGAAATTGTTTTATTTCAGGGGAAGTTTTTGTTTCTTCAGATCCCAATTAATGAGGAATTTTGAAATTTCAATATAGGTCAAGTTTACTTTTTTAGACTTTAGATACCAGGGGAAGCATAAAGGTTATTTTTCCCCACTGGTATATTCGTGATTCGGTCATTGGAACATGTTTTTCTGTGAGGTTGAAGAGTATGATAATATGATAGGTGAAGCTTGTGAATTTCACTATAAAACTGGCTTTTGTGGATATTGCTTTTTGCTTTGTCTTGTTGAAAAGTTTCCTTACTATAGTGTTTATGGAGCTTAAGTTTGTCTTGTTTGGTCAGATCCACTTGGTTAATTGGTGTTTCAGATAGATTTTACGATGTCTTTTAATAATTTAATTTAATACGAGTGATTGGCTTGTAATCTTGGTTTCAACTCTCAGGAGGACATGGCAACACAACAAGCAAGAATGATCGGCTCTGATTATTGAATTATAAGTTAAAAAGTGTGTGTGCTGAATTCATGATTTTAGCATCTACGTTTGAAAAACTTAAAGGGCATATGATTTTATATGTGGCATGTTTTATATCCAGATGTAGCATCTCATCATAGTTCTCTGGTGCCAAATTTAATAGATTATATGTTTTTAATGTCACTGAATTCCATCTTCATCTCAGGTCAAAGCCAACTGCTTGTGTGATGCTGAATTCTTTGCCTGTTGGAATCTTTCTCTGTCATAGTTCTTGAGTTCTAATGAGAACTGCTTCCATGTGCTTTTCAATCTTGCAAGTTCCCAGATGCAGAATCCATTCATTAGCTAATTCTTGCTGGCAAAGCTTCCACAGTTGGAGCAGGACACGTGGAAACAGTCCTAGCTTTAGGCTGCTTGGTTCTAAAACCTATGGGCTTGAAGGAGGACACAGCAAGAGATGGACTAGAAGACCTGTGACTACAAAGACCGAAGGAACAAACAAGAAGACTCCGAGCGGTAAACTAAGCGTCAAGCGTGAAATATTGGGAGGAGTTTCAACAGACACTATAGTAAATGTAAATAGAACAGAAATAAGTGAAATTCAGAAAATTCAATACTGTGATATTCAACAAATTGCTGAGAAAAAGGACTTGTCCAGTCTTCTTACAGTTATTGTTTTTGATATTGAGACTACTGGCCTTAGCAGAGAGAATGAACGAATTATTGAGATTGCACTTCAAGATCTCTCAGGGGGTGAAAATAGCACTTTTCAGACTCTAGTGAACCCTGACCGCTATGTTCCAAATCCGCATGTTCATGGCATTACTACTCATATGGTCTGCAGACCTGATGTTCCAAGGTATCGTGTTTCTTAATTGTTTCAGTTCCTTTCTGCCAATTAAGGAATCGGCCTTAATGCGAGATTCTATCTGCATAGGTTGGCGGTTGGCTAGGGTTGTAGATAACATAATTACATGTTCATATTTTTCTATATTGCTGGAAATTATCAGTACTGCTTTCTAAATTTAGAGTTAAATTAGAGTTTTTTCCCCTAGCACAAGTTTTCTTCCAATCGAGATCCGTCTGAAGACAGATATCGGTGAACCAAGTAGTCTTTTGGAATGAATAATAGTAAGTTATATGCCACATTTCAGTGTCTATCAGCATTTATGGTTTCAAGGGAAAGATTCATATAATGGACAATGAAACTTAAATATTTTTAATTGCGTGAAAACTTCTGGAAAACACTATTGAGGTTGTATGAATCAGATGTGCTATGATACCTAAATAAAAACTCTTGCCATTCTTTAACTGAAGTGGATTTGGCTCTTTTAACTTGATTTTTGAAATGTGAGGTTGGACTTAAGGAGGTGAATGGGTCAATTTTAATGTTGTAATGAATACTGAAAATGGTAGCACCTATGTTTGTTTATTGTTTTGACTTGATTTGAATTATGCTCTGAGACTTGACTAATTCCTCCATGTATATCCCCCTTCCCCTTTTTCTACCTGTTGCACTCTGTAAGAAGAGATCTAATCCACCTTAATTGATAAATGGTCAGTCAACCATGGATGACCTACAAACATGTAGAAGAGTGGGATGTTTGATTGAATTTCTGTATTTTATTTCACTTGCTTATCATCATTCTTTATTTTCATCTTGTATTTGAATTGTGTCGGGAACTGCTCTATTCTTCATATTATGGGAATTAACATCATCAAGTCCATATTGGTGAAAAGCCTTTGACTAAAATGATTAACTTGACCTCCACATAAGAGGTCGGGATTCAAATTTTAGCATCACCAAATTCACCAGTGGTTTTTTTTTTAAAAGAAAATTTTTTTTGTAGTTCATTAAGTTCACCAGGACAAATATATTCATTGGATGGAAAAAATAATGTGCTTATAGACAACTGCTGTGATCTTTTTGTAGGATGGAGGACCTCATACCGATTTTACTGCAGTATGTTAGGAGCCGTCAGAAACCTGGGGGCTACATACTGTGGGTTGCACACAATGGACGTTGTTTTGACTTTCCCTTTTTGTCTAAGGAATTTAGCCGTTGCTCTTATGAACTTCCTCCGGATTGGCTTTTCTTGGACACACTTCCTCTGGCACGTGAGTTGGTGAAGTCTGGAGGTCAGTGTCTCTCTCTCTCTGAGTATGTGTGTGTGCACGTGTGTACATACGTGCAAGAATGGATTGTCGTTTAGGAATGCTTTAAAGACTTGATATTGATTTTGTTTTGTCAACAGGATTGAAGCATTCTTCGGGATTATCCCTACAAGCTCTTCGTGAATGCTATGGAATTCCTTTGGTTGATCAAGCTCATAGAGCCATGGCTGACGTGAACATGTTGTCATTAATTTTTCAGAGGTTGACATTTGGCTTGAAACTGTCACTCTCTGGCTGTGTTGAAAGATCTGTCACAGCCTCACATTTCATGAACACTAAAAAGAAAAAGAATTCAAGATAGTTTCGAAGTAATTCTGACTATCTATTGTAACTTTTACTCTTGTCAATAAAATTTATTAAGCATTGTTTATTCAATCACCAACCATTTTATGTATTCATAACTTGGCCAAGAAGGCAAAAGGAAGAAGTTCACAATTTAACTATTGTTCTGGATGACAGTTCTTGGTACTATGAAATAAAGTGGGGAATATTGGTGTTATCACCTTTGCTTTCTGTTATTCAAGTGCTGATAAATGCAGTGTAAATGTACAGCTAGAATGTATATTTTTTTTTGAATTGGAACTTCACGGGTAATTTTGTAAAACTTCATTAATAATTTTTCTGAAACTCCAGATAACACAAAAAGACTTAAAAAAATCTCATTTCATACTTGCATAATGCATTTTTATTGGTTCACTCTCTTCATATACATACTCTGTGTCTATTCTTGACGTGCCTTTATCTGTATACTCGTTTCTCTCTTTTTCACGAACAACCTGCCACAGAGAATCTAGTACTATGGTTGAACTGGTCTATTTCTATCCCAAAAAGAAAATAATAAATAAAAAAAAAAGGTGTTGATTGCCGCCGTCTCGCTGAAAGGATGATACCGAACTCCAAAAACTGAGAACGCAAACTATGCTTACAAGTTACAACCATCCAAAACGGGGAGCTATGGGAAAAGTTAAAAATCCCGCTTTCAAAACGGATGCTCTAACCATCTGAGCTATGAAAGGCAGCTGCTCAAGAGGGCCGTTAAAAATTATTTAGTCACTGTTAATTCTTAGAAATCCTGTATTTGCACTTTTCCATGGCACTAAAACACCAGATAAATTGTCGGAGCCATGACTATTAGAATATCTCCTTAATATTTTTTTATCAAGTATAATACAAAAGAGCCTAAATGGGTTTCCATACTATGAGAGGTCCTTGAGGAAAGCAAGAGAAATTAGTATGTATTTTTTTGGCTGCTCCTAAGAATTTTTATTCTTTTTTTACTTTGACTGGATATATTAATTTTAACAAAAAAAAAAATATGAGTTTAATGGTTATAATAAAAAATAATAGACACCCATGTATCTCGAAAACTACAACAGAAGACATTGGTCTATAAGGAGTACCTGTGAAATGACCGATAAAAACCTACCACAAGCATGAATTGGTTTTATTTTTAGTTCTTGCGTGTTACCAATGGAGTTTCTCGGTGCTACCAATGAAAATTAAGGCAGTTACCAATGAACTTCCTTGGGGGAAAAATGTCAAATCCTGCTGTCACCACACAATGTACATATCAGCGCTAAACTCGATCCATTTATTACATGGAAAAAATTGATACAAATAAAAACCTCATCTTCTCTTGGGGAACTACTCCATACTCCCGGGGAAATCAAAAGAATCAAACTTGGTCCTTTAACAAAGGAACAACGCACAACATAATCTCTATACATTTTCCATGATATTCAATCCCCAACAAGATATAAACAGCCCCTTCCCTCAAAACTCCCCATTCTCCCCAGGAAAAAAATGAAACAAAAATAATGAAAGTAGGTAGTCATTTGATCTGGTATATGTAACTGGGACAATTGAGAGCCTCTAGTTTCTGTAAGCATGGGCAACTAACCATCTTTGAACATGTTAAAAGTCGGGGGAAGGTCACCGAAACAAAAATGTTGTGAAAGGTGGAGCAAGAAATGATTGCAGATCAAAAGAATATCTCTTTGAGGATTAGGAGGACCAACATGATAAAGCACATGATAACAAGCACAGTAGCACACATCACCATCCCCCCTTTTTTCTGTGTCCGCTCTGCCTGCAAGCCCAATACAACAAAAATATTGCCACAGAAATGAGGCAGAGGCTCGGAGAAAATCCAGACCAAAATGATGGGTGAGGAGGAGAAAGAGTACCTTCTGCAACTGTTTGAACCCCTCCTCAACTGTACTTGCAACATTCTGGATATTATAGTCTATCCGATCAACTATGGTGCCCTGTTGGAATAAGATGTTAAAGAAGCTACTCAACCCTGTTTACTGAAAGGTTCATGGACTTGTTACAGAGGATAGACAGCTTTCTAACCTGATCTATCACGAGTACTGAAAGATCCTTCATAATCTGAGCAAGCTCATTTACTGATTCCACAACCTAAAAATACAAAGAAACATGGAACAATTAGTTTTGGGTTATGTATGAAAATAACATGAGGTCGGTGAAAACTGAGAAAATCATAAACGAAGTGGTTCCACGAGCCTGTTGGATCTCTCTTTCCCTCTCTGCTGTGAATGCCTCACTTCTTTTTATCTTGGCCATCTGATGCTCATTAAATATCTGAACAGTATATTTATATACTATTGTTAGCAATAAGAATGTTGGTGTTACAATAATCATGTTGATGTGCATAATGTTTGGTTAAATCTCAAAATAAAATTAAACATGAATATGGTTAAATTAAAGTAAAGGGGCATACCATGTCATCCAAATCATCGTATTCCGATCTAGATCGACTTCCATTAAGATTCATCTCTAAATCATCTCCATCTTGACCCTACATCACAAAACAAGCATGTTGGAAACATATCTTTTGATAGGAAACATATGTATCAAGTGTTCAATACATAAAGGTCAACAAGATGAGTCTTGATATATATTAAGAGAATTTGAGCAGCATTCAATGAAGTAAATTTCCTTTGTATGCTAAAATCATGCACAGAAACATGATTCCAAGTACCACAAAATGTAACAATGAATAGCACAAATATTAAGTTGCAAAGTTAGGACGGTCTCAGCATGTGGAATTGCAGCTAAATATGTTCATTCAACTGAAAACAATGAAAATCATTTCTATACCTCTTTTTGCTGCCTGAGGCGCTTCAAATAAGTAGATTGTTTCTTCCGGAGCTCCACTGAAAGGTTTTGAAGGTCAGTGGCAAGAGATCGCTGCAATAAAAGATGCAGGCATAAGCATAGTGCAGAGAATAGCCCACCATTTTAAAGGATATGAGTTGACACATTTTTGTATCTAAACTAAATGTCATGGTTCACGAATCTTAGATAGACCTGAATTCACCACAACTGGGCAGCAGAATTATGGCAATCACTAATATGTCCCCCTTGCATAGGTGTAGGAGTAAAGTGAAAAATGAATAAATAAAAGATGACATTCCAACTAATTTCTTACCATCGCCAAGAAAGGTAAAAAGGAAAAGTAAGAAAAATTAATTCCTTTGGAAACAATCAATTAGTGATATAGACGGACCTGATAAGGAAAAATCTTGTAGACTCCAGAAAGACATTGGTCATGTTTGGGAATGGATTTATTCCACCTTAAATCCAGCTTCAAAAATCTCTTTAGGGCAAAAATTGAAGAGGAGAGATTTAAGAAGCTAGCTTAAATCTGTTCCCAAACATGGCCAACTGATTTCTTGAACCAATAGATGTAGATGGCATATTGAGAAGGCACTAACATTATTACATGTTTGTTAATCCTTTCTTTCACATGTCATCTTATCAGTTAGAGACAAGAAACTTCAATTTTATAATGATGCTAAAACAACCTCATTAAGAACCATGGTGGCATCGCAATCAAAGACAAAATATTAAACTAGTAACTCTCTTGCATATAAGATCAAGATCTCAATATATATATAATCGATATTGCGCAGCTGGTGATGATAAACCTATTGAACAACAGGAAATCTAATGGATATGATGTCATGCCTGCACATTTTTTCTGACATTTGAATCCTCGGAAGGTCCTGCAGCAGAAAGTTTCTGTAGTCTCTTTTCTGATCTCTTCAATAGATCAGTTATCTCTTGAGTAAGAGCCTCAATCTTGCGTTGATCTTCTTTACCATCTCCAAATGAAGGCATTAAAGCCTTTGCATGAGTCTTGCCCAACTCAACCATTTTTGTCCTTGCACGTTGCACATTTGCAGCTATATCTTCAGACACATCCACCCAAGCTGGTGGTAAGCCCACTGTAAGTGCACCCCTACTGCAGCAGGAACACAGTTTTTAAATTCCCATTGGCTACTACAAAATGTTGAATAATATATGGATAAAACATATTTCTAAGTAATGTAATCAAAGGATGGATGATAAAAAGCTAAAAATTGAGAGAAACTTTGTAAGTACTGCACCTAGTACTCATATTCATTAAAGTTCCTCTAAACACCTTATTTTGAGGGCCGGTTCTTGCACTTCCCTCCAGATCAACCACCTCATCTCTAGATATAACATTCAATAAAAAATTTGCTCACTTTCTTAAACTCCTATAACCACATTTAGCTAAAAATTGCAGCAACTGACACCATGTAAACAATGCCATCGACTATATAAACGATTGCAAAATTGAAGGCACATCATACAGTAAAGGAGTTAGACCTCAGTCATTACAATTATCAACTTTTATTTCATATGACCAAACTGATACTGCCAAGCATTTCTAACTGGAGAAGTAAGATTTTCCAACTAAAGAAACTACAAAAATAACCAAACCCACCTCCACTCACACTTGTCTCAGCAAAGTTTTCTCAATAACTTTGGAATGAAACTACAAACCTTAACTCTTCACAATCTTCAAAATTCAGTCCGTGACACTTATAAAATTTCCTATCTAAATGATCCTTCGCCAAGCAATAAACGAATTAAGGAATATATTTATCAGTCCCAATATCTGAAGCAAGCTCAACCACACTATTGTGCACATATTAGAAATTCCAATTTTGTGATTTGACATTCTATTTCTCATCCAAAACTACCCAATTACACATTTTTTCCAACATAATTCACTTCAAGATTCAAAAGAAAGGACATTATTTACACCTCATTTAGCTCATTTAAAAAAAAATGAGAAATTCACCTCAACTAAGCTAAGATATACATTTAATAATCAACACTTCATGTATTCATAATGCCAACGAAAAAGGAAAAACCCGGGTCTCACAATACACCAATACATATATTTACGGAGAGAGAGAGAGTGAGAGAGAAAGGCGTACCTTGAATTTCCAGGATCCTCGGTACTGAGTGGAGCATAAGACCGATTAGGGTTCAACAGCGAGGTGCTCACCATCTCTATCACCGGACCTCCGCTGGAGCTCGTCTCCGGCCTGGAAGCCGACGCGGGCGAAGAGCTCGGAGGGGCCCGAACGCTCTTCAACGCATCCCTATACTTCCTGTATATGAGAGTCCGATTCCTCGACGCCATAACTAAAATTTGAATTTCAATTCCACATCCAAATCCAAGTTCAGATTCAGATCCAAAACCGTAGAGCAGGAGATCGAGGTTTCCTCATGGTCGAGGGAGAAAGCGAAGGAAATTTAGGGTTTTATGGAGAGATATCGGGATAGCGAGGAAGAGAGCACGTGATCGGAGATCGGTAATCGGTGGTTTGGGGGTTGTACGGTCGGTAGGTTACGTGCCGGAGTTGGGATCGTTATTTGGTGAGGGGAGTTTATTACAAGGGGAAAGACGGAGAAAAATGAGAAGATGCGCATGCGCGTGCAAGAATTTTGAATTTTCTAAATATGAATTTTACATCCGGTGAAAGTAAAAAATCCCTCCCGAAACGAAGGAGAGCTAATAACACTTTAACACAGTGATTACTACTGTGTTAAAAGCGTTATGATTACTTAGTCCTGATTTGCCATGTCACCATTTTTCCACGCATCAAAATCTGAGAGAACATCTTTGTCTTTTCATTGAAAACGTTGAGCAGTGTTTGTATTTTAAAAAACGAACTACTTGACGTTTTTTTTTCTTTTTCTAAAACGAACTATGTAGTTCATGCCGTTTCAAAAACCCCGTGATAAGAGTGAAAAAAAATATAAAATAACAGCACCAACACAGACAGAGATAGCACAGCCATCTTCGACGAAATTCACCTGGTGAGAGAATAACAGTAATAAATATAAATAGATAATTAATATATATACTTAATAAAGCTCCTCTCAATACGGCAATACCTCTCTCTCACTCTCTGTATCAAAACCCCCAAAACCTACCGATAATCATCATCTCTAAATTATACGGAGTAATTTTCTTGGATATTTTTTTTTAATCAGATTTTGTTTTTACTGGTTAAATCCAAGATCAGATTGAAAGAAAATCTTTCTTTTAAATCCCAATTTGTTGTCACTAAAAGCGATTCATTTTCGAATTCTTGAGCATCGCTTACATTTGGTAAGGAAAGAGAAAAAAGAGCTAAAAAGAGGTATAGAAATGGATGCTGATTCATGGAGTGCTCGTCTCTCTTCGGCCTCAAGGAGATACCAATCAGCTCTTCAATCGCGACCCGGTGAGCTCGACAAAAGGGCTTTTTTTGTCTCTTTAATTTTCGATTAGGGCTCTGTTTTTTTTATTTTTAGAAAAGGATTTGGGATCTGTTTGGTTGTTGAAAAAAATTATGGAAATTTCCGTATTTGGAAGCTCTAGTTTTTTTGGCTAATTGAAGCTGGGTGTAAAAGAAAGTCTGCTATTTTGTTTATTGGTTATGTTAATTGCTATATTTTTCTATTATTTTGAGATGTGGAACAAAGCTTGGCAGAAATGAAGGGGAAAGGATAGAAATTGAGATTTGAGTTTGATTCAGGTGCAGAAATGCCTCTAATAAACCGCTTGATACAGTTTTAGTTTTGTACCGGTGCCTGCTTCTGTGTGTAAACATCCTATTTGCTTGTTGAGGAAATGAATGTGTATCCAATTACATGATATCCAAGGGGTGAAGTATTAATATGATGACCATTTAGCTTGAAACTCATTTGAACCAAAAAATCTGTCATGCTTGGTTTGCTGATACAATTTTTTTGTTGGGGAGGGGGGTGAAGATTGAAACTTATATCAGTGAGAGATTTCGGTTGCTTCAAAGAGAAAGGAGATAGAGAGTTGGAATGTTCATTGTTAGATTCTTCACCACCTAGACCCGAAAGAGATATTTTCATTTTCGTGTTTTCTTTCTGAGAAAAATGGTGAAAGTAAAGATCAAAATTATTGAATTTTAAAATATTCCACTGAAGAAATAGACACTCTCAAAGATTTCTGGTGTGAAAGTTTCCTTTTACATTTTGAGAAGGTGAAGCAATATTAGAGTAGAAATTTTTAGGTTAGATGTTCCATTAATTGACCTGAAAATTTTGGTTGAACTTGGTTTAAGCCTTTAAGGTTTGCAATTTCTCAGGTCTAATCATTTTTTTTTACTTATTAATTAAATTATTAGACCTGAGAATTTGTAAACCTTAAACTAAGTTCAAAAATATTTGGCCGACTATGAAGGGAGCTTTTCTATATTCTACTTTCTGTACATTACGTCACTCAGCAATCAAATGGAAGCTAAGCTATTTGAAGTCCATGTACTGGAGAAGCTCTCTTACTTTTGCACTATTTTAATGCTTTTTGTGCAAATGCAGATATGTTCATGGGATTTGAAGAAATTGATGGAGATGATGATATAAGAGAGGAGTTTTCATGCCCATTCTGTTTAGAATATTTTGATATTGTTGGCTTGTGCTGCCACATTGACGATGTGCATCCTCTGGAGGCAAGGAATGGGGTACTGCTCTTTTCGATATCTTTTAATAACCAACTTTTAGATGTTGCAAGAAAATATAAATTTGTAATCCACTTTTGATATTAAACTTTCATTTAGGAGGACTCCTTCTCCTTCACTTTTGTACTTTTTTTCTATCTCTTAATGAATTTCTTTATTATCAAACAAAAAAACAATTTTTTTTCTTTTTATGATTCTTTGGGTTCCATTTTGCTTGGTGCTCATGATTTTCTATTCAAATTTTCCAACTATTGGCTTATGAAGAAAGTATGTATATTTAGGTGATTTTTTCGGATATTTAATTCTGCTTCTGGCAATGTTAGAGCTGTTTCATATGTGATTGAGAGATATACCAGTGAAGATGATCTTTGTTGGTAACTTGGTATTTATTTACTTTAATATCCTGATAGTGGTAATATTAATGTTAATTATGAGACTTAAAATTTTTTATTGACTCTAGTTTGAACCAAAAATGAGGGAAGAAAATGAGCAGATTTTAGGTGAAGTTGTACCCAATAATGAGCTCTTAGTTCATTTTGTTGGAAGGCTGATTTTTTCAAAACCTTTCTACGATGGTGTGCCTTGTTAGGTTGGGATAAGGATAGCATAGTGTTTGTATCAAATTGACTAGAAAACTAAGAGGTCAGGCCACACCCTTGTGGGTTTGGATGATTGGAGGCTTTTAGTTTTTGCTTTAAGATTTTTTTTTTGTCATATACCAGACGATAACTTTTCTTTTTACTTTTTCCCCATGGAGAGAGTGATGCTTGATTTTCTTTATGACTGGGGTTGTTTATTTGCAGGTTTGTCCAGTTTGTGCAATGAGGGTGGGCGTTGATATGGTTGCGCACATAACCTTACAACATGGAAATATATTCAAGATATCCTATTCCATTGAGTTATTTGGTTTTGGAATACTTTCTTGCATTATTTTAATGCTTCATTGCAAGATAACATGCTGTAGCACTCCACAAGTCAGTTTCTTAGAGAATATTAAGTGTAGTCTGATAAATGTGTGAAGATATGCTAGATTCTTATAGTTTTTATATAATGATACACACACACACACACACACACACACATGTTCTTGTGATTTTGTTTTAACAAATGTATTGTTTTATTTACTTTGTACTTATTTTTCTTCTTTCCGGTCTTAACTTTTTCCTCCCAATGGCTGCTATATGCACAAGGTTATAACTCAGATAGGAGTTTCAAACAATGTTGTGGCTGTTTGTGCACTGAACATGCATTAGGTGGATCATTCATGCAGTGAAACATAACTATTGGTGGAGCCCAACCTTCGCTTTTAGTACAAGCTTAGGATAACTCACTTTTTCTTGAAAGCATGAGTGGGCTTCACATTTTTGACAGAAAGTACTATAAGTTACCATTTGAAATTGGAGTAAGCCATGTCACTGTGTGAAACATTCTAAGTGCAAATTGCATCTTCATAGAACTTTTCTTTACAACTGGGATCATTTTCCAGCTTTATCAATCTTTAAGTCTTTTTCTTCTTTTCCCCATAACAGCTTTTTCTTTTTATATATTCCGAAGTAATTAAGTCATTTTGCAAATCACATTTTCCTTTTGGCTTTTGTCACAATACTCTTTAACATTTAAAAATTTGTAGTGCTTTGTTGTATGTAATTGGAATCATTATGGGGATTTGATCTGTTGTGTTGAATTCCTTAACCAGTAGTTACATGCAACGCAAGAGGAAATCTCGTAAAGGCGGATCTCATTCAACGCTTACTCTTTTAAGGAAAGAGCTGCGAGAAGGAAATCTACAGGCTCTATTTGGGGGTCCTTCCTGTATTGTGTCCTCAACCAATGCAGCACCTGATCCTTTGTTGTCTTCATTTATTTTGCCGATGGCTGATGATTTCGTCAGTGTTCAGCCTCATTTGTCTACTGAAGCAAGCCCAGCCAAGAAAAGTTCAGATGAAAGTATAGCAGAACAGTATGTAATTGCATTTCTACTTGATTACTTGACTTTCTATACTGTCATGGTATCTCACAATAGCCATCTTCTTTGGCACGGAATTGCCAAAAAAAAATGAAAAAGGGCATTTCAGATGCCCCTCTCTAACCCAGTGTTCTCTACTTAATGAGAATCTATGTTGTTCTCTATATATTCTGCTAGAAGGTAGGTTAAGGCGCTAAGCTTGTCAGGATTCTAGTTCTTTTTAAATGTCTAATTTGAAAGGTGCCATAGGATGTTTATGACTACTTGTTGCCCCATCCTTAAGTTGGACCAGGATGTAGAGATCTATATTGAAGCAGTCCATCAACCCCTCCCCTCCCCCAAAAAAACCCCTCAATCCCCTCTACAACCAATGGAGGTTGGTAAGGTGACCCCTTATCCCATCTGTTCCTTAAGGAAGTGTACTGTTGGTTTATAGGAAGCGTTTGGTTGGTTTTCGGAGACAAGTTTGGTGATGGGTTTTGTGCGAGGTTTGGAATTCAACCAATAACTCACCTTGGACTTGTGCATGTTAGTGGAGGACTGTGGAAGCATTAGTGCCTAAACACAAGACTACTGAAACATATGTAGAATTTAGTGCAAATGCTTGAAATACAACACATCCATGCTCGAATATGTGAGAACTGCATTGAATTACTTCACTGGTAAATTCTTAATAAAGTTTCCTTCGACATGTTATTCTCTTGAGGCTATGAAAAGTTTGTGCATGCTTCAAAATCTTTGGGCCCTTGCTACTACTATGCAAGAACATGGATAAATATCTGCATACGTGCCCACACTTGCACACATACATACACAATTGGCAAGTCATTGGTTCATTAAATGGCTAAAGTTGGTGAGATAGCTCCAAGACTAGAACCTGAAGGAAGGGTTAATGCAGTGCTTTGTGATAGAGAATCTTCATAAGGTATCTTGATGTTAGTTGATGAGCAAAGAAGGTTTACCTTATGAAATCTCCATTATTTCTTTGCTAAACACCTTGTAGTAGCCAAAAGGCCGAGAAAGGTATTGCTCTGGCAAATACAGCATATCCAAATATTATGTATTTCCTCTAGACAGAGTCAAAAGTGATGAATTTCTTGTTGCACTGCATGTATAGTCCTGCCCGTAGTTGCATTGTTTCTCAATTATTCTTTGCTACAATGTGTTAGAATCATATTAAATCCTTTTTTAAAAGTGTTTTAGGCTTTGGAAGACCTAACATTTTGGTTTTTTGGTGACAGAAATGTCCAGTCATCTCCCCTCTCGGTCAAGGATCAAAAAGAGAAGGCGAAAAGATGTGAGTTCACACAAGGGCTTTTGTTGTCCACAATTCTTGATGACATTTTATAAAAGGAATTCCTAGTAGCTGCTGCAGTTTATGGACTTCGAATTTGCAACCCCAGAGTCCTGCGATCTATGGTGTCTGTTTGTAGTGAATGTGCCAATGTATGAGTGTTTAAATAAGGTTTAGGAATGAGTGTAATCTATGTTGCATGTGAACTTTAGTTGTTAGGCCCCAGCAGACTCGATTTCATCTTAATTTGAGGTCGTAATTATATGAATAATAATAATAATAAGATCTATCTATAATCTCTGCATAGTTGAGTGTTGCATCAAGTTCTTCCTTTCGTCTGATATTGTAGAGATTCATCGCAAAGCTCATTTATTCACTAGTTATATTGCCGTTTACAAAATGGCACCACAGTTATTGCTCCCGATTGTGATCTTAATTAGAGGTGGGAGAAGGGATGGTCGGGTTGGGTCTTATGGTTAGCGAATGAACGGGTTGAATTTTCTGGATAACAGGTTAAAAATGCTCGATTTTAAAAAGTTTTATTTTTCATGTTTTAACGAGTAAGTAACTATTCAAAAACAAATATGGACAAAACAATTCTATTTAAATGAGAAAAAAGCAATTCAAATCGAATAGAGTTGAGTTTTACAGGTAGCGGATCAATGAATATGAACTAAAAATGTTTATTTTATAATAGGTTTTATTTTTTTTTGTTTATATTCATGTTTTAACAGATGGATAACCAATAAAAACTGATAAAAAACAAGTAAGATTAAGAATTTCAACTCTAATCATAATAAAGGAATTACGATTTCAAAGTGACCATTATTACCTCATGTCATCAAATTATGACTTAAAACAATGTGAAGCCTGTAACCTTGTTGATTTAAACAAGAATTCTGACAAGTGCATGATGAAAATATTGCATGTAAAGCTCATACAAGCATCTTATTTTTAAAGATGGCAATGAGATCGGTGATTGAGAAACTAAAAGTAAAGTAATGAGCAGTAATACAGATACATTCTGAATACATTTGGGTTCCTCAAAACTTGAGTAATAACATACAAAAAGTTGAGTGATAACATAATGTTAAGTGTGTTCTCATTGGTTCATACATCTTTATCATTGTATGTCATTTAAGTAAAAAAAAAATACCACACATTATGTGAAACTCAATTTCATAGAAATATATCTTATTCACATATGTACGGTTCAGATTGCCTCATTTTCTTTTCTCAAACGATGATGACCAAACCAAACTATGTAAAGATTTCTGTCTTCCAACATACTGTGATAAAGACAAAATTTAGAACAGTATGTATGCCAGAATTAAGCAAAACAATGTACATAAATTATAATGAATGATTATCTACCCCTCTTTATGATTGGGGGAGATCAAATCCAAATCTTCTAAATAAAGAATCCAAAGGTGACTACTAGATCAAAAGGGCAATCAATGGTCTACCCTCTCTGAGACTATCATGATAAATACAATACACAGTTTACAAACATTGGGAATACACATTCTCTAGTGCATACATATATTTGAGCAAAAACTGATCTAAAAGAGCACTGGTTTAGGATTTTTCATAGAAAAAACAAAAACCGGAATCAAGACCACCAAAAATTTTATTTGCTCTGCAACAATGACAATTATGGTGATAATTTAAGAATGGAGCCCTTTTGTGCTCAATGTTAGTGAATTATCTATATAAACAAGTTAATGAGAAGAAAAAAATTCCTGTCTAATCTAACTCCTAAAACAAAGAAGAAGGCTAAAGACCTAAACTTAACCACTGAGGGAGTCTTGTGTCCATGATCCTCTTAACAACATCTTTTACAAGAGAATCAAAACAAGCTGAACAACAACCTTTCATCAGACTTGTCTGTCCAACCGCCATGCTCTCAACATGAGAACACATTAATGGTGGGGGCACAACGTGAACCTCACTTCTCTTGTGCTCAAGCCCGCAAGCAGCTAAAATTGTGTGTGTAGAACTCCTTGCAATGTCCTTGAAAGTTCCTTGGCCTGAATGAAAAGAAATAGGGCAGTTTGAGCAATTCCAAAAGCATGGAAGTCAAAAGCCTATTCAACACAACTACACAACTACAATGCAGACAACAAACCAAATGACACCATTGTTCCAAGACCAAAATCATACACAAATTAATGTTACGTGTCACCAGTAACTATACTCTCCTAGCCTCTACAGCTTAAATATGTCTTAGAAAAATTGACTGCATGAAGTAGATTAAAGAACTGTGCTTTACATACCCAAGTCAATATCTCTGGACAAGTTTTTCAAATGGATTTTCACCATCGATTGCAATTGTTCCTTCGCTATGGAAAAATTGCCCTCCTCTCTAGCTGTAAAAGGGGACCCACAAGCATCAAATTCAATATTTGATCTGCTGCTGCACTGATGGAGTTGCTCATTACCAGATATCGAACTGATCCCCACAAGTTCAGGCCACAATGTCAAATTAACAGACCTGTCAATAGTCGCGGTACTTCGATCCTGAACTGCTTCCCTTCTCAAATGGTCCAATCTTGAAGAGAAAAGATCCCTACTATGCACTGAAGAAGAAGGATAATCCTGTACTCTCTCCTCAAAGATTGTGTTGTGCGACATTCCTATTTCTTCTGTCCTTGCAAGCTGAACTGCTGCTTCTATATTTTGATTAATTTGAGGGTTTAAAAAATGGTTGCTTGAATTGGTAGTCGATATCCCACCGGTTCTACTAGCCATAATATTCATTCTGTTCATGGAAAGGAGATTTTGTATATGCCGGTGTATCCAGCGTCTCCCAGATAATGTAGATGCCCCGGCTCCAGATACTGGAGAAGCTGCCTGAACATCCCCAATCGGAAATCTAGGAGATGAAAGGTTTCCAAATCCTTGGATAAATGGTGTACGAGGTGAAGACACTAGAGTGGGATCTAAACCATCCCCTAAATTTACAATAGGTGATGGTCTATTATGCAAGTTGTTGCTTGTTGTCCTTTGATCGTGTGAAGGATTGGGAGCTTGGGAACTAGAGGATCCAAGAGCAACAGGTCTACAACCGTCACAGTACCAATTACCATCAGGTACTTCCCGCCCAAGACCAACACAATAAGTGTGGGCAGAAGAATCACAGAGATCACAGAGTAACATAAGGCCATCATCCCCACCTTGATGGCATTCTGTACAAATTACATTCTCATATGGATCAAAATAACTCCTGAGTTCTTCCTCGGTCGGTTGATAGACCTGTATACAGCAACAAATCCATTTCAAAACAGAGAACAAGCAACAAAGTGAAGAAGACATTCGACAGTAACTATATTGATATAACAGTAGAAAGAAAGCAATAGCATACCTGATCACGCTTGGGTACTTGTATCACTACATCTCTCAAATCAACTGCGATTGTTGATCTTGCAGGCTTACAAATTGTCTTAAACCTCTGCTTGCACAAAGGGCAACGGGATTCCACTTTCGACCACTCTATGATGCATGTAAAACAAAAATAATGACTGCAGCAGTCCAGCGTTCCCCTCAATCTTCTTTTATCTTCCTCAGAGAGACAAATCCCACAAACTTGCTTTACCACTTCACTCTTCACTTCCTCAACCTTCTCCTTACCCTTTCTTCCTGGAGGGTTTCTACGTGGAACTAAATCCCCAACCTCCTGAATTCTCTTTGAGGACGATGAACTCCTCAAACTAGTTCTCAAACTTCCACAAAACTGGTTGGCCTCTTTCATTTGCTCTCTCTCTTCCTCAGATATAGTATATTCACAATCCGATGATCCAGAAGACACAAAATCTGAATCTGATGACAGAATATATTTCCTCTTTCTCTGACCTGAGTTCTTCTTGCTCTTTTCCCTCACAACCAGGCTAGTCTCTACAAAATCAACATCGTCGTTGTCATCATCATCATCATCAAACCTTTCTTTCTTCCTCAAACGACCTCTTTTTCTACCTCTCTGTCTTAAAGGCTTCTTTGAAACTGACGATTTCCTCCTCTTTTTCTGACCTCTGCCAGAACTCTTTTTCTGTACCCTTTTTCTGCCCACTATCATATTATTTTTCTTCTTACTCACCATTAGTTCTTCCTCATCCAAAGAATCGTCTTCATCCGGGGTAAATTCCTCGTCCTCATAGTCCTCATCATCTTCTTCTTCTTCATCATCTTCTTCTTCTTCTTCATCATCATCATATGAAACCCTTTTCCTCTTTCGTGACGTTTTACCCCCGATTTTCTCATTACCAGAAGAACCCCTTTTCGCTTTTGGCCTCCCAATCCTCACCCTTCTCTTTTCCTCCTCATCTTCCTCATCATCATCCTCAACAAAACTACCAAAATTTTCTTCAGATGCAAACCCATCTAAAGAGGAGCAATAATCCTCCAAATTGCCATCGGATTCTTCGATTTCCGCGTCAGAAATCACATAATCTTCATCCGAATCATCAGAACCCTTATCATTTGACCTAACCCTTCTCTTGAACTTGCTTTTGCAGTTAACCTTCCCTCCCCTTCCCATCTGTTCTTGCACCCAAACAGAAAGGCCAAAACCTCAAATATCAATCCAAATTCGAACCTAATAAATATAAAATATTCCTTTTAACTCAATAACCAATATCAAATCAAATCGTATCAAAAAAAAATAAATTCCAAGATTTTCGTATTCTAATTTTTTCATTTCTTTCTTGCTTAGGCTCTACACAAATTGGGTAGTAACATTAGTACAATCTTGTATGGGAAAATATGGTGTTGTTTACCTAATATTCCTCGCCACCCGATCTGTATTAACGGAGGAAACCAAAAACAAAAAACCAAACCAAACATTAACAAATACACCTAAAGCCCTTTTCTATTTCTAAATTTGTTGTTTTTTTTATAAAAAAAAGTTCATTTATAATTGACAAAATTTACTGTTACACAACACTTCCTACAGCTTAAATTTAATTGAGAGATAGAGAGAATTTATAATTGAGAAAAATATAAATCCTGATAAAACAAATTTTCATTTTCAAAAGCACAGGTTCGAATATATAAAAGCTCCGTTTACATTTTAGCATATGGCTATACATACATCTATACATATATAGATAGAGAAGGAGAAATAGAAACTACATATGGACAGAGAGAGAGAGGCGATGGGGTGGGTACCTGTCACCTGAGAGGAGGAAGAAAGCAGTGAAAGCAGAGAAAATGTTTCCTTCGTTTCAGCTGTTGCGTTTCTTTTTTTAATTTTATGTATTTGGGAACAAAAATTAAAAGGAAACGGGAACGTTAGATTATTTCGGAAATACGCAACTGCGATGAGATCGTTCGTGAAAATGACGAAAATGCCCTTGATTACTTCATATAGCAGAGGAGCAGTTTTAACTGTTATATTGATTGTAGGTCAACTGTTAGCCAGGATAGAGTACGGTAGACTCCACCTTGCGTCTTGTGTACGGAGATTAGGAGTATATATAATATATATTATTCTCAATCCGAAAATGAAAAACAAAAAAGAAAAGTATTCAACTTGAATTATTGTTAAAATATATTTTCTTCAATTTATTAATTTTATTTATTTTTCACCATCGTAATGTTATATGGTAGTCTCTATATCTAATACACAATTTTCTTTTTGCTTTTTCAATAACAATTAAAAAATATCACGGTTTCATTGACATATGAATTTAACATTTTCAAATACTAAATATGAGTATTAGATAGTTTTTAATCACATGAAAGTGTTTAATTTTTCAAATTCGTTATATGCGTCGAATATTTAGAAAAATGTAAAAGTTATTTAGTGTTCAGTTACTATTAACATAGAAATTATATAATTTAGAATCCTCAAAAATGGTAAATCCGGCATTACAATATGCATAATTAGCTCTTACGATTGAGCAATTAGCATATAAACCAATTATTTTCACGGCACTTTAATTTGCTTTTTTTTTATTCGGATGTGGTATATATTTGTAGCTAATTTCTATTTATACATAGTAACTGTTTGAATTACTTGTAAATGCAGTTGTTGAGAGTTAATAAAAATGATTTTTCAAATAGTTTTTTTAGTAAAACAGTTTTATAACTAAAAATTGTTTAACATCTCACAAATCAATTGTTGAGTTTCTTTGTGCATCTAACACAAATTTAGTTTTTTTTAATATTGATGTCGAAAATTTGTCAGACAAACTCATGGATCCTGCGCACGTGAAAGACTTGTAAATCAGTAATATGAAAGAATAATCAGATAAAAAAACTAAAGAGATGTGTGGTTATAAGTTGTGTGTTATAAAAGAATTATGACTCTCACAGGTTAAAGTATTTTGATAAAATTATGACTTCTATAGATTGAAATGTCTTAGTAAGATTAGGGTTTTGACGTGAAATTATCGTTTTATCTCTTAAAGATGTCACGTGTCATTATGTTACTAATTGGATAATTTTTTCATGCATCACTTATATTCTATCTTTTCAACTTTTAATTTTTCATAAAACTAATATTTTTTGTTTTAATGTTTGGCCTAGTTTTTTTTTTTCTAGAAAATTAAAATCGTTTTGGAAGATAGGCCAAACTCCACCTAATCTAGTTTTAATAGCAAATTGACTTTTTTAATTAATATAATTGTTGTATTTGTATCTTAACATTTTTATTAATAGTATGACCTAGGACACCCAGGGCTATGGCTATGAATTCACTTTTATAGCAAAAAAATGCTTATTATTGTCAAAGGGGGGATGGAAACAACTAATAGCATGTATTGTTTTAAAAACAAAAATAACGCTATAAAGGTTGGCCTTACTAAGAGTTAGCTGGAGAAATGGGTATTTCATCACTTTCCCTCGTTTTAAATTGAATTTAGATTTTTATCCACAACTTACCTCCAAAAAAAAAATCCTACTAGATTTTACAGAATCAAAAAAAATTTATTAGTAATCACAAAAAAATTAAATAATAATTTTAATATTTTAAATAAAAATTATTTAATTTTTTATTATTATTAATGAATTTTTCTAGTTATCACGATTTCGTGCATCACCACTAAAAAAACAATCTCTCTGATCTATGGGCTTTTACAATTTTACCTTTGAGGCTCAGTCCACTCAATAATAGCTCGGCTTAGGGCCTTTTTAGGCAAAATGCAAAAATTATTCAATGGGATCAATACTTTTGAAGTAACAGATTTCTATGTTGATAGGCTAGCTTGTGGACCTAATATGGGGCTAAAATTGGGCCAATATCATTATCACTAAGTACTAGTTTTTCTTGGATTGGACCTGTATGTCAATCACACCATGGGCTAACATGTTGGGAAATCCTATTGGCCCAATAGGCTCTCTATGTTTTAGGTGGAAAATGTAAGCCCAAAAGGCTAGGGTTAATATGCTGTTTAACTTCAGATTGGGCCTTGTTAAACATTAGCTATCAAGTCCAGACCAGCCTTTGTTAGAGTTAATAGTATGTGTTTAATTTTAGAGAACATATTTGTTTTCTGTTTTCATTTTTATTATATCATATAAAATAAGAAATGAGAGTGAAAATGTTTTAGAGATTGAAAAATAAAAATAAAAAAGAACCAAATTCATAAAAGGGAAAGGTTGTTCTAAATAAAATTAAAAACAAAAATTAAAGTGAGTTTAGCCCAATAATTTGTGGCTTATAGTGCTTGATAAGAATTTCAAACTGAATGTTTGTAAATTTTGTGTCTTTGTAGATCTTTAAAAAAAGAATTGACATTATGTCAGTTAGGTTCTTCATATTTTATTAATCATGGTCTATCGGCTTAGGAAAGCTAAACCATAGGGTGCCCTCAACACCACTAGAGATTTAATATTCAGCACGTTCGTGTGAGAGAAACTTAGAATTACTCGAAACCCTTAACATTGTCAATTCTAAACAAACATCATCGAAGATCTTCAATTTTATCGTTAGCCTTTCTCAAACTTTGAACACCTCGTAAGCATACTTATTATAAATAAACCATGATTATATATGAGAACTTTATAATAATAATAATTAATTTAATGTTGAACACACCACACAACATGTCTGCAATAGTTAATGTCAATGCACTTGAAAGCTCTCGTAAACCTCTTTTTTTTTTTATGTTGCACTCCCTCTTTCTTTCTCTAATTACATATTTATAAATTCTTAAAAAGGGTAGTTGATATTTAATATATTTTTTTTTGTTTTAAGGCTGCAATTACTTTTCCCCTGGAAGCAACTCATCACCATTCCCTTTTCTCCCCACAAACGGATTCAAGAGAGTTGAGTTGTCCAATTCAATGATTTGGTGTGCTAATGACAACCATATGCCTAGTGTCCCAAACTTGTATGTTTACCTAAACACATCATACCTAAATTTTGGTGACCATCCTAGTTAATGATGATGATGATGAGAAATGATAATTAAAATTTGGGATAAAGATGGTCTTTATCATTCCATAAAATAGAATCTTTTTTTTAAAAGAGGAACCTTGTCTGGTTATTTTTATTTTGTCTTCACAATATAAAAAAAATGTACGTAAAATGAAAAGTGAGATAAAAAAAAACTAAGAAACTAAGGAGATGTATGTTTTCTTTCATATGTTTAATATACATGATGAAAATTTAAAAGTAAAGAAAATAGTTTTCTCTTACTCCTGTTTATTATAGTGGAAAAGTGAAAGAAAGTAAAATGTAATAGTATTAATTTTACCGTTATATCCTTCATTATAATAATAGATATTAATGTAAAAAAGTAAACGGAGATTAATTGGTAAATTGATAATCCCGTCTCTTTTTTTTATTTTATATTTTTCACTCTTCAATCCTCTAAATTTAAAAGAATTATAATTTATGCATGAGTACATCTAAGAAGAAAATATCGATCATTTTAGTTTTATTTCCTTCAATTTTCTCTCTTATTTAATAAGAGAAAAATTCATTATACACTTTTTTATTTTTTTCCTCTAACTTTTCTCTCTTCTTAAACATATCATAAATTTTGATAATGCTAACAATATCAGGACCATATAAGATTTAGACTTAAAAATGAGTTATATCGGACAGAATACATTGACTTTTTCTTTTCTTTTCATATGTTATACCAACAATTAAAGTTTCAAACCCAGAACTTTAGGGTCCTGTTAATGCTTTCCTGTTCTAATTAGGACTTTAGGGTATCATAAAATAATTGAGCCAAAAGCTTGTGGTTAGGCCTTAATTTGACTAAGGATCGGTCTTGGTAGCAGGCCAATCGGTGGAAATACCAACAGCCTTGTCAACAAGTCTTAATCATCAACCAACTAAACTTAAAAACAAAGCCTTCAACTTTTCCTCTATCTGGCCAACCAAGATTTTGGGCAATCATAATCCAAGCTTGGAGGGCAATTGTTTAACAGAAATTCATAGTTTATTGTTGGTTCTTTCACTTTTGTATATATTATTTCTCATTTGTTATAAGTCTTTAAGTAGATCAAATCATTTCATTTTGTTTCCTAAGTCATACTGGGCACAAACCATCCTTTCAATCCATCTTTAGTCAATTAAATCTTCCTGTTAATTTCTTACTTGAAAACTTATTGAAATTGTGTGGCTTGAAAATGAAAGAAAAAAGGCACAAGTTAACCTATTTGCTATGAGTGTGTCTAAATCATCATCAACATTTCATTTTATAGCAGTTCCGCAATGTCATTGTAGAGACAATTGTCATCGACAGAAGATAAAAATATATCATATTTTAGGGTTTAGTTTATGGGGATTTTATTGTAAAAGTTATTTCTCAAGTTACCTCAATCCTGAGTTGGCGATAAAGTGAAGCTCTTATAAATTTTCAAGTCAAATATAGATAAAAGAGTTTAATTAGGTAACAAAAAATATTTTGAAGACAATATTAAAAAATTTAGTAGATGTGTGATCAAAATAGGACGTGGTTAATAATAGTGAAACAAAAACATGTATTTAGCCCATAAAAAATAAAAGTCTAATTATGATCCATTGGACAATAAAAAAAAAATTGTAATTTCGTGGTAAGCTAGCTCAACATGTACATTTTTCATGAGAGTGATGTCTCGATTTCGATCAAAATTATCAACATTTTAATTCTTAAAAAACTACACAAAACTATCATTTTAAATACTATGTAAGATTAAAGTTATGGTATCAAATTGATGCCATTAAATTTCTTAAAAAGTTCTAAAGAGTGTCATTCACATGCTGCCGGGGACTTTGTCTTAATCAAAATCAAATAAAATGTAGGGTTTAAATTGTTGATACGTCGATGCATTTATGAAAAAGTGTCCCTCAAGATTTAGACACTTCCAGAGAAAGAAGTCACTGCAACTTTAGACATTTAAATTGCTTAAATTGGAAAGATTGCAAAAGGAAGGGATTTAACATGCGATCTGTTACATTGGTGCAACAAGACATGCCTCTAGTAGGAAGTGTTCATATGTACGAAACTTGTTACGCGACCAAAATAAAAACACATAATTTATCATGCCTGTACTGTGATTTAGAGATAAATCTTTCCATTTTGGTTCGTTAGTTACTTGACCAATTGATAATGTTTTTTGTTTTTAGTAATGTTTTCTATTAAGAAAAAATCATTCATAAATTTTCTCTGTTTCAATTTATGTGTTATCTAATTAAATGATTAATTTTTTTAATTTTAAATTAAAAAATTAATTAAAATTTTATAAATATAGTTTCATAAAGTTCGTAAGTATTCAAAAATTATTTTTTTTTATAATTTTAATTTAACAACATATTAAAAAATAAAATTAAAATTGTTTCAAAAGTCAACTGCGACATGTAAATTGGGACAAAATGAGTTTTTAATTTGGATTCTTAATATGCTATTTGCACTCATTAAATTGCAACTATGAAAACCTTTATACATTTAGTTTTAGAAAAATATTTTTTTTTGTTTTTGTCTTCTATTTTTAGAGAATAAAAATCATTTTTTTTTATTTTTATAAATCTCAATTTTTATTTTATTTATTAAGAAACAAATTTTTATTTCGGTAGCAAACGCATTTTTAATTATGTTTTATTTTTAATTTTGCGTGAAAAAAAAAAACTGTTTATACTATATAAATTCAAACGCACATTAATTTTTTTTTGGTTTAACATGAAAGATGGCTAATCTTGAAGGGGATTCACAGTACTATCAAAGCATATTATAAGAACCTTCGTGATATTGGCTTTTAGATGTATCGCAAACGACAAAAAAAAAAGGGTAATTTTTTGTTGGTTATTGGAAAAAATTTATTTAGAATGATAGGTTGCCTGATTATATAAAACTAAAAGCTTAACCTGTTAAATATTTTAAGAAAGAAAATATGATTTAATTAAAAAATTTAATTGTAAATAAAAATAATTGATAAAAATCTCACATGAAAAGATAAGAGAGCAAATTAAACTTATCAAATTAGTTAGCATAGTTAACAAATAAACAAATAAAAGAGTAAAAAAATATGTATAGATATACGTGATTTGGTAGGTAGTTGGTAATGTGTAATTGATTAAGTGGTTATTTGTAAATAAGACCATGATCCTTTTCATTTAAGAATTGAAATTGAAGTCAAATTCGTGGTTAAATTAAATACCACTATGACAAATTTGAATTTAAATAATCTCATTGTAACTGCTTAGGCGGTTATTGCAGATAGATGGTTTTGTAAATGGATAATGGATAACTGGTTAGGTGGTTACTGATTAAGCAAACGTAAACGTGGGGTGATTAGTTTTACATTTTTATACATAATAACACAATAAATCTATATGTAGGGAGAACACCAGAAATATGTTTTAGTTTTATTAATAGTATAAGTGCTTCTTTTGTCTCAATTTATATGTCACAATTAATTTTTTTGAAGTGATATATACAAATAGTATATGATTGATTTAATAATAATAAAAATATATATTATCACACTATTAATTTATTATAATTCACTTAAAATTAAAAAAATAATTAATATATAAATCGAATAAATAACCTTAACCCCGTAATCTTAAGCTTGACCGGAAAGCCAAAACCATATTAGCTTTTTTTTATCATTGTCTTTGATACAAAGTAAAGGAGAAATTGAAGTAAACTTTTGATTTAATTATGTTTGCCTAATGTCTCTTTAGCAAACATGTTTTGGCAGGTCTTTAGGTGGGCCAATGGAGCCCACTTGTTACAAGGCCTGTGATTTTGCTCTTAACTAATATTTGCCGGCATGGGGGCCTTTGGGCCCCACTATGAAGATTGAAGGCCCTTTCGTGGGGTCCTCCTTTTGTAACCTTTTTTAAATTCTTAAATCTTACTTAATTAATTAACAAATTCAAATGAGAAAGTAAATGAAAGAATGATCGACCGAGCCTGTTAGGTTCGTAACCGAACCACCGGTTTGAATATTTTTCAAACGTTGGAGGGAACGGGGAGTAGAATTGACTATATGGTCCTTGTTATTTTCAAAGATTCACTTCTTTTGGCTAAACAATTGAACACTATTCGGATGGTAAATTGGGAAACCAAACCACAGTCCAACCAGCTTTCTTCATTGTTTTGATTGTTTCATCTTAACATATTTTTCTTTTTTATAAAAAAAGTTAGATCAAAATAATCGTTAGGTCATATGTTGGCAGCAATTGTCCCGTGACGAAAATCTAGGTGAGTTCATATTGCTCAGTTTAAGTGATTTGAATTGCACTTTTGACTATCTATTATAGTTTTTGGCGCAGTGATAACCGTTCGATCCTGACAATAATAATGTTTTAAAAGATTCAACAAAAAAATAAGTATTTATCAAATTGATAATTATATCTAAAATCTTTATTTGTTTGAACACAAGAGAGATATTAATTTGTTATAACTAAAACAATATTCTCTCTCTTTTTCAGATGGGTTTTAAAAAATTAAAATTAATATTTACTAAAAAAATAGTCATTTATTTTTTTTAAACACATAAATAGTTCCAAAAGTAAGATATGCACTTGTGGGGATAGATTTACTTTGTACACGAATCTTATAGCACCAAACCAATAAATATAACATGTCTCTTAGGGTAAAGTGTAAACTTTAAGAGAAATTCATAATGATATTACTATAAGATTAATGATCAAATATACTTTGCTTCCATTAACATTTGATGGATTCCCTAACTCTACTCACTTGAAAACAACATGGAAGCAATCTTAGAGTTTTTTGACAATTGTGAATTGAGGTTTAGAAGTTGTGGGCCTCACTTGCTTGTGATGTTTCTAAAATGTAACCTGTGGAATATCTACTTTGATTTTTGAGATGAAAGTGGAAATTTATATATTTTTGATAATTTTGCTCTATTTAATCATATTAAATCTCCTAACTAAATTATCAAATCATAAGTTTGGCTTGTGTGTTAAAAAAACAAAGGAATTTGTAGAATGGTAATTCCATGGATCCAATTACCTTTGAGTTATCATATAATTGGAAAAATTTGTAAGTAATCACAAAAAAATTAAGTAGTAATTTTGATATTTACTAGTTCCGTGGGATTGAGGCTCGGAATTTGTAAACCTCTAGCTTCTATAATCCCGAGTTTTTGAATTGAGGTATAATCATTCTTTTTTTTTTCAACGTTAAAATGGTTGAAAAGACTATGATTCTATCTCAATTCTAATTTCAGACAACCAAACGTAGTGTTAATGATTTTATGAAATGTATGTCTGATGAATCAAATGAATAAAATTGATTAAAATTACTATAAACAAGAAGTTGATTAAAAAGGAAAATACTTATTGCTTTCTTTCCATCATTTTCTAGTTTGCATTTGTTTTACGATTTTTTTAACGAGTTTAAGTTTTCATGCATTGGAACTCATGTCCGTTAAATTTATTTTTTTTATAAAATTAACAGTTGTGAGCTTGAACGCATAAAATCTCAAACGTACAAAATTCGATCTCACTTAATTGGATCACATACTTAATCACGTCATCTTATAATAACGATTTAAACCTTTATCTAAATTATCATGTTATCAAGAGCTATAACCTAATCTTAATGAATGTAATCTATGCCCTTGTTTTTTCATGATACCCTAAATCTTCCATCCAGGTTTTAAAAAAAGCTTCAAATATAAATAGTTAAAATTAGGCCATTATTTTTCTCACCCGTAAAAACATAAACCGTGTCAAGATATGGTACACGAGAGGCTCGGAGCCAGGTTCGGTGTATAGCTTTTCTCTTCCATATTAGGGAGAGAAAGCTCGGAGAGAAAAGAGAGAGAAAACTCAGAGAGAAAATCTTTTGTCTTTTTAAAGCCCATTTTAACCTCTCTATCTATCTCTATAGCTGCACCTGTATCTCTCTATACCTTCACATTGGAAACTCACCCTCAAAAGAAATAAAAAAAAAAAGTTTCTTCATATAATTATATATCGTCTCTTGTTCTCTGTCTCGTGAGAATTGATCGTACAGTGATAAGTTTGTGTTTGATTCTTTCGAACTTTGAGATTTGAGGATAATTGGTCAAGATTTCAATTAGAATTTGAGCTTGGGTCTTGAATTCTTTTTTTCTTGTCTTTGTGGGGGTTGTTTTAAACGGTTAGATTTTCCGGGTATTTTCGTGAATGGCAGCAGAGCAAGTTTTGCCATTCTCTGTAGTGTCTGTTGTGGAGGATATTCTTCAACAGCAAGGGACTCGATTGAGCGATATCGGTTTGGCATCAAGGAAAGCTGAGGAGGCTTGTATGATCAATATTTTCTTGACTTCTTTTTTAATACATATATTTATTTTTTTTGCGTTTTCAATATAAATTTTTATCATATTTAGCTTAATTTCTCCTCTTTCCTGGTTCTTGAAGATACTACTTCTTTTCTTGTGTTATGGGTTTTATTTTCGAGCTTGTGGATTTTATGCGCATTGCGGGTTTTTATCATTTTGTGGGCTTTGAGTACAGAATTTTATGAATCACGGATAATTTGATATTTGAATATATTCAATTTTAGGAGCAATGTGATTAGATTTTTCATGTTTCAACTATATGCCATGATTCTTGAATCTCAGGGTTTTCCATGGCTTTTCAAATTTTCTACAATATTGAGAAATCCCTATTTTAGCCCTCGAATTTTGGTTCTCCATAAATTACCATTCCAAATTGCAATTGTTATACATGATCACAACAACTGTACGTTTATGTAAAATTTTCAATACAGTTACTCCTTTAAGCTTGTATGTAAATGATGTTCTTTTGTGAACGTGTTTTGGGATCATTAGGTTGCATGGAACAGTGATGTTGGAATTTGATTATATGGTTGCTTTATATTCCAAAGAAATTGTAAATGAATTTAGATTTCATGGACCCTTAGAGGAGTTCCTAATCTTGTTACATTCTGATCAATTCCAAAGTTTTTGTTTCTTTTTGGTATCCTCATCGTTGATAAAAGAAATACAAAGAGAAATTGGAAATTTCTAATGTCAAAACGTTATTTTGCAGCCTTAAGAAGATATGAAGCAGCCGGGTGGCTGAGAAAGACAGTTGGAGTTGTTGGGGGTAAAGATTTGCCAGCTGAGCCTTCTGAGGAAGAATTCAGGCTTGGATTGCGAAGTGGAATTATCCTTTGCAATGTCCTTAACAAGGTTCAATCTGGAGCAGTGACAAAGGTATGTTTCATTTTATTCTTGTATTTTTTTTTTTTATAATTTTGATTGATTGGTTTTCCATGTAGTTGGCCTCGATGACACTGATCCTTCTTTCAGGTTGTGGAAGGCCCGTATGAGTCTGTTATCATACCTGATGGGGCAGCTCTATCTGCATTCCAGTACTTTGAAAATGTGAGAAACTTCCTTGTAGCTGTGGAGGAGATGGGCCTTCCCACCTTTGAAGCCTCTGATTTGGAACAGGTAATATCGGAATTTTAGTAACATAGAAAGCAAATTATGAAGAATGCCATCTCAATTTTGCAGACCATTGTCTCAATTTAAGATGTGAATTTATACCAACAAAACATTGGCATTTTTTGATGAACCAATATGATACCAGATAATAAATCATATTGTAACATTGTCTTTTTTTTTTTTTTTAAAAAAAAAGTTTTTGCTGTTTTTTCAATTTTCAGGGAGGCAAATCTGCTAGGATTGTAAACTGTGTTCTAGCACTTAAATCATATAGCGAGTGGAAACATAGTGGTGGAAACGGGTCATGGAGACTTGGTGTAAATTGGAAACCACCAACTTCTGGGACTGGGAAAACTTTTTTACGAAAAAATTCAGAACCATTCATGAATACCATTGCAAGGACATCGTCACTGGGTGAGAAGTCTGTAGATAGTTTGTCTAGCGAGCAGTCTTTATATAATGATCTTGGCCAAGATCTCAGTGAAGGAGTAAGCAGGCTTTGCCTTTTCTTAGGGCTTACGTTATTTTTGTGACGTGGACAAGAAGAGCAATAGCTAAAATCTATTTTGCATTCTAATCAGCAGGGTACCTCTCGTTCCATAAATACGCTAGTTCGTGCAGTTCTTTCAGATAAGAAACAAGAAGAAATTCCTATTGTAAGTGTTCCTGTGCTTTTATCTTAATTTTTGTGATGAATTATCCTCTTCGTGATAGAATACCTAAGGAAGATACTGTAGTAGCCTCAAAACTTGTTAGATTGATACTAAAATGTGAGACACCGGACATCTGTGTGACATCAGTGACTCCTACCATTCAGAATTTTCAGCCATTTAGCCTATCTTCAATTATATCGAAATGGATAATGAAACCAGAAACACGTTCCATAAAGATCATAATTTGGCCATAAATTTTTCACTTTCCTTATCTGACTTCAGTATTTGTTTCTATGTCTTTATACTAGTTTTACTTAAGAGAAACAAATTATTCTTCTGCTTGTGACAGATTGTGGAGTCTATGCTGAGCAAAGTCATGGAGGAGTTTGAGCGTCGCTTAGCAAGCCAAAATGAAATGGTGAGTAGCTGTCTTAATCTATCAGTAGTGTTACCCTCATTATTCAAATAGTTATCGCCAGATAAAGTTCCTTCCCACCTTTATTTTTTATCATGTTTAATTTGAAGAGATGAATGAATTATGCACTAATTGTCTTATTATCTTGACATAGAAGAACCATTTGTACAGTTGGTTTTTTTAACTTTTATATTCAGCTTTTATGTCAATTATTAATTAGTCCTGTAATTTGGCAGCTGAAAACAAATCCAAAAGATATGCCAGTCTGTGACTCCAGCAATGAGCTTTCGAGTACTGCTTCATGTGATGAAAAGGTACAAATTAATGTTGCACTTTAGAATGTTTAGATGCTAGCAATGAATCTTCATCATCTAAATATAAAATTAGCATGCACATTGGTTGTATACAACTGCTGTGTACTTTGAATACAAGTGATAAAATTTTCTTCAATTAATGCAATGATTTAAGGAGGAAGAAGAAGCTCCTATACATAGCAAAGAAAATGAAAGTCAAAGTCAAAAATCTAATTGTGATGAAGGATCAAACAGCCATCTTCTCAAACAGCACATGTTGGTTGAGCAACAACAAAGAGATATTCAGGTAACCTACAAAAGTTCTTCTCTCCTCCTTTTTTATCAAACTTTTTTAACCTGCTATAAGGATGTAATTATTCAATTAGAGTTGATTCTTGTAGGAACTGAAACAAACTCTACATGCTACAAAAGGAGGAATACGGTTTCTACAAATGAAGTATCATGAGGAGTTCAACAATCTAGGTGTGAATTTGAAGCAAATTTTTGCATGATCCTTTTGAGGTTCTTAAAATATTTCTCATTTTTGGCTTTCCATAATAGGTAAGCACTTGCATGGTTTAGCTCATGCTGCCACAGGATACCGGAGAGTTCTTGAAGAAAACCGAAAGTTATACAATCAAGTGCAAGACCTCAAAGGTACCACTAGTGGTTTAAATTATTGACTGAATCATCAAATTAAGTCTCTCAGTTAAACTTATTGGTCCATAATGTATGATTAGGAAACATAAGGGTATACTGCCGAGTGCGACCATTCTTGGGCAGGAAACCAAACAATTTGAGTACTGTGGATCGTATAGAGGAAGGAAATATTACAATTATCACCCCTTCAAAATATGGAAAGGAGGGAAGGAAATCATTTAATTTCAACAAAGTATTTGGCCCTTCTGCAACCCAAGGTTGGCAAGTCTCCATTTATTTTTTCCTTTTGTAATATTTTCCCCTTGTCCGTAATTTCCTCTTAAATCCTGACCACCACTTTTCTTTCCCTGCAGAGGAGGTATTCTCAGATACCCAGTCTTTAATTCGGTCTGTTCTTGATGGCTACAATGTCTGTATATTTGCTTATGGCCAAACCGGATCAGGAAAAACTTTCACTATGGTAAGAAATGCAGGACACTATCATTGTCATCATGATGTTGATAAGTTCATTCACTATAAGTCTTCATCTCTTTGTCTTTTCTTATTCACTAACAGACTTTTAATCGACCAAATAACTGATTTTGGTTCATCCCATTTACCAATCCAGACAGGACCTAAGGAGCTTACAGAGGAAAGCTTAGGTGTAAACTACAGGGCATTGGCTGACCTATTTCTTATCTCAAATCAGAGAAAAGACACCATTTCCTATGATATATACGTGCAAATGCTTGAGATTTACAATGAACAAGTTAGAGATCTCCTTGTGACAGATGGTCAAAACAGAAGATATCCTTCATAACACTAGTTTTTCTTCTCTTTAATATGTCCTTTTCATTGCATCAAATATACGTATGTGACGTGTAAAAAAGAAATATATTTTGCAACCTTAATGCCTAAATACATTGGAAATCCACAACAGTTCTCAAAATGGAATCAATGTACCAGATGCGAACCTTGTACCTGTATCATCAACGTCTGATGTAATAAATTTGATGAACCTTGGGCAAGGGAATCGTGCAGTGAGTGCTACAGCTATGAATGACCGGAGTAGTCGGTCTCATAGGTGAAGTTCTATATCTTATGTGTGCCTTGGGGACATTGATCGTAGTCTTAGTCTATGCTTTAGTTGATACTAAATTCTACATATCTTCTATCCTGCAGCTGCCTCACAGTTCATGTTCAAGGAAGAGATCTCACGTCTGGAACCGTTCTCCATGGTTCCATGCATCTGGTTGACCTGGCTGGAAGTGAAAGGGTTGACAAATCTGAGGTGACAGGAGATAGATTGAAGGAGGCACAGCACATCAACAAATCTCTTTCTGCTTTAGGAGATGTGATTTCCTCCCTTGCTCAGAAAAATTCACATGTTCCCTACAGGAACAGTAAACTCACCCAACTGCTACAAGATTCACTCGGTAAGATCATTTGATTTCGGTCCCAGAACCATATTCTGTTTCCTTTTTCCACTGTTTTTCTCTTTTATAATTATGTGATATTGGTCCATCTATCTGTCAGGAGGGCAAGCCAAGACACTCATGTTTGTTCACATTAGTCCTGAGCTTGAAGCTCTTGGAGAAACAATCAGTACACTTAAATTTGCTGAACGGGTTGGCACTGTTGAGTTAGGTGTTGCTCGAGTTAACAAGGATAGTACAGAGGTGAAAGAGCTTAAAGAACAGGTTCATAGTGCCCTCAACTTATGCTTTCCATTCCTTGTATGAGAAATCGATATGTTTGCTTATTATCTGAACTTTGTCTCAAAGAGCTTCTTTAGGGTTTCCTACTGCTGTTAATATCTCTACTTATACTTTCAAAATCTGAATCATTTTCTTAGTTATTTGATCTCTTATTGTCCAATTTTTCCATGATTAAGCAAATTAAATTGTGCACATTATGTTTATTGTCTTGGTTTCAGATTGCTAGTCTTAAGGCAGCCTTAGCGGGGAAGGATGGAGAGACAGAGCAGATACAACTTTCTCGATCCAGTACCCCAGATAGATTTAGAAGAAAGTCGCTTGAGTCTTCTCCTTCACTTCCTAAATCGCAGAGTGTAGCAGATTTGGCCAGCAATCATAAGCAACGAACAGAGGATTCTAGTAGCATGGAGGTAATAATAAATGGTGTGCCATTCTTATATACTGGAAAATGATTTTTCCACAAGCTTAGACATCCTGTAATGTTTGCCCTATCATTAGAGTTTTTCTAGTAGAAGCATTATGCTAGGTGCCTCAGAGCCTGTCTCAAGCTCTTTCCACACAGAACATCATATACAAACCACATGTTTCCTGTTAGTTTATACCAAGCTTTATTGGGGAAGTTGGGCAGCTCCTAGAGATGAAATTAGCAAGGAATTTCAGTAGAAAAGAAATATCACCTGAAAATTTATTGAGCTACATGATTGTTTGAGATCCTTGAATGCGATTTCATGATCAATAGCATAAATCATCTTAAATTGATTAGAAAACTGCAACGGAGCAATCTCTAGAAGAAAGACTTTTGTGTGTGTTCTTCGCTATCTATTAAGATGTCAAAGGATTGACCTTTTTTTTTAAAAAAAAAATAGTTCACATGTATACTGGCTTTCAGGTTCATAGCAACCCTATGTCGTCGAGGAGGCATAGCCTTGATCTTCAAGAGCTAATGAGTTCACCTCCCTGGCCACCCGTTGGCAGTCCCTCGCTAGATGGAAAGGAGGATGACAGAGAATCAGGTAATGGTGACTGGGTTGATAAAGTCATGGTGAACAAGCTTAACAGTCTAAGTAAAGATGAAAACCCACCAGGACACTGGGAAGTAGAAAACAGACAGCTGCAGGAGAAGTTTTATCAAAGTTATATCCGGGATCCTACAAAAGTATACCCAGAACAAGCATTGAGTAAATTGACAGCCAACAATAAGGACAACCAAGACTTTGAGGTACAAAGGATTCGTTACGAAGTTGCTTCCACAGATGAGTCCGATGATGCTGGAACTAGTGATTGTTCAGAAACAGACTTGATGTGGCAATTAAATGTTCAATTAAATGTCCCTAGAGTTTCCAACATTCCGAATGGGTTGACTTCAAAAACAAAGAAAACTAAACCCAAGACAGCGAAGGGTGCAGAAACAAGGTAATCTTTCTGACCACTAAAATGGTTTGCTTTCTCTTAATACATCTCTATTGTTGCTTTAGGTTTAGATGCATATGCACTCCATTTCCTATGTATATTGTCCAAGCATTTGAATCCTCCTTTTTTCAAAAATTATATCTAACGTTGCATAATGTGAAAAACTAGTAGTAAAATGCTGCCGATCTTGCTTTTTAACTGGTGAAGTTGTGCTTATTTCTCATAGACTTTGCTGTCTTGAAATGTTCTAATAGAACATTCCTTCTTTTTTGTTACTAGGAGCTTTATTCCATCATTAATTCCTCCACCAACGCGGAAACTACCCCATGGTAGTCCACATCTGCAGAAGTCTGGAAGGCAACCAGGTGCCATTGAGGGAAAGCGGAAAACTGGACATGCAAAGTGAGAATACTGCATATAAAATGGAGTGTTAAAGGAATTGGCTTATTTATTTGTGTGTAATTGTCGCAGAGTTGTATAGAGGGAGAGAGAAAGAGAGGTTTTCACATAACGAAGCAGCAATAGTCCCAATTGCCTGTGTTTATATGGTGTTGGTTTTTTGAAGTTTTTGTTTTGGTTGATCCTTATTATATTAGAAAAGAGAGAAAAATGGAGAAAGAAATTGTTAACATCTTCATTGCTATTTCGCGTATATGTTACTGGTTTGTATCTAAGTGCTATCTCACATTAGTTTTCTAATTTCTACACTTTGCATTGCTATTAGAAGACTTTAGACTTCTTTTTTAGCCCTTTTTTCTTTGTGCACAAATCATACAATTGTTTTACAGTAACTTCTTTGTACAACAAAGTTAGAGGAAATTCTTTCTGAATTGCTTTCCAAATACCCATATCAATGTAGTCGATAGGAAGAAAAAAAAGACTAAAACTTGCTGATTACAAATTGAGATAGAGCCAGCAGGCATAGCTTGGAATGACAGGGACATAGAATTTTGCTTTGAGCTGGACTTGGCTCCGGTGATCCCATTAGTAATGAAGAAGCTCCATGTGAATGTGGTCTCTCATTGGTAAGGAGAAGATGGAGAGGATAAGGTATTGCCTGTTGGTGATGGGGAAAAAGTTGATGTGACCTTCATCTCTTTTTTTTGGTCAAACCTTGCAAGTGTCCAGGAAAACCACATGTATAATTTGCACAGAAAATGGAACGAGAATTGAATAACACTAATGCTTTAAAAATGAAATTTGAGAAGGATTAAAGCAAAGATGTAATTAATTTTTTTTATGATAAAGCGTGTTGTTTTATGTCGAACGGACCTAATGATTAAAGCAAAGATGTGATTAAATATTTGAGTTCAATTTCTCTTTCTTTTGTCAATATATCCAAAAAAAATCTTAATTCAGTTCTTATTTTATAAACCAAAACAAACTCTAATAATCTAAAGTCCTGGACTTTGGAGTGTGAGGTCGGTAAACTTAAATTGTAAATCATGATTGGAGAAGACTTAGTCGCGGATAGCAAATAATGTTATTGAAAATTGGATATAATACTAAGTAGGTTAAGAAAAGTATGACACAATTAATCAATCGTGTTAAAGACTTGAGTACGAGCATGTTAATTAGAAGATTTGTAGATAATACAACACGATACATATAACACAATAAAAAAATCATGTTTGATATGACATAATACGGCATGATATTACATATTTAATGTAATTAAAATAATATAAAAAATTAGTTTAATTTAAAATTTAAATATAAAAACCTATCAAAAATTAATATAATAGCACGTAAATGTAAAACATAACGTTAGTATCTAAACTAAGTTTTGCATTACCAAGTGTCATCATGGACAATGATTGTATTTTGCAATGGGCAGCGCTAACTGCACGGAGCCTTTTACTACGATCCACAGTTTTTTTGTCGTTTTCTTTGAAGAAAAATGGTAAATTGAGTAAAAAGCCCTTAAACTTATATTTATCATAATTCTATCAAATAATTATAACGGTGATAATTTAATTCCTTTAAATAAAATAATTATTATAATAAATATATTTATGATTACGTGAAATATAAGTGTTGAGTGTTGTAATTATAGATTTTGAGTATAAAGAGTTTAAGTATAGTAATCTTTATATTATTGGTTTATTTTAATCGAAAAAAATAAAGCTTTTGATTTATATTCAAGTTTAGTATCAGTATTCGTACTCACTTTACTCGGTCTATAAATTTTACTAGATTTAACATAAAAAAATTGATCAATAAACCGATAATATAAAGATCATTATGCTTAAACTCTCTAAACTCATTATCTAAATTACAACATTCAATATTTGTATTTCATATAGTCATAAAATATATTTATTATGATAATTATTTTATTTAAAAAAATTAAATTACCATCGTTATAATTATTTTTGGTTTTAAGTAGAAAAGTTTATAACCATGTAGATAGAATTATAGTAAATATCAAGTTTTAGGGCTTTTTACTGAATTTATCATTTTTCAAAGAGAACGACAAAAAAACCGTGGATCGGAGTAAAAACCTACGGGTAATTAGCGCTGCACTTTTGCCACCCACCAGTGATTTTAGCACCATCTCTGCCTAACAAACATCCACTTGGATGTGGATACATGTCATGTTTCCAGCTGGGTGTTCGTGACCCCTTTCCAATAAGTGGCTAAACCCTTATGTGGGTCCTACACTAACACATGGCCACGTCAGTAAATGAGATTTTTTTTTCTTTTAATTTTTTTTTAATTTGAGATATTCTCAAATTCAATAAAGACAACACTACCACAACGTACGTTTGTGCCCAAAAAGGAATTAAAGAACTCTCGCGGAAAAAGAAAAAAATTGAAGAAGAAAGACCCCACTGGGATTCATATTGAGATTTTGCCCTTTTTTTTTCATGACCAATATGCCCCCTCATTCTATTAGGATGACACTTATATCCACTTTTATTTTCCTTTTTCACAAATATTATATTTGATGTTGAAACTAAAAATGTAAATTTATATGTGCTGTTTTTTCAATAGCATATAAAATATTATAAAATATAAATGCAGTGTTCGTTGACTTAACTCAACAATTACATTTTTATCGTTATGGGTACGCTCTAAGTTTAATCTGACATTAAAATATAAATTGTATGTATTTAATGGTTGGACCGTCTTTTAATATTATTAACCCTTATCGTGATTTACTTAGATTTTCATGCTTTTAGATGAGGGTAATATTAAATATATTATAAAATAATGTTTAATAACAAATTAAGTTAAACCCTTCACCTTCTTTAACATATATATCATAATTTTTAGAATTAATTATCATTTTGAAGTGTAATAAACTAAACATGTACAATTCTTACCATTTCAGAACAATGCGGAGAGATAAAGTATTTCTAAGATTCCAAATTGGCACTTCCTGCACCATTATTGCTCAAAATAATGGAAATAGTAACCAAAAACCATGACCACTAGCACAATAGTATGCAATCCTATTGTCACCACTTTCTTTGTCTTCCAATATATCTATTCCTTTTGTTCCACATGGAAAGAAATACTCATTGAGTCATCATCGATCTTACATGCAAATTGCAGCATGGCTCTTACGCTGTTGAAGGACCATCATAATTCATTAAAATATTTAATCAAATTGTCTCTTACTAACCAATTTTTTTTTTTTGGTCTAAACCCCAATGTTAATATGCTTGTACACGTAACCAATTGATCACACGTCATATAATTATGATACTATTTCATATGTGATACTGCCAAAATATGACTCTCCCATAGGATGACGACACGTGGATCGTCGTGACCCCAGAGTGCAAGAAGACACGCGGATAATCCAGGCTCAGACAGTTGGACCTCCAGGTCATGACCGCCCTTCAGGGCATCATTGCCTCCAGCTGGGCCTCCACGTCACCACCGCCCTCCAGGCCATTATTATCTCCAGGTCATGACCGCCCTTCAGGGCATTTTGGCCCCCAGCTGGGCCTCCGCGTCACCACCGCCTTCCGGACCATCATTACCCAACCAAGTTGGGATGTCAGGTCTAAATACCGTCTTAACGCATAGACGGCTCTTGATTAAGCCAGCAAGGCAAAAGCCCTAGTGAACGGCTCTCAGCCTCCTAGCTGGGCCTCATAGGCATCATTACCCAACTCAGTTGGGGTATTGTATCACAGCCGCCCTGGCCCACTACCGCCTCCGAAACTCTATAAAAAGGACTTGGTAAGCAGTCCAGAGGGGAGACTTGGTTTTTTAGTTTTAAAAGATATACTTGAGCTTTCTCTAACTTAAGCATCGGAGCATCCTCGGAGGCATCCCCTCCGTCGACCCCAATAGCTACTCTCCCTTTCCCTGTGCAGGTACTTCTACAGTTCAACCTCCAGCTCAGCAACGCACATATTTGGCATCAACAGATTGGCGCCGTCTGCGGGAAACCACATCTCTCACTGACAGTAACAGCGAAGAAGTCTAAAGAACTCATCTGTTATCATGCCCCCAAAAACACCCGCCAGGGATCTAGGCGTTCGCGAGCTACGGTCGGGACAACGGTCGGGAGCAAGTTCCTCAGCCGAACCCGAGGTTCACCCAAATGAAGGCACACTCCAGGCACAATTCGCAGAGCTCGCACATCTAGTAGCCGATCTGGCGGCCGAAGTTCGCAAAAGACCTCAGCAGACTGTACCACTCCCGTCGCAGGAACCTGGTCACAACAGTTCCACTAACCGTCGCTCACTGGCGGATGTCTGTTCGGCGACCCACTCACCTCCCCCAGTCAAGTTCGGAGAAAGTCCCGTGTCCAAGAACAGCGAAGGGTTTGGCAAACGGATCGAGGACATAGAGGGACGAATCAATGAGGCATTTAAAGAATGCGGCCACAGTATTAGCGATGATCTCGATGTACAGGATCCACCTTTCACACAAGAAGTCCTTGACGCCCCCCTCCCACTAAATTTTCTGATGTCACAAATCAAACCTTACGATGGATCCACCGATCCCCTGGACCATCTTCAGTACTACCGAACCACAATGACCCTCCATAGACATTCGGACCCTGTGATGTGCAGGGCATTCCCATTAACTCTTGAGAAAGTGGCGGGGACATGGTATTCCCACTTGAAACCAGGAGGTATTCGCACCTTCAAAGACCTTAGCTATGCTTTCGCTTCACATTTCATTAGCAGCAAATGACCCAAGAAAACTTCAGAGTCTCTGTTTAATATTGTCCAGTTAAAAGGAGAGAAGCTTCGCCCCTATATTTCCAGATTCAATACTGCAGCTTGGGAGATCCCAGACCTTGATCCCAGTGTTCAGCTCTTGGCATTCAAAAATGGATTAAGATCCGGATTCTTCAGTTCAAAACTTATCAGACGTCCACCTATGGATATGAATGAAGTCTTGGCACGAGCCGAAAAATACATGCTAGCAGAAGATGATCAGGCATTCCGAAGAGAACGCGAAGGTGACATGGAAAGGAGGAAGAGAGGCCCCACTAGTCCCGACCGCGAGCCCACAAAGCGGCCGTTTCGCGATGAGAAACCCAGAACCCTCAGGCCTTTTGAGGATAGATCCCAGACTCTTGCAGCCTTCAGAACCAGAGCCAGAACTCCGGGGCAAATCCACAGCTATTCACCACTGAATGCCTCCAGGATCAACATTCTAATGCAGATTCATGACAGGGACCTCTTGCAATGGCCCCTAAGGCCGTCGAACCTCAACCCAGATCGAAATACTTGGTGTAGATTCCATAGAAACTTCGGCCATGACATGGAAGAATATAAGGCCTTAAAAAACCAGATCGAGGCCCTCATCAATCGGGGGCATCTAAAAGAATACGTCGGGCCACGACAGGAGAAATTTGATGAACGATCGCGCAAAAGCCCTGAACGTCCTTTTGAGCGAAACAGACCTACAAGGGCAGCGCAGAAGAGCCCAGGGCCAAGTTATAGGGAGCCTAGCCAGAAAAAACCTGAGGTCCCCGTGGCGAAGATTATCAAAACCATTTACGGAGGACTCGCTGCTGGTGGGGGGTCGCATGCTTGTAGTAGGTCTTATGCCAGGTCAATAGCCTCTGTCGCTGGACCTCCTAAACGACCTAAAACCGGAGAGATCATTTCTTTTTCGGACGAAGACTTAGAAGGAATGCAGATTCCACACGAAGACGCTGTTGTAATTTCACTTCTCGTGGCTAATAGTGAGATAAGACGAGTCCTAGTCGATAACGGGAGCTCAGCCGACATCCTCTTTTATAATGCCTTTCAACAAATGCAACTGGGCGATGCACATCTAGAGCTGGTCTCCACCCCACTCTATGGCTTTTCAGGGGGATCGGTCTTTACAGAAGGCAGCATAACTCTCCCGATAACTGCGGGGACGACACCTAAAACAACAACCGTACACTCTACTTTGTTAATTGTTCGACAGCCCTCCTCCTACAATATGATACTCGGACGACCCACGCTGAATGAACTCCGAGCGATGGTCTCTACCCATCATCTCAAAATCAAATTCCCCACGGCAGACGGAGTATGCGAGATCAAAGGGGATCAACGAATCGCCAGATCCTGTTATCTCAGTGCAATAAAGGGTAAAAAGACGGAAGCCCTACCACTTGAACTGGATGACCTTAGGGATGAAGCGAGCAACCTACGAGGTAGGCCCAGAGAAGATGTACTCATGATCCCCCTCGGCGAAGATAGTACCAGAACTGTTCAAATTGGTTCCAACCTGTCCAGCACATTTCAAGCATCTCTATTAGCCCTTCTACGGGCGAACCAAGACCTATTCGCCTGGACCGCTTCAGATATGCCAGGAATCAGCCCGGATGTCATCGTACATCGCCTGAGTGTGGATCCGACCCACAAACCGGTCATCCAGAAGAAAAGGTCGTTTGCTCCTGAGCGACAGACAGTTGTTCGGACAGAAGTTGACAAATTACGTTCGGCTAACTTCATCCGAGAGGTGAGCTATCCAGACTGGGTATCTAATGTTGTAATGGTAAAAAAGGCAAACAGCAAATGGCGAATCTGTATAGACTTTTCTGATCTCAATAAAGCCTGTCCGAAAGACAGTTTTCCTTTGTCCCAGATTGATCAACTCGTTGACGCAACATCCGGCCATGAGTTGTTAACATTCATGGATGCTTACTATGGGTATAACCAAATCCTCATGCACCCGCCTGACCAAGAGAAGACGACATTTATCACAGAACAAGGCCTTTATTGTTATAGGGTCATGCCATTCGGTTTGAAAAACGCCGGGGCCACTTACCAGAGGTTAGTAAACAAGATATTCAAAGAACAAATTGGTCGGAATATGGAAGTATATGTAGATGACATGCTGGTCAAAAGCATCAAAGCACAAGACCACGAGGCCGATCTCCAAGAAGCTTTTGATATCCTCCGCCATCATCACATGAAGCTGAATCCTACAAAGTGTGCCTTTGGAGTCACTGGGGGCAAATTCCTCGGCTTTCTAGTCACCCACAGAGGTATAGAAGCCAATCCAGAGAAGATCGATGCTATTCTTAACATGAGTCCACCTCGGACCGTGAGGGAAGTCCAGCGACTTACTGGAAGAATAGCGGCCCTTAGCCGATTCATGTCAAAATCTGCCGAGAAGTGCCTCCCCTTTTTTAAAGCCATTCGTCAGACCCAGAACTTCGTGTGGAACGAAGCTTGTCAGGAAGCATTCAAGGCACTAAAAATATATTTGGGGACACCCCCCGTACTTACCAAACCAGTAGTCGGCGAAGAACTTTTCTTATATCTTTCGGCTGGGCCTGAAGTAGTGGCCTCCGTCTTAATACGAGAAGAAAAAGGCGTACAGAAGCCTGTGTATTATGTCAGCAAGGTATTTCACGACGCCGAAACAAGATATCTTCCGGCGGAAAAGATGGCGTATGCTCTGTTGATTTCGGCTCGGAAGCTTCGACCCTATTTTCAAGCCCATATCATCACACTCCTCACCAACCAGCCTCTTCGACAAATACTCCACAAGCCAGATGTTTCCGGTAGAATGATCAAATGGTCAATAGAGTTGGGCGAGTTCGACATCCGTTATTGGCCTCGGACAGCTATCAAAGCGCAAGCCCTAGCTGATTTTGTCATGGAAACTACGTTGCCATTCACGGAAGAAGAATCTCCACAGGATGGTAGTCAATCGAGCCCGTTTTTACGTTGGACCCTTCATGTTGACGGATCCTCCACTGACTCTGTAAGTGGAGCCGGGCTCATTCTGAGCGGTCCTGATAACTTCACCATTGAGTACGCCTTGTGGTTTAAGTTTCCAGCGTCCAACAACGAAGCCGAGTATGAAGCTCTACTCGCGGGCATGAAATTAGCCAAAGTAATATCTGTACAAAATTTACATGTATATAGCGATTCCCAACTAGTGATGAACCAGGTGAACGGCGAATTCGAGGCCCGGGGAGAAAAAATCGCTCGTTATCTTGCAGCAGCAAAAATATTAGCTGGGCAGTTTGAAGTATTTTCTCTGAACCAGATTCTGCGGGCAGAAAATACGAAGGCCGACGCATTAGCCCGGCTTGCTTCATCTTGCCAGCTCGAGCCAAGGCAAGCAGTCTACCTCGAAACCCTAGCCGTACCTAGTATCGATGAAATAAGGGTCTTACCCGTGGTTGGTGAGAGAACGTGGATGAGTCCTATCCTGGAATATCTGTGGGACGGTCTTCTTCCCGATAACAAAGGCGAAGCCCGAAAGATTGTGTCTCGAGCCGCCCGTTACACAATTCTCGATGATCACCTGTATAAGCGAGGGCTGACAATGCCCTTCTTGAAATGTTTTGACCCAACCGAAGCTAATTACGCCCTCCGAGAAGTCCACAAAGGCATATGTGGAAATCACCTCGGGGGACGTGCCTTGGCATTCAAGATCCTTCGTCAAGGATACTATTAGCCAAAGATGAGGGAAGCAGCCATGGAGCTGGTAACCAAATGTCAAAGCTGTCAACGGTATGCCACTGTGCCACATCAACCAGCAAACCCTTTGACACCAATAGTCAGTCTACATCCTTTCACTATGTGGGGAATGGACCTTCTCGGACCCTTTCTTGGAACAATCGGCCAGCGAAAGTACCTCATGGTTGCAATAGATTATTTTACAAAATGGGTGGAAGCTGAACCCTTAGCCAGCATCACCGACTTTCAAGCCCGAGCCTTCGTATGGAAATCAATCGTATGTCGGTTTGGAGTACCACAAGTGTTAGTGACAGATAACGGCAAACAGTTTGACAGTGTTCGGTTCAAAACATTTTGCGATGAATTGCACATTGACCATCGTTTCTCTTCGGTTGGATACCCACAAGCAAATGGGCAAGCCGAAGTTACCAACCAAACAATCTTGCAAGCCATTAAAAGGCGACTAGACGAGACAGATAAGCAGTGGACAGACCAGTTACCCAACATACTTTGGGCATATCGAACCACGACTCGAGCACCTACTGGGGAAACCCCCTTCTTCATGACTTATGGGTCCGAGGCAGTCATCCCCTTGGAAATAGGAGTACCTTCCTTGCGAGTTCAGAACTTCGAGGAATGAAGCAATGAGGAAGCCCTTCGCATAAATGCCGATCTTTTCGAAGAAGCCCGGGATAAAGCCCAAATCCGACTTGCCGTATATCAGCAGCGAGCTACCAGGTACTTCAATTCAAGAGTAAAAGTAAGACACTTCTGTCTCCATGATCTTGTCTTACGCAAGAACGAAGTATCTAGGCCCCGAGAATCAGGTAAACTAGTCCCTAATTGGGAAGGGCCATATCGAATCAAAAAAGTATGCCGTCCTGGCACTTTTGAACTCGAAGAAATGAACAGAAAGGCCATTCCTCGTACTTAGAATGCGGAACATCTTCGACGTTTTTACCAATAAAAAGTTGAGCATATGTAAACAGTTTTGTTTTATAAATAAAAGAGTTTACTTACATCTGTCTTGCTACCGAAACAAAAAGCCTAAACCAAGGCAAAGTAGGGCACCAACAGCCTCAAAATACAAAACACTGGCCAGGCCAAAACAACAAAAAAGGAGGCTATGACAGATTACCCGCAACCTAAGCCCTACTAATCTCCAAGGGCAGGAGACCCCGTGCCTGATCGCCCGTCACGGTCCTGCCCATCAGCCTGCTCCTCATCCGAAGCCAGCAGCTCCTCATCCTCGGGCCCTAGCAGGTCCAAAACGGAGAAATCGAGCTCCGGGTACATGGCCTCAGCCTTCCCCTTGGCCTCCATGAACCCCGTAAGGTACTGCTGGCCACTCTCAGAAACGATGGCCAGGCGATAGGCCTCCGAACTCTGGAAAGACGCTAACACTTCCTCCACGGTCGCCCGAGTACGAGCCTCAGCCTCCTCTGCGGCGGTGCGAAGACGGGCCTCGGCCTCCTCCGCTGCGGCACTAAGGCGAGCCTCGACCTCCTCGGCAGCTGCCCGAGCGATGGCTTCAGATTCGGCTTTAGCCAGGATAGCGAATTCCAATGAAGCCTGCAGTCGGCAAACGGCCTCTGTCCTCTCCTCCAGCTGGCGCTGGGTACGCCCTAGGAGCTCCGCCGTCTCTACGCAGCGACGTGTGGCCGCGCCTACCAGAACACCCATCTGAGACCAGAAGCCATGCGTGAAACAACATTCGGTGAAAACAATGTACAGCGGAGTAAAAACAGAATCTAACCTGAGAAGCCAAAGCCTCGGTCGCCGCACAGAGAGAGTCTGTGGTCTTTCGACCCAACTCAGCGATGTCGCGAGGAGGGGTGCCCTTGAACAGATGTTCCCTTGCCACCCGAGGGTGTGCGAAGACGGAGTCATCTGTCCTGATGGCCCAGTTGGGCATGAAGATCGAGGCCTTCGAAGCCGCCCCTTGGCTAGGGCCCGGGATAATAGGAGTCCCCGTAGTCACAGGGATCGGCGCCGGGGCATCGCGAACCGGAGGAGTCTCCGATTGGGTCGGTGGCCTGGGTGGAGTCTCCAAGTCGATCGGACTCGGAGATGGAGCTCGGGGCCTCTTCTTAGGCCGCGAAGTCGAGGCTGCTTGCTTCTCGGACCGAGCCGACCTCCTCTGCTCCAATGCCAACTTCTTGGCATGCTCTCGGGCACGGGCAGCCGCCTCCATCTCTGATCAAAACACAAACAAAGAAAGGAAATAACGTAAGTAAAAATCGCAGGATCACGATGCGGATAAAAATAAAGAAAGTAGAAGGTAAACCAAAGCCTTTACCGCTCTCAAGCGAAGGCTCGGGGCACGAAGAACAAAGATCTCGCCGGGCCAGTTCTTCATTGTCATATAGGACCCCGACGTCCAAAGGCGAGGCCACCATGGCATTCACTGTCTCTTGCTCATACGGAAGAAGGCCCGCCTTTTTGCATTTTCTGGTGCGGTCCATACTCCACGCACGAGGTAAGCCGAAGTCCTCGGCAGATTGGATGAAAAAGAAATTCTTCTTCCACCTTTTGATAGACGAAGAGGTCTTCTTCAGTAACCTCCTCCTCGGCCGAGTACTGAAAACCACCCACCCTGTCTGACCATGCCGGCTGATCAAGAAGTGGGCCTTAAAAATATCCATCGTCATTGGTCGGCCCACTTCTAAGCAAACGCAGATAAAGTCTATGATCAGCCGTACCAAATTGGGCACCAGCTGACACAGCGCTATATCAAAGTACTTAAGAATCGTACAAAAGTAGGGGTGAAAGAGAAACCGAAGCCCGGCCTGCATGTGATGCTCGTACACGCAGAGCTCGAACGGGGCTCGGTCAGGGAGGACATCATAGGCCCTCTCCCCCACCTTGGCCAGCCGAAGACCGTACTCGCCCGGAATGTGGTACGTCTTCCTAATCACCTCTAAATCCTCCTCCCTCAGTTGGCTAGGGATCTCGTTGGCTGTATAGTTCCATTCCTCTCTCTCCTCTCCAGCCGAGGTCTCCCTAATGTCGGTCAAAGCTCTAAGAGTGTCCTCACCAAACGAGGACTCTTCCTAATACTCCCTCCCTACCTCCAAAGGAACGTAGGGCATTAGTGCCATGGGGTCTGCCCTTGGCATGCCCGTTACGGGGGCATTCCCCCCAGAAGAAGACGAGGACACCTCTACTTCTTCGGAGCTGCTACCACTCGTATCATCTACACTACTCCTACCGTTACTACTACTAGGCCTATCACGGTATGTGTCAAACGAATAAGACATGATGTAAAAATTAAAGAAAACACGAACTCACCAAAGTCCGAAGGATTCGGACTTGAACTCCTCCTGAATTCCTCCTAAACGTTCGGTATATGTCCAAGAACGTTCCTCCCAAGATCTCGCGAATGCCACGATCACACAATAGACCCCAGCACCAAACTTCTCTCTGAAGGGACGAGGACGAGGACTCTCAAATCCAATTGGGACGAGGCCGAGGGCTCTCACAAAAGCTACTCTCTGAAAACAAAAGGAGATTATGAAATGAGTAGGGAAGAAGGGGAAACCAAAGCCCCTTATATAGGGAAAGGGTCACGGCCAACGAGGAACATTTAATATAGTCGCAGGAACCAAGGGGACTCTTTAGAGTCCCCAAGAGACTGACACACTTTCCCAGGGGGTGTTACGTCCCTCGAGGTGGCCGCCACTTTCCCTAAAAATGGCTGTTTAAAATTCCAAGGTAACATGACCCGTCAATTACCCGGGTAAGGCCACGTGTTACCTCAGCCGCCGTCGTGGACAAGAAAGACTTTCCCGTAGCTTCACTGGTCCTCGGCCCACTCTTTTCAAGGTCTGAGGAGATGGATTGCTCCACGTGTCCTCGGACCCATGGTATTCTTGGCCGAGGAGATGGATTGCTCCATTGGTCCTCGGCCCATTCTCTTCAAGGTCCGAGGAGATGGATTGCTCCACTGGTCTTCGGCCCACTCTCTTCAAGGTCCGAGGAGATGGATTGCTCCACGTGTCCTCGGACCTATGGTATTCTTGACCGAGGAGATAGATTGCTCCACTGGTCCTCGGCCCATTCTCTTCAAGGTCCGAGGAGATGGATTGGTCCATGTGTCCTTGGACCTATGGTATTCTTGGCCGAGGAGATGGATTGCTCCACTGGTCCTCGACCCATTCTCTTCAAGGTCCGAGGAGATGGATTGCTCCACTGGTCCTCGGACCCATGGTATTCTTGGCCGAGGAGATGGATTGCTCCACTGGTCCTCGGCCCATTCTTTTCAAGGTCCAAGGAGATGGATTGCTCCACTGGTCCTCGGCCCACTCTCTTCAAGGTCCGAGGAGATGGATTGCTCCACTGGTCCTCGGCCCACTCTCTTCAAGGTCCGAGGAGATGGATTGCTCCACTGGTCCTCAGCCCACTCTCTTCAAGGTCCGAGGAGATGAATTGCTCCACTGGTCCTCGGCCCATTCTCTTCAAGGTCCGAGGGGATGGATTGCTCCACTAGTCCTCGGCCCACTCTCTTCAAGGTCCGAGGAGATGGATTGCTCCACTGGTCCTCGGACCCATGGTATTCTTGGCCGAGGAGATGGATTGCTCCACTGGTCCTCGAACCCATGGTATTCTTGACCGAGGAAATGGATTGCTCCACCGGTCCTCGGCCCACTCTCTTCAAGGTCCAAGGAGATGGATTGCTCCACAAGTCCTCGGAACCATGGAATACTTGGCCGAGTAGATGGATTTCTCCATAAGTCCTCGGCCCACTATTTTCAAGATCCGAGGAGATGGTTTGCTCCACTTATCCTCGGACCCCTGGTGTTCTTGGCCGAAGAGAGGAGTCGTTCCACAAGTCCTCGGCCCATTCTCTTTTGCCTTAGAGCACATTTTGACCAGACTTCACGTCTCCATAGAAGACCTAACGCCAACCTAGTTCTGCTACTTCCTTAACCACAGTGCAGCACTTAAGGAAGTGGGGGGCCTCTGATACTGCCAAAATACGACTCTCCCATAGGATGACAACACGTGGATCGTCGTGACCCCAGAGTGCAAGAAGACACGCGGACAATCCAGGCTCAGACAGTTGGACCTCCAGGTCATGACCGCCCTTCAGGGCATCATTGCCTCCAGCTGGGCCTCCACGTCACCACCGCCCTCCAGGCCATTATTATCTCCAGGTCATGACCACCCTTCAGGGCATTTTGGCCCCCAGCTGGGCCTCCACGTCACCACCGCCCTCTGGACCATCATTACCCAACCAAGTTGGGATGTCAGGTCTAAACACCGTCTTAACGCATAGACGGCTCTTGATTAAGCCAGCAAGGCAAAAGTCCTAGTGAACGGCTCTCAGCCTCCTAGCTGGGCCTCATAGGCATCATTACCCAACTCAGTTGGGGTATCGTATCACAGCCGCCCTGGCCCACTACCGCCTCCGAAACTCTATAAAAATGACTTGGTAAGCAGTCCAGAGGGGAGACTTGGTTTTTCAGTTTTAAAAGATATACTTGAGCTTTCTCTAACTTAAGCATCGGAGTATCCTCGGAGGCATCCCCTCCGTCAACCCCAATAGCTACTCTCCCTTTCCCTGTGCAGGTACTTCTACAGTCCAACCTCCAGCTCAGCAACACACATATTTGGCATCAACAGTATGTTCATACTATTTATAAGAGATATACAAATGATTTTCATTAATAATTAGAAGAAAATATGATAAAACAGATTAATTTAATACACTAAGAATCAAATTAAAATCAAAAAGATATTTGAACCAGTGGCTTAAATATAGAGGAGGAAGTTGATAATATCCCTCGTAAAAGTTTGTTACTAAATGTTTTACATGCCTTACCTAATATAAATCACCAAATTTAGTAATTAAAACAGATGTATCAAGGTGTTCGTATTTTTTTGCAATTAGTAATTAATTAAGATTAATTTGAAACACCAACGTTATACATGTTTAATCATTTTTTAGTATTAATCAGATTATGTTGTTATTTGATAATCGATACTTAATCTAAGATGATTCTCTAAAAATAAAAAGAAAAAAATGTAAATGAAATGGTTTACTTGTTCCAATACTTCCCTACAATTCTAACAACAATTTGCTTTTGCTAGTTCTATACTTCTTGATTATTAGTAGTAGTTTGTTTATCTTAATCCCCCGCCTATAAAAAATTTGCTTTATCTTAACCCACCTAATTTTTGCCAACCAATACTCACTCATGATATACATCAAAGTCAACATCAATGACTTTTATATATGGTTTCAACCAAAAATGATATATATTTTTTAAAAATTTAATAAAAAAATTAAAAAACACACAAAAACCTAAAAATATCTCATAGCAATCTTATTTTTAAAATTGATAAAAAAATTATTCAAATCAACCATTAATTTAAATCTTAATCATTATTTAATAAAATTTAACAAATTTTAATTTTATTTAATTAAACTTTTTTATAAGTTTTAAAAAATAAATACGAACTCAAAAATGAATTTAAATTTATACATATACACAAATTGGATAGTCAAAAGGAAAGACACAAATGTCAGAAAGTATAATCTAAAAGGTTATTTTAGTCACTTCAATACACCATTCTCTTTCCCTCTGTTACAACTAATATTAGGACATAAATCACTACTTTTTTTTTTCTCATCCCAAATCCCGCGTTTCTCTCACTAGATTTCTCTTCCAATCAAATCACAGAATCACCTGTGAGTTCTAGTTCTCTCTCTCTCTCTCTCTTAGGTTTTAAGCAATCGATCGAGTTTCTAACAGAGAACATGCTTTTGGTAGTTGCAGAGTTGAAGAAAGCATCAATGTACGGTCTCCTTGGCTCGATCTGTTGATGGTCTCTCTATGCTTCAAACTGTGAGTTCAGGGTTTTTATGATATCCATTTTTTCTCTATTTTTAGCACTTTTTAAGTACTATTTTAGTCAATTTCAGTGTGTGGCATATTATGTTTTTTGGCATCTAAGTGACTTTTCCCCCCTTAAAAAAGGGGAAATTAACTTCATTTTGTAGATTTGACTTAAGGTAGATTAATACGGTTTGGAACTGTTGTGTGAATGTGCTTTACTGGTTTCGTTTGGATGGATTAGGGTTTAACACATTATCTCTAATTTCTCTGACAGTTAGTGTTTGGCTTGATATGCTATGATGTATTTATATGGGGGAAATTTTGTTTTGATCAGCTGGTGAAGATTTTTGGTCATCGATTTGGAGCGAAGTAGTAAAATGCGGGGATAAATTATGGGTTACTGTTTTTGTTAGATTTGGGTTTTTGACGTAAAGGTTTGAAAAACATGTGACTACTGACTTGCATAAGCCATATTTCATTCACGGCTATTTGATTCGCTAGTCCCTCTGCCATCTAGTGAAATGTATTGCACACAATTAATATGAAGAAGTCGTATCAGTTGAAGGGATTTGACATGAATGATAGATGTATAGACATGCATATATCGGACCGAATAGATAAACTCGTCTGCAATTGTATCCTTTTGGTATTAGGAATGTCTTGGAAATATACATGACTCGAGTACTTACATGAGTAATTTTTGAACTTTTGCTCCAATTTTTGATTCATTTTAATTTTTTATTATGTACTATTTGTATGAATATGTGCTATAAGCCTATAATACATTTATTTTTCTTATGTGAAAGCTGTCATTTTGCGTAAAAAGATGTAATGTATCCATTTGGATTACCAGGGTATTGCCACTGGGGTCTTTCAAATGTTGAAACGTAAACTAGCATGAGCCAGCCTGAAGTATCGAGGATGAAGCCTTCTCTTGTTCCACTCGCAACCTTGATTGGTCGTGAGCTGAGGACCGAGAAGGTTGAGAAACCCTTTGTGAAGTATGGACAGGCTGCTTTGGCAAAGAAAGGAGAGGATTACTTTTTGATCAAACTTGACTGCCAGAGGATTCCTGGGAATCCGTCAACAACATTTTCAGTGTTTGCGGTACTTCTTTATTTTTATTTTTTGAGACTTGTTTCTTGTCCAGATAATTCAAAAGGTTGCAGAGAAAATGAATGAAAAGGAAAGGATAGAAAATTTAATTATAACTAGTAATATTTTTCACCTTGCTGAATTTACTTATGGTGATTGAAGGTTTTCATTTTCTTTGGGACCTTTATGAAGAAAGAAGAAATATTTGATAATTCAATTTTTTCGTCTTTCCCAACATTTTCTCAGCAACCAATTGGAGCATATGTAAGCCAGCATTGTTTACTGTACCCATAGATTCTTATTATGGGTTTTATCAGCAGATTTTCGATGGGCACAATGGTATCTCAGCTGCCATTTTTGCAAAAGAGAACTTATTGAGTAATGTCTTGAGTGCGATTCCTCAAGGAATCAGCAGAGAAGAGTGGCTTCAAGCCCTTCCTCGGGCATTGGTTGCAGGTTTTGTGAAAACTGACATAGAATTTCAGCAGAAAGGCATGCACTAGTCTCTCTTCTATTGCATTTTTTTTTTAAATTTCTTTATCAAATGTATGCTTATCTTTATAGTTTAATATACATGACAGGGGAAACTTCTGGGACAACAGTGACATTTGTTGTGATTGATGGATGGACTGTGACCGTTGCATCTGTGGGGGATTCTCGATGCATATTGGACACCCAGGGAGGTGTGGTTTCTCTCCTAACTGTTGACCACAGGTTGGAAGAGAATGTGGAAGAGAGGGAACGTGTGACTGCGAGTGGTGGTGAAGTAGGAAGGCTCAATATTTTTGGGGGCAATGAGGTATGAGCCTCTAAAAATGAATTTTCATAGTGTTTTCCCCCTTTTCATGGTGGTTCTTTTTTTTTGGAGGTGGGTGGGTGAGTGAGTGGGGGTGTTGGATCTTACCATTCCCAAGTTTTTATGTGTCAAATCTGTATATGATTCATAGGTTGGCCCCCTCCGTTGCTGGCCTGGTGGATTATGTCTTTCTAGGTCAATCGGTGACACAGATGTGGGAGAGTACATTGTTCCAATACCACATGTTAAGCAAGTGAAGGTGAGTTTTTCTGCCCTATCAGTGATGGTTTTGTTTATTTTTTCATGCTGCATTCTGAATCTCGATAATTTTATTTCTGTTTACTTTAGCTTTCAAATGCTGGAGGAAGACTCGTTATTGCCTCGGATGGCATCTGGGACGCTTTATCTTCTGATCTGGCCGCTAAATCTTGTCGGGGTTTACCTGCTGAACTTGCTGCAAAGCTGGTTGTTAAGGTGGTGTCCAGGCTGGGCTCTCCTACAACTCTAGGAGGATACTTCTGTCTGGGCTGTATATCTTTTCCTCAATACTAATATTTGTATGTTTCACTCTTTAGGAGGCTTTGAGGTCAAGAGGCCTGAAGGATGATACAACCTGCCTGGTTGTTGATATTATCCCATCTGACCATCCTGTCTTACCTCCAACACCAAGGAAGAAACAGAACGTGCTCAGTGCTATTTTTGGGAAGAAATCTCTGAATTCTACTAACAAAGCAGCAAATAAGCTTTCTGCGGTTGGGGTTGTGGAAGAGCTGTTTGAAGAGGGGTCTGCCATGCTAGCTGAAAGGTTCATTCATCCTAGCTTTCCTCCGACATTTAACAGCAGCTCCTTTATATAATTTTTGCTTTGTCTACTTATAACGTGCGCATGTAATATGGTTAAAAGGAGTACAAGGCAGTAAAAGAAGACACAAACACACAAGCAGTGAAAAAAATTATGGTTTTCTACTACCACATGCATTATAGTATGAAAATATCACACATCATCATATAGACTTAGTGATTACAAACATTTTGGTTAGACTTAGCAAACAGAAGACTTTAGTCTGAAGTGAGGCAAATATTCCCGTTTGGTTAGACTTATCCTTCTTACTTTTATAAAGGTTTGTATTCCTATTTCCTACATATGGTTTTTTTTTTCTATCCGCTTTCTTCACATAGTCACTTAGGCGCTTTGTTATTATTCTGAAATGTGTTTGCCAGAATTATGGAATAAGAAAACTCAAGATTTTGTCATTTTTGGGGTGTTTATGGTGCATGTCAGGCAATAATTAATCATGTAATACTGATAAGGCTTAAATGTGGTCTCTTTATGTAGAATAGTTTTCTATTAGACTTTTGGACCGTTACTAGTATGAAGCATGTTTTCACTGTTCCCTAAGTATTGCAAGCATGACAAGATATTCTTTAGAGGAAGCAACCTTGCCCAAGATAGGGATAAGGGACTTAGTAGTATAATCAACTTGAACTGTAGTCTTTAGTTTCTCTGTTTCTACATTGATAATGCAGGTTGGGTAAGGATTTTCCTTTGGATGCAAACTCTGGGCTTTTCAGATGTGCAGTATGTCAAGTGGATCAACCCCCCACAGAAGGATTATCAGTGAACTCTGGGCCTTTCTTCTCACCTGCGTCAAAGCCATGGGAAGGCCCTTTTCTGTGCACAACCTGTCGGAAAAAGAAAGATGCCATGGAAGGGAAAAGGACAAGCAGAACTACACTGGCTACTTAACAGCTTACCTGGTAACATAGTATATATTAATATATATTTTTTTCTCTGGCGGTGTGAGCAAGCTTGGTTTTCATTTGGTGGTGATGATTGCAATAGTTGTGTGTAAGAAATGAGGGTAGAGGTATAGAGAGTTGTTGCTTTGTCATTCATTGCTTGTGAGTTCTGATGTGCTCGGCTGTTTTACTGACTGACTGAGGACAAAGGTGCTACCTGATAGATATGTTTGTGATAGTCGGATTGCTAACAGCTTGAATTTGTAAGTAAAATGAAGGTCGCATAGTGATATCCTATTGCAGCAGCGTTTTGTGTTCAGTTGAAAGTTGCAATGGCAATTATTTGAACTCTTTATTTGCTCCTCTTGTATGATGGTCGGAACAACAAATACAATTGATAGGTGTAAGGTGTTAAAAAAATTTTAGGTATCGTGTACAAATTGGAATTGATTTATCATAGCTTGGGTTTAGTCACGGTGCATTGAGTTGGATTTTTGCTTTGGGGATTAGCGTGGATAATTATGAATCACTAAAATTTGAAGCGCATAGTTGTCTTTTATACATAGTTGAGCCTGGGTTGGCAGGTTGCTGCCATGCTTGCGAGTTCCTTGAGGATATCTGCAATTTACTGCTGCCGGTAATGAATGCAGCATCTTATCCAGGAAGTAACGGGATCTAATTGTTGAAAAATTGACTAGTTTCACAAAGTTACAGGCAAACTGATGTTTATGATCTTTTTACTATTTAATATGGGAGAGATGAGACAGATTTTAGTTAATTTTATGTGGTTTGTAGCATTGGTCCCAAGAATCTGTATTCCTTTAATTGTTGCTTCCTTAAAGATGAGATCCAGGCGAGTATACGATTTGGTACCTCTGGAGCACTTGGACAAAGGTCTCACGTCTCTGAGCACAATATGGATTTAAGGTAACTTTGAAATTGTCAAATTTCTACAAGAAAAATCTGTTAAACAAAGCTTAAGCAGAATATGGGAGTTAAAACAGAACCAAATGTTGTCTTCGAAAAAAAATATTTATCTTAGTTGATCTAGTTTATGTTTTTTGAAAACAGAAATCATTTTAGAAACTAAGCCAAATGGTAGGGATTGTTGAGGAATAAGCTTTCAATTTACATGAATACTTTAAAATTAGTGATGAGATCCTATTAATTTTTCTGCAACTTTACCTAATTTATTGAACCATCGAAGGCATTTCCTTGAGTCTATATGTCAGTAATGTTTTGTATAATAGAACACTCTTAACTAGAATTTCAATTTTGCACGTCTGCCAAATAATTAAGCTGAACGAAGTTCTGTTTTATTGTTTAATAACAAACACCGCTGACCCCGCACTAAGTTAATGGAGGGGTAGACGTCATAGCCTGCCAAAAAGCGGCCATGGTGCTTCTTCCGCTTGCAACTTGTTCATTTCACACAAACGCTTTTAGATTTCAAGTTCTTAGCCTAAATGCAAAAAGAGAAATAGTAATCAAATTACCATAAAATTGCAAATATTGGAAGTTTATTCCCATTACGGTCTGTAGTTTGAAATATAAGCTTTTTAATTAAATTTGGAATTTGATGAAATTAAAATTATTAGAGAAAACTTTCATTTCTATTTGATTCCATTTTTAACATCTCAATTTCATACTACCTGACAATGATATTAAAATACAAACCATAACAATAGATGCAGGATGTCCCAGTTTGCCAAAAAAAAAACCAAGTTTAAAAGTACTTCAATTGGAAACAACTCAAGTTACAAGAAAAAAGGTACTTTTTTATTTCTCATTTTTATTGTTAAAAAGCTCACACATCTCCAACTCTTGTCCACAAAATAAGCAAGAAAATGGGATATGGCAAATATGCCCCATTTTACGACAAAACACCCTAATTGATCATTGCCTTGACAAGTGAAATTCAGTTGGGAGGTAACCATTGTAGTTCAATTCCATAATTCCATGATTCAATAGGATCACCAGGCTTCATATCCACAATAGAAGTATAAGCACTACACCCTCCAACCCTAACCCTAATCATATGAGAGTTCATGGATGCATCTTTCTTATAATGGCAACAAAGGGTGCCTTTACATCCACTTCCCTCCCCAACTTCCTCATACTGCCTACAAATGCTGTTTGATGAACAATTCATCGGCGACAAAAGGATACTATTAGAGCAGTTAAATAACACGACAGTGTTTTGATCAGAGATGTTGAAAGGCGAGTTTTCATCAAGCCTTAACCCTCCTAAAGAAAGATCAGAAGAGTAACAAGTGCTTTCCTGTATCAAGGGTGGGTTAATCACAAGCTTATAAGCACTTGGATCAATGCTGAGGATCTTATAGTAAAACCTATCAGCAGACAAGAACTCAAGAATGCCATTGTTGCAGTAGACTCTGTACTTTGTGTCTCCACAGTTTTCATCAGTGCTTAGTGGGTATGGAATTTCAATGTTCCCACATTTGGGGCAAGCATCAAAAGCTGACACATGGGTTACAATGAGCATAAAAGCTACAACAAGCACCATCTTTCACTACTAGCTAAAACTAGAAAGACACTGCAGGGAAGCAAGACCTAGTGCCTATTTATACAAAATGTTGACAAGTTATATATGAGTGGACCATGGTTGCAGAACAATAAACTATAACAAAGTGGAGTTTCCTTTAGCGCATTACCATCCCACCAGTGGCTAAACACAACCATTGAGTATATTATTGGTGCTGCTTATAGGAATGAAAAAAAAGTATATAAGTTTGTGTGACCTCCATGAACTTAGAAGCATATTAGCTACATTTGTAAAGTAGCAACCAATCACATCTAATAATGAATTTTAAACTATATCTAGTTCTTTGAAACATACAACCATCAAAGGATCACAAAAATGCCAGTGACAGTTACCAGATACAGTAAAAGAATCAGACAATCAGATACATTTTGAAAATAATATTTCTCTCTGTTCGCACAATATCATGACAAATGCTAATAACAAGATCAAAGATTTCTATCATCAACCCAAATGAATCTTGCAAACTAAAGATTAATTGGTCAGGAAACAAATTAAAACTCGAACTAATAACGTATTGATCAGAACTTTCTATTGTCATTTCGAGTACATCCAAGAGGACAAAGCAAACCTTCAGTAAGCATGCAGAGCATCTTATCTTGTACGATACAAGGACTCCTTATAATGGTTATATGAGATCATCCATTACGCCAACACCTGTCAAAGACAATAAGGCATAAATAAAACAGCACTGTAATCGCACTTCTGTGGAACTTTTAGAACCAATTTGTCCTTTAGGGGGTTTCCATTTCCTGAAGTGGTCTTTATTATATAAATAGAAAGCTCTAGAGTAATCATAAGAGGTAAGGAATGCTCTTAATTTAGTAAGACTTTGGCCATTAATGCGTGGATGTGGTCATGTTTCATAGGTCAACCAAACTAAAACAATGCACATTAACAACAAATACATCAATCATAAGTTTAAAAGCTAATAGCAATATGTCAACCCTTATAATTGCCCTGGTGACTAGAACCTGTTAAAAACTCCAAAAGCACTAGTAATTCTAAAAAGCTTCACAAAATTCAAATCATATATTTGCCAGGGAATCAAATCTTGGCGACATTCAACATACTTGAGAATTAAGACAAGTGCAATACACTATAGGACAATCAAGTTCGTCTCAAATCACTCGATTTTCTGAACTTTTAAGCACCATACAGCAGTGTCCTCACTCCTCAAGCATCAATGATCTGGGATCAGCACCATTAAGACGAAGTCAATATAAGTTCACAAAGTTTTCATCAACAGTGAGTGAACCAATCTTGCACTACATAATGAGATTGATTACTAGTTATTGAAGAAGTCCTCATGATTCTTCAAGATTGTTAGAAGACAGCAGGAAAATATCTTAACATAATTGATTTATGAGAAAGTAGAATGGAACTACTAATGATATATTCTCATATCAAGCTAATGTAGACTCCATCTTGCAGGTGATGTTGGTTGAATCCTTGAACCCTACTTTAGATCCAAGTATGTTCAAGGCAAGCTAATCATACCATTACTCGCACTGTGCACTATAAGTATTCAAGTATCAATCTTCCACGTTACAGTTCTCATAAGTATCATATCAAAACAAACCAATCGAATAACTTCTCATAAGTATTCAATTATCAACCTACAGCCCAAAAAGGAAATAGAAAAAAATAAAAAAAAAGGTAGAAACGACAATACTCGGGACAAACATACAGTAAAATGTGGGGGGGGCATAAAAACTGATCACAAATAGAAGCAGTAAAACAGCTAAAGCATTTTGTCTTGGCCTGGTTACAATTAAAATACCAGCTCAAACAAGATTATGCATCTTACAAGAGTTAGAAGCTTCGCTGCTATTGCTTCCCACTAATGTGATTTCCTTCTACTAACTTTTAGCTAAAGCAATCCCTCTCCTGCCAGTAAAAGACAGGCACATCGATTGTCAGATATAGAATTACAGTTTAAAAATCATAACACAATGAAAGCTTTTAAACTGGGAGGTAAGGATATCTTCTCATAGAATCATCATTTCCAAAACAAAGTGTCATTAAACATGGCACTACCGGACTAGCAACACATGCAATCATTTGCAAAAGTTGGAAATAGAAGAAAACTTACTCAGATCGTCAAAGGATATATTGCTGACACTTTCTCCGCCATTCATTAAGCGAACCTTCCCTGCAGGGGGTGAATTACAAAGCAATGACTTTAGCAGACTAGTAACAGGCAATCAAATAAATATTTCATCTACACAGCAAGAACATTGTCCCTTTTCTCTTCTTAAGGCTCTGTTTCGATCTTGAAAAATTTGAGAGAAAGAAATAATGAAGGAAAGAAAAAACAGAGTAAAGGAAAATGAAATTCTTTACTTGTTTGGACTTTGGATATGCAAAGAAAATGCGATGGAAAATACTTTTCTTTGATTATATTTGGTTCTTGGAAAAATCATGGCAAAAAAATTAAGACGGAAAAAACATAATCAATCTAAGTAATGGCAAATTGTTTGGCTGTGTAAAGAAATTGTGAAGGAAAATATTTTAAATTGTGTTTAGTTTTTGACCAAAAGGTCCATAATGCATCCCCACAAGCCAATCAGTAGAACCATGACCACAAAATCATAACCCGTCCTTTAGAGGAAACAGTGAAAACAAAAGAGAAACAGGGACCAAAATCAAGAACAAGTAAGTCCACAAAAGAAGACGAGAAACAAACTGCAACCAAATGTCTCTCTCAAATTAATAGTATATTTGCTTGATATATTTAAAAATTGGAATATTATGTAATCAATTCCCATTAAGTTTTCGCTTGATCTCGAGCAGAAATAAAATGTTGCCGGAGTGCATTGTCGGACAGAATTTCACGGTGAAAGTTGCTGGTCAGAGTTTGGAGCTTCATGTTGTCAGCGACTGTTTCAGAGAAGTGTTCCAACTTTTTCTTTTGAGTTTCGAAAGGAAAATTTTAGTGCAAATCTTCTCCATGTTTTTTACTAATTTTTTTCTCTAATATTTTCCATCACAACCAAACATAAGAAAATGATTTTCCTTGTAATTTTTTTTTCTTTCCCTCAAATTTTCCTAGATCCAAGCACACCCTAAACCATTTGAAAACGAATATCCTAGAATGCTCTGATTGTCACATAGCATTTCAGTTTTTAAGTAATAGCATTTACAATAACATGGGATATATCAGAGCACAGACTAGGCAATTTGTAATAAAAAGGTTAATTTTTGGACATAAGTGGAGTTATTTTCAGTATACACTATAAGTGCCATGCAGAAAAATGTTTTTTTTATATTTTTTTATTTTCACTTATCAAGAAATATCATGTAGAAATGTTCCTTTCAAAAGAAAAAAATATCCACAAGAGGGGAAAGAGTTGAAAATTAAGGACAATTACCGTCACGACGAACGCATATCTCCGGAATATTTTTCACTTCACCATTGATGCTGTCATTGTAAACTCTAGTTTCAATGTCTCCTTCAACATAAACTGAAGAGCTGCATCAAGTCTACGTATATTAGACAGAACCAATACACATAATACTAATTTTTTTTCTTTCTTTTTCTGATGAGTGAGGGGAAGATTGAGGATATAAATTATTAAAACAAAGTTTTCTAATGGGAATACTTTTTGGTAATTTGTTGAACAGCGTATGCCCCAAGTGGTTCATTATGCACAGCAATTCGATGCCACTGAGCAGGTTTTGGCAAGTCCTTTCCTCCTAAAATTCTTTGGTCAAACATGCCCCCTGTTCCAACTGTAAAGATGGTAACAGTTCTTCCATTCCTTAAGATCTTCTGCACAGGGGCTTGTCCAACTTTTCCACAGATGATTGCCTGTATGTATCAGTACAAAGCTGGGTTAAATCCTTCATTTACATAAAAACAGAACACTGCACTGTATAAATCAATAACCTATAGTTAAAGAACACCAAATTTCATATGTGTGTGCGTGTCTGAATGCGTAAGAAATGCATGCAGTCCTAGTAATACTAGACATTACAAGGGGTTTCTGTTATCTAAATATCTAAATCTTAAATTAAACAAAAATATAATTAGATTAACTTTAACCACAAGTTTAGTTTTTAGAATCATAAATAGTGCACAACTTACAACTAAATCCACTCACGTAAATTAACTGCTTCTCAGGCTTCATCTATTACACACTATAAAAATCCACCCATAAGAACATGGTAAATACACAAAGCAATTGCCTTCCTTGCAAAGCCAAAAGCGGAAAAGGCATCATACCATGATTCATCCCATAGCATCTTTACCAATCATGGTTAAGTTGTTAGCAATAACCACATTGTATGCCAATGCCATAGATTCACATTAACTAATGCAACACCAAACAGAAAGGACTGAATGCACCATATCACAATTTTTTTGTTGAAGGCAAACAAACATCAAATACCTTATGCACACCACGAAAATCCCACCCCTTTCTGGGATCAACACCTTGGGGCTGCAACTCAGGCTTGTTGGCGACAATATCTTCAAAATCTTCTTCCCTGTCATCATTCTTCCTATCTTCATTGTCACTATCAGACGTTGAGAACCACAACTTCGAGCTTCTTTGCAAACCCACCACTGCAATTATATACACAAATTCACCCTAAACCAGTCTCCGAATAATTCTTATTTCATCTAAAAACATGCACCATTTTCACCTTCTTCTTTTTTCATTTCTACAAACTGTTTGAGAATTTCATCTGAGAACAAATTAGACCAACATATTTAACGCCACAGATGTTACCTGTAAATCATTTTTTTATCTAAAACCCAAGAATAAAAACGCCCAAATTAAACAAGAAATCACCATTTCACCTTAAGTAAATGAAAGGAACATAAAACAAACACGATCAGTGTAAATTACCCAACATAGAGAATACCCATTAGCAAAAGGAGACAAGTCCAAAAAGCCCAGTATATATCAGCTAATCAATACACAAAACATGCACTTTTTGGTGTATACATATACATATACATACACAAGTGTATGTAAATGCCGAGAGAGAGACTGACCTAAAGAAGAGGAAGATGAGTTAGGAGCAGAAAGTCTAAGAAATTTGGCTAATCTCACGGCTACTGAACTCATTTTCAGCGACTGAACTCAACCCAAAATGAACGTTAGTGTGTACGGAGAGACAGAGACAGGAGAAGAAGGGTTTTAGAGAACGAGATGGTGCCCCGTTTCACATTAGACCGTTTGTAATGCACCCGTACGGGCGGCTATGGATCAGACCCGATCTTGTTATTGGGCTGAATTATGACCCAATAATTTACTCAAATTGAGTTAGATAATCTATTAGTTAATGGATTATAATCATCTTTATTTAAAAATTAAAATGAAAGTCAAGTTTATAGTGAGATTAAATTTTACGTTGATAAATTTAAATTTAAATATTTTTCATTTGATGATGTGACATTCAATCTCACCATAAACTTGACTCTATTTTAATTTTCAAATGAAAATGATGCTTTATTAATTATTTTTTAAGCAGAACATAATTCTTTATATTAAGTTTTTCACACATTTCTATTTTTTCAGTACTAAAAATTAATTTTCCTGATATCTAAATATATCAACACACTTATAAATATGCAGAAAATCAATATGCGTGATTAAGATAATTTTTTTAAACCGTTTCATGAAATTTTGGTTAAACAAAAATTAAATTGATTTCTATTTAAATTTTGTACCTTCGTTTGCTCTTTTTTTTTTTTTTTTTTTTTGTATTACCAAATGTTCTTTTGTTTGTTTTTGCAAAAACCATTTATGCTTTGTACCTTTTTTGGTAAGAATGCTTTCTATTCTGTGCATAAAATTGAGCGAGTAGAGTGCTTTAAGAAGAAGGGCTATGGAGTATGGTGCTTTAAGAAAACCGGAGTAGTATTACATGTATTTATCATTAATTTCTTTTTCTTCTTTTGCTCATTCATCCATTTATTTCTTTCGATTTTTAACTACAGCAATTATGATCCAAAAACCATTTGAACAAGCGTTCATTGATGATGGCGTTCAAACTTATTTTCTTTTAAGTACACTGGCAGAGAAAGAGACCAATCTCTTTTTCCTTTTGATACGAGTAAAATTGTATAAAAAATCGCACTTCTGTACAAGAAACTTCACAAAATCTACCATATCTAATCCATTTACAAAAATAATTCTCTTTAATCCAAAATCCAAGGGCATAGAGCAAATTATTTCTAAATATATCAATAGATCTTTTAATACTATCAAAAGCTTTACAAATTCCTCCAATTCCACACGATCTAAAAAATAAAACGAAAAATCAATAACTAAACCTTCAAGTTCTTAGAAACTCGAAACCCACACTTCATCTTTCACGGAACAGACACCTAAAACTCTAAAAGCTATCTCCCACAAGGCAGAAAGAGAACAATCTCAAACTCGGGTCTCTAAAAAAATACCAAAGGTGAGGCTTGAGAGGTTGCAGTCAGTGTTCAAATCTATTACTACTACCACAGTGAGGAAACTACTACGTTTCGTATGAATCACATGCTTTAAGCTCTAATTGATCTCTTCAAAAAATATGGCATTGATTTCCCTGCTAAGAAGTCAAATTCTCAACTTTAAGTATGAGAAACATATACAGATGTTTGCCCAAGAGTATAATTAAAAAAAAAACACCCTGAAGGCCTTAGGTTTTAAGAACATAATCTCTTTAAAAAAGTAAATTTACTTTTAAGACCAGAAATTCTTAGAAAAGCAAACAGACTACACTTCCAGTCAAACATCACAAACTGCTAAATCAATTACCAGCAGAACTCATCATAGGCAAATCACATGCTTGATGAACTAATCAAAACATAAACGTAAATGCAGCAATACAATGATTAAATTACCCTAAGCAGCTTCAATTACTACGAAATTTTACCTGAGAAATTATCCTATCATTAACACAGAAAACCAAAACATAACCAAGCACCAAGACCAATATTGACACCACAAAAGATTAATACAACGAATAACTCTCACAAGTCCACGTACTGAAGATTACAATGGAAGTTCCTCAGGCTTGTCATAAATGAAGGTAAATTAAAAGAAAAAAAAACCTAATGGAAACAACCCAACCAGGTATAACTAAACAAAATTAAGAGCAATTATTCCAGAAGTTATCAGACAGATTGAAGCTTGTATCACCAAAAAGCATTTAAAAACGTTTGGCAAATACGAAATCAAAATTAACCCACGTTTAAGCATCAGCCGCGCGGAACTCTAGATGATGAAAAACTGGTCCTTGAGCCACCACCAAAGGAGGATCGACTACGGTCATCACTGCGCCACCTGTCACTAGCTGGTGGTGCACGATCATCTGGCCTACTGCCACTACTGCCCCAGTGATCCGCCTCAGCAGACGGCCTGCTCCTGCTGCTGCTCCAGCTGGAGAGTTCCTGTGGTGGTGCTCTGCTGCTGCCAACCCAGCGATCAGATTCTGTAGGTGGGGCCTGACCAGAGCTTTCGCCTCTCTTGAATCTAGGCACATATTTTCCAGTGGATGGTGCAGCCGCAGCAGCAACAGCAACAGCAGCTGGAGCAGCAGGTAGAGTCTCAGCTGGACGAGCAGGAAGCTCAGAAGGCCTAGAAGGCACCTCAGTTGGCCTCAATAGGGCTTCCCTCCTCAGCCTCTCTTTCTCTTCCAATTCCCGCTCTCTTTGCCTCTGCTTTTCAGCAATCTCATCTAACTTTGCCTTGCGTTCAGCTTCTTCTTTTCGTCGTCTCTCAGTCTCTGAATGATTCAAAACACCAATAAATAAATCACCAAAATACATGTAACATGACATCACAGGTGCATAACAATTGCAACAAGTTCTGTCAGTAGTCATTACATTAGAAGTCATTTGATAGGGAGATAGGAGAGTAGACTGGAAAGGAATTGTCAGAAACAAGATTCCACACATTCCCTAAGAATATAGGGATAACTATAACAATATAATATGTTTTTTATCAGATATATAAACCTTCGCGCTTGCGTGCTTCCTCCTCTTCACGCAGCTTCATCAATCTTTCCTCTTCAGATCTCACATAGAATATTTTTTTTCTCTTAGCTTCTCTCTCCTGTTTCCGAGCCTGAAGGATCTGGTCGATCCTCTCCTCCCTCTCAGCTCTCCGTCGGTCAAACTCCGCTTGCCGATGGGTCATCACTCTATCCTGAAATTTCATCTGTGAAAAAGAAAAAAAAACAGAATTCATTTGAGTTCTTCAATGGAATGCCATAATAAACAAGATTTTCAACGGTTTCTTGGTCAACTCAACCTTAATACTAGCAAACTTCTCTAGAGTTCCCTTGTACATGATAAAAAAATTTCTTTTTTAACTTGATACATAGTATCTCTTTTGATGATATGCATCAACTCACTTATCAAGAGTGATGTCAATTTTAAAAAAAAAGAGATTTTTTATCAAGTTAAAAAAATAAATTATCAAGTACAATGTAATATACTAATCCATAATATGTTTCTTCGGCGCAAAAAAAAAGAAATTTAAACTAATTGACAGACTCTTTCTCTCATGGGTACTGACCTTATTATCCAACATCCTTGTCAATCTATTCTTCTCCTTCAGGTCCCCATCGTGGCGCTGTCTGCTATGCTCAACCTCTTGCTGCCAAGAAGAAAAGAAAAACACAATTTGTAACTACAGGGAACATATCCATAAACCAAGTAAAAAATAAATGTAATATCACCGCAACAATAGAACCATTTGAGAAACAGTGCAAGTGTAAATGAAGACTAGCAAATGGAGGCAACTAAAGAGATATTCAAACATGTCAAGGGTGACTGAATTGTCTAGAAAACGTAACATAGGAGAAAGATGCTGTCAGGAATTTCTCTAAACCATAAGTCTACATAACAGTGGAAAAACTCGAATGATATACCTGTTGCTCACGTTCATGAAGGATCTTTTCTTCCACTAGTCGTCGCTGATAAGCAGCTTCAATCAAGGGAGCTGCCTCTTCTCTTTTTGCTCTTTCCAAATAATCCATCGTTTTAGCAAGTTTCTGTAGTTTCTTCTCCATTTCCTGCCTCTCCTTGAGTTGCTCACTAAGGGCTCGCTCCATCAAAGTTTGCTTTGTCACCTTTTCCTGTATACATATACACTTGTCAAACCCTGGACCATCATGAGTTCAAACTCAAAGAAAAAACTATGCAAAACAAAACTTTAACTAACTCCATCTAGTATTGTCTTTTTTTTCCCCCCTTTCTTTAAGCGCTTCTCTGTTTCCTCGAGCAGTGCCTGTGCTTCTTCAAGCTCCCGCTCCTCTATCTCCCGGAGAATCCTTTGATTCCTCCTTTGCTCATACTCAGCGGCAAGCCGCTTTTGTTCTGCCTCTTCAGTGACCTTCTGGAGTTTCAGCCTCCTTGACTCCTCCTCACGTTCCTTCAAAAAAAAGTTTTAGAGAATGTTCATTCATTACAGACTAGGGTTAATGATCAAGACGCAAACATCTTTAAGGATTAGGGATACCATTTCCAATAATTGACGTTCTTGCTCTTCTTTCCTTTTCTCGATGATCGACTTCCTAGCAAGAAGTCTCTTGTGTTCCTTGTCCACAATCTCCCCTAAACTTGGCAACATTTCGCCTAGTTTCGATGCTTTCTTTGCAGGAGGATATATCATGGCTCTCGCTTTATTTAAAGATTCAGCAAGTATAGCAAGGTGATCCCGAAGCCCACCCGATTCAAGACCCTGAATGACTCAAAAAAGATAATTAAATTGTGACCACAATGACATGGTGAAAACCCTAAATGCTCAGGTGAAGACATTCTGGATGAATATATGCAACCACAATATTGACCAAAAAAACAATAAAGCAATATGCACTTGATAAAATTTAAAGAGGCACTAAACTTAGATATCAAAACATGTTTCTTACGGATCTAATGCTTTTGTTAAAAAGAAAAATATAACCAACATGATTGCCCAGCTTACCAAATTACCGAACAGTACAACACCCTTCATATGGTCGACTTTCATAGCTATGAAATTATATTTCACTGCATCAACTGATATCTTCTCGACAACAGAAAAATCAAAAAAGGGGATCATCTGAGATAAACTCTCAATTTTCATTGTCTGATAAACCTGAGACACCTGGAAAAGCATAAAAGAGAAAGCAAAGAAAAGGGTAAAAGACCAAACCAGACAGGTGTACATAGAAACAATAATAAAGAAACCTGAAAGGATATCACCTGCTGAAGCAACCTCAAGGTAGCAAGCTTTTCCAAGGCAGGAACGTATTTAGATAGTTGCACTTCTGGAACAGAAGAAGCTGAAGAAAGCCTACCCCCAAGTTTTGAGATTTTACTCAACAAGGGTTGTATCTTGGATGCAAGATCTAAAGGGAAAAACTCATGCTCCAGAAGATGATAAATATCCTTAACCTCCTGAGTTGCACAGCTCATAACACCTTTGGAGACCTGATGGAAAAGACATCAGACAACTATATGCAATGGATGCCATTTCAAACACCAAAACATATGTAGCAATTAATTCTGTGGCAAAAAAAGCTCTATAAGATACTATTGACAAAGAAAATATCAATGCATGATTACATTAGGTCACTGACTCATTTGGAAAGCATTCTTGAAGAAGCTCAAAACTAAGTTCATTAACATTAGGCAAGGTGGACTCAGAAATTCTTGCTTTTACATGGCTAAGAACTTTCAAAACAAAACGAACGCATAACCTGCAGCTTGCACATTAAATTCATGATTTGATAAAAAAATAAAAGTTCTTGGGGATCCAAAATTTTGCGACATGTATATAACAAACATTCCATCAATGAATAAACAAATGAACTACTAACAATTGAAATTATAATGCAACTGACAACTTTGAACTTACCAGTTCTGATAGAAGGGATGACCTTGAAAGCTGGACAAAAGAGGGACATAGTCAGCATGAGAAAATCATTTACAAAAAGTAAAACAAAAGCACATGCAGTCAGATAAATCGTATTACCACTTCTCTATTCTCAAGTTTGGGGTCAAGATTGAATCCTATAAGATTGGCCATTCTCAAGTTGCGGTCTTTCTCATTTTCAAGTTCCAAATGGGATGCACCACGGCTGTGATCATATGGGATTACGAATAACGCAGCCAAGACAACAGATGATGCTATCAATTGCAAGTCTTTCTGACTTAAGTTCTTATTGAAGCTTTTCTGAAGTGTAAAAAGCTTCAACCATGCGTACGCATGGTAAAGATGGCTGGATGAAATCCAGAAAATCTCAGTCAGCTTGGCATAATAAACCACCATCAAGGATGCCTTTGGAGTTTTCTTAACCGTACACATCAATCCATGAATATCTTCGACCGAACGAAAAGCTTCCTGTATAAAACAAAAGGACAAATTACTATGAGAAACATATGTTTGTTGGTAAATCTACTATCTCATAAACAGACATAACGACATAAATATAAGGAAGTAAACAGAGACCTGCCAGAGTTCAAGTTCAGTAGAAACTTTTAGCTGCTCAAATCTTGTATCAAGATAAAGTTGCAAGCTCTCAGGGGCTGACAAGTCAGGTCGGTCCCTTTGGTCTCTGTACTTGTTAAGGTTTGCTAAATGATTTCTGATAATCTCACACAGCCTCCGGAACTCTGTTGTTCGTTTGTATTGCTTGCAGAACTGGAAGGCCCTGTGCGCTGTCATCTACACGTGATATTTAAAGCTTAGAACAATTTCACCTCTTATAAAATAATTTTCTAGCAAAAGTCTACTACCAAAGTAGACATGTTCATTAACATCTCAGATGTCAGGTTCCTATATAGTAAAGTAAATAATCAGCATCCTATATAATAAAGCATGTGTCACTGGACAGCCAATAGTCAGAAGAGACTATTACTGCAGGTGTAGATAGAAATGCGACATCAAATATGTAACCTTTTTTCTATGAATCCAGTTATTCAAATTTCATAGGTTTATATATTTAACTGCAGGAAAAGATAAAAATAACTTCATAAGGAATTTTGTTTCAGGCAGGAACTACCGCATACAGTGCCTCCAACTTTGAGTTGTTCCGTAATATTTCAAGAACTGTTCTATAAGTCTCCCACAAAAACTTGAACCAAGGGGTGACAAGCTCACGATCAGACCTATCTTTCCCCTTCTCTCCGCTGACATAACTTAGCATCAGATCTTCTGGTCTTTTATCTGCTTCAAGGTCATCAACATCAAGTGCTTCTTCTAGGGCTTGTGCCTGACCACGAGCCTGCTCAGCTTTTTCAGTCGAAAGCTGCATGAAGTGCTTGATCACCTCCTCCAAAGAATTGACATTTACTTGTTGACAAACAATTCTGTACTGGATTAAACCATCCTTGGCAAACCTGCCCCTCCGCATGTCAACACAAAGTTCAACATATTTAAACATTATCCTTTCAAGTGTCTTTTGCCATGCGCGGTATCTCTTGGAGGTAATTAGATCATGAAGAGCTTGTAGGGCATCTTGTTTCTGCCCAACGTTGATCAATTCTGCATCCATGCAATATAAAAGTCAATTTAAATATGCAACAGAAGCACAAATACCAGAAGCCATCACCATTGTCAATTAAGAGCACCAGATGCGTGATCAACAGTACATAAAAATAACATGTCAAGGAATGTTACTGCTAGAACCACATGCAATAGTAAAATCAATGTTCACACCAACTATAATTTATAACCAATGGCTCTTTTCCTCTCTTTTCCTTGTTTCCATTTCCAAAAATTAGGAGTAACAAAACAGAAAAAAATAATTGTTCACTTTTTTTTATGAAAAAGGGGACAAAGCATGAAAAAATGTAGGAAGCAAAACTTTATTTCTTTATTGAAAAACATGAAAACAGAAATAAAACAGAGGCCCATGGCTGCACCTCCCTTTTGCAGAACTCACAGCCCACGAGTCTGAATACCTGAAGGCCCCCTATCATTAGAACTTTTCCTTTTCCAATTTTATTTGCCATTTTATCTCTATCTCTCTCACACACAGAGGCAAAAGGATACATCTACACATCTCTCTTCAGTCTCCACACAAGCACAAATTCTTTACTCTAATTTCCTCTCTTCCTCTTTCGAAAATACCCTGAGATGTCTGAGTTTTTTTTCCTACTGACCAACTATTTGACATCAAAAAAATACCCCAAAATATGGGTGATTATTGACTTTTTGATGTTATATTTGGGTTTTTCTTTGAATTGTCATTCTTTTTTGTTTGTGTTATTCATCCAAATTGCATCATTCTATTTTCTGCATCAGTTTGGCAAAAAATGATATCCGTTATTTTTCTTTATAGATCTATTCAAAATGTTTTAAGGATTGACACTCTTCTGATGTGTTGTTTTCGTTGTATTGGTTTGCCTAAGAATTTTAGGAAACATGCACATTTTTCAGTTTACCAAAAACATGTTTTTCAAATTATGCAACAATTATCGTCGGCTAAAAGTCTTCTCCATTTCCAAAATTTCAGAGCCAAACAAGGAAAAGGGAAAAAAAACCTAGCAACACTACAAAACAACAATTAAGTGCTTCAGTCTTGAGAGCAATGGGATACTGAGATAATCTATGGAAAACCTTAGCAAGGAGGAAAGGTTTAACGATTGAAACTCTTCTGATGTGTTTTTGTCATCGTATTGATTTGCCTAAGAATTTTTAGAAAACGCTCCTTTTTAATTTACCAAAAACATGTTTTCGGTCAATTTTTTCAGATTATTCAACAATTATAATCACTAAACATCTTTTTCGTTTCCGAAATTTAGAAGCAAACTGTGAAAGGGAAAAAATTAGAACACTATTAAGAACTTCAGTTTTGACAGAAGAATATAGATAAAAAAAACGCTTTAGGGAATATGTTGTCTGGCTAAAACTAAAACTATTTAACCAAAAACAAACTGTTAGGTAGAGATATAGAAACTTTAACTGACCTTCTGCTCTCTTTAGAGCATTTTCGGGTTTGGCAAAAGTTGACATGTCTCAGATTCTGAAAATGTGCAAATCCCAATTTGACTGAAATAAAGTGAAATTCTATGAAATTAATTATCAAGCAAAAAAAGGTAAACACATTCTCTAAACACTTTTTAAAGTACAACTATAAGAATCTTTTCATTCGAATTAAGAGAAGTTAAGATCTAGGATATCACAATCAAACTCCAAAAATAATCTACAATTTAAACATTAGCACTAATAGCCATATGAACCCTGGCAGAGGCGAAGGTGCATTACAGGAGAGTCTGGGCTGAAGCCCGGGCTCAACTTTTCTTATAAAAATTCCAGTTGCCCAGCCCAACCTCTCTTTACATTCGTTAAACTAAGAATGGGTGGACGAAAGAAGAAAGAAAAATTAAAATAAAAAAGAACTAACTAAAAATATAAAGTCACGTTCTGGAACTAAAGATAATAAAGAATAAGAAATACATAATAAAAAAAAAAAACCCTAGGAGTAGGAAGAAGAAAAGAAATACATGAAATAAGAAGGGGAGAAAGAAGGGGGAAAAATCAGGTTGTAAATGAAAAGAATCCAAGTGGCAACTTGGATCAAGATCCCCAATCACATAACGGCAGTAAATAAGCAAAAGAGGTAGGAAGAAGATATACCTGTGTATACCAGGAACAATTGACCTAAATCACACAACCCAAGCACAAATTACATAAAATCAAAATTTCTAAAGTGGAGACTTTCTCTAAAAAATCTCTAGATTCTATTTTTCTCTAAAGATCCCTAGCTTCGCCACTGAGGGGGCAGATGAGAGGTGGCTGAGAGAGAAATCTTCTCTCTTGGTGGCTGTACAATGAGTCTATGTTCTTTCGGGATAAAAAGAACGGTTTAAATAGCTAGGGTTAGAAATGGGTAGGGAGTTGATCAAATTGGTCTGGGTTGAGCCGGGTCTTTGGCCCAATTCAACTAATTAACTCAAAGAGTTTGGGTTGAGCTTCAAAATTTAAAAAGAGACTGAAATTGAGAAAATAATAGGATTTTGAGTTCAAAAGAATGCAATGTTTAATGGGTCAAAAGTAGTAATCCAAAATCGAATGTTCAAAAAAGATTTATAGAGTTAGAAAAACATTCATTTCAAGTTTCTATGTTTATTTGACAGTTAGGTTTAATGTAAAACCATTTTGTTTTTTTGTTTGGTTACTTTGTAAATGCCCCATCGAATTTAATAAATCTTGATCATTTGACAAGATAAGGAGTTCTAAAGTCAAGAAAACTATAAGCACAATTTTTTAGTCCATTTGACTTTCGTCATTGAATTGTGCAGAATGTTAAGTTGATTTGTATATGATATATGATTGATCAATTTATTTGTTTATACTTATTTCAACTAATATTTATCAATGTTTAAATTGACTTAAAAATATATTATATTTTATTAATTTTAAAATAAAATTAATAGTTAAATATGTGTTAGATTGCTCATTTAATCAACAGACGCAAATATAACTTAATTGTTGTATTTGATAAGACAATTAATAACATATTTCTAATGAATTTAGGTAGAAGTCAAAAAGAAATTTTTCATCTTTCCATCCATACAGAAAGGGTTATTATTTAGTGTTTATGAATAATTCTCCTACTAGATTTGAGTATGAGTAAAAAAGATAATTTTCATCTGTCCATCCACTTGGAGAAATGTTGTTCATATATTTCGTTTAGGAATGTACATATAAAACTATTATGTAGTAAAAAATTTATATCCCTTATAGACTTATAGTAACTGGCATCTCAATACCCGCATAGCGCATGTTGATCTCATCTTTTATGTGATAAAACAATATGATAAAGAGAATGGAGAAGTTAAGTCTCAGTCGGATAGTGAGAGAAAAACATAGGAGACAGATGTGGAGAGTTTAAGTCAATTGAGTTACATGCGTAACTTTATTTAATTATTTGATTTATATGTTTAAGTAGGGGTTTAAGAGACATTTTGAAAGATGAACACCAAATGAAAGTTCTGGCTTTATTAATAATATAGATTACCAAGCAATTAAAAAAATTATGATCAAATACTTATAGAATCGAACATATATTTCAGTCATACCTTAAAAAAAATTATAGCTTCGTCCCCTGAACCCTGCCAAAAATGATAACACTTTGATCTGAAATACAGCAATATATGATTTATCACTACAAAATTCATTAAGGATTGAACACATGAAACTCCTTTTAACATTCCAAATCTAATAGCATAAAAACTAAACATTTTAAATCTAGAAATATCCATTAGCTTTAAACACAATTCTAGCTCATGTCAGTGACTCAAGTAAGATTTATTCGTATGTATTTAATCTTAATAAAAAATAGTATTATGCACCAAAATTTTCAAAAGAAAAGGCAAAACCTAGATCGATTAACGTCAAATCCCGTAATTTTGAACGTGAAAATAGATTCATTAAAAAATCGAGAGAAAAGTAAATATTTAAACAAACTAAAAATTTACGAAAAAACGTAGAAATAGAAAGAGATTCGTTTATCGATATACACATGAAAATATTGTAAAATGACTGGCCCGTGTTTTATTTGGGTGACATGTTTGGAATTAACTACCCATCAATTATGTAATTGGACATGTGGGTTTTGGGTGATTTATTAAAAATAAACTATCTAGTAGTGGTGGAAAATTGTAACTCCCTTTTATGAAATAGAGATATTTAAGGAATTTTAAACTAACAATGTCCCTAGCCTAGCAAAATATATGATGTATGTGATTTCCATCAAATCTCATCTTCAAAGTTTTGCATAGGCTATAAAGCTTTGTCAAACCCTTACACTCTGTTTGGTATGAACTCAATTTCAGAATTCAGTTTATTTTCAAATGAATTTAAAATAGAATTCATTTGTAAATGAATTCACAGTTCATTTTTCAAATGAATTGAAACTAAAATTCATTTGCAAATAAACTCAAGTGAATTTTCATATTTGGTGTCTGTAGAATTGAAATGAACTTCATGTTTGGGATCAACTAAAAATTCAATTCATTTTTTAATTTTACTTAATACCCTTTATTACATCACGTTTTAATTCATTTAACATACAAATTTTAATTTCATTGATATTATTCAACAAAATTAACATTGTTTACCTTTTCAATTCACAAGATGAATTTATAAATAAAAAAATTGAATCTAATTTTTTTGTTTGATGAAATCTGAAAATTAAATGTTAATTTAACCTTTCTTTTTTAAAAAAAAATGTTAGTTTTACTTTAGTGTACATCAATTTGAATATAGTAACGTATTTATTTTATTTTTATAACATATTATTTTATTTTATTCTAAAATAATAAAGAAACCAAAAGTTTGGTGTTCTTAACTAAATATAGATCAAGCAACTATAAAAGACAATATAAATGATGAAAAGAAATATAACAGAGATAGGAGTACAAGAGAGAAGAGTAGAGAAAGAAGGGTAATTTCATCCTTATAATTTTATAAAAACTCATGTTTAGAGTTCATTTACAAATGAATTTCACACTTTTATTAACAAACTAAGCATATGATCAATTAATTTGTAAATGAATTTCACACTTTATTAACAAACCAAACATTAGGTCAATTCATTTGTAAATGAATTTCACACTTTATTATCAAACCAAACACAACAATCTATTGAATTCAAATGAATTCCACAAAAACTATGGAATTCATTTAAACCAAACAAAGTTTTAAAATATTTCATAAAATATGGATAGCGAAACAAGTGGATTTTGATAGAGAACAACGTTTTTTATCATTCGTGATTGGAGGTTAGTAATTTAATTTAATTTTGTTTATTCCACAATAAAGCTAACATTTGGTATCAGAGCCAGCCTCTAGATCATATTGGTTAGCATTGTTATTCTTTATCTATTTAAAATTTTCTAAATTTATGGTGATTATATGAATAGTTAATGGATCGAGTTTTGTTTTATTTTTATAATTATGTGTTGGTAATTTTTAATTGATTAAAAAAAATACTTGAAGTTTTTATGGCCTCAAATTTCGTTGTAATAGTTTTTATTCATTTAGAAATTTATGTAGTACTTAGACTAATTGACTTCAACATGTCATGATATGTTTGTAAATAATTGTGAGATTTTTTTTTGTCACCATTCAAACAGTAAATGAATAAATAAACAAAAATTTTGGGAAGTTATTTTTTCCGTAATTACTGTTATGAAAAACTATTGATTAAAATGCTTGATTAACAGTATTTTCTTTTTTATTGAGAGCATATTCTTTTCAAAATTCTTTCTATACGTAATTTTTGGTATTTTTTATCGTCATTCTATATGACCAGTAAGGAAAAATGACCTTTTGATTGCCATTTACCTTTTGCAATGCCATGCGGCTTTGTGTTAGGTGACCTTTTTCGGTGCTAAGGCTCTTTTCGTTGAAACTTCATAGTCAGAAATTTTGAAACAACTTTAATAACTTTTATGTTTCAAATGTCATCATTAAAATCTCAAAATTTAATGTGTTTTTTGGGTTAAATTCAAACAACATGTGAATTCAATGAGTCCTACACATAGCCTCAATTCGTCAGTTTTTTGTGATTATGCACCATACATCTTGAAGTAGCTTCCAGTAAGCTTTCTTTACAAACGGGTAATCGTAAACAACTGATACTGAAAAACTACTATTAATGGTTCTTTTCGAAATCATTTTTTTGCAGTTTTATTTTTCTTTTATTTGAGATGCTTAATTTTATTATTATTATTATTATAAAATAAATTATGTTTTATATATAAAAAAAAGAGGTGACCAAATATATGTTCTCGTAATTTATTTACGAATTATCACGAATAAGTAAGTTTATTATGCATAAATGTCATGATTAAATTTATTTTGGATGTGGTTTATGGTTTCATTAACGCAAGGATTTTTTAATTGAACGGTGATGCTGTTTAAAAGAATTGAACATCAATGTGTTTTAAAATTAGCAACAACATTTTAAAATTATTGATGCGTGATTTTTGGATTTTACAATCACATCAAATTTTATAGAATTTATGTAAAGTAGCATCACGAATGGTATTAAATCATTTGAAATATTTAACCACTACACAAAGAGTTAATTATTTTTGAATGACCTAATAGAATAAGATAGTTGATTTGACATTGAGAAAATACTATTTTTATACCCACGGGTAGAAGTCTTTTATTCTTGGTGCCTAAATCACTAGTCTTATAATTAAAAAGCAAATCCAATACATGATGTAAACTCTACCCATATGAAAGATTGGATTTTTGCTATTGAATTCAACTTAGGTTGGTTCATATTATAGATAATGCTTTAAAGTAATGATTGTATGATTCTTGGTTTATTATTATGGTAGTTATAACTACTTCCTTTATGAATAGTGAATCATCACACATTCCCTTGTTGAGTGGTGATAATTTTTCGGATTGGAAAGACAAAATTCTTTTAACATTGGGATGTATGGACTTAGACTTGACACTTCGTGTGGACGAACCACCCGTTCCCATGGAAAAAAATGCATATGAGAGGTGGGGGAGGTTAAACCATTTAAGTTTGATGCTCATTAAGTCTCATATAAGTAAAAGCATAAGGGGTTTCATTCTCAACTGTGATAAAGTCAAAAGCTTATTGAATTCAATTGAAGATCAATTTATCAAGTCTGATAAGGCTTTGGCCAGCATCTTAATGAGAAGACTTTTAGGCAAAAAACACAACAATTCTAAATGTGTGCGTGAGCACATTATGGAAACGAGGGACATTGCTGCTTAACTCAAGTCCTTAGAGATTGATATTTCATAGTCATTTCTTGTTCATTTTATTATTGACTCTCTTCCTAAGGAGTATGGACCTTTTTAAAATATTTTATAACACACATAAGAATAAATGATCAGTTAATGAACTTCAGACTATATGTGTTCAAGAGGAAGATAGACTAAAACATGAGAACCTAGGAAGTGCTCATTTGGTGACTTGTGGAAATTGACATTATAAGAAGGTTAAATATATTCTTGGAGTGAAAAAAGAAGCAAAAGTACCATTCAAGCAAGTTGGTGAAAGAAAATGCTTATCTTGTAAGAAAAAATGGACATATGACGAAGGATTGCCCTAAATATAAGAAATGACTTTAGAAGAAATGTAATCTTTTTTTTTTTTTTTATGTGTTATGAATCTAATTTTCCTACTATTTCATCATAATACTTGGTGGATTAATTCGGGTACTACAATTCACTTTGTCAATACCATGCAGGGTTTTCTTAACATAAGGAAGCCTAAGCAGTGAACAAGATATCTACTCAGGAAATGAGATGCGTTCACATGTGGAAGTCATTAGAAACCTTTAGATTAATCTTGGAGACTGGCTTTGTTTTAGATCTTGAAAACACTGTTTATATCCCTTCGTTTTCTATGAACTTAATTTCTATTTTTAGACTAGTATCTTTTGGTTATGGTTAACTTTGTTGGTTCAAACTTTCGTTTGTCTAAAAATTCTTCTGTTGTTGGTTTTGGGACCTTGGTATATAGTTTGTATAAATTGAATTTGAAAAATTTATTACCTATTGCATCCTCAAATATTTGAAAATAAAAAACCATCATAAAAGAAAATTAAATACTTTAAATAAAAAATTTGTTGATATGTAGTTTTATAAAAATAAATAACCTAACATCTCAAATAAATGAATATCAAAGACTATCATAAAATAAAAATTAAAAACAAACATTTCTATTTTAAAAATTAAAATGATATTACATGTTTGTTCTAGAAAAAAATATGAATTCAAATAATCTAAAATTTTGTGTTATAAACAATTATGAGATAAATAATTGATAAATAAAATTATTAAACTTATTATAATCACTTGGGGATATTTTTACACTAAGAATACTTTGGTCATCATGAAAAGTAATATCAATTAAAATTTTGATTATTCAAAGAAATTCGTTTTGAGGTTGCTTAATGGTGGAAATTAAGGGCATGTTTGAGTAATAGTTTTTTGTTTTCAGTTTTCGAAAATGAAAACTGAAAACAGTTTATGAAAAAACAACATGGTTGGATAGGATTTTCGAAACTGTTTTCAGTTTTCAAAAACTAAAATCAGTTTTAAAAAACTCTTTTTGAAAACTCTTTTCTATGTTTAGTAAACAGTTTTCAAAAGTAATTTTCTAAAACAGTTTTCAAAAAACCAGTTTTCAAAAATTGTTTTCTGAAAACTCCAAATTAGTGCTTTCTAACATAATTTTCGAAAAATAGCCCGAAAATCAGTGTTCACTTATCTATTTTATTATTTCTCCATGGTATATACAAAATATTAAAAATTTGAAAATAAAATAGTATTAATTATTTTTAAGTATTTGGTAAAAATGAGAAATAAAATTAATATAGATTTTAAATTTAAACTCAAAACTAAAAATAATTATAAGGTGTATCAAAACAATTTTCAAAATAAGATTATCCAAACAACGTTTCACTGTTTTTTGTTTTGGAAACAGTTTTCGAGTTATAGTTATTCAAACATGTTTTATTCAGAAAATATCAGAAAACTGTTTTTAATTTTTATTTTCGAAAACAGTTTTCCAAAACTAAAAATTAGAAATTGTTACCCAAACATGGGGTTTTCAAAAAATAATTTTTGAAAATCGATTTTTTGAAAATTGTTTTAGAAAATTACTTTTGAAAACTATTTGCCAAACATGAAAATAAGTTTTTGAAAACTGATTTTAGTTTTTGAAAACTGAAAACAGTATCCAAAACTGAAAATAGGAAATTATTGTCCAAACATGGGGTTTTCAAAAAACAGTTTTTGAAAACAGTTTTAGAAAATTACTTTTGAAAACTAATTTTAGTTTTTGAAAAAAGCCCCTTCCAAACTTGCTTTAAAAGGTTTGGTATACTAGTGTAATTTCAATAAACTTGAAAGTAGTGCAGTTTAATTTGCCAAAACAAATAAAGAGCTGGAGAGATACTATATTACTATGCCTTAATTGTTTCAGCTCATTTTAGAATAAGCAACACTTTAATTTAAGCACTCATTTACCCTAATACCAAATAAAAGAAAATTATTAAATCAACTTAAAGTATTATCAATTAAAGTACACAATTATAATTTTAAATTGAAAAAAAAACTAAACTAAAAGAAACTACATATATAAATACAAAAATTATATATAAATGAATTTTAATAGAAATGAATAAATTATTAATAAATTTTATCAAAATTAACAAAAATTACTAAATTTTATATTGGAGGAGGTCATACAAACCAAATAAATTAAAGGGCATTGCAACCTTTTTGTTATTTAAACGTTGCTTTTGAGGTTCAACATAACGGATTAATTTAGAAAAAAATGATGTTCTTTATTTCTACTTAATAATTTGAGTTATAACTATAAATTTTTCTTTAATATATGTTAGGATCATTATGGCACTGGATATTTTATTTATTTATTTTGGAATATGAAGATGACAACTTAAATCAAACTTGAGATGTTACCCCAAAAAAAAAAAAAGTGTTGGGTTGAACTCACAACCACAATTAGAAGTGGACGTGATTTGGTAACAACAAAATTAAGTGAAACTATAATTATAATCAAAACTTTGGCTTGTCCAAAACTATAATCATAAATCAAACCATATTTTTTATAACCAAACTTTTGGTTTGGTTTGGTTATCAAAATTTTGTAATTAACCATTGTTAATAATTTTTTTTTATACTAATTAAAGCATAATATAATTTTAAAATCAAAACACTACAATCTCATTCAATAAACATTGATCAATCTACATGAAAATTCTTAATATTATTTAATCTACATTCAAATACTTCAAGAAAACATTTTTAAAAAAATATATTTATTTATTACTATATATACTAAGCATTTTTCCCATCTTTATATCTATGTACATACACTAAGTATTTTTACTATTATAACTTTAATTTTAAAATAAATCTAATTTATTGTTGTAAGGATAAAATTATTATTTAGCATATATATAATTTTGGTATAGTTCGGTTAAATGGTTACCGACAACATATTTTGAAAATCAATAACTATAACAAAAAAAAATCAGAATCATAAACTTAATCATTTTTTTTTGACAACACAGTTTTAGAGTTAGGATTATCGATTATTTTTGCTGGATCCTAATCACAATGGCAATTTTTTTTTTGCTAAATATAAACTCATTCAAAAGAAACCAAACTAAACGAGCACACCATACACCCAAGCCTCCACAAGTACAGAAGGGAGGGAGGAGATGGGGAAGGGGAAGGGGGAGGGAGGTGGTGGGGACAGGCCAACAAACGAAACATCCATAGTCCATTTAGCTGGTATGGGCAGCCCAACTAGAAGTGACATTTTTTTTCCCTTAAGAGATTGAATGTGCCAAGAAACAGCTAAACGAGTGTATGTAGTATAACTGTGATATTTGGGTATTGATTTAAGTATGTTTAAAATAATATAATTTGAAGTAATTTAAAACAATTTATATGAGTAAACTTATTTTACAATTTAAAAAAAATTAAGTTGGCTTATAGTCAAAAGAAAAATAATCAAACATGGCATGAAAAGATTTTGAAAGAGATTCACAAGGGAGATTTGCCACATTAATGGAAATAATTTTTTCATACAATTAATTCTTATATCATATTTTCAAGTCAACATCCCTTGATTTACCCTCCAATTTTAACTACGACCAAAACAATATTAAGGGTAACAAAATCGATCAAATCCCACGCAAGCAGGAATTCCTCAAATTTACATTTCCTGATTTACCGTCCAATTTTATGTTATACGGCGTATATAAAAAAAAACAAGGGTAACGAAATGGAAATACGAGGTGTCATCAAATCAAATCCACACAAGCAGGAACTACTCAACCCACGTTTCCTTCTTTCTTCTCTCATTTCCCAAACCACTTTCTTCTAATAGCTCCTTTTTTTCCTCTTCTTAATTGCTAGACAAACCATTACTTAAACAATGGCAACTTCATCATTACAGAGAAGGAGATCAATGTCAGAAAAAAATCTTATTACTTGTAGGGAAGTACTCAACACTTCTAGTGACCCCAGAATCCCCAAGTTTTTTTTGAAGACCATGCAGAGCAGGAGTACTAATGGCTGCAGTGAGATTGCTGAAGATCACAAGAAAAAGAAGAAGAACAAGAAGAAATCCGTTAAACCCAAAAATCTTTTCCCAAAAAAGGTTAGGTATATCTTTTCTGGTGTCTTTGTTAACAGGAAATCATCATCATCATCATCGCCAAAGATTTGCTCTTCAAATGGTGAGTTAATTCATAGAATAAGCACAAGCAATACTAAAAGTTATTTGAATGGTCGAAATCAGGCTGCAGGTGATTCGGCACCAAAGTTTATTTCAATGTACAAGTCCAGTTCATTGAAGGAAGTTTGGGAGACTGAAGATTCAGAAGGAAATCAAGAGAAGGTTGTTGTTGATGAAGAAAAGAGATCCCCAAGATTATCTTTTTCTAGTTTCCTCAACAAAAAGGCTGGTTTGAACTTCATCAAGGGCAAAATCAACAAAACAAATACTACCAGTAGTAGTGAAAAGAGTGTTGAATCAGAACCGGAAGAAGATGGAGGTGGTATGGAACTTTGCAAGAAGAGGATCCTAATGGGACGAAGGTGCAAGCCATTGACCTCTACTGGTACTCTTCGGTATGATGAGGATGGCGTTCTAATACCAGATATCATCATGGACTGATATGGGATTACAGGAGTAGTTGCTCCTTCTTAATATTTAGGTTATGGATAAGATTCTTCTCTTATGTTTTCTGATTTTAGTTTTACTGGTGGTTGGAAAACTTTAAGATGTAGACAATCCAACTCAAGTCTTCACATCATTTGCTTTGCACATGTAAAAGGATCATCTCCTAATAAAATTTACATGACTTTACTTTTCATTTTTTTTTAATTAATGTGCATGAGTCTGTTTTTCTAGTTTTTTTAGTTTTGTTTAATTTCAGTTTTTATGGTATTCATTCTTATTGGTTTAAATGAATTTCATAGTTTTTATAAAACTCATTTGAAATCCATTAATTATTGTGTTTGTTATTTTGGTACAAATGTTTGGTTAAATGTGTAATTCATTCAAAAATGAATTGTACACATTTGGTCTAAAAATGAGGAATTTATCTATAAATGAATTTTCATAGAAATGAATAAATTATTGACAAATTCCATAATAGAGTTTGCAAAATTCTAATTTAAATTCATTAATGATCAGAATTTTATATATGAGGTCATAAAAACCAAATGAAAGGGCATTGTGACCTTTTATTATTTAAATGAACCAAATGAGGAACTTCACATTTGTTCTTACAAGAGAACAAATGCAATTAATTTCTACTAGAATGAGACACGGGTAAGAAATTAAAAAGACAAATTGGGAATTGCATCTATTCTATGGTCGTATTGCTATCACATATCCAAAACCTGCACCTTTCTGCGGTGCTCCCTCCCACAACTTTTTTCTTTCCAGAGAGAAGCGAAAGCATGATAGTTGGTTCCATTGAAAAAAGCAAGGAGGAAATGCAAAACCCTTGGAAGGAGAAATATAATCGAGTAACAAGAAGGAAAAGGTGTGCCATACATTTTCAATCTTTGTCAATATGTGATAAACACGGACTCAACAAGAAAATCACCAAACCAGTTTAACAATTTAACAAAGCTACCCAAATAAGGTTGCAAAGGCCAATGCTTACATTTAATACTGAATGGCACCAGCCATTTATGAAGATCCGGATGCCTTTATACATCCATCCATATTAACAGAAAGAGCTTGTCAAGCAGCAAACCCTAGTATCTACCATGCTTATACCCGCAACGGTTTCAAGCCCAGGGATGCACGGAGCTTGTTAGCTTCTGCAATCTCTGGATCTGGGTGATCTGTTCCATCATCCTTCTTCTCCTTCTTTTCCTTCTTCTCTTTCTTCTTCTTAGGCTCTTCACGAACGCCAGCATCATCTGGTCCATCCCCATGCCTTCTAGGACTGGTGCTAATACGGGCATGTCTCTTACGATCCCTACTCCTACTTCGGCTCCTCGAATGGCTCCTACGCCTGCCACGATCTTTGTCTCGTCTCTCCCGTTCCCTACCTTCCCTCTCTCTATCTCTCTCCCTGTCACGACCATAATCCTTTTCCTCTCTCAAGCGATAACGGTCCCTATCCCTGTCCCTGTCTCTATCTCTGTCTCTGTCCCTATCTCTTTCTCGACCTCGCCCACGTTCCCTATCATAGTCCCGATCATAGTCTCTATCTCGATCATAGTCCCGATCCCTGTGAAAACAAAAAACAAGAATCGCCACATAAGCTTAACAGTTGCATCTATAGTCTACAATAACATCCAAGAAACTAGATGAAGCTTTCATAAACCACTGCTGCATCTGACACAAAAATCTTCATCAGCTTAAATAGGAAGATAGGACATATGGTATCACTCAGCAATCCTATAAGTAACTGATACTACGAATCATAAACGATAATATCATCCTACATCACATTAATAAAACTATGTAATGTACTAGTTGATGCAAACTGTTAACTGGCAGCACAGGAAACCAGATGTCTTCAAAAACATATAATTATTGAAAAATGTCTATAGCCACCGAGAGCTTCCACTGCCACAACAACAATGTAATCCTGCCCCCTGCCCCCTGCCCCCTACCTCCTACTTTTGCCTGAGAAGTGAAAAGAAACAAAATACTAGGAATGTGTGTTTATGTGTTGCGTGCAGACATCTGGATGCAGTTAAATTACATGTAAAAAGTGACAAACTCTCAGAGCGGCTAAACAGAATAAAAAATACCGCAAACTATACTGCCCAAGGCAATATTTGATCTGCAAAGGGAATAAATGTAACTCATTTCATCTTCCATTGACTTTTGAAGCACATAGTTTTAACTTTTAACTCTTATGTGTATAGTATAAAGGCAATAGGCGAAGTTTGGGTCCAACTCAAAACCAACTTTAAGTATAAGCTTATTTTTAAAATTTGTCAAAAACTTAATCAAATCAAATCAAAACACCTATTAATTGATGTTTTAATTGTTATTTAAAGAACATTTATTAAGATTGATTCAATTTGACTAAGCTTTTGGTAAATTTTAAAAAATAAGCTTAAGCTTAAAGTTAACTTTTAAGCTGGACCCAAACATCATCTTACTCCATTCATCTTCAAAAATTACATATATATGTATATATGGCAATCATTTAGAGTTCAAAACAGATTCAACTCAGATGCTAAAACAAAAGTAACATCAGTGACCATGAATTATGGTTAAACTACATTAAAAATGTCAGATCCATCATACTTCTCGCTGTACACTGTCAGTACAGAGAAACCTGGCAGGATCATAAGATGTTGCTGTAGGAAGCTGTTTAACCATCAATGACTTAAAATGCCATAGTGGAAACGTAGCACTTGAAAATATTTATGCTTATGCACATGGACGTGCTTTGGTAAGACACCAGCTTCCACTATAGTTATACTCACATCGACAAAACAGCAGAATTTTTCACTAATACCACACCAATATTTCCTGTAAAGAAACAAGCCTCCTCTTTTTTCCGGTAACAGACTAGATCTAATGCAGATCTAACAGAACAAAAATGCGGTCCAACTGAATTCAGAGCCCTGTTATCCAATCACCTCAACCAGCAAACTACGAATGGACAAACAGACATTCAGAGTCTGTGTTGTAATTATTGTTTAAAATTTTTCTAATAGATGTGTTCACTCCCAGCAGTTGAAAGCTAGGGCACCAACCAACGTTGAAGCCCATCCCTTAAAAGAAATAACTTTGCCTTAGGAGACTAAGTATCTATTATAGAAGTTTAACTAAACAGCGAAACATTTCACCACGGAACAATGAGAAGTTCTAATTAATCAGAAACCAGGAAAAGGAAATGGCAGGTACCTGTGTCTGTGACTGTCACGTCTCCTATCCCTATCTCTTTCCCTTACAGGACTTCTGCGATAATAATCCTGCTAAAAATGAAGGATCATGTAAACATATAGGAACTTGCCACAATAAGTTTTAATCAAAAGAAAAGAAAATAAAGCGAAAAAAGGCAAAAGTTTCCTCTTTAAGGAAAGTAAGGTGAACCTTTTCATTATCCAATTCATCAACCATTCCATCGTTCTCCTCCTTTTCTTCTTCCTCCTCGAAATCGTCTTCCAACACACTTTTCCTAGGTTCAAGTGTACCAGCTGATTCAAGGGTCCATCTGTAGGTACAAAGACAGAGCAAACATCTTAAAGAAAACCAAATAAGCAACAATATTTGATTTCCAAAGAGAGCAAAGGGCCAAAGGCCTAACCTTTTTTAAGATTCTAATGCAATTCTATCAATGCAGTTAATTCACCCATATGAAACATGCATATGATTGAAGCCGCGATATAAACAAAACAAAAGATAAGTTCAAACTCTTACAAACAAACAAAAACAGTGAATGAAAGTAAGGTTACCAAAGAAACATGAGAATTTGACATGCTTACACAGAAATATATAGTATTAAAAATATAAAAGAATTAGGGTAGTAGTAAAATAAAAAGTACCTTTTCTTAATACGAGGCAGAGCAATATTACAGGAATAATCTTTGGTGAGAAGTTCATCGATAACCTCATCCACATGCGCCAATGTAAAGCCTAAAATGGATTCCAGCAAGACGATACAAATAGGTAAAATTTTCAAATCAGCACATTATGGATAAGAAAACAAATTAAAAAAGAAAAATAAAAAGAAGGAAACTTACGTCCATCGCCTGCTTTTTGCCTCAGCTTTCGGTAGTCATTGTACAAAGGCTCAAGGTAACGGTACACATCGACATCAGTCCCCGTGAGACGGAGATAAAAAGCACCAAGCACACGCACATACCTGTATGAATGCATGGTCATTAGAAAATGATAAGTATAATTGATCTAATTAAGTAGAAAAAAATAAAATTAATTAATTTACTTGTAGTCGTCATTCTTGATGAATTCGACGACGATTTCTTTCTCAGGCTGGATCTGAAGCATCTTCATGACGAGGCATATGAAAGGAGTGGGCTTGGCGCTGCCGCCGTAGGTGCCGCCAAGATGGTCGAGCTCCATGGCCTTGTCTACAAGGGTCTCTGCGGTGAGACCGAAGCACTGCTCTTTCCAGTAGGTGTTTTGGTATATCTTCGACCTCACTATCTTCTCCACCAGGTTCTGCGGGTTCGTTCCCCTTATGTTCTTCGCCGCCGGATCCGTCCTGTTTGCCATTTTTTTTCTGATTCTTCTTATTTTTCGTTTACAAATTCAGTTGATTCTAGCAGAGGATGTGAGAAGCAGAGAAACCCTAACCCTCCACAGAGAGAGAGAGAGAAGGAGGAGGCGTCTATTGTCGAAGAGAACAATAAGAAGGAAAGGTAAACAATAAAACGACGCGTATTAGTGATGGGAAATAAAATACTGATGTAAGATGCTAAGATGTAACTCAGGGTTGTGCAGCGTTCGGGTAACCAAACCAAAGGACAATTTCATCCCAACGTTCGAACCGAACCCATCGTGAACTAATTCGAACCGAATATTTTTCTTTTTTTATATTTTTTTTATCTTTAACCCGTTTTATTATTTTCAATGTTTATTTATTCAACGAGGATTTTTAAAAAAAAAAACAATTGCAACAAATTAAATTCAATTACAAAATAATTATGTAAATACAAAATCTTTTACAATGATTTCCGGGTGTGTTTATATTTTGAAAGTATTGTAAATAAAATCATTATCAATGCTACTATATATATCATTTTCAATCATAATTGTTTTTATATAAGTATTAGCCTATTCTGGTTTGGAATTATCCTTTAATATTGGTTTTTTTGGATATTTTTTATAAGTAATTAAAAATTATTAATATAATGAATAAAATAATATAATATATATATGAAAGAAATATAAACTCATCCAAATTAATCCACCAAATTCATCCAAAATTTTAATTAGAAAAAAATAATCAGAAAATTATTCCATAAAATCTACACGAAATGCTCTATGGTCAAATGACATAATCTTAAGGTTTGAATTCCTACAATTTGAGGATTAAATTTTTTATCACACTTATGGTCCAAAACAACATTTTATGAACAGATTGATAATTTTTACATTGCTTCCGTTAAATAAAATGATCATTTATTCTTTTACTGTTTTTATTCAAAACACTTTTCTCATTGATTATTGTATCAAATCAATTGTACTTAAAAAGCTTAAGATTCTGCAATCGAATATACATGCCAACAACTTTTTCATATATAAAAATGAGTCATTGTTGTGTGGAATAAAGATATGTCATAAGTTATAGTTCATTATGGTATTTACATGTAAAAATATTTATATTTCTGGTGAGATATATAAATATAGTAACTATTTCAAAGAACCAAAAGGAAAATAAAAACTAGAACCACCAATTGATGAATATCTCTAATCATCATTGTGTCCTAAAGTTCCAATTGATAAGGAACGCCAGAAAAGACTATACACCTAATAAACCTAGATGAATAGAACACTTAAATATAAAGGAAGTTCATATTTGTAATTGATCTGGAGTGTGGTTGCTTGCGGTAGATGACGTTGTTGTCCTACCCATGAGCAAGCCGTTGTCCACGGGTGGAGTTACCCCCCACTTCCCTTCCGATTCTGTAGGCTCTATCACTTTAACATATCCATCTGTCAACCCAATTGCGAATTGGTTCGGCTCTTGAGGACGTGTAGCAACAACAAGAGGGAACACATCCTGGTTTCTGTAAAACCAGACCATAATCAAATATAAATATCAAAATCAACAACAGTCGAGCCTAGCGAGTTCAGATTACCCAAAAAGAAAAAAAAAGGAAAAACAGAAGAAGGATATGAAGGGAAAAAAAGGTAGCAGTATCATGTATGATGATGCCCTAACTTACCCATTCAAGACTGCTTGAGACAAATATGCTGATGGAGCAATACGGCATCTTAGTCTGATGAAATCAGCATCAAACACGGCAATGTTACCGTCAACAAAGGTAGCATAAATTAATTGGCTGTTGCACGAGTATGCTGCATAAGATATAGGCACGGACAATGCATCTTGTGGGACCCACTGCAACATTAAGAATGTATACAGCATGTCATCAATCTTGTTTGACGGCAATATATTTGTCAAAATATTCATTATCAAACTCGATCCTTACCTGCCGAAGGCGTTCCATCTTGGAGGCATCATATATCGCTAACTGTGTCTCATGAACTACCAACATTCGAATCTGATCAGAATGGAACTGCACTCGTGTGTCACTGCAAGTGGGAGCCTTTCCAGATGGGATTTGTAATGTAACCGATTTCCTCCTCTCCCATGTATCAATGCTCCACGAGCAAAGCTACAGGAGAGTTACAACACTAAGAAGTACCTTAAGAGATCAAAACCATTTCACATGCCAACGAGCAGATAGGACCTTTCAGCAATGTTTTCAATTAAAGATTTACAAGAGTACGGAGTGGGCACAAATTTGTTCACTATATAAATGAAAGGGGCTCATCATATGACTTGATAAATTCACAAGCACAAAAATGGAAGAGTAAGTAAAAAAATAAAGGCATTAGACAATTCTCAAATCTATTTTTCTTTTCGTTTTCTGTTTCCAGATTCATATAAAACGAATATCATGGACTTACTTGAGCATCAGCGCCTGATGAAACCAAGATCTGAAGATTTGTAGAAAAGGCTAAACCAGTTATTCGTTTCTGATGACCCTTCAATTTTGATTTCACCTAGAAAAAGGAAAAGCAGACCACGAGTTTCAGTTAAACAGCAGTGCATATCCTTCAAAAGATTACTGAAATACACACAACACAAACAATGCAACAAAGTAATCACCTCATCAACTCTAACATTGTATATGTGGATAGTTGAATCCTCCATTCCAATCGCTATGATGTTATTGTCCTCAGGATGAAAAGCTAAGAAAGTTGAAGCAGGGGGAGGTGACATGAATGTTGTCATTACCTGCAAATCACGAATTCATTGAGAACCAGGAAGAATCCCAAAATTTAACTATATTTGCAAAACACGCCTGTTGCAGACATACCTTGAATGTCATCATGTTAAACAATGAAACGATTCCACCAGCGGCTGACATTACATACGAGTCATTCTTTGAAAGTGCTATGCATGGGACTACTTCTTCAAGGTTGACACCTGAAACGTCATTAGCCATAACAAGACCACTGCTTCTTTGCCAATGCTGTGGAACGACACTGGTAGTGACCTTTAAAAGTTAACAGAACGTTAGAAAACTCTTACACCAATTAACTAAAAGAAAATGCAAAGGTTGTATTAAATTGAAGGAAAATGTTATGAATTGTAAAGTCCATTATTGGCGCATAATATTTGGGCTCTCCATTTATTATAGTCAATCCACCATTATTCTCTTTTATTCTCCTTTACTTGCTTTTTTTTATATACGTAGGAATTTAAATAGTATTGATAGCACATACTATTTTTTAGAATCTAAATTAGTCTCTGTATTGTATATATATTTCCTTTTTTCTCAATGAATAATATACAGAAATTCATTCTTTTCATGGTATCAGAGCAACCACGATTCTGAACCTTTATTTTTTAAACACAACAATCATCATCCTTCTTCTAGCGACACTCATGGCAGAAAAAGATACCCAAATAATACTAGACTGTAATAACCGTATTCGTAAAGAAAGGGTAATGAAGTAATTTAATAAATATGACACGAAATTAAAATTATATATTTACGAAGGATTTAGTATTGAATAAAATAATTCTTTCAGAAAAAAAAAATTCTTGGAACGTGGGCGTCATTAAAAGGAAAAAAAAAAAGAGAAGTTAAAAAAAAAGGGTTCTGGACATCTTGGACGTCCAGAAGAATGAAGAGGAAAAAAAAAAAATCAAAAAGTCAAAAAAAAAAAAAAAAAAAAAAGGTTAAGATGTGGGCAGCAGTTGCGATTGCCAAATTTAAGAAGGCAATCAAATTGCCTTGCATGTCTCCAAATCGTGGAGACCTTTGGAAGGGGCTGCTGAAGTTTTTGCAGCCCAAGCTTTCCTATATATATATATATGTAGTAGATGTAAGCGTAGAATTTTCTCAAGAGATAAGGTTTAGTTCTTTTAAATTATCTGTTTTCTTAAAATATTTTGGAGTTCAAAGAAAGTTTGAAAGAGCAAAATTTTGAAGGTAATACGGTAGAATTTTGTAGAGAATCCAAAATAACTATCAGAAAAACATAAGGTAATATTATAGTGTTTATTTTTGGAATTTTTAGTATTTATGAAATTTTTCTGAATACAAAGTGAGAATTTTCAAAGTGAGTGGTTTCTAATGAATTGAAGAATAAATTATAAATTTAATATAAATATGATATCAGGTGTTGACGATCTACAATCGGGAGAAGTTTCGGAGAAGAACGGGAAAGGTAAGGAGGTGATCCACGGATAGCTTTAAGTGCTATGTAGTGAGTTGGATTTACTTTAAGTAGTCTAAATAAAATCAATTATTTTGTGATAATATTAAATTTAATTATTAAAGTATGCTTGGGTGATAGATGAAAAATTTATTTATGGGTATGATAGGAAATTTGGACATATAGAAATATTTTTCGGTGAGAAATGATATTTTTGGAAATCATAAGTTTATTTGAGAATAAAAACAATAAATAAATTATTGATGAGATATATTGATGTTTTAATACGAATTATGATGAGATGAATTTTAGTGGATATTGATAAGTTTTGATGGATGAGTTGATGTGATTTGAGACGAAATTTAGTGGATCTTGACAAACCTGGATGGATGATTCGATATGATTTGGGATGAGAGGAAATTTGTAGACCTTTTGTTATATAAATTTGAGAAAAATCAGAATAGACAATTTAAGTGTTTTAAATTTATATGTTGTTTTTATATTGCTGTTTCTATGCATATTTCATATAATTGCTCATATACATATGCATTAAGTGAGAAAGAAAAAAAACCGGGAAGGCAGCCGGTCTAATGAAATAATCGTGACAGCCGGTATATGCTGAAAATAAAAGTGACACCGTGACAGCCGGTATATACTGGGAATAAAAGTGATACCGTGACAGCCGGTATATGATGGGAATAAAAATGACACCGTGTCAGCCAGTATATGCTGAGAAAATTCCGTGGCAACCGGGACTAAGTTGCAAAGTAAAGAACCGGGAGATAGCCGATCTGAGATAAGAACAACCTGTCGACAGGTGGAAAGACGTTCCCATCATAATCATTCATGCATTTGCATCTGTTTTAATTATTGCTGCATTATTGAAATGCTGAGATGTGTTTTAATTATTACTGCATAATTGAAATGCTGAGGTGTAATTTATCATCGTGAAAATAATTATAGATGATTGAGTCTCACAGAAAGAGACAGTTATGATGAAAATATTATTGAAAAGCTGAGATATGGTATATTGTCGTGTATGATGGTTGAGTCTCATAAAAAAAGACAGTTATGATGATGAGATTATTGAAATGCGGAGATGTGGTATATTATTGTGAATTTAATTATAGATGGTTAAGTCTCATAGAAAGAGACAGTATGGTGATAAGACTTATCTAAATGGTGGACTTTATGATGTGAACCTCATTACAAGGTAATTATGAGATAATTGATGGTCTTAAGGTGGACCAATGATTGAGAAAAAGATATTGATAGAAAATGAATTGTATGACATGTGTAATGATAGTAGAAAGTTGTTATCAGTTTATGTAAAAAAAAAGTGATTAAATATTAAATGATTATTTATGAAATTTGGAATACTTTTAGTAAATTAAATTCACTGAGCTTGTGAAGCTCACCTTTCATTGTACAATGATTTCAGGGAGTAGACAAGACAAGTAGTTTGGTTGGTCCAAAGTCAAACGGAATAAATTTCTGTAAGCCATGTATGTGTCAATAGCCTCAGACTAGTAAAAAAAAAAAACTATTTGTAAATATTCATGCATCTTCTGTTGTAAATTATATGTAAATAAATATCATATATATATATATATACCTCCCCTGTTAAGGTTGATAATGAAATTTTTTGTTAGTATTATTGTTATGGTTGCATATAAGTGTCGTGCTAGGATTCTCAAAATGTGATGACACTGTTTCAGGGGTGGCCAACCCGGGATGGGTCGTTACATAGACTCATCCAAGCATGAGGACTCCAACTCCTTCACTCTCACGGCAGAACAGTACCAGAATCTCATGACAATGCTTAATGGGAATAAGTCTAATTCCATGGCCAATCTCGTTAGTAGTGCATCTGCTATGAGTGATCTCTCAGGTACAACATTATGTGCCTCTGTATTTAACAAAGAAATGTATTGGATACTTGACACAGGAGCCACAGATCATATGGTTTGTTCTGCTGATTTATTGACTACAAAATCTCGTGTTACCAATCGAACCGTGCATCTTCCCAATGGAGCAATTGCCATTGTCACTCACATAGGCAGCATCCATTTTGCTGATTTTTCATTACATGATGTGCTATGTGTTTCTTCCTTTAAATTGAACTTAATTTCTATTAGCAAGCTTGCTTGCAACACTCACTACCTTGTCATATTCACTAATGATACAGGACCAACGATCGGGGAAGATGATTGGGACGGGAACTGAACGAGGAGGACTTTACTACCTTGATACTCCATAGAAAACCATATCCAACTTTGTCACCGTAGTAGCCTTTCACTCCCCAAAACTTTGGCATCAACGTCTTGGTCATCCTTCAAATAAGAGTTTTCGTTTGCTTTCTCATTCTATTTCAAACATAATGTTTTGTGATGTTTCCGATTGTTTAATTTGCCCATTAGCTAAACAGACTCGTTCTAAATTTCCATCAAGTTCAATCCAAACTCATGCACCTTTTGAATTGATTCATGTTGATATTTGGAGAGGATGCCATGTTCCTTAACTCCATGGGGCACAATAATTCCTTACCATTGTTGATGATCACACTCGTTGCACATGGACTTTTTTGATGCATCATAAGTCAGACACTCATAGATATATCACTACATTCATGAATTTCGTTGAGACTCAATTTTCCTTGAAAGTTAAGATTCTTCGTAGTGATAATGGTTCCGAATTTGAAATGAATTTTTTTTATTTGGATAAAGGGATCATTCATGAAACTAGTTGTGTCTCCACTCTGCAACAAAATGGAGTAGCCGAGAGAAAACACCGACACCTCCTAAATGTGGCAAGAGCTTTATTATTTCAAGCCAATCTTCCTAAGAAATTTTGGGGAGATTCCATTTTAACCGCCATTTATCTCATTAACCGAACACCGACACCTCTTCTTAACGGAAAAACACCTTTTGAGATGCTTTTTAACAAACAGCCCAAATATGATCATTTGCAAGTTTTCGGATGCTTGTGCTTTGCCTCCACACACCACCATCGCCCCACAAAGTTTGATGCCCGAGCCACACGTTGTCTCTTCTTAGGATATCCATATGGCCAAAAAGGCTACCAGGTTTATGATCTTTTAACTGGTAAAATTTTTGTATCCCGTGATGTTTCTTTTCATGAGAATATTTTTCCTTTTCCATCTTCCGCTGCAGATTCTCAACCTGTGTTTGCTCATACTCAACCACAAACATATGACGATGACAACTCTAATTCTCCACCTCCTTCCAATTCTACTACTGAATCATTTTCTCCAAGACCCATGTCTCATGAAACATCCCCTTCAAATCCACCTTCACCGAGCATTGCTCCATCCATTGCTCAAAATTCTCTAACTACGTCTCTTGTTCCACAAAATCCTCCATCACGGCTGACACGAACTACCACAACACCTAGTTATCTCCGTGAGTATCATGTTGGTATTTCTCTTCCTTCAAGGAATGTTCCATCATCTAACTCGACATTGGTCGAAGCTACAGGTATTATTTACCCCTTGTCTGATGTACTTTCATATGATAAATTATCACCCAAACACCATGCCTTCACCATTTCTCTTTCAGCTGAAAAGGAACCATCCTCTTTTGCACAAGTAGTTTGTGACCCTGAATGGCGTCTTGCTATGCAACAAGAGCTTGACGCTCTCAAGGAAAATGGCACATGGTCTCTTCAAACACTACCTCATAGGAAGAAACCAATTAGATGCAAATGGGAATACAAGATCAAATTCAAATCTGATGGCACTATAGAACGTTATAAGGCGAGAATGGTAGCAAAAAGGATGCAATCAAATTTAGGGATTAGATTACCATTAGACTTTTGCTCCAGTTGCCAAGCTTGTGACTGTTCATCTTCTTCTTGTCGTGGCCTCAACCCAAAATTGGCACATTCACCAACTTGATGTAAATAATGCCTTCTTACATGGCGATCTTGATGAAGATGTCTACATGGATTTACCTCATGGTTTCGGACGAAAGAGGGAGACACGAGTTTGCAAACTTCACAAATCATTGTACGGTCTCAAACAAGCTTCTCGTCAATAGTTTATCAAACTTTCAACCGCTCTCAAACAAGCCAACTATAAACAATCAAAGGCTGATTATTCCTTGTTCGTCCGATCCCAAGATGGTAAATTCACTATTCTTCTCATTTATGTAGATGATGTCATTATTGCAGGCAACAATCTGCAAGACATTAATGATACCAAGTCATTTTTAAAGGATCAATTTAAATTGAAGGATCTTGGACAGTTGAAATACTTTCTAGGCATAGAAGTTGCTCGATCCAACAAGGGCATTGCTCTTTCACAACGAAAATATGCTCTCGAAATCCTTGAAGACGTTGGATATTTTGGTTTGAAACCAGCTTCCTTTCTCATGGAACACAACTTATCTCTTAATACGTTTGACGGTGACTACATTAGTGATCCGTCCTCATATCGAAGACTTGTTGGGCGGCTGATTTATTTGACTATCACGCGACTCGACTTAGCATACACAGTCCATGTCCTAAGTCAATTTATGGACAAGCCACGGGTTCCACATTTAGACGCAGCTCATCGTGTCTTACGTTATGTGAAGCAAACACCAGGTCAAGGAATTTTTCTTCCTGCAACTAGTCCAATTCAATTAAATGCCTTCTGTTAGGAATTTTACAAAACCTTTGAGTTCTTCATAATTTTCGACATTACTTGGCAAGTTATGAATTATCAACATACATTTCAAACTTGAAGGGGAGTGTTAAGAATTATAAAGTCTATTATTAACGCATAATATCTGGGATCTTCATTTATTATAGTCAATCCACCATTATTCTCTTTTGTTCTCTATTAATTACTTTCTTTTTTTTATAGGTATGAATTTAAATAACATTGACAGCACATGTTATATTTTAAGATCTAAATTAATCTCGGTATTGTATATATATTTCTTTTTTCCTCTATGAATAATATTTAGAAATCCATCCTTTTCAGAAAACGTTTAAAATAAAAAAGAGAGAAAGATAACTTAAATTATTTCTTGTTAGCCAATACCTTTCCACTAGGATTCTGTTCATTGCGGGCCCACTTCCAGAACTTCTGAATACCACTTGACCCAAGTACCAAAATGCCAACAGCAGAATTTGTATATAGAAGCCGAACAGCCTGGATAGGCATGCAATGATGGTTAAGAACTGTAAGCCGAAAAAAATTTACAGTAAAGAATAAATAGTAGAAGATACTTACGCACACCTTGCCGGAGATCTCTGAGCTGTTAGACAGGGTAATCAACCGGCACTGTGCAGGATTAATGATTTCAGCTAACAGCGAAGCTTTGGTCTTATCAATAGCATCATCCACAGTACTTGGTTTTTCCATACTTCTACCCGTGGGATCGACTCCATTCTAGGAGATGAAAGCCGAAAAGATAATCAAATTTATGCCAGCAGAGAACTTAGCCAAGCTAAAAAATTGACAGAAAAGAATTCTAATGGAACAACCTAAACATTGACAAAATCAAAGAAAAAAAATCATTAGTCAGCATTCTAAGACTTATATCCCTAATCTGGTTTATATAAAAAGAAAATTTAAGTAGTGGAATATCATACAACATGAGCCCCAAGTTGCAGATAAGCGGCAGGCTTTGAGACTGCAACAACTGGAAGATTGGCAGCTGTAGGTGCAAGAGGACCATTTGAAGGTGTACATGTGTGATCAGTAAATAACGTCTTAATATCTGGGTTTGGCCTTGGGTCTTTGCATAGTTGGTGCTGCCAATTCAAACTGAATGGACCAAATCGTCACAAATCAAACACCAAGCAAACAGTGCTGTGACATAATAATGCAAATGACTGCAGTAACATTCAAGGCAATTGCATGCAAAGAAAACAGCAATCCCATGTCTCCACACTATAACCACATATAATTGCAAGAGAGAGAGAAACAACAGCAGTAATAATTCCTTCTCAAAAAGGGATTAAGAATGATTAAACAATTATCAGGAAACCAGTATTCCTCCATTAAACATGCACAAGTATGGTAAGTATGAAAATTATTATACTAAAACATTAACAAACAGACCAATATCTGAAAGAACTTCCCAAAATAAAACCATGATACAAGTACAAGAAAGTCGACTCAAACTAAGGTAACTTGAAGCGGAAGTCAACCGAAATAAGAAAACTCTGTTCAAACAAAGAAGAATAGAGCATAACTGGAATGATTTTATGGCCTAACAAATACACATACATACATACATATATATATATATATATATATATATACACACACACGTGTGTGTGTGTGGGTTGCAGTGTTTGAATTTATTCGGACACAAACACATACACGTATACAGTTTCCTTTTCTCCAATATTATATCAACTTTACCTTTGATTGATTAGAGTCCCCAGTCTCGATGACTTCAGAGTAGGGAAGACAAATTTATCTCGGAAAGGTGGGTTTGCTTCAATGAGCTTTTTTAGCTCTATCAACATTATGCTGCGAGCAGTTTTAGTGTCGCCATACTTGGAAAGCTGCTCATTTTCCCTGTGTTCAGGAAGAGCCTCAGTAAAAATTACGTAAAACATATCAAACAGTTCCTGGTATCATTAATTCAATGCTTCAATGGATTTATGAGAAACAGCGGAAAATTAAAGAGACTAGAAACTCAAATCTTGTGTTGCATGGTTCTTTGGTTTATATGAAACAAAACACTCATTCAACTAAGCCAAGTTTTCAATTAAGCTCAGTTAAGCAAAAGTTTCTATTTTCTCAACCCCTGGATGATGCCAATCCTGATCCCATTCCTATGTTTTCTCAGCAACAAAACTGATCATGCAGGGAAGCAACTTATAAATTTAATACGTGGCTAGTTTAACTTTTCTTAATAAGTAATGTAGTTAGTTTAACTGATACATATTATACGTGCAAAATAAAATTACCTGAAATTGTTAAGAGTTAAAAGCTGAGTTATTTCTTTGTATAAGTCCTCATTAAATGTTGAGAACACTTTCAGATCATGCACCAATACCTCAAGAGCCTTCGCCTTCTCTTGCCTGTAATGTCCATTAAATAAGCAAAGTTAAAAACAATTTTACTCTTTTTTTTTAATTATTAAACATAAATAATTATAAATCAAGAATAATCGTGTAGGTTAATGTAATACTCGTATTTTTACAGTAAGGGTAAATATCTATTTTAATAAATATGACAAAGAGTTAAAATCCCATAAGGCTGAATGAGGATTGAAGGAGACAAAGGTTAAAAAAAAGAAGTCAACATATGAATAGTAAACTCGTGGCAGCACATGCCAGCAGGGAAAATGATTGCAAAGGCAATCATGATGTTTTTTTTCCTCCATCATTTCATTCTTGTCTCATAAGGGAAAAGTAAAGGAAAAAAAAAATGGTGCTTCCACCATTACTTAGTGGAAGTCATTTAAAAAAAAAAATGTCTCATAAGGGAAAAGTAAAGGAAAAAAAAAAATGGTGTTTCCACCATTACTTAGTGGAAGTCATTTTAAAAAAAAAAAGAAGGGACAAAACAAAATGATGAGAGACTAAGGTGGGAGGGGGGCGGCTGCTGAAGACTAACAAAAAGAAAAAAAAAATTATTTTGTCTTGCAAAGACAATAATGGTGTCTTTCAAGTGTCCAATGTATAGAATAATTTAGAGAAAGTGGATGATGACTTGGCAAGCAACTTTCAAAGTTGCATAATGAAGTTTCATATTATATATATATGAGAAGTAGACATGAGAAGTAGCTGTGAATTAAGGATAAAATTTTTAGCTTCTCTTCATTTTCTCTAAACACTTGGGAGTTCAAAGAAATGTCAAAAGAGCAAAATTTTGAAAGAGTTTTCTGTGGAATTTCATGGAGGATCATAAAAAGCTATCAGTATTATAAGGTAATAGCATAGTATTTATTTTTGAATTTTTAGCATATATAAAATTCCCAGAGTTCAAAGTGGGAATTTTCGAAGGAAGTAGTTTATGATGAATTTAAGAAATAATTAGAAATTTAATACAAATATTATGTCAGGTGTTGATTATCTACAACGAGAGAAATTTCTGAGAAGAACCGACAAAAAGGCAAGAAGGTGATCCACGGGTATTTTAAATACTACAGAGTGAGTTGAATTTACTTTAAGTAGTCTAAATAAAAATAAAATATCTCGTGATTATATTAAAATAAATTATTAAAGTATGTTTGGATGACAGATAAAAAATTGATTTATGGGTATGATAGGAAATTTGGACATGTAGAAATATTTTTCGGTGAGAGATGATATTTTTGGAAATCGTAAGTTTATTTGAGAATAAAAGCAATAAATAAATTATTGATGAGACATACTGATGTTTTAATACGAGTTATGATGAGATGAATTTTAGTAGATCTTGACAAATTTTGGTGGATGATTTGAGGTGAATTTTAGTGGATCTTGACAAATTTGGGTAGATGATTTGAGATGAAATTTAGTAGATCTTGACAGACTTTAATTGATTATTTGATGTGATTTGGGAAGAGAAGAATTTAGTAGAATTTTTATATAATTTAGATAAAAATCTGGATGTTTGGATGTAAGAAATTTTTAAAGAAACTTTGTTATATAAAATTTGTGGATAATTAGGATAACCAAATTAAGTGGTTTGAATCTTTATATTGTTTTTATATTACTGTTTATATTACTATTTCATATCATTGTTCATGCACATATGCATTTAATAATATAACTGAAAGAACCAGGAAGGCAGCCGGTCTAATGAAATAACCGTGACAGCCGGTATATGCTGGGATGAAAAGTGAAAACTGTGACAGCCGGTATATGCTGAAATTAACCGGGAAGGCAGCCGGTCTGACGAGAATAAAAGAACCGGGAGGGCAGCTGGTCTAAGATAATAATAACCTGTCGACAGGTAGGAAGACATTCCCATCATAATCATTCATGTATCTGCATCTGTTTTAATTATTGTTGCATTATTTGAGATGTTGAGATGTGGTATTTTTATTGTGAATTTAATGTGTCATCTGGTATTTTTATTGTGAATTTAATTATAGATGGCTGAGTCTCATGAAAAGAGACAACTATAATGATGAGATTACTGAGATGCTGAGGTGTGATTTATTATCGTGAAAATAATTATAGATAATTGAGTCTCGCTGAAAGAGACAATCATGATGAAAATATTATTGAAAAGCTGAGATGATGTATATTGTCGTGTATGATGGCTGAGTCTCATAAAAAAAAAGTCAGCTATGATAATGAGATTATTGAAATGCCGAGATGTGGGACATTATTGTGAATTTAATTATAAATGGTTGAGTCTCATAGAAAGAGACAGTTATGGTGTTAAGACTTATTTAAATAGAAGATTTTATGATGTGAACCTCATCACGAGGTAATTATGAGATAATTGATGGTCTTAAGATGGACTAATGATTGAGAATAAGATATAGATAGAGAAGAATAAAATATTAAATATTAAAATATTATTTATGGAATTTTGAATACTTTTAGTAAATTTAATTCACTGAGCTTGTGAAGCTCATCTCTCATTGTACAATGATTTTCAGGTAACAGGTTTGGCAAATAGTTTGATGAGTTGAGGTTCAGAAGAAATCATTTTCTGTAAGTCGTGTACGTGTCATCATCCTCAGACTAATGAGAGAATAAAATGAAAAATTTATTTGTAACTCTTCATACATTTTACGGATTGATGTAAAGTTCTTTTGGTAATATTTATTTTCTTACTATTGCATATATGTGTCGTGCTGGGATTCTCAAAATGTGATGACACCGTTTCGGGGTGGCCAACCCAGGATGGGTCGTTACAGTTAACAATACCGATCAAGTGCTTCCAGATACTTCTGCTTCCTAATTTCAAAGAAAATTTTCATTGAGTATCTATTATCATCAACTTTGGTAAAGCCTGATAAGTACTTCTCGACTTCTTCCCAGTCTCTACCGTGAACTTTGTCCTCCAAGTACTTCATGTTGAAGAAAAAGCCAGATTCTTTCTCAAGCCTACAAATATCATAAATAACATAGAATCTCGTTGTCTTTCTCTCTCTTAAGCACGACCAAATAACCGGAAAAAAAGTTAGGAAACACAAAGTAAACAAACAATATATATACATATTTTTCAGCATCTGAACTCAGTAAGTGTTGGATTTTGTGGCTCAATCTCTTTGCAGCCATTGTTGACTCAATCACTTTGCAGCCCTTGTTGACTCAATCACTTTGTAGCCATTGTTGACTCTCTCTCTCAAGCAGCCATTGTTGACTCTCCATGAGAGTTCAATCCACCTTTCGGTGGAAAAAAGTTAAGCACGACCAAATAACCGGTAAAAAAGTTATGAAACACAAAGTAAACAAACAATATATATACATATTTTTCAGCATCTGAACTCAGTAAGTGTTGGATTTTGTGGCTCAATCTCTTTGCAGCCATTGTTGATTCAATCACTTTGCAGCCATTGTTGACTCTCTCTCTCAAGCAGCCATTGTTGACTCTCCATGAGAGTTCAATCCACCTTTCGGTGGAAAAGAAATGAGCCCATGTGATGGGCTCTTGTTTTTTCCTCTCTATGATTCCTCTTGTTTATGTATAAATAGGGAGAGCAGCTGAGTTATCAAAGACTTAGAGAAGAGAAGAAGTGAGCCATTAGAGTGAGGTGTAGTTTGCTTTCTAGTGTGAGAGTTCTCTTTGTAATTCCTCCTCAATATACAAAAATCAACTGTCTCTACCCGGGGATGTAGGCAAATTGCCGAACCTCGTAAATCATTGTGTTTGTGTGTGTTTGGTGTGTGCTAGATTACTCATGGGCATAACAAAAATGGTATCAGAGCTCAGGTCCACAATCTGACCAGATCCGAACACCTCAAATTTGGAGTTTTAATTGTAGAGCTCGTCGATACGAGTTCAACAGTATCTTACACGTCGAAATCGGAGCTAAAACGAGGCCGTAACAGCCGTTTAAAGCTTTTGTTTTTTACGTTTTTTGCCAAACGCGGCCTTAACTCTGAAATTCAGAATTTTTGCAGAGAAGATGAACAGTAACTGAGTCGACTCGGTGACTCGGTTGGTTACTCAGTAAACCAACTCGACCCATTTTGCTCAGGCCAGCCCATTTTTTCAGCCCAGTTGCAGAGGCCCAGCCCAACATCAGAAAGCCTAGTCAAGACTTGACTTGGCCCAGTCCAGAAGCCACAAGCCCAGCCCAAGTCCATTGGTCAAGCCCAGAGTTGACCAGCCTAGTTCACTTCATTAAGCCCAGCTCATTTAAAACGGTCCAGCCCGTGGTCGATTGGACCAACCCGATCCAGATTCGACCCGACCCGCATTTGGACCTGTTGACCGGACTTTGACCAGCATTAACCGTGAGCATTGACCAGATTCATTTTTGCTATTTTCGGTCCGATTTTGGCCCTTTTTTGCCAGTTCAAACTGGTTCCCCCCATTTTCGGCCGTTCCAGACACAACTGTGGTCTCCGTTTCTAGTAATTTTGCTCCTAAGTTGTTGTTCTACCTTAGCGAAGCCTTTGGAGAAATTTTCTGAAAGCGGGAAATTGTTAGCATGGCAGAAGAAAGACATAATACAGATACCACCACACCGAGCAGCTCTACAACGAGCAGCTCCTCGCGAAGGAATACGGCATCCAACACGAAGTTTGAGGTGGAAAAGTTTGATGGTACGAACAACTTCGACATGTGGCAATGCGAAGTGAGGGATGTCTTGTTCCAGCAAGACTTGGAGATCGCCCTGGAGGAGAAGAAGCCCGAGGATATGACGGATGCAGACTGGGAAAAGGTGAATCGCCAGGCTTGCAGCACAATCCGACTTTGCCTCATGAAGGACCAGAAGTACTTCGTGATGAATGAGGCAAATGCGAAGGTACTCTGGAAGAAATTGGAGGACAATTACATGACGAAGAGCATAGAGAGCCGCCTCTACTTGAAAAAAAAGCTCAGGTTCCAGTTTCGTGAAGGTATATCTATGGCCGAACATTTAAATAATTATAATAAAATGTTAGCTGATTTGCAAAACTTGGATGTCGAAATTCAAGATGAAGATAAAGCTTTGCTTTTGTTAAACTCTTTGTCCGACACATATGAACACTTAATTACCACACTGTTGTACGGGAAAGAAAGATTAAATTTGACGAAGTATCTAGTGTACTTCAGAACAATGAGTGTCGCAGGATAGAAAAGTAGATACACAGAGATACTTCCGGCGGAGCCTTTGCAGCTAGAGGCAGATCAGAAACGAAACAGCTTGCAAGCAAGGGGAATAAGAGAAATTCTCGGTCAAGGCCTCATAGCAAATCTCATGGTCCATCAGACAGACGAAGACCTGCCAAAGATGAGTGTTCGTACTATCGCAACAAGGGACACTGGAAGAAGGATTACCCACAGTTAAAAGGGTAGCAGAAGGATAAACCCTCCACAGCCAACCCAGCTAGTGATGAAGATGAGTTTGCTTTCACCGGATCTTCACTCATGTCCCAATATGACAAGTGGATCTTAGATTCCGGATGCACCTATCACATGTGTCCCAACCGAGAATGGTTTACTGAATTCACGGAGATTGACGGTGGATCAGTACTTATGGGCAACGATTTTTCCTGTAAGACGAAGGGGATGGGCACCATCTATTTGAAATTGCACGATAGAACTATCAAGCCGTTGACAGAAGTTCGGTATGTACCGGACTTGAGGAAGAACCTCATCTCACTCGGAGCCCTGGACTCGAAAGGGTTCAGAATCAGCATTGAAACCGGAGTTCTCAAGGTGGTAATAGGAGCTCTAGTGGTCATGAAAGGAATGAAGCATGGCAATCTGTACTTCCTACAAGGGAGTACCATTGGAGGTGGAGCTTCCACAGTTTGTGAGAAGCTAGACGAGACTGATGCGGATACGACCAGACTTTGGCACATGCGTCTGGGTCATCCCGGGGAGAAATCCATGCAGATTCTAGCAAAGCAGGGTTTGCTCAAAGGTGCCAAGACTTGCAAGTTATCTTTTTGCGAGCATTGTGTTATGGGAAAACAAACCAGGATCAAGTTCGGCACTGCAATTCATTGAACGAAGGGAATTCTTGATTATATGTATACCGACGTTTAGGGACCATCCCGAACAGCATCGATTGGCGGTAGACACTGGTTTGTTACTTTTGTTGATGATTACTCTCGGCGTGTGTGGGTGTACACGATGAAACGAAAAAACGAAGTATTGGAGATCTTCTAAAATTGGAAGAAATTGATGGAAACCCAAACCGGCAGAAAGAATAAGCGACTCAGATCAGACAACGGAGGAGAATACACAGAGGATCCATTCTTTGACTTATGCCGAAAAGAAGGTATTGTCAGACACTTCACCGTGCGGAAGACACCGTAGCAGAATTGGGTGGCAGAACGAATGAACCGAACTTTGGTGGATAAGGTCTGGTGTATGCTTCTGAGTGCCAGACTTGGGAAACATTTTTGGGCTGAAGCTTTGGTTTACGCTAGCCACCTGATCAACCGATTGCCCACAACTACAAATGGCGGGAAAACACCAATGGAAATGTGGAAAGGTACTCCCGCTACTGATTATGATTCTTTTCATATCTTTGGTTGTCCTGCCTATTATCATGTTCAGGAAGACAAGCTCGACTCTAGAGCCAAAAAAGCAAAATTCTTGGGCTTTAGCACAGGGGTGAAGGGGTACAGACTCTGGTGCATTAAGTCAAAGAAAATCATTGTCAGTAGAGATGTAAAGTTCAACGAGTCTGAAATGCTTCATCCGCAGAAGCATGAAGGCTCCAGTGAAAGTAGCAGTAGTTAGATCGTTTGAAGGCTAAGTTGAGCCAAGAATTCGAGATGAAGGACTTGGGAGAAGCACGAAAAATTCTGGGCATGGAGATTACCAGAGACAAGGCGAAGGGCACAGTTCACTTGACTCAAAAGCAGTACCTGAGGCGAGTTCTGCAGCGTTTCGGCTTGGACAAGAACTCGAAATCAGTTAGCACTCCGTTGGCCCTGCACTTCAAGCTCAATGCAGCATAGTCTCCCAGCAGTGATTCAGATAAGGATTATATGGCAAAATTCCCTTATGCAAATTTGGTTGGTAGCCTGATGTATGCAATGGTGTGCACGAGACCTGATATCTCCCAGGCCGTCAGCATGGTGAGCAGATACATGCACAATCCAGGAAAGGCACACTGGCATACGGTTAAATGGATTCTACGGTACATTCAGGGGACCGTGGACCATGGTCTGAAGTTCGAAAGAAGTGATGCAGTCGATCATCTGGTAGTCGGTTATATTGATTCCGATTATGCAGGTGATCTTGACAAACGTCGTTCCACTACTGGTTATGTGTTCACTATGGCAGGAGTACCAGTAAGTTGGCGTTCTACATTGCAGTCCACAATTACGCTATCCACTACGGAAGCTGAGTATATGGCTGTGACAGAAGCCATCAAAAAAGCCATTTGGTTACATGGATTGGTAGCAGACCTTGGCATTGAGCAGGAATTGGTTACCGTCTATTGTGACAGTTAGAGCGCAATCCACTTGGCGAAGAATCAGGTGCATCACGTTCGCACGAAACATATTGATGTCCGTTTCCACTTTGTTCGCGAGATTTTGGAAGAAGGGGACATAGAACTTCAGAAAATTGGTACAGCAGATAATCCGGCAGACATGTTAACGAAGATCGTTACTGGGGTCAAGTTCCAACACTGTTTGGACTTGATCCACATCTCGCAGTATTGAACACCTTGGGTGTCTGGCGTCTTAGGACGCCTTGGTAGGAAGTTGATTTGTGTAGACGATGAGATTTTCGCCAAGGTGGAGATTTGTTGGATTTTGTGGCTCAATCTCTTTGCAGCCATTGTTGACTCAATCACTTTGCAGCCATTGTTGACTCTCTCTCTCAAGCAGCTATTGTTGACTCTCCATGAGAGTTCAATCCACCTTTCGGTGGAAAAAAAAATGAGCCCATATGATGGGCTCTTGTTTTTTCCTCTCTATGATTCCTCTTGTTTATGTATAAATAGGGAGAGCAGCTGAGTTATCAAAGACTTAGAGAAGAGAAGAAGTGAGCCATTAGAGTGAGGTGTAGTTTGCTTTCTAGTGTGAGAGTTCTCTTTTTAATTCCTCCTCAATATACAAAAATCAACTGTCTCTGCCCGAAGATGTAGGCAAATTGCCGAACCTCGTAAATCATTATGTTTGTGTGTGTTTGGTGTGTGTTAGATTACTCATGGGCATAACAGTAAGTACCAAGAAAAAAAAAACATATGAACCCAACATAACATAACCCCACGATTCCACTAAATAAAATACATCTAAGAAAGATTTCCAACTTTTTAAAAACCCAACTAACTTATCACACCAATCAATTTTTTATCTCTGCTTTTTTTCGCCTCTTCCTCTCTGTTTCCTTTAGATACAAGAATTAATCATTAAACTAATTACACCAACAATCTTATAGTAGTAATTTTCAGTTACTCGAACCAAACAACAACAAAGCCATCACCGATCAAACAAAATCACCACAACAATTTACCTCCGCTGAAACAATCTTTTAACAAACACACAAAATCACAGCATAAAAAAATTTATATTCACAAATTTCCCTTCAAATTCCTCTGTTTTCCTTCCATTCACTCGTGAACAGAATATACAAACAGATAGATAAAAAGAGAAGCTTACTTGTGAACAGAATCCTTAAACTTCTCTTCATCGAGAAATTGGAGTATGAGAAACACCAATTCTCTGCTCAAAGACGTCATTTTTTAACTTAAAAAATTCTCAAAACCAGAGGAGAAAAAGCAAAGGATGAAGCACAGAGCTTTGATTTTAAGAAAGAAAAGATAAAGAAGAGAGAGGCTTAAATAGAGCTTTGGAAGGCTGCTTTAAAGAAGAGTGATAAAGTTGAAAGATTTCATAAGCCATTCAACTTATTAACGCGGTTATGTGCTCATCACTTCGTCTCTTTCAAATATATCTGTTTTCCTTTTGCTTAAGTTTTGTTAATATTTTTTTATCAAAAATAATTTTTATTATCAGGTGAAAAAAGGAAAAGAAATATTACCGGTTCAAGAAGAAAGTGTTATCTTATCTCAGCCACTGAAGTTGTTACTAGTATTTCTTTTTCTTTATTAATGTTATTTCTTAAATTCTAAAATTTATATCTCTCAATAAAATTATGTTTTTTTATGTAATAAATGATAATCATAACAAAATTACAAAATTATAAATCTCTCAATAAATTTTTTTTATAATGTTAAAGGTTTAAGAGAGGAAGTGAGACAATACAAAGAAGAGAATTGTATTGAATGGTGTGATTTACTTACAAGTGAGCTATCCTATTTATAGAAGCCAATAAGAGAGCCAAAGATATACATAACCAATGTGGGATTAAACTAACTAAGCAATAACTATGCTATACATAATCTAACAGCCCCCCTCAAACTCAAGGTTGAATATGAGAAACCAACTTGAGTTTGAAAACAATATCACGAAAATGCCCTGGAGGATGCGACTTGGTAAAGATGTCTGCGAGCTGATCCTTGGATATGACAGAATGAAGTTGTAGGGAGCCTTGAAGGAGATGATGACGGACAAAATGACAATCAATCTCAATATGTTTGGTCCGTTCATGAAACACATCATTATGAGCAATCTGAATAACACTTCTATTGTCACAGTATACAGGAGTGGCAACAGAAAGTGATACACCCATATCTTATAACAACCATCGTAACCAAAGAAGCTCAGAGGTAGTGTCAGCTAAAGCACGATATTCTGCCTCTGTACTAGATCAAGCAACAACAGTTTGTTTCTTACTACGCCAAGAGATAAGAGAGGTGCCAAGTAGGAAACAATAACCGGTGGTAGAACGACGATCTGTAGGATCACCTGCCCAATCTGCATCGGTATAAGCACACAACTGAAGAGGAGACTGAGAGGACAAAAAGAGCCCATGAAACAATGTCCCTTTTAGGTAACGAAGGATGCGAAGAACAGCAGCAAAATGAGTAGAGCGAGGAGCAGCCATAAATTGACTCACATGATGGACAACATACGAGATATCAGGTCGAATAACAGTAAGGTAGACAAGACTGCCAACCAAATGTCGATATAAAGTAAAATCGTGAAGAAGTTCGCCATCATGGGGTGTAAGACGAGCATTAAGCTCAGTTGGTGTGTCAACAACCTTACTGTCTGTGAGATTTGCCCGAGAAAGCATATCAGAGATATATTTGGCTTGTGTTAAATAATAACCATCAGAAGAGGATGAAATCTCAAGACCAAGAAAATAGCTGAGAGGACCAAGATCTTTCATCTCAAAATGTTGATTGAGAAACTGTTTAAGTTCCTGAATACCAATGGGATCATCCCCGGTGATAATCATGTCATCAACATATAACAGAAGAAGTATGATGCCTCGGTCTGTGCGGCGAACAAACAAGGCTGAATTATATGAGCTGATGGAATATCCAAGGCTAGACAAAGTGTTGCTAAACTTAGCAAACAATGCTCGAGGAGCCTGCTTAAGTCCATATAGAGCTCGACGAAGACAACATACCTTGTTTGTTGGATTAGATAGTCCAGGAGGTGGTTGCATATAGACTTCTTCATTAAGATCACCATTAAGGAATGCATTTTTAACATCCATTTGAAAAAGTGACCAATGGCGAGAGGATGCAACAGCCAGCAAAGCACGCACAGAAGATAGACGAGCAACTGGAGCAAAGGTCTCCTCATAGTCCACACCATACTCTTGAGTAAAACCCCTGGCAACAAGTCGAGCCTTGTACCTGTCAACAGTACCATCTGAACAAGTCTTAACTTTGTAAACCCATTTATTGCCAATCACAGACTTTCCGAAAGACAAGTCAACCAAATCCCATGTATTATTCTTGTGTAAAGCATCAAGTTTCTCTTTTATCGCAGTCTGCCAAAAAGGGTTAGTGGAAGCCTCACGATAGGAGTGGGGCTCATGTAAAGTAGTTAAAGCATGAAAGCAATGAAAATTCTGGAGATGGGATGGAAGATATCTTACTTTAGTGGATCGACGAAGGTCTGGAGAGGAAGTGTGAACATGATTCTCATACGTAACAGACCCTGGGGGCTAAGGCGAAGCGACGTCGAGAGTATCAGGTGGAGTGGAATCGAGAGTATTAGGTGAGGGAGACTCGGGCAAGACATTACTAGTGTGACGTGAGGGAGACTCGGGCAAGACATTACTAGTGTGAGGTGAGGGAGACTCGGGCAAGACATCACTAGTGTGAGTAGGAGAAATAGGAGGCTCCATAAGTGTGGTAAAAGGAGAAAAAGATGGCATGCTGAATTTGCCAATTTCATGAAATAGTCTATGCTCCCAGAAAACTACATGACGGGAGATGCGAAGGCGATGAGACACAGGATCATAACACTGATAGCCTTTTTGTTCAATTCCATATCCAAGAAAGCAACACATTCGAGAACGAGGCTCAAGTTTGGTGCGCTCATGAGGTTGGAGTAAAACAAAACAAGCAGAACCAAACACACGAAGATGGTGGTATGAGGAAACATAGCCAAACAACCGCTCGTAAGGAGTGCAATTATCAAGGATAGGGGTAGGCAGCCTATTGATCGTGTAGATAGCCGTTAGAGTGGCTTCACCCCAAAATGGGGTAGGAATAGATGTGGAAATGAGGAGGGCTAGAACAGTGTCTAAAATGTGCCTAAGTTTACGTTCAGCTCGATCATTTTGTTGTGAAGTGCCAGGACATGACAAGTGAGGAACAGTGCCATAATTTTTTAGGATGTCTTTAAAAGCATGTTGAGTATATTCTAAAGCATTATCAGAACGAAAAGCTTTAATGGGTTTTGAAAATTGGGTTTTAATCATTTTGGCAAAAGTACGATAAATATCCAATAATTCAGAACGAGATTTCATTAAAAATACCCAAGTGTAACGAGAGAAATCATCAACAAAAATTACAAAATAGTGTGAACCACTCATACTAGCAACAGGAGAAGGTCCCCAAATATCAGAATGAATTAAATCAAATGAAGCAGTAGCATGAGACTCACTATTATTAAAAGGCAAAGGCGACTGTTTTCCAAGTTGACACGAAATACAATCAAAAGAACTTTTAGACGCTGACCCTAACAACCCCTTTGAAGCTAAAAGTTGTACCCGATATGCAGATGCATGACTAAGACGTGAATGCCAAAGTGCAAGGGATGGTGGTGACAAGGAGGCAGTAGCAGAGACATTAGAGGCGGGAAGGTTGGGCAGGTATAAGGATGAGAGTTCGAACATGCGCCCAATTCTACGCCCAGTCCCAAGGGTCTGACCAGTACGAGGATCCTGCACATTCACACCAGAAAAGTCAAAGACAATTCTATATCCAAGTTCACATATTTTCCCAACGGAAAGAAGATTATAAGATAATTCTGGCACATGAAAAACTTCAGGAATAGAAAGAGAACGACTATTGATGGTGCCTATAGTTTTAACAGTCATAGTGGAGCCATCAGCTGTGCGAATGAATGAGGAATGAGGTGAAGGTGCAGATGTAGTAAATGAAGCTGGGAAAGGTGTCATATGGTTGCAACAAATGGAATTAAAAAACCATTAGGCAAAATTACCTGGCAGGACTGAGAGGGCAGAGGAAGATGCATTACCAGAACCAGACTGGATGACCTGATTAACTATTGCCTCAAAGTCAGCTACAGATAAGGTGACAGTAGATCCTGATGACCCGTCAGAAAGTGCAACTGAAGATGAAGCTGTAGTCGCAGATGGATATGGAACAACTGTAGAGAGAGTGCTCTCAGGATGAGCAACTGCTGCAGTGGAAGCATTGGATCTTTCCCTTTGCCAACATTTATCAATAGTGTGCCCTCAATGTTTACAAAAACGACAGAAATTATTGTCGCAAGGCTTAGGAGAAGGTTGAGGAGCACCAAACCTATCAGAATGCTTTAATTGAAATGATGAAGAACTAGATAATGGAGCAGCCAACACTGAAGGACTATGTTGAGAGTGCATAGTTTGTGATCTACTTTCTGCATGAACAAGTTCAAAGATAGCATTGTCCAAAGTAGGGAGAGGAGAGCGATGTAAAAGTTGCACACGAATAGGCTCAAAATCATCACATAATGCCATAAGAACATGGTGAAGACGATGTTGATCCCTTCGTTCAGCATACATTTTTGGCATCTGTAGGATCCTTCCAAATAGAATCAGAGAGATCAATTTGATTCCATAAGAATTGCATGCGAGCAAGAAAATCATTAATACTCTGCCCCGGTTCTTGCTTCAGGCAGAAGAGCTCAAACAGGAGCTGATATTCTCGAGCACCATCAACAGCAGAATAACGAGAAGCAAGCATATCCCAAGCACCCTTAGCTTCATCAAAGCTACCAAATAGGGCAGAAATAGATGGAATAGTAGTATTATGAAACCATGTGAGAATTTGATGATGATTACTTTCCCAATCAATGAGACGAGTGAGAAGACCAAAGCTTACGACTTTTGAAGAAACTTCGCATAGATTGAGACCAAACAATATAGTTTGTACCATCCAATACAGACTGAACATGACGAAAAATATCTTTTTCTGCCATCTGGCCAAATCTGATCGTCGGTCAACGGTCAACGATCAACGGTTGAATAGTGACGTCGATGGAGCAGCAGCTGAGATGACGTCGATGGAGAATGTGACTTCGACTATAGTGGTGACCCGACAGATATGAAAAGGATATACAAGACGTTTTTCTGATGTGAAGGATCCTCTAATAGTGGCAATCACAGAGCATACTCAACTCTTAATATACCGACAACCTTCAAGAAGTTTTTCTGATGTGAAAGATCCACTAATAGTGGCAATCACAGAGCATACTCAACTCTTAATATACCGAGAACCACGAAGGCTCTGATACCATGTTAAAGGTTTAAGAGAGGAAGTGAGACACTACAAAGAACAGAATTGTATTGAATGGTGTGATTTACTTACAAGTGAGCTATCTTATTTATAGGAGCCAATAAGAGAGCCAAAGATATACATAACCAATGTGAGATTAAACTAACTAAGCAATAACTATGCTATACATAATCTAACATATAATTTTTAACTGTACTCATCATTGAATATATAACTTTTATAACGATTCTTTTATTAATGAAAAACAAAATAATATAATATCTCTTTTTCTTCTTACATGATTACAAATATCTTTTCATTTTCTCTCGTTTCTTTTATCTTTGTATCTTTTTTTTTTTCATTTCACAACCAATTTCCAAACATAACCCAAGAGAAGTGCTCATGTGTTGATTTCATGTCGACATATAAATCATACACAAAGAAACAAAAATGTCATCATATTAACACAAGTTGACTATATGAAATATTCTATAAAATATGAATGCTTTACAAGCACAAATTGATCAAGCTACCTTGTACCAATTTCCTCATCTTGTGCAATACCCAGTTTTTTTTTTAATTAGTTGAACTATAATCTGTTATAGAGAAAAAAAAATGATGAATTTTGTTCTTCTGCCTGAAGATTGTTTTGTGCACATTTTATCATTTTTATTTTCTAGTGATGCATGTGGGATATCACTTGTCTCTCCTATGCTTCGATTTGCAGTTGATTCAGACGATTTGCAGTTGATTCAGACGATGTTTGGAAGAAATTTTTGCCGTCTGATTATCAACATATTCTCTCCAGATTGATGTATCCAGTGACTTATTCCTTTAAAAAAAATTGTTTCTCAGGTTATGTATGCCACAATTAATTGATAGGGGTAAAAAGGTAAAGAAATATAATCTGGAGTTTTATTGATTGATTTATATTAATTTCATTTTATGTTGAGACCTGTTAAAGGATACCACGTCTCCCATAGTATTGACATAACACTTATTGACTGAGACATTGATTATTCAATTCCTAAAAAGAAGTTGAACTCGTCTAATTTTTTCATCACCCGAATCCCTTCTTTTAAGATTAAGGTTAATTGTAATTATTGATTTGACTGCGATAGCCATATACATATGTGGTTTAAAACAAAGCAATTGAGTACCTTTGTAGTCGCACATGAGTAAAATCTGAGAAATTCTAGTGAGTTGGCACGATAATAAAATGATACATTATCATGTCATGACTCGTGTCTCATTATCATTGTGCCAATTCATTTGAACTTTTAAGTGAGTTCAAGATTAGCATTAGTATTTCAAAATTACATAATAAGAGACAAAGATCAAGGAAAAAATGTACTACATATATGGTATTTATTTATGAATAAAGTAATTCCTTGTATTTATGTACCATAGAATATATATAATTCTAACTATTTTGTCTCTCCAGATGAGAAAATACAACTAATACTGATATAAATATGCAAACAAATCAAAACAATTTTTTTTTTTTTTTTGCAGTGAATCAAATTCAAAACAATTAATTAGCTACCTAATAAGTGTTTGGGTTTTACCATTTTTAGGTGAAAGAAAATCTCGTGCCTAAATGGATGCGACATGTATGGTACATATATTTTGGTTCTCTCAATGTCGTGTTCAATGCGTAGATATAAATTGTTGTATGGTGATGTTACGGATCTGATTTAGTGAGAATTATCACGAAATTAAGAAAGTCTACTAGTAATTATTAAGAAGTTGAGTAGTAACTTTGACCTTTAAATTTTTTTCTTTTTAATTTTTTTAAACCATTACCATTCAATTTCCTTGTGATTACTAGTGAAATTTTTCGGTTCTGTGGGAACTCTTACGGAACCGGGTCTGTGGGATCACTACTCCAAATTGTCAACATCACAATCATCAAACCTTATTTTAAAACTAAGGTTATGCCACATCACATAAAATCTCTCTAAAAATATTGTTTCCTTGTTGCTTATACCTTACTAACATCTCAACACACGTTACTCGTGTGTTGATTTGCTCTTTTATGAGATAAAACAATATGTTAACAATTATCTTCTTACTTATAAGCATACGAAGCATAATATTCACATATTCTCTATTAGAAAATTTAACATGCAAAAAAAACCTCATATCTACACAGAAAATCCAAGAGAAGAACAATCCGGTTATAATCACCAAAAAGAAATAGAAATAGTTGAAAATATGGAGAAGATAAAGAAGAATATAGAAAATCAACATGAGTTAAAGATAAGAGAGATAAGGAGACTGGCGAAGTTAAGTCTGAGTAGGATAGTAGGAGAGTAAACACATGAGAGAAAGACGTGGGGAATTTGAGTCAATCGAGCTACATATTGTCAAAAATATTGGGGGCCTAACACGCCTTCTCAAATCAACAACTCTAACTCTAGCACGTCCACGTGTCATCCTCAGACTATTTAAAATATAGTTTATTTTAAATCTTCCACTTTCTTACTTTTTATGCAGTATACAGAATCATAAAACCTAATGCTCTGATACCAAAATTGTAAGAGGTTCATAAATGAATTATGTTTTAAGATTTGATCAAAACTATCTTATATGAGACATATGAATTATGATATGTTGGCAAATATAACATTTCAGATTGAGAAGGATATGATGGGAATTAGAGGTAGGAGGAATTGGCGGAAGAGTTCTAGATTTGAGGAACCCAGAGGTGGTACCAGTATGAATGTGTAGGGTGGGAGACCACCCAGATGAGGCGTTCCTTGTCACAGAGAACTTTAGTACAGAGTTAGAGGCAAGCAGAATCTGTTACTTCTGTAACTCAGAGTAATATCGGTGGGACCCCTAGATTTGAGAGATAGGCTATGGGAACTGAAAGTTATGATAAATGTGGGAGTGTACTACTTAGAGGATGTGTTAACGTGATAAAAATATTAGAACATGTCATAGATGTAATCCGATAAGATATTTGTCCCATAATTGTTATAATTTGAGGTGCTTTGGATATAGAGAAGGTGGACATATCAATGTTGGTTGATCTTGGTGTAACTCATTCTTTTGCATCCAGTATTCATATGAAGTCTATTAAAGTATGTATTAGTCATTGGATGCAAAACATTTTTGTTGAAGGTCCCACTAGAGATAGAGTGATAATTATAAATGTTTACAAGGGTTGTGTAATTCGTATCAGTGATAGAGAATCTGAAGCTGATTTATTATCTTCGAATATGGTATAATTTCATTTAATTTTGAGAATGAATTGGTTGTCGACGTATTACGCTTGGGTTGATTGTTCCAAAAAGAAGGTAGTGTTCAAGATATGGACATGAGAAGTTTAACTTTCAGAGAGAATATAAAATACTCTCGAACTATCTTATTTTACTTTTACGACTAGTAGATGGTTGAAGAAAGGATGTAAGAAGTATTTGGCATACATAATGGATTCTAGAACGGAAAATAGGAAGTTAGAATAAATCTTAGTGATGAAAGATTATTTTAATGTAATTCTTGATGAGTTGTCTAGGTTGCCTCCAAGTAGGGAGATTAAATTCTCTATTGATGTGATACTGAGATCATCACATATATCTATAGCATCCTATAGAATGACGCCAGCTGAATTGAGAGAGTTAAATGTACCATTTTAAAAAATTTTAGGTAAACAATTTATCAGACCTAATGTATTTGGGGGGGGCTGTTGATGGTGCCAGCAAATTTGTGAGCTGCCGAGATTTTGTGGCAACAAACATTTATATATATACACCCTTATACGCAAACATAATTTATGCCTACAAAATTTCATTTAGTTTTTCTTTCATTATGCGTTTTCTTTAAATATTTGGGGACCAAAAGAAATGTTGAAATAGCAAAATTTTGAAGAGATTACTGGGGAATTTTATAGAGAGTCATGAGAAGCTATCAGAAAAACATAAGGTAATAACATAGTGTTTATTTTGAATTTTTAGCATTCATAAAATTTCTCGGAATTCAAAGTGAGAATTTTCAAAGGGTGTGGTTTATTAAGAATTGAAGAATAAATCAGAATTTTAGTATAAATATTATGTCAGGTGTTGACGATCAACAACCGGGGAAAATTTCTGAGAGGAACGGGAAAAGACAATGAGGTGATCCACGGATAGCTTTAAGTGCTACGTGGTAAGTTAGATTTACTTTAAGTAATCTAAATAAAAAAGAAATATATAGTGATAATATTAAAATAAATTATTAATTTATGCTTTGGTGGTAAATAAAAATCAAATTGATAGATATGATATAAATATTAGACATATAGAAAAATTTTATATGAGAAGAAATATTATTAAAAAAATAAGTTGATCTAATAATAAAAGCGATAAGTGAAATTCTTGATGAACTATAGTTGCGGTTTTAATACGAATTATGAAGAGATGAAATTTAGTGGATCTTGATAAGCTATGATGGATGATTTTATATGATTTATGAGGAGATGAAATTTGCGGAATTTATTTTAATAATAAATCTGAGAATAATCAGGATAGTCAATTTAAATATTTTGAATTCATATTTTTTTATATTACTGTTCATATGCATATTTCATATCATTGTTCATATGCATATTTCATATCATTGTTCATATGCATATGCATTAAATAAAAGAACTGAAAGAACCGGGAGAGGGCCAATTTAATTGAAAAACCGTGATAACCGGTATAGGCTGGAAATAAAAGAGACATCATAACAACCGGTATATGCTGAAAATAAATACCGTGACAGCCGGGATAAGCTGGAAAGAAAAGAATCGAGAGGGGGCCGGTCTAAGATAATAAAAACATGTCGACATGTGGGAAGATGTTCCCTAATAATAATTCATGCATTTCATCTGTTTTACATGTTAATATTTTTACTGAAATTTTGTTGATATTGTTCATTTATTTGTAGATAAATGAGTCTCATAGAGAGACAGTTACAGTGAGAAAAAGACATAAAGGTATGATGTGATAGTAATTATTAAATTGTTAGACTATGCTATTATCCAGTCATATGAGAAATAAATGATTAACTAGAAGTATGATATGATAAGAACCATTTAAATGGTGGACTTTATGTTGTGAACCTCGGTACGAGGTAATTATGAGATAATTGAGGGTTTTAAGGTGAACTGATAAATAAGAAGAATAAATTGATAGAGAATGTGACTTGTGATATGTGTAGTGATAGTGGAATGCTACTATCAAGTTGTATGAGATATAAATGATTAAATATTGAAATACTATTTACACAGTTTGAGTACTTCTAGTAAATTTAATTCACTGGGTTTGTGAAGTTCATCCCTCATTATACAATGATTTCAGGTAGTAGGCATGACAAATAGTTTGGTGAGTTGGGGTTCAGACGAAATCATTATCTGTAAGTCACATACGTGTCAACATACTCAGACTAGTGAGAAAATAAAATAAAAATTTATTTATAAATATTCGTGCATTTTACATTGTATATTGTCTTTAAGTCAATATCAGATTGATGTATCTCCCCTGTTGAGGGTCGATGATTGATGTAAAAGAATTTATGTTAGTATTATTTTATTGTTATATATATGTATCATGCTGAGATTTTCAAAATGTGATGACACCGTCTCGGGGGTGGCCAACCCGGGATGGGTTGTTACACATATATAACCTTATTTTATATATTTAAATAAGGATTTATAATACATTTTGAGGGGTGAATACCAAATGAGGATTCTAGTTTTATTTATAGGATATTTTGAGGGGTAGACACTAAATAAGTATTATGACTTTATTAATAGTATAGATTAATTACTTTTTTTAGAATCTTATACATTAATTACTACTACTATGTAACGTAAACACTACTTATATCAAGCATTAAAAAATCGTTTGTTCAATTAGTTCTTGAAAATAATTTTCGACACATCAAACATTTAGCAATTTTAATATTGTCATGACATTCAAATACAATGATTTTCCCCCTCGACTATAACTCAATGGTACCTAAAGCCCATCAGGTCATGATATTCAAAAAACGAATTATAAAAATAGCTAGAACTTAAAATATATATATATTTTTAAAAAAATAAAAGATAATTAGAAAGTTTCTAGTTAATATGAATCTAACAAACCTTAAAATTTGAAGAAAAAAAACATCACAGAAAATATTAAAAATTAAAACAATGACACTACATTTAATTAAAAAAAACTAATAATTTTATGCATATATTTTTCGTTGTAAGCACCCCAAAATAAATAAAGGAAAAATGAAATAATTTAATATTGAAAAGAACGAAAAATTGGAAAGATTAAAATTACAGAAAATAAGAAGTTTCATTTACCTTTAGTGATATTGTTGACGTGGCAAACTAATTACAATTGAATTTAATAGAATGGTTGGGATGTAAGCAAATTGTCTTTACTTTTCACGCACAAAATTGAAATAACCGAAATCCATAATGTACATGTATATGTGCATGCATACACATTATACATTCAATTTTTACAATTTTATTATAAAGAAAATTTTATTTTTAATCCTTCTAATTTGCCTCGTGCTTTTATTAGCTCTTTGGATACTAAAATGTCTCTGTTAGATCTTTTAAGTTTTGTACCCATTTCAATTAAGTCATTCATCAAAATGATCGATTTGACTTAATTAACTAGTGATTCAAATATATATACTACGTGTATGAAAGTTCTCAACTCAAAAGTCTCGTGTATATTAGATGATTGATTTAGCATGCTCGCTTTTTGTCAATTACTTTAATATTTAGTTATGTTATTTTAACATAAATTAATATATATATATATATATATATAAATAATAAACAATATTCTCAATTGACGTGAGATAGTCCTCGCAACAAAAAATGTTCGATGTCGTGTGGAATTTAAATATTGGTCGTATATAGAGTTAGCTTAGTTTTATTTGATTGTGGTCATTGTCAGCTTAGTTGATAACTGCATTTCGAAGCAATTGACACTAACAGGAAGAACTGGTCAATGGTCATCACAATTGAAACAAATAACAAGAACAAAAACATTTTGATTTCTCCACAAAACATGCATCAAAAGTTAATGGTTTACTTTCTTTTCAATAACTATAAATTTACTTTCACGATATTTATTAACATAAAAAAAAAATTTCAATATCAAAAAGTTTTGACAAAAAATTTATCATGAAAATAGGCATACCCAAATTAAACCTCAGCCTTATTAATCTCTCTCCAATTGGGTACTAGTCCTAGCTTAATTTAAAACCTTAGTATAAACTCTTCCAAGTGGAACATTAATTTATTGCTGCGAAACAAAAATTAATGTTACAGATTAAATGATGTGATGAGTTTTGATAAATAGGATTTATAATTATGTGATAAATCAAACTTCGACCGGATTTATTACGTCAATAGTAGATTTAACCTATTAACGTTTTCTGATAAATGGGACTTATAATTTTTTTATGTAATTTTTATTTTTAAATTTGGGGACCTAGCCCACTAACTGTAATCGACGTGTTAAGTGACTAAGGCAAACCTTGGCTCTCAGCCACCGAATGAAATTTTCGGTAGGTTAGAAAAATGTTACTGTACTATTTTCTTTTCCAATGTTTTTTCTTAACAACCAAACAAGATAATAATGTGGCATTTCGTCGTTATTACATTTTTTAAATACAAATTAAATATATTATATTTATTATTTTATTTTGAAAAGTTTGACTTTAGCTCGAGTTTAAACTGACTCGTGAGTCGAGCTGGAGCTTGAATTTCACTTTACTAGTTGAGTTCGAGTTCAATTTTTTTAACTCAGGTTCGGCTCGAAACTCGATTCGAATAAGATTTTTATTCACAAGCTGAGGTCGAGTTCCCCTCAACTCGAGGTCGACAAGCTCAAACTCGGTTCGGCTCAACTCGAATATACCTTTAAGTTTAAATAATAATAATAATAGTAATAACAATAATATAAAAGTTCACTGTTAATTTTATATAAATTGTTATTTAATTATTATTAAAATATATTTATTTATTTTTAAAATATATATTTATTATTTTATTTTAAAAAAATTCGACTCTAATACGAGATTAAACTAACTCTTGAATTTTTAATAATTAAAAACGCTTTATACCATATATAAAATTCGTCTAGGCAAAACTTCCCATGTGACGATAAAATTTTCTCTCAAAAAGTTTGTTCCATTACATATTTTACATTTCTCTTTTCTTGGTAAGCCATCTATTCTATGCTTAAAATGTGCATGCCTTTATATCTATGTTTTAATAAAGTTTTATATGAAACTTTTGGTTTGTTTTAATCTTTTTTAATCCCAAGTGACAAATAAAATATTATTTTAAATATTGCGCCCCAACTGTCGAGCACTGTTCTACTGTAATGATAATTTGATTTGACTTTAGAATAGTTTGTACATTGGGCATAACAGTATTGTAGATATTGAGTATTATAGGTTTTGTGTAATAGTTTTTTATTTTTAGTTTTTAAAATTATTAATAAAAATAGAAATTAAAAATAATTTTTTTGATGTTTTTGAAAAAAAATATGTTTGAATAATTGTAATTTGAAAACTATTTTTAAAATAAAAAATAATAAAATATTGTTTGAATAATTTTATTTTAAAAATATAAAAAATAAATTTTAAAAATTATTTTCAAACATAACCATAACTTTCAAACTTTATTTCTAAGCCCAAAATGCCATCTTAATTTAAATGTTGGACGAGGTTCTTACTCTTACCAAAAAGGCAAAATGCCCCAATGAAAACCATGAGGTTTGCTTGCTTGGTACGAAGAAAACTGGAAAATGGAAAATGAAAGATTGACCTTTATTTCTTGCAAGAAGACCACCATGCAAGTTATTGGTTTGCAGCATAACCACCAACACATTCTAAGAAGTAATAACTCTAAAATATACATGTATTTATAAAATAAAAATAAAAAAATATTTTAATAAATATAATATAAAATTAAAAATAATATATTTATAAGAAAAATTTAATATTAAATAAAATAAATCTTTTAAAAAAAATAATAACGTGAAGGTGTAATTACAAAAAAAATAAAAATAATAATAATAATAATAATAAATAAATAAATAAAAAATTAGACGTTACTAAAAATCTAAAGAAATATATATATATATATATATATATATATATATATAAAAGAAATTTAAGGCGGTTGCCACTGTTTTCTTTTTCTTTTTACTATTTATTTCTCTACAGCTGCAACCAGACAGCAATTTGAAAATAACAGTGCAATACCTAAACTTCCAGGTGTCTGTTTTCTTTTTCTTTTTTACTATTTATTTCTCTCCAGCTACAACCAGACAACAATTTGAAAATAATGGTGCAACACCTGGTTTTAGTTTGCCGATTTCATTTTAGCTTTTTATAATTTTTTTCGTTTTCTTTAAACACTTTAGGAATTCTCTACTACGCAATTTTATAGAAAATCACGAGAAGCTATCAAAAAAATAAAAGGTAATAATATAATATTTATTTTTGAATTTCTGATATTTATGAATTTTTCCTAAATTCAAAGTGGGAATTTTCAAAGTGTGTGGTTTATAACGAATTGAAGAATAAATTATAAAGTTAATATAAATACGATGTCAAGTGTTGACGATCTATAACTGGAGGAAATTTCTTAGAGAAACGGAAAATGTGTGGATAGCTTGAAGAGTTACGTGGTGAGTTGGATTTACTTTAAGTAATCTAAATAAAAAAATGAAAAATCTAGGGATAATATTAAAAATAAATTATTAGCTTATGTTTTGGTGATAGATAATGTGAATATTGAACATGTAGAATAATATCATGTGAAAAAAGATATTTTTGGAATAATAAGTTGATTTAATAATAAAAGCGATAAGTGAAATTCTTGATGAGCTTTGGTTGAAGTTTTAATAAGAATTTTGAGGAGACGAAATTTAATGGATCTTGACAAACTTTGATGGATGATTTGATGTGATTTGGGATGAAATTTAGTAGATATTAACAGCTTTGATAGATGATTGGATGTGATTTGGAATGAGAGGAATTTAGTGGTTATTTTTTTATATATATAATCTAAGAAAAATCAGGATAGCAAGTCTGAATACATGCTTGTTTTTATTTTATTATTTATGTGCATATTCATATCAGTTTTCATATACATCTAAATGAGAATGAAATAACCGAGAAGATAGTCGGTCTAATGAGAATAAAAGAATCGGGAAGGCAACCGGTCTAAATAAGAATAAAAAATATTTGAATTATTGTTGTGTTGTTTTTATATATCATTGTTCATGTGCATATGCATTTAATAATATAACTGAAAGAACCGGGAAGTAGCCAGTCTAATGGAACAACCGTGATAGCTGGTATATGCTGGAAATAAAAGGGACACCGTGACAACCGGTATACACTGGAAATAAATTATGTGACAACCAAGATAAGCTGTAAAGAACCGGGAAGGGGCCGGTATACGCTGGAAATAAATTCTGTGACAACCGAGATAAGCTGTAAAGAACCGGGAAGGGGTCGGTCTAAGATAATAACAACCTGTCGACAGGTGGGAAGACGTTCCCATCATAAGCACTCATGCATTGCATCCGTGTTAATTATTACTTACATTATTGAAATACTGATGTGTGATGTGAATTTAATTATAGATGGTTGAGTCTCACGAAAAGAGACAGCTACAGTGATAAGATTATTGAAATGTTAAAGTGTGGTGTATTATTGTGAATATAATTGTAGATGAATGAGTCTCACAGAGAGACAATTATGGTGATAAGAACAATTTAGATGGTAGACTTTATGATGTGAACCTCGTTACGAGGTAATTACGAGATTGTTGGTGGTCTTAAGGTGATCTAATAAATAAATAAAAGAAATTGATAAAGAATGGATATGATGACGTGTAGTGATAGTAGAGTACTAGTATCAAGTGTAAGAGATATAAATTGATTTAAATATTTCAAAGACTGTTTATACAAATGAGTACTTTTAGTAAATTTAATTCACTGAGCTTGTGAAGCTCATCCCTCATTGTACAATGATTTCAGGTAGCATGCATGACAAATAGTTTGATAAGTTAAGGTTCAGACGAAACCGTTATCTATAAACCATGTACGTGTCAACATCCTCAGACCAATGAGAAAAGAAAATGAAAATTTAATTGTAAATATTCATGCATTTTACTTTGTATCTAATGTTTAAAGATCAGATTGATGTAACTCTCCTAATAAGGATTGATGATTGATGTAAAATCTTCTATTGGAGTTATTTATTTTTGTTGTTACATATATGTGTCGTGCTAGGATTTTCAAAATGTGATGACACCGTCTCGGGAGTGGCCAACCCGGGATGGGTCGTTACAATACATATTAGGGATTTAATGTAAACCTTGAATTCAAGTTAATATCGCCTGATTTAATCGATTAAAGCAATGATTAAAGAAAATATTTATTTTGATTTAAAGTAAAAATTGATTTTAATCACTGTTTTAGTAAGTTACCAAACAACATCAATCTCTCTTATTAACTTTTTTTTTTGTTTCCAAATAATCAATGATGAAGAAATTTGAACTTGAATTCTTTTTTTAATATTTTTAAATTATAAGGCAAATACTCCATATATGTGATGTGTCAATTTTATGCTCTTTTGTACCCTAACTTAGTTTCTTTCAATTTAGTTAATTAGTCGTCACGCTTGTTCGATGCACAGACTTTTAGTAATTTTAAATTATTAACGACCCATCTCGGGTTTGTCACCCCCAAGATGGTGTCATCACATTTTGAAAATCTCAGCACGACGCATATACGCAGCAATAAAAATTTATCAACTGCAATTATTTACATCAATCTTCAACCCTTAACATGGGAGATACATCATTCAGATATCAACTTAAACATTTTATACAACATAATATGCATGAGTATATATATATATATATATATATATATATATATATATATATATATATATATATATATATATATATATATATATATTGTTTTTCTCATTGGTCTGAGGATATGGACCACGTGGCTTACATATAATAAATTCATCTGAATCTCAGCTCACTAATTATCCGTCTTGCCTGCTGCCCGAAATCATTTAACATTGAGGGATGAGTTTCGCAAGCTTAGTGAATTAAATTCACTAGAAGTATTCAATTTGTATCAATAGTCTTTTAATATTTAATCATTTATACCTATCATACCCATCAAACAACTTTCATTTATCATCAACTCATAGGTTAATAATTTATTCAAATATTATCACTATATATTTCATGTTTATCTTGATTACTTAAAGTAAATCTAACTCACCATGTAGCACTTAAAGCTACCCGTGGATCACCTTTTTGCCTTTCCTGCTCCTCTCAGCAATTTTCCCCGGTTGCTTATCGTCAACACCTGACATGATATTCATATTGAATTCTAATTTATTCTTCAATTCTTCCATAATTCACACCCTTTGAAAATTCTCACCTTGAATTCCGATAACTTCATTTATGCTAAATTTAAAAAATAAACTTCACGTTATTACCTTCTATTTTTCTTAGAGCTTCCTGTGATTCTCTATGAAATTCTCCCGTAAATCCCCTTCAAAAATTTTCTCTTTCAACCTTTTTTTCGATCCCCAAGTGTTTAAAGAAATAGAGTAATTTAGATTTGAGATTGAAGAAAACCAAACTAGATTTAGTAAAACTAATAAAACAATTCAATATATAAATTTTTTTACGTGGCACCATCACCGCTTACCAATTTCTTGCTGTGCAACATGCAAGAAATGAAACTTTATTTGGCAACACCTGAAGTCAGGGTTGAGGATCGATGTAAATAATTGAAGTTGATAAATTTTTATTGTTGCATATATGTATCGTGATGAGATTTTCAAAATGTGATGACACTGTCTCGAGAGTGGCCAACCCGGGATGGGCTGCTACAATGTTATTATGATGTGCAAAGTTATATTGTATTATCAATTGATTTTTATTAATTATGGTTCGTCAATGTATAAACTCTTGAATAAAACAAAGCATATTAAATAATTAATCATTTAAACTTTTAAAAATTGTTTGTCAAACATAAAAAATAATTTTTGAAAACTGTTTCCAAACATAACCATAGCTTTCAAACTCTATTTCTAGCCCCAAAATGCCAACTTAATTTAAATGTTGAACAAGGTTCTTACTCTTACCAAAAAGGCAAAATGCCCCAATGAAAACAATGAGGTTTGCTTGTTTGGTACGAAGAAAACTGGAAAATGGAAAATGAAAGATTGACCTTTATTTCTTGCAAGAAGACCACCATGCAAGTTATTGGTCTGCAGCATAACCACCAACACATTCTAAGAAGTAATAACTCTATAATATACATATTAGGGATTTAATGTAAACCTCTAATTCAAGCTAATATCGCCTGATTTTAGGTTTTATTCTTTTTGAGTGTTTACTACATTGATAATCGATTAAAGCAATGATTAAAGAGAATTTTTATCTTGATTGTAAAAATTGGCTTTAATCATTGTTTTAATAAATTACCAAACAACACCAATCTCTTTAGCTAACTTTTTTTTTTGTTTTCAAATAAACAACGATGAAGAAATTTGAACTTGAATTCTCTTTTTAAAATATTTAAATTATATGGCAAATACTCCATACAGGTGATGTGTCAATTTTATGCTATTTTGTACCCTAACTTAGTTTCTTTCAATTTAGTTAATTAGTTGTCATGCTCGTTTGATGCACAGACTTTAGTTATTTTAAATTATTCAACTATGCTCGTAACGACTAATCTTGAGTTGGTCACGTTAGAGACGGTGTCATCACATTTTGAAAATCCCAACATGACATATATACGCAACAATAAAAATTTATTAACTGCAATTATTTATATCAATCCTCAACCCTTAACAGGGGAGATACATTATTCAGATCTCAACTTAAACATTTTATACAACATAATATGTATGAATATTTACAAATATATATATTTTTTGTTTTTCTCGTTAGCTTGAGAATGTAAACCACGTAGATTACAGATAATAAATCCGTCTGAATTTCAGCTCACCAACTATCCGTCCTGCCTGCTGCCTGAAATCATTTAACATTGAGAGATGAGTTTCGCAAGCTCAGTGAATTAAATTTACTAGAAGTATTCAATTTGTATCAATAGTATTTTAATATTTAATCATTTATACCTATCATACCCATCAAACAACTTTCATCTATCATCAAATCATAGGTTAATAATTTATTCAAATATTATCACTATATATTTCATGTTTATCTTGATTACTTAAAGTAAATCTACCTCACCACGAAACACTTAAAGCTACCCGTGGATCACCTCTTTGCCTTTCCTGACTCAGCAATTTCCCCCGGTTGCTGATCGTCAACACCTAATATAATATTCATATTAATTTCTAATTTATTCTTCAATTATTCCATAATTCACACCCTTTGAAAATTCCCACTTTGAATTTCATGAATTTTATGTATGCTAAATTTAAAAAATAAACTTTATGTTATTACCTTATGTTTTTTTTTATTTTAGAGCTTCCTATGATTCTCTATGAAATTTTCTCATAAACCTCTTCAAAATTTTACTCTTTCAACCTTTCTTTCGGTCCTCAAGTGTTTAAAGAAATATAGTAGTTTAGATTTAAGATTGAAGAAAACCAAATTAGATTTGGTAAAACTAATAAAACAATTCAATATATAAATTTTTTTACGCGACACCGTCACTGCTCACCAATTTCTTGCTGTGCAACATGCAAGAAATGAAACTTTTTTTGGCAACACCTGGAGCCAGAGTTGAGGATTGATGTAAATACAAAATAATATGTAAATACAAAATCTTTTACAATGATTTCCAGGTGTGTTTATATTTTGAAAGTATTGTAAATAATATCATTATCAATGCTACTATATATATCATTTTCAATCATAATTGTTTTTTTATAAGTATTAGTCTATTCTGGTTTGGAATTATCCTTTAATATTGGTTTCTTTTTGAGATATTTTTTTTATAACTAATTCAAAATTATTAATATAATGAACAAAGTAAAATAATATATATATATATATATATATATGAAACAAATATAAACTCATCCAAATTAATCCACTTAATTCATCCAAAATTTTAATTAGAAAAAAAATAATCGAGAAATTATTTCATGAAGTCTACACGAAATGCTCTATATCAAATGACATAATCTTAAGATTTGAATTCCTTCCATTTGAGGATTAAAATTTTTATCAAGCTTATGATCCAAAGCAACATTTTATGATAAGGCGATAATCTTTGCATTGCTTCCGTAAAATCAAGTGATTATCTATTCTTTTATTGTTCTTATTCAAAACATTTTTCTCATTGATTATTGTCTTGAATCAATTGTACTTAAACACCTTAAGATTTTACAATCAAATATACATGCCAACAACTCTTTTATGTATAAAAATGAGTCCCTTTGTGGGATAAGGGTATGTCAGAAGTTATAGTTCATTATGGTATTTACATGTAAAAATATTTATATTTCTGGTGAGATATAAATATAGTAACTATATCAAAGAACCAAAAGGAAAATAAAAACTAGAACCACTAATTGATGAATATCTCTAATCATCATTGTGTCCTAAAGTTACAATTGATAAGGAACACCAGTAAAGACTATAAACCTAATAAACCTAGATGAATAAAACACTTAAATATAAAGGAAGTTCATATTTGTAATTGATCTGGAGTGTGGTTGCTTGCGGTAGATGATGCTGTTGTCCTACCCATGAGCAAGCCGTTGTCCACGGGTGGAGTTACCCCCCACTTCCCTTCCGATTCTGTAGGCTCTATAACTTTAACAGATCCATCTGTCAACCCAATTGCGAATTGGTTCGGCTCATGAGGATGTGTAGCAACAACAAGAGGGAACACATCCTGGTTTCTGTAAAACCAGACCATAATCAAATATAAAGATCAAAACCAACAACAGTCGAGCCTAGCGAGTTCAGATTACCCAAAAAGAAAAAAGAAAAAAAAAACAGAAGAAGGATATGAAGGGAAAAAAAGGTAGCAGTATCATGTATGATGATGCCCTAACTTACCCATTCAAGACTGCTTGAGACAAATATGCTGATGGAGCAATACGGCATCTTAGTCTGATGAAATCAGCATTGAACACGGCAATGTTACCGTCAACAAAGGTAGCATAAATTAATTGGCTGTTGCACGAGTATGCTGCATAAGATATAGGCACGGACAATGCATCTTGTGGGACCCACTGCGACATGAAGAATGTATACAGAATGTCATCAATCTTGTTTGACGGCAATATATTTGTCAAAATATTCATTATCAAACTCGATCCTTACCTGCCGAAGGCGTTCCATCTTGGAGGCATCATATATCGCTAACTGTGTCTCATGAACTACCAACATTCGAATCTGATCAAAATGGAACTGCACTCGTGTATCACTGCAAGTGGGAGCCTTTCCAGATGGGATTTGTAATGTAACTGATTTCCTCCTCTCCCATGTATCAATGCTCCACGAGCAAAGCTACAGGAGAGTTACAACACTAATAAGTACCATAAGAGATCAAAACCATTTCACATGCCAATGAGCAGATAGGACCTTTCAGCAATGTTTTCAATTAAAGATTTACAAGAGTACAGAGGGGGCACAAATTTGTTCACTACATAAATGAAAGGGGCTCATCATATGACGACAAATTCACAAGCACAAAAATGGAAGAGTAACTAAAAAAATAAAGACATTAGACAATTCTCAATTCTATTTTTCTTTTTGTTTTCTGTTTCCAGATTCATATAAAACCAATATCATGGACTTACTTGAGCATCAGCGCCTGATGAAACCAAGATCTGAAGATTGGTAGAAAAGGCTAAACCAGTTATTCGTTTCTGATGACCCTTCAATTTTGATTTCACCTAGAAAAAGGAAAAGCAGATCACATGAGTTTCAGTTAAACAGCAGTGCATATCCTTCAAAAGATTACTGAAATACACACAACACAAACAATGCAACAAAGTAATCACCTCATCAACTCTAACATTGTATATGTGGATAGTTGAATCCTCCATTCCAATCGCTATGATGTTATTGTCCTCAGGATGAAAAGCTAAGAAAGTTGAAGCAGGGGGAGGTGACATGAATGTCGTCATTACCTGCAAATCACGAATTCACTGAGAACCAGGAAGAATGCCAAAATTTAACTATATTTGCAAAACACGCCTGTTGCAGACATACCTTGAATGTCATCATGTTAAACAATGAAACCTTTCCACCAGCGGCTGACATTACATACGAGTCATTCTTTGAAAGTGCTATGCATGGGACTGCTTCTTCTAGGTTGACACCTGAAACGTCATTAGCCATAGCAAGACCACTGCTTGGTTGCCAATGCTGTGGAACGACACTGGTAGTGGCCTTTAAAAGTTAACAGAACGTTAGAAAACTCTTACACCAATTAACTAAAAGAAAATGCAAACATTGTATTAAATTGAAGGAAAACGTTTAAAATTAAAAAGAGAGAGATAAATTATTTCTTGCTAGCCAATACCTTTCCACTAGGATTCTGTTCATTGCGGGCCCACTTCCAGAGCTTCTGAATACCACTTGACCCAAGTACCAAAATGCCAACAGCAGAATTTGTATATAGAAGCCGAACAGCCTGGATAGGCATGCAATGATGGTTAAGAACTGTAAGCCGAAAAAAATTTACAGTAAAGAATAAATAGTAGAAGATACTTAAGCACACCTTGCCGGAGGTCTCTGAGCTGTCAGGCAGAGTAATCAACCGGCACTGTGCAGGATCCATGATTTCAGCTAACAGCCAAGCTTTGGTCTTCTCAATAACATCATCCACAGTACTTGGCTTTTCCATACTTCTACCCATGGGATCGACTCCATTCTTAGAGAAGAAAACCGAAAAGATAATCAAATTTATGCCAGCAGAGAACTTAGCCAAGCTAAAATATTGACAGAAAAGAATTCTAATGGAACAACATAAACATGGACAAAATCAAAGACTCAGGCTCTTGTTTTTCAACAGCTTATTTGATTGCCTTAACAGATACAAACATATTCCCGTGGCATGAAAGCAGAGGTAAAGCCATGCCACTCATTCACATGCAAGAGGACATTCTGATTGGAAACCAAGCACCGTAAGATGTTAAAAGAAGTGAACCTTGATTTTTTCTAACACGCTTATAGTAGTAACCAAACCCATAACAAGTTAATCATAATGTTATATAATTAGCATGCCTCCAACTGATGTAAATTGTTTTAGGAAAGAAAAAATCTCACAAAACTGAAGTTAGAAAGATTGGATAATGTACAAGTATCGGAGAAGGCCTGACAGGAGAGATCCTTTCCACTTTAAAGTTGACAGGACTAGCAGTTGCAACAGCAGAAGCGCCAGAAACCTAACAAGTAGACAACAATATGAGAACCATATATATCTCAATATGTGAACCATGTGAAAGAAAAATATTAATTGGAGCAGAATCAATTGGTGTTCTCAATGCTTCAAAAGATGGGGTTTCTATTGCTCTTACAGATCTGAGGCCAGCAGCATTGGAAAGTATCTTAAATCCGTCATCTGCTGTAGTAACGGCCAGAAGATTTCCTTCCCTATTGAACTTCAAGCGGGGAAGATCCTGGAGCAAGTATTATAATGATGTAAGTTCCTAATTTAAAAGTAGAGATGCTTCATGGAAGAGCTATAAAATAAACTAAAATAAACTATGTAACTAACCGGGAGTCCACCATCAGCTTCTACACTAGTGAGGACATCGGTACTGTCCATATCCCAAAATTTTATCTGGCCTTCTTCACCTGCAGCCAAAAAGTGATTCCGCGTAGTGTCGAACTGCACAACACCCGTTGATTTCTTCCTAAATCCAGAATAGGTCCTCTTTATTGTTCCTTCACTTTCATTCCATTCAACTAGAAAAGAGTCCCCATCTTTACTTGTTCCACAAGAGAACAATCTGAGAAAAGAATCAGAATTTTTGAATAACTTTTAAAAAAATGTAAATAAATAAACCTCAATAAAAATGAGAACATAATTCATTAAAAAAATGGGATAAATACATGCAAAGATCCAAGAAAAATGAACCAAGCCAAATTTATTAAACCCCAATTCACTAAGATTCATATTTTATAAATCACAAATCTTACCTACTACCATCAGCACTGTAAAGCATCGTAGTACACCAGTGACCAGGAGCATCATAGTCAACTCTGGAACCATTAAGGTCAAACAGCCAGGCCTTTATTTTTCCATCTATAGAAGTTGAAAGTATGAACTGCCATTTCACAAGTGAAATGCTTAATACCACTGAAACATGTATTCACTAGAATAATAAATAAATGACAGCACTGAATTCTTATACATAAATAGCAGTAACAGTTGCCACTACAATATAAATTACATAAATATCACATGAAATTCTCAAACAGAACCTTCATAAATATGCTTACCATTCACTTGCAACTTAGATTAAGTCCAACAGATGATGTTATCATCGCTCTTGACTTCTTTTAACATTAAAACGCAATTATGACATGGTAGTTGCTCATTAACAACTTCCAGTGCAAGTGAACCAAGACACTAATTACGAGTAAACTCGATAGCTTTGAAATAATTTAACATAGACATGTTTGCTTCTTGTCCTAAACAATAAAAATATCAGAAATAAGAACAAATTAGCCTTTTCTCTATTGAATGACACACCTGAATGTTCTCTTTGTGTTGAGGACAGATGGAATAAACTGGTGTCTGGTGACCTTCAAAGTTTTGTAGTTTCCGCCCTGTTAGGTCCCAGACCTGTTTCACTTTTTTCATTTAGATAAGGAGAAATTCTATTTTAATTCAAAACTTTTCATGAGAATTTCTACGTCTCACCTTTATTAGCTTATCATCTCCACAAGTAACAACACATAATTGCTTGTTTGGATAAGCAAAAGCCAAGTCATTCACACCACCAATATGGGCATCAATCTGTGATGAAAAAGGGATGCCAGTTAAGCTGCAATTAAAAAATCTGCATTACTAGTCAAGCAGTAAAATATCACTCACCTCAAGATGCTGACATAGATCATTAGATCCCGTACGAGCATACAAGTGAATCAAATGTTTAGTAAACGCAGCCCCTGCAACAACAACAATAACAAATATATAAACATGGGCACACTCAAAATGCTAGTCATCATGAAAGCGCACATACCCACAAAATTTCCGTCTGGACTCCATGTAACACGGCTGACAGATATTGGTGCATCTTTGGCCATAGAAGCCTGCAGGAAACTCTCGATAATAAGACTTCAACACGACTAGTGGCATCCGATTCTCAAGCACAATGCATAATTTAGCATTCTATCAATTTTCATCAATAGTTTTAACCATTATAACAAAGTACATAAAGAAATGAAAACTATGCTAATATGTAATAGAGAAAACTATAATTAAAGACATAACAACCTGAAATGGCGATGAACAAGCTGCCATATCCCAAATCTTGAATGGCTTTGAAACCAACCTTTCCCGCAATACAAGCTCCCAAAGTGTAATTTCACCATTAGCAGAACCAACTGCTCAAATGGCATTATAAGTCAGAAAACAGGAATAATGACGCAATCAACTCACTAGGAGCTTAGCTATAAAGTATTTGCAACTAGATCCAGAAAGGAAGCAAAATTTTCATACCAAGAAGCAATGTGTGGTGTGAAGGATGGAAATCCATGCTTTTGACACTAGATCCTTGATGCATAGTCAGAGCCACCTTTGTTGGCAAGTCATCCGATGACCGTGAAGCTTGCAGTCGAGGTATTGGATATGTAACCTGAGAATTAATGAAGTTAGCATGCTCACAAAAGGCGTTATGAAAGTATCCCATGATTGCATAAGATGAAACGAAGAAAAAAAAATCAAAGTTACCTCCCCAACAGATTGAGCAGGCCGGAGCCGCTTCATTAGTTGTTCATGATCAGGATTCTGATAATCAACTATACATGGAGTTGCCGTAGGTGTTCTTGGACGTTTCAAGACTGAAGCTGCTCAGGAAAACAAAGTAATTCCTGTTAGCACATCTATAACTACTGAGATTACTTACATAAGAAAAACTCAATCAGAAAAATTATTTCATCCAGTAGCAAAATTAAGCCCTCTTGGGTCATCTAGTAAAATAAATGTTAGTGCAATCTGTCAAAACAGAGTAAAACAACAGAACAAATAACATCCAAAGCTTCCAACATGCCGTGGAATGCATGAATTAAGGATTTTTAAGCAACTCAAAAATTCACTTCCAAGATATATTATGTATACACCCATAAATTTGAAACAATAACACCAACAAACCTCTGTTGTCAAAAATAGATTGGAAAAAAGGGAAAATGATTGGGGGTTTTAAAATGAGTGTTTTGATAGGACCAATGTCCTCTGATAAAACAAGCCTTAACCAGCTTTATCAGGGTGGCATGCATTTTGAACTATGTATTTTTTTCTCTCCAAAGCCATAATTATTGCTTAAATGCCAATTAAAATTTCTCACCTTGATTTTGAGGAACAGGTATGGATGACGCAGTAACAACAGCTGCTTGAATAGATGAAGAAGCAGAGGCATTGGCCATCCAACCAGCTAAAGCACCAGCATTAGCAGCAATAGGCGGAAAGGGCTATACATGAAATGGAAAAAAGGAAAAAAAATCATTAGTCAGCATTCTAAGGCTTATATCCCTAATCTGGTTTATATAAAAAGAAAATTTAAGTAGTGGAATATCATACAACATGAGCCCCAAGTTGCAGATAAGCAGCAGGCTTTGAGACTGCAACAACTGGAAGATTTGCAGGTGTAGTTGCAAGAGGACCATTTGAAGGTGTACATGTGTGATCAGTAAATAACGTCTTAATATCTGGGTTTGGCCTTGGGTTCTTGCATAGTTGGTGCTGCCAATTCAAACTGAATGGACCAAATCGTCACAAATCAAACACCAAGCAAACAGTGCTGTGACATAATAATGCAAATTATTGCAGTAACATTCAAGGCAATGGCATGCTAAGAAAACAGCAATCCCATGTCTCCACACTATAACCACATATAATTGCAAGAGACAGAGAGAGAGAAACAACAGCAGTAATAATTCCTTCTCAAAAAGGCATTAAGAATGATTAAACAATTATCAGGAAACCAGCATTCCTCCATTAAACATGCACAAGTATGGTAAGCATGAAGAATTATTATACTAAAACATTAACAAACAGACCAATATCTGAAAGAACTTCCCAAAATAAAACCATGATACAAGTACAAGAAAGTCGACTCAAACTAAGGTAACTTGAAGCGGAAGTCAACCGAAATAAGAAAACTCTGTTCATACAAAGAAGAATAGAGCATAATTGGAATGATTTTATGGCCTAACAAATACACATACATACATACATACATATATATGAATGTGTGTGTGTTGCAGTGTTTGAATTTATTCAGACACAAACACATACATGTATATAGTTTCCTTTTCTCCAATATTATATCAACTTTACCTTTGATTGATTAGAGTCCGCAGTCTCGATGACTTCAGAGTAGGGAAGACAAATTTATCACGGAAAAGTGGGTTTGCTTCAATGAGCTTTTTTAGCTCTATCAACATTATGCTGCGAGCAGTTTTAGTGTCGCCATACTTGGAAAGCTGCTCATTTTCCCTGTGTTCAGGAAAAGCCTCAGTAAAAATTACGTAAAACATATCAAACAGTTCCTGGTATTATTAGTTCAATGCTTCAATGGGTTTATGAGAAACAGCGGAAAATTAAAGAGACTAGAATCTCAAATCTTGTGTTGCATGGTTCTTTGGTTTATATGAAACAAAACACTCATTCAACTAAGCCAAGTTTTCCATTAAGCTCAGTTAAGCAAAAGTTTCCATTTTCTCAACCCCTGGATGATGCCAATCCTGATCATTTTTGTTCCCATCCCTATGTTTTCTCAGCAACCAAACTGATCATACAGGGAAGCAACTTATCAATTTAATACATGGCTAGTTCAACTTTTTTTAATAAGTAATGTAGTTAGTTTAACTGATACATATTATATGTGCAAAATAAAATTACCTGAAATTGTTAAGAGTTAAAAGCTGAGTTATTTCTTTGTATAAGTCCTCATTAAATGTTGAGAACACTTTCAGATCATGCACCAATACCTCAAGAGCCTTCGCCTTCTCTTGCCTGTAATGTCCATTAAATAAGCAAAGTTAAAAACAATTTTACACTTTTTTTTTTAATTATTAAACATAAATAATTATAAATCAAGAATAATCGTGTAGGTTAACAATACCGATCAAGTGCTTCCAGATACTTCTGCTTCCTAATTTCAAAGAAAATCTTCATTGAGTATCTATTATCATCAACTTTGGTAAAGCCTGATAAGTACTTCTCGACTTCTTCCCAGTCTCCACCGTGAACTTTGTCCTCCAAGTACTTCATGTTGAAGAAAAAGCCAGATTCTTTCTCAAGCCTACAAATATCATAAATAACATAGAATCTCGTTGTCTTTCTCTCTTAAGCACAACCAAATAACCGGTAAAAAAGTTATGAAACACAAAGTAAACAAACAATATATATATATATATATATATATATATATATAATAAAATAAAAACTCTGTTAAGCATATTTTTCAGCATCTGAACTCAGTACCAGGAAAAAAAACATATGAACCCAACATAACAAAACCCCACAATTCCACTAAATAAAATACATCTAAGAAAGATTTCCAACTTTTTAAAAACCCAACTAACTTATCACACCCAATCAATTTTTTATCTCTGCTTTTTTCCGCCTCTTCCTCTATGTTTCCTTATATACAAGAATTAATCATTAAAGTAATTACACCAACAACAACAACAAAGCCATCACCAATCAAACAAAATCACCACAACAATTTACCTCCGCTGAAACAATCGTTTAACAAACACACAAAATCACAGCATCAAAAAATTTGTATTCACAAATTTCCCTTCAAATTCCTCTGTTTTCCTTCCATTCACTCCACGCCAAACACATACAGCAATATACAAACAGATAGATAAAAAGGTAAGCTTACTTGTGAACAGAATCCTTAAATTTCTCTTCCTCGAGAAATTGGAGTATGAGAAACACCAATTCTCTACTCAACGACGTCATTTTTTAACTTAAAAAATTCTCAAAAACAGATGAGAAAAAGCAAAGGATGAAGCACAGAGCTTTGATTTTAAGAGAGAGAAGATAAAGAAGAGAGAGGCTTAAATAGAGCACGAATTCCAACTAGGGTTTGGAAGGCTGCTTTTAAAGAGAGAGACTTGGTCTCGCTGTCTTCGATGCCTTGGTGCAGGGTTCTCTCTTTATCTACAGACCTATCAGTGATAAGAACGATGAAAGTTTCATAAGCCATTCCTCTTATCAACGGGCTTATCTGCTTATCATTTGAAGATATGATAAGTATATAGCAGCTTTGTAGCGGATTCGAAACCACTAATTCAAATATAGTGAATATTCGCCCCACATGTCCAGTCCGGTCCCCCCCCATTGTTTTTGTACTGTCGCTTTCGTTGTGCTACTCTTCTTCTCTGTTTGATTTTGTCGCGATATTTTTTTCCGTGAACTATTTTGTCGCGATATTGATTTCTATTTGTGCTTATATTTTCTCGCAACATATGGGGGATTGGTTTTACCAGAGGATTTTAAGCCCACTCTCGTTTTTCACGCGCCTTGAAACTTGATCGGACCCTCTAAATAGATAAAAGGTTAGGATATTGTCAGGAAAAAAAATTGTTAAATGCCACAGCAGACTTTTGAAATGACAAGATTATCTCACACTACCCGGTACTCATTCATCGGGTTCAGCTTTCAAAAAAAGTTTCATTATCAAATGATATGTTTTTTTTAATCACAAAAAAATACATTAAGATTTGAAGGAAAATGATTGAAATTTATATAAATAAAAAAATAATTTGATAAATATATAAAATTATTGATTTAATATTTTCACTTTTGAGTTAAAAAATACACGATATATCGTTGGAAAACTTTCGACAATAATACCAAATGTGACTCATAAGTATTATCTTTCATCAAATCGACCACCCTCACGTGTGTAGAGGATGAGTTTAGTGAATAGTAATTATTTGATTTTGTTTTTTTTATTTTAAAATATATAATTTTCAAAAGTATCATCATTTTTTATGACATGACAAATAGATGTTTTGGTCCAAGATCTATAATCTCAATTTGATCAATTTTCACTTCTAATAAATTTTTAATTATGACGTTGATAAATCTTGATTGAATTAATTTTTTTTATTTTGCTACACTAAATTTTTATTACAAATCAATATTTATAACTTGCATGAATCATTTATCTACTGTATATTAGTGTACAACTTTCATCAATGTTCATTGCATTTTTGTTTGATCAAAACTTAATTTTTTAAATTATAATTTCATAATAATTATATTTTTTTATTATATATGGATAAAATAAATTTATTTAATAATGTGTGAAAGAGAAAAATATATGTTTTGATATAAAATTTATTTTAAATAATTTATAGTATTTGGATAAATCTTAACTTTTAATTTTTTAAACAGTGATATCATTTTTCATTGAAAGAAAAAGATATATTCTTTGATAAAAGGAAAAAGATTAAAGCCGAACCCCTCATCCATCTTCTCTTTGAAATTTTGAGATAGTTTTGTCGTTTCATACCATCATTTTGCTTTGAAATTAGTAAGTCATAAAATAACAATATCATTGTCAAATAAATAAATTTTAAAAAATATTGCAAAAGTTACGTGCATTATTATACGCGTGGAGACTATGTGCAAGTGTACTGCCAACCATCAACTGAAATTATTGTGCATGTTAATGTCAACCATCAATCGCATAAGTTGTCTTTTTTTCTTCATTTTTCAGTATAAATGTGCAATATTTCTAACTTATGCTCATTTTCTTTATCCACGTCATAACATAGGTTTTTAAAAAATATAAGGTATGAGATTTTATTTTATCATTGAATGATATAAGAATGAAGAATTTTTGTCTTCATTAAATGATGAGATTGAGCCTCATACCATGTATCTTTCATAGACTCGACTAAACAATAATTTTTTTCAATTTTATACATCACTTGCGTCTCTTTTTTTCTTCATCAATGCAAATGTACAATCTTTCCAAAGTATATGCTTATTCATTATATATATCCACGTTTTAACAATTTTTTTTGAGAAATACATAAATAAAATGGTTGCTTGTTTAGAGACTGGACCTCAATTAGTGATTTTAAGACATTCAATTACTTTAAAGCGACATTTTATGCTTATAATTAATCCAATTTCTTAATTCTCTTGAAAAACAATTTGTTGGATTTTATGTTTGGTTTGGTTTTTGTGTGAAATGCAAATTACATGCATATTTACTTGGAAAAAAGACCACCATCTTTGGATAGCATTATCTTGTGAAATGCTAACAATATACAATAATTAATTTCAATTCAACCATTTGATTGAATTAAGTAAAATAGATATTACTTTAATTTTAGCAATTTTAAATTTTTCATATTTAAAAATGTCATAATATTTGATTCAGAAACATGTCATTAATTTTTTTTAAATATTTCTTATGCATCTCATGATACTAATGAATGTTAAAGAATCCAATAAAACTAAATTAAATGGTGACATAACATCATATATTTATAACATAATGTAAAAAATACTTAATCTAATGTACGTTGCGTTTGCACCTTTTTTTGTTTCAACAAAAAGTTGAAGAATATAAAAACACGTGGATGGAAACAAGTAGTTGTTGCAAATGAAAGTGTCCACTCATGTTTAAGTTTTGCATATATAATTTAAAACAAAAGTATTTCTTTGCAAATGAATTGGTTAGTCATGAGTCATTATAATTTGATGAAAGCATGGTATAAAGTGTTTCTAAAGAAAAAAAGAGACATGTCTTTGGTATACTATACCAAAAAAAAAAGACTTAGGTTTTTCTATTTTGATTTAAAAATTTGCACATAGGGTTTTATTGAAAAAAATAATAACACTTTTTAAGAGAAAAAATGACATTTTTATCTTTTCACAATCAAAACCATACAATAAAATGTAATTATGAAGTGTACTTTTGTTTATAAGATTGAAACCTTTTGAAATTATAATGTCACAGTTTTGATTCTTACGATATGTACGTTATTTATTTAATTTATATATCAATTATTTTTTCATTTGACGTGGATTGTGATAGACCTGTTTTTTAGTTTCTGATCAGATAATAAAATAATATAAATTTATATCAAATTAATTATTATATTATATATATATATATGTAATATCTCTTTAAAAAAAATTACTACCTTTTATTAAAATCTTTAAATTTACTACCACATACGGTAGACATCATATCACGCATTTATAGCGGTTATGCGGAGGGCAGTTAAAAGCTAACCTCAAAGTACCGGTTCTAGTCGTCTAGATGCAAACTCTATACGCGCCACGAACTTTAATTTGTACCGAAAAGACAGCGTTATTAGCCCATGGTCCCCACGTTGTGTCATAGTGAAAACGAAATATGTCAGTCTATTTATCGCGTTTACTCTGATTCTCTTCACGCGAGATATTGGTACCCTTTAAGCGCTATAAACTTTTTATTGGTTTGGTGCATCACGTAACGGTACATCAAATAAATGAAAAGTGTATATATAAAGGATTTTTGCTTAAATTTTGTTAATATTTTTTTATCAAAAATAATTTTTATTATCAGATGAAAAAAGGAAAAGAAATATTACCGGTTCATGAAGAAAGTGTTATATTATCTCAGCCACTGAAGTCGTTACTAGTATTTCTTTTTCTTTATTAATGTTATTTCTTAAATTCTAAAATTTAAATCTCTCAATAAAATTATGTTTTTTTTATGTAATAAATGATAATCATAACAAAATTATAAATTTTTATGTTTTCCCCTGGTTTGGCAATTGAGTTAATTTTAATTTTTTTTTGGTTAAATCACTTCAAAGCATAAATTATTTGAAATGATTTAAGTAAAGTGATTGTTTAAATTACTTGTCAGACATTACCTAAATTATCCATCATTTTTTTATCAAATCATATAGGCATGGTTTGGGGACTATTTTAACATTAATTTCTTTTGGTTAAATCACTTCAAAGAACATCACCTAAATTATCGACCATTTTTTTAATCAAATCGTATAAGTATGGTTTGGGGACAGTTTTAATTTGTTTCCAAATGACGCAATAATGGTGCTATCTTATCTTATACTCTTTCTGACTCATATTTTTAATTTACTTTTAAATTTATACAAAATTTAATGTAATTATTGTTTGATTCAAAACACTCTTCAAAGATAAATGTATGTTAAATATAAGCGAGTCTTACAAAAGTTATGTATGACATTAAAAAAAGATTAAGGATGTATTTATAAATTTATTGGTTTTTATATCTCATTTAATAAAAATAAACAAACAATGACAATGTTTGAAACTCAATTTATGTAAATTTAATTTTTGAATCTCTTAAAAATATAATATAAATTAAAATTATGAGATAAAATAAGTATTATTGAAAGATTGTCAAATCTCTTCCAGCATAATATTTTAGTTAAAACTTAAAAGTTAAGTAAGAGTTGAAAAGGTTACGCAAAGACCTTAGTTTTGGCCATGAAAATAATTAGTAAAATATTGTAAACGAGATCGATGGTTATCGTTTACAAATTTGGTTCTGCTTGTGATACGTCATGTAGCAGTAGAAGAAACTGGAAAACAAATCTCTAAGTCATAAGATAATGAGAGGCTGATTAGGACAGCCTGCTTTTCGCTTAATCCCTTGTATTTATTTACTATAGAATATAGGACAGGTTTTATTATTTTCAGATTTTGAAAACCGTTTTTAAAAATAAAAAATTAAAAAATAGTTTTCTGAAGAAAACATGTTTGGATAACTGTAATTCGAAAACTGTTTTAAAAAAAGAAAACAATTGAATGTTGTTTGGATAATCTTATTTTGAAAACTGATTTGATACACCTTATAATTATTTTTAGTTTTGAGTTTAAATTTAAAATTTATATTAATTTTATTTTTTATATTTACTAAATACTTAAAAATAATTAATATTATTTTATTTTCAAAATTTTAATTTTTTTACATACCATAGAGGAATAATGAAACATAAAAGTTAACAATAATTTTAAGGCTACTTTTCGAAAATTATGTCAGAAAACTCTAATTTAGAGAATCCAGAAAACAATTTTTTAAAACTACTTTTTTAAAAAATGTTTTAGAAAATTACTTTTGAAAACTGTTTGCCAAACATAGAAAATAGTTTTGAAAACTGAAAACAGTTTTCGAAAACCCTATTCAAACATGCTCAGAAAATACAACTAATACTGATATAAATATGTATACAAATCAAAACATATATATTTTTTTTTTGCACTGAATCAAAACAATTTATTAGCTACCTAATGAGTGTTTGGGTTTTACCATTTTTGGGTGAAAGATGTTGTGTGGAATGCATAGACATAAATTGTCGAGTGGTGATGCTACAGATCCATTTTAGTGAGAATTATCATAAAATTGGTAAAACTTACTAGTAATTATGAAGAAGTTGAGTAGTGACTTTGGTATTTAATTTTTTCTTTTTAGTTTTTTTTAAACAATTACCATTCAATTTCTCTGTGATTACTAGTGAAATTTTTCGATTTTATGGAAACTCTTATGGAACCGGGTCCATGGGATCACTAATCCAAATTGTCAACGTCTCAATCATCAAACCTTGTTTTAAGACTAAGGCTATGTCACATCACATAAAATTTCTCAAAAAATATTGTTTCCTTTTTGCTTATACCTTATTTTATATATTTAAATAGAGTGGCGAAGTTAAGTTTGAGTGTGATAGCGAGAGAGTAAAACATGGGAGAAAGATGCGGAGAGTTGAAGTCAATTGAGTTTTATATATATATATATATATAATCTTATTTAATAAATTTAAATATGGATTTATAAGATATTTTGAGGGGTGAATACCAAATGATGATTCTGGTTTTATTTATGAGACATTTTGAAGTGTGGACACCAAATGAGAATTATGACTTTATTAATAATATAGATTAATTACTTTTTTAGAATCTTATACATTAATTACTACTACCATGTAACGTAAACACCACTTATATCAAGCATTAAAAAGTCATTTGTTCAATTAGTTCTTGAAAATAATTTTCAACACATCAAACATTTAGCAACTTTAGTATTGGCTTGACATTCAAATACAATGATTTTCCCCCTAAACTATAACTCAATGGTACCTAAACCCCATTAGGTCATGATTTTCAATAAATGAATTATAAAAAGAGCTAGAACTCAAAATCTTTTTATAAAAAAAAAATTAAAAAGTTTATAGTTAATATGAATCTAACAACCCTTAAAATTTGAAAAAGATATCACAGAAAATATTAAAATTAAAACAATGACACTTCATTAAATTAAAAAACTAATAATTTTATGCATGTATTTTTTGTTGTAAGCACCCCAAAATAAATAAAGGAAAACTGAAAGAATTTAATATTGTAAAAAACGAAAAATTGGAAAGATAAAAGTTACAGAAAAATAAGCAGTTTCATTTACCTGTAATGATATTGTTGACGTGACAAACTAATTACAATTGAATTTAATAGGATGATTAAAATATAAACAAATTGTCTTTATGTTTCACGCACAAAATTAAAATAACCGAAATCCATAATGTACATATATATTTGTATGCATGCACATTATACATTCAATTTTTACAATTTTTTTATAATTTTTTTTTTATTTTTAATCATTCTAATTTGCCTTGTATTTTTGTCAATTACCATAGTATTTAGTTATGTTATTTTAACATATATATATATATATATATAATAAACAATATTCTCAATTGACGTGAGATAGTCCTCACAACAAAGAATGTTCGATGTCGCGTGGAATTTAAATATTGGTCGTATATAGAGTTAGCTTAGTTTTATTTGATTGTGGTCATTGTCAGCTTAGTTGATAACTGCATTTCGAAGCAACTGACACTAACAGGAAGAACTGGTCAATGGTCATCACAATTGAAACCAATAACTAGAACAAAAACATTTTGATTTCTCCGCAAAACATGCAACAAAAGTTAAGGTTGATTTTTTTTCAAGAACAATAAATTTACTTCTACGACATTTGTTAACATAAAAATAAAAAAATCAATGTCGAAAGTTTTTTTACAAATTTTTTTTATGAAAATAAACATACCCAAGTTAGATCTTATCGTTATTGATTTATAGTTCAATATGAATTTATTGAGTTATGAAATATCAACCCTATGATTTACGTGGTAAATCATATTTATTCCAAAAACATTATTGTTTGACACTTTGTTTCGAATCCAATATTAAACCAGATAAAACTTCAATTAAGAAAGTGCATTAATAATTTTCATATTATGCACGTGTAATTTTTTTGAAACATGTCTAATTTTGTGTGTAGTTTAATTAAAAAAATCTCTTAATATTGTGTGAGACAAAAATTTTCTTATATGTACTTTTTTTGTTTTAATTTGGGGAGCCCACTAACTGTAATCCAATGTTTTCAATATTGAATGAAATTTTTGATAGGTTAGAAAAATGTTATTGCACTATTTTCTTTTCCAATGTTTTTTCTTAACAACCAAACAAGATGATAATGTGGCATTTCGTCGTTATTACATTTTTTAAATACAAATTAATTTTGTCTTGATAGGCTGAAATCATAGTTGGCAATTGGGTGAAGTAGATAAACTTTGTATATTAAATTGTTTAAATTCCATAAATGTACGTGAATAGTTCAATGGGATTGCTAATTAACATTAATTCAAGCAAGTTGTGTTAGGATAAATCCTAAATATTCTTTCCTTTTTTTTATATAAATTTGTTTCCATAGCTTAAAATTTTCAACATAAAATAAATTTGTGTCAGTCTTAGATTTGACAAGAAAAGTTGATATCCTGGCTGGTTGGGCCAAAGCCCATGATATTTATTATGTAAGACAAGGCCCAATATCGTACTCCCAAACCCATTGGGCCCAGCCTCCCACAGCTGACAGTCGTACCGGTGGCTGAAATAGCGTTTGACGAGAACTACTGGCGTTAGGTTTCAGTCTTTTTCACGAACCCAGAACCTATAAGCTTTCTCTTCTCTATTTCTCCTTCTAACCCTTCTTAAGTTATTCAATAACATCTACCTCGTTTGGGTTGAAATATATCTGGGTTAGTTTCCTTATTATGGGTTAGCACTTAGCAGAATGTTAGTTTCCTTGTTGGTAATTTTGCTCGTTAGTTTTCTAAATTTTTTCATTATATAGTGTCTGTTTTTAGTTTAAGCATCTTTCACTTTGTCTCTTTCAAATTCCTTAGGTTACTAATTAAAAGTTTTCACGCTTAATTGCAGGCTTTGCAGCTTATCTTTGTATTTGTGGAACTGGATAACGAGGACTATGGAAGGCCAGTTTCTGATTACATTGGTGTCACTGGAAATGGTCCAAAAGTAATCTTTCTTTTTATTTTCTTTTTGTTCTAATTGTTATCGTTATTAATAGTTTTCGCTTTTTTTTTTTCTTTTTTTTTTGGGGGGGGGGGGGGGGGGGGGAGGGGACGAGGGGTCGCCTCTGCATAATGCAACTGGCTTGTACTAGTGCAATGCGAGCTTCTTTGTAGTATCTCGAAAACTTCATAGAATTTTATTCTTGTTATGTTGCCATAATGTAAAATACATGGTAGTCTTTTTTTTTTTCGTTGGCGTGCCTATAGCTTTAGTGCTTCCCTGCATAAATTGATTTTTCCTCCTTTTTTTTTTCTTGGTGCATTTGATTCGTGTGATATAATGGAAATATATTAGTGAATTGTTGGATTCAAGCCTGTAAAAGGCCATAAATGACCACCTTTATCGTGATAAAGCTTAAAGAATTAAGTATACTAACCGAGATCTCACAAAACAACCCTTACTCAAAAGCAGCTTACACAAGTATGCTTATGCATGAGTTGACTAATAATAACCAAGGAACAATGAAAATACATTAATCTGTTTTGTGTTTTTTCTTGAAAAAAATAAAATAAAATCATTCTGTTTAATATTTTTTTGCATCTGGGTCTATCTTATTATTATTTTTTTTATAATAAAAAAAAGTTTGTGTTGTTTCTTGAATAGGTTCTTTGTTAGTCTGTTTTGCGTACCAACTGCTTGGTTTGAGCTATCTTTGCATAGTTTTTTTAAATTATTATTATTATCTTGCATTATTAACTAATTGAATTCGGTACTTCACTTCCAGTTAGGAAATAGATGCTTTGAGTAGGTAGGTGTTGGCTTGATGGGATCCTCTGCAATTAAATCCGGGCAATTGGTTACTCTACAAGACCTATACCCATCTTCTCCATTCTTCAAGGAAGGTGCTTCACTTAGAGTGACTGCAAAGTAAGATTTTTCCTTCGAAATTAATATTTACTGCCTCTTTGTTACTTGCATCTGTCATTTTTGCGTGCACAGTTCACCTTTAGGGGACTTATAGTACTAATAATTTTGGGGGCTTATCTTTCGGACTTTTGAGTAGTGGTAATGTGGTAGAGCTAGAGATAGTGTGCAAGAATTTAGTGAGATAGTTGGTGAAAGTTTAATGTGCAATGATGGACTGAATGCTGAGGATGATGGAAGGGTGGTGAAGTTGCATGACTGTGAAAAAGGTAAGATAGAACTAGAAATGAGGGTGGAAGTGGTAATAGACGCTTTGGAGATTTGATGTGTTAACAATTTTGGTGTCTATGGCGGTAGTGATCTGGTAATGTTGGGATTGACTACCTAAAATCGGGCAGTTGGGCACTGCAGGGGTAGATATTGGAAGGGCTGATGGTCCGAGAGAGTGGAATGCAATTTTTATTACGCAGAGGTGTAGGTGTGGCGGAATTTAACTTAGAGGAGTTGATAATAAAGAATTAAAGATGGTGTGGCGGAATATGCTCTGGTGGTGGAGTTGGTGATGGTTTCACAGTTGCAGTTAAGTGGTGGTGACAATTTTACTTATAAAAAAAAGTGGTGGTGACAATGTTGATACATGAGGTCGTATACTATGGTGTTATTAGTGGACTGGCAGAGATGATAGTAGCGTGATGGTGACATTGGTACCAGTATTGGCGATGGTATGGCAGTGGTGTCTGGGTGGAGCCAAGAATTTTACTTTGTAGGGGCCGAGTAGTATTATAGTTTCATGACAAAATTGAATATGTGAAAGTTCATAATAACGTTAAATTTCGAAGAGTGGTTTTCATTAAATGTTACAACTTAAGAAGTGTGTAAAAGTTTTATCTAAATTTCAAAACTGCAATGCATAGTTTTTGTTCACCTAGTATGATCTTTTCAAATTGTGCCAGACCAAGTCCTCTTTGTGATATTTTTTTGGCTTTTGCTTTTTGAAAGATTCAACAATATTTGTACTTCGGACACCACCACCACAACAATTACTACCATTGCTGCACTTTTGGGTTTGGTTTTCTTGTGCCAAGATTTAGAATAATATCATGACTTTCATGCAAATACTAATACTAACTCCTAATGGAGTTACAGAGATATCAATAGACTTTGGAACAAACCTGATAAATGTTTTTTGAAGAAAGACAAATTTTGGTTTTCCATATAGTATTATCTTGCCATGCCATTTTATTATCAACTAATTAAGAAGCTGGGAGTAATTAAAAAAAAGATTTAAACAAACCTAGATACAAAGATTTAGAGAGATGCAGACCCAATATTTTCATACACAAGAAAAATGATTTGGAATAAAAAAATTGAGGAATTGACCATTCAAAGCTAGAGGAACAACAAGAACACAAGTTTAGAAAAATATATTTTTTTCAAAATCTCCTATGGAGTCCAGATCAGTTATGGAACAAACCCATGAGCTTTGCCACCTTTTACACTGAAAAAGACTGAAAGAAGAGAGAGAGAGTATTGTAAGTGGGACAACTCTAGTTGGGATATCTTGTAATTTTTTTTTGAGAGGGCCAGATTTGTATACATGTTTAAAGGCAATGGACTCGGGACCCTCATGGAGTAACCTAGTGATGATGGAAAATACATATCTATGGATGTAAATTTTAGATTCTATCCCCCGTCATTTATGGTCTAATGGTTTATTTTACTTTAGAGGCTATATTACACCTGATTAAGTTAAAGGGAAAATACGTAGGAAAGCAGTTTACCATTTTCTGGATATGTGAATGTTTACAAACTCATTACAACCTAATCAGGCTGTCTTTTGACTGGGGAAATATCTTAGTTGGTGCCATCGGTGCCAACAATTTATAAGTGCACCATTTCTTGATGAGTAGTTGTGTACCATTATATATGGTTTAGATCGTGGGAAAATTAATAATTGGAAACAGGTCAACAGCTTTAAATAATTGTGTAATGGCTTGTCTAATTGTGCATTTTGGTTGTGTTGGTATGAGAGGCTGGATGATTACACCATATATAATTATATATTGTTGCTGAACTGTTAATTGCTCAGTTTTTCTTATAAAAAGAAGAATTGCTCAGTTTTTATAATGTGATATCACTGGGAAACTTAATATCTCTTATCTCTTCTTAGACTACAAGAGTATTCTGTTGAGACAGCCATAGCTGTAGTTGCTGATGGGGATGCCATCCTGAAGATTGACACCCAGCACCTAAGGGACCTTAGCTTCCGAGTTGGCTCCATCTACCAGTTCATTGGCGAATTCCATATTCAACCTGACAATGAGGTACGTGGTTGATACCATCCAGTTGAAAAATTTACTGCTCTCTCTCATCCCCCCAAAACAAAAGAAAAAAGGTGTTAAGTTTGTGTGTCCTGGTGTGCTGTGTCTGTTTCAGGTCATCTTACAGGTTCGTGTGGGTAGAAATGTTGACGGTGTTGACCTGAACCTCTATTATCAGTCTCTTCAGCTATTAAGGCAGTTCCAAGCAAATCACATGAGTGATCCGGCGAGTTAATGCAATTTACAATTTGAAGACTTATCAGGGGATTATCATAGAGAAAGGTATTGAGTGCATGAACTAGACTCTACATATTTGATGTAGTATATTGAAAGTGAATTTCTTTCTTTAGTACTTTTGTGATCTCAATGGCGAAACTGTTTTTTCAGAATATACTTAATAAAATCTCCACCAAAATTTATGCTTATACTGGGTATGACCTTTGCTGGATATGGGGAAAGAGCAACTATTTTCTTTTTATTCTTTCAGCTCGTATTAACTTTGGAGCATTAACATCTCGAAAATTGTTAATTAAAAACAGTTAGTAAATTTAATCATTTTATTACAGCCTTCACTTAATGTTATGGCTGCAATGATAATTTGTTACACTATTAGCATTTAGCATTTATAATGTTGTTATAGACAGATACATCTTCTTCTAGCTGGCTTTCAAATAAGGATGCTAAGGGCCATTGTTGTAACTAAAAGGGAGATGCTAAATGCAATGCCCAAAAATGTTTGGACCATGGTTTTTTTGTCTACTAGTGGAGAAAAGACAAAATAAAGGTTGCAAAAGGACAATTTTTTTTTTTTTTTTAGCCATGCATATAGGCATTCCCTAACTAAAACTCCATTGTTTTCGCTGTAGTGAGTAACTATGATTCCACTCGGTCTATGTTGTGTTATCTTTTATCAATGAAAATGCTAGAATGTGATGTACTGATGATGATTACTCTATGTTGTCTTAAGAGTAAGATTTGTAGTTTTCTGCTACTGCAGTATTCCATTGCTAGTTTTCCATCCATTTATCCTTAAATGGAAAGAAAAATGGTGGTGAAATTTACCATGTCATCTTTTGTTTCTTTATTTTTCGGGGACGATAAATTGGATCAACCAGTCTCAAATCAGGGTAGTGTTTTCGCATTCGGTTGATAGAACTTGCGAATTTTATATATGAAGCTCTTTTCATCTGGGTGACTAATTACTTATCGCCTCTGTTGCTACCATTTCTTGTACCACCAATGCATCAGTTTTGCAACCTCGTGCCACCACCAGCCGGTTTTCCGTCGAAATTTACTCTTTCTTGCGAGTGCTATCCGTGACTGCTGTTTTTTGTGCGCCATGACAAACACTCTCAATTTGGGCTAAAGGTCATTTAATCCTTACCCTTTTGGGCTTGATTATTTAGCCCATTTTGGTGGGCCTTTTCTGTCAGCATCAGTTTAGAAATTGTGCCAAATACTAGCATGGGATGATGAACAATTTCTCGTCCTTTTTTAAATGGAAAAAAGAAATATCATTGCAATAAAATGATTTTTTTTATAAGGAAAAAATATTATTGTGTTTTCAGTTTGAAATTATTCATTTTGTGATTTTAATGGTTCAATAGACATTCACCAAATTCATTTTTTGGACAATTTTTATTCATTAAAATCATAAACCTTGCAAACTTGTAATTTTATGAGAAATTCTTTTTGAAATTTTTTAATTTCATAATATTTATTTTTTTAGTAAAGTTATGAAAAAAAGTATTATCAATCACCACATAATTGTTATGTATAATAATATCAGACAGATTTGAATTAAGACCAGACATTTTACAATCAAGCAATAAAAAAGTTAAACAATTTGATTATAATAAAAATAAAAAATAAATCATGAAAGACAGTTTGACAAGGCTTAACAAACAAGCGATTGGAAATTTAAAACAAAGCAAGCAATTATGAAGCAATGATTAATTGATCCATTAAGATCTCAATTGGGCCACTATCGTTCTAAACCGGCCAATTAAAGAAACAAACCCTAGATTTTGTCGTGAGCTTCATGGGCACGTTAAAGTCCCATTTGCACTAATAAATAATATTCTTTTGAAAGTCCCATTTGAGTGGGATGATATTCATGATGAGCATTCTCTCGATTCTTATATGTCGTTATCCAGTGCGCCGACCCACATGTGATTGTTGGACATTACGTGTCAGCTTCTAACTTCTTAGATGGGGGCCATCCGTATCATGGTCCGCCATGCTATCACTCCGTCCATTCCTTTACACCGACTCATCATGTGCTTTTTACAGCGGGGTTATCACATGTGTAAAATACACGGCAAGTGAAGGCTCCTTGCATATAAAGCTCACACCTATACTTTCCATGCTTAACAATTGTTCTCTTGCCACGTTCACCTATTTATCATCATAATATGGGTTAAAAATAATATTTTTAATATGTTTATATACATGTTTTAATAAATAAGTATGAGTCAAAAATAGATATTAATAAAAAAAATTATATTTAAAGGAGAAAAAAAGTAATCTGTGTCGAATACTGATTAAGTCTTACTTATATAACAAATCAACGAATACAAATTAAAAATATATATTTTTTAATATATTTTATTTTTTATATTTATATTTGTATTTTAACGAGTGAGTAACATATCAAAAATCAAAAAAATGTAAAAGTAAGATCTCTAAAACTATAAAAAAAAAAAAAAAAGATAGATATGAATTTATAACCATGACATTTGGCAAAATTCAAATCATTTCATTTAAAGTGGTTTAAATGCTTTAAGTATTAATTTAAACATTTCATATACGTGATCAATATAGTTTTTTAAATCAAATATTATTTTATTTTCCCACGATAATTTTGATAATTATACACATCATGCGACATTGGACACATTATGTAAAGCTATTCAATATTACTTTTTTTCGTACAAATTGGGATTTACTCTCATCATAGCTTTGCAATAATAATTAAAACAAAACTTTGGATTTCGTTTCTAAAATCTAAAGGAATTAGATATGTCAATTCATTTTTCACTTTAATATCGATAAAATATCGGGTTTGAATTTTTTTTAAAATAATTAATCGAGATAAGTTTTATTAAATAATTTGATATAAATTAATATTTATGTCAGGTCTAAGCATAAAAACTACTCACATAAAATTTAATATAAAATGCGTTTTCTTTTTTCAATTTTTTTTTAAAATCTACCAAAATAATATAACGAACCATTACGACTGTCCCTACAATTTTTGTCGTAGGACCCTGTATAAAATGTAAATCGTAAGATGTGCAACGTAGTGGTAGGATTCGAACTCAAAATCTCACGAAAAATTATCATCTTAAAAGTCGAACTTATCACTGTGCTATATGTTACGTGGGCTACCAAAATAATATTTATTTATATTATTTGATGCTAAAACTTTGTCTGATTTTGAATTTAGAATCCAATTCAAATCAAAATCAAAATCAAAATCCTTCCCATATTTTGGTTGACTTTTAACAACTTCGAAATCATGATCCCAACCAACAAAATTTGGTGGTTTTGATGGTTCCATTACCATGTGATTTGAAATGGGACCCATCGATCAATTTATATGACACCCCACTTGTGCAGTTTATGGTTTTATGCGAACAGCACTGAATACATTTTTCCGTGACCACGGATATTTGTTATTATTACCGACACGAGTCTTATCAATGAATCCAAAGCTTTCCAGGACTTGCGCCCCACCGCTGTATGGTCTTGACTCTTGAGTCTTCGTTGAAACGGAATTGGTTTTTGGTGATGGTGGGTCCACCAGCTGGTCACTGCCTTTCTCAAAGATCCCCATACTAATACACAATTGGCCCCAAAATCTTTTGAAGGACATAACATAGTGGTAAGGCACCTATACGGGATGGATTCTTGTTGGGATCATATCCTCCAATTCAATAAAGAATGGATAGAAGCTTTACTAATAATAATGTGAATGTCTATTAGTAACTTTCATATCAACTGTTTATTTAATATTGGTAAGAACATGATCTGCACTAAAAAAAAGGTTTTTATCCGGATTAAATCTAAAAATTCAAAGTTGAATTGAAAGAAGTTTCAATAGGGATGAAGTTGAGTTGAAAATTTAATATCGAGTTTGAGTTGTGATTTTAGTTTTATTATTTTATTAAATTCAAGTTTTATTAAATTCGGTTCGTTAAGTTCACGAATCATATCGATTTAATAATTAATAAATTAAATATATTATATTTATTGTTTTATTTTGAAAAGCTCGACTCTAGTTCGAGTTTAAATTGGCTCGCGTCGAGCTCTAGCTTGAATTTCACCTTACTAGTTGAGCTCGAGTTTAATTTTTTTAACTTAAGTTCGAATCGAAACTCAATTCGAATAAGATTTTTATTCACAAGCTGAGGTCGAGTTCCCCTCAACTCGAGGTCGACAAACTCAAACTCGACTCGACTCAATTCAAATCTACCTTTAAATTTAAATAATAATAATAACAATAACATAAACATAAAAGTTCAATGCTAATTTTATATAAATTGTTATTTAATTATTATTAAAATATATTTCATTTTATGTATGTTTTGGTTCAATAAATCATTCTTAAACCATATAAGGACGTCAAAGTGAAATTACAGGATAGAACATATTAAAAAAATTATAAAATTAATTTTTATTATTAAATAATATGAAAAAATATTATTTAATAATTAAAAAAACTTTATACCATATATAAAAGTAGTTTAGACAAGAATTCCCATGTGACGACAAAATTTTCTCCTAAAAAGTTTGTTCCGTTACATATTTTACATTTCTCTTTTCTTGGTAAGCCACCTATTCTATGCTTAAAATGTGCATGCCTTTAGATCTATATTTTAATAAAGTTTTATATGAAACTTTTGGTTTGTTTTAATTTTTTTAATCCCAATTGAAAAAAAAAGATTATTTCTTTGAATATTAAATTTTTTAACATAGAAAAACATATACGGCTCGTGAAAAAAATTACATGGATTTATTAAAAAATATTATTTTACACTCTAATAAGTTAGACTATGATTTTGATTGATTGTGCGAGAATCAAGCATTAGCCCTAACAGTCAAGCATCGTTCTAACGTAATGATATTTTGATTTGACTTTAGAATAGTTGTACATTGGGCATAACAGTACTGCCATTGATTTTTGACAACTGAAGTTGTTGAAGTTAATGTCCATTGAAAATTGAGTACTATAGCTTTCAAACTCTATTTCTAGCCCCAAAATGCTTAATTTAAATGTTGAAGGAGGTTCTTACTCTTACCAAAAAGGCAAAATGCCCCAATGAAAACCATGAGGTTTGCTTGTTTGGTACGAAGAAAACTGGAAAATGGAAATGAAAGATTGACCTTTATTTCTTGCAAGAAGACCACCATGCAAGTTATTGGTTTGCAGCATAACCACCAACACATTCTAAGAAGTAATAACTCTATAATATACACATTAGGGATTTAATGTAAACCTCTAATTCAAGCTAATATCACCTAATTTAATTGATTAAAACAATGATTAAAGCAAATTTTTATCTCTCCCCTTAACAAAAGAGATACATCATTTAAATCTCAACTTAAACATTTTATACAACATAATATGTATGAATATTTACAAATATTTTTTTTGTTTTTCTCATTAGTCTGAGGATATGGACTACGTGACTTACCGATAATAAATCCGTTTGAATCTCAGCTCACCAACTATCCGTCCTACTTGTTGCTTGAAATCATTTAACATTGATGGATGAGTTTCACAAGCTCGGTGAATTAAATTTATTAGAAGTATTCAATTTGTATCAATAATCTTTTAATATTTAATCATTTATACCTATCATACCCATCAAACAACTTTCATCTATCATCAAATCATAAGTTAATAATTTATTCGAATATTATCACTACATATTTCATATTTATCTTGATTACTTAAAGTAAATCTAACTCACCACATAGCACTTAAAGCTACCTGTGGATCACCTCCTTGCCTTTCCTGTTGCTCTCAGCAATTTTCTCCGGTTGCTGATCGTCAACACCTGACATAATATTCATATTAAATTTTAATTTATTCTTCAATTCTTCCATAATTCACACATTTTGAAAATTTTCACTTTGAATTCCGGGAATTTCATGTATGCTAAATTTAAAAAATAAACTTTAAGTTATTACTTTCTATTTTTTTTAGAGCTTCTCGTGATTCTCTATTAAATTCTCCAGTAAACCTCTTAAAAATTTTACTCTTTCAATATTTCTTTTGGTCCCAAAGTGTTTAAAGAAATATAGTAATTTAGATTTGAGATTGAAGAAAACCAAAACTAGATTTGGTAAAACTAATAAAAAAATTCAATATATAAATTTTTGTACGCAACACCGTCATCGCTCACCAATTTCTTGTCGTGCAACATGCAAGAAATGAAACTTTCTTTGACAACACCTGAGCCAGGTTTGAGGATTGATGTAAATAATTGCAGTTGATAAATTTTTATTGTTGCATATATGTGTCATGCTGAAAATTTTAAAATGTGATGACATCATTTCTAGAGTGACCAACACAGAATGGGTCGTTACAATGCTATTATGATGTGCAAAGTTATATTGTATTATCAATTGATTTTTATTAATTATGGTTTGTCAATGTATAAACTCTTGAATAAAACAGATCTTATTAAATAATTAATCATTTAAACTTTTATAATTGATCAATAATAGATTTTACTGACTACCATCACAATTGAGAAGATATAATATCATAGATTAGCTTATTTTATCCAATAATTTTTTTTGTGATTTTAATCTTTAATCTTAGGTTCCAAATTAAAATATGGTATTTAGAAATTCTTTATAAACAAATTATTTTTGTTTACAATATTTAATACACGAGTAACTATTAATTTATATAATTCAATTATGATGTTTGTTTTTCATTGACTTTTCTTTTAAGTTTTACTAACATTTTTTTTTCATTAGATGCTTTTGTGTGTGTGTATATATTATTTTATAGTCACGTGGTTAATTTAATTTAATGGATATATACAAATTCGTAGTCTTGTGATATTAAGTATTGTTGTAATTGAATATGTCTTTTTAAATTTTGTTTATCGTGAAATTTGATTTGGTCTTATTAATCAAGATTACGTTATTTAAATTTGAATGTATTCAAAGTAACACCTATAATATTATACTTTAGATTTTTCTAGGTCAATGATGAAACCCTCTATGGTGAAATATTGTTTGATGAATTTATTTTTTGGATATCTAATTTAATTTAGTTACTACTCAAATTGATTGTATTTTTATTTATTTTAGATGTCTTATAAGTTATACTTTATTAATTTAGACCTTTATAAAGTTTCTAAATTGGGTTTTACATAGCTTTCATAACTACAAAATACAAAAATTATGTTGTGTTGAAAAAATATTTTGAAATAAAAGTGTAATGTAAACTCATTTTTTTTTCTTTTTATGATGTAATGTTATAATTTTATTTTATTGAATATCTAATTTTAGTTTGCTATTTATATATTAAGTTGAATAATTATTTATATTGAATTCTTATTAAAAAAATCCTTTATATCTAGTTTTAATTGATTGAGTTTTATAATTTTAAACTTTTATGAAGTTTATGAATTGGACTTTATGTCATAATTAGTTATTAAACCACTATTATTTTATTGGACTATGTTATTTTAGACCTTTATAGAATTTATAAATTGAATTTTATATTCCAATTAATTATAAAACCCAAAATTATGTAATTTCATGTTTAAAAAATAAAAAAATTGGATACATGTCATGATGATAACACTCTTTAAAAGATACATATCACGTTAATAAGACTTCTCAATAAATCTTCTTAAATACTTATATTTATATATAGATGTGCTGAATTAGCTTTTAAAAGTTTGACAAAAGAAAACTAATAATGATAAATGATATTAAAAAAATTGTTATGTTGTTTATGAAATATTGATTTAGTGGTTAAGATTGAGACCTTAAAATTATAAAGTCTTAAGTTTAATTTTCAAGATATAAATTATTTTTTTATTTATATATCAATTAATTTTTTAATTTGTAAATATATTATGGTAGTAGTGCTTGACAAAAATCATATTAAAAGATTCGTCAAACTAAGAAGGGGTAAAAACAACTCCTCTAGGCCTCCATTGACATTATATATTGATTTCCTTAGCCATGCAAACAAAATTATAATATTAAAATTAAAATTACGGTATATATAATATATATCACAATAATAAATGATATGACGCAAACTTAATAAAATATTATATTTTGTTTTAGTTTTCAAATATTATCCTAATTTTTTTATTGGCTGAGGTGTTTTTCTATATATAATAATATTACTTGGTCTCTTATGATTGGATTTTATAAACGCCGACCTGATAAAAGAATTATTTTTATTTATCAACTAATTATTTATTCATATCATATATGTTTAATTTAACTCAATCAAATATGTATGAAAAAATCAATACTTTATCTCATAATTTTTGTCACGTTTATCATTTAGTTAATTAAATAAATAATTTTTTATTAAATCATTAAAAAAATTTATATTTTTATATGTATAAATAGAATTTAAAAGTTACCAAAAAATATATTTTATATTTTTAAAATAATATATATAAAATAATTTAAATTAAATTTAAATTAAAAAATAACAATAATTAAAATTATGGGATGAGTATTAAAAAATAATTAATGAAAACATGCGTCATGATTATTTATTAATGTATATCAACTTTGGGCGGTGTTGGCCCATAAAAGGGACGTCCGGCTGCTAACTAGCCATGTGTACGGCAGGCAAATCTTGGGCAGACTTTCTTCTTGAAGATGTACATTAATTAATCATATAAAGATGGCATCAAAGGTCCCTTACCATGTTTTTTTTAATTAATAATATTTATATTAAAAAATCAATAATAACGTAAATATATATATTTAAATTATGGACATTCCATTCGTTTTTTTCAAAAATGATTTCTATCTTATTTAAATCAACAAAAGTAATTTGCATATTATCTTTACAATTATTGAATTAGGTGTCTCGTTGGTGGAATATTATTCAATTTTAGGGAAAACAGAAACCAAATTTTATATAATTGAAATAATTTTAAAAAATGTTCAATACTAGAAAATGTCTTCAACAACCACATAGATGTTGACAGTTAATACATTGACACTTAATTTTACATAAATTTATAATTCAAAATCCGAACTTTTCAATTTTAGTTAAAATTATGTTAAAACAAGAGTTAGTAAATAAAACCCAATTTTTGGATTTAAAAAAACCTCGTTGTTCGTATCACGAGCCCACGCCTCTTTAAACACAGAATTTAGGTTTTTACCGATAATATGGGATACACATAATGTAATGTCCGTAATTGTAAAGTAAGGATAAAGAAGTAATTTAATAAATATAACATGAAATTAAAAACAAAAATCTATATAAAGAGTTTAATAGTATTTGAATAAAGCAATTCTTAAAAAAAAAATCAGTGAACAGAAAATATAACAACAAGTGGCAACACGTGCAACCAAGTTTATTTTAGTTGTGCCAAGTATAAAAGAATACTCCAATACATGGAGGAAAGTTAGAGATGTTAGAGTGACTAAGCAAGCAACTTTAAAAGCTGCAGAAGATATTTTTCATATCAAACTTTTATATATAGGAAGTAGATGTAAATTTAAAATTTCACTTATCAAATTAGTTGAGTTTTCTTTCCATTATGCGTCTTCTCTGAACACGTGGGGATCGAAAGAAATATTGAGATAGCAAAATTTTCAAGAAGTTTACGGAGAAATTTTATATAGAGTCACTGGAAGCTATCAGCAAAATAGAATGTACTACCGTAATATTTATATTTTTTATTTTTTTTAGCATTCATGAAATTTCTCGAAAGTCAAAATGGGAATTTTTAAAATGTATAGTTTATGAAAAATATAACAAATAATTAGAAATTTAATACTAATATTATGTCATGTGTTGACAAATAGCGATTGGAAGAAATTTTTGAGAGCAACGGGAAAGGCAATGAAGTGATCGTGAGTTGGATTTATTTTAAGTAATCTAAATAAAAAGCTAATATCTAGTAATAATATTAAAATAAATTATTAGCTTATGCTTGGTGGTAGATAAAAATTAAATTTATATGTAGAATATGAATATTGGACACGTAGAAAATTAATATGTGAAAAGAAATATTTTTAGAATAATGAGTTGATTTAATAATGATAGTGATAAAGAGATTTTGATCAGTGGTGAATAAATTAATGTGATATACGAGGAGAAAAAAAATTTGAAATTTATTAAGCAGAAAGTTGAGGAGAGACCGAATAGTTAATTTAAATATTTTGAATTCATGTGCTGTTTAAATTACTGTTCAGATACATATTTCATATCATTGTTTATGTGCATATGTATTTAATAATATAACCGAAAGAACCGAGAAGGGGCCGGTTTAATGGAACAACCGTGACAGCTGGTATATGCGGCAAATAAAAGGGACACCATGACAGCTGGTATATGCTGGAAATAAATTTCATGACAGCTGAGATAAGCTGTAAAGAACCGGGAAGGGGCCGGTCTAAGATAATAATAATGTGTCGACAAGTGGGAAGATGTTCCCGTCATAAGCATTTATGCATTGCATCTGTTTTAATTATTGTTTGCATTATTGAAATGCTTATGTGTGGTATATTATTGTGAATTTAATTATATATAGATGAGTCTTTAGGGAGAGACAGTTACAGTGAGAAAAAGAGAAAAAGACATAGAAATATGGTAATATGGTGACTATTAAATGTTGATATTATGCTATTATCCGGTTATAGGAGAAATAAATGATTAAATATTAAATGACTATTTATGAAATTGAAATACTTTTAGCAAATTTAATTCTATGTAAGCTACGTACGTGTCAATATCCTAAGACTAGTAAGAAAATAAAATAAATATTTTATTTGTAAATATTCATGCATCTTACGTTGTATATTATGTGTAAATTAATATCAGATTTACGTATCTCCCTATTGAGGGTGAATGATTAAAACAAAAATTTTATGTTAGTATTTATTACATATATGTGTTGTATAGATATTATCAAAATGTAATAATACCATCTCAAAAATGACCAATTCGAAATAAATCGTTACAAATAAAAAAACATGAATTAAACCCATAATCTCGAACCCGTAAGATAATATTTGCCATTAACAGTCACCACTATGACAACATCCCACGTGTAAAACAAAACCCAATTGAATTGATAAAATTATTTCCAATTTGGCTAACGATAAATCCATAATTGATATTCGATTTAACAATTAGGACACAAACCATTAAATAAAAACTCAAAATTTGATTTTCCCAATTTTGCACTTCAGCACCCCATTCATGAACGTGAACATTATCCAATAAACCATAAGTTGCATAGTGTATTCAACATAATAGAAGGTAAATTACTTTTTAAATCTAAAAATGATAAGAAATATGGATGATGGATTATCAATTTATTAAATTATACATGATTAGGGAGAAATTATTAATATTTGGAGGGGAGAAAATATAAAGAAAAATTATTAGAAAAATATAAGATCAAAACTTCAATTGAAACTTAAGGAATGATGATTTTATTAATTGGACTTGGGTATTAAAATTAATTTAATTAATTAATAAAAAAATATTTTAATCATCGACGTAAGTTTTCTCGACAACAACACAGGAAAAATTAAAAGTAAATTCTAAACAAATGTGAGATTAGATTATGATAGCGGGATTAAAGTTTATATTTTTTAAAATACAAGGACCAACCCTTAAGTAGGGATAAATCTTTTGCTGATTTATATAAATAGTAAAAAGAATAAATTTTTAGTTAAAAGAAAAGAATTTATCAGTTACAAAAAGAAAGAAAGTGGCGGTAAAAAAGAAAAACTGAGGTTTGCATGCGTCCACAACAAAAGGCAGTTTCTTTTTCTTCCACTTTCTCTTATCATCAGATAAATAGGAGAGCAAAAAAAAAAAAAAAGAAAAAGTATATCACAACAAAACAAAAATTTTCTTTTTTCTCTTTGCTTAAATGGATTACGATCCATCTTTATTGGATTCTCCCTCTCGATTTCTCAGATCCTTCTCTGGTGGGTTTTACGTCAGCTTCCGGCACCTTATGTCAGCTTCCCGGCGTACACGTCAGCTTCCCGCGCTGTTCTGATCCCTCATCTTATACGATCACGAAGTCGACTGAGAATTGAAGGTTTTACTCAATTTTTAGGGATTCTGTTTGGTTAATGGGAAAGTGAAAGGAAACAAGTGAAATGAAAGTTTCGAGTTTTTCTTTTTCTAATGCTTAAAGCTTTTTTTTTTGGGTTAATTGATTGATGGGAAGCTGAAATGAGGTGTTTCTTTTTCCTTTGTCATTTGGTTTTGTTGAAATTATGCCCACACAGAGTCTTTATTGTTACTGGGAAAGTAAGAGAAAAGAAGTAGAAGAGACAGTATCATTTGAACTTTTGTTTCTCTCTGTCTCTCTGTCTCTCTTTGGGTTTGGTTTGTGAATTTTGATTGATGTGAAGGTGAATTTAGCTGTTTCTGTTTTGTGTCAAAAGCTTCCTTTTGGTTTTGTTTGGTTTACAGGAAAATAAAAATGAAAAGAAGCTTTGCATCTTTTGCTTCGGGTTATATTTTTGGAGTTTTATTTTAAAATTTTAAGTTTCCATTAAAGTGGGTGAGGTTTAGCCTGCTGTCTCCGTTAATATAATAAACTAACCAAAATTCATGATTTCTCTGTTTAGTTCCCTTTATTTCATTTTTCCTTGCATTTTCTCAGCTGGAAAACAGAGCAGGGTTTTTGATCTGTTGATATGAAATAGAAATTACGAGAGAGAATCTGAATGTATTTAATCTAATTTAAGAACACAAGAGGACAATAAGTATGATACGACTGCTTTCCATAATTATGCTTTTTTAGCTCTAAGGAACAAGAATTTTGATAGAGTTTTGCTTCTGCTTCCTTTTCTTTCAATTTCTGGGCAAACAAACAAAAGGGTCATCCTCCGTTTGGTTATTGAGTAAATGAAAGAGAAAACAAGAGAAGAAAAATTGAATGCTATCTCTAATCCCTTTTGGTTTGGCTTACTAGATATAGAAAGTTTCAACTCTCCACTCCATATTAAGCCCAATAGTTGTAGTAGGTTTAGTAAGTTGGATTTTTCCTTTTCAAAATTTTGAATTATTTTATTTTTACCTTCTTGTTAACTTTTCTCAGCAAACAAACAGAGAATTCGGTGAAATAGCGTGAATAGTCTAACGGGTATGGTATAGGGTGTGGTTTATTTTATTTGTATATTCTTGCCCTTTCTATAAAATTCTGGATCTGATATTGGAATTCCATGTCACCATGAATAATCTCCGTGATGTCTTTCACATTCACGTTTTCCCCCTTGTTTTTTTTTTACTTTTATTAAAATCTTAAGATTCTTACCTTTCTGAGTCAGATCATGTCTTTTCTTCACTAACAGAATCACTCAAATTCATTATGCTTTACCCTTCTGTTTGTTTGATAGAATTTGAGAGAAAAAAAATACTACTATAAGTGAAGGCTTCCTTGCTTGAGAATTTTATACTATTTTCTTTTTCTTGTAATTGTTTGATCACAATCTGTACTATATGTAATTATACTTTCACTTTTCAGATTTTAAATCTACAGAAGGAAAAGAACCACACACCTTATTCAGGTGGGTGGGTAGACAGAGTTGTTGTTAAGGCAATGGGACATTTGTCCTCCATGTTCAACGGATTGGCAAGGTCGTTTTCGATAAGAAAGGGGAGGAATAATGAAAATGGTGATGGAAGGGAAGCCGCGGAAGAAATGGCGAAGGGAGCCAAGAAGAATGACTTGATTCTGCGATCTTCTGGTTTTGTAAATGTTGATGGTTCTAACAATTTTGCCTCAGTTTTCTCCAAGAGAGGCAATAAAGGAGTGAACCAGGATTGTGCTATTGTGTGGGAGGTATGCACATAGTATTGGCAATTAATTTCTCATATGTGAAGTTATTGTTTTTATAAAGCTACTTCCTTTTAGGAAGATTGTGATTTAAATGTGGATTTTGATTAACAACTGTGGATTTTGTATTGGGTAGGAATTTGGATGTCAAGCAGACATGCTTTTTTGTGGGATATTTGATGGGCATGGTCCTTGGGGTCATTTTGTGGCGAAAAAGGTCCGAGAATCTATGCCTTCATCTTTGCTGTGTAACTGGCAGGACAGTCTTGCTCAAACTTCACTAGACCCAGATATCGACTTGGAATCAGATAAAAAGCATCAGAGGTTTAATATATGGAAGCATTCCTATTTAAAGACTTGTGCTGCTATTGATCAAGAGCTAGAGCAGAATCATAAAATTGATTCGTTTTACAGCGGAACAACTGCCCTGACAATTGTCAGACAGGTATTTGAAGATTCTGAATTTTATAATTCAGTAAAATTCTGCTCATGAATGCTTAGTTTTCTGGTTTGACTGAAAATGGGTAGTGTACAGTTTTTGTTCTTACTTTTACTCATTCATCTGTCTGTAACTATTTTCTGATGATTTTCTGTTTGACTCTAAGATGGCCAATCACATTTATAATGAAACTAATATGATCAATAAAGCTTTATTTTGGGTAAAACCCATAGAAGCTGAAAACATGGCTTAAACTGTTAACATTATAATGTCCTGATAGTAGACATAAATGGTTCAAGTTCTTAAAGTTTGATTCAAATGGATGCCCTTTGTATCTCTCTTTAATTAAGCATGCCATTGTCTTAAAACTCCATATTCAGAGAAATTTAAATTTTTACAGCTGCTAGTATAATATGACCTGTGAAACTTGATCCTGCTCATTTACTATCCAGACCTTATCATTTGCACATGAACCCAATTGCCCCTTATCAGTTACCTAACTGGTAAAAGTTATCAATATTCTATTTCTGGATCAAATGGCTAAGAAATTTAATTTGTATCTTGTTAAGATTTGTATTTTCAGAGAATGTGCTCATGAGACCAGTTGCTAAGCTATTTGATGTGATCAACTTTCACTACTATGTGATATTTTTTTGATAGGTAAAAAAAATATTATTAAAAAAAAGTACCAAGGGGGTATCACCTGTATACAAAAAGCTATCTACAAGCTACTACTATGTGATATATACTTAATTTGTTCCATTGTCTTGTGCAAGTTTTTTCATTGTTAATGTGAATCCCAATTTCCTTTTTGCTAGGGTGAACTCATTTACATTGCAAATGTTGGCGATTCTCGTGCTGTGTTAGCTACCACTTCGGATGATGGAAGCTTGATACCGGTGCAGCTCACTGTTGATTTCAAGCCCAATTTACCTCGTTAGTCTCTCTTACTGAAAAATTGAGAATTAAAATGGAAACCCTTGTGGATTCTTATATTTTTGTTGTCTTGTTCACAGAGGAGACTGAGAGGATAGTTCAGTGCAAGGGACGGGTGTTCTGTTTAGATGATGAGCCAGGGGTACACAGGGTCTGGTTGCCTGATGAGGAGTCACCTGGACTGGCAATGTCTAGAGCCTTTGGGGATTACTGCATAAAGGAATATGGACTTATTTCTGTGCCTGAAGTGACACAAAGGCATATAACCAGCAGAGATCAATTTGTTGTCTTGGCAAGTGATGGGGTAAGTATACTTGTTAATTTCAGTTTGGATTGAGAGAAATGAGGGGAAATAAGAGGAGAGAAATGGAGGGTACATGTACCTTGTCAAGGAGTATTTCTGATGAAAATGAGAGGATTTGGAGGGATACCTTTATCCCGCCAAATCCCCTCACAACTTTAAACATTTATGTCTTCCTTGTTTGGGAGTTTTGGAGGGAGAGTAAACGAGAGGAAATGAGAGAATTTGGAGGGTTACTCTTCTCCTCTTCTTCTCTTTACTCTCCCTCGATCTAAACATACCCTAAACATCTAAGGTTATTAATGACTAGTACAAGGTTGAGATAATTGCCATCCTGATTATGGAATTTCCGACATAAAGAACTAATGGCATGAGACTTGAGAAAACTGTTATTAAGAAATAAGAACCTATGATGAAATTCTAAGCATGGTTTCTATGTTATTTGAGAAACTCAATTTTATGATAGCCATTGGTTATCATGCCAAATAAACTACAAAGTAGGATTGCAAGAAAGGCTACCAAGTACCAACCGATGATGACTTTTTAAGCGGAATAAATGATTTCTCACTAGAAAGTAGAAACATACTGTTAGTCTTTGAAGACTTCCTTTGTCGATATGAACAAATGGTAATTATGCCGAAAGAGTGAAAATATTTTTATTGCTTTTTGTTCCTTAGGTATGGGATGTGATTTCCAATCAAGAAGCGATACAGATCGTATCTTCAACACCAGACAGGGCAAAATCAGCTAAGCGTCTGGTTGAGCACGCTGTCCGCGGATGGAAACGCAAGAGGCAAGGAATTGCAGTGGATGATATCTCAGCTATTTGCCTATTCTTCCACTCCTCCTTTAACTGAGCAACTTCGTCCTGTTACAACCCCAAAATAGTAATGTTAAATGATCAAGATGATAATTGCTCCTTGTTCATCTGGTCTGTCACATATTGTATTCTTATTCAATGTAATTGATCACATCAAGTGTTTCACATCTAATCAGTAGATTGATTTGCTCAAAGATTAGGCTGGATAATGGCTCCAAGCTGTGTTCGAGTATTGAACTAGGCTACCACTGAAAAACAGACTAAATTTGGTTTCCTGGTTTGGTTATGAAACCATAAACAGAACTGGATCAGACTGCAGTCTGTTCGGCCAAGCGATCACCTCCGGGCTCTCCATATAAGAGACTTGGGTTTGATCTCTCTCTCTCTCGCCAAGGTACCAAAAAAACACCATGTGTGAATGTGTGACTGTTTGCCAATTATCGGTGTCACTGTCATAAGTATTCTCAAGGAGCTTCAACCTTTGAAACCCAAAAAGGAAGAAAAAGAAAAGAAAAAAAACTCTTAGCTCTAACAAATTCAGATATTTTGAAAAGTGGACATCAAATGTGGATTTTGACTTTATTAATAGTATAGATTAGAGGTCCTCTACATAAGAACTACCCTCATATAAACTAGGTTTAGCATGTAATTTTACAGTTTATGCCTTTCCCTATGCAGAAATTAAAACCGGTAGTAGTCAAGGAGTAATAACACTTCCTTACTTATATGGTGACAAACTGCTACCTATATTTTGTACTTAAATCGCCCCATCGTGCTTCACAAGGAGGTTCTTTCTACTCTAGATCTAGTAAAAATCAGTAGAGGTATTTGAGAGAGAATGGAAAAACCAAATAAGATGGAGGGATTGGAGGATGAAAGGAAGAGAAGAATGGAGCAAGATACTTGTCTACATAATAAACCAATGCATTCTTGACTATTGTACCTTGCAAGATAACATATAATCTCCTAAGCCAATAATGAAAAATATCCTGGAAAGCTGAGACAAGGAACTATTACCGTTTTCCATAAATACTGAAAGATAAAACAAAATGTAGGATCCGAAAGATCAGTTTACTAACAGAACTCCCAGGAAAAATTTGTATCAACTATAAAATTTCTGCACAGGAGTAGAAAAAGCATTTCAAGATATAATTGACTGTATTAGCAACAGCCAGAACACATCCATAGTCATCCATGAATCCACCTTCACAGCCAAAGTATATAGAGGGCCATACCATCTTAAAATAGAAATTTGTTACACAGACAATATTTGTCATAGTCATGAGCTCAAGGCGCCTAAAAAATTCTGTACCGCACCCATTATGAGAACATCCAAAGTTGCAATAGAAACCACCTAAAGCCAGTTGCAGCAAGCTTGAGCTGCATATTTCTAATTGAAGCTCCAATTTCGACAGAGACAGTGGACTTTCGCAAGAGAAGCCATATAATCATCAGATCTGAAATGAATAATCCCATATTAACTTTGTGTTGCCATATAGTTGCATTTCTGAAAAATGCGGACATATTCAGAATTCCAACCTTTGTCCATAAGGAGACTGGAATGCAGCAAGTATATGAAATTTGGCGGAATCTGGTTTACTCTGCACAGGTAAAAATCAGTGATGTTGCACTTGCACATATAAAGAGTAAGTGCTGAGCTTAAGATAACATGAAAAATGTAATCTTTTCAGCATCTGTTCGTGTTTAAAGCATTAAATGCACTCGTCACAATTACTTTGTTCTTTCTTTCTTTAGATATTTCCACTAATTAATCATTTTTTTAGTAAGGTCCCCCTTAATTGTTCTCCGTCTCAGGGTGACACCTAACGTGGACATTTTGAGGTCAGTTCTACCAATTAATCTCTTGAGGCCACCCCTAAGATAAATCCCAGTTATTACAAAGTGCATGTGGGCCAAGGGAACTGGGCATGCCCTAGGATCAATTGGGAAACTAGGGTGCTCAAAGAGCCCTGAACAGTGAGCACCTAAGTAGCAAATAAAGATATAAGTAATAACGGGTCTTCTGAGGCCCAGATGGAGATAAAAAAAAGACAGTTAATAAATGAAGGGAAAAAGTTCCAGTTATCAAATGAAAACTGTGCATTACACCAAAGCTATAATCGAGATCCTGCCTAAAATCTAAAACATAACCCTGGGCATAGCATGAATTAGATTGCCTAGTTTCCTATCATATGTTCCAAAAAGCTATGCAAAAGTCCCTATTGAAATAAACTTGAATGACAAACATCTAATTGTATGAGACACTGCTTTGAGAAATGCAAATCTGGTTTTGGGCTTTAAATATAAATTATTGTCAAAAAAGAAACAAGAAAGAGATTCGGCTTAAAGACATTATCTTCACATTTGAACATGAAAGTAAACACTTGTTAGTGAAAAGTCCTCAATCTTAAACTCATATTACAGCCAAGCAACACAAATGGGGATCTCCACAGCTCAAGTAGACATAGTATGTAATTTTTTCTTTCCAAAATTTATATAATCTCTCCTTTAATGTCCATTGAGCAATGGCTTATACTAGTTCTGACTTTTCAGTATGTATACAACGGATAACAGGACAGCCAAAATTAGCTTTCCTCTGGAACTTCGATAAATGAAGTCAATTATAGTCGCCTCTTACTGGTCTTTCTAGATTATCGCATGACACTTTTAGTTGAATGTCAAGCCCTGATGAAAGTAAAATAAATACTTCCCAAAATGGCAAAGAAACAAGACTTTGGGATAGAGAAAACGAACCTCAGATTCATAATAAAGGCTGGCATACAAAGAAGCATAGAAATACTCGCTATCCTGGCCACTGGAAAATGCAGCAACAAGCTTTGCAGAAAAATCAGTTGCAAGAGTTGAATAAATTCCACAAATATATACAACTGCAGATCTAGATATGGAGTATAAACTATAAAGTGCACTTAGCATTGAAGGTATATGTTGAAGGTATATGTCAATATTTCCTTTCATCATCAAGAACTTGAAGTGTTATCTGTAAATCCAAACTTCTATGTTTAGAATTTTATAAAAGTAAATTCTTTATTGATGCAAGTCTATAATTTGAATCTTCCTACAATTGAAAGAGAATTTATCTACTTTATTTTGAGCTACAGAGTAGAATGAATATATAGCAAAATGGAAATACGAACAACCAGCTGAGAAATGGTTCATATGCATACGAAATTCCTTAAAGAATAATGGCGAAGCCAAAAGGGAACCATTTCCATTGTCTTGCTTATTATAATAGACAGAATTTAAAGGGAGCATACCCACATATAAATAAGAATGTATTACAGCAGATGAATGAAATACAGAAACTAATGCCTCATTGGCTTCACTAGTTCAAACAAGAAATGTTTGGGTCAAAATGTTAATTCACACCTTTTCTGGATCACCACCATTTTTAAACATGTTATAAGCTTCCCGCATGACAGGACGGGAATCTATGCCAACCTGCGTACAGCTACAAAGAAATCAAATTACTGCATTGATCTTTTAACTTGGAAACTTGGAAGCACAAAGCACTCTATATTAAAACATCCAGAATCATGAAGCCAATTAAAAAGTTAAAGCGCGGTGTAACTGCCAATTTTCTTAGCCAGTTCAAAGAACAGCTAGTTAGAAGAACTCACCACACATGTTATGCTGCATCTCATGCAACAGAAACTTTCAGTTGATTAATGGAAAAGTCAGGTGACATTTGATTCTTGATAACATTTTCATTTCCTTTGCAGCCTCGTTCATTATTTGGAGGGGCTTAAGCTAGCTTTATCCCTCTCTTTTTCATTGTAACAGTTTATATATGATTGTCTTATTAAGCTAGACTAACTTGCCTCAAGAAATTGTTTCCTTGCTCCATCAACACCATATAATTGAGCTTCACAGAGAAAACACCATATTGACTCCTCCGTATCATTTGGGTTCTGTTCAACATCTAATCGAAACTGCTCAGCACCTTTTTCAAACCTATAGATAAAGATCTTTTCACTTCAATCACTTCACATTTATATCAAATACAGAAAAATAATTACGATTTTTCCCTTTGTTTGGTGGCAAAGCAAATAATTGAAAACTAATTAACTAAAAGAGAAAACAAATAATCAGAGATTTATTATATGTTGCTTGTCCTTTTTCCTTATTAAACATGAAATCCTCAATTCCATTAGCCCAAATAGTCGTCATAGAATCAAATTACAGAGTTTCTGACTTATATAACAAATTTTCTAATGCTAAGAAAAACAAATAAACATTGTAAGAATCAAACCGAACAAACAGAAAGGGAAATTGAAGTATAACAGTATAGATGTAGTGGTACCTATCAAGATAGTAAAGTGATAACCCCCTTTGCCAAAGATCTATCACAACCATCGTAAAGTTCACATCATTATATAAAAAATTAACAATTAAAATTCTTAAATTATTAAATAAAACAAACTTAAAAATTAAAACCTACACGCCTTTTGTCGAGGATCGAATTCAATAGCCTTATCAAACTCCACCAAAGACCCCAACACATCACCCTTAAAACAACAAACAAGACATTATCTTTAATCAATCACAAAACACCTCAACCCTTAAAACAAGTATGAAAATTTAAAATTAGAAATTAAACATAAATGAAGCAAGATTTTTTTTACCTGTCTAAAGAGTAACATTCCACGTCTAATTTTATTCACAGCTTCACGGGAATTATAATTACCACCGGTAAAAGCATCCCAGATTGCAGATGCCAAGGGAAGGAACAATCTTCTAGAGAATGTGAGTGATGGGTATGGGAGACTCTGTGTTTTTGTGATAAAGAAGAGTGAGTTAGTGTGGGTTTTAAAGGATAAAAATGGAGGTGAAGACGTCAAATAAGAGTGTGCAAAAGAGGTGGGAGACAATGAAATGGTGGGTTTCAAGTTGTGGGTTAAGGCCATTGATCTCAAAGCAGCAAAAGATTGAAGATTGCTTAGTGTGTGTGTGTGTGAGAGAGAGAGACAGAGATAAAGAGGGATAAGGCGCCAAAGAGAAACTGTATAGTTTATGGGCGGAGGGCATGAGCTGGTTGTCTACGATGTCGTTTCATGAGTAATTCTATACAGTACAGTTTTCTAATTCTTGGTTAAAATCACAAATTCGGTCCGTTGAGGTTACAGTACACGTGTTTTCTGTTTGGATTCCATTCGTTGACTAAACGTTAATTCCAAGGTCTAGCTTTTGTCACATGACAAAATTATTGTTGCCACAATGAGAATTATACTACTAATTTAACAAAATACTTTTTTTTTCTCCCTCCGCGGCTACAAACTAATTAATTATAATAATTTAATTGGATAATTTTGTCCCCTAAACCTTTTAAATTTCTAATTTATTTAAAAATATCATCTGCTCACTTCAAGCCTTCAACAACCTTCCTCTCACCATAAACCATAGAATCTTTGTTTTGGCTTTTGAACTTTATTTTTTTATTTAAAAAAAAAATCAATTATCCCCTAAAAAAGAATAAGAAAATAAAAAGGAAGAAAAGAAATCATAACGGCAATAAGTTAGAAACAAATTTGAACAAAGAATCAAACCTATTGTTTAGGTTTTTTTACACTAACGTGGAATCAAGTATTTTAAATTAAAAAAAATAGAAACTCGATTAATTGCTTTTAAAAAATTAATTTATAACAAAAAAATAAAAAAAAACTGAATTTTTAACTTAAAAATTGTTTTATGAAAAAGTGTTTCAAAAACCTTTTTAATATAATACCAAAAAATTGATGTAAATTTTTTTTATCCATAGACAAAAATGTTTTTCAAAAATCATATAATTGGCTGATGACACTTGATAAAAAACATGAAAATAATTCATTATCCAACCGTCATCTTATGTACCAAACCAATGCATAATAACCTACATATTATATTTTTGAGATCGTATCATCTTTTGCTGAAATTTTTTTATTTCAAATAACATTTTTCTACTAATCGAAACATTGGAAAATTACTCATCTCGCGTACAAATCTCTTCTCCCAGCTAATTGATTTGTGACATCAACACGTGTTTTTCATTCGGTAATGATGCCATGAAATAGACTGGTAATTATGACACCCAACAAATCTGTTTGGCATTATTGACATGGATGAGTGAACAAAATTACAGGTGCATAAAAATACATGATTGAGATTTAAATTAAAATAAAGGTTATATTAAATTAATTTGCAAAACTTTTTTAATGATTAGAAAACTAATTTAAATCTTAATCAGAAGATTTGCACATTTTGGACAACTTTTAAAGGTCGCTTTGCCTCTTAACAATACCTGTTGCCAATTGACTTTTCTATATTTATATTTTTTATTTTTTCTGCTGCAGACTTTTAAAACATTTTTATTTTTTTTTGTTTCACTAATCTTATCTCATTTAAAATAAAAAAAATATGATGATTTATCTATATCACACGCTATCTTTGCCAAACATGTCCTTTTAAACAACAGACAAATATTTAACGTGTCATTTTAGGCTAGTTTTGCCCTTCAAAACTTAAAAATCTCTCTCAAATGTGTAGATATTATATATTTATTTACAATATAAATACATCGTTAAGGATACCCACTAATCAGAATAAAACCTTAAAAGATAATTAAGGATTGATTCTCTGTTTTGTTTTAGCTTTGTAATTAATTTGTTTGAAGTTTTTGAAGTATTGCAACATGTTAATGCTGCCAGAAGATTGTATCTGTACAATCCTCTCCTTCACCTCTCCATTAGATGCAGGCAGATCATCGACGGTATCGCATGTTTTCAGATCAGCAATGGATTCAGACATTGTTTGGGAGAGGTTTTTGCCATCTGATTATCTTGATATCATCTTCAGGTTGGTCACTCCTTTGAAGTTCTCATTGATGGTGGCAACAAGGTATGTTTATATATAAACCATGCTTTTGAATGCTTGTTTTTTTGGAGTAATATAAATTCTGTTTACTAATTGTTCTTCTTTTTTCATGCATGCATTATAAATTATGGCCCTATCATCCTTTAGAGCTTCAAATTAGAGAAATCATCTGGCAGAAAATCCTACATATTATCTGCAAGAGAGCTTTCTATCACATGGAGCAATGATCCAGTGCATTAGAGTTGGATCTCTACAACTGAATCAAGGTTGGTTTGCTTTTATGGGCCTTTTCTTCTTTTAATTTGGTTTGAATTACATTGCACTGTTTGATAATAAGAGTATCCTCTTTCCTACAGATTTTCGGAGGTGGCTATGCTTAGAACAACAAATTGGTTGGAAATTCATGGCAAGATAAGTACTCAAATGTTATTCCCAAACACAAGATACGGAGCTTATCTTACAATGAAAATCACCATCCGTTCATATGGGCTTGATGCAATACCATCAGAGATATCAATTGAAGTGGGTGATCATCAAGTATCCATTGGCAAGGCCTATTTACCTAGCAAAGATTATAACAAGAAACAACTGAGGGATCATTATGGTGATTGGCCATGTAATATCTATCGCATGGAAGTGCAAAAATTAAGGGTGATTAATGGAGTTGATGATCAAAGGGTCCCAAATGAAAGAAATAATGGGTGGGTGGAGATTGAGATGGGAGAGTTCTTTAGTGGTGAAGGTGACGAAGAAGTGAAGATGAGTTTGATGGAAGTGAAGGGTTATCAACTCAAAGGAGGGCTTATAATTGAAGGCATTGAAGTTAGGCCTAAAAATTAATGGAACAAAAGGAGCGTTTTCTTGTTTGTTCTGCCAACAGGGAAGGAAAGCAGGAAGAATCCTTTTTGTACCAAGCATCGAGAAAGTGGGAATTTGTGTATCTTGTTGTTAAATAGTATGATTAAAAAATTTATTTTATTTAAAAATAAAATATACCTATCGTTATGTATTTTATCATTAAATAGTATGAATAGAGAGAATTTTTTTATACTTTTATTAAAAATAAAATATACTTTACTAATAAACAATTTTTTTTCATAAATTTTTTTTTAAATAAAGTTAATGCAAGTTGAAACCTCCAACCGAAACACGACAAACAAATTCCTTACAATAAAAACTATAAAGGCCATTATCTATTTTATTTAAAAATTGAAATAAAAATTAAATTTATAATAAAATTAAATATTATATTTATAAATTTAAATTTCATTATCCGAGCTATAACTAGGCTGGTGAATAAGCTTTCATGACATTTATTTACTGGGATCGGTATCGTTAGATGGTGAGTTATTGCCTTAACCGTTGCAGTGACTAATTCAGTGAAATTTAATTTGAATAGCTCTGTATAGGGGTGAGTATAAGTTGGGTTGTCATAAAATTTCAACCCAACCCATTCATATCGGGTTGAAAAAATCTCAACTTAGTCCAACCTCAATCCAACCCAACTCATTCTAATCAGTTTGGGTCACCAGGTTGATATATATTTTTTTACTAAATAATTAAACCATACATATTACATAACAAAAAAAATATTTCATTAAATCCAAAATTAAAATTCATTCATATTACAAGTAAGATATGTGTGCTTGACAACACAAATAATATTTGATAACACGGAAAAAAGAAAAAGTGTCTTATGGACTATAATGGATGTATGCTATGCTAAATTTGGTTTTTTTGGATATTGCTAAGAAGGTTTTTGATGACATGCAAGAGAAAAATGTTGTGCCATGAAATGCCATAATTGGAGGCTACATTGAAGCCAAACTTGGTAAGGATGCTTTGACATTGCTTCATGAAATACAAGTGAGCAATATAGAGTCTGATAAAGTGACCATGATCAATTGCTTATCTGCATGCTCAGAATCTGGAGACCTTGATGTTAGAATATGAATTCATCGTTATATTGAAAAACACAATCTTCATCTGAATGTTACGCCATGAACTGCTTTAGTTGACATGAATTTAACTTACTTTAGAAGACTGTTCAATTACGAAGGAAATATGGATTTTTGGATAGTTGCTAATAATATATTTTAGCAACTCAGCATTTGTTGGCCATGTCAGTGCTTTCTCACTAATCAATCTAATTTTTGGACTATGCTTTAATGCACTTGGAAGCGACACGAAGGCTCTTAAAAGGTCACATAGAGGCAAATTGAATGGTTCAATAATGTTTGCATGAAAGGTTTACAGCAAGTTGGTATTACCGAGCTTTATCATACAATCAACATTTCTTCCATTAACATTATGGTACATCTTTTTGGAATATAAGTTTATCAACATACATTGATCCCGAATGAAATCTTGTAGATTAGAGTGTTAATTTTTATTTTATTTTATAGTTACAACGTACAAAAAATCAAAATTTCGTTAGCATAAGTTAATTATGCATCAATTTATTCTGATTGAAGTTATACTTAATAATAATTATGAAAACTATTTCATAGCTCGAAATCAGTATTTGTTTCTAGTGTAAATATTTGAAACTAAAATCTGGGTAATTGAAAAATATGAGACTTGTTTGGACATTGAAGTATCTGCTATATATAATTTTACACACTAGTAGTAATTAGAATGGACATTTTATGATTATATATTTTACAATTATACTATAATTATTTATATACTATTTTATATTCAATAAATATAAAATATATAATTATATATTTGATCGGGTTACCGGTTTGGGTCGGATTGAAAATTTTGAACCCATGACCCAATCCATTGGGTTCAAAATATTTTCAACCCAACACAACCCAATCCAATCTCTAAAAAGACACAACTCAACCCAACCTATTATATCGATTTGGATCGGATTTGTGGATCAACCGAGTTCCATGCTCATCCCTAGCTCTGTATCCTCCTATCAAGAGCTATTTTCATGTGAATAAAGCGAAAGAAAAAAAATATGATGATGACTTCTCTAATGTTGTATGTATTGGATGATGTTTCTATTTTATTACTTGCATTAAATACAAAGTTGGAAAATATTTAATGTTAAGCAATAGTCTTGAAAAATAACAAATAATAATGGTGTTATAGCTTAGGAGTTCTTTGTAAAACCCCTTTTAAATATGAAAATGATAAACACCCACTTGCTAACATGTTACTGTGTGCTTGATTTAGGAAGTTTCAATGCAACTATTATAGGCTTATTATTTTAATATTTATACAATCTGTATATCTATAGCCAATTTCATGCAACACCCAGATCACCCATAAGCACCAAAGCAAAAACCAACCCATTTAAGATAAAGACATTGGTCTTGAGTCTGAAAGCTTTAAATTCTCTTTCCTCCGTTCAATTTTCAAGAATTTTCGTTCTTTTGTTTAAAAAAGGAAAAAGGAAATGGAAGGAATATTGGACATAGTACTGTTGCCAGAAGATTGTGTACCAACATGATGATGGCTTATAAATTATGGCGCTATTAATAGCCATTATTATTTTCAGACGGCGAAATAAAAAAAAATGATGATGGTTTATCTGACGTTGCTTGTTGCTTGTTGCTTGTTGCTTCTATTAAATACATTGAGTGTTAGGCATTAAATTTGGATTGGACATCCATCGGGTTAAGGGATCTAGTTAATGGGTTAGGGAACCATTCAGTCGATCAAGTAAATGTCAGTTAGAATAATTAAAAAAATATATTTTTAAATTTTTTAGTTTTCTTATTGTTTTTTTTAAGGTTTGAAACGTTTTTATTAAGTTTTTTAAGTTTAATTATTGTTTTAATTAGATCATTTATTTAAATGATTCAATAATTTCATTTTAAATGACGTTTTATCTTGTTTTAGGCAGTAAAAAATAGTTATTTTATCTTAAATCTTATAATTTTTCCTAATAAAATTAGGAGCAAAATTTTTTCTTCCATTTTTTTCTTCTCTTTTTCTTGTTCTTCTTTCTCTTCCTCATTTTCTTCTTTTTCCTCCTACGACATATGTTGTGCAGCACCACGCACAGTCATGGAAGATCTATAACGTCGCACTGCTAATTAGTTGCGCCCAAAGACCATCTAACTTGCTCTCAAATCTGTTTACAGCCTAAAGCCACATAAAATGTCTCCTACGATGAAATAACCGAGTCATTTAAGTAAATTGTCTTATTTGAACAATAGCCAAACTTAAAAGACCTAATACATACGTTTTGAACTCTAGGAATCCAGTAAAAACACATAGTAAACTAAAAAAGATTAAAAATGAAATTCACTGTTAAAAAAAAAATACACATAATGACAAATATAGATAATTTTATTTTTACTCTTTAAATTCGTTTATTTCAATAACTTTAAAAAGTAAAATAATGTATAAATATAATTATATATCAAATATATATTTTTTTTGTCTTACAAGATTTTAGAAAATAAAAGTTTTTGTTAATTACTACTTACTAATATAACATTTCCATATTCCATATTAATATTATTCTGTGCATAAAATAACAAATAGTAATGGCGTTATAGTTTAGGAGTTCTTTCTCAAACCCTTTTGAAATATGAAAAAGATAAACGCTTTATCATAAGTTGTGGGTTGCCTTGGTGGTAAATGTCATCTTAATAAAGCTGGACATCAAATATTTGAACATGCATAGGTGAATTTTGCAACAAGGGAGCAATTTTTCACACAACAAAACTTCTTTCGGAAATTAAATTTAAAGCAATTGAATTTTTTCACCTTAGATCTACCCATCCCGATAAACCTCTTTAATCAACTATTCACATTACATGGTTTCCTCCTGATGCTGATTGGGGTGTCTTAATTCAGATGGGTCTTTCGAGATTAACTCTAATTTTGTTGGTTCGGACTGTGCCTGGAGGGATAGTAATGGGAGTTGGATTTGCAGGTGTACTAGAGGAGTGGGTTTTTCTGATTGTATTTCAGTTGAACTTTGGGGGCATAGGGATGGCCTTTACCTTGCCAAAGAATTACAAATTCCAAACTTTCTCATTCAAGTTGATGAGGTGAGCTTATTAGCACTTATCAGAGATTTTGATGTTGAACACCACCTTAATAGTGCTATGTTTTCCCTCTTTTGACATTTTGACTTTTTTAAATCGAAATACTGTTTTAGAAAAACCAATAGAGTGACTGATCGAAGTTTTTGTAAAAAAAAGTACTAACATAGATTATATTTCGATTCCCCCGATAATGTATTAAGCCTTGTTTTATTTGATACTTTGGAAGGCTGCCTCTCTCGGAGAGTTAGAACCTTTTCTTCTTCTTAATGTAATTTCTTTCTTTTCCATAAAAAATGACCATCTCCGGTCAATCCGTTTTAGTGGGGTCAAACACAAAATGGTCTAATTAGAAACTTGGACTGATTAATGGTTCAGTTCATTGGCTCACTGATTCGACCAACCGGTCTGGTCCGGTCCGAGTTTAATAACCATGGGGTAGATGTGACTGGTGGGAGATAAATAAATGCGTAATTAATAACCAAAGGGTCCCTATAAATATCTACATAGTCTCGCAGCCTATTTCACTGCAAGTAGCTACTTCGCTAATACACTTTAGACTTACATATTTATTTTATTTAAAAATTAAAATAAAAATTAAATATTATATTTATAAATTTAAATTTTATTATCCGAGTTATAATTAAATTGATTAAGAAGTTTTCTTAGTATTTATTTATTGGGATTGGTATCGTCAGATAGTGAGTTATTACCTTAACTGTTGCAATGACTAATTCGGTGAAATTTTATTTGAATAGTTCTGTATCCCCCTATCAAGAGCTATTATTATTTTCAAGTGAATAGAGCGAAAGAAAAAAAAAATGATACTGATTTCTCTGATGTTGTATGTACTGAATGGTGTTTCGATTTTGTTGCTTGCAAAGTTGAAAAATATTGAGTGTTAGACATAATATTAAATTCTAAACGATGTTTCAATATTTCACATCGTTCAGAATTTAGTTAATGGGTTAGTGATCCATCAGCCGATCAAGTAAATGTTAGTTTAAAAAAAATTAATTTTAATTTTTTTAGCTTACTTATTTTTTTAATCCTTAAAGTTTGAAACGTTTTTATTAAAATTTCTAAATTTAGTTATTGTCCTAATTAGATCATTCATCTAAATGATTCAGTAATTTTTTTTTTGGTGACGTTTTATGTGGTTTTAGGCAGTAAAAAATAATTATTTTTTTCTCAAATCTCATAATCTTTTCTAACAAAATCAGGAACAAAAATTTTATCTTCCATTTTTCTTTCTCTTTTTTTGTTCTTCTTTCTCTTCCTCATTTTCTTCTTTTCTCTCCTACCACATCTGTCGTGCAGCACCACGCACTGTCATGGAAGATCTATAATGTCACACTGCTAATCAGTTGCGGCCAAAGACTGTCTAACCTGCTCTCAAATTTGTTTACGACCTAAAGCCACATAAAATGCCACTTATGATGGAATAACCGAGTCATTTAAGTGAATTGTCTGATTTGAACAATAGTCAAACTTGAAAAGCCTAATACATACGTTTTGAACTTTAGAGACCCAATAAAAACACATAGCAAATTAAAAAGGACTAAAAATGAAATTTACTGTTAAAAAAAACAAAAACAATACACGTAATGACAAATATAGATAATTTTATTTTTACTCTTGAAATTCGTTTATTTCAATAACTTTAAAAAATAAAATAATGTATAAATATAATTGTATATCAAATATATATTTTTTTTGTCTTACAAGATTTTAGAAAATAAATTTTTTTGTTAATTACTGCTAATATAACATTTCTATATTCCATATTAATATTATTCTGTGCATAAAATAATAAATAGTAATGACGTTATAATTTAGGAGTTCTTTCTCAAACCTTTTTTAAATATGAAAATGATAAACGCTTTATCATAAGTTGTGGGTTGCCTTGGTGCTAAATGTCATCTTAATGTAATTTCTTCATTTTCCATAAACAAATGACCATCTCCGGTCAATCAGTTTTAGTCGGGTCAAACACAAAATGTTCTAATTAGAAACTTGGACTGATTAATAGTTCAGTTCATTGGCTCACTGATTCGACCATTCGACCAACCGGTCTGGTCCGGTCCGAGTTTAATAACCATGGAGTAGATGTGACTGGTAGGAGATAAATAAAGGCCTAATTAATAACCAAAGCGTCCCTATAAATATCTACATAGTCTCGCAGCCTCTTTCACTGCAAGAAACTAATTCGCCGCTAGTACTCCTAGACTTACAGATCTCTCTCTGTCTCTCTCTCCACTCTACAGTTTACGGCCGATCACAACCTTCTCTTCTCTCTTTCTCTCGCCTCTCTTGGTCTCCCTCTCTTTCAAGTAAGCAAAACTGTTACTTTGGGGTACAGTAGAAAGAATCATGGGTTTCTAATTATTTGTTTATAGTGAGCTAACTTGCTATCTTTTTGTTTGGTTGCTGGGTAAAACTAAGAGAAAGTTTAGAAGCCCTTTGGCTAGCTATGACGGGGTTTTCCCCATATCTATTTATATTCTTTCCTGAATTTATTTTCTCTCTCAAAATAATAAATTTAATATTTGTTGATTTGTCTTTTTTATATTAAGGTGGAATATTACAAGACGAAAGAGGGTTACTACCATGCAAGGTAGAGGATTCAAGCAAAAAGAGATGAACAACAATCTTGCCATCTTTGGAATGAGAGGCCTAGGAAACTTAGGTAAGTGAAAACAAAATTATATACTTATCCGTCGATTTATAAGTGGATTAAAAATAACGGAATGGTTAGAAAAAACATGAGAAAATTTATTTATTTGACAAAAGATTTAACCCAAAGTTTAGTGTTGATCAAATCAGCACGTAGACTCAGTGACCACTATGGTGAGGTCAAGAATTGAGTGGTAGTTTATTACATTGGAAACACGACAAGAATTTTTGCTGTCCGAGGGACACAGACTGAACATGGGACCCGTGCTTCAAAATTTAACTCATTTGCATCTCTCCCCTCTCTTCTGCAGCTCTCCCATCTCTCCCGCGGAGAAAAACGTAAACAACACCAAACAGTAAAGGTTCTCCGTCACCGTCACCGTCTCCATCTCTGTCCTCTTTCCTCTTTACTCATTCCATAACCATCGCCGTTCTCTCCCAAAATCTCACCATTGAACAGCTATGTTCAGAGTGCCTGTAGTAACTCGCAGAGCCGGTGTTTGCGGGGTTCAGTGTTGCTCTTCTGCTGTGCATCAGTTCACAGGTAACATCGAATTCTCATTTCTTTATTTTTGTGTTTTAGTTCATCGATTTAAAATTTAATTGGTTGAAAAATTTAGTCCTTGGTATGTTAATGTTTAAGTGTGCGGATGGTTTTCTTAAGTCTTTGAACTCTGTTCATGTGGTTAGATTTTAGTTGCTTGATACAATCTGCTTCTTTACCGCACTGATTAAATATAGGGATTGATTGCACTGATACTTGCATTTGATTCGTGCCTCATGAAGAAACTATTCAAACCTGACTGAGCCCAAATGAAGAAATGATTTGTGAATTTTATCTTGATTAAAAAGGAATCAACAATAATGTCGTGCTTCGATTTTTCTTTGCATTCTAAATTAAGCTATTTAGCTATATTCTTGGGTTTAATGAAATGTGCCGCTTAGCTCCTGGTTTGTGAGATAAATATCTGCAATTTGTTGCTGTTGAAATTAACCATGATGACTGTTTGTTGAATGGAAGCTTGATGTTAATAGGTTTCAGTTGTGGTAATGGGTTGATTTATGAGCTGAAACAAAACTCTTTTCGTGTTTCAATCAAAGACGGAGAAGATGCTCTGGCACAAGTTTAGCATCCAAACTGGACATAGAAGGATAAGGTAAAATCTATTTGTTTAGGGAACAGAACACCAAATATTTAACATGCCATAAAATTCATCCAAAATACATGGATTAAAGCCACAAACATAAAGAGAATTTTAAAACACCAACTTACATTTTGTACAAGATCCATGGACCCAAATAACTGATTGTGTGTATTAATTATGTCATTCAGAGGTATCCTGCATCAGGTTCCATTCTTCCTCTAAATTTTCATTTTCTAGACCATCATCCATTGGTTTGACAGGTTTATACTATTGTTGATTTTGTTGGTTTGTTTGAGCTTGACAATTGTCGCAGTCTTATTTTTCAGATGGATCCGAATTTAATACAATTCCTAACACTTAATATTTTTCAAATTTGTATTTACTACATGCAACAAAATCAAAACACCATCCCGTACAGACAACATCAGATAAATCATCATCATTTTTTTTTTCTTTCGCTCTATTCACGTGAAAATAATAATAGCTATTGATAGGGGATATAAAACTATTAAAATTAAATTTCACCGAATTAGTCACTGCAACGGTTAAGACAATAACTCCCCATCTGATGATACCGATCCCAGTAAATAAATGCCACGAAAACTTCTTCATCAGTCTAGTTATAGCTCGGATAATGAAATTTAAATTTATAAATATAATATTTAATTTTATTATAAACTTAATTTTTATTTTAATTTTTAAATAAAATAGATCGTGGTCTTTATAACTTTTATTGTACGGAGTTTGTTTGTCATGTTTTGGTTAGAGGTTTCAACTTGCATGAACTTTATTTTAAAAAAAATTTATGAAAAAAATTTGTCTATCAATAAAGTATATTTTATTTTTAAATAAATCTTTGTTCATATCATTTACCGGTGAAATACATAACAACAACGGGAGACAAGAACTTCTCACTTTCTTGATGCTCGGTACAAAAAAGAATTTTCCTGCTTTCTTTCCCTGTTGGCAGAACAAACAAGAAAACTCTCCTTTTGTTCCATTAATTTTAAGGCCTAACTTCAATGCCTTCAATTATAAGCCCTCCTTTGAGTTGATAACCCTTCACTTCCATCAAGTTCATCTTCACTTCGTCGTCACCTTCACCACTAAAGTACTCTCGCATCTCAATCTCCACCCACCCATCATTTCTTTCATTTGGGACCCTTTGATCATCAACTCCATTGATAGACAAATTTTTTTCATAAAAAAATCCTTTAAATAAAATTTATGCAAGTTGAAACCTCCAATCAAAACATGACAAATAAATTCCGTACAATAAAAACTATAAAGATCACGATCTATTTTATTTAAAAATAAAAATAAAAATTAAATTTATAACAAAATTAAACATTATATTTGTAAATTTAAATTTCATTATCCAAGCTATAACTAGGCTGATGAAGAAGCTTTCGTGGCATTTATTTACTGGGACTGGTATCGTCAGATGGTGAGTTATTGACTTAACCGTTGCAGTGACTAATTCGGTGAAATTTAATTTGAATAGCTCTGTATCCCCCTATCAAGAGTTATTATTATTTTCACGTGAATAGAGCGAAAGAAAAAAAAAATGATGATGGCTTCTCTGATGTTGCATGTACTGGATGATGTTTCGATTTTGTTGCTTGCATTAAATACAAAGTTGAAAAATATTGAATGTTAGGCATAGTATTAAATTCGGATCGATGTGAAATATTGAAAGGTAGGTATAGTTATTAAACTCGGATTGGACATCCATCGTGTTAAGGGATCGAGTTAATGGGTTAGTGATCCATTCAACCGATCAAGTAAATGTCCGTTAGAATAATTAAAAAGAAAATTATTTTTAATCTTTTTATTAGATTTTTTAAGTTTAGTTATATTTTTAATTAGATCATTCATCTAAATGATTCGGTAACTCCATCCTAAATAACGTTCTATGTGGTTTTAGGCAGTAAAAATATAGTAATTTTATCCCAAATTTTATAATCTTTCCCAACAAAATCACAAGCAAGATTTTTTCTTCCATTTTTTTCTCTTCCTCATTTTCTTATTTTCCCTCCTGCCACATCTGTCGTGCAGCATCACGCATTGTCATGGAAGATCTATAACGTCGCACTGGTAATCAGTTGCGCCCAAAGACCGTCCAACCTGCTTTCAAATCTGTTTACGGCCTAAAACCACATAGAATGCCACCTATGATAGAATAACCGAGTCATTTAAGTTAATGGTCTGATTTTAACAATAGCCAAACTTAAAAGGCCTAATACATACGTTTTGTTGGTTTGTTTGAGCTTGACAATTGTTGCACAGTCTTATTTTTCAGATCGATCCGAATTTAATGCAATCCCTAACACTCAATATTTTTCAAATTTGTATTTAATACAAGCAACAAAATCGAAACATCATCCTGTACATACAACATCAGAGAAATCATCATCATTTTTTTCTTTCGCTCTATTCACGTGAAAATAATAATAGCTCTTGATAGGGGATACAGAACTATTCAAATTAAATTTCACCGAATTAGTCACTGCAACGGTTAAGGCAATAACTCACCATCTGATGATACCGGTCCCATTAAATAAATGCCACGAAAGTTTTTTCATAAGTCTAGTTATAGCTCGGATAATGAAATTTAAATTTATAAATATAGTATTTAATTTTATTATAAACTTAATTTTTATTTTTATTTTTAAATAAAATAGATCGTGGTCTTTATAGCTCTTATTGTACGGAGTTTGTTTGTCTTGTTTTGGTTTGAGGTTTTAGCTTGCATGAACTTTATTTAAAAGATTTTTATGAAAAAAATTTGTCTATCAATAAAGTATATTTTATTTTTAAATGAAAATAATTTTTTTTCTTTATTCGTATTATTTACTGGTGAAATACATAACAACAAAGGGAGACAAGAACTTCTCACTTTCTTGATGCTCCGTACAAAAAAGAATTTTCCTGCTTTCTTTCCCTGTTGGCAGAACAAACAAGAAAACTCTCCTTTTGTTCCATTAATTTTAAGGCCTAACTTCAATGCCTTCAATTATAAGCCCTCCTTTGAGTTGATAACCCTTCACTTCCATCAAACTCATCTTCACTTCTTCGTCACCTTCACCACTAAAGAGCTCTCCCATCTCAATCTCCACCCACCCATCATTTCTTCATTTGGGACCCTTTGATCATCAACTCCATTGAATGACAAATTTTTTTCATAAAAAAATCCTTTAAATAAAATTCATGCAAGTTGAAACCTTCAATCGAAACAAGACAAACAAATCCCGTACAATAAGAACTATAAAGATCACGATCTATTTTATTTAAAAATTGAAATAAAAATTAAATTTATAATAAAATTAAATAATATAATTATAAATTTAAATTTCATTATCCGAGCAACAACTAGGCTGATGAAGAAGCTTTCGTGGCATTTATTTACTGGGACAGGTATCATCAGATGGTGAGTTATTGTCTTAACTGTTGCAGTGACTAATTCGGTGAAATTTAATTTGAATAGCTCTGTATCCCCCTATCAAGAGCTATTATTATTTTCACATGAGTAGAGCGAAAAAAAAAATGATGATGACTTCTCTGATGTTGCATGTACTGGATGGTGTTTCGATTTTGTTGCTTGCATTAAATACAAAGTTGAAAATATTGAACGTTAGACATAGTATTAAATTCGGATCGATGTGAAATATTGAAAGGTAGGTATAGTTATTAAACTCGGATTGGACATCCATCAGGTTAAGAGATCGAGTTAGTGGGTTAGTGATCCATTCAACCGATCAAGTAAATGTCCGTTAGAATAATTAAAAAGAAAATTATTTTTAATCTTTTTATTAGATTTTTTAAGTTCAATTATATTTTTAATTAGATCATTCACCTAAATGATTCGGTAATTTCATCCTAAATAAAATTCTATGTGGTTTTTTGGCAGTAAAAATATAGTTATTTTATCCCAAATTTTATAATCTTTCCCAACAAAATCACAAGTAAGATTTTTTCTTCCATTTTTTTTTCTTCCTCATTTTCTTCTTTTCCCTCTTAGCACATCTGCCGTGCAGCACCACGCACTATCATGGAAGATCTATAACATCGCATTGGTAATCAATTGCTCCCAAAGACCATCCAACCTGCCCTCAAATCTGTTTACGGCCTAAAGCCACATAGAATGCCACCTGTAATGGAATAACCGAGTCATTTAAGTGAATGGTCTGATTTTAACAATAGCCAAATTTAAAAGGCCTAATACATATGTTTTGAACTTTAGGGACCCAGTAAAAACACATAGCAAACTAAAAAATATTAAAAATGAAATTTACTGTTAAAAAAAACAAAAACAATACACATAATGACAAATATAGATAATTTTATTTTTACTTTTGAAATTCGTTTATTTCAGTAACTTTAAAAAATAAAATAATGTATAAATATAATTATATATCAAATATACATTTTTTTTGTCTTACAAGATTTTAGAAAAGAAAAGTTTTTGTTAATTACTACTAATATAACATTTCCATATTCCATATTAATATTATTCTGTGCATAAAATAACAAATAGTAATGACGTTATAGTTTAGGAGTTCTTTCTCAAACCCGTTTTAAATATGAAAATGATAAACGCTTTATCAAGTTGTGGGTTGCCTTGTGGTAAATGTCATCTTAGAAAAGCTGGACATCAAAGATTTGAACATGCATAGGTGAATTTTTGCAACAAGGGAGTAATTTTTCACGCACCAAAACTTCTTTCTAAACTTCTTTCGGAAATTAAATTTAAAGCAATTGAATTTTTTCACCTTGGATCTACCCATCCCAATAAACCTCTTTAATCAACTATTCACATTACATGGTTTCCTCCTGATGCTGATTGGGGTGTCTTAATTCAGATGGGTCTTTCGAGATTAACTCTAATTTTGTTGGTTCGGACTGTGCCTTGAGGGATAGTAATGGGAGTTGAATTTGCCTGTGTACTAGAGGAGTGGGTTTTTCCGATGTATTTCAGTTGAACTATGGGGACTTAGGGATGGCCTTTACCTTGCCAAAGAATTACAAATTCCAAACTTTCTCATTCAAGTTGATGAGGTGAGCTTCTTAGCACTTATCAGAGATGTTGATGTTGAACACCATCTTACTGGTGCTCTGATTTTTTATTACGGGTCCCTCTTTTCACATTTGAACTTTTTAAAATCGAAATACTGGTTTAGAGAAACCAATAGAGTGACTGATCGATGTTTTTGGTGAAGAAAAATTCTAACATAGATTATATTTCTATTTTGTATTTTGATTAAGCCTTGTTTTATTTGATACTTTGGAAGGCTGCCTCCCTCGGACAGTTAGAACCTTTTCTTCTTCTTAATGTAATTTCTTTCTTTTCCATAAAAAAATGACCATCTCCGGTCAATCAGTTTTAGTCGGGTCAAACACAAAATGGTCTAATTAGAAACTTGGACTGATTAATTGTCAGTTCATTGGCTCACTGATTCGACCAACCGGTCTGGTCCGGTCCGAGTTTAATAACCATGGGGTAGATGTGACTGGTGGGAGATAAATAAAGGCGTAATTAATAACCAAAGCCTCCCTATAAATATCTATATAGTCTTGCAGCCTCTTTTACTGCAAGTAGGGGTGAGTATGGATCAATTTGAATTAAGTTATTTTAAAATTTTAATTCAACCCATTTATATCGGGTTAGAAAAATTTCAATCCAATCCAACTCAACTCATTAACTCATCCAACCTCAACTCAACCCAATCCATTCTAATCGGTTTGGGTCACCGAGTTGATATATTTTTTTTCCTAAATAATTAAACCATACATATTAGATAACAAAAAAAATATTCAATTAAATCCATTCATATTATAAGTAAAATATGTGTGCGTGACAGCTCAAAGAATATTTGATAACATGGAAAATAGAACAATTGTCTCACGGACTACAATGGTTGTAGGCTATGTTAAATTTGTTTTTTTTTATACTGCTAAAGAAGCTTTTTGATGACATGCAAGAGAAGGATGTTGTGCCATGGAATGCCATAATTGGAGGCTAAGTTGAAGCCAAACTTGGTAAGGATGCTTTGGCATTGTTTCATGAAATGCAAGCGAGTAATATAAAGTCTGATGAAGTGACCATAGTTAATTGTTTATCTGCATGCTCACAACTCAGAGCCCTTGATGTTAGAATATGGATTCATCGTTATATTGAAAAACACAATCTTCATCTGAATGTTGCACTAGGAACTGCTTTAGTTGACATGAATTTAACTTACTTTAGAAGACTGTTCAATTACGAAGAAAATCTAGATTTCTACATAGTTGCTAATAATATATTTTAGTAACTCAGTATTTGTTGGCCGTGCTAATGCTTTCTCACTAATCAGTCTAATTTTTGGACCGTGCTTTAATACACTTGGAAGTGACATGGAGGCTATTAAAATGTCACAGAGAGGCAAATTGAATGGTTCAATAATGTTTGCATGAAACACTTTAGTTTGTATTACTAAGCTTTATCATGCATTCAACATTTCTTCCATCAACATTATGGTAAATCTTTTTGGAATATAAGTTTATATGCATATATTGATCCTGACTGGAATATTGTAGGTTAGAATGTTAATTTCTATGTTTATTTTATAGTTACAACGGTACAAAAAATCAAAATTTTGTTAGCACAAGTTAATTGTGTATCAATTTATTTTGTTTGAAGTTATGCTTAAGAATAATTATGAAAACTATTTCATAACTAGAAATCAGTATATATTTCTAATGTAAATATTTGAAACTAAAATCTAAGTAATTAGAAAGTATGAGACTTGTTTGAACATTGGAGTATCTGCTACGTATAATTTTATGCACTGGTAGTAATTAGAATAAACATTTTATGATTATATATTTTACAATTATACTATAATTATTTATACATTGTTTATATTCAATAAATATAAAATATATAATTGTATATTTGACCGGGTTACCGGTTTGGGTCGGATTGAAAATTTTGAACCTATGATCCAACGCAACCCACCGGGTTCAAAATATTTTCAACTCAATCCAACCCAATCTCTAAAAAAACATAACACAATCCAATCCATTATATCAATTTAGATCGAGTTCGCAAGTTAATCGGGTTCCATGCTCCCCTAAGTGCAAGTAGCTACTTCACCGCTAGTACTCCTAGACTTACAGATCTCTCTCTCCACTTTACAGTTTACAGCCGATCACAACCTTCTCTTCTCTTTCTCTCGCCTCTTTTGGTCTCCCTCTCTTTCAAGTAAGCAAAACTGTTACTTTGGGGTACAGTAGAAAGAATCATGGGTTTCTAATTATTTGTTTATAGTTAGCTAACTTGCTATATTTTTGTTTGGTTGCCGAGTAAAACTAAGAAAAAGTTTAGAAGACCATTGGCTAGCTATAACCGGGTATATATATATATATATATATATATATATATATATATATATATATTCTTTCCTGAATTTATTCTCTCTCAAAATAATAAATTTAATATTTATAATCGGATTGTTTTTTTCTTAAGATTTATTTGTAAGTTTAGTTTTATAATGAAAAATATGTGACGAATATACATGACATTAATATGAATTAAATATTATCTATAAATTAAATTTTTAAATAACACATGATTAAATAACTAAAAAATTATATTTATTCTTATTTACCTCCTAATAATATATTATTATTTCAACCTTAACGTATAGTAAATCATATTAGCTTCATTTTTAGATTTTAAAAATTTAACAAATTGGTATATAGTTGCTAAAAATATCAATTGATAAAAAAACATTTAATATAATTTTTTGTTTTCTATATAAGTTTTAATATTTTTTATGGAACTATGTCCATAAAAAATCACATGGCGCATTAATATTAAAAATTCATTTCAAAATTGATTAATTTTACATAAATTAATTTGCTTTGAAAGATAATATACTTAAAAAAACTAAATTGTTTTTGTCCTGACATCCTCTTTACTTCCGATCTATTTTACCATTTATGTTAAATATAATAAAAAATAAAAAAATCTTAAAAAATAACTTATAAGTATTAATCATAAATGATAACATTAAAAGCTAGCTAGAAACATAAATAATAATAAAAATGAAAAAAATAATTCAATCACCTTTAAAGAAACACTATAATTTATAATATTAAAAATTTATTAAAAAAACCATGCATAGCAGGAATATGTAAACTAATATAATAACTAAACTAAAAAATAAAAGAGAAGGCCCATTGAACTTGAACAAATAAAAGATGAATACATTATTTTCTGAGTTTATTTGGTCTTATGGTTATTTTTGGTTCTTCATATAAAAAAATTCAGAACTAGTTTTGTCATTGATATTTACAATATATATTGGAGTGAGCCATAAGGTAAAAAGAACAGAACAAATAACGCATAGAAGGCCCTACATCAATTTTGTTTTAGTGGAAGTTTAAAATTTTGATTTTAATCATAATCATGCTTTAATTAAAATTAACATGTGAAAATGGCCAACATTGCACCATGTCTTAAGTGGGGATCCTACCCAAATTCGTACTTAGTGGCATACCCTGTTTTGTTCAACTCAATATCTTTAATCAAACATTTTCCACTCTCTCTGACTCACTCGAATCCTTAGATCCATTTGACCCCTGGGGTTTATAAACAGTAGTCAATTGGTCACATTTTTCAGAATGAAGTTTCTATTTTTATATGATTTATTTTTTCTGTTATGTTTATAAAATCCATCTTTTAGTTTTAAAATATATCAATTGGGTCTTTATATTATAGGAGTCTATCAAATTCTTCGATACAAATCACAGTTTCGTCTAAATCACAATGTAAAAATATGTATTTGAAAGTAATAGATCGATTTTATATATGATTGTGATATTATTTTATATGTTCATGCGATTTGAGAAAGATGCACGCGTGTTTTTCCGTTTAGATTTGAACGAAAATGTGGTTGAATGAGGCAGTTTGATACACTTACAGTGGATTCAAGTCCGAGTTGAGGGGTACTCGAGCTCGGTTCGTGAGAAAATTACTTATTCGAACCGAGCTTCGAGCTAAGCCCAAGTTAAGAAAATTAGACTTGAACTTGACTTGTAAAATAGAATTCAGATTCGAGCTCGGTTCGATAAGATAACCAAGCTAAAGTCACAACTCAAGTTCGAACTCGATTTAATCAAGTTTCGAACCGAACCTCTCGAACAAACTGAGCTGTTCAACTCAGTTCCACCCTTATAAAGTAAGAGCTCAATTAATGTATTTTAAAACCAAAGTGGAGATTTAATACAATAATACATGGGAAACAGATACGTCGTAATTATCTTCTTTTTTTTCCGTTGGAGGTTTGCTTATGAGCTACACAACGGAAATAAACTCTCTTACCCCCTATCCCTCAATTTTTGGTGCGAACGAAAATTTATCCCAAATTTTTTATGCAACGACAATTGATTTTATTAACTAAGTTAATAGTTTGCAACAAATAATAAAATGAAAACTTTTAATATCAAAATACGTCAATTTTTAAAGTGAGATAAAGTTTTTCTAAAATTGTTATGGATTTGAGATTAAATTTTGATTTCATATGGAATTAAGAGATATTTTCATTTGTTTTTCTTTTGAGATTTATAATAAAAAAAAATAATAGTAACACATACTAAGATGTTAGTATTTACCCAATCACGACAAACATCACAAAAAGAGTATGCTAGATAATTTCCAAGATAAAAAAAACAAGTTGGTTGTTACAGTAATTTTTATTCAAAAAGATGGAAAGTTGAACGCAAATGTGAATATATTTTGTGAAGGTCAATATTCTAAAATGGAGCACAATTCCGTATTGTACTATTCTAAAGTCAAACTTTCTGGCTTTACATATTCAGCGTTGGCAAAAATTGAATCTTCATGTTCCAAATCATCGTAATACCACTCTAAGGAAAATAAACACATCGGATTCTGCTTTTTATTGATTTGATCTAAATTTTTTTGAATATTGTAATACTTTTTTTATTTTTAATCTTATCAAAAGTTAACCGTAAAATTACAATAAAAAAAATAACATCTTTGTTATAACACTAACTTTTAGTTATTTTCTAAAAAAGTTATCGTGTCTTTTTTTTTTTAAGAACACTCTTTAAAATGCATGTATAACCATCGTATCAAGGTTGTCACATTTTTTCTCTTCCACAAAATACCTTATAACAATTTTCGTGATTGTACTTAGACCGTTCTCTCCATTATGATTATATTCAAATATTAAATTGGTGAATCGAGTCATCCATCGGAAATTTTTAACCCAACTTGATATTCAATGTTTTTAAATTAACGTAACTTATTCGTTATATAATTATATAAAAAATAAAAATAGATTTGATTCATCATTGTAAATAAAAAATATATTATCTTTCTAGCATAACAATAAAGAAAAAAATACAGTGTGTAGCTAAATAATTGAGTCATAATTCAGTCCAGAACTCATTGATTCTCATAGTTTATCTAGTGTTTTTAGGTAAAATAGAGTTAAATTGTTTATCCCTTTAATCAAATTGGTTGGGTCAAAGCTGCATGAGTTTTGACTATTTCTAATATCCATAACGCCAACCGTAAGCTTATCTCGGTCAAACCTGACTCATAGATCATATAGAATAAACACCCATTTGCTAACATGTTACCGTGTGCTTGATTTAGGAAGTTTCATTGCAACTATTATAAGCTTATTATTTTAATATTTATACAATCTGTATATCTATAGCCAATTTCATGCAACACCCAGATCACCCAGAAGCACCAAAACAAAAACCAACCCATCTAAGATAAAGACATTGGTCTTGATTCTGAAAGCTTTAAATTCTGTTACCTCCATTCAATTTTCAAGAATTTTCTTTCTCCTTGTTCACTTGTCAAGAATTTTCTTTCTTTTGTTTAAAAAAGGAAAAAGGAAATGAAAGGAATATTGGACGTAGAATTGTTGCCAGAAGATTGTGTATCAACAATTCTCTCCCTCACATCTCCAGAAGATGTATGCAAATCTTCATTAGTATCGTCTACGTTTCGATTAGCAGCAGAATCAGATTCTGTTTGGGAAAAATTCTTGCCAAATGATTATGCTGATATAATCTCAAGGTCTATGAATACCTTGAAGTTTTCTTCAAAGAAAGAGCTTTATCAATTCCTTTGTGATCCAGTTCTCATTGATAATGGCAAAAAGGTTAGTTTTTTTATAATGACCTTTTTTTTTAATTTTCTCCTAGAAATAACTTTAATTATGTGTTTAATTTGTTGCTGATAAAATTTAAGCAATGAAAAACAGTATGAACTCATTTGAGGTCAGGATTAGCAGATAATTAAGTGATTCAATTTTGAAGTTTTACTAATCTTCTTTTATCATTTTAATTTCCTTGCAATACAGAGTTTCAAGATAGAGAAATCGTCTGGTAAAATATCTTATATACTATCAGCAAGAGAGCTTTCCATAACATGGAGCAATGATCCAATGTACTGGGCATGGAGTTCTAGGTCTGAATCAAGGTCAGTTTTTTACTTGTTCATTTTAATTACCTTTAATTTGATGCTAATAGAATAATTAATTAATAATGCAGATTGCTTGCATAAGCTTAAAAAGCACATTGAAAAAAGTGAAGTATTAATGTATTTTTTTCATTACAGATTTTCAGAAGTGGCCGAACTTAGAACAACCGATTGGCTTGAAATTCAAGGAAAGATCAAAACTCGAATGCTGTCACCAAACACAAAATATGGAGCTTATCTTATAATGAAAATCAAAGATAGCTCATATGGATTAGACTTAATGCCATCATATATTTCCGTTGAAATGGAGAATCAATTAGTATCTTTTAGCACAGCTTATTTACGCTGTAAAGATAGCAAGAAAGAGCAAATGGAGCGCTTGTTTTACATGAATCGCGCACAAATGCTAAGCTCGAGAGTGGTTGAAAGAGAGGGAACACGAGTCCCAAAGAAAAGGAAAGATGGATGGATAGAGATTGAGTTAGGAGAATTTTTTAGTGGTGAAGGTGATGAAGAAGTGAAGATGAGCTTAAAGGAGGTGAGAGGATATCAACTAAAAGGAGGACTTATAATTGAAGGCATTGAAGTGAGGCCTAAAAAATAATGGACAAAAAAAAGAAAGATTTCAATATGTTCTTTTAATTCACGAAGGGGCACTTTTGTTCTTTCAAAAAGGATAAAAAGTCTTCAAGGGACAATGATATGTAGATAAAGGGGAAAAAAGAGATATAAAGATCTTTGCTTTTCCAACAGAATTTATGTAATTTTTAATTGATTCTTTCCTTTGCTTTGTATGTCAAATTGATTCTTTCCTTTGTTTTGTATGTCAAATTTCTTTCCTTTGTTTTGTTGGAGTGAGCATGCTTATTCTCAAGGAAAAAAGATTAAAATTAATTAATTTTTTTAGAATAGATTAAAATTAAAATTAATTACTTGAATTATGAAAAGTAATTAAAATTAATTACTTCAAACTCATCATATAGACACAAAATAAAAACAGATGGGCGAAAAGACATATTTTGAAATTTAAGAGTCTATTTATCTTTTTCATTTTTTCTAATGAGGAAAAAAGAAATGAAGGCTCTGCTTATTTCTATGTAAATTGTATTACAATATAAAACTAATTTAATGTAAAATTATAAATTTTCAGTTAAATTTTATTTATTTAGTTGAAGTTTGGAAATGAATGATGAAAAATACAAAAAAATAAATAAAGAGAGAAAATTAGTGATGTAATATGTGAGTGACAAATTTTAGGAAAATGAGAGTGCGGTTTCTTTTACAAAAAAAGAACCATTTTCCAATCACTTGTAAAATAACTGACACAAAAAAGTGACTGAAATTGTTTTGTTAAGCTTATCACTCATTAGTGTAAAATCTTATTTTATATAAAATTGATTTTCATAGAATCCAAGCACTAATAAAATACTATTTTACATTTATTTAATTTTTTAACTATTATTTTTTATTGAAACAATTGGAACCAACAAATATTTGGACAAAAAATACATGTTTTTTTATAATTTTTAATTTTACTCATAATTAAATACCTAACTTTCATAACGATTTTTTTATTAATGAAAAACAAAATAATATAATCTCTCTTTTTCTTCCTTTATTTATTTGTTTCTGTTATCTTTGTATCTTTTCTTTTCCTTTCGCAACCAATTTCCAAACATAACCCAAGAGAAGTGAATTTATGCCTTAGATGTGCTCATGTGTTGATTTCATGTCGTCATACGAATCGTGCACAAAGAAACAAAAATGTCGTCATATTAACGACAAGTTGACTATATGAAATATTCTATAAAATATGAATGTCTTACAAGCACAAATTGATCAAGCTACCTCATACCAATTTCCTCATCTTGTGCAATATCCAGTTTTTTTTTAATTAGTTGAACTATAATCTGTTTTAGAGAAAAAAAAAAAAGGATGAATTTGGATCTTCTGCCTGAAGATTGTTTTGTGCACATTCTATCATTTTCATTTCCTAATGATGCAGGTAGGATATCACTTGTCTCTCAGATGCTTCGATTTGCAGCTGATTCTGACAATGTGTGGGAAAAATTTCTCCCGTCTGATTATCAACAGATTCTCTCCAGATTGATGTATCCAGTGACTTATATCTCTAAAAAAGAGCTGTTTCTCAAGTTATGTATGCCACAGATAATTGATGGGGGTAAAAAGGTAAAGAAATTTTATCTAGAGTTTTATTGATTGATTTATATTAATTTCGTTTTATGTTGAGACCCGTTAATGGATACCACGTCTCCCATAATGTTGACATAACATTTATTGACTGAGACATTGATTATTCAATTCCTGAAAAGAAGTCGAACTCATCTAATTTTTTCATCACCCAAATCTCTTCTTTTAAGATTAGGGTTAATTGTAATTACTTATTTGACTGAGATAGTCGTATATATATATGGTTTAAATCAAAGCAATTGAGTACTTTTGTGGTCACACCTGAGTAAAATCTGAAAAATTATAATGACTTAGCACGATAACGAAGTGATACATTATCATGTCATGGCTTGTGTCTCATTATCATTGTGCCAATTCATTTGAACTTTTAAGTGAGTTCAAGATTAACATTAGTATTTCAAAATTACAAAATAAGAGACAAAGATCAAGGAAAAAATGTACTACAAATATGGTAAATTTTCAAAGACCAAATTTCACATTATGCAGAAAACAATAGTTCTAAAATAGAGTATTTATTTTATGTAGTGATGATTATAAATTCTTTACTAATTACAATCTTTGATTTGATTAACCAACAATGGATGCAAATGTTGCCTTAGAATGCTGCCACATTGTAAGAGTGCAAATAAAATGATATGGAATTTTGCACCAAATGGCTTTGTTTCAAGGCTTCCTCTGTTTCCATGAAGTTGGTTATAAACTGATGATTAACAAAGATTACATATTTGATGACATTCTGACTAAGAATAAGAGATCAGAAAAATTACCATGTTAATATTCTGATCCATATATTAGACAATAAATTAAAAAAAAAAAACTAAATAAAAAGAAGATATATAAAAGATGCATTATGTGACAGTTTTGTTAAGGTTGCTTATACATGCACAGGTGGTGGAACAAATATGAGTTAACTCATAACTCATAACTCATATTTGTTCCACAACCTGTGGATGCAGAAAATGGCCTTAAAAAAACTGTCACGTGCTAAGAGAAGGCTAAAGAAGAAATAATCAATTCACAAAAAACATTAGTTTTGCTCTTGATGAAAGATAATTAGGAAAGCAATACATATAGATAATTAAGATTTGGTGGCCAAACTTTTCTATCCAAATTTATTCACAGATTTCAATTTCGGGGTATTAAATTATTTACCTAATTTTACCTTGAATTTTACTAGGGTGTTTCTCTTTTGACTTGTCTCTTGATCGATGAGTTCATGTCGGTATCATGGATGACATGACATCCGTCAGCCACAACATTGATCCTTCAATCATACTACAATCTCTCTCTCTCTCTCTCTTACTCTCTCTTTCTCCCTCCTTCCTATTCCCAAGCGAAAAGAAAAGGTATAATGGACGCAAATTGAGAAATTATCATGTTTTGATTCTCTACTATTGATCGTGTTGTTATTCTTTCTTTGTCATTTGACAGATCTTTGCCTTAGATAAATCAACAAGTAAGAAACGTTACATGTTGAGTGCAAGGGAGCTTACAATTACGTGGGCAAGCAATCCTCTCTACTGGACCTGGAAACCTTTACCTCAATCAAGGTCTACACTCATTAATCCTGTTTTTCTCTTCAAATCTGCCCATTATTTGTGCATTTTAGAGAAAAAATTAGCCAAGAAGAAGGAGGAATTTGCAACAATAAATAATATTGGCATAGGTTTAAACCATAAAATAGGCTTTAATTAACTTTTCTTTTAAAATTGCAGGTTTGCAGAAGTTGCTGAGCTTAGAACAATCTGTTGGCTTGAAATCAATGGCAAAATCAATGCTCAAATGCTATCACCAAAAACAGTTTACAGTGCCTATCTCATTGTGAAGTTTGCTGATCGCGCGTATGGATTAGACTCATTACCATCAGAGGTCTCAGTTGAAGTTGGTAATATAAAATCACAAGGTACAGTTTATTTACGCCGTCAAGAAAGCAGCAAGAAGCGAGCTCTAGAGCGTGTTTACTTTTTGAATCGAATGGAAGTTTTGAGATCAAGGGTTCCTGAAGGAAATGCACAAGTAATTCCGTGTGAGCGAAAAGATGGATGGGTTGAGATTGAATTAGGAAGTTTCTATAATCATGGGGATGATGAGGAGGTGAAGATGTGCCTAAAGGAAGTAACAGGTGAACACCTTAAAGGTGGCCTTATTGTTGAGGGTATTGAACTTAGGCCTAAAATGTAACAAAGAGAGATTTCTGTTTTCCTTGATCTTCTGCTCATCAATAGTGTTGTCAAATCCAATTTTATACTATTTGTTTCATGAAGCTCACAGTTTGTTCCTTTATTTTTTTACTGATGATGATCTCGTGATGTAAAATCTTTAATAATAATCAGAATTTTCCATTTAATTTTTTTAGGCATGAAGGCTTCAAATTCTTGGTGGATCCAAAGTGGGTTTTATTTTTATTTCCCCCTATTTTTAGAGGGTGTTTTTGGAAGTTAATTATGTGAAAAGTTTTAAACAATTCTGCTGCAGTCCTGCAGATAACTTTCTTAATCATAATGGTTTTGGATTTAGGGTTTGCTGATAAATTATCTTAAAAAAACAAGGGTTTGCTGATAAATTTTGTATGGTAAGCAGGATGTGCAAAAGAATAAAAAAACAATGAAATGGATATATATAGAGCCATAGAGGAAAAGATTTTGGGCTGCTTCCAGCCCGTTTTGGAAACCCAATTGAACGTTTGACATGTCTCGGCCCAACTCTTTTCTCATTGCTCGTGTTGTAATTAAACTGAACAATCAGGGTCATAATCGGAAACAAAAAATATAACGAGTTGCATTAACCCTAACCCTAACCAATCTCTGCCCCTTTTATAAACCCTTTTCTCCTCAAAATTTACTCTCAGTGTTTGTTTCCGAGAACTCTCTCTCCTTCTTTGTTCTCCTCATATTTTATACGATGGTGGGCTATCTTCATCTCGCTTGTATTGAATTGTTTTCTTCTTTTCCTCTTTGTAAATTTTAACTGTTGCGGTTTTATATAATTTTCCCCTTCTTTTGGAATTTTTCTTTGGGTGATGATGATAACTTTTAATCCCAGCTCATTATGAGACCTTTCCAAGGTCTGGGACTAGACTCAATTCCTAAACTATCTGAACCAAATTCAGTTTTTTTTTTTGCTTTTTATATTTTTGTTCCCTTTTTAAGGTCATTAATTCTCTGTTTTGATTTTTTTAATTTCTATGATTTGATTATTGAAAATGTTTACGGTCTGTTCGTCTAAATGGATTTGTTCCCTGTGATGTGAATCGAAATCATGCTAATGTATTGCTGATTGTTTCTTTGATTAAACCTCATTTTCTGAGGGAGCGATTTTCTCTACAATTAATTTGCGAATTCTATACTTGTTTTTTAGACTGCTGTTTTTGGAAAAAAAATGTTTGTGTATTTCTTAATTTCAAATGTGTGGATTATGTTCTGTTTCAAAGAAGAATTGTTCCCCATGATGTTTCAAATGGAACCATGCTAATGCTGATAATTCCTTGATGAAACTTTTTTCTTGCATTCTGAGGGATCTTTAGGACATGTTTGCCATATGTTTCTTTTTTTAACAAACATAATTCAATAAAACATGTTTTTTGAAACATGGTATTTATGAAATATGTTCTTTGTTTTAGTAATCTTGTTTCACCATTGGAATGAAAAAAGGTTTTAAAAAACTATAAAATAGCAGTTATTTCAATGTGTTTTTAGTATAAAACAACGTAAAATTTATTTTTGTTTTTGTATTAAAAAAAGGAAACCAATCTAAATATGTTTTAAAAGGGAACAAATCCATATTAAATTAAAAAATTTAGTCGAATAAAAGTTAATATTTCACTCTTAAATGGAGATTCTATTTCTGTCCCATCCTAGCATTGCTTTGGTTATGTTTTTGAAATAAACTGCATAACGATTAAAACATGTTTATGAATCATGATTAATTCATTAACAATAAAAGATTAATCTTATTATGGATTTGTTTGGGTGTTGATTTAAGCATGATTAAATTAATGGGTGTGTTTGGGAGTGTTGTTGTATTGGTGTTAAAAGTGTTGTGAGAGTTTTGGTATCAAAAAAGTTGTGAGGTTTTTTGAAAGTGTTTTGAATAAAATAATATTAATAATAAATTGTTTTATAAAAACAATGTGAAAATCTTGTGATCAATAATAATGTTTGATAATTGTAATTTTAATAGTGTTATAAAATTGTGAAATTATTAAAATAGATATAATTTAAAGATATACATTTTTAATAAATTATTTTTTTAATTAAAGAGATATTCTTTATTAATAATAAAAATGAAATTATTTATTCTCTAATAATAATAAGTAACTTTATATTAATAAAATTATTTATTACTTAATAATAAAATAAAAAATATTTATCATCTTTGTGTTTTTTGGTCGTTTTTTTTTTCTTTTAAGTGGTGGTTGTGTTCAATCAGTGTTTTGAAATGTTGATTCGAGGTATGTCCTGAGGTTATCTTTTAGACTTGCGTTTTTTGCGTCTGGGCGTACGTCTAGACCAACCCCCATACGTCTGGATCGATGAATGTTTTTTTAAAACAACAAAATGGTTATGATTGATTTTTTGCCCAGATTTTCATAGAGAGAAACAAGAAAAAGAGAGGAAAAGGGAAAAGAAAGAAAGAAGGGTTTTACCTCCTCTAAACAGCGGTTGCCGTCGAAAATATCCATGAGTGATCGGATTTATTTCTAGCTTTTCGAAGAGAGAGTAAATCTCCCATTTTCTGAGAAAAAAAAAACTATATATATGAACCAATCGTACCGCTTTAGATCATATAGATAGAAAATTACAAATAAACGAAAAAAGCGAGAGAAGGAAAATAAAGAAAGATGAGTGAAAGGATGCCTTAATAGTAGCAAAGTTCAACTTTAAACCTTTACAGTTATTTCCATTGAGGCAAGTAATGATAAGTTTGAGGAGATAAAGAAGAGTGGCAACACCTAACGCCTATAGGAAAAGAAAAAAATGAGGAGCTATCATGATTTTAATTTTAAGAAGAAGAATAGACAAGTCTTGTTTGTGTGTTGGAAAAACAAGTTTTCATCACTTTTGTTAAACATAATAAAAAAAAAGCTTTATTTGAATATTTGTAATTCAGATTAAGAGGAACATAGATATTTTTTTTTTGTTTTTACCAAACACTTGACTTTGTTTGGATATTTGTAATTAATTAATTTACACTTAAAAAAAATTAGATTTTTATCATTTAATTAATATTATTTTAAAACATCTCGTTTGTTTCAAAAAGGAAAATAAAGATTAAGAGTTTAGATAATTGGAATGCATAAAGAGTTAGATGAAAATTAGTGAAATGTGGTAAGGACAGTTTCGGTTTTACATAAAATTCATTAAAACTTTAGGAGCTACCCCCTCAATCATAGTTTAAATGGTCCTTTACCTAATTAGATGTGAGACTTTTAGTTTGAATCCATTTTTGACTCGTTATTCGTCCGTTAAAACACAAGTATGAGTATAAAAAATGAGACCTGTTAAGAAACATATATTTTAACTCATACTTATTGATTTATCATTCATAAGATTTAGCTCGTATCCGATTCAGGTCGCATTTTTCTCACATAAATTAAAGAATTTTTGTCAATACTGATTTTTCATCCGTTATCCATCCTTAAATATAAGTATGAACATAAAAAAATAAGATATATTTAAAAACAAATATTTTTAACCTGTGCATGATAACTTACTACTCGTAAAACCCAACCGATTCATTTCCTACCTTTAGTCATAACATGGAGAATGGATTACAGTAATTTTATGGCATTGCAACCAAAAAGGAAAATAAGAAAGGACTAAAAGGCTAAAGGCCCAAACTTTGTTCAGTGGTATGCGTGAAGTTGGACCCATTGGGCTATTTTGTAGAAAGTAATCCTGACCCATTACACAGAACACCTGTTTTGTAATTTATATAATTACCCATTGATGCTCTTGTCATTCTATTTTATTTTGCTCATTTTAACTTTTTCATATAATATAGTTAACGAATTGCTTCTCATGTAAACACTGTTGTATTTCCAAAATTACTCCGTAAACTTCCATGTCTTTTTTTTATGTTGAAGTAGTGCAAAAATATTTATTATAATGATAAATTAAAAAAGTTAAAATTTAGTATATATTAATTGTTTAAAGCTGACACATTAAAATATAAAAAGATTGAAGAATAAAATTTTGATCAATTAAGTGATTGATAATAGTGTTTATAATGTTAGATTTTTCGTTTAACTCATTATTGATTAGATTCATAAAATCTGGTTAGAACGATTAAATTAAAAGATATTAAAATTATATAAAAAATAAAAAAATAAATTATCAATTTATATAACTAAAAACCAAATATGAAATAAAAATAAGTGTTTAATCATCTTCTCTACCATTATACGATAAAAATTAAACTGCAGACACCAACAAAAATCTTACAACAAACCTGTGATCTTTTGACTGATTGACCAGATACCTACAAGTGGTAATGATCAAGATGTATCATGGGATCATTCAATTCACTTGGAAGACATTTTATGCTAAAATTATTTTCTTTTATAAAATAAGGAAAAAGATATCAATATTCTTCCTGCTTCACATGGACCACCTAAACAACTTCTGTGTGGTGAATCACCAGATTGATCATCAATCATCAAGATAAAAAAATAATAATCAATAAAAAAAAAGGATGTCCACATCATGTGCTTTGTCATTGATTCCCTAAATAGTGCTTTCTTACCTCATTGTGATCATTGGAATTGCTTTCTCCTTTGACAATTTTGATGTTTTGAGACATCATCTAATCAGCCACATGTGTTAACATGTGGGTTGGCCTATTTTAAGGATGATGACCCCACTAGAAAGTGGGCCATATTAGATAGCAAAAGACTTGAAATTTGAAAATCACTTGATCATGATTTTGATCTCATCTTTTCATGCGTGTATTGCCGTTTGATCTTTTTAACTTTGTTTGGCATTGGTTTAAAGCCAAGTGATTGCTTTAAATTAGCTTTAAACCAATACCAAACCTCAAAATATACTCATTCTTCTCGTGCAGAAAGTTTCATGCTATTCTTTGACACTCAAATGACATGAGAGTCAATTAACAATCTAATTATGGAATCCAAACACATAATATACTTCAATTTTGAAATGAAACTAGTTATTATTATACTATCGTGTCAAAGTTGTTAAATGTCATTCAATAATTGAGTAATTTTATTAGTGCATTTTACTCGGTTGTATTGTCATGATGAATTTTACTGTTATGTCAACATCATAATTAAACATAATATGTTTATATTAACTTATGTTATAATCAAATTCAAATGAATATAATTTTAATTTTAAAGTAATAATTGTTGTCATATATTTTTATATTTTGTTTTTAATGAATGGGAAAAAACTTGCGATAATAACTATTGTTATTGAGCAACCATTAGCTCAACAATCACATCTTTTTGTTTTTTTTATTTTCTTTTTGTAATAATGTTTTGAGTTTAATTTTAATTATTACCGTCCCATTATGAAGAATCAGATACAATGACTTTATTTTTTTTAATAAATTATAAAATATAATAGAATTAATATGAAATTAATCAAATATGGTATTTAATCTTATTAATTGGATGTTAGAGTATTGAGTCATTTTCAAGTGATTAACTTTTTCAAATTTAATTAATGATAAACTAACTCCACTCATTAGGATTAGAGTAACATTTTATTTTTATTGAAGGATTAAAAGATAAGATATTTAGATTATTATTATTATAATGCGAATGTAATTATCAAAAGCAAACAAACCGTCCAAGTCCTCCTTCATCTTTACATCTTTTTTACATGAAAATAAATTAATATATTTTGCACTCATATGTACTAATTCATCGTGTTGAAATGAACTGCTCAACAAATCAAAGCACGCTACCAAAATAGTAAAGTTCTCATACTCAAAATATAATAAATAAACTAATTTACAAAATTTTGTTTTTAATTAATATGCTGAAATGAAACGCCAAATGTAATATGGGTCATGGAGTATAATAATTTTTTCCACCTGAAAGCTAAATCAGCTTAACACGTGGCTAAATATTCTCTTCTTAACCGAGATACATGTCTCTCTGTCTTCTGTTGACAAGGATCTCACTCGTGTCGCTCTGTTTTCCTCTCTAGCGATGTCGCTGATTCGTATCGAAATTTCGGACGATATAGGGACGAGGAGTCTAAGCGAAATATCGGAGATAGAGACGGTACGGGTAAGTGTGGATCTTGTATCGGCCGCGAGACGAAATATTGGGTTCTTGAGAACTGTGAGTGAGTGTCATTGGCTGCACCAGAGACCAACAATCCTTGAAGCAATCAGGAGGTCACCCTTTTTCTTTTTTCCTTTTTTTTCTGGTGACTCGAAAAAAAAGTAATCTGATCAGATAGTGGATGTTTTGGTTTTTGGCAGGTATGATGAGCTGTGGATGCCGTTAATTTCTGATCTTACGGTGGGTTCAACGCCTCCTATGGTTCTCCCTCCCATTGATGTTGAGTGGGTTTGGTTTTGTCACACCTTGAACCCGGTAAGCTTTACTCTTTTTTTTTTTTCATTATTTATCTGTTTGGTTGCTGGGAAAGTACGGGAAAAGTAAAGAAATTAAAGCTTTTTTTTATTTTTTATTTTTCTTTAAACATAGATTAAAAAAGTACTATTATAGCAAGGTTAAGCTACTATAGCTACTAAAAGAGAAAAACAAGATTTTTCTATTTTTCATTTGTTTTTTTTTCTCCCCAAGCAAACATAATGTTGAACTCGTAGTTGTTCTGTTTATTTACAGAAGTTAACAACGTATTTCAGGTAAATTATAGGCAATACTGCGAGTCAAGATTCGCAAAAATCATAGGCAAACCAGCCATTTTTAATGAAGAAAACGAAGAGTATGCATTGATGAGATGCAGAGAAATTTGGATTCATAGATACCCGACTGAGAGTTTTGAGAATGAAACTGATTCAAATTCAGAAGACCCAGTTGTTAAAAATGAAGATCTTTCGAGTTTAGTGAAGAAGCAAAGATTTTTATACTCAAAGTTTTCTCGGCCGTACATGTATGAGATTGTTTACTTGATAGCAGCAAGACAAAGGTACAAAGGGTTCTTGTTGATGTTGCAGAGATTCACAGATGGGTGTTCTAAATTTGTGCCTGCTTTGGATGTATTACTCATGTGGCTGACCCATCAGGTTGGTTTTAATTTCTTCACCATTTTCTGGTCTGTCTGTTCCTCTCTAGATTTGTAATTGTATTTTATTGCGGTTTCCTTTCCTTTTGGGCGGTGCTAAATCCACGGGTGATAAGTTTGCTTCCGCAGTAAATTACCGCTTAACATCAAAAGAAAACATTCAGTGCATAAAGTTTTTTTGTAAAGCAGGCTCGTGGATTTAGCACCACCCTTCCTTTTTTATCTTCATTGAAGGGTAATATTTTTGTTTTCTATTTGTTCTTTAATGATGATTAAGCTGCTGCAATTCCATGTTATGTTTTTAGTTTTGCTGTATAAGTAGTATATGATAAAAGACTCTTGTCTTATGCTGCATCTTTTGTTTTATGCAATTGCTTTTATTCCCTTGTAGGTTGTCTTACTGTTTGTTTAAGCATATTTCTTCCAATTAGCCATTACCAAAAAACAGAACAAAAAAAGAACGAAAAGAAGAAGCAAATGTACAATTTTCTTTAAAAGTTTTATTTAGTGTGTATGTTTAATTATTATTATATGATTGATCTCTCATTCTCAATTCTTTCAATTATCTGTCTTGAAGTTGATTCTTATCTTATCCCTTAAATATTATTTGAACTTTGTCATGTGAAATTCACAGAGTTATCCAACAGTGTATGTGGAGGACTTGAAGGACATGTGGGATGATATGGGGAAAGTAGTGGGAGTGTGGGCAGCTGTGAAGGAAAAAGATGTGATAGAGACAAAGAAGCTTTGGGATACAACTTTTAATCAACCTTATGAGAAAGCTGGTGGTGGGTTAGCCATGGAATTGGATAGGGCAGTCTCAGTCAAGCCTCCAGTTTACTGGGTTGTTTCTGATACAGATGTCAATACCATATACAAGTCCTTACTCCCTAGGTTCTTATTGGAGGTCAGTTTTAGTATTTCCCTCTTTCTTCTTTGACATTAATCTTTTCTTTTGTTTTTCTTAATCCTCTCACTAGATAAATTGTCTAGTTATCTGTAGAGGCAAGGGACCGCAAGGTCCACAACTTGAAATTTTTGCCATACCTCCTAAAAGCCAAAAGGTTTTACAAATTTTCACTCAAAAACCAAGCTCTCTGAGCTTACTTGAATAAAGTCTTAGATTAGAATACAAATAGTTAATCACTTGTAGTCTTTATCAACAAGTATTTTAGCATCTAATCTATTTCTCTAGTCTCCTTACCTTTTTTCCCCACTTGATAATTGGACTTTTAAGGGACATTATATTTTTTTTAATAAATTCCGTTTTCAATGTTGGTTGCATTTGAATGGTGTTAGGGAAGGTACTGATGATTCTGGTGGATTAGTTAGTGGTGAATCAGATTATTTCGACACTTGCTTTTCATCATATAACTTGACCTCACACTTTTGGGACACCGCTTTGGCACACCAGGCCTCACAGCTTTAAAATGTGTTATACAAGTGGAGGTGACAATCACTTATAAATAGCCCAGTCACATCCTCTCTAGCCGATGTGGGATACCTAGAATTGACCCATCTTGGGGTGTCACATATATATCAGATGCTGGTTCAATGTATCATATGACTTGGCACAGTGAAGGTTTGATTTTAGTGCTAAGAATCATTGGTCGGATTCTTGCATCCTTTGCAATCATTTAGGCTATTATTGTTGGTCTTTTTCTTCATTCCTTCATTCTTTTCACTTTTCAATCATCTTTACCAATCACAAGATAAAAAACATCAATCCTTTTATTTTTCCATCATCTCCCTCTTCCTTCCTCCACTTTTCTTCTTACCAATTATAGCCTTAATGGGGTATGAACTCTAAAAACCTGAACATGAATACATCATATACACATATTTATAAGAAAGGCATGATGGAAGCCTGCCTTGGAAAGGTGAAATATATAAGAAAACAGTAGCAATAAAAAAATATAAGAAAACAGCAATTTGACTATTAGTAATAATTATTTCCTTGACATTTTTAAACAATATAGACGTTTACAAGAAAATATCTAGAAGTATGCCTGTATGAATTTGTTAGTCAACATGTAGAAGAAAATGTGTAGAGTTACTTCATTCTGGTGTTGTTTTTTTTGAGATTTTCATTCTGGGGTTATTTAGACCTGTATAACTAATTATTGACCTTAAGATTCACTCATGTCTTAGTCTGATATTACGGCCCAGGTTTGTGTATTTGTGAGGCTCAACTCTAAGATGAAGGGAATTCAAGAGGATGTGAAATGCAATTTTCTGCGTCTGCGAATGGCAAGATGCCACAAGGAACTGAAGCTCGATAACCCAATCTCTAGCTTTTCGCATGATTCATGGCAGAAAGCTTGGCACTTTTACTGTGAGTTTGGCACCAGGGGATTAGTGCTTGAGCTCCGCCATCGCGGTGGGCACTGCTTCAAAGGAAGCAAATTGCAAGGCACCATATCATTTCACTGGAATGATTTACTAAGAGCACACTCTCTTACTTTAGCAAGACAAATTGATCAAAATGTGAGGGTTGTTGCTTCAATAACTCCTCCAGTTCAAGCATCATACTTGCTGAAGTGTGTACCTGACAGAGTCACCGATGATTCAGGTGCTATGATATCTGATGTGATTCTGAAATTGAACCATTATCGGCCTCAAGAAGGAAGGTGGCTATCTCGCACTGTTCTAGATCATGCAGGGAGGGAGTGTTTTGTCGTTCGAATAAGGTAAATTTTCAACATTTTTTTATCCCTTTGTTATCTCGGGAAGGATAGTTTGGATTCTTTCGAATGAGTAAACTGTTACAGCTTTGTGTCTGGTGTACTAATTAGCAGAAGATTTGGATTACTGTCGCAGAGTGGGAGGAGGCTTTTGGAGAAGGGGAGGTGAAACTCCCTCGGCAGTGAAATGGGAGGATCGAATAATAGAGATACGTGAAGGTTCTTGGTCTTATGTTGCTGGTTCCATCGGTAGAGTTCCTGGTATGCTGCTTAGAGTTCTCATGTACTATTAATCTTGACTCTTGAGTAACAATAGAAAAAAAGAAAGAAAATTACTTGCTGAGAAAATTGAGGAAAATAACTTTTGTGCTGAATCTTATGTTCTTATGTTTCAACAAGTGTAAAGGTAATGAAAATCATGCCTCTTTTAGGCAGAAATGAGCGAACAAAAAAACATCTTTGAATTTTATTAAGCATTCTACTGAGAAACCAATAAGTATGGACTTAACCCCTAATTTTTTTTAATCATAATTTGATACTTCATTTTATGATTGGGAAAACTATTTCTGGAAACTAGTTCTTTGCTGCCATTAAACCCAATTTTAAACATTTTTCTGTTATTGTTGTGATCTAGTACAGAGAAAGTGGTAGGAACTGCTATACCCAAAGAACCTCCAGAACAGTGGCAAGCTGCATGGCAGTTTTCGACAGGAGATGAATTGATGATTAGATGGGAATCATCAACATCAGCCTCAGGCCCGAGTTTTTGTCTGAGAAGTCAGAAATCTCCTGATTCATCGGTAAGATGGAGGTTTCCTTGATCCTTTCTTAAGTTTAGTTGTTGAAAATCTCAATTTTTTTGTCAATAATTTAAAAAAACGAAATAAGAATTGCAGGTGATGTTGTTGAGAGGACGGAAAATTCAATATCAAGTGAAGGGGATTAAGTTGGAGAATAAAAGTAATGAGTGTGAATGTAATGAAGAAGAAGAAGAAGATGACGACAATGATGATAATGAAAATGGTTTTGTGACAGTTGTTAGGTTCACAGACGAGAACCCAACTGGAAGAGCGACTGCTCTTATAAACTTGAAGCTACTTGTGGTAGAACTATTGCCTGAAGAAGATGCAGTTTTGGTACTTCTTCTATGTGTTTCAATACTAAGAACAGTATCCGAGATGAGAAAGGAAGATGTGGGAAGCTTGCTGATCAGGAGAAGATTGAAGGAAGCTAAACTTGGTGCTAGAGATTGGGGTTCTGTAATACTTGTTCCTTCTTCATTGTCACCATCCATTACTACTTCACCTTATCTTCAACCTTGGTATTGGAATGCTAGCACAGTGATGGCACCAGATGGAGCAGATCATATCACAAGGCAACCTGCAGTTAATTATTCACCTGTAGAAGGTGGTGATAAGTTATACAAGCAAGGAATTATCACATGACTGATCATGAGATGAGATTTTTTTTGGTATCAGTATTTTATGCAGAAATGGAAAAAGGAAAACACAAGTTAATTGCCCTGCATGTGCACTCTGAACAAAGGCACTTGTTAGGGAAGATGGTGTTGAGTTGTTGCTATTGATTGATGTCTATAAAGCTTGTTTTTTTTAACATGGAGATGCATGGCAAAGTTAAGATGTTATTTAATAGAAGATAATTCCACTTGCTCAAAAAGGGAAAAAAAAATAAGGGAAAGACGTGATTTCTTTGAATGGTAGCAGCGCATCTGCACGAGTAGTATTTAATGTTTATTGTTTAATCTGTTCAATAACTTTGGGCACGAGTTTTATCAATGCTTCTGATGTTTTGTTAGTTCTTATTTTTTAATGGAAAGCTTGCATTATACTTAAATATCACGTACGCGTCTTGGGCAGGCAAATGCCCATTACATCAGTTTGAAGTAACAAACATAAACTACTACTGGGTGGGGAGGGAACAACACAAAAACCCAGATTACAACTAGTAGCCGAGCGCTCCAAAAAATCAGCACACTTGTTTCCCTCACGAAAAGCATGTTTGATCCTCACGGGTCCAGTTCCTACGCATCAAGACCCTGGATTCAGCAATAGTGGGATTATATTCATTGGATGTTTGCTCATCCAAGAGAAGCTCAATGACCAACTTTGCGTCTAACTTCACCTCCAGATGGGTAAGACCACGATCCCAGGCTAACTGAAGGCCATCCCTCACAGACTTGGCATTATGCATGATGATGGATGTTGAAAAGGGAAGATTCGGTGATAATATTATCAAATATTATGAGTTTTATTAGTTGTAGTTGTATTCTTATTTCTGTAAATAGCTCTTTAGTCAACTCTGTAATTAATTAGGACAGCTAGCCATCTTAGTTAGTTTTCTTATTTTGTACTTGTATTATCTTAAATAAAGAAAATTTGTGTAAACCATTTAATAGTGAATAATACAAAAATTATTCCATTTTCTATTTTTCGTTCAAATTCACATGGTATCAGAGCCACCCTAAAGCCCTAGAATTTTTTTTTCCTGCTCAATCCAGCCATGTCTGACATCTCCTCTGAGTCAACTCCACCTCTCACAAATCCTGCAACCCACCCTACAATTCAAAACCCCAATACCTATTCTCACTTTGTCCAAAGCACTACAATCCGTCTTAATGGGAACAACTTCTTACGATGGTCCCAATCAGTTCGGATGTACATCAGAGGACGGGGAAAAATTGAGTATTTAACAGGAGAAAAGAAGGAGCCAGCCCCGGAGGATCCAGTGTATGCGACCTGGGATGCAGAAAATTTAATGGTAATTACCTGGCTCGTGAATTCGATGGATGAAGACATTAGTTCCAATTATATGTGCTATTCTACGGCCAAAGAACTCTGTGACAACGTTAATCAGATGTATTTTGATTTGGGAAATCAATTTCAAATTTATGAATTGACTCTGAAACTTGGCGAGATTCGACAAGGCAAAGACTCGGTCACCAAGTATTTCAATTCATTGAAGCGGCTGTGGCAGGACTTGGATTTGTTCAATGATTATGAATAGAAATCCACTGAAGATGCTAGTTATTACAAATGAACTATGGAGGCTCATCGCATTTACAAATTCCTTGCCGGACTAAACATGGAGTTTGATGAAGTTAGGGGAATGATCATTGGCAGGACTCCACTTCCTCCACTCGGTGAAGTGTTTGCTGAAGTTTGAAGAGAAAAAAGCCGCAGACACGTAATGTTGGGGAAGAAGATCACCAGCGGGGCCATTGAAGATTCGATCCTTGTTACCGAATCTACTGCTAATAAAGCAACCAATTTTCAGCACAAAACTGAAGAGAAGCCTCGGGTCTGGTGCGATTATTGTAACAAACCACGCCATACTCGAGATACTTGCTGGAAAATTCATGGAAAACCAGCAAATTGGAAAAGTAGCAAGCCTGTTAACAAAAATAAACGTGTGATTCCCACTGCCAATGAAGCTGAGTCAAGTCCCTTCAGCAAGGAGCAGATGTATCATCTTCTGAAACTGCTAAAATCCAATTCCTCATCTGGTATTCCTAGTGTCTCTCTTGCACAAACAGATAGTGCTTTTAATGCCCATTCTTGTTCAAATTTTGCTCCATGGATAATCAATTCTGGAGCCTCTGATCATATGACTAGCCTTTCAAATCTTTTTAGCGCTTATTCACCATGTTTTGGCCTTGAAAAAAATTAGAATTGCAGATGAAAGTTTTTCACCTATTGCCGGGAAAGGTTTGATTAAATTATCTAAGAATATAGATCTTAAATCTGTTCTTCATGTTCCTAAACTAGCCTATAACCTGTTGTTTGTGAATAAACTAGCCAAAGAATCTAATTGTCGTGTTGTTTTCTATGATGCTTATTGTGAATTTTAAGACCGAAACTCGGGGAAGAAGATTGGCAGTGCAAAGATGGAAAGTGGGTTTTACTACTTTAATGATGATTTCTCCGATAATAAAAAGGCTCATAGCCTTAGCAGTGTTAGTTCTAATTCTGTTTATGAACAAATAATGCTTTGGCATTTAAGACTAGGACATCCTAGCTTCTCATATCTTCAACATTTGTTTCCCACTTTATTTAAGGGTTTGGATTGTTCATCATTTTACTGTGAAAGTTTTTGCTTATCAAAGAGTCATCGTAATACTTATTTACCAAAACCTTATGCTTCTTCAAAACCTTTTTATTTAACACATAGTGATGTTTGGGGACCTTCAAGAATTACAACTATCTCTAGAAAAAAAATGGTTTGTTACCTTTATAGATGATCATACCCGTTTATGTTGGGTTTATTTGATGAATGAAAAATATGTGGTTGAAAAACTTTAAAAGGATTTTTACACAATGGTTGAAACACAATTTCAAACAAAAATTAGCATTCTTCACACTGATAACGGAACCGAGTATTTTAAAGGACTTTTGGGAAATTTTTTAAAAGAAAAAGGTATACATCATTAATCAACTTGTGTGGATACTCCTCAACAGAATGGGATTGCTGAAAGAAAAAATAGGCATTTGCTTTGAAGGAGCTCGTGCTATAATGTTTTCAATGAATGTTCCAAAATATTTTTGGGGGGAAGCGATTTTAACAGCATCTTTCTTGATTAATAGAATGCCTGCAAGGGTTCTAAAATTCAGCACACCATTAGAATGTTTCAAAAAATGCTTTCCCTTATCAAGAATGTACTGGGATTTTCCTCTAAAGTGTTTGGTTGCACTGTGTTTGTTTATATACCTAATAATACTCGGTCAAAACTTGATCATCGAGCTGAAAAATGTGTTTTCATTGGGTATGCAGCCAATAAAAAGAGATATAAATGCTATAATCCCCAAACAAGAAAAATTTATGTGAGTATGGATGTCTTATTCTTTGAAAATAAACCTTACTTTCACAAAAATTGTCTTTAGGGGGAGAATGAGGTGAAGGTAGAAATTTTTTGGGATTTATTCCCTACTCCTTTACCAAATGTGATTTTGACTACTACACCACATTCGTCTCTTCCCACTGCCATTCTAGAAACTCAAAATCAAGAACAGTCTGAACCTGAGGAACAAAGTGATAAAATCAATGAAAACAATGAAGAGAGTCCTAGTCATATAGTGCCAAGCATTACTGTATCTAAACCAGGGGGAGAATTACTACAACAAAATCCTGAGCTTATGGTTTATACTCAAAAAAGGATTTATAAAAGGAGTCAAAGTCAGTCTATTCCTCATGGAAATGATCAATCTCAACCTTCAAGAACTGGACCTCCAAATATCACAAGTAAGTCTTTCCCTAACTCATCTTCAGTTCCTGTTACCACTCCTAGCAAAGAACCATCAGATCTTGATTTTTCAATAGCCATTAGGAAAGGAATCCGAACTTGCAAAAAAAATCCTAAATATCCCATTACCGAATATCTTTCCTATGCAAAACTTTCTCATACCCATAGGGCATTTACTTCCAAAATCTCACACTTGTTTGTTCCGAGAAACATTTAGGAAGCTCTAGATGATCCGAATTGGAAATTAGCAGTGATAGAAAAGATGAATGCACTTAGACGAAGTGGTACTTGGGAGATAGTTAATTTACCTAAGGAGAAGAAAACAATTGGCTGCAAGTGGGTGTTTACAGTGAAGTGTAAAGCTAATGGTAGTATAGAGAGATACAAGGCTAGACTAGTTGCAAAAGGGTTCAGTCAGACACCCACTTGCAGCCAATTGATTAAATTATAAGATGTATTATCAGGAAATTTTTGCCACTGTAGCCAAGATAAACTCAATCAGAATCTTGTTATCTTTGGCTGTGAATTTCAACTGGCTCTTACGCCAGTTAGATGTTAAAAAGGCTTTTTTAAATGGAGATCTTCATGAAGAGGTCTTTATGAGCCTACCACCCAGGTTTGAGGGAGAGTTAGGACCAAACAAAGTTTGTAAACTAAAGAAGTCGTTATATGGTCTCAAACAATCCCCTATAGCTTGGTTTGAGAGATTTGGGAAAGCTGTAAAGAGTTGTGGCTACTGTCAAAGCCAAGCTGACCATACTATGTTTTACAAACACAGTAAAGAAGGCAAAATTGCAATCTTAATTGTCTATGTGGATGATATAGTCTTGATAGGTGATGACAATGAAGAATTTGAGAGATTAAAAAAGGGACTTGCAGTTGATTTCGAGATCAAGGATTTGGGTGCTTTGAAATACTTCCTTGGGATGGAGTTTTCTAGATCCAAAGAAGGTATATTTGTGAATCAACGTAAATATGTTCTCGATTTACTTGAAGAAACAGGTCTACTAGGATGTAGACCAACCGAGACACCGATTGAACCCAATCTTAAGCTACAACCTTCTAAAACTGAAGAAGAAGTTGTGAAGAGAAATCAATATCAAAGTCTTGTTGGGAGACTAATCTACTTGTCACATACACGTCCAGATATCGCATTTGCAGTTAGTATGGTTAGCCAGTTCATGCATTCACCAGGACAAGAACACTTTGATGCAGTCTATAGAATTCCCAGATACCTGAAAGGAACTCCAGGGAAAGGTTTAATGTTCAAGAACCGTGGGTATTTATAAGTTGAAGCCTATACTGATGCAGATTGGGCTGGGAGTGCCATTGATAGATGATCAACTTCTGACTACTGCACATTTGTTGGAGGCAACCTTGTTAGTTGGCGAAGTAAAAAACAGAATGTGGTAGCAAGAAGTAGTGCAGAGGCTGAGTTTAGATCAGTTGCTAATGGGATTTGTGAAGAGTTGTGGATAAATAGACTGTTAGAAGAACTGCAGATCTCTAGCACGTTACCTATGAAGTTATACTGTGACAATAAAACTGCTATTTCAATAGCTCATAATCCAGTACTTCATGACAGAACAAAGCATGTGGAGGTTGACAAACATTTCATCAAGGAAAAGATCGAAAACGGTGTGATCTGCATGCCATACATTCCTACTACCGAACAAATTGTAGACGTGTTCACAAAGGGACTTCCTACAAGACAGTTCGATAAAATCATTGGCAAGCTGGATATGGAAGATATCTTTGAACCAGGTTGAGGGGAAGTGTTGAAAAGGGAAGATTCGGTCATAATATTACCGAATATTATGAGTTTTATTAGGTGCATTCTTATTTCTATAAATAGCTCTTTAGTCAACTCTATAATTAATTAGGACAGCTAGCCATTTTAGTTAGTTTCCTTATTTTGTACTTGTATTCTCTTATATAAAGAAAATCTGTATAAACCATTTAATAGTGAATAACACAGAGAAAAATTATTCCATTTTCTGTCTTTCGTTCAAATTCACAATGGGGAATTTGACGCGCCTGCAGGATGTGGATCTTGTGCACCTCAGCAATGTCACAGTAGAAGAGTTTGAGCTTGCGCTTAGAGCCTGCTATGTCCGGATCAAAATGGTCAAGTTACTAGGTCCTCTTAGGTTCTTGCTTTCCTCAGAAATACTTGATGCCCTGCATGCTAGGGTTGCAAGATTAGATGGGATTAAAATGTATATTTCAAAGTGAATTTGAAAGTAGAAAGACCCATTGGCTATGGTTTTTCAGATATTACCTATGTCATAAGTTTCAGACAGATTTGCCTGAACCCTTCATGGGGAAAGAGTTTCATAAGTCTTGGGGTCTATAAGTTGTGGTACTGTATTTTAAGTATGATGCTAAATAAAGAGAAGGGTTTTGTTTCTTTTGTATGCCTTGTTCTTTTGGCTTTGGCAAATGCTGGGAATTGAACCCCGGAGTTGGTCCTCCACACGAGAGGTAGTTGCCACCAGGCACAAGTCTTAATGGCAAGTTAACCTCTTTTGATGGCTTTTATGGCTTAATTTGAGTGTAAATTTATATTCTTAGATAAGTTTGATGAGATGACATAACAGTGTTACTTTTCTGTTTTGAGATTCCTTTGTTTGGGCTAAGAAAAGCATCTTTTTTGAGAGAAAATTTTTCATTTTCTTATTATGACAATCAAAGAGAAATTTTGTCAAGTGGAAGACTTGTCTACTTGATATGTACTGTAAATGATAATCTTCTTGGTGAAAGAACGTTTTGGCCTAAACACTTTGCTTATCACAAGAAATGGTTTGGTTATGCCATTCACAATTATTGTATACCGAAATATTCTTTTAGGCCAAAGACTATGGGTAACTAATTGGCCAAACTAATAAATTAGAATTATTACATCATTCAGCAAACAGAAGGGGATCTCTATAAGTTTAAATAAAGAAAACCCAGAAACAGCAAGGAATACTAAAACCATGCTCTCAGAAGAAAGCATAACTTTATTATGAGAAAAAGCATAAAAGAAGGCCAGTTTACAGATCAAAAGGTAATTCATTACTTTGAGAACAAACAATCCCCGCATTCCCTCGCATATAAAATTTCTTCCATTTTTTAAACGACAACAAACATCTCTGCCTTTACCCTTCTCAACATACCCAAAAACCAAATGGCCTTAGCTAATTTACTTTTCATTCTCTTCCTTCTACCTTCACTTGAAGCTTTTTCCAATGTAACCCTCTTAAACAAACAAGATTTAACCACGCAAGCAATGATTATACAAGCTTGCACTGATGTCGAAAACCAAGATTCATGCCTCTCAAACATACAAACAGAACTCGAAAAGTTAGGCCCTCCTAATCCAACTTCAATCCTAAGTGCTGCGCTTAGGGCAACACTTAATGAAGCAAGGTTAGCTATTCAAATGATAACAAAGTTCAATGCTTTGTCTGTCAGTTATCGTGAACAAATAGCTATAGAAGATTGCCAGGAGCTCCTCGATTTCTCAGTCTCCGAATTGGCCTGGTCTATAGGTGAGATGAAGAAGATTAGAGAGGGTGACAAAAATGTTCATTATGAAGGGAACTTAAAGGCTTGGTTAAGTGCTGCATTGAGTAACCAAGACACATGCCTTGAAGGCTTTGAGGGCACAGACAGGCATCTTGAGGATTTCGTCAAGGGAAGTCTAAAGCAAGTCACAACACTCATTGCTAATGTTTTAGCTATGTACACTCAGCTTCACAGCTTACCCTTTAAACCCCCTCGAAATAGAACTGCAACAAATACAAATTCAAAGTTTCCGAAATGGATTACTGATGGTGATCAAGAACTTCTAAATCTTAGTCCTCTTGGTGTTCATTTTGATGCAATTGTGGCATTGGATGGTAGTGGACATTATCGAACGATAACAGAAGCAATTGCTGAAGCTCCAAGTTATAGTAATAGAAGGTATGTCATATATGTGAAGAAGGGTGTTTACAGGGAAAACATAGATATGAAGAAGAAGAAAACCAATATTATGCTTGTAGGGGATGGAATTGGAGCCACTGTGGTGACCGGTAACCGGAATTTCCTGCAAGGATGGACTACTTTTCGAACTGCTACTGTAGGTGAGTAATTGATCATTTTATCTCCACATATAATTTTTTCCTGAATCATTTTTAATCCTTTTTTTTTTATGTCCGTAGCATAAATATTTTCTGGTTCAACATGTGTTAGTATTGCTTAATCATAGTCAATTCAAAGTATTGAAAGGGATTAATTTTATGTTTATTTGGGGTTTAATGCTTAATTTTTCTTAAACTCCAAGTTACAAATCATGGTGAAAATTCCTTGCCGATAAAGTATTGCTTTTCTGTAGCAAACTCTATTTTTTTAAACATTCACGTTATGGAAGAACTTTTTGAATTAAACTTTCTCATATTTTTTACTTGTTTAATTTCCTCTTTGTTGCACTCACATAACATGTTGAATCTTCCTCAATGTTTTTATATATGCTTTGCAGCCGTGTCTGGAAAGGGATTCATAGCAAGAGACATGACATTTCGTAACACAGCTGGACCCAAAAACCATCAAGCCGTGGCCCTTCGAGTCGATTCAGATCAATCAGCCTTCTACAGGTGCAGCATGGAAGGCTACCAAGACACTCTTTATGCTCACTCTCTACGCCAATTTTATCGCGAATGCGACATTTATGGAACCATAGACTTCATTTTTGGCAATGGTGCAGCTGTGCTACAGAGCTGCAAGATATACACCCGTGTCCCACTACCATTGCAAAAGGTTACCATCACGGCTCAAGGCCGAAAAAACCCTAATCAGAGCACCGGATTTTCGATACAAGATAGCTATGTTTTAGCTACACAACCAACTTATTTAGGGAGGCCATGGAAGCAATATTCCAGGACTGTTTTCATGAACACTTATATGGGTGGCTTGGTGCAGCCTAGAGGGTGGCTTGAGTGGTATGGGAACTTTGCATTGAGCACATTGTGGTATGGTGAGTATAGGAACCATGGGCCTGGGGCATCGCTATCCGGGCGGATCAAATGGCCTGGTTACCATATTATCCGGGATGCTGCCACCGCCAATTTCTTTACTGTTGGCCGGTTCATCGACGGGCGGGCATGGTTACCAGCAACAGGCATCAAATTCACTGCAGGGTTGAGCAATTAGGTGATCATATAGATTGTTCTTTAACAATTATATTGATCAAATGTGGATGTGCAATCCTTTAGCCCAGCTAGAAGGTTCAATTTGGCCCTTTCTGTTATTTATTGGCTTGACTAAATTTAAATATTTATAACTATTTAGTCCTAATTGCTATTGTTTAGGTTTATAGCCTTTTTTAAGTTTGGTTAGGTAGACCTTCAAAGTTCAAATGTAATTTATTGGCCTATTAATTTGGTTTTCATTACATGGACCAAGCTCAATAAGAAGGGGAAGATTCAAGTTCTTATTATTCTTCCCTTTACTTTTAAGAAAAGAAAAAAAAAATTAAGCAGTAAAATCCAGTTATGCAATAGAAAATAACATTGTATCATCGATAATTCCTTTATGCTTTGTGAGCAAATTTTTGATCCCAAGTTCCAAAAAATATTGAAAGAAGAGGAAGCTAATTGTGCAAGGAATCTTACAAAAACCATATGGAATATCAAAACCCGAAAAAGCGATTTTCCTTGTTAAATTTTTTTTTTTGGTTGAAAAAAGAGTTAATATAAAACGAGCATTAAGTTCTTACGTAGGGAGGTAATCTCCCTGCGCGTAAAAAAAAAAAAAACCAACATTAACCAAATCTATGGAGAGGAATTAAAAAACAAAATAGATTTAAATGTAAATTGCTTCATTTCTTAGCAAGGGCATTAGTTATCCTGAAACAGTGGCTAATCTTCAAATTGTGGAAAGATTGGAGTAGAGACTTGCAATCAACAATAATAGCTCCATTATGTTGAAGATTTGTATCCATATCTAATGGAAGTATTACAATGTCTTGAACATCCATTTACGACAAGAGATAAAGATTTTGAGCTACTCGGCAAGTTAGGAATCGTCTCTAAAGTCACAAAATCTTACCGTGAGGCTATTCGTACAACCCACATATCTAGAACAATCCAATATCCAATTTCTATTATTATTTAACGAGACATCGTCAAAACCAACAAAATTGAAGTTAAACAAAAAAATCATTGTTAACTTTTTGCCTTGGGTATTAACAAAACAATTACACAGAAACCCAGATAAATTAATGCTCAGAAACCGAACATAGAAAAGGCCCCTGATCCGAAAAGGACTATTTGATGGAATAATATGAACTTAACTAGATAATTTTATTGTCCATTGAATAATTTGAATTGTTTTATTTCTTTAAATATTTCCTTTTTTCTTTTTTGGGTACTGAACTTTGGGTCCATTGCAGTTGTCTCAAATTGGATGGTTGGGCCTGGCCCAATAGGCAAGACAGGTTGTGGCATTTATTGGCGGAGAGAGACTCCCCTTCTCTCTGATTTTACCGTTGCCATTGTAACGGACAATTTCTCATGGCTAGTTTTCTGACCGTTGCCCAACGGACAATTTCTCAACCGCTACTTTTCTTTTCCCTTCAATACTCAAATCATCTATCAACTGTCATTCTCTCTCTGTGCTCTGTATCTTCCAAAAAACACTTCCATCCATGGCTGATTTACCAAGAATTCTGGCCTCTGCTTGTTTGGTCCTCATATTCCTCTTCTTCAACTTCAATGAAGCTAAAGAAATCTTGGTTGGTGGCAAGACTGCTGCATGGAATTAGATCCCTAATTCCTCTCCATCTGAATCCCTCAATCAATGGGCTGAATTTGGCGACTAGGTAATCTCCTCCGTCAATCCCCATCTGGGTCCTGTCAATTTTAAATTGACATATTCATAAGCTGTACTGATGCCGCAATTGTCTTCAAGTTTTTCTTTTGGCTTTATAGAGAATTGTTTTCTGTGCATTGCATTTGTATGCACATATCTGTGCTTGTTTATGAAGTGAACTTGGTTCGTGCATACATCGTACATGTAATGGCTTGTTTACGGATGATCAACTTTGCGATCCGTTCATTTATTATACTCGTCTTAAGCTTTGCCCATCAGGCTGCTTTGTCTTTTCTATTGATTGCACAAGAACACTGTGGCGTTTCTACAATCATTAAGAAGCTTGTGATGTACTGATGTTTGGTATGTAATTGAATTGGTTCATATTAGTAGCTTATCCTTGATAAGTGGTGCATTACTTAAGGTAACATACTGGCGTTTATGTCTGATGCATATGATTTTAATGTAATGTTTTAAAGGAACTCAATTCCCTTGGTTGGTATTAACTATTATACCAATTGCAAGATTTTGTGGCTAGGTAAAAAACTCCTGCCAACTTAAGATTGACAGAAATTCTGTTTTTCCCTTTTTTGGTGGGGTAAAACATGTTCTGGTAAATTGATTTAGTAGAAGAAATTAGCCTTATTGCACAATTCTAATCATTCGATGGGCACTTTCAAATTCATTTCTGTGGAATTTCTAAAATACTCGAGGACTTATATTCGTGGTTGATAGTAACGATGGGGACTGTGGTTGAGGCTAGGGATGTACTGCACCGGATGTTGAATGAGGTAACAAAACAAGAGCTTTTGTGTCTTTGCCTTTTCCTTTGGTTGCTTTTTCTTATGATATTGGTAAAAAGGACATGAATTTGGCTGTGAAATATGGTTTAAACAGGAGAAGTTCTTTTTTTTGGTTCCTCAAACTTTTAGGTATTAGATCTGTGCTTGTTTACGGATGATCTACTAAGTGATTCCTTCAGTGAGTATGCTAGTCTTTAGCTCTGCCCACTAGCCACTAATCTTTTATGTTGATTGTACAAGAACAGTATGGGATGTGCACTCCTGCTAGAATGTAAGAATTCAAAATAAGTTAGCTGACTAATAAGACTAGCTAACTAATCAAACTCAACTTTTTCTCCCCTTTTTGACATCATCAAAAAGTGAGGGAAGAAATTCAAAGGCTCCCCTCAATGCATGGAAGGAGAGGAACCTGCAAAATAAGCGTTAGAACGTTCAACGAAAGTCACCAGTATCTAAAAAAACAAAGTAAAGCAATCCATACTGAAGTAAAGCAATCCAACGAAAGTCGGACATAGAGAGTTGGTGGAGCTGCTCTATGGAAGTCAACCGAGCAGATTGGGCAAGCTTGAAAGGAATCGTTTCAGTACTCAAACCGAGCATCCATACCCTGGAATTGAGCATCCAAATCAATCATATGAGCATTCATAACCCCCATCCTACCGTCCATGCTCTCCATTCAATTGTTCATTCATCTCAATAGTCGTAGCACCTCAGCAAAAAGTCTGTACTAGAACAACAACGAGTTAGCACTATAAATTCATCATCATCAACCTCATTACCTTCATTATCATCACCATCACCATCACCATCACCATCACCATCACCATCACCATCACCATCACCATCACCATCACCATCACCATCATCCTCATCATTATCATCTCCATCATGATCATCTTCCTCCATATATTCTCCATCATGATCTCACCCACTTACTAGAGTCTTCTTTGGTAAACCCCATTTGACTAATTAGGGACTCATTATACTCATCATAAGAAGAGAGAGGTACCCGATCCTCATCATCAAGCTTAACTTTGAAGTGCTTGAAAATCAATGGAAAAAACATACCATATGGAAGAGGACAAGACCTTTTGGTTGCAGCAGTCTAAGGATTAAATAAGCCATGTTAAATGGGGTGTATGAGACAAGGTACTAAAGAATGGTTGTATCAAGATAGGCCATTTTGGCAAAGCTACCAAATCGAGGTGAGGGGAGAGGTACCCAATCCTCGACTAATTAGGGACTCATTATACTCATCATAAGAAGGGAGAGGTACCTGATCCTCATCATCAAGCTTAACTTTGAAGTGCTTGAAAATCAATGTAAAAAACATACCATATGGAAGAGGGACAAGACTTTTTGGTTGCAGCAGTCTAAGGATTAAATAAGCCATGTTAAATGGGGTGTATGAGACAAGGTATCAAAGAATGGTTGTATCAAGATAGGCTATTTTGGTAAAGCTACCAGATCGAGGTGAAATGATGTTGGGTAATGAAATGGTGGGGAGGAGGCATCGATTTAGTTGATTAGATTGAAGTTTAAAGCCTCCGATATAGTTAGGTTGTTCAAGAATTGTGGCTAACTTCATTATAATTAAATAAGAAGAGGACAAAACCTTTTGGTTGCAACAGTCTAAGGAAATAAGCCATGTTAAATGGGGTGTATGAGGCAAGGTACCAAAGAATGGTTGTATCAAGATAGGCCATTTTGGCAAAGCTACCAGATCGAGGTGAAATGATGTGGGTAATGAAATGGTGGAGGACGCATCGATTTACTCTAAGTTGATTAGAGTTTAAAAGCCTCCGGTATAGTTAGGTTGTTCAAGAATTGTGGCCATGACTTCATTATAATTAAAACCATAGAGGAATCGTTTTGTTTCATAGAGGGTGTTTCTAGCATGAGGTATATTCAGAATTTTAATGTCAACTCCTTTTACATGGGAGTGACAATCAAGGGAATAAATAAGCATCTCTATAAAAATTCGAGTAAAATATGCAAACTAGATGCAGATAAACTAGCTCGTTTAATTGGGCATTGACTTTCCATCCTTGAATTATGAATGCTCAATATTGATATTCAAATTACGAAAAGTGTAAAAATTAATGCATCTATCCAATAACACTTTATTATTTTTGAAGAGTGATTCAAACCTTCGTAGTTTTTCCCGTTCTTCTCCAAAAAGAAGTTGCAAATCATTCCCATTGTTCTTTTGCTTCTTTCTCCGTTGAACCATTTATCCAATAACACTTTGCTATTTTTGAAGAGTGATTCAAACCTTCTTAGTTTTTAATGTTCTCCTCCAAAATGAAGCTGCAAACCATTCCCATTATCCTTTTGATTCTTTCTCCGTTGAACGAGTGCTTCCTCAACCACTCGTTTACCTTTTGCTCTTGAACTTCTACCCATAGTCCTTGGAGGCATTTTGGACAAGAAAAAGAGTTTAAATAATAGCTGAAAAATAGCGTTTTCGAAAATTGATGGGAAACGAAAGGGGATTTTTAGATGAGAGAGAATTTGAACATTTGAGAGATTTTTGTTTAAAAGGACTGAAATTTGAAGGAGAATGCAATGGGTGATGTTTATTTGGTGATTAAAATGAAGGGGCTAGAGAGAATCGCCAAAAATTTAGAGAGAGAATATGGGTTTTGTATTTTCAAATTTTCTGTGATTTCGGCCTTTAATCCCTAAAATCCGAAAATACAAAACGTATATTATCTCTCCAAATTTTTGGTGATTCTCTTTATTCCCTTCATTTTAATCATCAAATAAATATCATCCATTGCATTCTCATTCAATCTTCGGCCAACACTACCATTTCCTTATTATCTAAACTTTTTTTCTTGTCCAAAATGCCTCCTTGGTTGAGGAAGCACCGGTTCAATGGAGAAAGAAGCAAAAGGACAATCCGATTTTGCAACCTCATGTTGGGGGAGAATGGGCAAAACTACGACAATTTGAATCACTCTTCAAAAATAGCAAAGTGTTATTGGGTATTTGCATTAATTTTCACATTTTTCATAATCTGAAATATCAATATTGAGCATACATTCATAATTCAAGGATGGAAAATCATTGCCTAATTAAATGAGCCACTTTTATCCGCATCCAGTTTGCAAATTTTACTCAATTTTTTATAGAGATGCTCATAATTCAAGGATGGAAAATCTTGAATGACTTGTAAAAAAGAAAACAGCAATCGAACACAAGAACAGAAAATCAAAGAAAGAAAGAAGACAAACAATTTGTTATCGAGGTTCGGCAATGTGCCTACGTCCCCGTGAGTTCCTCCGAACTCTCTGCACTAAATCAATGGTTCTTACAAAGTTACAGCAACCCCCTTCAAGAAACCACAATGTTCTTGAAGAAACCAATAAGAGAACGAGAAAGTGATAGACCTATTACAATGCTTCCTATCAATTCTCTACTACCCTCTCTTCTTTACAACCAGCTCTCTACAATGAGTCCCTCTTGTGTTTTGTGTCTTTGCACTCTCACACAATTCTCTCATCCACACACATGTCTCACAAGTTACATTACATCTTGTGTTACAACCTTATGTTTGTGGTGTTGAGATTGAACCTAGGTGACCCTTTAGTGCACCAACTTCTTGTCCAATTTTGTGTGTCATTCTCCACCCTTAGATCTTGATGACCACTTAACCATGGCCCTCCATCAATCCTAAGTTGTGCTGTGCGTTTTAACCTTGCATTCACGCACCTAAGAGAAGGCTAAAGCATGCTGTCCATGTGTGCCGGCTAAAGCTGTAGCGCCGCACTGCAGCTCCAAGTATCTGTCCCTTCTGCTATTCCTGCCAGGTTCCAGCGCTGCAGCTCCGTGCTACAGCTCCAAGTTGCTGTCCCCTTCACACAACACCCTTCTGCTTGTGTGCACACACATGTGTGCAGCCTTCTAACTTGCTGAACTTTGATCCTCCACCTTTGGTTTAGACTTTAACCATCTTTGAACCATACTTGGACCTGTTCAAACCTTAACCGTGTTTGAACCATGTTTAAACCTTAGACAAAATACCAACAATCTCTACCTTTGTCTAAGCGTTTAAACCCGAACCATTTTTGCAGAGATCTTCGAGATCCAAACTCATATTGAGTCATCAATCAACTGACTCCAATCCTAAGAAGTCCAAGGAAATGATTGGACCTTCTTAGAGGTAGAACCTTGGTGCCTAAATCTGCAGGACTTTCCTCCGTGGTCTTCTTGTCAACATGAATGCATCATTTCGTACCATTTTCTGGAATGTAATGATACCGAACATCCATATGCTTCATCCCCTCACGGAACACCGGATTCTTCCACAAGTGCCCTGCACTTTGGCTATCCAAAGATACCACAACCTGCTCTTTTGGGACCTTCCACTCGTCCAACAACCCTTTGCACCCCATAGCCTCAAAAGCTTCCATAGCCGCTATGTATTCTGCCCTGGTTGTTATAAGTGCTACCATTGGCTACCACTGAGCCTTCAAATACCTCAGCAACCACTTTATCCTAAGCCAATGCTTCTTTCTGAGATTACTCACAAATTTGCTGAGAACACCCATTGCCCAAGAAACCCTCAACCGGTTTCTCTCATTTTCTTGGATTATACACATCCCAAGGATCTTTTGTGTAAGGCTGAGATCCTTCCTCTCGAACTCCTCACTGAGTTGAGATGTAAACCTTTCTCTTCCTGCTGTTCCAAACCAACAGCCCATCAATGACATAGGTGAGGATACTCACCATCTTCTCCACCTTATGTCCAGGTGAGAAAGTTTCTGTGAAACCTATGTCTTCTCTTCTTGTGAACCCATTTGCCACCAGCTTAGCCTTGTTCCGGACTTCATCTCCTAGAGGGTACCCTTCTTTGACCTTGTAATTCCACTTACAATCCACAACTCTCTGATTTCCCAGAATGTACACCAATTCCCAGAAGTTGTTCTTCCTCAAAGAATCCATTTCTTCCTCCATAGCTAGCTTCGATCTCGACGAATCCTTACATCCCATGTGAGTCCCTTGTTCACTCATCCCTTCTTTTGTCTAAGGAGTTGCTGCATCCGCAGTATCTGCAAACCCATATCTTGAAGGTGGTCCGACCAGCCTTCTTTCCCGGTCTCTTGTGAGCTGATAGTCCTTCCGACTTGCTGCATCAACCTCTTCTAGTTCAGCCTCCTCTTGAGTGCCCTGAGCATGGCCTTCATCCAAGGGCTCTGCCTGGTTCGAACCCTCTTGCATTCCTTGCTCTACCTGAACTGAATCTTCCTTGATGCTATGCTTCACAAGAACCAAACTGGTTTGCTCACTAGCCCTTGCAGGGTTAGTTTTCTCCAAGTAGGGAAATAACAATTCATTAAAATTAACATTTCTACTTATAATGAGTCTTAATCCTTCTTTCTCTAAGGACCATAACCTATACCCCTTAGCCCATTCCCCATATCCTAGAAACACACACTTTCTAGATCCTGGGCTAAGTTATCCTTTTGTTGTGCATACGCAGCACACCCAAAAGTCCTAAGGTTGTCCAACTCAGGGGGTTTTCCACTCCACATCTCCATGGGAGTCTTTTGATACACAATCCTAGAGGGTATTTACCAAGTATGCAGCTGTAGCCACAGCTTCCCCCCAAAAACATTCGGGTAATCCGGATCCATTAAACACCTAACCTTTTCCATAAGGGTCTTATTCATCCACTCAGCAACTCCACTTTGCTGAGGGGTTTCCACAACCGTCCTATGTCTTAGAATCCCATTTAACCTATAGAATTGATCAAGTTCTTGGTTAAAAATTTCTAAGCCATTATCGGTTCACCCTTAACTACTCTACCCATTTGAGTCTCAACCAGCCCTTTCCACACCACTAACTTATTATTTAAGGCATCCGATTTATTTTTCACAAAATCCACACTTTTCTTGAATAATCATCAATTAAAGACAGAAAGTAAATGTTACCTCCCTGTGTTGGTGTCCTTGCTGGTCCCCAAAGGTCCGTATGAATGTAGTCAAGAATGCCCTTAGACTTGTGCACTCCGGTGTTGAAGCTGACCCGGTGTTGCTTCTCAAGAACACAACACTCGTAGAAATCAAGTTCCTCTACTTTGTCTACACCAAGTAGGCCATCCTTGCTGAGAACTTGCAGGCCCTCTTCGCTCATATGTCCCAAGCGAGTGTGCCAAAGGGCTGCCCTATCCATCTCAGCCATCAAGCTTGCTGCTTGATCATTGATTTCTGTCTCTCCGATCATCTCATAGAGTCCATCGTTTCTTGCTGCCTTGATCACTACCAAAGATCCCTTGACTACCTTGATCTTTCCTCCCTCTATCTTGCATGTGTATCCCATAGAATTCAGCTGCCCTAATGAGATCAAATTCCTCCTCAAATCCGGGAGATACCTCACATTTTCTAGTAGCCTCACACTTGGATGTCTCCTATGCCTCTCACTTGGTAAGAAATATCATTCCCCAAGAAAACCCTTTCATCATTGGTCTTATTGAAATTCTTGAACCAACTCCGGTGAGGGCACATGTGATGAGTGCACCCGGAATCTAACATCCATTTCTCCCTTCCTTCTTGCCCCTTGCTCACATCCGAGCACACAACAAGAACATCATCATCTTGCTGTTCTGTTTTGACAACCGAAGCCTCTCAATTTTTGGTATGGCTTCCTCCTCTATCCCTTGTCATCTTCTTGCAATCTTTCTTGACATGACCCTCCTTATGGCAGTAGTAGCAGCTCTTCCCTCCAAATTTGGCCTTGATTCTAAAATTTGGGGAGGGGATTTAGGTTGTGTAAAAATTTGTTTCTAAAAAAAAAAAAGTTTGCTTTTTGTTTTTGTGGTTTTCAACAATTTTTTGTTGTGTATGTCATGAGCAAGATTCAATTTAGCTTGAAAAAATTCATAACATGATTGAATAAGTAATCTTCCAACTTAGAATTAATTTATTCTAGTTATTTTCCTTGAGAATGGTAGCGACTAAATTTAATAGACAAAAGCTAGTGAGATTTTGAGCCTTTAGAATGACACATCCATATCAGTCTCACTATTTTCTTTCATGTGAGATACTCTTTCATGGATTTGTTTCTTTAGAATTGGCCTTGATTCTCTTCGAGGTCATATTGACGCATACATACATGAACATGATTAAGGCCCTCTTTGTTATAAGCTACATAAGCCAAATAGCCTACTTTGTAATTAATTTTTTCCTCTTTGTTGAACCCCTTTGAGCTTTATTGTTGTTGACCTTGAATGATTTTAATAGTGACAAAAATCTTAATTAAGCACTAATGAATATTACTTAAGTAATATAGATTTTTAATAGTGCTTATACATTAAAAGAGATCAAGATTGTAGAAATTGGTGAATCAAAGTTGATGATCTCAAAAGTCAATAAGCTCTCCAAAAGATCAAATTCAAGGAGAATAATTTAATTGCAACTTCAAAGACAATAGGGATAAATTATAGGTTTGAATCCTAAGATACTCTTTGTAAGCATTACAATTGTTAGGAGCTAATTATATTGGCATTGCATTTTATTTTATAGTCTTAATTAATTGAAGATATAAAATCTCCACGTGATTTTAGCTCTTCCCTCCAAATCTCAGTTTGGAATGCATTCTCCCATGACTTTTTCCTCTACCTCTGTCCCGGTAGTAGCCATGCATGCTGCTGTGCACTCTCCCATGGCTCTCTCCTCTACCTCTGTCCCTGTAGTAGCCATACATGCTGCTGTGCACTCTCCCATGACTCTCTCCTTTACCTCTGTCCCGGTAGTAGCCATGCATGCTGCTGTGCACTCTCCCATGGCTCTCTCCTCTACCTCTATCCTGGTAGTAGCCATGGTTTCTACCATACCGAGTTGCTGGCCTTCTTTTAAAGAACAACCCTTTACCACTTGATGCACTCCTTATCTTGGCATCAAGATCATCTTGCAACTCTTTCTTAGGATCAAATTTAAAAGCAAAGATTCGTTTACGAAGATACCTCTTATCCGGGAGAGTCTTGGCAAGAAACAACTCATCTAGTTTCTTCCATATTGCAGCTGGATCTTCCGAGTCTTCGCACTTTCTTGTGACATTATCCGACATGTGCAAGAAAATGGTGCTGTAAACCATCTTCTTCATCTCAATCCGCTGGTCCTCCGTGGTACTTGCTGGAAAAACATCATCTTCTCCAAGAGCTAAGTCCACTTTCTGTTGCACTAGAACCTCATTGATCTTCCGCTTCCAAAGGGCAAAGTCTCCCTTTCCATCAAACTTCTCAATACCGAAATTTGAAGCCATCTTTTGTGGACAAAATCCCTGATTTATGCACTACCCACAAATGCTTTCTTCAACCTCAAGAACATAGATCGAAGATGGATCTTAACACCGTTCTTGAATCAACCTTCAAGAATACGATCGGATCTTGATCTTTACACCGTTCTTAAATCACCCAAGAAGTTTATCTTCTATTTCTTGCTCCGATAACCAGCTGTGCAAGCTCTGATACCACTGTCCAAAGCTCTGATACCGCTGCTGGAAATCACCTTGACAAGATGCCCAGGCGGTGATCTTCCAAACACCCAAGTCTTGAATGACTTGTAGAAAAGAAAACAGCAATCGAACACAAGAACAGAAAATCAAAGAAAGAAAGAAGACAAGCAATTTGTTATCGAGGTTCGGCAATGTGCCTACGTCCCCATGAATTCCTCCGAACTCTCTGTACTAAATCAATGATTCTTACAAAGTTACAGCAACCCCCTTCAAGAAACCACAATGATCTTGAAGAAACCAATAAGAGAACGAGAAAGTGATAGACCTATTACAATGCTTCCTATCAATTCTCTACTACTCTCTCCTCTTTACAACCAGCCTCTCTACAATGAGTCCCTCTTGTGTTTTGTGTCTTTGCACTCTCACACAATTCTCTCATCTACACACATGTCTCACAAGTTACATTACATCTTGTGTCACAACCTTATGTTTGTGGTGTTGAGATTGAACCTAGGTAACCCTTTATATAGTGCACCAACTTCTTGTCCAATCTTGTGTGTCATTCTCCACCCTTAGATCTTGATGACCACTTAACCATGGCCCTCCATCAATCCTAAGTAGCATGCGGTCCATGTGTGCTGGCCAAAGCTGCAGCTCCAAGTTTCTGTCCCTTCTGCTATTCCTGCCAGGTTCCAACGCTTCAGCTCCGTGCTGCAGCTCCAAGTTGCTGTCCCCTTCACACAACACCCTTCTGCTTGTGTGCAGAAGTGCGCACACTAGTGCGCACACTAGTTCGCATGGCCTTCCCTTGCTCCAAAATGAAGCACACACATGTTTGCAGCCTTCTAACTTGCTGCACTTTGATCCTTCACCTTTGGTTTAGACTTTAACCATCTTTGAACCATACTTGGACCTGTTAAAACCTTAACCATGTTTAAACCTTAGACATATACCAACATTTTGAGTGAAATTATGAATATACCTCATGCTGAAACATCTTCTATGAAGCCAAATGATTCTCAAATGCTTTTAATTATCATAGCCACAATTCTTGATCAACCTAACTATGACAGAGGCTTTATTATAAACTTCAATCTAATCAACTTGATGCCGCCTCCACCATATCACCTCGATCCAGTAGTTTTGCCAAAATGACCTATCTTGAATTCTTGATACAACCATTCTTTGGCACCTTGTCTCAGACACCTCATTTAACCTGGCTTATTTCACCCTTAGAACTATGGATGCCATTGTTGCAACCAGTCCTCTTCCATATGGTATGTTTTAGACATTGATTTTCAAGCACTTTAAAGTAAAGCTTGATGATGAGGATTGGGTACCTCTCCCTTCTTATGATGAGCATAATGAGTCTTCAATTACTTGGTTTACCAAAGAAGACTCTAGTGAGTGGGTGAGATGATGGCGATAATGAAGGCGATGAGGTTGACGCTGATGACTTTGTGGTGCTACGGTTCTTTTGCTGAGGTGCTTCTATTGAGACAAATAAAAATCGAATGGAGAGCATGGACGACTGATGGTTGGGTGCTCAAATGACTGATTTAGATGCTTGATTACAGAGTATGGTCTCTTTATGCTTACTAATATACTCTTTGGACTTATGATGTTTCCTTTTATGGTTTTTGAGACATGTGTAAGGTTTCCTTTGATCTTTTATTTTGCTTTACTTTGTGTTATCTTTTTGGATACCGGTGACTTTCGTTGAGCGTTCTAACACTTATTTTCCTTCCATGTAGAGGAGCTTCCATTGAGCGCCATAAAGCTCGACTTGTCGCTAAGGGTTTTCATCAACAACATGGTGTTGATTTTATCTAGACTTTATGTCCTGTTGTTAAGATAGTAAAATATCAATAACACTCGCATCGAGCGAGCCGCCCTTTCATCTTGTCAGTGGGAGAGTGGTTGGCTGTTAACAACCGACAGGTCGTAGGTTCAAATCCTATTCGATAAAGCCTTACCTGAGGCCCCTTTTTCAGCTAAAAACGTTCGGTTTTATGCTGAAAACACTCCCTTTTTTTTAACACTTTCCCAATCTCTTAAAATTCAGGAAGGAAATTTTTTATGATGCCATAAAGGGGGAGAAAAAGTTGAATTCTTAAATTCATTTAATTTTCTAAGTTAATAGAATAAATTGCAATGATTGCGGGGTAGCTTTCCTAATTTTTTTAACCTCTTGTTGGCTATGAATACATTGGTTGGATGTTAAGCTGTATTGGATATACTGCTATTGATCTTCTTGTCGGGGCAAAATGTCCAATTTATAGGCAGAACTATGCCGAAATTTCTAAAAATTATAAGTAGCATAATCTCTAACTCTAAATTCTTAAATACTGCTTTATTGCTTCTAATAAACTCAATTTGAGCTTAAATTCTTTTCTTTTAAGAGTTTTGTCATCATTAAAACGGGGGATTGGTGACCCTTGTTTGATTTTGATATAATAACAAAACTCCATCTCAAACAAATCAAGGAGTCTTTTGACACAAGATTAAGTCCTTCACCATTGGAGGATTAAGGAGGTGTCTTGAAGAAGTTAGATTTTCTAGGTGTCTTATTGAATGTATTCAATTCTTACCATGGTTTAATTGAACTAACAAAACTCCATCTTAAACAAATCAAAGAGTCTTTTGACACAAGATTAAGTCCTTCACCATTGGAGGATCAAGAAGTAGTTTTGAAGAAGTTAGATTTTCTAGGTGTCTTATTGAATGTAAGTATTCAATTCTTAATGCATATCATGGTTTCCATCTCAAACAAATCAAAGAGTCTTTTGACACAAGATTAAGTCCTTCACCATTGGAGGATCAAGAAGTAGTATTGAAGAAGTTAGATTTTCTAGGTGTCTTATTGAATGTAAGTATTCAATTCTTAATGCATATCATGGTTTAATTGAAATTTAACTAAAGTTGTTTTAACAATATTGTTTATGGTTTTAGAATCAAGAGAATCGACTCCCATGCAAATCCCTGAGACAGAGACTTTGAGAAGCCTTTAAGAGTAGTCTCTCTTTTTGTGTGAGATATTATATATGATTTTCAGAGAATGAAGAAACCTAATACTTGGTTGGTATATTAATGCGAGATTTTGTGATTAGGCTAAAAATCTTATGTCATCCTTAGATTGACAGATTTATTTTGTTTTCCTCTTTTTTGGGAATCATACTTTTTTTTTTTTTGTGTAAAACATGTCTGGCTATTTCATTTAATAGGATAAATAGAACATTCTCATCATTGTTGAGGGCACTTTCAGATTCGTCCTCTGTGACAGATTAATTGTGTTTTTCTCTTTTTGGGTATCATACCCTTTTTTGTGTAAAACATTTAGGAGGAGAAATAAACCTACAAACACATTTTGATCATTACTGGGGCATTTTTCAGATTCGTCCTCTGTGGAGACATTCCTTCCAAAATACTCGAGGACTATTCGTGGTTGATAGTAACGATCGACCGTGTGGTTCTGGCTCATTCCTTTAGTAGGAGAAATAAACCTTAATGACACATTCTCATCATTGTTAGGGCACTTTCAGATTCGTTGAGACATTCCTTCCAAAATATTCCAGGACTTTTCGTGATTGATGTTCGTGACCGTGTGTGGTTGAGGCTAGGGATGAACTGTGCATCGGAAATAAGGTAATGAACAAGAGCTTTGTCTTTGCTTTTCCTTGGTTGCTTTCTCCTTATGTGCCATGGTGAGGGTTTTTATTTGGTTCTTAAAACTTTCGTGATTGATGTTCATGACCGTGCATGGTTGAGGCTAGGGATGAACTGCATCGGAAATAAGGTAAAGAACCAAGAGCTTTGTCGTTGCTTTTTTCCTTGGTTGCTTTCTCCTTTTGTGCCATGGTTCAAAGATGAGGTCTTTATATTCTAAAAACTTTTAGTTAATAGATTAATCGTTTGTACAATTCTTTTGTGGTTAATGGTCTTAGAAACCTGTTTTGCTACTTTGACTTTCACTTGTTTCAACATTGCCAATCTGTCTCTAGTGAATTGAGCATAGATCTATCATGCATAGTTTGTTTTTCTACTCTATGACAGAACAAATATATACTTTTATTCAATAATAAATGATAAAGCATGGATACTAAATTGAGTGATGTGGCTCAATGGTAAAGTTGTTGTGAGGTTTTTTACAAAAAGTAATCCTTTGGTTACGAGTAAGGATGGCATTTTCAGAAGAAAAAAAAATATATTTGCCTTTTTTTCAAAAAATGTTCTCTGAGATGATAGGAGTATAATTGAATCTTGAACTTCTAGAGTGAGAAAAGAAGATATTTTTTATTCATTGTTTTCATTGATTTTCTTTAAACAAGAAAATGGTGTTTTTTGTGAGAATAAAAATAGATGCCACTTAGATGATCCGTGATCTGTGGTCCTATCTTGGTAGTCTCTTTCCAATTTTCTCTATTAATCCAGCTAGAGATGATGTTATCCAAGAGCTATTGCTGATTGGTGATCTCTAAGCCTTTGCTAGAAAAACTTGTGGTCTGCATGGATCCTATTATTTAAGTTTGACTGGAATAGATCTTTTTCCCTTTTAAGGGGTTCCCTCATTAATTGGGGATTGATTTCTTTTGTATTGTTCTGCTATTATCATTGTTGAGATTGATAGTGCTTCCGCGTTTTAATCACACAAAGAGGGAAGAATATATTTCCTCGGTTTCTATTTGGTTGTGGACTTGTGGTTCTTCCCTACAAGTAAAAAAAACCCACCTAGTTGTTTGGTAGCGCTCCAGTGTATGTAAATGAGGAATATGTTGAAGCTGCTTTAAAATCCAAAAAAATCAACAGTGTTTCCTTCTCTGAAAATACTCAAAAAAAGGGTTGAGATGATGCTGATGAGCCTGCTTGCTATGTTATATACATAAAAACAGAAAAAGTAGCTACAGAATCATCAGTTCACAATAAAGTGTAAGAGCTGCATTTGTTTGTACACACATAGCATTACCATGACAATTGAGCACAACACACAATTATTGGCCAGTGGTATGTAAATGAGCAATTATTGGCCTGCTTGCTATATTATATACATAAAAACAGAAAAAGTAGCTACAGAATCATCAGTTCACAATAAAGTGTAAGAGCTGCATTTGTTTGTACACACATAGCATTACCATGACAATTGAGCACAACACACAATTATTGGCCAGTGGATTTTGCATTGCCCACAACTTGAGCACCTTGACCTTTCACCATGCGAGCTAAAATCATGATAGGATTGTAGGAACATATAGTTTTCTCTTTCTATTTATAAGGAGCTCTTTGCTCCGGTTGTGAAGTGTGTTGTTTTAGTTTGAAGAGACTAGTGGGTAATATATGCGATAGCAGGAGAAGGGAAGTTTGGCTCTGATACCATAAAATCGTGGAAAAAAAAAACTACACTTTACAACCGGAACAAAGAAGTCACATGGTGAAATTGAAAAAGTCAAGGAAAGCTGCTCAAGTTGTGGGCAGCTAATGCAAAGTCTGCCGGCTATTTAAATGGTGAAGAGAATTTAACAAAGATGAATTGTGTGTCAGTGACCATTGTCTTGTAGATTAATGCTGTGTGTGTTAATAGTTTGATATACATGCCCAAGCCTGCATAAACCTTAATTTCCTTGAGCCCATCAGTGCTAGTTTTATAGTAGGGAAATCTTGTTGGGAACAGAGAGTCATTGTGGGTCGTGTTGTACATGCTCATAGCTAATGAGAATCATCATCCAAAACAAGAAATTATAGAAAGATACTAACTATTATATCTAATGCATATGATTTTAAGGACGCTATTTTTAAGGAACTCAAATTAACACTAAAAACCAACCAAGAAAATTGACATGAGCATGTACAACACGACCAAGAAAATTTCTGTTAATTTAAAGTAAAAACACTAAAAACCACCTCTAAATTCTATGCTTGTTTATGAATGATATACTTAGTCATCCTTGAGTGAGATGTACACCCTTGCATTTCTACATCCATAAGTGATTGTCTTCCTTGAGTGATTATGCAAGCTTTGCCCACTACTCTTTTATATTTGTACAAGAATACTATGAGATGTAAACCCTTGCATTTCTACATCCATTAAGTGATTGTCCTGGTTTAAGTAGGAGAATACTTTTTTAGTTGGTATTACCAATTGCTAAATTTTGTGGTTAGGACTTTCGTCATCCTTAGATTGACAGATTAATTCTGTTTTCCCCTTTTTTTGTGCGTAAAACATTTTGGCTTATTCATTTAGTAGGAGAAATAAACCTATGCGCATTGGTGGGCACTTTCATATCCTTATAAAGAGTGTATCCATTCGTGGAGGAATAGAAAGCTACTAATTGTTTTGTGTAAAACATGCTCTAGCTAATTCATTTAGTAGGAGAAATAAACATAAGAACATTCTCTTCATTGGTGGGTCACTTTCATATCCTTAGAAAGAGTGTTGAGTGTTTTACTGCATGCACTTATTGGAAACATTTTGCCAAATGAGTTGTCTCTTTCTGAGTTTCATTATTGGTTGGATAGACTCCCAGATGAAGACTATTATGAATCATGAAACATTTTGCCAAAAAAGTTCTTTTTCTTTTGGTTGGATATGCACCCTTGCATTAAGTATATACAAGAGGTTGTGAGGACTGAAATGATAAACCTGTTGGATGTACGGATCATTTATCCAATATTTGATAGTGAGTGGGTGAGCCCGATTCAATATGTTCCAAAGCAGGCTAGATTAACGGTAGTGATAAATAAAAACGACGAGTTGGTTTTAACTCGTGTGCAATCAAGATGGAGAGTGTGTCTAAACTACCGTAAGTGGAATGCTACCACAAGGAATGATCATTTTCCACTCCCATTTATTGATCAGATGGTGGAGCGTTTAGCTGGGCACAATTACTAATATTGGGTATGGCTGAAGACGTTAAACTTAGCGCTAATGGGAGGCACCCCACAGCTTATCCTTTCTGTTTATTTATTATTTTACATATTTATGACTAATGTTTGTTTCCAGTATTTTTTGTTTTTCAGTCTTTATTTTTCAGGGATAATGCGTACTTCAGTTCAAGTTTGGGGGTATGCTATGAGCCATACCAGTCCAGCTAGTTCTCCATCTCCCAGGTTAGCTCTTTCCATATTATTCACGCATTGGGGTCAATGTGTAATTTAAGTTTGGGGGTATGGGAGACACATTTCATACATTTTGTACTAATTTGTTGTTGTTTTTTTTTTAAGTGAAGATAAATGCATGTTCATGTTCGACTGAAAATTTTGGTTTATCTGAAAATTTTTGATGTGATTTCATTGGTGAGCTTAAAACTTTGAACACATGATCTGATGATAGAGTTTAAACTTTAGCTACTTACTTTAGGCATTCGAGAATTCACATGTTTGATTTAATCTAACACGTGCACATTAGCATATATTTGTGTGAGGTATGACATGTGATGTTAATGTGTATGTTTTTTATCTTAACTGAAACGGGATGACTTGTTGGATAAACGCTTAGGCATAGAAAAGCATAAAAAAAAAATACTACTAATGATCATCATCAATAAACTTTCTACTGAGTAACTGGACCTCTTGCCTCAGTAAGCAGTGAGTGTTCACGTCAAAAGGTGAGAATTTTATTCATAGTGATCATTACGAAACTTTCTGCTGAGTAACTGGACCTCTTGCCTCAGTAAGCAGTGAGTGTTCACGTCAAAAGGTGAAAATTTTGCTTGGTAGCATTAATGACAGTTTAGTTTCGTAGCCTTCTTGACTCGAGTTAGTAAGTCCTTAGGGGTGTCTTTACACCTAATGCCCTAAAACCATCTAGTTTGGGAGTCATTGACTCAACACTCGTTACATGGGTCAATTAGAAAGCTTAAGGGAACTAAACATAGCAGAGCCTTATAAAAAAAGAGAAAAAAAAATAAAACTATGCCATTATTGTTCATTCTGATGAGAAATTCTGTAAATCTTAAGATGTGGAAACATTGTACATTGAACTTATTTGGAAACCTCATCATTATATGCTAACTCACTTTACATTAATTCAAGCTTGTGATGTCTTAGCATGCCTCTTGTCTACTAAAAATTGGTTAGATTTTTTAAGCTTGCTCATTAACGAATTTCATGATTTTGAGTGCTCCTTAAATTTTTGGATACCATGAGTGATGAACTTATCTTGATGTTCTTTGTTTTCCATTTAGTTTTTATTTATTTATTTATTTTGTTTTGCTAAGGGATTAGCAAAATATAAGTTTGAGGATATTTGATGAGTGAAAATATTGCATATTTTGGCCCCTTAATTTACATTTGTTAGCTTAAGAATTCGTTACTTTGAGTTGTTTTTCGTTGTTTTACAGGTTTATAAGCTTGGAAAGGAGTTTCACTAAATTGCCAGAATTGCTCGTACAGATCAGCCATTTTCGAGGATTTAACTGTATTGATTTAGGAAGAACCAGGAGATGAGCCATATATTCTTGGAAAGATCCGGATGTCTATTTTCTGGGGAATTTTACGGATCAATAAAATGATTTTTCTAGAGAAAGTAATGGCATTTTTAGTAGACAAAGGTCAAAGAGCAAAAGCTGGAATCTGCAGTATCCTACATCGGATTGGAAACACATTGCACTTGTGATGTTTCCCTATATAAGCCCCTCTTCACTTCATCTTTAGTGTGCAATTCCTGTGCCACTTTGGTGTAATCCGGTGGACGTTTGCTAGCATTCTGGTGAACCTCGAAGGCTTTGCTACCACGAAGGGAAGCGCCGCCCAACAGCAAGTGGAATTTCTCCCTTGTATAGTAAATATTTCTTTTCATTTTGTTTTTGTTTAGTTTAAATGTTTAGCACTTTTATTATGAACTATAGTTTCATAATTATGAGAGGCTAAAATCTTCAAACTAAGGTTGAAGATGAAGCCTCGCCGTTGTTTGGCATAATAGTTTCAGATTTGTTTATACAATTCTTATGTTTTTTTAGTATAAAATGTTCTGTTAATTATTTGAGTAAAATCTTACGATTAACTGCGTTTAAATTGTTCTATTGGATATTCCTTGTGTTTCACCTGATGGATACTTCAAATTGTTTTTGATTAAATTGGATTTCTTTTGTGATTTGTTAAAAGCAGATACATTGGACGCTTTTGGTTTAATTGGGATATTTTTTGTTTTTTGTCTTAAGTTGGATTCATGGAATGTTTTGATAGGCTATTTTTATATGAAGATATATGCTTAGCTTCGGTGGGGTGGATTCAGAAACCTTAGTGTTTTTATCATTTGCTTTAAAAACAATTTGGTTTAAGTTTATATTTCTTTTGCAAAAAAATACAATTCAAAAATTCGGAACTAGGTTAAAATAGGGTTAGTTTAGATAAAATTATATTTTCATAATGCAATTCCCTGTGGATTCGACCTCGCACTTGCACACACTATATTACAAACGATTCGTGCGCATGCGAGTAATTTAAAACTCACAACAAGCTTAGGAGAGGAATTGACGACTCGTCTCTCGAGACTTCTTCGGTTTTAGTTTTCTGTTTATTTTAATTATGTTTAGCATGTTTACTTTATTTAGTATGTGTAACTAAAACTCCTATAGGGCTCGATTGAAGCCCTAGTTATGCTTTACCATATATTTATCATTGATTATCTTTGCTATAGCCTTGTTAGAATATTTAACTTGATTAATACTTGTTTATATTTACATTCCTCATATGTATGTGTCTGATCAACGTATGCATGTGGTATGGATAGGTTAGTCGAATCAATTTGGATGACCGAGTCCTGGGTTCGACATTAGAAACAAGGGATATCCACACCGGATTCCCGAGTTAATCAACATGGGAAACCGGGAGCGGACCAAGCCCTAGGTCCCGTGTAGTTGCCGATCTCCACAGCCCTTATGCTCTCTTGAGGAACAACTCAGTATACACCCATGTTGAATCCCTTAAGAGGGAAAAGAGTTAGAGTATACACCATGCCTAACTCATTGCATAGGGAGATCAATAGTCTAAGGTGTGGACCAAGCCCTTAGGTTGGCAACCATTAGATATTCATGATAAGGCTAGAGCATTGAAACCTTAGTTAGTGGGAAAGTATAATTAGTGGTGGATATCGTAGCCCTATGCCCTCATTATTATTATTCACTCACAATCAAACTATTATTTCTCTTTTTAATTTGAAGAAATTAATTCTAGATAGAAATCTGCCAATCCCTGTGGAAATGATCTCGCACTTGCACACTATGCTACCACAGACCTTGTGCACTTACAAGTAAAACTAGATCGGTTATTTGCGTAATTATTTAGGTAGATAAACGCTCCAACACCTATCAGTACATGATAGATCTAATATACTTATGTGTTCTCTTTCCTTAGGTGTCTTTCGGGACTTGTCTTTCGAGAAAGTAATTCCATGATCCATTGGTAAGAGTCCACTTTTAGAATTTTTCATGCTAAACCTCTTTAGCACTTTGTCTATTTATGTGGATTGGAATAAGCCTAGAATCCTTCTAGATCTATCTCTATAGATCTTTATCCCCAAAATAGAAGATGTTTCTCCCAAATCCTTCATGTAGAAGTTCGTTGACAGCTAAACTTTAACAGACTGTAATATACCTACATCATTTTCAATGAGTAGTATGTCCTCAACGTATAGCACAAAAAATGTGTGTTCCCACTGACCTTCTTAGACACACATGGTTCATCATTGTTTTTGATAAAATCAAATGGTTTAACTGTCTCATCAAAATGGATGTTCCAACTTTGAGAAGTTTGCTTTAATCCATAAATGGATTTTTAAATATTGCATACCTTATGTTCATTACCACTGAATGTAAAACCCTTAGGCTGTGTCATGTGCACATACTTCTCAATGTTTCCATTGAGGAATGTAGTCTTTACATCAATCTACCATAATGGATAATCATAGTATGTAGTTATTGCAACTAATATCCTAATAGATTTAAGCATTGCTACTAGAGAGAAGGTTTCATCAAAGTCAATTCCTTGTGTTTTCTTAAAACCATTCTCTCTAAGCATTACCTTATAGGTCTCTACCTTTCTGTCTACTACAATCTTTCTCTTAAAGATCTATTTGCAACCTATAAGTACTATACCTTCAGGTGCATTGACCGAAGTCCACACTTTGTTGGAGTACATGGAATCCATTTCTGATTTCATGGCTTTTTTCCACTTCTCTGAATCGATGTATGACATCGCTTCTTCATAGTAAGCAGGTTACTTATCATCTATAAACTGTACCTCTAAGTTACTATTTATTAAAAATACATGTCTCTAGAGCCTTGGGTATTCTGCTAGATCTACAAATGGGTTGTGTATTTAGAAGATCTATTAGATCAAGTTCATTAATTTGAACAATACTAGGTTGTGGTTCTTGTGATACTTCATCAAAATCTATCTTCCTCTCATTACTCCCTTCTAGCATAAACTCTTTTTCTAGAAAGGTAGCATGCTTAGAAACAAACATCTTTTGCTCCTAAAGATAATAGAAATAGTATCCTAAACTTTCTTTAGGATATCCCATAACCTATATTTGTTAGACCTAGTTCCTAACTTGTTTGTATGTAACTTCTTTACATAAGTACGACAACCCCAAATCTTAGTATGTTTAAGAATGGGTTTCTTCCCTTTCCATATCTCATATGGTGTTTTAGGCACTACCTTTGATGAAATCTTATTCAATAAATATGCGACAGTTAGGATGGTATATCCTCAAAACGATATAAAAATATCAGTGTAACTTATCATAGATCATACCATATCTAATAGAGTATAACTTCTCATTCTGGACACACCATTCAACTATGGTGTTTCAAGAGAAGTCCACTAATAGAAAATTCCATTCTTTTTGAGATAATCGAGAAAGTCATTAGTCAGGTATTCTCCTCGGACTTGTACTTCATTAAGTAAATATACCCATATCTTGAATGATCATCAGTAAAGGTAATGAAGTAGGAGTAACCTCCTCTGGCATTAACTGTAAGGGATCCACATACATGACTATGTATTAACCCTAATATATCTGTGACTCTTTCTCTATGTCTACTAAATGAAGATCTAGTCATCTTTCTCATGAGATAGGATTCAAAAGTTGGATATGATTCAAAATCATATAGATCCAAATATCCACCTTTTACCAACTTGTTTACCCTATCTTCATTAATATGACTTGGTCTTAAGTGCCACATGTATGAATGATTTAGATCATTATCTCATTTCTTATGTTGTTCCATATAAAATATTTTACTGTCTACTTCTAAATGGTAAAAATAAGTAATAAATCTCTACGACTAATGTAGAAACACTTGCTTCATTTCCAAGGTGAAGGTTAAATTTTCCTTGCTTAGTTTCTTGCTTTTTCTTAGTCTCTGCAACCTATTGCAAAAGTGAGAACCATACTCGATATCTAATACCCAAGTAGGAGCATTAAGTATATTTCAATGAAGAACAACTGAGACATACCTTCCGAAGGCTTATCTTGCAAGGTGATCCTTGCAGTTTCTCTTCCAATACCCATCTTTGCCATAACGAGAGCATTTTCCCTTATCATTCTTTGTTTTTGATGAAATAACCTTGTTGACACCCTTTTGCTTTCAATGGTTTCTTCTTCTTCAGGACTTTCTTTTAGAGGAAAAAACTCTATCAACAAGCATAATGGATGTCTTAACCTTTCTTGATCATAGTTTCTACAGTATTCAACATATAACAAGTTCTAGAAGCATAGCTTCAAACTCGTTAATGTTGTAGTTCATAACTTACTTCAATAATGAGTAAGAAAGGGATTGAAGAATTAAGTTACTACTTAACTCCTCATCTATACTAAAATGAGCTAGTCTAACTACTTGATATAGTTTATCATTTTTAATTCATGCTCATGGACTAATGATCCTTTGGGCATCCTTACCCTAAAGAGGTTATGCTCACCTTATAACTCTTGTAGATAAAGCAATATTGCATAAGAAATTTTCATCTTTTCATATTGCTTATAAAGCTTATTAGACATAGATGTTGGCATGTAGTACCTAGCCCATATGTCATCCTCTTGCTACTTCTCATAAGTAGCGACCTCTTCTTCCAGAACATTTTTAGTAATAGTTGCTAGAAGTGGCTTATCAAGAAACTAAGAAATTTTTCTGAATTGAGAATGATTCTCAAATTCCTTGCCTAATATAGGAGATTAGATCAGTCAGTCTGTTTGAATCAAGTATGCACGATAGTGGGTTTAGTTATTATGATATATGATGTAACAACAAATAAAATTAGCATCTATTCATATTATTAACTACCATAAAGATTTTGTTTTTAATCTAAATAGTACCTCCCACTATTCTTTTCGATTCCCATAACCCTCAATGTGGACAATGAAAAACTGCTTTGGAAGGTTTCCTAGTGGGGATCGAGATCCTACCACTTGTACATTAAATCTTGTGGTGACACAACAAACTCATAATGTACTTCATTAATAGATAACTTTTATCATTTGCATCTCATACAATTCCCAATTATAATTTAACCTCTTAAATTTATATGATCTTTTTTGTTACAGAACAAATCATATCCGCTTTAGTTAAGTTAAACCCACCATTCCTCACAAGTATAAATTAGTGACATAACCCTTGTAGTGACATAAGAAATCTATATCATTTGTTTACCTTGTGTACGTCGCATGCTTTAACAGATAATATAATTTTCCTATAGGTGTAAACCTTATGGTGACACAACAAATTTACACACATAAGAAACTTCACATATTATTTATAATAGTGAAAGGCTATGAGCAATCATTCCTAATAATTTTCTTTTACAACTTAATATTGAAATATTTATGTGTGAGGGATTTAGGTCTTTACGTTTAGATCTCAGCATTTAACATGCATCAAATATATTTAATAAGCATATAATCTAATTACATACATAACATACATACATCATATGCATATATATTAAACTAAGTGGATGACTATGGACAATCTAAGTGTGATTTACTTGAGCCAATAAAGTAAATCACTTGGTCAAACCCTGAGTAATTATTATGTAAATATATCTCATACATTCATGGGTCTTCAATGTTCAAAGAGACCACCATGCTTCCTTGCGCACTCTTTGATTCTCCTAAACAAAATCCTACCTAACTTTAAGTAACCGTATATACTTCAAATATATATAAAAAAAACCTTGATCATAAGTCAAAGGAAATTACATTGTAGGAAGATAGAAATTTACATTGAGATAAATAAGAGAATGTGAAGTATGCAAACCACATTTAAAATTGAATAACCAAAAATAATACTAGGGCTGCGCATGGTTTGGATATTTAATCTAAACAATGTTTTTTTTTTATCCGATCCTAAATTTTTGGTTCGATAAAAATTTGATCCAAATCCGATTTGTATATTTCAGATATTCGGTCAATCGGTTATTTGTTGGTTCGGTTCGGATATATGATCCGAACCCTGTTTTACCTGATTTAGATTTCAATAAAGTAAATAAAAAAAAACTCATTTTCGTCCCGTACTTCAGTTTTTTAACAAAAAAAAAAAAACAAAACCACCAAGTTCAATATTTTAGAGAAAAAAACTAAACAAATTGTCCTTTAATTTCAAAAACAACAGAATTGTAGTGATAAAATCAAGCACCTAAAAAATTAATTTGATAGAAAAAATCAACTTAGTGAAATCACTAGGTCCGACTAATTTTGTTGTTTGGACCAAATTGTCCCTATGAACTTATCAATTATTATCATGCTTAAACATGAAATCACTCTCCCAAGTGAAAATTTTTAGGAAAAAAAGAATAAATTAACTCAAAATAATATACTATTGGTAATTGCTAAGGAGAATGAAACAGAAGATGTAATGCGTGTTCATCTTTATTGCCACGAAGAAGATAAACAACAAAGAAGGAAAACTAGACCATGACCAAAACCCCTATTTTCATTCATGGAAACCTCAATTTCTTGTTGTTTTTTCCTTCAATACCCAGAAAAGGCTCTGAAGCACTTTTGACACCTTCATTTCCATTACAAGTCCCATCTTTCAAAAACCGTTTTTTCCAATTCTTCTTCATACCCATTTCTATTCATAGTTTCTGATTCTAATTTTGAATAGAAAACCTCACTTTGGCATATCTTGAAATTAGACCAAGCAAGAAAAACAATAAGCAAAATGGTGATGAGCCATTTTGGGAAGACAAGATTGCAAATCAGTCCAACACCGACTCTTAATAATACACATGGCTGTAATAACAAAGTCAAATCATAGTCGATTAGAGTCTTACTAGTTTCAGTTACAGGATGGGAGCCTAGGTCAGAGGAGGCGACTAAGATGAGGTGTGACTATGTAAGTGTGCAATTAGGGAGCGCAAGTTGAGGCCGTGAGGCGTGAGGAACTAAGCTTTGAGAGAGACAGTGAGGAATGAAGGGAGGCAGAAGAGATCATGAATTTTAAGTTTTAGGTTTGGAATAAATACAATTTCTTCCTTTAGGTTTGGTCTAATGTACACTATCCCCTCATAGTTTTGGAAATGGTAGTCACAACTTTGACTAAACAGATTATATTAAATTCTAATCGAGATGATGAATTGACAAAAATGCCCACTATTAAAACGCTTCTCCGGACGTTCTCTTTTATTTTTTCTCTCATGCCCGCTATTAGAAAAAAAAAATTAAAATCTCCCTTTCTTTCCTTCCCGTCCTCTGTCAACAGATGCGACGTTCAAGCCTAACGGTGAGACTTTTGGTCATCTTCTTCTTCTTTCGTTCATCTTTTTCTTCTTCCGATGGTCTTTTTTTTTCAAATCGTTCTCTTTCTACTACGAATTTTGTCATCTGGTTTTATATCTAAAAAATCCAGATTTGATTTTACAATCTGGTTTGAAGAAGAAGAATTAGTTTTAAAAAGGTTTTCTAGGTTTGAAATCTAAAATTTTTGGGTTTGATTTTGCGATTTAGGTGTGAGAAGAAGAAGAAAAATGAGTTTGATTTTTGGTTTTGAAAACTAAAAGTTATGGGTTTGAGAAATCTTGTTGTGCACAAAAGTGGAGCCTAAAGAGGTTCCAGCTCAGACAAACCAAAATTCAACTCTTTTACTGGAGTTGGGACACACTTGGATGGGAAACCTTTGAAGTAATAGCCTCCACTAGTTTCTTCATCTGGGTCCAAAGAAAAGCAACATGCTGTTGCGAATGGGAATAGCTAGCCTTCTGTGGGGTCTAGTTCACAAAACACTTCACGCCAGGCTCTGGGAAAGCTTATGTTTGGTTAAAGTGTAAGCTGTCCTTGAAAGGAAGAACAGAAGGAAGCTGGAAAAGAGACTAAACAAGAGCAAACTGAAAAGAAAGATGAACCAAAGTTCTAGCCTTTTACAGGGAAAAAGTACTCATTGAAGGGTTGATTAAAATTATATAATAGCCATTGATGCATTTAAGTTGTCTTTTCTGTTTTGCTTGTCCTTTGTGGATCAAAGGAAACTATAGGTTGGAGAGTTTTATTTTTTTATGAACCTAGGTTGCTTACAAGTAAAATATATTCCCCAATTAAGATTGAACCCAGGTCACACCACCCCCAAGCCAAGAATAGTTTTATAAGAAGCTACAAAAATTACACATCCACTTGAGAATAAAAGAATGAGAAGTTGGGGTAAATCTGTTTAAAGAAATATTCTCTATTTATCAAAAAAAATCTTTTAAAGAAATAAATAAATATGTGTGAATGATTGAAAATGGGGAAGAAAGTAAAGAAATAATGTGTTTTGGGAAGTTTAAATATTGCTTTATAAAAATACAATAAGGGTAATATAGGTGTAGACTGAGGTTTCAATCCAAGAGGGGGGAGAATTGCGTTTTTAAAAACTTTTGCTAATTAAACACAAGTTTATAAAAACAGATAAATTCCCAAGCATGTAAACAAACAATGTGCTGTAAACGAAAGAGTTTAAGGATCTCACCAAGTTGAAAGATGACATGCATATTGAGTTTAATAATCGGGACTGCTAATCTAGCATTATCTTTTAGCAAAATTGAAAGAAACTAAAAAACTGTGTAACGCACCCTGATGGATCTGCACTGGGATTTTGAAGGAAATTTCATGGCTATGCTTGCTTTATTGATTACTTTGGTGAGAGCTTCGGTCCATTAATTTTTGGTTGTGAAAGGGGCCTAGATTGGTGTGCAGCTTGCTTTTCTTTATCAAATATGAAAAAGGGTTCAGAGGAGAAATTGTATTGATAAGAACACATTAACTTTGTCTATTTGGGCCCTTTATGCCATGCCTTTGATTTTCCTGTGTAACTGAGAAATTTTCCAAGGAACAAACTCTTTATTGATCATACGATTATGGAACAAGAAAATAAATGTAGGCACATAACAAAAAGAATTGAAGTATGATTGATAATACTTATAATTTTTAATTCTAATCCTTAAGGAGGCATCAACTAATGTGTATTAAGCTACTGCTGCAAGATACACTTGTCCTGTCTCAAGAATGTTGAGGACCCAGAGGAATTTTGAGAATATATTTTTGTACGGATTTTCATGCTAAACATGATATTTTTTGCTCTAATATTTTCAGAGATCTAGTAGATTACCTTGTACCAAACGCTCCATAATTATCATAAACTCCAACCCTATTGAATATTTTTTTTCCCAAGAATCTAGATCTCATTGCCAGCAACTTGTGTTAAATATAAACAGTTTTTCCTATTTTGTTGCTCATTGACATATATAATTAGCCAGGCTGTTGCTCGTTGACATTTTCCCTTATTGACCAGGCCATGAGTCATCAACCTTAAACCTTCTAATTCCTTTGGTTTTATCCCCCATAAATGTTCTGACTTTAGATTGAGATGCTGGAATTTTGGCTTTGACTTTGTCTTTGGCATACTCTCAACAGATAGTTTTCCTTATTTGTTGTATTTTTCCTAATTTGATTGTCCTAATATGTAATGACTTACAGGAAAGGGTAATCAGACCCAATAAGGCATGCCTTAACTAGGTCTTCTCCTCATCCAGTCTTGTAATAATTTGGTGGTATATGAAATAGAATTTGGTCTCCACTAACTCAAAAAGATCCCAATTTTTTTTTAAAGGAAAAAGATCTCAATTAGCTGTCCTTTTGTCGTAATGTTGTGTTAGATGTTTACTAGTAAATTAAGAAGGAAATAAGATTTTCTCAATCTCCTTAATCATTAAATTAGTCGAGGAATCAGCTTATCTTTTTATTTATTTATTTATTTTTATTTTGGGTTGATGGTGGGGTTTCGAATCATGTTCTTTGACAGAAATTTTGATGTCCCTTACCATTACATCCAAGGCGAGAGGGCTAGGTAAACTGGTTATCTAATTCGCCAACAACTACATATATGCATGTATAAGTTAAGTCAAACACATACAATTTATGAAAAGAATAAAAAATTAAAAAATAATTTCTGAGAAACTGAATCTGTGTTGGAAAACAATTCTTACTACTATTTTATCAAGGGAAAATTACATTCACACCATTGAGGTATAGCGTATTCTACACTTGTATTACCGTGTTTTTAAAACATACACTTACACCACTGGACCTTGTTTGACCATCTGTTAACTGTTAACTTATAACAGAAAAATCAAGATCACGAAAATGCCCATGTATACAACACAATTCGTTGACCAACCCTAGGACCAAATTCACTTACACCTCTTCGCTCTCTCTCTCTCTCTCTCTTCTATCTCGTTTCTCTCTTCTTTCTCCTTCGTAACCCTAAATTCCTATACACCATCACAAAAATTGTTCGGTGCTAAACAAACTCGTGTTTTTCCGTACTTAGATCTGGGCTAACATTCATTCGAAGAACCATTTTACCCAAGTTCCGTTGCAATTTCAAAAATCTTAAACAACCACTGAAGTTGTTGAAGTAACTTTTGAGAACCCAGATTCGTTTTTTCCTTCTGTTTGCTTTGATTACATGTATTTGTACGTTCAAATAAGGCATTTTCGAATTGCATTATTTCATTACATCCAAATATGTGAAATCCCCAATTTTTAGGGTTTTTTTTTTTACCGAAAATGTGAAATCACGCCATACTATTTGGAATGTTTCATTATTTGTGTATGATTAATCATTGGCATGTTTTAGTTAAATGTATTCGTTGGTTCACGTAGGGTATTTTCGAATTGTATTTTTCATTAAATCCAAAAATGTGAAAATACCCAAAATTTTCACGTTTGTAACAAGAATATGAAATCATGCCAAATTAATTGTCTTCTATTGCTACTGTTATGTTTCAGTTTGTGTCATTTTAGTTGTTTTAATAACTATCTCACATTGCAGGTGACAATGCAACTTACTCATGAGCTCCACTTATTCATTGAAGGAGATTATATATATCCGAAAGTGACCAAGTGGGTTGACTCAGACATGTACCAATATCTAGATTCGCTAGATGACATTTACACTTCATTGGACCTAGGAATATCTTCTCTTCATATTACGACAGGGAACAGTAAGCTGGTTATGTGTGATGAGGATTTATTGGAAGTTTTTAGATATTAGAAGGGATTGAAAGGGTTGCTTTTTATATTGAAGAAGAACCAGATAGTAACCCTATTGCAATCAATCATGATGTGTGTAATAGGGTCAAAGGTAGCGATCGTAATTGGTTACATAGAAAAGATATTGATATTGTAGAAATAGACCCATCTGAGGGTGAGGTGGATGATGATGTTCAGGATGTAGTCGTAGTTAATGAAGGTGAAGTGGATTATGGTGGTCAGAATGTGGGTGAAGTTCTTGGAGAAGATATGAATTTTGAGGTTGATTTGGATGATGATGTGGGTGCACATTGAAGCGAAGCTTTAAGGGATGATAATATGGAAGGTGTTAGGGAAAAATTTGTTGAGGAATGAGGTGTCAGAGAGAAAGGTTTTGGGGAAGGTGTTACTTCTGCTGGGGAAGAAGGTGTTAGGGAAGAAGATGTAGAAGAAGCTATTAGGGAAGAAGGTGTTAGGGAAGATAGAAGGTGCAAGGGAAGAAGTTGTTGAGGATGAAGGTGTTAACTAGGAAGGTGTTGGGGAAGAAGGTTTTAGAGAAGATAATAATGAGTTTCAATTCTCGGATGATGAAGATGAGGAATGGATAGAAGCTGAAGATGATTATTCAGAAATTGATGATGAGGATGAAAATGATACTGAAGTTGATGAGCAGGACAGTGATTCTAACAAAGAATTGAGTAATGTCAATTCAGGTGGAAGTAATGTAGAGGTAGTTAGTGATTTATCTTATGTATATGTTGTAGATAGTAGGCTAAGGGCAAGGACATTTCAACCCACTATGAGAATGAATGCCAAAGTTTTCAAATGACAAGATGATGGGAAGATTGTGTTTGGAATTGGTTATGTGTGGCCCTCTGTGAAAGAATTTAGAGAGACATTGGTTGATTATGGTGTTGAGTGTGGATTCAATTTTTATAAGCCCCAAAATGATACTAAAAGAGTTTATGCATTGTGTAAGGGTGAGGGGTGTCCATGAAGGATTTGGGCCTCTATAACACCAAATGGTAAAACATTCATGATGAAGAAATTGAGTAATAAACAGAGGTGTATGAGGGTGGACAACAACAATAATGCAAGAGTTCCTTGGATTGCTAGGATCCTAAAACATCACTTGACTGCAGACTTGGGAATGAGCTATGAGCTCACGAAAGACATCCTAATGAAAGACTATGGTGCTGAGCCTCATCCTATGCAACTGTATAGGGCTAAGAGGAGTGTTAGGAAATTAGTAGAAGGTGGGCATGCAAAATCTTATAGGAAACTTAGAAGATATGGGGAGTTGTTGATTGAGAAGAATCCAGGTAGTATAGTTAGGATTGAGATTCATGAGAGAACATTTGTTACTGAAGCTCCTATTTTTAAAAGGATCTTTGTATGTTACAATGCTAGGAAGGTTGGTTTTGTGAAAGGGTGTAGACCATTTCTAGGTCTAGATAGGTGTTTTCTTAAAGGTCCTTTTGGTGGGATCCTGTTATCAGTAGTAGCACTAAACAGTAATGATAGATTGTTCCATATGGAATTTGGGATTGTTGAGGCTGAATGCACTGATAGTTGGAGATTTTTCTGTGAGTGTCTATATGAAGCCATTGGTGAGGAGACCAGGGACATACCACTGACTATCATGTCTGATAAGCAAAAGGTGAGTCCATACAAAATTTAACTTCAATATACTTTATCCATTCATGTATTAGGTCATTTTTGTGAAAATAATTTATACTGACATCTTGATTTTATCCAAACAAAGTTTGGAGAATGCAGTTGCTGAGTTCTTTCCAACTGCTTATCATAGAAATTCTGCTAGGTATGCTTATAGTAACTTCAGAATGCAGCATCCAAGATTACAGTTGAGGGGAGACTTTTGGTGGGCTGCCAAGGCTTTTAACGTTGACAAATTCAAGAAAGCCATGAATAGTATGCAGTTGCATGGGAATGGATAATGGAGAAATCATTGTCATGGTCATGACACAATTTTGACACAACTTTAAAGAGTGGGTAGGTAACTAATAATCATACCAAGTCCTTTAATGCATGGGTCACAAAGTTGAGAAATAAGCCATTGCTTATGTTGTTGGAGAGTATTAGGTTGAAAATGACCCTTAGGATCCATAAAAGATATGGAAAGGGATGTTATTGGGAGAATGAGAAGATAATACCAAAGGTGAAAGATAAGTTGAATAGAATTCTACTTAGTAATAGGTCATATAGTAGAATACTATGTGGAGGGAAGAGTTTCAAGTTTTTGATGAGGGGATTATGTATGCAGTGAACCTTGGTGCAAGAACATGTAGTTGTGACTATTGGGTGAAAACAGGGTTGCCACGTAAGCATGCAGCAAATTGTATTAGCTATTTGAGAAAACCATTAGAGGACTACTGTCATGATTATTTCAATGTCGAAAGTTATATGATGGCTTATAATGAAATCATACATCCCTTACCTGAAGTAGAACTCACACCAAAAAATAATTATGAGAATATCTAAGCTCCACCTTTAAAAAAATTGCCCGATAAACCCAAAAAAAATAGGAGGAAATAAACTGGTGAACCTATACCTGTTATTGCAAGTACAAGGTCTTACATAGTTAGATGTTCAGTTTGCAGTCAATTGGGTCACAATGCCAAGGGCTGTCAGAAAGCATCTATAAGACAAAAGGTATTATATTTTTCTATGTTATATGTAAAAATGGATTATTTACAACTTGTTAAGTTTTTCTAATTCTTGTACATTATAATCATATGTGTAAAGAAAGAGAAATGATTGGGCATGTGGATTAAACTAATCACATCCTGCAAGTAACCAGGTTGAACATCATTTTTTGTTTGGATTTGAACCATATATTGTTTTCCTTTGCTTATGTATGTTTGGATATGGCTGAGATGTAATGTGTTGTTGTGATTGGATGAATTTTTTTGGCAAGGCGCATCTAATAGTGGCACTGGCAGGGAGGTGGAGGTAGAAGATCTGATAGAAGTAGCAAGGGAGTTAATGGTGGAGGTGTTGGATCTGAAGCTGTGCATGGTGGTAGAGGAAAAAGATGACTTAATGTTGGATTTGAGGCTATGCATGGTGGTAGAAGAGGAAGAGATATTGGTGTTAGTGTTAGATCTGAAGTTGTGTGTGGTGGTAGAGGAAGAAGAGGTACTGATGTTGGTGTTGGTGTTAGTGTTGGATTTGAAGCTATGCGTGGTGGTAGAGGAGAAAGAGGTACTAGTGTTGGTGTTGGAAGCAGAGGATCTGAAGCAGTGCGTGGTGGCATAAGAGGCAGAGGACCTGGTGTTGGGGTTGAAGGCAAAGGATCTGAAGTTGTGCGTGGTGGTATTGGAGGTAGAGGACCTGGTATCAGTGGCAGAGGACTTGGTATTGGTGTTGATGTTGGTGTCGGAGGAAAAGGATCTGGTAGAGGTTGAGGAAGTAGAGGAGCAAGACCAACTAGAGCAGTGAATGGTACTGTGAATGGTAGTGTAGGAGCAACAACTGATTACTAGTAAATGGTGGTAAAGAAACAAGATGAGTGCATACTTGACATAATGACACCCTAGAAAGCATTACAACGTGATGCCTTTTTGAATACTTAATGTATTCCCCCATTTCAGTATTAGTTAATGTATTTTGGGTATTATAATGCTGTCTTTTTGAATTTTTATTTTCAGAATAGTTAATGTATTTTCCTTATAGTAGCAACAATCAATGTATTTTGAATTAAAATATTCACATTATGACTTACAGATACGGAATTGTTGGGTTTGAAATGTGAAATATGATTTTGTTTTACATTTCTTGTGCTTTGGAATAGAATCTATTGGCAGGTGGCAAAACTTTTATTTTTGTCTTTGGAATGATGTAGCATATAGGGACCATTATTTTGTGCATTTTCTATCATTGCATAGTTAAGCTTGCAAACATGAGGTTGCACATTTCATTCATTAGTTAAAGTGGTAGCAACAAAAAATTATAAATCAACAAAAGCATAGATTTCATTCATTCATTAAAGTGGTAGCAACAAAGATAATTACAAATAGCAGGTTAGTAGTAAGACTATTACACCATTGAGCACACAATTGTAGACTACTAATGTCCCCAACTCTTTAGAGAAAGAAGAAAAACCATAACATTGCAAGTCATGCTTGCAACTAACAAAGTTTTCAAAAACCCAACCCCACTGTCAATTGATAGCAACCGCACAAACATTGTTCGAGTATCCTCTATAATCCTTTCAATCTCTCAACGTAAAATTGTTGTTCCTCCATTATCCTCTCTAGCAATTGGTAGGTTGGTAGGCGAACACCAGATAAAGAATCTACATTCTCGAGTTTCACATGAGTAATACAATCTGTCTTTGTTCTTATCGGACACCAATATCTTCACAGCAGCTCTATGACTACATTTATAATACAAATTTGTGTATTTCAAATAGAACTTATTATCAGTGACACTAGATATAGACATCTCGGTCCTTCCCTGCATTAGTACCAAAATTGATTAAACCAAAATAAGAAACCCCAAACAAAACCAATACTAAAACCAAAGGATTTTTCATATACTGAACATGTGCCTCAAAACCCAACAAAATTGAAAAATACGTTAAAACCCATGGAAATCATTTTCAAAAACATCAAAACCTTAAGCATCAATACTAAAATTTAGCCAAAATGTTAAATCTTCAAGCAAAATCAGTATTAAGACCACCCAAACATGTCGAAATTTGAAAACCCTAACCATTTCTCTTATCACAAAGCATATTGAAAATAACCTAGCAAATTGACGTGAAATGAAAATACTTTTCAGATGAAATGTGCTAACACCTAACAAAATTGAAAAATACATTAAAGCCCATGGAAATCATTTTCAAAAATGTCAAAACCTCAAGCATCAATACTAAAATTTAGCCGAAATGTTAAATTTTCAAGCAAAATCATTATTAAGACCACCCAAATGTGCCGAAATCTGAAAACTCTAACCATTTCCCCTATCACGAAGCATATTGCAAACAACCTAGCAAATTGACGTGAAATGGAAATGCTTTTCCAGATGAAATATACTAAAAGAAAACTATGAAAATGATTTTGGTTGGACAAATTGAAAAAAAATCGCACGTAGTCATACCTAAAGATGTCTTCAACAGATCTGCAATTTTCTTCGACTGAAGCTTCTAAACAACGGAGGAGATGGTATGCTTTTTCTTCGACAGATGATATGAAGAAGACAACAATGACGCACGGTCAAGATAATTCAAACTAGGTTTTCAAAATATATAGTCAAGATGGAAAGTGTTAAAACATATCTAGGGGTACTATTGGGTTTTCCAAAAATAAATTGATTAGTTGTCATACTTTTTGGCTGAAAAAATAAGGTTGACTAACTGAAAGATAACGACAGTGACGTTTTTGTAACTAAAATTCAAACTATGAATAAGACAAGTGGTGTAAGTGTATGTTTTAAAAACACAGTAATACAAATATAAAATACACTATATTCCAATAGTATGAATGTAATTTTCCTTTTTATCAAATACTAAACAATTTTTAGTTCTACAGTAAAACATAATCGAAACTACTGGTAAGTCAAGTGGCACCTTAGTGACGCGATATTAGGTTAAGGTGCTGTCAAAGTGAGAATGAAGACACAAAATAAGGGTTTTGGGACATAAAATAAGTGATGTCTAAGCTAATTAAAATGCTTATCATAAACTTCTTATATTAGCCCTTATTGCGGTGCACGTTTACTTATATTAAAAAAAATTCAGTTTTATATATATTAGGACCTTCCCAAGATGAGATTTCAGCTACAATGCCCACATGAAACTTAATTAAAATTGGATCAAAAGTTTTTTGAATAAATTAATTGTTTCTTACATATAATAAATTATTCACCGGACAGGACGTGCCTTTCAATAGAAAAAAAATGAATTATCATGAATCTTAAACTACAAACATACAATATAATATATAACACAAGAATTAAAATAAACTCTTATTTATTATTAATAGAGAACTTGTAATTTTTATAAAAAAAAAAAAAATGCTTCCCCCTCATCGAATTTTCTGTCTGTGTAATATTTAACTACATTTTAAACAATATATCAAAGAGATCAAACAAATTAACAAAACATGATAACCACTTATTAATTAAGTGTGTATCATAAAAATATTTAAATGTGTATATAAACATAACCTTACATCCAATTAATTTCCATATAATCTGTCTATAATCATGGCTCCAAATCTATCAAAATTTTTCATCATAACCCTCCTTATGTTCTTCTCTTCTCCCTCTCTTGCTAGCTTGGTTAGTCCAATTTTTAACTCATCAGAAACCATTTGTAATTCCACACCGCACCCATCTTTCTGCAAATCAACCTTACCCTATAACAAGCCTGGCACGATACACGACTACGGCCGGATTTCCATTCAACAATCCTTATCATCTGCTCGAAATTTCCTATCGTTGGTCCAAAATTACCTCAGCCTCCCTTCAACATTGTCCATAGTCATGATTCGTGCCCTCGAGGATTGCCAAATTCTAGCCAAACTCAACATAGATTTCTTGTCACAAACTTTATACATCATCAATGCTTCTAAAGACAATACTCTAAACATCTTGCTAGCCGATGAATTGCACGCTTCGCTTAGTGCCGTTTTAACAAACCAAGAGACTTGTTCAAATGGGCTAACCGAAGCAACCAACTTAGCATCAAGCATCAAGAATGCCCTAATCATCCCTCTCTCTAATGGAACTATGTCTTACAGTGTTTCTCTTGCCCTATTTAGGCATGGCTGGGTAATTCGTGACACGACTAAAGGTAGACCGCTAACAGAAAAGGTAGAAAAGCAGGTTTTTCCCAATATGGGGGGAAATAGTAAAAAAGTTAATCCTACATTGCAGTTAAAAATACCGAGCAGTGATCGGAGAATTCATGAATTATTATCTCTAAGTGGAAGGAAGCTTCTTCAAGCAACAACCATGGCAAAGGTTGTAGTCAATCCAGATGGAACTGGGAATTTCACAACTATTAATGAAGCCGTTGCCGCGGCACCAAACAACACACAAACAACAGATCAATACTTTGTGATTTCCATTGTTTCTGGAGTTTATGAAGAGTATGTTTCAATACCTAGCAGCAAGAAATACTTGATGATGATTGGTGATGGAATTAATCAGACGGTCATAACCGGCAATCGAAGCGTAGCTGATGGGTGGACTACGTTTAATTCCGCGACATTTGGTAAGCTAATTAAAAAATTAACACTAGACCATGTTCTATGTTCTACTAATTAATTAGCTAAAACAATACTAATATATATGACCTTGTTATATAGTTGATATATAGCATGATAATTAATTAATTAAGCAAAACCCATTTATATTTTATATAGACTCACATGCCTCTATAGCTTATACTCTTGCTAGTTCTCAGGGGCATTTGAATTTTTAACTATCAAGCCCATGATATGTTGCTTCTAAACAAATCTTAATTTTTCACAATTTTTAATGCAATTAAGATCATCGGAAACTATATAGCTGCTGTCCATCATTTTAAAATAAAATTTTAAGGTCTAATTTTTCCCTTTAATTTATAATATGATAATTTAATGAGTTATAAACTTCTAATTAACTTAATCTCAGATTTTTGTCAATATTTTTTTCTTTTATCACAATTGTTAATGCAATGGATATTTCATTGGAAACTATATCTACTGTTCATTAATATTTGTGAATAAAATATTTTAAGTTCTCATTTTAATTACCCTTTAATTTATATGATATAAAGATTTCTAATAATTAACTATATTAATCTTAAATTTTTGTGAATATATATTTTGCAGCTGTGGTTGCAAAAGGGTTTGTTGCTGTGAACATAACCTTTCGCAACACAGCTGGAGCGATCAAGCAACAAGCCGTGGCGGTTCGAAGTGGAGCAGATTTGTCCACATTTTATAGATGCAGCTTTGAAGGTTACCAAGATACCTTATACGCACATTCTCTCAGACAATTCTATAAAGAATGTGACATATATGGCACGGTCGATTTCATATTTGGTAATGCCGCAGTTGTTCTCCAAAATTGCAATATTTATCCACGATTGCCATTACAAGGTCAATTCAATGCCATAACTGCACAAGGTAGAACCGACCCTAACCAAAATACGGGTACTTCAATACATAATTGTAGTATAACGGCTGCAGATGACTTAGCCTCTAGTAATAGTACAACGAAAACTTACCTGGGGAGGCCGTGGAAGGAGTATTCGAGGACAGTTTACATGCAATCTTACATGGATAACCTAATTGATCCTTCAGGATGGACAGAATGGTCGGGAGATTTTGCGCTTAGCACGCTTTATTACGCAGAGTATGATAATTCGGGTCCAGGATCAAATACTACAAATAGGGTTACATGGCCTGGTTACCATGTGATCAATGCAACAGATGCTGTTAACTTCACTGTTTCCAATTTCATTTTGGGAGATAACTGGCTGCCTGCAACAGGAGTGCCTTATACTAGTGGTTTACTGTAAATTATTGTATGTTGAATTTATAATGTTAATTTGTTTCTTGTGATTTCTTTTTCTTTAATTAATTACTTATGTACCATTAATTTAATTGTTGAATAAATTAGCTTTTCACGGTAAATTTCTGGTACATATATAGGTAATTGCTTTGTTATTTAGTCATACTTAGTTTGAAAATAACTTGTACGCGTACGTACTCACAATTAAATTTATGAAATATATATGAGCATTATCACGAGAAAGTTTTCAATACCCCATTAGTATTATTTCTTCTTCACATTCATATGTGGATCCAATGATAAAAGCTGAATAAATAAAAAAAGAATGCAAGAATATATAGTAGATTTATGGGTTTGGTTTCAATCTTTATCTTCGATCAAATGAAGTAATATCAACTTTTTATGTATTATATGAGATTCGCAAATTTATATATCATGTAAAATCCATATATATTAATGGTTGAGATTACGTTTTTTTCTCTAAAATATTGAAAAAGGTAAAAGATGAAAATTGAAACCGTAGATTTATATATAAGGTTTGTATGGTTTCTTTCAATTGACTTGTATGTCCTCACTGAAATCTTGCAAGATACTATGTGTGTATATATATATATAAAAAAGCTAGCTGTACGTATTAAGTTCATTCAAGGAAAAATCAAAATGAGTGTAAAAATTTGATCGGATAGAGTAAAATATTTTAATTAAAGCATGAAATATAAATTTAACGAAAAAAATTCATTCAAAAAATAAAAGGGATTCCACATATCGAAAACGTTGTAATTATAGAGAATCTCTACATTGGTATGTTGTGAACTATTAATTTTAAGTAAATTTCTCTACGTGTCATATTCACGTACGTAATGCTATTGATATTTTAATTTTTTTTAGTAAAATAGTTTATTTATATATTCCATTGTAACAAGAGTGAAGATTATTAAAAGGAATTAGCAATAACTCTTAGATAAGATATGACATGGAAGCAAACAAGTAGAAATGTTTAATTAATATCATATCAAATTAAAATGAAATGTTTAATTAATAATGTGTCAACTCAAAGTCTCTTAATTAACGATTAGCAAAAAAAAGTCTCTTAATTAATAATCATCATGGGATCGAATCTTCTAAAAAATTTCGTAAAATGAGTTTATTGCTATGATTTAGAATCAAATTTGTCTTCCTCTCTAAGGTAACTCTATTGTTCTAGGAAAATAAAATCCAAATTAGAGGATTAAAAATTCCTAAAGAGACACTTAATTATGAAACTATTCAACAATATATCGATTACCTCTCTTTATATTCAATTTTTTGATTTATTATATAATATTTTTTATTTTTAAATTTTTTTCATAGTTGTACAGCGAATGAATCAAGAGATCAATAGCATATGCTATTATATTTCAAGAATTATGCATCCTTATGTTGAAGTCATGCTCTTCGTTCCAAATAATGAAGTCTTGCAATAAACACATACGAACTATTCTTTCAGTTTTTACTAAAAAAGAATGGATAATAATGGTTCATATATGTGATCATAAAGCTAATTTATTCAAGTACATCCAAGAGAAGCAAAGTTTTAGCCAAAAAAAAAACATAACAGAAGCAAAGACATCAAAAACTGACCAAAGGAAAATCAAACTAAATTCACACTTAAAAAAAAGCTTGATACGTTATACATGTGAAAAAAGCGGAAGAAGAAAAACTCAAAACAACTCTAAAAGAAAACATAACAATACTTTAAACTGTATTAACCTAAGCTGACACAACAATATGTTTAAAGCTTAAGGGTCAAATCAAGCTCTAAATCGTTATTATTAGATCCTGATTGATCGTTAGGTCGCTTGATTTGATCACCATTGAAGACGGGCGCCTTATGAGATTTCCCGGCCATGCTAGTGATGGCATTAATGTTTGGAAAATCATTAATAGCACCATTTTGAGCTAGAATACCATTCACCAATTGCTTATTGGTGGAAGGACATTGAGGATTGATAAAAATCCTACTGTTGCCAAGCTGATTATACTTGAAGGGTTCATAATAATTAGAGCCACTTGAATAAGGTTTATAGAGATTAGGTTTATGAATCATAGATTCATTTCCTACCCCAAGGTAAGATGCCCTCAAAGATCCATGACGAGGGGCAAAAGATCGATAAGGAAAATCAGGCAAAAACTGTCGTTGCCTTGATTTCATTAATTTATTGTGCTTTGCAATCAAGCGCTCTCTTCTATGGGCGTTTTGATGTCCACCCAGGGCTTGAGAGGAAGAAAAAGTTCTTTTGCAAAATTTGCAAACAAAAACCCTAAGAGAGGTTTTTGGTAGATTTTGAATTAACATCCTCTCGTCGAAGGAAGGATTCATCACTTGACGATTAAAGCTTGTCCTCAAAAGCCTTAACTCTACATCACTTGCATTAGTAGTACTAGAGTCACCAAATTCCATGACCTTTTCTTTCCCTTTTGCTTTATTAGCGCCAACACCTTTGGTTTGACTTTGTTGGTGTAACGCAGTTGCTGAGGCGTTGCTGGAGGACAATGAGAGAGTTAAGATTTTCTCCATGAGTTCAAAATTTGAGGGTTTCTTTTTTGTGTTTATGAAAAAGATTGGCTTCGGGGTTTGAGTTTGAAAGGAATGGAAGAGATGTTCTATTTATTGATGTACGATCTTTACAATTATGGTAAGATATCTCATTTGCAGCGAAAACATTTAAATATAATCTTTTTTCTTGAATTGTACATGATATTCTCAACATATATAATATATATTTCTTTTTTTAAAATTTTAAGTTTTCACACTTAGGAGTTTAACACAATAGAGTGCATGTATCTTCAATTCCTAATATATATTGCAACTTAATTAAGAATGAATTGCACGCATGGAAATCTAATCTCAGATACAGCCTGTGTATATATTTATATAACAATAATCAAGTTGGATTTTCCTTTTCAAAATTCAAATTCGTGGTATTTACTCAATGGCAAAATTATGTACAGCATAGAATTCGTACTGATGGAGAGTTTATTTGTTGCCAAGACAAGAGCTCATTTGGAAGGAAATCTAAACTCTGGAAAGGCCAACAAAAAATCATGTGTACCATTCTATATAAGCATATGACCTTGAACTAGCAGTTACAAAGATGGATTCAATGTATGAAGTATACAGTACTAAAGCCTCCCTTATCCTAAGTACAAGCTTAACTCAACACTTACATCATCATTCACCATGTGATAGTTATATCTCAGTTTCGATAAGAGTTGTTATCATTTCAATAAAAAGAAGAAAAACAAAACTTAGTTTGATGCTTTTTGGATTTCCATATTATAAATCATGAAATTAAAAAATCAATCACTCAACTCAATTTTGGTCGATTTGTAGCAGTGTTTTAAGAGCCGCTCTCACTATATATACATAATGGGTAACAGGTTATTACCATTTCATACCGCTACGACGTTTTGCATTCTTAAAATATTTTGCAATAAAGAAAAAATAAAATGATTATCACTATTATTTAATTGATTCTTTAAAAATCATGAGCCTATTATTATCTATTATATTAAGCAAAACCCTCTCCGTGGAACAAACTAAGTAGCTTCCAACGATTTCAACATAAGAAAATAAAAAAATAAAACACAAAACAAATAGGAAGTAAAAAACCCAAGACAATGTGTTGGCTCGAATCTAGTATTTATGATTGTATGGTTTTATCAAAAATCAAAGCTATTAATTATTTCTTAGTAGAATTATTGTTTCTGCTTTTAAGTATATATAGCGAAATCTACATATGATCTTAGACTTGTTTTTAAAACATACACTTATTTCGTTTAATTTATTCTTAGTTTCATTCGTTGTTACACTTACATCTTTGAAGTGTAAATAAATTCCTACAGTAATAATTCGGGTCCAGGATCAAATACTACAAACAGGGTTACATGGCCTGGTTACCGTGTGATCAATGCAGCAGATGCTGTTAACTTCACAGTTTCCAATTTCATTTTGGGAGATTACTGGTTGCTGCAACAGGAGGGCCTTTCTTGTGAATTCTTTTTCTCTAATTAATTACTTGTGTACCATTAATTTCATTGTTGAATACTTGTGTACTATTAATTTCATTGTTGAATAAATTAGCGTTTCATGGTAAATTTTTGGTACATATATAGGCAATTGCATGGTTAATTAGTCATACTTAGTTTGAAATAAACAACTTGTACTCACAATTAAATTTATGAAATATATATGAGCATGATCACGAGAAAGTTTTCAACACTTCGTTAGTATTGCTATAAAGAAAGGAACGCAGGAATATATAGTAGATTTATAAATAAGGATTGTATAGTTTCTCTCAATCGGAAGGTTACCAAAAGCTAGCATGTTTTCATTGGAATCTTGCAAGATATATATATATATATATATATATATATATATATATATATATATATATATATATATATATATATATATGCTAGCTGTACATACTATGTTTCTTAAAGGAAAAATCAAAATGAATCAACTAAAATTTGACTGCATAGAGTAAGATCTTTAATAAAACTATGAAAAATAAATTTAACAAAGAAATTTCATTCAGAACGTGAATATTCCACGTATCGAGCACGTATGTAACTAAATGGAGAATTTCTACATTGATATGTTGTAAACTATTAATTTTGAATAAATTTCTCTACGTTCTATATTCACTTATGTAATGGTATTGATATGAAATGTTTAATTTTTTTTATATATATTCCATTATTATAACAAGAGTGAAGATTACAAGGAATTAGCAATAACTATTAGAACAGATAAGACATGGGAGGAAACAAGTAGAAATGTTTAATTAATATCATATTAAATTAAAATGAAATGTTTAATTAATAACGTGCCAACTCAAAGTCTCTTAATTAACAATTAGCAAAAAAAAGTCACTTAATTAATAATCGTCATGGGATCGAATCTTCTAAAATTTTTCACAAAATGAGTTTATTTCTATGCTTTAGAATCAAATTTGCCATCCTCACTAAAGTAACCCTATTGTTCTACGAAAACAAAAACAAAATTAGAGCTTATAAAAATTCCTTAAGACACTTAATTATGAAATTATTCAATGATATATCGATTACTCTTCTTTATATTCAAATTTTCAAATTTTTTTAAAACATTTTTTATTTTTAAATTTTTTTTATGGTTGTACATCGAATGAATCAAGAGATCGATAGCAGATGCTATTATATTTCAAGAATTATGCATGCTTATGTTGAATGTGCTATAGTCATGCTCTCCTTCCAAGTAATAGAGTCTTGCAATAAACACAAAACGAATTATTCTTTCGGTTTTTACTAAAGAATAATGGATGATAACGGTTCATGTGAAAATAAATATATCTAACTTATTCAAGGAAACTCACATCGCATGAGAAGCAAATTTTTATTAAAAGAAAAATTAAAAGCATCATAGAAGCAAAGACATCAAAAACTGACTAAAGGAAAATCAAACTAAATTCATACTTAAAAAAGCTTGAAAGATTATACATGTGAAAAAAACGGAAGAAGAAAAACTCAAAACAACTCTAAAAGAAAACATAACAATACTTTTAAACTTTATTAACCTAAGCAGACACAACAATATGTTTAAAGTTTAAGGGTCAAATCAAGCTCTGAATCGTTATTATTAGATCCTGATTGATTGTTCGATCGCTTGATTTGATCACCATTGAAGACAAGTGTCTTATGAGATTTCCTCGCCATGCTAGTGATGGCATTAATGTTTGGAAAATCATTAATAGCACCATTTTGAGCTAGAATACCATTCATCAATTGCTTATTGGTGGAAGGACATTGAGGATTGATCAAAATCCTACTGTTGCCAAGCTGATTATACTGGAAGGGTTCATAATAATTAGAGCCACTTGAATAAGGTTTATAGAGATTAGGCTTATGAATCATAGATTCATTTCCTACCCCAAGGTAAGATGCCCTCAAAGATCCATGACAAGGGGCAAAAGATCGATAAGTAAAATCAGGCAAAAATTGCCGTTGCCTTTTTTTCATTAATTTATTGTGCTTTGCAATCAAGCGCTCTCCTCTATGGGCGTTTTGATGTCCACCCAGCGCTTGAGAGGAAGAAAAAGTTCTTCTGCAAAATTTGCAAACAAAAACCCTAAGAGAGGTTTTTGGTAGATTTTGAATTAATATCCTCTCATCGAAGGAAGGGTTCATCACTTGACGATTAAAGCTCGTCGTCAAAAGTCTTAACTCTACATCACTTGCATTAGTAGTACTAGAGTCACCAAATTCCATGACCCTTTCTTTCCCTTTTCCTTTATTAGCGTCAACACCTTTGGTTTGACTTTGTTGGTGTAACGCAGTTACTGAGGCGTCGCTGGAGGACAATGAGAGAGTTAAGATTTTTTCCATGAGTTCAAAATTTGAGGGTTTCTTTTTTGTGTTTATGAAAAAGATTGGCTTCGGGGTTTGAGTTTGAAAGGAATGGAAGAGATGTGTTCTATTTATTGATGTAGGATCTTTACAATAATGGTAAGATATCTCATTTGCAGCAAAAACATTCAAATATAATAATCTTTCTTGAATTGTACATGATATGCTCAACATATATAATATACATTTCTTTTTTTAAAATTTTGAGTTTTCACACTTAGGACTTTAACACAATAGAGTGCATGTATCTTCAATTCCTAATATATATTGCAACTTAATTAAGAATGAATTGCACGCATGGAAATCTAATCTCAGATACAGCCTGTGTATATATTTATATAACAATAATCAAGTTGGATTTTCTTTTTCAAATTTCAAATTCATGGTATTTACTCAATGGCATAGATTTCGTAGTGATGGAGAGTTTATTTGTTGCCAAAACAAAAGCTCATTTGTAAGGAAATCATGTGTACCATTCTATATAAGCATCTGACCTTGAACAAAAAGTTACAAAGATGGATTCAATGTATCAGGTAAAAAGCACTGAAACCTCTCTTATACTGTGGAAATTCATATCCTAAGTTCATGTGTGACTGCAAGCTTAGCTCATCACTATTCCCTATGTGTGACTGAAAGCTTAGCACTTACATCATCATTCCCCATGTGATAATTATGTGTCAATGATGAGTTGTTATCATTTAAATCAAAAGAAGAAAAAAAACTTAATTTGATGCTTTTTGGATTTTTATATTATAAATCATGGAATTAAAAAATCAATCACTTGAGTCAGCTTCGATCGATTTGTAATGGTATTTTAAGAGCCGCTCTCGCTGTATATACATAATGGGTATAGTGCACATGAATTAAGTTGCACCACACTGTTGTAGCGGCTCGTAACAGGTTATTACCATTTCATACCGCTATGACGTTTTGCATTCTTAAAATGTTTTGAAATAAAGGAAAAAAAAATGATTGATTATAAGTATTACTTAATTGGTTCTTTAGAAATCATGAGCCTATTATCTATTATATTAAGCCAAACCCCTTTAACTCTAATCTATTTTATTACCGCAACGCCATGACTGCACAAGGTAGAACCGACCCTAACCAAAATACAAGTATTTCAATACATAATTGTAGTATCACTGCTGATGACTTAGCCTCTCGTAATAGTACAACGAAAACTTACCTGGGGAGGCCATATGGAAGGAGTATTCGAGGTTTACATGCAATCATATGGATAACCTAATTGATCCTTCAGGATCGACAGAATGGTCGGGAGATTTTGCGCTTAGCACGCTTTATTACGCAGAGTATGATAATTCAGGTCCAGGATCAAATACTACAAATTAAATAGGGTTACATGGCCTGGTTACCATGTGCTCAATGCAACAGATGCTGTTAACTTCACTGTTTCCAATTTCATTTTGGGAAATTACTGGTTGCCTGCAACAGGAGTGCCTTATACTAGTGGTTTACTGTAAATTATTGTATGTTGAATTTATAATGTTAATTTGTTTCTTGTGATTTCTTTTTTCTTTAATTAATTACTTGTGTACCATTAATTTAATTGTTGAATAAATTAGCTTTTGATAGTAAATTTCTGGTACAGGCAATTGCTTGATTAATTAGTCATACTTACCTTGAAAATTACAACTTGTACGGAGTGCGTACTCACAATTAAATTTATAAAATATATATGAGCATGATCACGAGAAAGTTTTCAATACTCTATTAGTATTGTTTCTTCTTCACATTCATATTCGGGTCCAATGATAAGAGCTGAAGAAATAAAAAAGGAATGGAAGAATATATATTAGATTTATGAGTTTGATTTTCATCATCATCTTTTGATCAAATGATGTAATCTTAATCTTTCATGTATTTTGTGGAATTCAAAAATTTATGTATTATGTAGGATCCATATATACATTAATGGTTAAGATTATGTCATTTTCTCAAATAATGAAAAATATAAAAGTTGGAAGCTGATCTAGATTTATATATAAGAACTGTATGTTTCTCTCAATTGGAAGGTTACCAAAGGCTTCCTGTCCTCATTGAAATCTAGCAAGATACTATAAGCCAACCGTACATACTGAGTTCCTTCAAAGAAAAATCAAAATGAGTGTAAAAATTTGACCCGATAAAGTAAGATCTTTTAATAAAAGTATGAAATATATATTTAACAAAAATAAAAAATTCATTCAGAAAATGAATAAAGATTCTACTTATCGAGCACGTTGTAATTATGAAGAATCTCTACATTGACATGTTGTGAACTATTAATTTTGAATAAATTTTTCTACACGCCATATTCATCTACATAATAGTATTGATATGAAATGTTTAAATTTTTTAAGTAAAGATTACAAGGAATTAGCAATAATTATTACATCATATATGACACGGGAGCAAAGTAGCAAAACAAGTAGAAATGTTTAATTAATATCATCTTAAAGTAAAATGAAATGTTTAATTAATAATGTGTCAACTAAAAGTCTCTTAATTAATGATTAGCAAGAAAAATTCTCTTGATTAACAATCGTCATGGGATCGAATCTTCTAAATTTTTTCATAAAATGAGTTTATTGCTATGCTATATATAGAATCAAATTTGTCATCCTCACTAAAGTAACCATATTGTTCTAGGAAAATAAAATCCAAATTAGAGGTTGTAAAAATTCCTAAAGAGACTTAATTATGAAATTATTCAATGATATATCGATACCTCTCTTTATATTCAAAATTTCAAATTCTTTTATAAAGTATTTTTATTTTTAAAATTTGTTTGGTTGTACATCATCATACTCTATTATATTTCAAGAATTATGCATGCTTATGTTGAATGCACTTTAGTCATGTTCTTCGCTCCAAATAATGGAGTCTTCCAATAAACACAACGAAATACTCTTTCGGATTTTACTAAAGAATAATGGATAATAAGTGCTCATGTGATCTAAATCTAACTTATTCGAGTACATCCACATCACATGAGAAGCAAAGTTTTAGACAAAAAAAAAAACATCACAGAAGCAAAGGCATAAAAAACTGACAAAAGAGAAATCAAACTAAATTCATACTTAAAAGCTTGATAGTTGACACATTATACATGTGAAAAAAAGGGAAAGAAAAAAAAAACTCTAAACAACTCTAAAGGAAAACATAACAATACTTTACCTAAATTGACATAACAATAAGCTAGTTTAAAGCTTAAGGGTCAAATCAAGTTGTAAATCATTATTATTAGATCCAGACTGATTGTTCCATCCCATGATTTGATCACCATTGACGACGGGCGCCTTATGAGCTTCCCCGGTCAAGCCAGAGATGGCATTAATGTTTGGAAAATCATTAATAGCACCATTTTGAGCTAGAATACCCTTCATCAATTGCTTTTTGGTGGAAGGGCATTGAGGATTGATCAAAATCCTACTTTTGCCAAGCTGATACTTGAAGGATTCATAATAAAAAGAGCTGCTTGCATAAGGCTTATTGGAATTAGGCTTATGAATCATAGATTCATGCCCTACCCCAAGGTAAGATGGATAACGAAAATAAGGCAAAAATTGTTGTTGCCTTAATTTCATTAATTTAGTGCGCTGTTTTGCAAACAAGCGCTCTCTTCTATGGGCGCTTTGATGTCCGCCCAATGCTTGTGAGGAGGAAAAAGTTCTCCTACAAATATTGCAAGCAAAAACCCGAGGGGTTTTTGGTCGATTTTGAATTAACATCCTCTCCTCCGAGGAAGGGTTCATCACTTGATGATTAGAGCTGGTCGTCATACGCCTTAGCTCTACATCACATGCATTAGTAGTACTAGAGTCACCAAATTCCATGACCCTTTCTTTCCCCTTTGCTTTGTTAGCGTCAACACCTTTGGTTTGATTTTGTTGGTGTAACACAGTTGCTGAGGCGTCGCTGGAGGACAATGAGAGGGATAAGATTTTTTCCATGAGTTCAAAATTTGAGGGTTTTTTTTTTTTTTTTTTTGTGTTTATGAAAAAGATTGGCTTCAGGGTTTGAGTTTGAAAGGACTGGAAGAGATGTGTTCTATTTATTGATGTAGGATCTGTATAATTATGGTAAGATATCTCATTTACAGCAAAAACATTCAAATATAATCATTTTTCTTGAATTGTACATGATATACTCAACATATATAATACATATTTCCTTTTTTCCCTAATTTTGAGTTTTCGCACTTAGGAGTTTAACACAATAGAGTGTATGTATCTTCAATTCCTAATATATATAGCAACTGAATTAAGAATGAATTGCATGCATGGAAATCTAATCTCAGACACAGCCTGTGTATATAATTATATAACAATAATCAAGTTGGATTTTCTTTTTCAAATTTCAAATTCATGGTATTTACTGAATGGCATAGATTTCGTAGTGATGGAGAGTTTATGTGTTGCCAAAACAAGAGCTCATTTGAAAGGAAATCTAATCTTCGGAAAGGCCAACTAAAATATAATCATGTGTACCATTCTATATAAGCATTTGACCTTGAATCAACAATTGAAAAGATGGATTCAATGTACACACCTTACACAATGGAAATCCATATCCTAAGTTCATGTGTGATTGCAAGCTTAACTCAGCATTTACATCATCATTCCGGCCCCATGTGAAAGTTTAGCACTTATTTCATCATTCAACATATGATCGATATGCCCCAGTTTCGATTTAAGTTATTATCATTTCAATTAAAAGAAAGAAAAAAAAATCTTAGTTCGATGTATTTCGGATTTCAATATTATATATCATGGAATTAAAAAATCAATCACTTGGCTCCGTTAAGACTTAAGATTGATTTATACATTCTTAAAATATTTTGTAATAAAGAAAAAAATAATATGATTATAAGTATCAATTAATTGGTTCTTTAAAAATAATGAGCCTATATTTATGATTGTATACTTTTAAGTATAGTGAAATCTACATATCAAAACTTGTTTTTGAAAACCTACACTTCGTTTATCTTATTTCTAGTTTCATTTGTTGTTACACGACTTCCTTGAAATTAACATGTCATCAATCAAATACGTTGAAAAATACTTAAAAAGTGTACACGTCAATAATAACTTAGTAAAAAAAACCCTAGAATTCCCTTGTTAACCTTACTTGATCAAGCTTAATTTATTTATTTCTTTCTTTTTATTTTAAATTTAGTATATATTAAAGTAATTAAATTATAGTATTATTTTAATATATATTACAAAAAATGAGCACTAGATTATTATCAATTGATATCTTTCTCCTTTCAAAGTTGCTTCTAAACAAATCGTGTGTATATATATATTACGATTGTTAATGCAGTTGTTATTTCATTGGAAAACTATATTTACTCTCCATGACTTGTGAACATAACAATTTTTAAGCTCTCATTTTAATTACCCTTTAATTTATATGATATTTTAAAGAGATCTAATTAACTTTATTAGTCAAATTTTTTGTGAATATTGCAGTTGTAGTTGCATAAGGGTTTGTCGCCGTGAACATAGTGTTCCACAATATAGTTGGAGCAATCAACCATCAAATAGAGTTAATCATCGGGCCGTTGGCCCATTTAGTGAAGCTTGTAACTTTTGCGGGTTTGAATTAAAAAAATGATAAATGAAATAAATTTGGGCAAAAACTTAGACCTAATTAAGAAAGTAGATTGAGCTTTAAAAATTAAAAAATAAGACAACCTAGTCCAGACCGGCTCATTTAATTATTTATATATTAAATAATATATATTTCATGTAATGTGTGATATTAGTGTAAAGATTATTTCACTATAACATTCCATGCAATAGAAGAGTGAGATTTTTTTAAATTCTTTGTGCGTATTTTGGGCTAATTTAAAGGAGAGAAAAATGAAAAACTTGTGCCTAATGGGTGGGCTCAGGCTTGGTCTAACTTATTGTTGGGTATGATGGCCCAAGTGGAGAATTTATTAAACAAATGCCCAATATATGATTAGGGATGACAACAAATAGGTTATTGCGAAATTTGACATAACCATGACCGAAACATTAAAACTAACCAACTAATCGAAGCCGTTTAAATTTTATTTTAAAACCCAAACCCTTAACCTCTAACCGTTTAACTAATCGTTAAATAACATTAACAGTTTATTTATAGGTTATTGGATGTGTTACCCAAAAGGATTGAAACCCTAACAACGATATTTTTTTATAACAAAGTATTAGGCCTGATTCTAGGCACACTGTTGTGCAAGCCCATCATACTTGGCTCTTTTTCAAACTGAAAAAAGAAAAAGAAAAAGATGAAACTTTCATTTTTTTGATCAAACAATAAGGGTTTGAAGTTCTAAAACCCGGATTTTTCAAAATTTATAAGAACATTTCTATCAAACTTCAACCCATAAAACTGAAAATAATTTATGTAAATTCTTTAAAAAAATATGGTGGAGAATTTAGTGACTACAAAGAACCAGTAGTAGTAAGATTTATTTTCTGAAATTATAAATCATCAAAACAATTGTCATCAATAACATCCATGAATAACAACTCCATTCTTTGTCTCTGCTCCATCAACTCAAAGTTTGCCTTGTTCTCGTAATCAATAGCAGCTCTACAAAACAAAATTTTTATTTTAGCATTGATTTGGATGTTCCGATATATATATATATATATATATATATATATATATATATATATATATATATATATATATATAAAGATCACATTCAGACTAATGGTAAATAGAACTTTAAGCTGGAAATTAGAAGATAGAAAATTAAAATAAATGAAATTGAAACACAAACCGAGCATGCAAAAGCTCTTGGTGCAAGCCATCAATACCTACTCTTAGAAGAGGAATCTATTGACTATCAGCTTGCAATTTTGCAAGATCTTGCTTGAGGGTCTGAACTTGCCCAGTAGGTTGTTGCGACATGTAGAGTTCAGTGTGCGGCGTGTTGTGATTTTGTAAATAATAGATACTGACTACTGAGATTATAAATCGTATATAGTAGGATATTATGGTTATTTAGAGTTAAAAGGGTAGGTTTGTCTTTTAATTATCAGGAGAATGAAATGTTATAAGTCATAACACAAATATATATTTTATAAAGATTTAAACTAAAGATTAAGTTGGATCAATGGTAAGACTTAAATACTTTTAATGAGGGGTCATGGATTCAAAGTTTGCTATTGTCTTACTCTTAAGTATATATATATAATCGGGTTTAATGGGTAACCAAATGGTATTATTTGAAAACTAACCGAAATCGTCAAAACCGATAAAAAAAAACTAACTAAAACTGTTTAAAACCCATTTAAAACTAACCTAAACGGGTTTTAAACGGGTTTTAAACAGGTAGGTTAACAGCCAAAAGCTAATGGATTTTAATTCCACCACCATATATATGTCATTCACTTGTCCAATTTCTTTTTCATGTAGGATTGATTTTCCACATCCCTCACTCACACGTGAATATTCTCAACAATTTCCCTATCAGAGTCAGAGAACATCATCCACTTGTCACATGGCATGCTGTGTCTAGCACGGTTCAAGTGGATAGAGTCGTATTGGAATTAGTTCTTGAGGTACATGGCATGGCACTACACAAGACACAATCTGGCACGGTATGAGGTACAACACGACATAAGGCACGGTCCAACACAGCCCATAACATCTAATAAAATTCAAAATTATATATAATTTGATGCCACTAGAATGATGATGAGTTAACAAGAATTAGATGGTGATAAGTTTGATATTTTAGGATTGTGGAAGAAAAATGAACACTACTACCCTATTCTTAGCATAATGGCACATGATCTACTAACCGTTCAAGTATCTACCATAGCATCAGAACAAGCTTTTAGTGCGGATTATAGAATTTTGGATGAATTGCGATCAAGACTGTTACTGGAAATATTACAAATGCTAGTATGCACAAAGTATTGGGCAGATGCAAAAGACTGAATAATCAACATATTAAAGAAAGATCAATATAACGGATCGAGTGACGATTGAATAGATCAAGAAGAAAGACAAAATTGTAACTCTTGACTCGAAAGAGTATAAACTGTGAAAGGTTAAAAAAAATAATAATAATTTTTTTTTTATCTTTCTAATTTTTTAAAGTTCTAAGTTATTTTTTATATTTCACTTGATTGTAAGTCATTTTATTTTCTTTGTTTATTTTAACTTCCTTGCTTATTTTATATGTTGTTGTTTTTGTAAGTTTTTTATTCGGAAGATTTTTTAAACTTGTAATTTTTAAGTTATTTGTTTTTGTTGTTATTTTTGTTTAATTCATAAGTTATTTGTAATATTTAACTTCATCAGTAAAACGATTATTTTTTTATATAATTATAAGCATTCAATTTAATATTTATAAGATTTTTTAAATACTTTCAACAAAAAATGGCAAAATAAATATATATACCTATAAGGTTCATGGATCAGCATGGCACGACCCAATAACCATGAAAGTTTTTGGCCATGCTGAGCATACTTTCTTAAAAAATTGATACGACACAACACGAAAGAAAAAAATGCACAACACCGCACGAAAGCACGATGGACCGCCTTGTGTGTCACCATTGCCACCGTATTTCATAATAGAGAATGCAAAATAAAAATCCTGCATAGCTGAAGAGTGTTTTGGGTTTGGAAAAAGCTACTTACATGATGCTTGCAAGCCCATTAATGAGCCCATATAATCTTATCTCCTTGGCCTCTAGGAAGCCCTCTAAAATCTCTGCCTTGATCCTTTTTGCCATCTCTCTGAGGTAATTCTATGGAGACTGCTAGGAGTTACCTAACAGTGTCACCCATTTTTTGACGCCACAATCAGCCAATTAGAAAGTCTTTTTTTCCCGCCCACCTTTTGTGTTTCCCCATTACCTATGGTGATTTACGAGGGCAAATTAGTAAGTTAATAATGAAACTTCTTCAGGTGATGCAAAATTACTTATTGACAATTTTGGGCATCAAAATTGAGTGGTTATTTTGATGGTCTTTTATTTTTATCGATTATTTTATTCCATAATTAAAAAGGTCACGATTATGATGATGTTGATTATATATTAATAATTTTAAAAATATTTTTGAGATATTTTCAATTTTTTCCAATCAGAGTCAGAGAACATCACCTACTTGTGAACTATACATACTTCACCGTGCGAGTATCACTCACTCGCTACACAAGCCATTTTGTTCGCGCTACACAAGTCTTTCGAGCTCTCATGTTGTTTGACTATATCACCACGAGCATCTCGGAGTTAAACCGTAAGACCTAGTCACACCCAATCAAAACATTTGCTCTAATACCACTTGTTGGATATGATGACCTAAGAGGAGAGTCCACTAAAGAAATGTCCAATATATGATGTAAAAGACCATATGAACCCAAAAAGCTTAAGATAATGGGATATAGTTCTACCACCATATATATGTCATTTACTTATCAATTTTTTTCTCTATATGAGATTAGTTTTCCACATCTTTGCACTCACACGTGAATATTCCCAACACTTATTAGAGTTGAGTTTGGTAAAAAATTATAAAGCTCAATTTTCAGAATAACCCAACTCGATCCATATCTATTGGATCTAAAATTTAATGTAAGCTTAACTCGATCCCAACTTTGATCAACTCTTGCACCAAATTGTGACGGTTTGGAGTGTGTAATGATTTGTAATTCACATTTTATAAATACATTTTTGAAGGTTACCCAAATACCTTGTATACTCATTCTCTCACACAATTCTATAAAGAATGTGACATATATGCTTGCGTCACATTTGTTCTCCAAAATTGCAATATTTATCCGCGATTGCCACTACAATTAAGGTCAATTCAATGTTATACCTGTACAAGGTAGAACTGATCTAACCAAAACACGGGTACTTCAATACAATCAAGGTCGCGAATGACTTAACCTGTAGTAATGGTACAACGAAAAACATACCGTGCAAAGCTAGACTACATTGTGATTTCTTTTTCTTTCAAGGATTAATAATTTGTGACATGCACCTATCCATTAATTGTTTGGGAAACTATTTTGTTTTGGGTATCAATAATTACATTGATGAACAAAATAGTGGTTGATATTTTTTTTATTGAACAACTGATATGTACCCAGTATAATTTAAACGCAGTACACTCAAGAATTTCACACATAGATGATGCTATTTTAATTATACTTTACTTGAAATTATCTACCGGTACCACAATTAAATTTAGGAAAATAAGCAGATCAGATCACAGAAAAGTTTTCAATACTCGATAAGTATTGGTTTTTCCTTTCAATTCACGTTGGGCCAATAATGAAGAAATAAAAAGATATATATATATATATATATATATTAGATTTAATTATATACAATGATTGTATATTTTTCTCAATTGGAAGGTTATATATATATATATATATATATATATATATATATATATATATATATATATTAGATTTAATTATATACAATGATTGTATATTTTTCTCAATTGGAAGGTTATCAAAGGATTGTGTGTCCCTCTCAAAAGAAAAAAAGGATTGTCTGTCCTCATTTAAAGCTTGCAAGATATATGTAAGTTGTACATACCTAGATCATTGAAGGAAAAATCAAAATGATAAGGTAAAATTTAATTGGATAAAGGAAAATATGTCTTAATAAAAGTATGATATATAGTGATTCCACGTATTGTGCACATGAAAATCACAAAGGGTTATTGTTTTGACATGAACGAATTATTAATTTTGAAAAAAAAAGTTTTATACTCACCAAATTCACATAATAATATTGTTATGAAATGTTTGATTAATTAGTATTGTGCAATTCAAAGTCTCTTAATTAATAATTATCACGAGATCAAAGTCTAATAATTATTACAGAATCAAATCTTCTAGATTGTTTCATAAATGAGTTAACTACAATGTTTTAGAATCAAATTAATTTGACATCCTCACTCCTATTGTTATAGGAAAATAAAATTCAAATTAGAGATTATAAAATTCCTAATTATGAAATTATGCAATGAAATATTGATGAGCTCTTTATATTCAAATTTTGAACTTCTCTTAGAACACTCTTTTTTAAGGGGGAAAAAACGATGGTTGTACATGGAATTAATCAAGGAATTGATAGCATATCTTGAGCTTTTGAATTTCAAAGATTATGCATGCTTGTAATAGATGCATGTTAAATGCTTTAGTCACTCTCTTCATTCCAATTAACGGAGTCGTGCATTGAACACACAAAACAAATTATTTTTTTCCTTTTTACCAAAGGATAATGAATAATATTGGTGTTTATATGATCATAAATCTAATTAATTTTTTCAAGTACATTCACATCACAGAAGCAAAGGCATCAAAAATTGGCAAAGGGTAAAATTAAACTAATTCATACTTGAAAAGGCTTGATACATTAAAAGGGAAGGAAAAAAAATCACAAGAAATACATAACTTCAAACTGTATAATCTAAAATGACATAAAAATTTATTTAAAGCTTAAGAGACAGATCAAGTTCTGAATCGTTATGTTGATTATTTTCTACTTGATCATGCGAACGGTTGAGATTATCTCCATTGGCAGGCTTATCTCCCCCGATGCTAGAGCTTGAAATGTTTTGAAAATTATCATTACCCTTTTGAGCTTGCAAACCCTCAATCAATATCTTATTAGTAGAAGAGTATTGATGATTCATCATAATTCCATTGTGTCCAGTGCGATAACCCAAAGGGGTACTCCATGGATAAGAAGGCTTCTGAATTGTCGAGTCATACCGAACCCCAAGGTATGATCTACTCAATGATCCATAAAAAGGGACTTGCAAAGAGCTGCTTGAATAAGGATAATACGGAAAATGTTGATGCCCCAATCCCATTTCTTTTTGTCGTTTGGCGAGCAAACGCTCTTGTTTATGGGCATTTTGATGTCCACCCAACGCTTGGGAGGTAGAAAAATCTTTCTTACAAAAATTGCAAGAGAAAACCCTAGTTTTTGATTGATTTTTAATTAATATGCTCTTGTCAGAGGGAGGACTCACCTGATAAGAACTCATGGTTGAAAGTTTTAATTCCACATCAGATCTATAAGGAGATGAGTCGCCAAACTTTTCAGTGGTTAAAAGATTAAGAATATCTTTTTTGGGTTGGTTTGGCTGAGATTCTGCTTCAACAACCTTTCCTTTCCCCTTCATTTTGTTGGCATCGACTCCTTTGATTTGAGTAATTTCTTGGTGTGATGCAGCTGAAATGCTAGAGGAGTCTGAGTGGGATAGGGCTTCCATGGCTAATTTCAAGGGCTTTTTTCTTTCTTTCTTTCTTTTCTGTCTGAAAACTGATTTCAGGGTTTGAGTTTGAAAAGAATGGAAGAGATGTTCTATTTATTGATGCTCTATGATCTTTACAATTATGGTAGAATATCTCATTTGCAGCAAATTAAGACATTCAAGTGATGACTAAGCTTTGCTTCTATTTTGACTCAATGAGAAATGTTTTGACATTTACAAATGATCCCAAATATAAATGTGAAGTGATATGCAAGTCTGGAATAGTTACTCAAATTTAATCAAATTTCTTAATTTAGACAAGATATACTCAACATAATATATATTTCTTTTTTTGAATTTGAGTTGTTCACACATGGAGTTTAATATACTAGTGTATCTACATACTCCTAATATAGCAACTTAATTAAGGATTAATTGCATGTATGGAAGCCTAATCTTAGATGTAATTATTTAACAAAAATCAAGAAGAAAAAACAAATTAGAATTCTTTTTCAAATTTCAAATACATGGTATATAATGTACTTAATGGCAAACTTATAATTAATTTACACCATTGTTCTTATTGTGATTTGGCCCATTTGGTAGTTTGTTAGTTTCAACGGAAAGAGTTTATTTGGAAGGAACTCTAATCTCAGAAATTAACGCTTCTATTTATAAGGTAAACAGTAAAGCTTCCCTTATATATTACTCGGTAAGAGTGGAAATCAAAATCCTCAATTTATGTTACCGCGAGGTTAACTGAACAGTTACATCATCTTTTTGACAAAAACTTGTAGTCAATAAAAGATAATAAAAATAAAAAAAATGGACACATCAGTAATAAATTTTTGAAAACCCATAAATTCTCTCGTTAACGTAACTTGTTTATTTATTTTTACATTTTTTGTTATTTTAAATTTAATTTTATTATTTTACTAGGTGTGGCTCACAGGGGCTGATTTGACACGGCCTAAGAGATTTTTTAATTTAGTTTTGCTTTTTTTGAGCTATGGCTGCATTTTTTATTTTGTTATTGAATTAGGGCTTACTTATAATGAGAGACACAGGAAAAGAGGGAGAAAGAGTGTTTGTAAGGATAATTTAATCTTTCTTTTCTTCTAAAACTTTATTAATAGAGTTTTAATCTTTAACACTTATCAAAAGAGGCAAGTGTAAGTTTTCAAACTACAAGTCTTCATCTATATATTTCCTTAAACTATAAGAGGAAAAAGGTTTTTTTTTTTCCAAATTTCTTTAACTAAGTTAAATAGATTACAAGTGTTTATTTCACAAGTAAATTAGTATGGATGTTAAAGTTAAATTTTGATTTTTTTTTATGTCGAGTTAGAATTAAAAATGAGTTTTATCAGGAGAATATTTTATTTTCATTCAATGATGAAATGAACCCATGTGCCGTGTATCTTTCATGGACTCGGACTAAACAAGAATTTTTCAAGTTCTTGCCGTCCATGAAAGACACATGGTAGAAAAGTCTATTTTACCATTGGATGACATAAAAAAAAAAAAAATAAATATTTTTCTTTCATCCAATAGTGATATAAATACTATCATGATAAGGATGAAGTAGACCATTTCACCTCCCACCAAGACAAAATTGAAACCCAAATCAACCAAACAGATTTTCTAATTCCAAGTAAAATTGTCGAATTGCAGTAAACTCTTTTATGCATATTTCTTGATCCTGAGAAAGCCTCGAAAAATATGTTAAAGATTTAAACAAATTAAAGCATTCGATTTGTGATTTGAAAACAGCTAACAAATATATATTGTTTTCAAATTCTTCTTTTTTTCTCCTTTCTTTTGCATATATTGCTCTCTTGTTGCTTTCGTCGAGCAGTATTTTTATATTATTATTAGATGCATTTCTATAAAATTTTTCTGTTGGTTGCATACTCGAATTTAGTATCTGTGCTTCTGTATATGTGGACAAATATTACTAATGTATGGAAAATTTTGATTTATGTGATGAGCTTATTACAGAATCTGAGGTCACATGGCATGGAAAATTTATGTAGTCTATAAATTCTCAATAAATAATAAACGAAACCCAGATTAAAAATAAAACAAAATTATTCATCTAGATTTGACCATGCCAGAGCTGGAAGGAACACCGATGATTGGAATCCAGTTATCACCCTTAAGGAAATTTGCAGCCGTGTAACGAAGCGTCTGATCTTTCGTTAAGGTCCTAATTCCTTTCCACTTGACGCGGCGTGAAAGGTTCGCGCCAGGACCTTTGTTGTTGATTTCAGCGTAGTAGAGAGTATCCAACCCGAGAGTACCTTCCCAAGGCATATACCCTTCTGGACTGATGAAATCAGGAATGAAAGTATCCATGATGATTGTTTTCGAGTATGGTTTCCACGGACGGGCAAGGTAGGCCGGGACAGTACCCTTGACAGGCTCGAATTCAGGAGCAGCAGTGATGGTGCAGCCTTGGAGGACATATCCAGTCACTTCGCGAAAATCTTCCTTACCTTGCGCGGTAGCAATAACTTGTTGGTGAGCCAATGGCTTGCGGAAGACGAGCGTGCAATTCTGAAAGTATGCAGCAGCGTCTCCGAAGATAAAGTCGATTGTTCCAGAGATGGTGCAGTCACGGTAGAATTGGCGCTTGGCCAATGCGTAAAGTGTGTCTTGGTAGCCATCTATTGTGCAATTGTAGAAGACTGAAAAATCGGAATGAACCCTCAATGCAACAGCCTGGAATTTACTTGCTCCAGCCGAGTTCTCAAACCCGATGTTCTTTGCAACGAAGAAGTCTCCAACCACAGCTGCAATTTAAGCAAATATATCAACAATATTTTAAGAAGATAAACAAACAATTAATGTACACATTAGCATTACGAGTGATGTGACAAAGTAGGCGAGGAATTCTTGGAAATAAAAAATTTATGTGTCATAAATATTTTCAACCATTGATGGTGGAGAGGAAAATAAATTATTTTTTTTTTCTTAAAGATCAATGATTAAATTTATTATGTCTAGAATTGTCATCTCTCCAATTATCTCTCCATTAGGTATGATTTTATTGGCCCAAGTACCTATTTCTTGAGGAGAAACTGATCCAATTTGGAGTTCTCCTAGCATTGATCCCTCAATTATTTGAGAATAGCCAAACCTTTCAGATTACTTACCAAATGTGCTTGTAAAGTATGTGCTGTTGCAATCTGCAATACCCAAATTGAAGGTGATTCGCGTCTTATCAGCACCATCGCCGATCATCACCAAATGGGTATGGGCAAGGGCAACCTCAACCTGCTCCTTGTAAACTCCCTCCTTGATGTAAATCACAAAGGTCTTTTGGCCGTTTAGGGGAACTTTTTTTAAAGCATGGGTGATGCTTTTAAACTGTCCACTTCCATCTTTTGCAACAACAATGTCTGGCTTGATCTGGGAAGTAGGAGCAGCAAGGAGTTTTCGGGCTTCAGGTTCGACCCAGTCAGGGAAATCTCCATCGCCTCCGTGACCAATTACTTGCTTATTAAGCAGGCGCCGGCCGCTGATTGAACCTGAAATTTGCAAATCACTAATCGCGTGAGACATTTCAGTAACAATAGCAAGGCCATTCCTGGTGAGTTGCATTGATGCCTTCAATGCTTTCTTCATTTTCTCTGCAGCATCCCCTTTTGTATCCTGAAACCCATCAATGCAAGTTTGTTCCAGGCTGATTGCCGCGCTTAACCAAACCTTTACATTGACAAGAACATCATCGATCTTTGTCAAGTCGAAGGAATGAATTCGGTCAATTGATTTCTTGATCTCACCAACTGCATAATTCGTCACCTCTTTGCATTGTCTGAGGGCTGCACGAGTTCTCGGGTCTTGTTCGAGTTCTTTAAAGGTTGTTGATTTATTGGCAGCGTTCTCTAGGGTTCTCAACGTGACATTGAACGCGATTTGGATGAGCTCTTTCGGGTCTGTGGTGTTTTTGGCGTTGGCTTTAAGGCTTTGTTCACAGGTTTTCTTGTAATCTGTTGACGCACAAATTGATTTGATGTTTCTCATTGAGGTAACCACCTCTTTATTATCTCCATCATCACTTTCGTCTTTCTTGAGCTTAACACCAACAGTTACAGCGACCACCATGGACACAAGGAGGAAAGAAGAGACCCCGATGATCACGAATCTCTTCCTCCTTTTCGAATCCTCTCCATCTCCGAAAGACATTTTTAACTGAACAGCTCTTTCAATACCCTTCAAGGGAAACAAAAAGAGAGAAGTTGTCACAAACAAAAAAAAGAGAACAAAATCTCCCCTTCTGGGAAAAAGAGCTGCTCGAAATTCAGAAATTAAGGGCTATTACGGTCTGCTTAGACTCTTCCTTTGAAGCACGACAGCCCCTTTAAGGAGAGTAGATTTAGACAATTGTGAAAGGGGATTTATGTAAGACGCACAAAAAAAATGGTTCGTTAGTTATTTTGGTTACGAAAAAACTTGTGGCTTGGAGGGAAACCAGGAAGGAAACCCTTGAACAATGGCTATCTATACATTTCAATCTCTCTCAATTAATTTAGCTCTTTGACCGATGACTTACTACTTGTTTTAAATTAATGGCACAAAATCGTTGAAAATATTTGCTTTTTCTTAGGAAAATTCTGTGTTTAAAACTCTAAAAATATTGGGAAATTTAGCTGTGACAAAATTAGGCTTTAAAGCAAAGCTGCTTTGTCCATGTATAAAAAGGTCATAGCTAGCTAGTAACAAAAATTACTGGTGAATGAAAACTTTATGCTCTTATAGGCTAAAGCAGCCATTACATTAGCATAATTATTTTTTATTTATTTATTTAAGAAACAACTAAAGCAATTCTGCGATAACATCAAAACAGAGAAACAACTACAAAGGAGTTCTGCTACGGCAAAGAACAAAACAAAAGGCTTAGGGGATAGACAGTCAATGAATAACCCAACTGTATACTTTTCAATATCATAACACTTTTTTTTTAAAAAAAACAACCAAAGATTAATTTTATTAATACTTCATAAAGATATAATGGTTGCAAAAAGAATATCAGAGCACATTAGAGTTTTATTGTTGTTCTTTCTGGTCTAATCGCCTCACAATGTAAAAGCTTTCACAAATTAAAATTAAAAGAGGTGAAAAGTTGTAAGTTGTTCCAATTTATTTAATTTTCTCTTGTTGCAGTTATACATTCATGTATAAGTTCTTGAGTAAAACAAACCCCATAAAATAAGTATTTATGTAGATCTTGATAATGGATCGATTATTAGATTATAATGACTACCATCACAATTAAGAAGATACAATATCATAGATTAACTTATTTTTATTCAAAATATTTTTGTGATTTTAAACTTTAATCTCAGGTTTTAAATTAGACATATGGTATTTGAAAATTATTTATAAAAATTGTTTGTGTTTAAATTATTTGATAGATAAGTAACCATTTATTTATGTATTTATAGTATTTAATTATAATGCTTGTTTTTCATTGCCTTATTGTTTAATTTTTATTCTCTTTTTTTCATCAAATTCTTAATTCGGTATTTATATAACTATTTTTTATAGTCATATAGTTAATTTAATTCAAATGATATATATAAATTTGCAATCTCACGTAATTAATAAGATATTAAATATTGTTGAAATTGAAAGTCTTTTTAAAATTTTGTTTATCACAAAATTTGTTGTTTTTATTAATCAAGATTATATTATTTAAAACCGAATGTATTCTAATTAATACCCATAATATTGTACTTGAGAATTTTTAATCAAATAAGTGAGAAAAAAATATGATTAAATAATAAATTATCATAAGAAAAATGGCATGACACTCACATTCACAAGCAAAATAGTAGGAATAACAACATTTTTATGATTCTTAATGTAAGAAATCTGGGCCGGGTTGGACACCCATGATGGGCAACCCGACTTGTCTATTTAACTTTGAACCAAGAAATATTGATGAATCTATACAACTCTTGATTAAATCAATTCATTTCTTGATTGTTTATACATTCTCTATGCAGAGAGTGTGTGTGTATATATACACACACACTTAAATGCAAGCAAGAGAAAGTTGCTGAAAAAATATATTCTTGAGAGAGGAAAATAATTCTAGAAAGAGAAACACTCATTTTATTCTATAAACTAAACTAAGATTCTTGGGTGGTAAACAAAGTGTATGTTTTTTTATTTCTATGATCACACACCAACACTGGCAAAAATCAGAAAAGTGTATGTCGGAGGAATTCAGAACTTCTTAAATTTTCAGGTTTAAGAAGTATGAATTTTTCCTGTTGCGTTTTACTTTGATTGCGGTATATCCACAATCAAAATAAATATAAGGACAAAAGTATAGTTAATAGTTTATGGTGAGTTGTTATTTGATAAGTTTAATATTTTAACAAATAGTAATTTAAGTCAGTTTACTACATACATATTTATTTTTAATTTATATATTTGTTTTTATTGGATTAAGGTGTGATTTTTATTAAACCTTTCGCTCTTCAAATACTTTGATATTTATATAATTATAGTTTTATATTTACATGGTTAATTGATTTTATTTGGTATATATAATTGTAACAACCTATTTCGGGTTGGTCAACCCCGAGGCAGTGTCATCACATTTTGAAAATCCCAGCACGACACATATATGTAACAATAAAATAATACTAACAAATTTTTTTACAAATAACTATTTATTTCATTTTCTCACTAATCTGAGGATATTGACACGTACATGGCTTACAAAAATGCTTTCGTCTGATTCTCAATCCACCAGACTATTTGTCATGTATGCTACCTAAAATCATTGTACAATGAGGGATGAGCTTCACAAGCTCAGTGAATTAAATTTACTAAAAATATTCAAATTGTATAAATAGTCTGTTAACATTTAATTATTTATTTCTCTTATAACTGGATAATAGTATAATGTCTAACATTTAAATAATTCATATTTTCTCATATTTCTATTTCTTTTTCTCACAGTAACTATCTCTCTATGAGAAGCATCCATCTATAGATAAAATTCACAATAATGCACCACACATCAGTATTTCAATAATGGAAGCAATAATTAAAACAAATGTAATGCGTGAATTATTATTGTGGGAACGTCTTACCACATGTCGATATGTTGCTATTATCTTAGACCGACCCCTTCCCGGTTCTTTACAGCTTATCCGAGCTGTCATGGAATTTATTTCCAGCATATATCGGCTGTCACGGTGTCCCTTTTATTTTCAACATATACCAGCACGGTTTTTCAATTGGATCGGCCCTTTCCTTGTTCTTTCTGTTCTCTTATTTAATGCATATGCATATGAACAATGATATGAAATATACATATGAACAGTGATATAAAAAAAAAACACATGAATTCAAAATATTTCAATTAACTATCCGGTCTTTCCTCAACTTTCTGCTTAATAAATTTCACAATTTTCATCTCCACATATATCACATCCATTTATTTACTAAAACTCGTCAAAAATCTATTTATCACCGTCATTATTAAATAAACTCATTATTATAATAATATTCATTTTCACATAATAATTTTCACATGTCCAATATTCATCTTATTCTTATCAACCAAATTTTTATCTACCACCAAAGTATAAGTTAATAATTTATTTTAATATTTTCACTGGATATTTGATTTTTATTTAGATTACTTAAAGTAAATTCAACTCACTACGTAGCACTTAAAGCTACCCGTGGATCACTTCCTTGCCTTTCCTGTTCCTCTCCAAAATTTCCCCCGGTTCCTAATCGTCACCACCTTCCCGTGACTTTCTATAAATTTTCCCGTAAACCCCTTCAAAACTTTGCTCTTTCAACCTTTCTTTCGGTCTCCAAATGTTTAGAGAAAATAGAGTAATTGAAGGAACTAAACAAAATATTGGTAAGTATAACTTAAGTTTACGTATGCTTCATATATATATATATATATATATATATATATATATATATATATATATATATAAGTAAGCTGTGAAAAAAAATCTTCAGCAACTTCAAAAGTTGCTTGCACCGTCACCATGCTAATCTCCCAAAACACTCCTCATATATACCTTGATGTAACACCACCAAGTCTTTGAAATAGCGTTTTACTGCTTTGCAGATTTTTTTTTTTTTTTTTTACTTTTTACTTTTGTCTTCTTCAATCTTTTTCAGTCTTATGGGGCATTCACGTCCCATATTTTTTTTCTTTTTCTTTTTCTTTTTCCTTTTCTTATATACCGTTCACGATTTTTTTTAAATTGCTTTATTCAAATACTATTAAATCTTTCACATATATTTTATTTTAATTCCATGTCATATTTATTAAATTACTTTTTTACTTTTACTTTATAAATACAGGTATTACAATAATCTACATTCTCGTGTAGTTAATTGGATGCTAAGCATGGTTGCAAATGAATTTTATTATTTCAAAAAAATGTTTTGAAATTTATTTTTTTAAGAAAAATATTATATGATTTGAATATAAAGTATTTCAATTTGCGGTTATGATATTGTACGTGATATTTCTTTTATAAAAAAAAAGATAGAGTAAAGAATAAACATTTGTAAAAAAAATAACATGATACTCAAATCCTTGTGAAAAACACAAACAACGATAATATTTTATGATTACTTGATATATTCAATTAGTTTTAATAAAAAAAATAGAAAACTAAAAATATGTATACGATTTGTGATAAAATTCTCTTTAGTGAAATATTATTGATATTCAATTTTTTATATATAATTTAAGTTGGTTTACAATATAACTTATTGTATTTTTTATTTTAAATTTTATATATAATATTTTATTATTTTAAATTTTTTAGAGTTTATAGATTAGATTTTATATCTCATAAAACTACAATTATTAAAACTATATTATATTAAAAAATCACGTTTATTAAAAATTGTTGTAGTTGAATAAATATATTTTTAAAAAAATTATTCTTATAAAATTTGGATTGTTTTTTAATCAAGATTACATGTTTAAATAAGTAAAAATCATAGATTTTAAAATATTGATATTATCTTTTTACACAAAAAAGAAAAGGGGAAAAAATTGCTGTTCTCTCTACGTCCAAAAATCTCCGAAATTTATACAAGTAATCAAGCCCTCCCTGTATCTCTCTCTCTCTCAAAGAGTACCTCTCTAGAAAGAAAGAAAAAATGGCGGCCTCATCGCCCACTTCGACCTCGTATTCCTCTGAGACATCCTCTGAATCCTCCTCGTCTCGCCGTCGTCGCCGTCAACGCAACCGTCGCAACAGAGACAAAGAATCTCTAAAGATCCGCAAGAAGGGCCGGTCCCACACGAAACGACGTCGCAGGCAACACCACTCTTCCGATTCTTACTCTTCCTCCTCGTACTCCGATTCATCCAGGTTCTCACTCCAATAAACAAAAGAACCTAGTCTTCTTTTTGGGTGCTCGGTGTTAGAATTTTAGATAGTGGGTTTGTAAGGTGATTATTTGTTTTTCGGTTCTTTTGTATAAATTATAAATTAGTAGTTTTATTTGGTTGCTGATACACCTGAGGAGAAAAAAGTGAAGGAAATGAAATATTTTAATTATTGTGTTTTCTGCTACTTGGTTTGTGAGGAAAGAAGAAAAAGGGGAAACTGTTTAATTTTTTTCTTCTTCTGAAAACCCTAATTATTCGTTGTTTATTTGGTTGCTAGCGGAGTTTACGGAAATAGGAGGAAATTAAAAATATGTATTCTCTCAATATGACAATGGTGTTAAGCTCGTTGTTGCATACTTTATTTATTTTTCCTCCATAGTTGGATGTTATATGGGTATTGCAGTGCGTAGAAAGGTTTATAGTTGTGATGTTTTTATTCTCTCTTTTTCTCTTATTTCAATTGAAATTATTATTTGAAGAGTTTCTGGTTGCTGGCTATTTGAAATATTGGATGGCCATAGAAATTGTTGTTTGAGAATCAACTGATGTACTTATAAATAAATAAAAAAAAGATAATCAACTGATGTGTAATGAGTGTGAGAAAGCATTCAGTTTGGTCCAGTAATGCTCGTGGATTGAATGAAAATGCACAATGCTCACTCCCGGCATGGTTCTGCTTTTTGAGCATTTGATGGTGATTTTGATGTTTTTACGTTGACTTTTTAAAATTGTCAGCTTTTGTCCCAAGTTTTAAGTAGACACCTTCAGATGCTAATTTCTAGCTCATAAGTTGACTGAGTTTTTTTAATGCCATACGTTTTCAGTATGTTAATCTCCAAAAATTCTGATTTGTATTTTATATATTGTTTGCATGAGTTTGGAGCATGATTTGCATCAGGATTTCAGAATCTAATTAAATTATATTACTAAAGCATTCACAGAAATAAGAATGTGTGATTTGTCCTGATGGAGTACAATTTGTAGAATAATGAATGTTTGACGCATAAATTTTGGAAGAAAACTATATGGATTGAACATGAGAAAATCTGGATTTTGAGCTTGACAAAGTTAGTTTTGCTTAAGAGTATTACATTGCCTGCTTCTAAAGCTAGGAAGAGCTTCCTGCTTATCGGAGTTTCCGACAAGCAATTATGGACCAAATGAGTTGCCTCCATAATTTGTGATATGATTTGCAATTTGTAGTGTATTATTATGCGCATATTTCCTTGAACCCGTTAAAGCTAACTTGCTTTAAGTTAGCTTTAATAACAACCCAAACATAGCCATAAAAGTTTCTAAATATTATCAAGCTTTTATTAAGACTTATGGATTTATTTGATTAACTTAAAACATATAATTTGGGATAATTGGATTCCTAATGTTTTGTCCATTGTTGAGTTATCATAGAAGTGAGAGTTCTAACAGTGAGCATGAAACATCAAAGAGGCACAAGAAGAAGGACAGACCAAAGAAGGTGATTGCTTGATACTCCATTATGATATCTCATTTAAATTATGTTGGTCTCTGTGTGTCTCACTTTCTTGTCCCTTTGCCTCATTAGACCAAGGAAAAGGAACGAAGCAAGAGTCATCGCCATAAACGCCATAAGCATAGGGCTAAAGATGTAGGTCACTATACTCTTTGCAACTTCTTCATATCTTTTGCATGATTTATGGTTAAAATTATTTTGATGGTTCACATATGTCACAACATCCTCTTATCTACAGCAAGTTGGAAGTAACTCCATTGGTTTGGAGATTAGAACTCAATTTGTCACTCAATCATGAGCTATAATGCTTTTCAGTAACAGTAGAAACATAACAAGAGATCTTGTTGAATGGACCAAAGAATTGTGATGCAAGACAAGTATTGATAGAGAAGAATTGTTGAGAAAGAAGAGAGAAAATGAGGAAATGTTAGAGTTGGTGCATACTTCAAGGGTCCAGATCTATAGAACCCCTAACGACCACGAGGTCCCGCTCCCCGGTGAGCGGACGGGGTTATGGGGCAGCACCCCTGAAATTTTCAAGCCCCGTACATGTTTTGGGTTTGATTTTTTGCTTGACGGTTTGGGCTTGGGCCCATGAATAGCCGTGGTTTTGCAAGGACGTCTTAAGTTACTTATAAATACTCCTTATGTACTGAGCGCATATTGTAACGAGAGATTTGTGGGGTTGATAATAGTGAAACTTTTGGCATGATGGAGCCTTATTCTGGGGTGAACCTAGGTATATCGTGTGTCATTTTCTTCCTGTTTATAGTTCATGTGATTGATAGGTCTTGAATCGTTCGATTGGTATCAGAGCCTTGTGTTCGAGGATTAACGATGAGAGATGTCAATTGGATCACGAATTGCAATCGAGAAGTTCGGAGGGAAGAGCTTCGAGTTGTGGAAACTGAAGATGGAGGATCTACTCGTAGATTGGACCTGTGGACGGTGATAGTCGATGAGATGTTGACCACGACAGAGGCAGCGTCGCAGGTGGTGGTTTCAGCATCATCTTCAGCGGCCATCACAGAGTGGGAGAAACTCGATCGGAAGGCATGAAGTCTGATTCAACTGTGCCTGGCCGATTTTGTCTTGATAAACGTTTCTGGATATAAGACTGCGAAAGAACTCTGGAAGAAGCTGGAAAGCCTTTATCAGAGTAAATCTTTGGTAAACAAACTGTTTCTGCGGAAGAAGTTGTACAACCTTCGGACGGCTGAGGGCGATTCTTTCTTTATTCATCTACACGAGTTCAACACTTTGATAGGTCGGTTATTGTCTATCAGTATTGATGTGATGGATGACGATAAGGCTATTACACTGCTCTGTTCATTGCCTGATTTGTGGGATAACTTGATAGCTGCGATTGGTAGTGGTACGACTGATAAATCATTTGAAAATGCCGTGACAGCCTTATTATCTGAGGAGATCAGGCGACAAGGTACAAAAAACTCGTCAAAAGAGGCCTTATCTGTGAGAGGACGAACCCATGATAGAGACTATAAGTGGTCTGGTGATAAACCCAAGTTCAGGGGAGATCGAAAAGTAAGGATAAATCTGGGTTGAAGTGTTGGAAGTGTAGGAAGCCCAGACATCTGAAGAAGGATTGCAGAAGTAAGAGTGTGAACCCTGAAAAGCGGACATGCGAGAGATCAGCTTCAGGAAACAAGAACCAGGATGATGATGTTGGTGACTTAAATATGGCATCCTGTTTGGCTCAATCAGATCGAAGTGTTTGGATAATTGACACAGGAGCATCCTTTCACATGACAACTCACAGGGACTGGTTTTGTGAGTATGAAACATCTTATGGGGGAAACGTTTTATTGGGAGATAACTCTCCAGTGAAAATTATTGGTTGTGGGAAGGTGAAGTTGAAGATGAATGATGGGACGGTCAGGACACTTCTAGGTGTGATGCATATTCCGGGCCTCAGTAGGAACCTGATGTCAGTCAGCAAGATGAAAGATGGGGGAGTGAATTTCAGCTGTGACAAAAATTCGTGCAAGATGACTCATGGATCGCTAGTAATCGCACGAAGTGTTCGGTATGGTACGTTGTACAAGTTATTGGGAAGTACAGTACAAAGTCAGTGCAGTGAAGGTTTTATCTCAGAGGAGGCGACTGATGATGAGGCGAAGTCCTCCATGTTGTGGCATCAGAAGCTTGGCCATATCAGTGAAAATGGACTATCTACTTTATCATCGAAGCAGATGGTGAAGGGAGTCCTAGATTGCTCCATGGGATTCGGTTTCTGTGAGTATTGTCTACATGGCAAGCAAAACCGTGTGAGTTTTGAGTCCGTTAGCACGAGGGCAAAGGGTATTCTGGATTTGATACATAATGATGTGTTTGGGCCAGTTCCGGTCCAATCTCTTGGAAAATCAAGGTATTACGTCTTTTTCATTGATGATTTTTCAAGCTATGCATGGATTTACTTCATTAAGAGTAAAACTGAAGCATTTGATAAGTTCTGCGAGTTTAAAGCATTGGTAGAAAATCAGTTGGAAAGAAAGATAAAGTTACTGAGAACAGATAATGGAGGAGAATTTTGGTCAGACAAGTTTGAGCAATTCTATGTGGCAAGTGGCATTGCAAGACAGAAAACAACTCCATATACATCTCAACAGAATGGGGTAGCCGAGAGACTCAATCGGTCACTCATAGAGAAATCAAGTATGTTGAGTTGTACAAGCTTGGAGCCGGAGTTCTTGGCAGAGGCGGTGGCTACGACATGTTATCTAAAGAACAGGTCACCTACATCAGATTTGCAGGATCAGACACTATTTGAGGCACTATTCGGGAGAAAGCCGAGTTTGACTCATATTAGGGTGTTTGGGTGTGATGCTTATATGCATGTGCCAAAAGAAGAACAAACTTGACAGCAAATCAGTGAAGTACATTTTCATTGGTTATAAGGATGGGGTCAAGGGGTACAAGTTATGGAATCCAGAAAACATGAGTACAATTTTCAGCAAAGATGTTGTGTTCAGAGAAACACAAAGGGATGTGGTGGTTGTCCAAGATGTACCGAAACAGCCAAAGTAGGTTCAGATTGATCTTAGCTCGAGAGATAAAGAGTGGGAGACTACCCCCACAGACTACATCATATACTTCAGATTTTGAGTCAGTTGGGTCTGAGCACGATATTCATATTTCTGATGTAGAGGATGAGGATTCAGATGCTGGCTCGTGGGTAGAGACCACGCCTGTCATGAGGAGATCTACACGGGTTAGGAGTTTTAAATATTACTGGTGATGACTCTAGCACAGTGAAAGAGGTGAGGATCTCGGAGGATGCAAATCTGTGGGAGGATGCTATGAAATAGGAGATGTAGGCATTGGACATGAATGAAACATGAAGCCTTGTGAAATTGCCTAGAGATAGGAAGGCAATTGGGTGCAAATAGGTTTTCAAGAAAAAAACAAATGCAGATGGAATGGTAGAAATGTACAAGTACGCCTTGTTGCAAAGGGGTACTCGCAAATAGAGGGAATTGACTATGGTGGATATTTTCCCCAGTAGCAAAGTTGACATCTATCAGATTTGTCTTATCCATGGTAGCTGCTTATGATTTAGAGGTCGAGCAACTAGATGTGAAGACAGCTTTCCTTTACGGGAATTTAGAGGAGGAAATTTACATAAGGCAAGGAAGAGTCGGTTTGTAAATTGAAGAAGTCTTTGTACGGACTAAAGAAGTCACCACGGATATGGTACCGGAAGTTTGACACATACATCATTCAGCTTTGGTTCACTCGCAACTATGCTGATCACTGCGTCTATGTGAAAAGGTTATGGGTTGATTTTGTCATTTGAACCTTATACGTTGATGATATGCTATTGATTGGAAATAACGGGAAGATGATTAACACTGTGAAGACATCGTTGGCAAGGCAGTTTGACATAAAAGACCTAGGGCCAACAAACTTTATCTTGGGCATGCAGATAAAAAAGGATCGTGGAAATCAAAAACCGTGGCTAAGCTAGAAGAAGTATGTTGAAGAAGAGTTGAAAAAATTTAACATGTCTGACAGCAAGACGGTAAGGACTCCCATGCCTTTGGAAACCAAGTTATCTGCAAAACAATGTCCGAAGATGGAAGAAGAAACTGAAGAGATGGCGCACGTACCTTATGCTAGTGCGGTTGGAAGCTTAATGTACGCCATGGTGTGTACGATACCATATATTGCCCAAGCAGTGGGAGTATTGAGCAAATATATGTCTAATCCTGGGAAAGAGCATTGGACTGCAATCAAGAGAGTTCTTAGATATCTTCGTGGTAAGTCAGAGTTTGCATTGTGTTATGGAGGTATGGGAGGTAAAAAGAATCTTGATATTTTAGGATCTGTTGATGCTGACTGGGGAGGAGACATTGATAGTAGGTGGTCTACAAGCGGATATGTGTTCAATCTGTTTGGTGGGGCGGTGAGTTGGATAAGCAAGAGGCAAAGTGTTGTTGCTCTTTCATCCATAGAATTAGATTATATGGCGATAACTCATGCTGGAAAGGAAGTGGTTTGGTTTCAAAGGTTGTGTGCTGAGCTTGGGTTTAAACAATAAGCAATGAAGGTGAAATGTGACAATCAAGGTGCTATCTTCTTAGCAAAGAATCATGCATTTCATTCACGGACGAAGCACATTGATATCCAATATCACTTCATCCGAGAAAAGATTGAAGAAAATGTGATAATCTTGGAGAAAGTCGATACAACAGTGAACAACGCAGATTTCTTGACTAAAGCAATTAGTGTAGCAAAGTTTGAGTGGTGTGCTACTGAGATGAGCTTGGAGAAACAGAGTTCTAGGAAGTTTTCCATGTGTGTGAAGTATTTACCAAGTGAGAGATTGTTAGAATTGGTGCATACTTCACGGGTCCAGATCTGTAGAACCACTGATTGATAAATTTCAAGCCCTATACATGTTTTGGGTCTATGTTTTTGCTTGACAGTTTGGGCTTAGGCCCATGAATAACCGTGGCTTTATAGCAGGGCGAAAACCCTAATTAGGACGTCTTAAGTTGCTTATAAATACTCTCTATGTAGTAAGCGTACATTGTAACGAGAGATTTGTGAGGTTGATAATAGTGAAATTCCGGCAGGACGTAGCCTTATTATGGGGGTGAACTTGGGTATATCGTGTATTATTTTCTTTTTGTTTGTAATTTGTGTGATTAGCAGGTCTTGAATCGTTCAGAAAATACCAGAAGAATGGGATTGAATAGGTAGAAGAGAAACTAGAGCAGAGGGAAAAGAAGCAATACAAAGAAATGAGAGAGATAATCGCGTCTCAAAACTCATAATCCAGTCTGCCTAAACTCAACATAAGCAGGTGCTTATATAGGCTCCAATCCTAAGCACAATAGGAAACAAATCCAACATAATAGGAAATAAATAAAATCCCAAATAACATAAATAAAATCCCAACTATGGTTCTCCATCAAAGTGTAATAGAAAATTTAGTTTGGGGCTTGATTTTTGTTTGCAAAGTAATGATTATGTTAATATCGTAGTTTACTTCGGCATAGTCTTGTTCTTTAAATGATTAGTATGCTTTATGGTTATTTGCTTGGCAGTTGTGATGGTGTTATCTCATTTATGCATTTGCTTATCTTGACTTGGTTTGTTAATGGTCATGCATATCTAGCAGTTTATCACAGCATTCACCAGCATTTAATTCCTATACACATATTCCAATATTTGAGATGCTTATAATACTTTTTGCTTGCTCTGTGGGCTCTTCGAATTTGGAGCTTGGGTCGGTGACATGATAACTGGGTGCTATTGACTTGCCTGGATTTTGTTTCTGGGTTGGGTTTGTCTTTGCAATGGGAGCCATATATAGAAGCAGCAGGCTGAGGGAACTAGCAGCCCTGTACAACTATCGAAGGTACTTCACCAAATTTCAGTGGTTTAGAACGTGCAGTCACCGGATTTTGTTTTCCTTTTGCAGTAACCGTTGTTATTTAATTTTTTGTACAGTTTTTAGGCCGTGACAAAGACGATGGAGTCCGCCGCAGTGCTGTCTCTGGCAAAAAAGTGGGGTGGTTCTTTCTTATTCATTGTTGTCTCAAGCAATTTTCGATTAGGCATACGCTAAGAACTGTGGTTGTGATTATCGTTCTTGTTCTGTTTCTTTGTAGATTCTGTTGAAACTTGACAAGTCAAAGGAGGATAAAGCAGCAGAAGACAAAAGAAGTGAATTGCTGAAATTCTTGAATGCTAGTTTTGATTGATTTGCCGGAGCTTGCAAGGTCAAAAAGAAATGAATGACAGGATCAAGTGTGCTAGTGCATCTCATCCGGACCATCTGGTTCACTTAGCATGGAGTCATATTTATGCTTGCTGTTCGTTTACTACTCATCAGAAATGTAAAACATTGGTAAATTAGAGACTTCAAGTTCTCTGATTTGGGTGTTGTATTTTATTGAATACAAACCTTTATTTGATTTTGAGCTTGAGCCATACTGCCCTTGCAACCAAAATTCATTTCTGTGATTCTCTGTAGTTAATGTGAAGAACGATTATTTTTCACTACATTACCGTTCTTATTTTTTATGTGGTACCCTTTATTTATGCTAGTTTGGTGTTGGGATTTGCTCCATGTGCGAGTAATGTCAGTTGTTGATCCGGGTTGCCATCATTTTAGGGCTACAATTTTTCGTCTTCAATTTTTTCGTCTATAGATGATAAAATCTGATCCTTAAATTAAAACTCATCATCCCTTGTGTTTTTTGTTAGGTCATCCTTGCCCCTTTTAAGAGCTTTGAAGCTGTTATATTCAAACAGGTTAATTATTGTTAGTAAGAAATATTTTCAAATTTTAATTGCTGAATTATCATCGATGCTGTAGATTTTTTTTTTTTTTTTTTGTGTATTATTATATTACTATTTTTTCAACACTCTTTAAACGTATGTTACAGATAAAGGAAAAAGGAGAACAAAAACTAAACAAATCAAAAGAAGGAATGAGGGTATTATAGTCATTTACCTGAAAAATTTGTTATAATCCGTACTCGATAAGTCTATATATACTAGCTGACAATAATAGATGAGGGCATTATCGTCATTTAGGTGAGAAGTATGTTTTAACCCTCAGTCTTCTTCTCTATAAAAGGGGGTCTTGAGGATTAGGGTTTCGGGATTTATACCTGAAGATCTTCTTCTGCCTCCAGCCCCCATACTCACAGGCAGTGAGGGCAAATTCATCTTCATTTGTCTGCAAATCTACTTTTAATCTTCTGATCTATAACTATTAACTTTTTTTTTTATAGTATTTCAATTTCTTAGTTTTTGTTTGGCGTGTTGTTTAATCGCACACAGTTCTTCTTGGGAGCCAACTTCTTGCGAAGAAAAATGGTTTCTAGGATTTTATATGTGCGTATATCAAATCACTAATCCTTTCTGCTTGAGCCTTCTCTCTTATTATTCCTAATGGAGATGTGCTCCAATGTTATTGGATTACAATTTTTATTTATTTAATTCCATCTATAGTTTGTATGGGCATATGTAAGATGAAATGATTTTGCCATAGCCATTAGTATGATTTTGATTTTCTTAGATTTTTTTGGTCTCGTTTTTTTCTTTTTCTTTTATAAAAGCTGGAAAAAAAAAAGAATGGTCATGTTAAGATTTTTATTTTTTTATTAATTAAAAAAGGCTTATTAAATACAAAATTTTCCAAAATAGAATTAGTAAATACTTACCACTTTAATTAACTTGTTTTCTTGACAAAAAAAAATCCATACCCTAAAATTTGTATTTTTGTTGGAAGCAATAAAAGTCCTTTCAAAATATTGGTTACAAGATATCTAAATTCCACCCAAGATGTTGGTAAACTTAATTAGACTTTATTTATCACTTGTTGATCAAATCAATGAAAAAAATGTCATATATTTATTTGATTGGTTAATTAAATTTGATAAACTGTAATTGTTGAATTTATTTATTGATTTAATTTATAACCAAGAGACAAATTAGGTCTTCTTAAGAATTTATGTTATAGGTTAATGATGTCTTCAATTAGTGGTAAAATATTAATTGGATTCCTTAGGGCTTTGAGGTAACAAGTTCGATTCCTATTGATTTTAAAGTTTTAGTTTAATTTTTAATGTATGTTAATTATTTCTTTTGGTTTGTATATTAATTATGTGGTAGTATTGTGAACATTTGACCTATGGTAATTTAGGGTTCTAGACTTAAAAAGATTTAGATTTGATTCTACTTTACTTTTAAATTTGTTGAAATAATACTAACATATCAAATTTTTTTTAAATTTGTGATTCATTGCAAAACATCAATTTTCACTATCAAATAGTTTTAAAATGAATTTCTTTGAAGATTTAAAATTTTAATTCGATTCTCTATTAGCTGTTTTACCAAAAAATAATATTATGATTGTATTAACCTTAATTCCAGTTGGGAGGTGGCCGTTTTCTTGATTTCAAGTTTGGCCAAAAATGATCAAGTCAATAATGATAACTTACCTGGATATAGATAGAAGGATTTCTTGATTCGGGTCTAAGTTTAATAATTTTAAAAATTTTATTAATAATATTAATTTTTGGATCCATACTCATAATAATATTATTAATAAAACAATAGTTTCAAACCAACCAAGAATTCATGTATTGGTAGAAACAGTGAAACATGGTATCAATTCTTGGGCTTTTAGGTGAGACAATAACCAAATCTCCCAACTCCCAACAATGTCAATTCTTTGTTGTTATGGTCTAATAAACGACAGGCACCTCACAGCACCAATAGTCTCATAACTTACAGAGTACTCATAAAATTCCTGTAAAGCAAATTTTTCCTGTAAAATATAAATAACATAGACTTGGATTTCAATCAACTCAAGAGCTATTAGTAATATCATCTAAATTTTGTGATCCAAATAACATTCAAGCCTGCAAAAAATATAAGATATTCACAGAAAAATAAAGAGATGGGAATGCTTCTCCTCCTCCTCCTCCTCAATTCACCTTAGCTAGCATTTTTATTTTCATGTATTATAAGAAGTAAATCTTAAACGACATCATAATTACTATAAAATATAACGGTAAAAAAATTAAAAACCACTATCCTGCAAAGCAAACAAAGGGGATCTACTTAACATTTGATTTTCAATCTTAGATGAGATATCTAACACTAACAGGATTGTAACTTATATTGCATGAACTTGAATCTTATCTATTTTTTTTAAAATTTTCTTTTAATTTGAAACACAAATATTATGTTTTTTTTATTTGAATTGTCGGGGTGATCTAACATAGACTACAGAGAAGATCCTTTCCCACCAATCAGAGCATAAAACTAGAGTGCATTTCCTCCTAGCATTCAAAAGTCCGTATCTTGGAATGCTAAAAAGTCCTTTCTCAAAGCAAAATTACCGTTGCAACACAGTTTTTGTATTTACTTACATTAACTCCTTCACTGTCCTCACACCAATGCCCATTAAAACCTCAAGTAAAGTAAACTTCCTTGCTCGGTAATAAAGCAAGATCACACATTTGAAAGATAAATAAGAAACTAAAATACTTAAACAGAGAGAGATTTAGAAGGAGGGAGAAATGGAAGGGATAGAGCACAGAAATGTGAGTGTAAATGGCATAACAATGCACATAGCAGAGAAAGGAAAAGGCCCAACAATACTTTTCCTCCACGGCTTCCCTGAACTCTGGTACTCATGGCGCCACCAGATTCTTGCATTAGCCTCTCTTGGGTACCACTCTGTTGCCCCTGATCTTCGTGGCTACGGCGACACTGAAGCTCCAACTTCAGTCAATAGCTACTCTTGCCTTCACATTGTTGGTGACCTTATTGCTCTAATTGATTATCTTGGTGAAGATCAGGTGTTCTTGGTGGGACATGATTGGGGAGCTGTGATTGCATGGCAGTTGTGCTTGTTTAGGCCTGAAAGAGTTAAGGCCTTTTTGTGCCTAAGTGTTCCATTTAGGCCAAGGAATCCATCGATGAAGCCTGTGGAGAGCATGAGAGCTTTCTTTGGTGATGACTATTATATTTGCAGATTTCAGGTTTTTTTGTTCTTTTTACTTAACAAACTTAATACCAGATTTACTATAAACAGTGATAAATGCAAATTGGGTAGTTGCAGTTTTTCTGTTTTAATTTGTGTAAGATTGTTAAAATCCACGTTCATTAGTATGCTTTCCATGGAGTTCTTGCTCAAAGATTTTAATTATTCTGTTAGTTTTGAGATAAATTGCTTAGGATAAACTAGAATGCTAGATAATGTGCAAGTTTGCAAAATCTAGGGGTAGTTTTAGTTTTAGAAAAGAGACTATTTTTCTATTTTTTCTGTTTTTGTTTTCACATAAAATAGAAAACGGGAGTGAAAATGCTTTTGATAGCAGAAAACACGATAAAAAAAAAAAACACTTTCTAGAAAATGAAAATGAGAAAAAAAAAATTGTTTTCAGGAAAATTGAAAGAAGGTTTTATACAGAATTAAAATGTGAAAATGAAAACACGATAATGTGCAAGTTTGCAAAATCTAGGGGTAGTTTTAGTTTTAGAAAAGAGACTATTTTTCTATTTTTTCTGTTTTTGTTTTCACATAAAATAGAAAACGGGAGTGAAAATGCTTTTGATAGCAGAAAACACGATAAAAAAAAACACTTTCTAGAAAATGAAAATGAGAAAAAAAAATTGTTTTCAGGAAAATTGAAAGAAGGTTTTATACAGAATTAAAATGTGACAATGAAAACACGATAATGTGCAAGTTTGCAAAATCTAGGGGTAGTTTTAGTTTTAGAAAAGAGACTATTTTTCTATTTTTTCTGTTTTTGTTTTCACATAAAATAGAAAACGGGAGTGAAAATGCTTTTGATAGCAGAAAACACGATAAAAAACACTTTCTAGAAAATGAAAATGAGAAAAAAAATTGTTTTCAGGAAAATTGAAAGAAAGTTTTATACATAATTAAAATGTGAAAATGAAAACGGACTTCATTATCAGAAAATTAGACAATGTAATTAAAAAAATTCTAATTATATGTTGTAGGAACCTGGAGACTATGAAGCAGAGATTGCTCAGTTCGGCACAAGAGAAGTACTAGAGAAAATCCTGACACTTCGCAAACCAGGTCCTCCTTGCCTGCCTAAAGAAAATGGGTTTGGAACAAATCACAGTGATCCACTTACCTTGCCATCTTGGCTTTCAGAGGAAGATCTTAGCTATTACGTTGCCAAATTCGACCAGAAAGGCTTCACCGGAGGTTTGAATTACTATCGAGCCTTGGATTTGTAAGTTCTTTACCACTCTTACATGAAAAATCATAGCTGTTTAACTGGGATTTCTCTGCTTTGTTTTTCTACAAATTCAACCAAATATGTAGTTTCCATGACCAAGCAAACATCACTAGTTTGGTTTGGTCTAAATCAGGGTGAATATCTTATAGGAGTACATTTTCGGGGGCTGACCAGGGTATCTGAACTTTTGGTTCAATTAATCATCAAGATACATATAGGCCACTCTTAATCACATGTACCAGTAAAACTCGAAATAAATTTTACTGGTCGGTCTTTAAAGAGTTATTTGCACTCAGATGATAGTCAAACTCGAGCTACAAGATGGGAGGGGTCAATTTGACTAAACTTTATAATCAACCAACTGAGAGTACTTATTTGGCTAAACTTTATATAAATAGGACGAAAATATATCTGTTACATTCTTCAATATTTTTTTTTAAAGAATCTATTAAAGAAATACACGCACAAAAAAAAAAAAAAAGGAAACGAGTTACATATAAATATGCCTACACACATCAGATCGAGAATTTATTTGGTATCCTAAAATGATGTTGTTTGAGCGCAGAAACTGGGAGCTCACGGCGCCATGGACTGGAGCGCAAGTGAAAGTATCGGTGAAGTTTGTAGTGGGAGATGTTGACATGGTTTATACCACACCAGGGATGAAGGAATACATACACAATGGTGGTTTCAAGAAAGATGTGCCATTGTTAGAGGAAGTTGTTGTTATGGAGGGAGTTGGTCATTTGATCAACCAAGAAAGAGCAGAGGAAATCAGCACTCACATTTATGACTTCATTAAGAAGTTCTAAAGCTGCTTTAATTGTTATCTATTTTCAAGCTCCTTTCTTGTAAACTAAAGTTTATTGGACTTGGATTTTGAATAATTGAAGGTCTTTTGGAGAATATATCTACTTTTCCCTGCAAATTTAACTATCTTTAGCTCAGCATATCATCAACTTGCTCTTCATAAAGCCTGATCCGTCCTGGCCATACAAACGATTTATGATTCAATTTATGATTTTTGAAATGATTTATAAGAAAAGAGTTGTAAACTGTTTATTGTTTAATAAAACTTGGCAGACAGACAAATTCAATTTGTTAGAAACAAAAATTATTTTATAAACCATTTTTAGAGGTTTTTGTTCATAGAAATAAAAATTTAGTTCATAAACTCTACTAAACAAGTTTTTTCTTATTGCACAGTAGTACTTAGTTATGCATCGGTATCAGCACTTGTTAAGTTTTATATTTCTATATCCATAGATCGATAGCTCTTTTTATGCAATTCTAAATTACAAAAACTCGTTCCCTAAAAAAAATGCAAAACCCACACAGCTCTTGAACGCACATCTGCATTATAACATTAATCTTCCAATCGTACTTTTGTCAGATCCTGACATTTCAAGGAGAATGACAAGTTTCACTCTTATAAAATAGCCTTCGTCCATTTTCAACAAAAAAAAAACCGACACACCCAAGGCAAGAGCAAGAAACACCTTAAATACTTCGAAAAATTATCTTTATCTTCCAGGAAAATCGTTCGTCTGTCCTAGAAGAAACAAACACTTGAAAACCCCAGCAGCATATAATGTTTTCCGGGAATTTCTCAAATGATTCCCACCGTTCCATATATACATCACTTGAAAGGACAACAAAACACTTGTTTTTCCTGCTAAGATTACTACGTGACTTTCACTCAAACTTGCTGTAATGTCACATTGACACAATTTCTAAGATAATTTGTTGTATGGAACAATCTCTTATAAGCAAGTACATATTCTTCTGGTATAACCATTCTAACATATTTTATTCTCTTTATTGGAGTTATATTATTAATGTTCTATTGCTTGCTAGTCAAAACAAAGTTCAATATCTCGATGCAATATTGGACTCAATAACACAAACGGTTGAGCTGTATGCACCAGTAGCCTATGATCCCAATCAAAGCCAAAGTCAATAGATGACCAACAGGACTCCCCCTTTTAAACACCGGTTACAAAGCAAAAAATCCCCCTCTCATAATAAATAGGCACGCAAACTGACCAAACTTCTCGTTTGCCCATACTATGATCAACTACTGTAATCAATAATCAGAGTACCATAACTTAATCAATAAAAAGCAAACATAATAGCACAAATCTCTTGAGATACTTAGATAGCACACTGATTCATAATAGAAACAAAACGAAAAATTCTGTCCATCAAAACAGGCATTAAACGATCCATGTTTGAGAGTGAAACTGCCAGAGAAATCTAAGGTCTATCAAAATTTCAATAGCAATAGTCATAAACAACACTTCTGGCTCATAATTAAGAAAAAAATTTGCCTTAATTTCTGAATCCCCTACTGTTCCTCCTTCCTCTAGCCTTCTCAAACTTCCTTCCCTTAGACCGCACATATGGCTTGGTGTGGCTGTGTGGCACACCAGGAGCTGGACCAAAGTGCTTAACAGCCTCACGGGAGTTCTTTGGTCCTCTGAGGAGAATCTGCAAATTAACCAAAAGGACATTTAATCAAACATTCTCTTTTCGAAACAATATGGAAGGACTGATAAACAAGCTCTAAATTCATAGATAGGAGATCATAATAAACTAAGCCATCAAGAAAAACCAAGCAACATAACAAAAAGATTTCACATACGGAAGTATATAAAGCATGCCAAAGGTGCAAGAAAATTAACCAGTTGTCATAATAAGCTTAGCAAATGACAAGTCATAGAACATAGAATTGTATATGAATAGATATTTAAGCACTTGAGATCTGCATGACCCACAACACAATAAAAAGAAGCAACAAATTCAAGAAATACTAGCAACTATTTTACAGAAATATAATTTTAACAAGAAATCTTTTATTAAGAGGATAAGAACAATCAAAGAACAAAACATATTGCATATTTGATACCAAGGATCAAAGAACAACAATCTTTTGTAGGTAGTTCGAATCACACAATATGAAGCAACCCATTTTGACTAAACAAATTTGATGAGGCACCAATCACCAAATGGGAACAAAAAATTATCATAATAATTTCAAATTGGCATATAAGCATTTAAATGGGTAACATATCAGATTGTACCCTCACATATATATACCAATATCAGCAAAGATGATGGTAAATTCATTTGCAGCAAATGAAAATCAACAGTTAACTACCCTGAAATCTAAAAACTGACGTAGATTAGCTAGGGCCATTTATTATCAAACATGACCATAACCATAAACAATTACATAACCAGCAACTCCAACCTGATAAAGAAAAGCAACTTATTTCATAATTAGCCGTGAACACAATTTACATCATCCAGTTCTCACCAAATTCATTAAGACAAGTTACAACCTTTAAGTTATAACTACAGAGCTCAGTTACTAGAATACTACAGAAAAAAAAAACACGGTATAAACAGATCCCAGACCTACTACATAAAATTACAAAACCCCAACCTATTAACAAATCAAAACTGCTACACTAAGATCCAATAAAACGAATATCACAATTCCGCAATCATCTTCCAAACAACAAACAATGAGCAATAGAAAAGAAAACAATACCGTGTTCTGGCCCAACGGAGCCCTGAGAGCAAGCTGGTCGAAGGTCAAGCACTCTCCGCCGGCCTTCTCTATCCTCGCCCTTGCTGTCTCCGTGAACCTCAACGCCGTAACCTTCATAGCTGGAACCTCGTACACCCTCAAGTCATCAGTCACTGAACCCACAATCACGGCAATCTTACCGTCCTATACCAAAAAGAAAAACCCACAATTTCTTTTTAACTAATAACCCAATTAGGAGATCTAAAATTAAGCCGATAATGTATATATATAGAGAGAGAGACCTTTCCCTCCATGTATTTGACGAGCCTAGAGAGAGAAATAGGCGCCTTGTTGACCTTGCTCATGAAGAGGCGCTTAAGTATCACTGCATTAAATTTGCTTCCCGTTCTCCTCACCAGAAATCGGTAAAGCTGCAATGCGTAATTATTCAATATTAAAACCAAGAAATTTGTTCATCTATATAAACGAAAGGAAAAGAAAGATGTGTATGTGTAAATATAGAGGTGTAAGTAAATGCTTTTACCTTGACGAGAAGCTTGAGATAGATATCATCGGACTTAGGGGCGGTCCGTTTGGACTTCTTGCTCTTACCTCCTGCGATCAGATCGATCCCCTATAATTAAAAAATCAAAATCACAGATAAATTCTCCATCTTTATAGAAACAAAAAAGGATTAGTTACTTTAGAGAGGGAAAGAATGTATCTTAGAGATGGAGAGAGAAATACCATTGATGGGTCTTGTGTTGTGAAGCTCTCTGGTGAGGCGCCGCGGCTATACGAAAGAGAAAACAGAAATGAAGCTAGGGTTTTGAGTGAGTTTTTATATAGACGGATGTTGATGTCTAGTGTTTTGTGGATTTTATAACTGGACTGGCTCTTGTTTTTAATGATAAAGAGTCTAGCGCGTACCTAATTGTAAACGGCCCAGCCCATTTCTGTAATCCCTTTTTTCACCACTTTTTTTTTCTTTCTAAGTATTTGTTTGGATCTAAAAAATATGTAAGAAAACAATCCAATATATAAAAAAATTAAATGGAAAATAAAAGAAAAATAAAATTTTCATTTGATATCTATTTTTTACTTACTTTTTGTTGAATTGTATTATTTTCCTTTTAACTTTTCTTTTGACATGCAAACAAAATAAAATAAATAGTTCTCTTTTTTTTGTTTATCATTTCTGTTTTATTTTCAATTATTCTTTCGATTTTCCTTTTCTTCAAATCTTCTAAGATCCAAAAAGGCAGTATTAGTGATTTATTAACATTTTCTTTGCTTATGCCTCAATCCCTTTTTGTTTACCCTGTTCTTTTTTTTTTTTTTTTACAAAGATGACTCCATTTGCAATAATCACCAAAAACACATTGCCCATTTGCTTCTATGTTGAATGGGGCATAAGCCACTTCTTATTTCTTGCTACAATTATTTTTGAGTGAGAATAATCATATAAATTCAAAGGGGTAGCTCCAATTGATCATGCTTTGATTTCCATATCTACATTAGCCCCCAAGCTTCTCAGTGCACAGCACACTAATGGCAAATTTGTACCTGTAAAACATGTTGAATAAATGTTATTCAACCTAGTTTAACGATCGCATCTCTACACGCATGAAAGTACAATCTCAGTTTCGACCTGAGTTATCACTTAACCCAAAAAAAAAGGGGTTAAACAAGTATTTTTAAACCAACAGTTCATATTTCATGTGAAATTACTCATAAAAGTATTTAGTAAATGCACCTGATGCCCTGAAAATTACTCCATATTTCACCCTTGATAATATTAACATTTAAGCATTTGTCTAATTGAATAATGGACTTAAGAAGAGAGACACATAAAGCTGATCATCCTTGAGGAAAGGTGGAGTATGTAACCATTCAAGTATTCATCTACTACTGGCCTGGGCAGCAAGGAAGAACAATCAAATCAAGGTCAAACTTGTCCAAATGATGGAACCTGCAACATTCTTCTTTCGTCGGCTATCAATACAATTTGATACAGATCAAACACAAAATGAGTTGATAAACTAATACGAAAAAAGTCTCAGCTCCATTTTTTTGCAGCTTGAAAATTCAACAAGTTACTCCCTCAAAAAGAAAATCACCAAATTACACTAGATATGTACCATAACCAGATTAAAGGATAGATCTGTCCAGTAAAGTTGATTAATCTAATCGTTTACAGGGGTAGAGAAAGGAAACAACACGATGAGAAAAATTCATACATCTCATTCAGCTGGATAAATTCACAAAGATCCTTTTTCATGTAAGTAAAATCACAAAACATCCGTAAAACAGGAAAACTGCGGCGCAAAGATGAATCAAACAACGGAGGTTCGTTCCTTATCTTGTACATGTTTGACACTGACAGCTGCTAATGGCACACCCTCAATCTAGACGCTCCATCTGCAACATACAACAGATAATACATTAGAACCCAACTTCTCATTTCCCTCATTAGGTCATATTACTCTAATACCCACTTTCCATTTCCCTAAACTAGGTAATACGAAGTTTATGGAAACAAAAAAGTGTCAGTATAAGCACGGCAGTATTACCAACTGTAAAGCAGGATTACCAATCTATGATAGACTAATAAATTTGAAATACTAAACATTCGCAGATAATAAGTACAGCAAAAATTTTAAGTTCTGTATCATATATCCAGTAAATTATTGGACCACGTGCAATAGATCAGTAAGGATGAAATGTAACACAAAAAATAAATATCTCAGAGTCCACATAATGAAAATGAAGAAAAAAAAGAGGCAAGGATTTGGCCATTGATACCTTCCAGAGACCATCATTGAGATAATGCATGTTGTCCACCCCAATTCCCTTGTTAAGTGCCCTTCTGTGAACCAAGCATTTAATTCAAATGGTTAGATGTACCCATCCGAAAGTAGAGTAAAATGAAGCTAGGAATTATACAAATAGAACTTCTCCACCACAATGAACTTGTCTGTTCCACCTAATTCTATATTCATAATTCCAGGCTCATGTATACATGATATGGTGATCATGGCAAATGTATGCATAATGTGCAGAGCCAATTATGCTACAGTGTTCATCTTTTTCTCAATTGTTTTCTCAATATTCCTATTAGGGTGCCACGATTCAGATTAGCAGCTAGATTTCTAAAGGAATATCACCCTTGTCAAACGTGTCCTGATTCCAGATAACTTGATTCAAGAGCCATTAGGGTCAGAATTCTATGAAATGCAGCAATGAGGGTCATCATTTTGTAAATTTCACAAAATACTTTTACCTCTGTACTTAACAAGCCAACAAAGTGCATGCACTACAAAAACAAATGCAATATGACAATAGGAATTAGGAAACATGCAGCAGGACAAAAAAGTATCAAGTGGCAAACCAAATTCGCTGATTAAATGTGAATCGACGATGCGGTAGTTTCACCAATACAATGTAATCATCTATTGTTTAGGCACTATAAAAACAAATGCAATATGACAATAGTAATTAGGAAACGTGCAGCAAGACAAAAAGTATCGCATGGCAATCCAAATTCGGTGATTAAATGGCAAGTGATGAAGCAGTAGTTTCACCATTACAATGTAATCATCTCTTGTTTAGGCCCATACTTCCGCCTTGTTCCATGGTTGTTCTGGTTTATCACTCTTATGTGAAACAGTGAAAGATAAGAGGGGGGCAGAACTCTTATCTGATTCCCACTCTCAGTGTGACACTACTTAATTGAACATATTTAGGCAAGGTAAAAATGACTTACATGTCTTTTGCCGGCATTTTTGTAAATCCAATAGCAAGGGCATGCTGCTTTCCTTCAGCCATTATGGCCTGAGAGTATCCAGTTTCACATATCAGAATTGAATGAACTGATATGCACAAGATAAACCATCAACCAAAATAAATCCAAATAAACAAAGTTTGCTCATAGTAACAAAGAGAAGTCCATACCACAGGACTTTCAGCCTCCACTTCATCATCCAAAACACCACCAGGTGATGTAAGACCAGGGCACATTATATTTGCACCAGCAAGGACAAATTTTATTGCACCCCTGTCTACTTGAAATTTTTGCATTATATTTGGATCTGTGAAACCAAAATACATAACAATGAATATTCATAGGCTTGCGTTTCTGCAAGAATGACATTTACTGACTGAACAACTATAAGTAATGACTATATAAAATAATAGACAATATCTTAAACCAATGTCTCTATGATACACTCTAGGTCTCATTGGAATTTCGTCCAAAAACATGAGATAGAAGGAAACATCATGCCAATAAAGAAAAATCCACAGCAATCAGTTGTGATGCAATATAAGTATAACGAGACAAGATATAATCACTAAATTTAGGAAATGAACAGGAATTTACATTGATGAAGGAGTCGCAGTGTAGGCATGTAAGGTCCATCACGGATATTGAAAAATAAAGGAACATTGTTCACCACAACCAGATTCAAATGGTTTTGACTGCAAGAGGATGCAAAACTTTGATTAGAAATTAAACATGGAAAGAACATGTGAGTTACAAATTAATTATAGAAGCAAGAATAACAGATGTACAAACCATTTAACAACAATTAGTGGGACCTTCTTCGGAAGCAAATCATCCAATACTGGTTCAAGTCCTGGATACTGCACTAAAAGTGAAAATTGCATTAAAAACAAATGTGAAGAAATTTTAAAATTCAAGCATCAAATTATTAGGTCAGAAAAAATAAATAAACAAGAATAGCCATGATTTATCTTAAACTAACCTCTTCTGCGATGCTTTGTCGAATTTTGCGTTGGACAGACGCCTTGACTTGGTTTTGTGATGATACATCCTCAGATGAAAACCTACACGAAAAAAAAGGGAATATACGTCACATGAATAAATCATTTTAATCATATAAATTAAAATTTAAAGGGAGATGTACACTGGGGATACACACAAAAGGGAAAATAGCGTAAAAAATCATCTAGTCATCGGTAACAGAAATATCTGAGAATAGCCCACCTCAAGCATCCAAATATAACATTAGCAGTACATTGAGACTCTAAGCATAAAATATCAACAAGAGTTTTTTACTATCAACAATAAGATAGTTCTGCTTCTTGTCAATGGTAAAAAGTTGTCAAAGAGCACATTCTCCACTGACAAAAATAAAGACCTTCACATACGATACAAGCTCAATCAGCGACCAATGCTGCTATGCATCATCTAGGAGACACCATAACTAACCATGAGGCAACACCAAAATACAAGGGGCAACCTGGCAACTCAAGGATAGGTAGTGCGATCATAGAGCGATGCTTGGAACATAAAACACTGATCATGTATTGCCTATATTCTGAAAAGATGTGATGCATTGTCAGACTCATATATCAAGCACTGTCAACACATCACAGCCTCAAACGACATCGGAAATTCCAAAATCCAGTCGTCTAGAGAAAAAAAAAATGTTCTCCACAGAATTATAATCATTTAATATCTAGCTTTTTTGCTAAAAATAAATAGCCGCAAATGTCTGTCCATTGACCTCAACAACTTCTACTAGACATTCTTAAAAGTAAGAACTGGCATGGCATCAATACTGCATACAACAAAAAAGTTGCAGCAAAACCACCCTTCTATGCATGGACACACCCAGAAAACAATTGACAAATAGATAAATTCCCACACCACCCAATCATCCCCAAGACCAATCCCCATTTGTCTATCTCAGGAAGGAAATGATCCTCAAAGCTTGAATGTACTTTTCCTAAAGTACCCAAAACTGGTACTCCAAAAATCATAATTATAAAACCCTGCATATGACGAACCACAGTACAGAGACTGCCCAAATATCACAAATTTGTCTAAAAAAAGACCCTGATTCATCAGACAACAAAGCACAACCATTTCATAAACAAACTAACATAAAAACAAATCTTTCTTGTTAGTGTTATTTCACTTTTTTCTCTCGATTTAATCTAGAACTAATTAGAAACACTTTACAAACTTATATGTGCTATTAACTCTGCTTTATGGGTGATTAGAAATTCACTTGGAACTCCTCAAGTCCTCATTATCTATAAACAAAACGGATGTTATGTAAATCATAAAGGTCTTTATAAACCCAAAAAAAAAATATTAAAAGAAACTATCATGCAAATAATGATATATGCATACAAAAACACGTGTGTGAGAGAGAGATAGCGCTTACTTTTTAAACATATTGATGATGAGGAGAGGTAGAGCGAAGGAGAGATCTTATAGCGAAATGAAAAAGAAAATGGGTTTTGGGATGTGATTGAGATCGGTCTAAAACCTCTTTGTTTTGTTTGGGATAGTTAAGAGCGGGTTCGGGTCGGTAACAATGAAACTCACCACCGCGTGTTTATCAAGCCATCTTTTTGCACCTCCAGGCTTGCGAGTTTATGCAGTTCAAAACGGCGCCCTAAGATAAAGATACCGCTAGATGAATAAGGATCTTTTAACGGCGACGTTTTGCTAATGAGTAGCACGAGTTTATACTAGCCCAGAATAAGCCCACATATCAAACCCAAACCCAATTGAAAACATATAGATCCAAACCCAAGACCAACAAAACCCTACCAAATTGGGAGTGAGAAGAAGCCTATTAGCTCTAATGGCTAGTTACTTGATGAGTAGGGCCAAACAAAAATACTCAGAAACCAAATTCAACCGGAAAATCAATTTATCTCAAGATTTTGAATTGGTTTTGGTTAGAAATTCTTTATTTTTTTATTAATTTGGTTACAGTTACTGATTTTCAAAACATCGATTAACTAAACCGAATTGAAATTATAAATTATTTATAATATAAATGTTCTACGTACAAAATTTCTTAAACAAAAAAATTAACATTATAATATTTCGATCGAAATATAATCGAAACAAAAAATGAAATAAAATATAGAGATGTTTCATTTCGATTTAGTGTTGAAAATTAAAACTAAAACATTTTGATCAAAACTCTATGTACGATTTTTTTTATAATATAAATGTTCTACGTACAAAATTCTTTAAACTGAAACCTAATCGATTATTTTTCTATATATATAAAAAAATTAGAATTATAATATTTTAATCGAAATATGATATTTCCAATTAAAACAGATCGAAATAAAATATAAAGATGTTTCATTTTGATTTAGTGTTGAAACCGAAATATTTCAATCAAAACGAAATAAAATTAACAACATTGGTCTAGAAGTCAAAAAAGAACTAGAGTGAGTGTTCTTTGGAGTGATCTAGTCTTAAAGGGTCCTCTCAACCAATTTTTCTCTGGGTCCAAGGACTATTTTACCTCAAATAGATAAGGTTATTTTATACCATAAAAGATATTATAAAGAAATTTTAGTCATCGTAAAAAACAAATCACTTAAAATTTCTCTTCCAAATTCAGGTCCCTACGCAGATTTTTGTGTTTAATTTATTTTTTAAAAATTAAGTTAAAATTTATTTTTTGAATTTAATAAAAACTTAATTAAATCAAATTAAATTTTATTAGTTAATTATTAAATATCAATTAATATATAATTTAATTTAATTTTTTTAATTAATTTTTTAAATTAATTTTAAACTGAATCTGAACCTGAGCCTGATCTGAACATTATCTATTTAATACTTCAACCGACATAGTGTAAAATCGTTGAAAAAAAAAGTTGACTGTCAAAAAAAGTGAAAACATACAAAATATCTTACGTCCACTGAAAAATTGAATTCTAGTGCCGACATGTTACGATAAAATAAAATTAAGAAAGAAAAAAGAACCACATACGGTGATCGGCGAAGGGTAACATCAAGGTCTTCTCAATACTTGACTGTCAAAAAATTTGGGTAAAGAAACATTTGGAATCAATGAATTTGCTCAATGGCGATATTTCAATTGCATTTTTTATTTGAAAATAATGTTTTTGTTTTGATCTGATATTTTATTTTAATGTAAAAAAATCTAAAATTCTAAAACATGTGAATTATATTTAATTGGGTTTTTTTTATTGATAAAAATAAACAATTAAATATTTAATAGACATATAAATGCAAACACGGTTTTATAATATATCGACACGATTGATTCTTTTAGGGTTATATTTATTTTTTTCAAAGTGTTTTTTTATTAATAAAAATTAGATAAATAAATAAGTTATTTTACATTCTCATTAAAAAAATTTAGATTTTAATACACAAAATAAATCTAAAATAATTTTCACCGTAGTTATACCAAAACCAAAATACTCAAAACCACTCCGCAATAAAAAAAAGAAACCCTAAATTTAAAACCATCAACACTCTTATAAAAGTTTTATATCGAGTCAATCCCAAACATTACGAAATGTTCTGAAGAGCTCACGCTTAAGTGATCGTTGGTGAAGAAGAGAATGTGACGGAAAGATGTATTTCCCATTTGATAAGAGTAAACTTTACATAATTGAATAAGCCTTTTCCTGTTGAAAAAGCTAATAATATTTAATGGAGAAATTTTTATCTGCGCATTAGATATAAATACTGTTTATATCGATCGAATGCATCACAATCACCTAATTTTTTAATCAATTTATTTAAACGACGTGATGTGGCTTGCTGATAAAAATTTCTCCATCGAGCGGCAGTGAGAAAAACTGAGAGCCCTGAATTAATACGACAAAAAACAGGTAATGACAAGAAAGAAGCCTGGTCCACATGAAAAAAATATGAACACGTGGAATCCAGTAACCAATTGACGTAAATATGAAATCATAAAAATCAATAATTGTCCTATCCAACAGATAACACAGACTGACATATTATTTTTCACCTTCACATGCACCTCCCTGTTTTGGCCTCTCACCTCTTTAACCTCTCCTCCCATGGCTAGCTTGAGCTTCATCATTGGCCTCATTGGTTACTTTTTCTCCTTAATCTCTCACAATCTTTTTCTTCTTCTTTCTTCTTTCTTCCAATCTTAGCTTATGGGTTTTCAGTGTTTCTAATATATATATTTTTTAATAATTTTTGGGCTTTGTTAGATAAGTATTTTACCTTTATTCATTCTTTTTTGCAGGCAATGTGATCTCTCTGCTGGTTTTTACTTCTCCCATGTAAGTGGAACCATATTAAATTAAAGACTGATTATTTTTTCTCTTTTTGAAAAGGGAAAATACATTACATGGATTATGTTGAAGTAAGCAGATGGGAATGTTTCACTAGTTTAATTTTACTTATTTTAAGATGAAAAAAAAATACTTATTTTATTAATTATCAAGCAGATTATAGTAATTGTTGATGTGAATTAGGGAATTAATAAATGAGTAAAGTAATTAAGTAGTACTTTAATTGGATGTAAAACTTTATTTTTGTACGTAATGATGAAAACTTCACCTGTAATTTCTGAAAACTTTATTGATAATGTTCACTATTCACATTATCAACGATGTTACTTAACAATTTTCAATAAATTTCGAATCTAGTATAAAAATAAAGTTTTACAACCGATCCAAACAAAAATTTCACCAAAACATAGTAACATGATATTACAAGTTTGGATAAGTATATAGTATATTCTGATAGATTATATATATATATATATATATTGTTTTTGTGATTTATAGGAAAACATTTTGGGGAGTGGTGAAGAAGAAATCGACTGAAAATTACAAAGGAGTTCCATACATAACTACCCTTTTAAGCACAAGTTTGTGGACATTCTATGGATTACTGAAGCCAGGAGGTTTACTTGTCGTCACAGTTAACGGTGCCGGTGCCGTCCTTCAAATTATTTATGTCACACTCTTCCTCGTTTATGCTCCTAAGGATAAAAAGGTTACATTAATTAATCTCTCTTCTCATTAATTTATTCTCATTAAAAAAACGATTTATTGAAAAAGTTTACGGATGTTAACCTTTTAGACTAACAGAGTGAACCATGATTTCTTCTTTTTTATTTGAAAATTTTCACCAAGGTATTTACTTAATAATCAAGACTTATTATTCATTTCTATATATAATTTATTTTCAGATTAAGACGGCCAAGTTGGTGGCAATATTTGATGTTGGTTTTCTAGGGTTAGTAATCGCGATTGCTCTTTTAGCGATCCATGGAAATATACGGCTAACGTTCGTTGGAATTTTATGTGCCGGGCTTACTATAAGCATGTATGCAGCACCTTTATCAGTCATGGTAAGCTTCTTTCTACGTTGCATGTAATTTGTCAATATTGGAATAATTAAGGTTGCGTTTATAGAAAATAATTCAATTCTTTCAAAGTATCTTTTCAGAAAATTTCATACAAACGTAGACTTTTCTTTTTCCCCGGAAAACTAGAAAGTTTTCTGCGACTGTAACATCATGGAATAGTTAAGGTTGCGTTTGTAGAAGATCATTCGATCTTTCAAAAAATTCCTTACAAATATGAATTTTTTTCCTCGGAAAACCAGAGAATTTTCTAATTTTATTACTTGGGTCGAAATTTATATGTGACAGAAAACAGTGATAAAGACCAGGAGCGTGGAGTACATGCCGTTTTTCCTCTCATTTTTCCTATTCCTCAATGCCGGGGTTTGGTCATTTTATTCTGTGCTTGTCAAAGACATCTATATTGGAGTGAGTTCTCTTACCATGATTTTCTTTTTTTATTCTAATGTCACGAAAAAGAAAAAAATATATTCATAGATATTTTTAAATAGTCCATTCGTCTCATTAGAAATGATTGGATTCAAGTCTTTCGTAGACGTTTGTTGGTGTTTAAACCTAAGTTTTCATTATACGGAATGTGAAGTGGTCCTTATAGGTGCAATGGGGACTACTCCATATTCACTTTGTGAGTTGGGGCCCAATGCTCTTTAGCGAATATATAGGGTAGACTAACTGCTTACATATTTTTTGAAGAAATTCTTACTTGGTACAGTGTCATAAGAGATACATGACACAAATAATTTATCTCACCGTTAAATAGCATGAGAAGAGAGAAAAAAAATACGTTTTATTTTCATTCAAAGGTAAGAAGAACCTTTTTACCATATATCTCTCATGTCACTGTGCTAATCAATAATTTTTTTTAAAAAAAAAGAACCAATTTCTTTTGTTTTCATTTACTTTCTTGGATTTATAAATTTTATAAATGTTGGGCCTATAGAACGCTATTTTGAGCTTTTTTTTGGGCTTCCGGCTTTTAAGAAAGCCTCAAAATTAACATTTTTTTTTTGTTTTGAAATCCTAAAAAAAACTAGGTGCCAAATGCTATGGGCTTCGTGTTGGGCTTAGCCCAGTTGATCCTCTACACTATATACAAGAACAAGTCAAAGTCAGCAAAATTAACGGAGGAAGAAGGGTCAGCCCACTTGGTCAAAGGGGTTATCGAGATGCATGCAGTGGAGGATGATGATCAAGCCATCCTGAAGAACAGGAGCCTCAATAAAGGAAGAAGCCTTCCTAAGCCATATGTGGACAGACAATACAGCTTGCAAAAGACACACTCTTTGAGCCCTTATAACTTACAGTCTTGGTCTCATGAGAGTGATGTTGAGAATGGAAAATTTGTTGATGGTGTCGATCATGGTCAACCTTGACTTTTCTTGAAGAAACTAAAGCAATTTTTCTTTACTCATACTTTTTGGTTTTCTCTGTGTCTTTCGTATAAGAACTCTGGGTTCGATCTCTTCTCAGTCAATATAACGAAAGAAAAATGACTTTTTCTTGGTTAAATAGGAGTAAAAAATGTTGTCCAGGCCACTATTGTATTGTAATTTACTGCTTGTTTCGTATGTGCATATATTATGAAAAATATTTTTTTTTCATACCAGAGCTTTATTGGACTTATGAGTTTATACAAAGTAATATTTGTGTATTTATTAATTTTTAGGTATTTTAATTTTAATTTTTGATCTGGTTTATTATTGCAATTCTTTTAATTCTGGGCTAGGCCCATTTCTCGGTTGACAACTCTATTTTTTGTGTTCTCACACCAACAATCTGTGAATTCACCAACTTTTGCATAAGCCTCTGGAGTGTAAGTTCTTGGGGTTGGAGTGCTCAAGGAGAGGTGATGATCTTGACTCTCTGTGGGGATTACAGGTGCTAATTTTCGTACTGATAACTTTGAGGAGTGCCCTCAATGTGGGTGTAGATTGAATTGCAATAATATGACAGTAAGCAAATTAAGAACAAACCCATTTGTTTCTTCTTATTAGAAGAGGGGAGATTTGGATGATAGTGTTGTTATATTGACAATTTTGAATTGTGGGTTCTTGTTTGATTGGGATTTATTGAAATGGGTTTGCTTATTTTGATAGATTTTTGCTATTTTTGGAATTACTTGTTTGGTTTGTTTTCTTTATGATTGCTCATTGCTCATTGTTCTTACTGAATTGAATTTCTTATGATCAGATTCAGAATTGTTTCGATATACTCTAATACCTTAATCTGTTATTGGAATTTCGTGCAATTATGTTTGGGGAAAATGCTAAGAACTGGAGATGAAAGTTGTAATGGCATAGGGGGCACCACTTGCCAGTCAAAAAGTATTTTGTCCCTCTTACCTCTTAAGTTTTTGCCTAGTGTTTGTTTGGTTGCCAAGAAGAGAAGGTGGGAAAAGAAGTGAAATGAAGAGTATAGGTCTTAGATCTTGACTATTGGGATGCATGAAAAGAAAATCAACTGTTTACCTTAGCTTAGGTGAGATTTGGAATTAGGAATATGGGCAAGTAATAAATTAGAAGAAATTCATGTCTATCTATTAACTAGGGAGTAGAACAAGAGAAGCATAATGCTCCTAATTTATGTTGCTGTTGAAAAAAAATATATTGTTGAATGTAAATGAGGTTAATTGCATTTTCCAATCTCTCAGCTCGAGATTCAAACCCTTAAATTATTCCTTATGCTTTTGAGTTCGTTGCACCTTCCCATTTGAGCCCAATGAATTCAGCTTCTTGACAGCCCCAAATCAACAAATTTGACCCATTGGAAGCTCAAATTTACTCTAGGGTTTCATGGTTTGGGCATAGTGCATTAGCTTTTGTCATAGCCTATGCTTAGAATTTTTTTAGGTACATTTACTCTTTGTAGGGAGAATTTTGATCTCATCATGAAACCGAGAAACTTTATTAATAATTACAGGAACTACAGTAGTAACTGAATAAAAAATAAGACATTTAAATATTTAATTACTACTGCAATTCTTGTGATTATCAATAAAGTTTATCGGTTCTGTAATAACTCTCACGGAATCGGGTATGTAAAAACATAACTCTTGTATGAATGTTCAAAATTATAGAGAGAAACAGTAGTGAAGAGATATATTACACTTTACTATTTTGCTTTTCATTAATAAAAAATTTTTGTAAAAATTAGAGATACAATGAGAACTACTGTTAAAAATTATAAAAAAAAATGTAGAACTTCCTCCAAATCCAAAAATATTAAATATGTATATATGAATATAATAAAATTTGAAGAGAAATTAAGAAAAATATGTATCCCTTCTCTATTTTCTTTTCTTTTCTTTCATTAAAAAAATTCCCAAACAAGGGATACAATTACTTATTAATTTCCTTTCCCTCCGTTTTTTCTCAATCCAAACACAGCATTAAAGTTAAACCTAGGAACATTTAATTAAAATCAAACATTGCTTTTATTTTCTTCTCTTAAAGTTCTTTCAAGTCAAAAATCAAAACTTGTAATTTTTCACATTGAACTAGTTCAAGGAAAGGGCAACCATAAGTTGACTCCTCATAAACTTTTGTTAACAGATTTATGTGCATAAATTTATGTTGGTCCAAATCAACAAAGCAAAAGTACTGAAAAGTACTTGTTGGCTGATGCCTGTCGTCCATGGCCTTCAATGGATATTCCCAGTTCATTTTAATAGTTCTTTGACTAGATTGATGTTAATTTCGATTCGGTATTTTCTATCTTTAAATTTAATAAGTATAATGGTTTAAAATTTAGATTTTTGTTGAGAGGTTCCTTAAAATTCTTTAGTGTGAAATTTGAAAATTTTCATTTTTGATTTAACATTTAAGTAAAAATTACCTCAAAAAAACTCTGTTAATTAAATCAAATCAAAATACCAGTTTAATTGTTTTTAATAAAATTTAATAAGATTTTATTTAATTTAATTAATATTTTTTATAAATTTTAAAAAATAATCTTCAACTTAAAATTAAATTAAAACATCGTCATAATATCTCTTTAACCTAATTTAACTCAAATGGAAAACTCTTTTTTTTACAATCACTAAAAAAACTCTTAAATACTCATAGCCATGAAATTTGAGCGATTATCAATCTTTGAATCAATTTTATTTTTCACGAGATTAAAATTTTGATAGTCAATTTTCAATCATTAAAAAGTGGTTCAATGGTAAAACTTGAGATTTCACTGTATAAAATTACAAATTAAATATTTTTTATATATTTTTATTATTACTACATAATTATTTAATTAAATAATATATTTTTTTGAGGTGAAAAATATGAGAGATAATCCATCTCAAAACTTAAGATCCAAAATGTGTCGTAAAGAATGGTCGAGGTCTCACTCAGGATCTTCAACCACCCAAAACATAAAAAGAGAGTCAACTTTTTTCTTTGGACTCCAATGACCGCATCATTTTTTTTTTAAAAACCACCTACGAAACAGGGGTACAAGTTCAACAAAGAACTACTGTATTATTTTATGTTTTGAAAGTGAAAAAAATATATGTTTATTTTGTTAATAATTCAACCAACACCAATAACTAAAGTCCAAAATTCCGTTTCACAATAAGGTTAACTTTGTAAATTAATCCTTTCAAATCTCATTATATATATAAATGCTTCATATGATTTTGGATTACTTAAAAAGTTTCTTAAAATTACAATTTCTTTTAACATTATCTTAAATTATGACAAACTAATACCGAATTATTGGGACAATAGCATTAAAATATAATTTTAGATACCTAATAATTTATCTTGAGCATTCGAGATTTTTTCATACTAATATGATCGAAAATGTAGCTCAACCGATACTTTTATGTAGATAAAATATAACACTCAATAGAAAATGACACGTGATCTTCTTCAAAGATAATGATGTAATTTCATATCTCAAGAGAAAATGCCACCTATCTTGAGAAAGCTCAACATTTCACATTCTAGCAAAATTGTTAGTTCACTTCGAAATGTGTCATCACTTTTTCTAATTATTTATACTATTATACAAAAGACATAAGTGTATTATTCATGACATTATTCTTCAAATATTATCTTTTTTTATTTTTTTTAGGTCATCTGTTGTTTACTTACGTAACGAAAATCTTTCTTACAGAATAATATTTTGAATGTCTTTCTTTTTTAGATGTCTCAGACTTGGTTGACGCAAACTTGACTTTAAAAGACGATCCAAATTAACTGGATTAAACCTGACTTATTTTTTATATCAACATACTCATTTCTTTTCTTTTAAGAAAAACTTTTTCAATTTAAGTCGGATAACTATTATTTTAAAATAAAAAAATATTTGATGATATAAAATTAATTTAAATAATGCTTTAAGTGAAGATGACACTATAATGATTTTGACCCACAACAAAACATGGCTACCATAAAAAAAATATTAATAAAAAAAATGAATTAACAATATTTGAGAAAGTAGGTAAGCTGTACACACGTATAACTGTATTAACCGAACTTGTCAAAATACGCGGTTTTGTATTCTACCAATTTGCACAATCAAAAAAGCAAAGCATGATTCATGAAACATGATATAGATTCTATACACACATGCCATCTTTATTACCGCGAGTCCGTGACCATCACTCCCTTAAAAAAAAGGGAAAATCTCTCCATGTTTTTTGCTCTGCTAAATTGCGCCGTATGCTCTTTTCGGTGCCATTTAGCACCATGCCTTGCCTTTGAAGGTTTCAAACCCATAGATTGACCCATGTATGATTGATCCATCCATGGCAGTTGGCACAAATAAGTTTTTTGCTTTTATATATTAAGAGAGAGAAAAAAACACAAATATATATAGTATGAGAGAGAAATTCATTGAAGAAAATGACAACCCATATCCATTATTTGGTTTCTCTCCTCGTATTCAAGCTCTAATATTTATCTTCCCTTTGATCCAATTTTTTTTCTTCTCGATCTATACAGGTTGTCCATTTGATCCATTTTAGCTCAGTGTTCAAAATATTAATTTATTTTGGGTTCTCTTTGTTGACCTTCTTTTTTGTTTTTGGTATATATTTTTTCTCTATCTTCTTCTCTCTATCCATCTTTGAAAAAGTTTCCCTTGATTCCTTTTCTCTCAGTTCAACAGATACCCTTTTTTTTGTCCAGTTTTCTGTGTACCCTTATCTTGTTTCTCCAAAATAGTTGGGAAATTCATCAGATTTGAATCTCTGAATTTCAAGGAATTTGATTTTCTTTTTTGTTTGGTAAAGAGAAAGAGAAGAATAAGAAGAAGATGATGATGATGACAATGGAGGGAATGATGGATAAGGGAGTATTGGATGATATAATAAGGAGATTATTGGAGGGCAAAGGAAACAAGCAGGTGCAGTTATCTGAGGGTGAGATCCGTCAGCTCTGCGTTAACGCTCGTCAAATCTTCCTCTCTCAGCCCACTCTCCTCGAGCTTCGTGCCCCAATTCGCATATGTGGTCAGCTCTCTCTCTTTTTACTTCCTCCCTTGTTGATGAGCTGATGATGATATTGAATTATGCAATTGAAATATGGTTTCATTTGGTATTTGTGTGTGCGCGCTTTTTTTTTTTGTGGGTGATCTGTATTTGGATAAGATTATAAATCATTGAAGCAAAACTGAAAATTATAAATTTGGTTGTTTCTTCATGATTTGATGATTAATGAGGAACATGAAAAAATTCATACCTGGGTATGGATGAACTTACGTTAATTTTCATGTGGGGATTCATTTGAGTAAGGCTTGTTATGAATTGTGATTAGGCCATTTTGGAAGGTGCCAATTGTATGCCTTTTTCCTTTTTTTTTTCTTCCAAGTTTGAAGCATATTTGAATTGCCATTGTTTAGACACAATTGTCATTGATTTTTGGGTAAACTGGGATGTTTTTTGTTTAATGGGGAAGATAATGTTTTCCTGAGTGAGGAGAACATTTTGTTTGTGTTGTAGATAAAAAATTACTGGAAAATTATGCATTCTGCTACTTGACCAAGGGGCCCAGCTTTCATTCTTTTCTTTTTCCATCCCTTGAGTTGGTTAGAATCAAAAACTGCCATGCGAGACTAACAAATTCTTGGGAATACTGAGGGTTGATAAATAATCAATCAAAAAATGGGGGAAAATTCTCCTGAACTTTTGCTATATGCGAACTGGATGAAATTATATGATACGAAACTAATCTGGGGAAACTTTCAAATAACCACAGCTAACATTAGAAATGTGCAGTTAATGTCAAATTAACGCATTATCACTCGTTCGTCCTTTGGTTTCTCAAATGTCCTGTGCCTCTTACAGGTGATATACATGGACAATACCAAGACCTCTTAAGGCTATTCGAATATGGCGGCTACCCTCCTGCTGCAAACTACTTGTTCCTTGGGGATTATGTAGACCGAGGCAAGCAGAGTTTGGAGACAATATGTTTACTTCTGGCCTACAAAATAAGATATCCTGATAAAGTTCATCTCTTGAGAGGAAACCATGAAGATGCAAAGATCAACCGTATTTATGGGTTTTACGACGAGTGTAAAAGAAGATTTAATGTTAGGCTTTGGAAAATATTTACTGACTGCTTTAATTGCTTGCCTGTGGCTGCTCTCATCGATCAGAAGATACTTTGTATGCATGGTGGGTTGTCTCCGGAGTTGGAAAATTTGGACCAAATAAGGGAAATTCAAAGGCCTAGCGAAATTCCAGATAATGGCCTCCTTTGTGATCTGCTTTGGTCTGATCCTGATCTGAAGGTTGAGGGCTGGGCAGATAGTGATCGAGGTGTTTCATGCACTTTTGGACCTGACATAGTTGCCGACTTTTTGAATAAGACTGACCTTGATCTCATTTGCCGCGGTCATCAGGTAAGCCAATTTCATTTCAAGCAACATGAATACTGTGATTATAGCATCATGCATATTCAATGCAAATCCTCATTAGCTTCTAGCTGCTTATTAGAATTTCAAGGTTAAAAAGGTAGCAACCTAGTAAATCATGGTTTAGAAACGATCTTGACCTCTCAATGGTAGTTACGGTAAGCATTCATTAAGGCATAGACATGGAAATACCAAAGCAAAAATGAATTTTCTTGTTGCTAATATTTCCTTCTAGTATAAAATAATAGTCATCTTTCCCTAGTAGTTAAGCCTTGTGATTTCTGCGATTTTAATATATTTTTCAATTTAATGCGATATAACTTCAATTAGGATATTGCATAAAGTAAAAGATTAGCAGGTATTATGATATACATTAACCATCCCCAACCACCAAATGATTGTGACAATTATCTCCTTGAATTGATGGTTGGTATAACTCTTGCACCATCTTTGGCAACGTTAGTGATAGGAAACTTGATGATTACGTAATCTAACTTCTACAAATTTTGAGATTTTAATGAGTTATGTTGCAGGTGGTGGAGGATGGATATGAGTTTTTTGCTAAAAGAAGATTAGTCACAATATTTTCAGCTCCAAACTACGGTGGGGAGTTTGACAATGCAGGTGCTCTATTGAGTGTTGATGAGGCTCTAGTGTGTTCCTTTGAGATATTGAAACCGATCTTAGCATCAAGCAGTTCTAACCCAATAACTCTTAAGAAGGTATGCTCACCAGAATTTAGTATCAATCTCATCTTTTTTCTGTTCTTTCTTTCTAGGGGTGTGAGGCTCGAGATGAGTTTGATCAAGTTGTCCTTCTAGTCTTCTAGAGGATCTGATACCCTTGTTCTGTTTATATTTGAGTAGGTTCCTAAAGCTGGAAGGGTTTGACATAATGGCATGGCATTCACAAGGTTCCACTGAGATTACTTTAACTCAAATAGGAAAATTGGAGGAGCATGCCTCATGCTAGGGTTTTGATTATCGGTTACCATGTGGGCTTGGCAATGGAGGAGCCTTCCTTGAGAGCACAGCTTGCTGACCATTTCATTGCAGGATTATTAAAACAAAAATCTGTAAATCAACAAACACATCTGTTTTCTGTGCAGTAGCAGAAGTTTTTGCTCTGTAGCCCATTTGGTCCTTCCTGTATCCCTGCTGATTACCATGCTATTTGTGAGCATTGATAGCTTGCTTTTGATTTTTTGTTTCTTGTTGAGTATGTTTGTACATCATGTTTGTTTGCTCAGGGTGTTCTCTTATTGCTTAAATGCTTATTAATTTAGTTAATTACATGTATTTTGTATAAAATCATCAAGATCGTTGCCTTTCAGATTGACCTGCATTTTGATGAATGCCTTGTAATCAAACTCCCAATTTATATTCACATTCTCACTGCTGCACATGAACAGTTTGCAAGCATGATAACATGTATGAAAATTAATAAGTTGAATCTCAGCCAATTGAATTTTTGAGCAATAAAGAACAGAAAATCTCGTCAACATAACATATCATTGACTTACCTGGATCAAATTTTACAGCTTGTAAACATTTCAAGCAACTCTGAAATAGTTCCTAAATACTCCAATGCTGCCTGAATGGTCAAGAAACCTTTCTCAAGTGAAAATGGCAACGATTGAGTTCAAATCTTAAAACACATTTCAAATGTCAAGAATCAAGATCATCACATTCTTGTGTAATTTAGAAGAACTTTAAAAAAACATTCTTTCTGCTAGGAAAGGGTTCCTTGTTATGTCATGTTAAAGAACATTCTTTTGTAATACATACTTAGACATCATTAACAAAACGATGCCCGTCTTTCTAGAACAACAAGATGCACATGGTTCAACCTTTCTTTGCATCGAGAAAGACTTGGCTACTATTAGCTGATTTACCCTTCTGTGGAATTCAAAAACTTAGTCGAAGTAATACCTCTGGTTCTCTGCAAGTACCAAAAAAAGTAGTTAAAATAAATAGATAATAAGAATATACAAAAGAAAAATAAGGGAAAATGAATTCTACGAATGAGCTAATTTTTTGAAATTCTGATAATTATAACCTTGGCAAACATATCCAAAAGAAATTTAAAAAATGTAGGATAAGTTTCCATCTGACAGAACATTAAAAAAAAAAAAAGATATTAGATATCATACCGAAACTTGAGGTTATACGCTAATTTGTGACATTTCCAACACTTTTTACCTAGAAAGGAGGAAACATCATACAAATATTCACAGGAACACATGCACAACTAAAGGGAAAAAAAAGTTGATAGTGAATCCCAGAAGACAAAGAGGATCCTGTACCTGCTAGTAACGATAGGTTTTTATTGTTTTATTTTATAAGTAACAAAGCATATTAAGAAAGCAGCAAGGGGTTGCAACCCATAAAGTTGGGGAAAAACTCTGAATAAAAGTCTCAAAACTGGAATTAAGGACTCCAGTTGCACATAAACCATCTCCAACTATAATACACTCAAGATTTTTCAAAAGGAAAGAAGTGGGGAGAGGGAGCGAAACAAAAACATGTGTTTCTATTGAAACAGTAAATTCACCACTCACCTGTAAATCAACAAAGTAACTAATTTCGCTTGCAAGGAGGCCTTCATCTTTGGCTTCCTTTCCGATTTCCCTGAGTAACAGTAGTATTCTGGTTCATCTTGCCATCTAATCTCCTTGCAGCACGTCGTATAGCTGCTAGCTTCTGGCGCTGGTTATGGCTCTTTCTTTTGCTGCATGGTCAAAGTTGTCATAAGAGGATATACATATATCATTTTTATTAACTCCTCCATTGCATCAGCTTGGTAAAGAAGTCCATCAGTTCACATATTATATCTAAAGAATAAGAAGAAAGACTCGCCCCATTATCAATCCCAGCTACTGCAACAGAATTCCAGATGATTGGCAACTACCATGAGACCACAGAAGCCATGACTCAGTCCCTCCAAGGAAGAGGAAAAAAAAGAGAGAAGAAATCCTATTCGTAGAATTTCAATTTTCTGAAATGAAATGGTCCAATTCTAAGGCAAATAAAAAAAAACTATGGTAGCATGATCTTCTAATATTTTCCCAGATAATTTCAGCTTTGTACTGATAAATGGGCAATCAAATATTATTATATCAGTATTGGATATGAAGTGCATTTGTGAATACCAAATTCAACTAACAAGAAACTGAATTTATAATAACTTGGGAAAGTAGTACTGCAAATATCGAACTTCCCATTTCCCACCATAATGAAAACAAAAGTATACTACATAAACAGTTTGTCCAATCATATGGAAACTATGCCCTAAAAGAAACAAACAGAGAGAGTGGGGGCAAGCAAATAGGCTAAAGCTTGTCTACAGTTAATTTTATAATCAGTATATTAGTTTTTTACTTTATAACTTTTTGTGAAGAAAAATAACTCCAAACATAAATATTTATAATGGAAGAATACCAGAGGATGAGAAGCTCAACAAAAGTGCAATGGGAATTAAGCAAGGGAAAAAAAACCAGCAACTCCAGAAAATTCAGCATTTAATCACATACTACTATATGTCGTATAGGTGACAAGAGAGTGTCAAAACCTCACAAAAAACAATCCTGCTGTAAGCACCAATCCTCCCACTGCCCAAGAAACGCTTTCACTAAGTGTCATTTCCTGCACCCACTGCCGGAAATCTTCTAACACCCCCAAGTTCTCAGTTTTTTGGGGCACCATAGATTGTGAAGCCTTCCATGAGTCAGCAATTGAATCTAGACTGGCTTTGCCACCATAGCAAGATTTTTCTTCAGCGTCCAAATTTGTATCATCAAATATTTTAACAGAAAAACCTGCAGCGTGGCAGAACTCTGTGCCATTAGAGACCCATTCGGAAGCTCTACCACAAACAAAGTCATTTACTCCGCATGGTGCTAGAACCTGGCAGATAAAATATAATCAGGAATTGATTTTGTCACGCATTCTGAAGGAAGATCACATAGGCCAATAGGAAGCATCACACACACTAAAATGGAATGCTGTATTGGGATACTCTTACAGGTCATGTACTGGACCTATAATTGTGACATGATGAATTTTTTAATCTAAAACGAAAGAGACACGCACCTGTGACTTGGCATCCATAGAGAAGTAGCCACTAGAGCAAGCCTGAAAGACTCTGTCACAAAAAGAGGCACATATAAGAGGAGGTCCAGGCTGAGCACCTACATGTGGATCACAGATGGAACATTCCAATAATTCCCATAAATGCAAGCACTCTTGGCTGGCTTCACCTGTTGAAGCCAACCTTCTAACAGCTAGCAAAGCAGGATGTGTCTGGGCAACGCTGCAGCAAGTCTTTTTGCGGAATACCCTACAAAGGGTCAGATCTTTGGCTCCCCTGCTTACCTTTTTGGGAGGCTTTCCTTCAGATGAGAATGGTGGAAAGCGACCACCTTGAGAAACGCACACTCCATCAGGTTTACCTGCTAAGAATGAAGTAGAAATGTCAATTAATAGCAACAAAAGTTTATCTAATTTATCATGGGGAACTCCTTTCACCCAAGTAAATTCTTTAGCAATCACCAATATGTAACCTTTAAACTCTAATGATGAACAATTTGAGACTTTCATTAGGTAAATTCAAACCCCATGTTTTGCCCAAGCAAAGAGCATTCTAACAATGCATTCTACATGACTTACAGCAGAAGATTAAACTGGCACTAAGCTAATAAAGCCAAAAAATAGACACCAACATAGAAAGATGAGAGGGGACAAAGCTGCACAGCCCACTTCCACCGTTGCTCATCTTGGGGAAAATATGCAAAACCAAAGGGTGGCCCAACAGAGGATGGACTCATTAGCAAACCACCATTAAAGCCAAAACGAATACCGTAGCTTGTAACTTATCACTAGACAAAACTTGGCCCAAATTTAATTGAGCTACCACTGTGCCACCTCAAGGCTTATCTACTCCAAGAATAACCAGTATAGTAGAAGATGTGTCACCTAATTCAGCCATTGTTTGGCATTGTTTTGTACGAAACAACACCCGATGCAGCAATATCTGTCAAATATATCCATGCCTTGGCTGTTGGACGAGTGTAAGCTCATCTGAGAAAGCATAACCGGTCTGTATTCATGTCTGGCCAAATAAAGGGACTGGAAGCCCAATGTCAATAGGTTATAAACACTGACCCCAAGCACAGAGCCTGTGCCATTGTTACTGCCAACTCTAGCAACAGAAGATTGCAGCCCTAACTAAATGGAAATAACAACCTTGAAATCAGGTAAGCTGGCTGTCGCAGATGCCAGCTGAAGCATGGTATTCTAATTCAATTCACAGGCAATCAAAACTCGTCAAGATTTCCATCCTTTATGGTCCAAGAAAACGAAACAGACATCTTAACAGTTATAGTCAACCATGTGACTCATTTTCTTACTGAATTTCCTCGTATTATATAGAAAAAAAAACAACATAAAGCATACAAACCCAACATTTATTACACAGAAAAAAAATGTATTTTCATAGCAAAATTCTAGATACCTATCTCGGATAATAAAACCCAGACAAGAACAAACGATATAAGCTCTGCCCATATCTGGTGCACAAAATTTCCCAAAAGGGGAAAAAGTAGAAAGAAAATAATTACTATATTAGTCAGGCTATGAGTTTAACATCGTATTTTGTACCCAAATCACTAGAGCAAAAAAAGGATTCACCAGTATGAATGCAAAGAACAATTAGGTGTGCCTAAATGGGAAATAGCCAAATAGGGAAAAGATGGAACCCTAATGATTGAAAATAAGAGAGAATTAGAGATTTACCAGACGAGAAGGATATTAGCAGACTGAAGTAGAGCAGCAAAATGAAAAACCCATGATCAATTACCATCTTCATCATCCCTCTTCCCTTTGGATTTTGTTGAGAACTGACAGTAGTACTTATCAGAGACTCCAAAAGTCTCTCGTCTCTCTCTCTCTACACACAAGAACGAGAAAGTACCATGGTCGCCAATCGCCATGAGTAATAGGCCAACCGGAAAGTTCTAAATGTTTGGGTTGGGTCCAAGACCAACTAATTGGATCCAATAAAGAGTAGATCAAGGGCTTTAGCCCAAAACTTAAACCCACTGCGCACCCTCTGAAATATAATAATTTTTTTTTTTATTTTATGTTTTTATATAATTATAATTCTGGTTTCTTAACAAGTTCATTTAATATCATAGTGAAGCTTTAAACTTGACAGTAAAGGGTCCATAATGCCCTTGAAAGGTGAGCCCCAAAACCCAACAATATTGCCGGTATATACACTTGTAATCTGCACAATTTTTTTGATTGATTGTAATCTACACATGAATACATATATTTTGTACATATCAACATGGGCACTATTATTTCCCTTCTACAGACAAGAAATGGTCCTTTTGCATCCACTAGATTCAGAAATAACTACCTAACGCATGTTCCAAAGCAACAAAATATACTCAAAAACTCCTTATTCAGTATCAACCATTTCATTACAAGATTAAAACCCCACAACTTTGATAGCCTCATTATGACAAGCACCAACCGGTCAATTTGTTCTATCTTTAGCACGAGATTAAAACCCCACAACTTTGAGGGCCTCATTATAACAAGCACCAACCAGCCAATTTGTTCTACCTTTAGCAAACATTACATTTCACCAATTTTGTACGCTCACTCTAAAAATTCTTGTTTAGATTGCAACTTGCTCATACCGAAAGCTTCCAATAACAAAAAATTATATTTTCTCATGCTCTCGAGCAATTCTCAATGAAAAATTTCTTGTGTCACATCAATAACACGCATAGATCAACGGAAAAAAAAATTGCAAGGTGACGGATCGGTAAAAACTTACTAATTATATAAAATATTAGTACATAATGAAAGAGAAATCTTATTTCAACGAGCTCAAAGATAAGAAACAACAGACAAAAGAGAAAAGCTCTACGTACATTAAGTAGGAAACTACACAAAATTACTATACCAAATTCTACATAATTACAACTTACAACCCTCTTAGACACCATGCAGGACAATGAACATGATCCAGTACATGGCTTTCACACAACTACAAACAACCACACTTGCATAGGCATTAGGAAGCTACAAACATGTCGGAGGTATCTAACGACGTAGAAAGATTTTCAGCAGCCGCGAGTTCAAGAAGAGTCTCATCTCAACTCAAAAGATTTCCAACAGCCAACTTTTTTTGAGTGAAGGGTCATTACAGCTCACACGTTGTAAGGAGGAGGAGGACTCCTGGGTCCAACCTCTCTGGCCTTCTCATATGCATCTGATGTAGACCTTCGAAATCTGTAGGTCGACTCTCTGCCTCCTACACATCATCCACATTTAAGTTTCTTTGTTAGAAAGCCTAACCCAAGGGCAAAATATATCATTTCCTTGCATGATACACATAGCTAAAACATGCATATATAAATTTAATGCTTTCCTTAAGAAGTACTATGGCATGACATCAATTATACTGAGATACATGTAAGAAGCAGTTCACTATTAACACGGAAGCAATGGTTATTTCCACAAGTATTTTTGAATTTATAATATTCTTGTAAAGTTAGTATTCTATATATAAAGCACCAAAAGTGCAACCCATAAACAACTCTGACTATCTACAAAGATAGTGTGTGTGTATATATATATATATATCAAGGAAATTCATCATCATCTGCAAAATAATTCTTATTTTGAGTAAAAAACAAACCGTGTTAAACCATTTAGCGCAACCTAAGTATATGCAATTAAACTTAAGAAAAACTATACAGAAACAAGATTTGTGTGATCTTTCCTCATTCTTGTGGAACTCATTTGAGGTAAATTTGTGTGCACGTAAATCAGAAAGAACATACTTTAAGAATATTGAATAATTTCACATCAATCTCATGAAGAAAAATTAAACATAATGAGTTGCTGTTACTTATATAAACCCACGGTTTACTAAAAACATCTCATTCAAATGTTGCAAAAGTATTTTATATATATATATATATATATATAAAATCAAGGAAACTCATCATCGTCTGCAAAATAATTCTTATTTTGAGTAAAAAACAAAAGGTGTTAAACCATTTAGCGCGACCTAAGTATATGCAATTAAACTTCAGAAAAACTATACAGAAACAAGATTTGTGTGATCTTTCCTCATTCTTGTGGAACTCATTTGAGGTAAATTTATGTGCACGTAGATCAGAAAGAACATACTTTAAGAATATTGAATAATTTCACATCAATCGCATGAAGAAAAATTAAACATAATGAGTTGCTACTACTTATATAAACCCACGGTTTACTAAAAACATCTAATTCAAATGTTGCAAAAGTATATATATAGTTTTTTCCATGACAAGAAGTGCTAACTATATGATCTTTATCAAATATACCTACTAGAGAATTGCTAGCATCACTCATGACTTACGACAAGGATGAGCGCTTGCATTACAAGCACGAGGGTAGGGCAATTGGTAACCGCACAGTTTGTCGCAAATATCGTGACTTATGCTAGCAAAGCTCATACCTACTATATAATCTACAAACTCATCACCTGTTATAAAGGTCTGGTGGTACAGTTGTGTCTTGCACATCAAAAGGGGAGTCTAACATTAATTTAGTTAAAGTGACTGACCGATGCTAACAAAGCCCATACCTACACTATAATTTACACACTAATAACTTGTCATAAAGATGTGGTGGTGTCTTGTTCACCATTAACACAAAAAATGTTAGCTGTCAATCGAACAGTCAAGACTAATGGTACATAATACCCCAACCAAGAGGGGCAATGTGCGTTACCCCCACAATGAAATGCCCAGTGTGGACTCCATCAAATAATGTACTCTTTTTTAAAAGGCATAATTGTACTAATAAACTCCACAAATAATAATACCCATCCAACAAAGGCATTATAATGTATTTAACAACACATATTTTTATTTTGTCAAAAAATAAAAGCACATATTTTTCCATTTAATTTAGAAACAAACCAAATAATTAAAACTATGCCCAATAGAATATCCCCAGCTAGCATACTCATGCATAATTGTGCGTCAAATAAGGACAAAAATGTCATTTCTCAACCGACAATCAAAAACTACTCCTAACAGTTTTTTGCCTCGTCATTATCGCATATCCATTGACAAAAGATGCACAAAGGTTAACAAATGACAAAACTACCCTCAAAAAGTCCGATTTCTGGTCCGCTTTTGCTGGAGGACATAGTCGGTTCAGAGATTTCATAAGAAGTTCAGGGACAGATTTGACATTTCGACAATAACCTTACCAGAGAAAGGAGATATCGGAGGAGTAGACCCAGCAGGCGAAACCGGAGGCGTGCCGCTCTGGTACCCAGGGGGTTTCACTATCATGATTCGACGCGTCACTCTCATCGCCTCCTCCGACGAATCATCACCGTACGATCTCACGCTTCCTCCATCTTGTTCTGATCACAATTAAAATAAATAAATCAGAACAATCAAACTTAATATCAGTTCACTCAAAAGTCAAAAACCCAGCAAATATAGACGTCTGGTGACAGTCTAGGGACCCATTTTCCACTTAAGACTGCACTACCATCATGCCATATCAAATTCTTCTACTTAAAAGTAATTTGATATAATTCAATATTGTTCACTTGATTATGGCTTGTAAAAGATTTAGAATCGGATTAAAGAGAATCTGGACCGTCTGATTAGACTAATTTTATTAGATACCAGTTCATTTTGATCCTCTTTTTTGTTCGTTAGTGTATGTTCATGCATGTATATCATGGGTGCTTGCTAGAATGCGCCACCGGCATAAGATTGCAAAACGGCTGCGTACCCTTGCCGGAGGTTGACCGGAAACTGAAGGTCGATTGCTTCCGTAGCTTGCCGAGGCCGTTCTCCGGCTGGGGCCCCGCAACGGTGTCGTCCCAGAGCTGGTCAAGTAAGCCCATAGTGCACGATAGTAAAACTAGCGTACGATAGAATATCCGGCGTACGGTTAAAAGGAAGATATCGCTCTAAAGAGTCTATAGAGGAAGTTAGCAAAGCGAAGGAGGGAGATATTTAACGAGGAACGAGGCGTTAAAGGTCGAGCAAGTTTGTTGCGGGTGGGAGAGATATGGACCGTCGATCGAGATCATGATGTGGGGTTGTGGCGTGGCAAGTGGATCGAGGAGCCCGTATTGGGTTAAGATCCACGTGACAGCTGGGCCCAAAGAGGTAATGGTAGAACAGATTGAGGTGACACGTGGCTAGTAAAAAGATGAGAGAGACATGTCATGTGATAAGGCCATGGTTTTGAATCCAAAGTACTATGGTGCCCCTGACTTTATCAAAAGGGGTATTAAATGGTTCTCGGATTCGTAGAATTTACAAGGCTTTACCAATCTTTAGATTCTTAGCCGCCATTTGATATGTTGCGGTTATCGGGTTTGTAATATCGCCGAAACCGAGAAATTGAAAATGATTACAGTACGACTGAAAACAAGAAATGTGACGTGAGCTCAAATATTAATATTCCCTTGATTTTCTTAAAATAGTTTTGATTTTAATTTATTATTAATTTAAAATTATAAAAATAATAAATACTCATTCATTTTATAAAATTATATTTATAAAATTTTAATTATTTTATAAATTTAAAATTTTCAAAAATATTTAATCAGATAAATAACAGTATAATTTATAAATTAAAATTATTTTATTAAGTAAGAATAGATTATCGTGAGAAGTCGACGGTATTATAACGTGAGAAGTAACGTGATTTATGTTGATTTATACGTAAAAAAAAAAAAAATTATTAAATAATGTTTAAAATTAAAATTATAAAGAAAATTTTTAATTAAATTAAAATTACTGATTTAGACACATACCAATAAGAAGTTTGCTTTTAAACATTAATCAATTTTTTTTGGTTCATAACTTAATAAAAAAACATAATAAAATAATATTATTTATGCAACTTGCTATAATAATAATGATTTTGATTTTGATGGGGCAATTGTTAACTTTAAGGCCATTTCCTGTCTCTTTCCAATGGGTTGTAGGTCAAAAGCTTTGTTTTGTTTGATGCATAAGTATACCTAATCAATTGCCCAACCAGAGAAAAACAAGAACAAAAGGAACCACCAAAACTATGAAAATCTTCTTAATTAGAGGAACCAAAAATGTATGTTGATGGGCCAAAATCGGATAAAAATATTAGGAGGAGTGAAATATAAATTTTTTTTTTAATATTTTTAATTTAATATATAATATATTGAGAAAAAAAATATGGTTAGTGGCCTCTTTTGACCTCAAGGAGTCAAGGTAGGTCTGCCCCGACGCCTACACCAACGACTCCAAATTCCAATTAAAAAATCATAAATGGTTGAAATCAGAATGATATATATATCATTCTAAGAGGAAGAATGGTGTCTCCTCGTTTAAGCATAACAGACGGATGGACATTCAACCAAGACATGGACATGAAATTCAGATCCTGTTAACAAAGCACGACTATCATAGAACCAATAGCAGATTCTTCAATGACAACCCTCTGGAAACCTTCGTAGGACAAGATTGCTAGGGACTATCAGTACATAAGAAGATTCAATAACTCATTAGTTTTCACTATTTAGAGCAACTTGATGCCGCCTTGCCTCAAAGAATTAATCACAGCCTTCACTTTGCCATGATATTTCTGTTCTCTATTCAAGAAAACAGAAACAGCAGGGATGTCCTTGAGCAGCAGGCGCTTCCCAAGTATCTTTCCAATCTTTGCAGCAGCAGCCACATCCCTCGTGGACTCACTGCTCGACCTCAGGTCCTTCTCCTGTGAACTTGCAGAAGATGCTACCGTGGCAGTTGGCGTGTGGATCACTTGGGCGTGCACATACTTATTTGTGAAGTGCATCTTCAGCACATAGGGCTTAAGAAAGTTTGTAACTCTTGGTGGCCTAACTGGTGGAGGAATAACCATCTCTGTACGCAGAGTGGTATACAGTAATTAAACCATTAGAATAGAAATGAATAATATAGAATAGCTCAATTAACAGACACAAGGACATTGCACAGAGGAAATGCAGCAAGTGTCAATCCTAAGCTGGTATAAAATTACTGATGATGCAATTGAGTTGTAAAATGATCAAAACATGAAGGAGGAAACACTCGAATTGAAATAAGAGGATGAGAAAACTCCTTGTTTGCTAACACAGCCAAAAATAGAGGAAAATCAATGACAAAGACTCACATACACGAGGTCACTGTTCCAGGAAAAAAAAAAGCTTGGAATCCTCAGACAAGAATAAGGGTTCTTTGTTTTAATCTATTACAACGATTTGGGGTGTGAGGATTTGAACCTAGGACCTCATCATTGGAGGAGGAGTGTGGCTACCAATGGTTATGCGCTGACTACAAGTTAAAAGGTTTAGATAAATTGTTGACGAGATAAGCTTTAAGAAAGGACTAGTCTTAATTTGGATTAATAGTGATTTACTTTCAGAGGTTACATGCATGGTAATTCAGAAAGAAAAGATCCCAAAAGAGAGTTCTACACAACAAATCGACTGATATCATGTTTAAATCTGCATAATCTTCTTTCATTTCTGTAACTGGAAAACTGCTCAGGAGAAAAAGCAGTGATAGCCTAACACCCTGAACTTATATTTTACTCTCTTTCAATTGTTCACAATTTCTCATCAATCGAAATCCAAATAAAAAAAAATTGAAAGAAGAAATTGTTCTGTTAAGCATTTCATCGAACATATAGCCTAATATGAAAGAACTTCTCTTAACAACAAAATAAAACACTCACCGCAATCGCCATAATATTTATAAGGATTAAAAAACAAAAGAAAAGAAAGATTAACTAACACACTCAAATGGGTGAAAAAGAAAACCCATTTAATTGATGGGAAAAAGTCAGAGAAGAAAAGAAACGAAATTATTTGGATCCTCATATTATTCCAAATGTTTGAATTCATTTTTACTTTCTCGTTTTGTAAGGGAGCTAAAAATAAGAATCTAAATGATGCATAGTAAAGGAATGAAACAAAAGCGAGGCAATCTTACCTCCCTTATCTTTCAAGTACCCCAATTACTTAGTTTTCACTTTGAACATGCATAAACCTCAAGTTTGTTGCAGGTTTCTAGTCAAGGAGAGCTATTGATTAATAATTGACACTAGAAAATGAACTTAAGCCCAAGTGTTAGCAAGATAAAGCACACTCAGGAAGGAAAGCAAAAGGCTTTAGTACCCAATTATGCCCAATTTTTTATGGGCTTCATACAAAGTTGTTAGCTAATATAACAATGCAACTACGCCCATCAAATCTCTATTTTGGACCGATCAATCCCAACAAAAGTAAATTAGGTTTGGATGAACCAAATTTTTTTTATTATATTTACACTCGTTTAAAATTCTATTAATAATTTTAAAAAAATTTATTAATAATATTAATATAAATATAAAATTTAATAATTTTTTAAAATTATCAATATAATTTCAAAAACCAACATTAAAGCGAAAAAGTTTAATAGATGATTTAGGTGAGCTCAAGAAAAAGTTTCAGGATTGTTGCTATGGTGTTAATCAATCGGAGGTGGAGCAAGTGGACTAAAATTTCCCAAACAGTATCTTAGCACATGCCATAATCATTGACCACATAAAAAAAGAACTTGGAGATCTGTGCATTGCGTGTGCGTTAGACCCTCATATTCCTCTCTCTCTCTCCCTCTTTATATGGAGTACTGTCGTCGATGCTTACACGATTGCTTGCATTTTAAGGTATTCTTCAACGTGGGTACAGGGCTCTGCATTTCTTGTGTCCCCTTATGCCCCATTTTCAATTCCCAACATCTTTATTCCCCATCAAGATTTAACTTCTTTTTTTTCTCTTTTTCTTTTTTAATTATTTTCTTTTTGCTCTCTCTCAAAAAGTAAGAGAAGAAGCTTATAGCAGAGCAGCGTCCCCCACTTTCTTAGGCGCTTATCAAGCCTTCTTCTTCACCGTCAAAAACTAACTCGTGCAAATATGCAGTGACTATTTTGGGAAAATTTTTGCCTGCAGCAGTTCAAACAGGTGTTTGGTTGAGGTCCATCTCAATTGTTTATCAATTATTTTTAATTTGATTAAGGATTGTGACGAAATCGGTCTAAAAACAGTATTTGAAATTTGAGTAGTATAAAAACAGTAATTTCTCTCAATTTTTTTATTGAATATATATCAATTTTAAGTCACGTATCTTTACTTTATTGTTAGAAGATTTTTTATTAGTTCGGGTCTAAATCAAATAGCTTAAATCAGTTGAAAATTTTATAAATAATTTTAATTTTTTTAATTGATAATGTTAATTTTTGAGTTTTACATTTGTATTGATATTATCAATAAAAAATTTTAAAATTATAAATGAAATTTTCAATTGATATAAATTATTACGTTTATACCCGAACCAACCAAATTTTTTTTTGTTTAAATAAAAACACTTTCAAATGTGTGTTTTATGCTTATATACCATATTTATCTTTATATTATTAAGTCATGAGTTTTTTTTTATATTCATCTTTTAAAATGTTTAAATTTTTTTTATTAAAATATATAATTAAAATATTTAAATAAAATTAAATATATAAATAAATTTTCTCCAACTTTCCACGTCAACAAAGTACAATTATATGCATCATCTAGATTGGTCAAACAGTGGGATGTAGTCAGCTCTTCTTCAATGAGGCTAGGAACGCCAGCTAATTTAGTTCTTCGTGTAGTAGTAGTAATAGTAATTAATTTGCAGGTTGGTAGATTTTTTGTATGTGATTTTTCATTTTAGTTATTTCAGTACAAATAAATAAATATAAGAATTATTTTTTTCTCTCTGATTCAATAAATATAGGAATGATTAGAAGCTGAGAAAGGCACTGTGCCTTTCTAATGGTATATATTTTAAGGTGAAATTTATATTAATACATTTCATGGCTAAACAAGGTACCTTTTACAGTGTCCTTTATCCATGCACATAGCAAAAAACCTACAATGTACAGATGCCTTAATCCTTTTAGCTACAGTAATTCAATGAAACGTGGCCCTAATTAGGTAAAGTAATATAAAAGGTGCGGCAGTACGTGCTCCTGCATGAACAGAAAATGCAATTGTCACAAAAATGTATCCTGCAAATTAAGGATTAAACAATATTACCCTAATTAATAAGTACCCAAAAAAATAAAAAGGATTTATTTTTCATATTTGAAAGTTTACATGATAAGTACAAACCTGTAAATTAAAAATACGGAATGTTGTTGTGTGGTAGGAAGAAAGAGAGAAAGGATGATCGAGAAACCCATGTTGGAGAAGGGGAGCACGTGCAAAGCACGTGTAAAGAGCCGTGATCGAGTCTTGCACGTGCCCTGCTTCTCCAACAAGAGCTACCCATCCACAATATTGTAAACCTTCAATTCTTCGCCATGTAAATCTCAGAGCTTAGAAAATGGAGTGTGTTTTTGAGAAGCTATAGGAGGAGGAGCTCATCATGCATTTATATACTACCAAGTCTTTGAGACAAAAGACAAAAAGTGTTAAAAGAGATTGAGTCTTGAAGTGGGCATTCTTTAAAGAACCCATTTTTGAATCCAAAAAAATATATCCATTCTTAAATGGATTTCCTTTTTATTTGAAGTGATCTTTAAAAAAAAAACTACTTTGAAAGTGGATTTTGAATTGTCAAATAATTGATTGCATGACCAAATAGATTAGACCTTGAGTTTGACACAGCTCCAGTGAATCTTATTCTTACCGGTTTGATTACTGGAAAATATTTATATTAACACATCTTTCTTCTATCATTACGTATGTGCTGACTCGGTTTGTGGGATACTTTCTGCCGCCAAATAGCAAGAGCACCCCCATTTCTTTTTATCCAAATTTTGCTTACCATGTCATCATCATCATCATATCATAGTCCTTGAATTTTTAAAATTCTCTTAATTAGTTCAACTTTTTGCTTAAATTGTTAGAAAAATTATTTTAAAGTATCGACTTTTGTTAGGTCTTTCAAATTAAGATTCACTTTTCAATGTGGGGCATAAAAAAAAAAAAAAAAAGACTTTCTGTGTGTAAATATGTAAGGTTGAAGCAAAATTCAATTGATTAGCGAGATTATAGCCTTGGATTCTATTTTGGTTCAGCATCAAGATTGATGTTTTAGATTACAAAATCGCAGGTTTAATTCTTACAGTACCTGAGTTATTTGTCCGATTTATATGTCTATTATGTTTCATTTTAAGTGGGTTATAATAATAACATAAACTTATATAAGAATGAGTAATGAGATAATTAAAAGTTACATTGTAATCAAATCAATTACCGTATTACTTATATATAAAACATCATTTCAACAAAAAAAATAATTTATTAATTTGTATATTAAAAAGTAAAAATATATTTTATCCAATTATCCTCACTTGATAAATTTATCACTTAACAATAGTTTGGGATTAGAATGCCTTTTCACCCATTAATGTCATATTTTCAACCAAAAAGACCATGTATACAGTAACTCCCCAAATTAGTTTATGCAGTATATATTCCTCCCAAAGTGTACTTTGTCTTGGGAGCACCCAACAGTACCATTATTTTCTATCACCTAAAGTTAGTTAACCAGAGATCATTTTACTTTAATTGTCATAATATTTTTTTACTCAGCTACAGTAATTTATAAGAGTATAATGATTAATTATTAATCAAGTTTCGTGATGTAGCGTAATATTACGTTATCATTTTGAATAGTGAAATTGGGTGATTATTTTGAAAATATTTTTATGTTTGCTGTTTTGATGCTATTTTGAAGTGAATTTAGAATTATATGTATTCACCTATTTTTTTCTAACTTTGTGTGTATTTTCTCGATCAAAAATCAAAACCAAATGTGTCTTGGCCAAAAACAATTTTGGTAATTTTCTCCTAAGCAGCAACCCATCAAAAATTGCTAGTAATTGACATTTGCCCAAAAGTATTGATGGGGCGGTGAAATATTGAAAGCTATAGCCATAGTAAAGAGGAAGAGATTTTGGCTTTTTAGCAAATTACAAGAGATGGTGATGATAGTGGTAGTGGGGTGGTGGTGGTGGTGCAGCAGAGGAGACAAATGCAGTGAGGGCAGAGAACACAAATATGTAAGAAATTGCACGTTTGGGTTGCGTGTTCAACGCAAGTTTTTGATTAAATAGAGGATGAGAGAGAGAGAAAAAAAAAAGAGGATTGAAGCTTTGAAGAAGAAGGACGTTTTGAATTGGTTTTGGGAAGAGCATGGAGATTCCCAAGGTAGATATGATTCCCTATCTTTGGTAGTGGAATTCACTTTCTCCGTCTTACCTATATTTTCTTCTTCTCCCTTGTTCAAATCAGTAAAGTCACCCCCCATGGTTTATGGTGGGTTTTTTTTTTCACTTCTGACAAGGAGCTCTCTCTGCCTTGTCTTGATAAGTGACTAATTATTACCCATTTAAAAGAAGAGAAAAAGCTCATTGGGTAATGTTTTAATGACAGCACAGTTCTTGAATTTCTCCATGGAAGGATTAGTTATACTGCGGCATGTGTAACAAGAGGAAATGTGGAAAACTATTGGAGTTCAATGTTCTGAGGAGTAAATTAAAGATTTTGTTATGTAACTTTGTCTTGCGAGAAAGTGCTGTCACCTTGAGAAATATTAGCTATGCTTACCTTCCAAATCCTTTTTTATTAAAAAGATCATAAGTGAAAAAATTGATTCTTAACAGCATAATTGTGTTGGATACAAAATCTTCATATTATTTTCTCAAATGCTATATAATTTTAAATTCTACAATAGTTTTATCAAAAACATTATTTTAGTCTCAATAAGTGAAAATGAAACTACAACTAAACCAATAGACAAATAGTGAGTTTTAACATTAAATTTGAACTTAAATTAAATACTACTCGCACAAAGACATGAATCAAATATAGATCCTACCATAAATTGGAAGAATAACGATAAAAAAGAGAGCACTATCTCTCATTGTTCAGTTTTCTTAAGTAAAAAGAAACTCACCAAGATATTGAACATAGTGTAAGATCCAAGACTCTTGTAACTTCACTGCTATGCTTCTTGTACCAATACTCTCCATTTACAAATTTAAATAAACGTCAAGTTTTTTGTGATATTGAAAATTATCGGAATAAATTTAAATTTGAATATTTTCCGTTTAAAATATGATATTCAATCTCATCGTAAAATTTACTCTATTTTAATTCACAAAAAAAGAAGATAATGAATCTGTACCAATATAATTAGCTTCTCTACAAAGCAATGATCTTACTCAACAGAACAGAGGAAAAGCAGAAGAGAGAACAGAGTTCCAAATTTCTAGTATGGAGAAGAATTCATAGGTGGAGTACGAAATTCTAAGAACATATGTATTTAGTTGTAGAAAAAAGCGAAAATATAAAAGGTTTCCAAATTCAAAATTTTCTTGAAACTAACTGAACACATACTTAACCTCCATAAATTGCATTGACCAAAACGTTAGGCTACCAACATAATTAAAAGAAATCCCGGGTAAGTGGTAAGGCCTGCATGATAAACAAACTCGGGCATATAAAATATCAAGTGACTTTTCTTAAGAGAGCAAAACTTCTATATCCCCGTTCCTCCAACAGCAACAATAAAAAATTTAAACTCCTTGAACAAAATTGTAAAAGCACAATAGTTAAATGAAAGTAGCATCATACAACTAAACAAAAAGTGAATTTAAGACCAAGGTAAACAAGGCTCTTAGATAAACTGGTCAATCTTCTTCCTCCCCCTCATTCTCGGCAATGTTGAAGTACCTCAGCTCATACACGTTACGATCTTTGTTGGACGCGATCACTCGGAGCCAGTCACGCACATTGTGTTTCTTCAAGTACTTCTTAGTCAAATACTTGAGATACCTGAACATAACAAAGAGAAGGGGGAACATTAATGCCATTTGGTTCAAAGTTGGAAAGAAACAAAAAAGAAAAAGACAGACAAGAATGCACATAGAAAGTAGACGAACAAAATGACAATTACAAACCCAAGCAATTAGCATAGGAACCACTAATACTTAAGTTTCTATGCTAGTGATGTATGACAGTAAAAAATATAAAAAATCACTTGAAGACTACATGAGTACACACCAAAGAAAAAGGAAATTTACTAGGAAAGTAAAGGATGAATAATAAGTGGAATATTGGCTATATACTCTATGCTTGCTGTCACTACATGTGGCATATAAGTGAACATGGCCCAAGCATTACTCAAACTCCCTAGATGTAAAAATTTCTAATCAATTGAAACATAAAGCACATTAGTTTAAGATGCAGGTTTCTAATGACCTAAACATTCTGAGTTGCAGTATCTTAATTCCAAATTTTGGCCATAAGACAAGCCAAATGCTGGTAAAATAAGCTTGGCAATGCCAAAGTTCACATTATGACCAGTTCGAAGCAGACTATCTAAAACCAGACACAAACCTATCCAAGGGGGACAAGTTCAGCGAAACAATAACATTTAATAATCAAGTATGTGCAATGCTATGAAACCAAGTTGAACAAATTGGACCTTGCATGAACACATGGAAAACAAGAGGCGGCACACCTAAAGTACTTAAGCTGAAAGAAGAAAATTGAAAAATACTTATGATGGCAACCAAGTTGAGGCTTTCAAATCAATGGTTCACCAAGTAAACAAAAATACCCATTCTTCATTTATTTCTCTGTTACTGCTGTAGAAGGCAGAGCTTCAGCACTAACAATACCAAAAAAAAATTGCAACTTTATATCAAAGAACAAGAATAGAACTACTACTTCTCACATGGTGCTTCAAAGTATGTGCACAGACAAAAATTATGCTCAATTTCAAATGTTCACAAGCTAAACTTGTAAACCCTTAATTTCAACCACCAAATTCCTTTCATGTCAATCTTTGTTAGCACGGATCCTTGCTCAAAGGCTAAGTGTACCAGCGCCCAATTGTTCAACATTCAATTTATGATTGGTAGCAAAAATACTATGCCATGGTTGTTCCGGAACCAACAGACTATACTATGAGACAGTCTGCATTTATTCTAACGTTCTACAAGGAAAACTATAAATTTTCAGATATTGACCTACAAGCTGATTTACAGAAACTTTAGAAACAGGGAGGAACAGAACCAAGAACCAATAAAACGCTAGGCAGTCTTTAAGCACCCAAATTACAGTTTTTCAACCAATTGAACAGCATTCTTAATAAAACATTGCATATAAGACTCACAAATCAGTCTTAATAAAAAATAAAGCAAATACTTCTACGGAGTCCAAAACAAAACTACACAATACGTCAATACCATTACGGTCACAACACTTAATTACAAACGAAGCAAGATATAATCTTTTACCTCTTGGAGAAGTTGCTATCAGAAGTGACGGTGATCTTGCTCTTTTCACGTGTAATAGTGACGGTGTCGCCAAGAGCACCAGCCTTGCCTCCAACCTTGATCCTCTCCTGAAGAAACTTCTCGAGAGATGCAATGTCCATGATCTTGTCCTCCACTGGCTTTGCACAATCGATGGTAAAAGTGACTCCCTTCTTCTTCCCCTTGGGTCCTGCTGCACTCCCTCGACTCATTTTCAATTATCTTCTGCATTCCAACAAAAAAAATATCCAAAGCAAAGAGTTTAACATATCTGCATCTGTGTCATTGTAAAGCACTATCCATTCACATATTTACAAATTTGCTTACGCATATACAAACACATATTTACATATTCGTCAATTAACTAGGTGTAATACGCCCCCGCGCGCGCATAAACAGGGTCGAAGGTGCATTACAGGCGGGTCTGGGCTGAAGCCCGGGCTCAACTTTTCTTAACAAATTTCCAGTTGCCCAGCCCAACCTCTCTTTACATTCTTTAAACTAAGAATGGATGGAAAAAAGAAGAACAAAAATAAAAAAGAACTAACCAAATATAAAGTCACGTTCAGGAACTAAAGATAAGAAGGAATATGAAATACATAATAGAAAACCCTAGGGATAGGAAGAAGATAAGAAATGCATGAAATAAGAACGAAAGAAAGGGAGAAAGAAGGGAAAAAATAATAAAAAATCAGGTTGTTAAAGAAAAGAATTCAAGTGGCAACTTGGATTCAAGATCCCCAATCATATAACGGCAGTAAATAAGCAAAATAGGTAGGAAGAAGATATACCTGTGTATACCAAGAACAATTGACCTAAATCCCACAAACCAAGCACAAATTACAGAAAATCAAAATTTCTAAAGTGGAGACTTTCTCTAAAAACCCTAATCTCTAGATTCTATTTTTCTCTGAAAATCACTAGCTTCGCCACTGAGAGGGGCAGATGAGAGATGGCTGAGAGAGAAATCTTCTCTCTTGGTGGCTGTAAAATGAGTCCAAGGTTCTTTTAGGAGAAAAAGAATGGTTTAAATAGCTAGGGTTACAAATGGGTGGGGAGTTGATCAAATTGGTCTGGGTTGAGCCGGGTCGTTTGCCCAATTCAATTAATTAACAAAAAAAAAAAAATAGGTTGGGTTGAGCTTAAAATTTAAAAAGATACGTTAAATTGATAAAATTAGGGATTTTGAGTTTAAGATAGTGTAATGTTTAATACATCAAGTATTCATCTAAAATCGAATGTTTAGAGATGGTTTATAAATTTAAAAGACATCTAATTCAAGTTTTTTTTGTTTATTTAATTGTTGAGCCTAACATAAAATCATATTATTTTTTCACTTAGTTAATTTATAGATGTCTCGTCGAATTTAATAAATCTTGATTTTTTTAGAAAGAATTCAAAGCTCAAAAAAGCTATAATTATTAAAATTTAGTTTAAATGTTAGTTTTTCATTATTTATATGCTTGACGCAATGTTAGTTTTACATTATTTATATGCTCGACACAAACACTATCGCTTATTGAGCTTTAAATAATCAAACCAAAACTCATTATTTAACAAAATAATAAAAACATTCAATAAGAGATCATATAACAAATCTTCAAAAACAGAGTGTTTACGCTAAATAATCGACATAATACAAACGAAAGTATAATTTTTATTTAAAAAAATAATCAAAAAATTTCTCAGTTATTTATATATTTTGTAAGGATGTAATTTTGTTCAAAACCATAGGTCCCGTCCCGTTTGGGGATGAATTTTTTTTTCCTCATTGCTTTGGCATAGACGGGGACAGGGATGTAGATCCCCGTCTCAAATTTTCTAAACCTTATAAATAACATATTTTATTTTTCATCTTAAATTCATGTTTTTTTTTATTAAGTGAATTTATTGAATTCTCACTTCAAATTTACAAAATATTAACTTAAATGATGATTCATGTTTTAATGATAATTTATTAAATTCATGTTTTAATAAGAATTTATTAAATTAGTGTCTTATAAGTACCACTTGCACTTTTTTTTTTATAACACTCTATTTCTTAATAACTACAAGACCAATTTAAGTTTTAACAAATAAACATGCTAAAATTTTAGGCATTACCCAAGTTAGGTCTTCAAAAGTCTTTCTTTTATGGACTATTGACTTAAAATAGTTTAAATTTTATGTAGTTTTATGATTTAAGTTTTGCAAGATAAAATTTCCCATGAAGACTCGATTCCCCGTGGAGAACCGAGATGGGAAAAAAATTTCCCCACCATCATCCCCTAAGGCGGGAATGGGATATTATTTTCCCCATGAGCTTGACGAGAACAAAAATAGAGAATCTAATCCCGTCCCGTTGTCATCCCTAATATTGCGGCAAGCTCAATAAATTACGATTCAAGCTCCGATCGCCAAATTTATAGGGGAACAATTACCAATCATTTATCATACTGTACCATTTGCATCCTGTCAACAATAAACACGACCAAAAGATAACACATAAATCGACTCTAGAAGAGAGTCGGTCTCTGTCTGCATAAGCCTCCTCTGCCATAAAAATGAAATGTCCTAAACCCTGAAAGGATGTGAATTAATCTCTCTAAACATCTGCTTCACAATCCCAGCCAAGAAGCCATCACATTAATATTTGTAAAGCAAATCAGAAGAAAGCTTAACACATCATTTATATTTGAAAAAAATGAATGCTTTCCTACAGAATTGGAGTGCATAACTTGCAAGCTCCAAAATATGGTTTCAAAGAACCCAATTAAATGGGAATAGAAAAAGAAAAAGAAAAAGAATCAGAAGTGACAACACCAACCCCTGTTCATACAAAACTTTTATTACCCTCCATTAACTTTAGCTCTGAAAAAGATTCATTAGTTTGTATGTTAAATGAAGATTTGTTTAGTCCTTGTGTGAGTAGCTCTCAACTGGGATGAACTTCGCATAACGATCAGCCTTTGCTCCACTTTTGTGGTCATAGTATTCAACAACTGCAGCACCAGCTAGCGCAGCTAGAGTAAGGGCCTGAGCGTGCAACCTAATTTCAAATTGGAAGGAAGAAGTTAGCATACCATTTAACAATTCAAAACTTGAGCAAGGTGTTTAAAAAGAAAATGGAAACTCCTAACACATGCATCAGCAGGAGAAAAAACAGGGCATGAGAATGAGTAAAACAGAAGTATTCATAAAAATCATTCCAGATGCAAAGCACAGCAGCAGGTCCTAACAAGGAAGCCTGGCAATGTCTTTTAACAGCACATCTACCGATAAGGTCGCCATTAAAACTTCCTTTCACTTCAAACAACAATAACAAGAAAGGTATAAAGGAGTAAAATACGCTGTGAAGAGAACCTTTGGTGCCTACGGTTTACACTTTAAAATTCACCCAACTTCAGCAATCAAAAACTTATCATGTAAAAATCCAAAAATAAAATGGACCTCTTTCCACATTACTTTCACCTCAGCCATAAAAGAGATTTTCTACAACAAACTATTAGATATCATCCAAGGAGCTATCTCCCTGAAATGACCTCTAAATACCATGATATCCAAAGCAAAACCACCAAATGGTTTGCAATGCCATTTCTACACAGCAGACTGATCTTAAAGATTTGAAAACCTACAGCTTAAGGAAGGGTAGAATCCCAGAGACGAGAATATTTTACAGTTATAAAGCAGGCTGGACCAGAAATTAAGCCTCGCATACTACCCCTTTCCATTGGGCAAATAAAAAACCCATTGGCCATGATGTATTCAAGGTTTTCAGAACATTATTATTTTATGTCACACAAATCTGACACATTGAAGTTCATTGAGCACTTAGATGCACACTAATTGGCATTGCAAGGCTAAGGCACAACGGATCAAACAAGGATATCATTCACGCTTAAATGCTCATAGTTGTTCTCAAGAATACCAACTACCAAGATCCGTAAAGGTTACATAAGACCTTAGGAATTGCCTTCAAACATAGTATGCAGTTCAGAAACCACTACCAGTAATTCCCTCTACAAAAAGCTGGTAATGTAAGCAATTATACAAAATAAAAAAGTCTACTTCCAAATAGTCTCAGACATAAAAGTTCTAAGGCAAACTTTCTCATAGCATTAATTCAAACTATTCCTATAAAAAAAGAAAATAAAAGAAAAGAAGAAGCATTAATTCAAACACTTCTCATCTTAATTTATTCTTAGCTGAAATCATGATTTTTATCTTCATTTAACTACCATGTTCTGAATGTCAACAGTTCCAAAAAAGGAATAAAATAACAAAAAATTGGAATTGTTTCTTTCAAAGCATTCCTTCTTAAGTTATGTCTTATAAGTAACTCTGGTTCAAGCTCAACAAATTGCTTTGGCCCAACTTCTTCCCCTTTTTTTGATTTCCTTCTTGTACCAATCCAATTCATCATATTCAAACCAAGGAGATGCAAAGGCAACATGAAAACTTAAAAGCATCAATAATCACTGAAATTTGGCTCCACTAAATTCAAGCAATAACTACGAAAGGCAAGCAAGTCACACACCATTTACAACTCCAACCTTGTCACAACACAAATCTCGTACACACTAGACAAAATAAGAAATCCAACAGATGAAACAAAACGGTCTCCAAAAGAAAAAAAGGTTTCACAATCAATTTAAAACATCTTCATCTCATTTATCTTAAAATATGAGCAACCGTTTAAACCAGTAGGAAGACGTAAATCATCAAAATTCCCCTTTCTCTGAAAAATTCAAGAACCAAACCGGAAACGTATTTAGTTACTTTCTCATCGTTTAATCATTCGTATCTTATAACCACTTGCAGAAATCAATAGAAAAAACAAATTTTAACCAATAGCAACATAAATCAAAGAACCCAGTAATTAAAATAACAAATGCTAGAATAAAATAAAATAAAACATTTAAAACTTTACCTAGCGTGAATGATCTTGACGCTGGTTTTCATGGCCGGTTGAGACCAATTGTACGCAATTGAACCCGTGATACCGCTAAGCCATAAACACCCTGAGCACAATCAATTAATACCCAAATCAAAATATCTACGACCAAATTAACATATTTGAGGCATGAAAATGTAAAGCAAAAAAGAAAAAGAAAAATATTTACCAACAGTTCTAAGCTTGTGTTCAACAACCCATTCTCTTATAGACTCGATTTTGGTCTTGGATTCTGCCATTTTAGAGAGAAAATGAGTAATTTTGATAGATAGAGAGAGGCGATTTGGGTTTTTTCTTTTTCTTTTGGAGAAGCAATTTGTTTTTTGGTTTGCGAGGGATCGCTTTATAGCATGACAATTAGAAGAGAAAGCTGACTTGTCTGCTTGCGAAAACGGTGGGTACTCGTTAAGAGCAGTATATTTGTGACTTTGTGTGCCGTGCTTAAAATTGCAAGTATTTCTTTCAATCTTGATTCTACACGCGGATAAATAGCTACCGTTGATGTTCTGCATTTGCAAAACTGCCTCGTAGTCGGTATAATCACCAGCGAATATGCTTAATTAAAAAATAAAGCTTTTATCCAATTTTGACTTTGTATCATGAGGATTTTTCCTCTTAAATTGGTTGTGGTTACCGCTTGTAACTTAATAGTTAAAAGATTATATTCTTATTCATTTAAAAATAGTCTTAAATCTTAAATTTATGGAAAAATTTAATAATTTTAAAAAATTTTAAAAAATTTCGACGGATATATAATCATTAGAACATAAAAAATATATTCCCCAAATAAAATACATTGTCTAACGAAAAAAACGTTTAAAAATTAAAGTGGAGAGGAAATAAAGATGAGATTGATGGTATAAAAGAAATAAATGTGATACTCATGACTTTAGGTTGGATTATAACTTTTGTTCATTTGCTTATTTCTACGAGAATAAACGATAATTTGATTTTAAACGCGATGGATGTTATCTTTAAACTAATGAAAACAATCATCAAATTTGATTTTAATAAAAAAAATTGACAAAATAAAATCGAGGCAAACCTTAAAAGTTATAAGTCATTATAATCATTATTAATGTAAATTTTTTAAAAAGAATTTTATGATATTTTTTTAGTATGGTATCATCATGTACAATAATTCTTATTAAACAATTTTTCAATTTCATAAATTTCATTCGTTTTTTAGTTCGATTCTTTTTTATAGGTGATTTTCTTATAAAACAATATATCACATTATTTAAAAATTAAATTTATAGTAATATCTTTGTAACAGTATTGTTTATGCTTTTATAAGAATATATGACAAATCATCTTATTATAAGCATTACTATATAAAATCCAAATCGGATATATTTATGAGAGTAATATAGTTGATTTTTTTTTAAATGCCAATATTAAATTATTTTTACTAAAATAAATTAATTACCTAAACTAATTGCCTAAAACCAAACACGTCAACCCTTGTATTGCCTTTCACGAGAATTTCAGTTCATGAGATGATTTGATCTTTCACGTCACCCCTAACATAAATTTTTGAATCCGTCACCGTAAGTTCATCTAGATATGATGCGGATGCTTAAAATATTAGTTCAAGTTTAGTACACGTGTTTAAGGTTCGAGGTAGTCAAGTTTGATTAATACTTGGACGCCGCAAAATTACTAAAAAGCCAAACCTGCCAAAAAAATGAGGGGTAAAACGGGAAACTTAGTTTACAGCCTATCATCTTCAATTCAACGGTAAAGAGATGGGTTGCAAGATATTACAGTGCATCTGAGACCACACGAGCTTACCTTTCCACGTCCTCCTGTATAAAGATCACTAAGAGCCCGCATCCTTCCAGAATCATCCAAACCTTTGAAAGACCAAACTTCACCAATTCGGCATTTCCTCTCCAGATTAGGCAAAGGTGAGTGCCTTTTTTTTATAAATTTTATTGATTAATATTATGGTTTAATTACTAAACACGCTAGATTATAATCGTTTTTCTTATTGATGATTGACTGTATAATTTGGTACATAATTGTTTATCTGTGTCTATGCGTTTTGTTTTACGTTTGTTCGTGTAATTTTCACTTTTTTATTTCTGAAAGCTGCTTTTAGATCTAATAGTAGGAATTGTGTATTTTTTTATTAATATAAATGTTTAGTTATTTACTGGTTCAGTTATTTTCAGTATGATTATTGGTTTTCTTTTTTGTGGTCTCAGGGAAAATGAGTAGCCGCTCGAGCCGTACTCTCTATGTTGGAAATTTGCCCGGGGATACTCGTATGAGAGAAGTGGAAGATCTGTTTTACAAGGTTTAGTTGTTCAAATTTTTAGTCCTTAATTTTGAATATTTATCGTAAATTAATTTGGTGTGTCTTGCGATTTGTTTAGCTGCTGTGTAAAATAATTTTTGAAATCTATGCTTTATTTTATGCTTTGCCTTTGTTACAGTTTAGAGCGTGCTACTTAGGGGCCGAGCCAGGAAACAGTACTATAGATAAACACTTTGGATTTCATCTCGTTGCTTCAGGAAACTCCATAATTTAGGGCATAATCATGGATCACATTCTAAAGAATAAACCTTGTCACTTGAGGTTGAATTCTTACACTTTGTGGAACAAATGAATTCTATCATTTTTATGGAATTTATTTCGAATTCTATAGTTGTTATGCTTGGAAAAAAAATATGAAATTCATTTTGAAATGAATTCACTGCGGAATTGAGTTGGCTTGTTGCAAATTCTATCAAAATTGATAGAATTTACAAATGAATTCCACAAAATAAAGAGTAAAAAGTTATACCAAAATACTCTCTTTCTCTCTCTCCTTCTTTCTCTCCCTCCCTCCCCTTTCCCCCTCTCTCCTCTTTTGAATTTTTCATTTATTTTAAACATTTTAGACATGAGAATTCAAATGAATTATATAATTTAAAATAAAAAAGTCAAACATAAAAATTAATCTCTAAATGAATTCCATTTTCAATTCATTTGAAAATGAAATGAATTCTATTTTCATTTTGTTCCAAATGGATTCTTAGATATTTGGGAGCACAATGTTCGTTAGGATCAAGATTAGAAGTGGAAAATATATTAGCCTCTTAGTGATTTGCATATTATCTCTCGAAAAATGCATCAATAATTTTAGATGCTCATATTTTTTAAGGAATAATGTGAAGCAAATGCCAATAAACATATGTAGTGTTGATGTTTGTCAATTATCAAAAACCATTTATCAATTCACCACAAACAAGTAGTGCATTAAGCTAAAGCTAGCTAATAGTAATAGTCATATAGAATATGAATAGCTTTTTAAATGAAAAAAAGGCCCACTCCTAGTAATTAAGCCTTTTGATTTGATTCCATAACAAAGAAAAAGTATTTTGTAATAATTCTCTGATTTTCATCATTTTACATCAAGTATCAACTTATTTGATTAAATAAAGTATTCAAATAGGTGAAACCCTCATATCATGAACATATGACACAGGTTGTAATGATTTCATTTTAAAAGTAGTGAAATCATTTCTCTAGTTGAATAACATAGATTATAGGAAATTAAAATTGTGTATCATCAGACTTTACATCCAGAACCTGCGTTTGAAGGATCAAAGGCTTTAAACCGAAAGATCTAAAAACAATACTGCACAGAACATATGCATTTTATGCTTTTTCTTTTTATTTTGGTGATTTGTAGTTGACTTGTTATACCTCTTATCAAATAGTCTCTCTCATTGCAGTATGGGCCCATTGTTGACATTGATTTGAAGATCCCACCAAGGCCCCCAGGTTATGCTTTTGTTGAGGTGAGTTCAAATTTCACAAGTTATGGAGAACTACTTGGATATCATACATACTAGTTAATCTTTTTCCTTTTGTGGATTTGTTCAGCTATGCGTAGTTTATAGGACAATACAGATGTATCAAAAAAAATTTTGCCTCTCTGACTCTAAAACCTCTTGTACATTTCAGTTTGAATATTCTCGTGACGCTGAAGATGCAATTCGTGGTCGGGATGGGTATAATTTTGATGGGTATCGATTACGAGTTAGTAGCTCATTGACCTTGTCTTCATCCATTTGCTAGGTTTTTTTGTTTGCGTATGGTTGTTTATGAGTCGGTATTCTTATTCTGTTTCTTCTATTTTTTTTCCCTCTTTAGGTTGAACTTGCACATGGTGGGCGAAGACATTCATCTGTGGATCGCTATAGCAGTTACAGTGGTAGCAGCAGTCGTGGACCTTCCAGGCGCTCTGAGTATCGTGGTTTGTATTGCCTCTGGCATAAATCTTGTAGTTTTACATTCGTCTGTGGATTGCTATAGCGGTTACGAAGTGCACATGATTGAAAATTAATTCTATATCCCTCTATCATGCAGTTTTGGTAACTGGATTACCTCCATCTGCTTCGTGGCAGGACCTAAAGGTGAGCATGTTTCTTTTACCAAATAATTGCTTGATAAATGCTAACTATGTATATGTTTATAAATATCTTTTTTTTCATTTTCTTTATCATTGATTAACCATGTGTTGCTTATTGTACTTAATGATTAGGATCACATGCGCAAAGCTGGGGATGTCTGTTTCTCTCAAGTGTTTCGTGATCGTGGTGGTAAGTTGAATCATTGTGATGTTACTCTTGCTTTTATCCATTGCGTAGTCTACCTTAGTAGCATCATTTTCCAGAACTATCAGTTAGTAGCTTACTTGCTATGTGAAAATGTTCATTAGATGATTTGAACTATCAGTTTATCCTTGGAAGAGTGAAAATGATATCAGAGGAAATCTTCTGGAGCATAATTCTAATGTCTGATAATGTAATTATAGAAGAGATGTTAGAGACTGAGAATGTTGAGATGGGTGTGACTAAACAATGGGAGATGTTAATTAGACTATGGGAAAGCTTGCCTTGTCGAAGAGAATTGACTATTAGTCCTAAGTGTCCAGGCAGAGCATGATTTGGCTGCACATTTTTATATATATATTGAGAATTTGTGATGCATTATGAAATAATTAGTATAGGTATAGGGATGGTTTTGTTCATGATTATAGTGATTGAGGGAATGTGTTTGTGATTAACTAATGTGATGTTGGATGCTGGTCAAGCTTGAAAACTTTATCTAAGATTAGCAACTGGTTGCTTGCAATATGTGTTGTTTACTTCAGATTTCACATGATGGAGGTGGTTTGAGAAAAAATGGTTAAGACCGATATAAATGAGTTTTTTTGGTCTCTCCTAGGAATTCAAGCCTGGAATCTTTTTAATCTTTTTAGATCATCTGAAATTACATAAAATAAACATTTTTTTCCTGAATTTGATGCAGAAGCAGTCAAGCAGATATCTGTTATTTCAGAATTATAAAGCTGTTATTTGACAATTTGGTATTTCTTTTTTATTTGCCAACGTATATGCAGGCATGACTGGAATAGTAGATTACACAAACTACGATGATATGAAATATGCTGTAAGTTATTCTGCTGTGCTTAACTGTGATTGTTGTGTATTTAGGTTTTATTCATTTAATGTTTGGGACGAGCTTTCTAAACAACAAATGACTCTGGTCTCTTGAATGGTTTTTGCTGTTTTGGCTTTGTAGATCAGGAAACTTGATGACTCTGAGTTTCGGAATGCATTTTCTCGGTCTTATGTACGGGTATCTCATTTAACTTTTGGCTAAATCTTGGACTCCAGCTTGTGTTCATGTTAATTTTTTTTTTTTGATAAGTTGTGTTCATGTTAATTTAACTTGTATAATTGCACTTCACAGGTGAGAGAGTATGAATCAAGCCACTCTAGAAGCATTAGTCGCAGCCCATATTATTCAAGAAGCCGAAGCTGCAGTCGCAGCCATAGTTATAGTAGCAGAAGCAGGTCTGTTTCATTTGTTTATTGAAAGAAAATTATAAGAAATTGTTGGTCATAGTTTCTAGGCAAATTGACTAAATATGAGTCACTATGCAGCATGTCTCCAAGGGCTAAATATTCACACCGTTCTCGATCTGTATCTCCAGCTGGATCTGTTTCTACGCGTTCTCGCTCTGGGTCACATTCCCGCTCTTTTTCAAGGTATGAGCTTGGTGCATTTTTTTCTTGCGTTCTATGATTTTGTATATCTCAAATGTGTACTTGAAGTTCCATGATTTTTTTTAATAAATAAAAATTTATTAGAAAGCACTAAGGGGTGCAACTCAAAGCTCAAGGCTAATTACAATGAAGAAAGTCTACCAAATCTAGAAAATCATCATTATTTACAAATAAATTCGCCTTAAACCAGAAATTGAGGGTGTTGAACCAACTATCTCTTATAATTCCAATAGGCATCTCCACTCCATCAAAAGCCCTTCGGTTCCTTTCTCTCCATACTATCCAACAAATAGAGTGAGGAATTAAAGACAAAGCCTTCTTGACCTCCTTAGAAGCTCTCAAACCACTCCAAACCCAAATTTCAACTATCACGGAGCCCGCAACCACCCAAGACACTCCCACAATTTTATAATCCATCTCTAACAAACTTCTCACTAAAGAGCACTCCATCTAAACCGAAGTTCCATGATTTTCTTACTATGGTTCCATGTGGATTTAGATTTGAGGTGCACCTTATTAGTAGTTTTTAATATAAGTTTTTTCCTTATTCTGCAATTTCTTTTCGTATTGTGTTATGCTAAATGCTTTTTTTTCTTATAAAGCATGCTAAATGCGTTTACCTTCCCATAGCAAGAGATGACAAAACTAGTTAGTCTCCATAGACAATTTATTTTGCTGCTCTCTCATGTCTTGCTTTGTAAGTTTATAGCTATCAATCTTTGTTGTTATTGTCTGCATTGCAGTTGTTATGTTGCAACCTTTCTCTTCCTATTGCCTCCTTTTTGTTTTACATTAAATCTTTGCAGGCTTGGGCTTGTTTTACTTGCTACTGCTTCATAATATCTGTAGTTTTAGTTGATATTACTTCATGATACTGGCTAACCAGAAACTGCATCTGGAGTTTATTCCCGAGTCTGTGATCTTGGTGTCATACTCATGATGCTGCGCCGACCTACTACATTAATAGTTTTTATTCCAGTTTCCTTGCATGGTCCAGTAAAAATGTATGAAAACTCTGAAGATTTAGATGGCCTCTTGTTGCTCTGTAAAGTAGTAGTGAAGTAGCAAGATGACATAATTGAGACTTTTTTATTTCCATTATCTGCTCATTTGAATGTATAAAGCCCTTTTGACTTTAGCTGGCACAGAATGGTATTTCTCACAGAATTAGTTTTACTTTTTTTGTCACTAAATTATATCTGGAAATTGAGTCATGATTTGATTGGTGCTTAAGATTTTTTTTGGCATGAGGAGTGGACTCAAGGTTTTGAAATTACTATAACTAGAATACACATCCTTTAAGTTTTATTTGGACTAGTCTTCACCAGTAATGTTTTGCCACGGACTTAGTGATTCCAATGCTGTTCTCGAATGGCATGAACAGTTTGAGATGAGCTGACTGACTCAGTGTTACATAGCTAACTTCTGATCAAGCTTGCCAAATTCGGGTAGTTCTTATGCCTAGTTTGACTCTGCTCATTAATGCCCTCATCTGTGTAATTCTCTTAAGCTTCTTAATATGCTCTCAAATTATTTGGCAAAGTCTTTGGTGTATTCCCAATTCTGTAGTCTCTTGAGCTACATATATTGATCCATTCTTTATAGCAGGGTTGCCAGTTGGTATTGTGATATTTGGTCCTTTTTTTTCCTTTTTAAGCTCTTTCTTTTCTCATATTATTCACTTAATTTTTTTTAAAAGATATACATCTTTTCATTATTTTCCTTATAGCTCATGACAATGACTCCGTTTTTTCTAATGCTCTCATCCCCACCAATGATTTCTGTCTCAGAATTTGAAAATGCCATGTAAAACATTGTGATTTTCCAATCTGTAATGCACCCTCAACATTATTTTTCATTCCAGCCTTGACAGAAAAGTTTTTAAGTGTCATTTTACTTGGAAATATCTAAATGAGTAGTATTGCTGTTGTATTTCACTATTTCAAGCTTTTCACTTCTTGGAGACTTGTTCTAGAAAATTCATTTTATTGTTCAAAACTGGAAAGGGTTAAATTGAGGAAGGGTTTCTGGGTTGTCCAATTATCCTACCTTGTTTACGAGGTTTGCCTTGTTTCTTTGCTAGATCTGGCTCTTTGCGGCGAGCTGGGGATTGGATGTTAGGAACTTGATGGGATGTGGTGCTTTCATGCCTGTGTCTCATGTTTGTTGTTGAGGTAATGTTGTTTTTTCTAGTGGGAACCTCTGGAAAACCTTGACATGATAAATCTGATACATTATGATGGATGGGTTGCATATTTCAAAGCTGGATTACTGTGAACTAAGTGCATTTGGTTCGGTGCTACTCACAGCATATCAGCTGTAGGGAAGAAATCATGACTACTTCGACCTCTCTGTAACTTGTGTTCAGAATTCTCTTTGAATTGGGTGATTAAGTTTGAGAGTGTGATTCTCTTCTTTTTCTTTTCTTTTTTTCTTTCTTTCTTTTTTTTTTTTTTTACTTTTTAATGTATTCTGGTGCTCTAATGGTTCTTTACCTCCGGGTCCTTTTGGCTATCGCGGCCTGGTGGGAAAAGGTCAGTTACCAAATAGTGAGATTATAATCATGAGGTACTGGGTCTGATATATTTTCTGTCGGTTTCTGCTAACTGTTGCTGGTATTTTCCATTTCTTTGATTATGGTTACCTTGAGGTGGAAGTGGCATTGAAGTTTGTGGATCAAAGGTAATAAATATAAAGGATTATTCTGGATATTGAATTGGGTTGTTTCTGGAAATTTTTTGCAGATCTCGCTCAAGATCAAGATCTCCACTTTCATCTGTAAGTGAAATCTCTATCAAACTTTTGGTTTATCTGTTTCTAACTTTTAAGCTTTCTTTTGTCATCCCATGTTGGCTATTATGTTGCACCATTGCCTATTTAACTCGCGATATATTCATATTTGCAAACTTGCAGCCTCACAGCCAAGAGGGGAGTAAAAGCCCAAGAGAACGCAGTCCAAGCAGGAGTCTTAGTTTATCTCGGTCCCGCTCACCTTCAGTATTGACTCTTCTCTTTCCTCGTTGATTATAATTTATTCCCATATCTTTCACTTTTTGATCTGTCTTATTTGGTTCTGATTGAGGCTGTGATTGACAGGTGAGATCTGATTAATTCAGTTCATGGACTAAGCTGATAATCATTGAGGACTCTGTCCTGTTGTGGTCTTGTAGACTTTTCATTTATTACTGAATTTGGACATTTCGAACAATTATATATTGCATATATCTGTAGTTAATATAAACTTATGCTTGATTAAACCGAGATTCAGTTTTTCTATCGATGAATGGTTTCTGCCTTTGCCTTCAGTCTGTATGGCGTTTCTATCTGTGTTGGCGTTTACAGTTGGCTTGGTGATTTCCACCCGGACTTCATAGTCCTTTCTGATTTGCTACATTGAAAGGTTGGGGTTGCCTCCATGACTTTTGTGCATGAGTAAGACATTTAATAGTAAACATTTTATACATTTGAAAACTCATCAAATCATATGTTTGACAGTAATTTGGTTTTAAGTAAATGTATGAGTTTCATCATCACATGTATTACCAAGGCACGAAAGAACAAATCAGAAGATTCTTTTGGGAATGTTGGTTAAAGGTCACTTGTAACCAATCTTATGGAACTCTGGGGATTATTTACTTCTAAATATTGGGTTAGATATGCCATGGTATCCTCAACAAGTGCATGATTGAATTGCAACCAGCAAGCTCCAATAGAATTATGTGACTGGTTAATTGCGTTTTGGCTGTAGTAGGACTGGTGGTTAACAAATAGGATTAGAAATAATTGAACCCTATAAGGAATAGCAGCCACTTGTAGGTAAGTTTTCCTAGGAATTCATTGGAAGGCAGGGAGGGAGCCCTTGTCAACTAGAAGCATCCAACTCAAAAGCTTCTGCGAACTTTTACTTATCGTTTTAAATCAAATGTAATTATAACTGGATGCTTTAAGGTTGATTTTTCGAATCACTGATTTTTTTATGGATAAAAAATATTGATGTACGTGAGGTTTGAGATTTTAGATTCTTTATGTAAATAATAATAAAAAAAGCTTCGCCTGCATCTCCGATAGCTATTTTAAGATCAATCGCCCTAATACAAATTTAGTCAGCTAGGCTGTAAAGTTCCAAGGGCTGATTTAACTTATTAAGAATCCTTCAAAAGACTATTACTGCACATAAAAAAGAAAAAAAATGTTATGTTTAGAAAAAGTTTTTTAAAACTGTTTTTTATATTTGGCAAACAGTTTTCAAAAACTGTTTTTTGAAAACTCTAAATTGATATTTTCTTATATAATTTTCGAAAAATAACCTTAAAATCAGTGTTCAATTCTCTATTTTTTTTTTCTTTCATGGTATATAAAAAATATTAAAATATTAAAAATAAAATAATATTAATTATTTTTAAATATTTAATAAATATTATAAATAAAATTAATATAGATTTTAAATTTAAACTCAAAACTAAAAATAATTACAAAATGTATTTGAGTAGTTTTCAAAATAATATTATCCAAACAACATTTCATTGTTTTCTGTTTTGAAAACAGTTTTTGAGTTACAGCTATCCAAACATGTTTTCTTAAGAAAACATCAAAAAATTATTTTTAATTTTTATTTTCAAAAACTGAAAATAAAAAACTGTTACCTAAACATATTCAAAGTCTTTTGTTACTGCTTCCAGTTTTCTATTACTGCCATGTTAAGTGACTAATAAGTGAGCTTCATCTAACTTGTCATTTGGCAAAAGAGAGATTTGATATAAGAGTACTTTTTATAAAAGAGAAAGGAGTAATTACATTTTAAACTATTGTTCTCTATTATTTAGATTCTTAAACTATAAATTTAACATAAAAAAATATTTAAATTTTTAATTAGTTGCAATGTAACATTTTTAAATTTTATTCATCAATAAAATTGTCTTTAAAATTTAATAACATAAGAAATTTGATTACGATTTTTTTGTACACATGCAAAGATAAAGATAATCTCTATAATTAAAAAATACAAAAAAATTTAACATTGAAAATATTTTTTGTTATTAAAAAATAGAAAACAAAAAAAATAATAAGTGAATAGAAAATTCTAAAAATAATTTGGAGGTCTTATAATAAATCTTATTTAGTATATTCAATTATTTCAAAATAACAAATAAGAATTATATTGATTACATGGATAACATTGCAACTATTTTGAAGTTTAAAAAAAATTTGATGTCAAATTCATAATTTAGGGACTTAAGTGCTAAGCGTCCATAATTTAAAAATGACTGATGCAATTTACCCAAAGAAAAAATATAAGTTACCCCACACTAAATAAGATTCAATCATTTCAAAATAACAAATAAAAATTATATTGATGACAGGGATAACATTATAACTAATTGAAAGTTTAAAAAGTTTTGATGTCAAACTTATAATATAGAGACTTAAGTGCTAGGCGTTCATAATTTAATAATGATCGATGCAATTTACTAAATAAGGGAAAATAGAGTTATCTTTCAAAGCAGGTCATAGTTCTGATGGCTTTGTTTAAACAAAAAAATAACATTAATGACATTAACACTTCGTTTAGAACAAATGAATTCTATAGTTTTCATGAAATTCATTTCGAATTTTATTAGACTATAGTTATCATGTTTTGAAAATAAAACTCTAGAATTTATTTCGGAAAAAATTCACTGTGTAATTAAGTTGATTTATTGCAAATCCTATTAAAATTTATAAAATTTACAAATGAAAAATAAAAAAACTATTTTAACCAAAATATTATATTTCTCTCCCTTTCCCTCCTCCCTTCCTTTTTCCTCTTTGAAATTTTTCATTTATTTCAAACATTTTAAACATGTGAATTTTACATTTTAAAATAAAAAAGCAAAAATAATCTATTTCAATTAGTTCCAATGTAATTTTTTCACATTGATTATTTATTACTCCTTTTATTTGGATGTTTTAAAAAACAATAAGACGGGGAAAGGGGAGGGGAACTGAGATTAAAGCTGAAATTAAAAACCATAAAATTATAACCCCCAATTACCTTCCTTCCCTGGCCTTGAAATTTGAGGATAACCTTAGCCCGGTTCCCTTCTTAAAAAATTAAAAAATAAAAACAAGATTAATATGCCCTACACCATCCTTCGCCTCCCCTCAATCTCCTCCGTTCCAAACATAATGTAAGGAAACAAAGCAATGCAAAGTGCACTGTTTCATTGCATATGGCTCCCCCAGCAATAAAGCATCCTAATTCACGTTTGTTCTAGGCCCAAGATTATCATCTGGACTAGAAGTACGGTCTCTTTTTGAGATTGCAAGAACTGTAATGCATGCTTATATCCTAACTGCTACTGTCCAACATCTGCATCTTATTTTATATCCTCAAAAGGCAAAGAAACTAGAGGAAACCAAAGTCCACCACACCGCCAGTGGCTGCCAAGAAGTACACTTCTGTGGCCACTCAACAGTATTTTGAGTCTGTCGAGACAGACAGACTCCAAGCATTACATATCGTTTCTCAAGCATACATAATTCTGGTTTCAGTCATAGTACTGGTAGTTTGCTTCACCCAAAAAAAGCATTAAGAAAGTCTATGACCGATTTTGTGTCGATGTCCTCTCTGATCCATGCCTTTGGCGGAATATGCTGGGCCTGATGCCAGGATCTGATACACCAGCAGCTTGATGGAATGCTCCCCAACCTGAATCTCTGTCAACTTGGTTTAATGAAAATGATGGCAAGTGATCCCTTTCCCATGCATGGACACGACTTGGTATAGGATTTTCTGCCTCTTGGAAGTTACGACTGGATGTACTTGATGGGATGAAATATGCCTGGTCAGATGACGAGGCAACTGGCCCTACTTGAGTCATACCTCTATTGGATCTTCGCGTGCCAGAAACAATGGGTGTGCGAACAGCGGGTGAACTGCTAGGTTGTTGCTGTTGGTAGTATGCCTGGAGAGCTTGTACTCTATCACGGGCCCGAGCGTTGCTGCCTGGGTAAGGAGGAATCATTGGGGAAGCAACTGAACTGCCAGCTCTAGCACTAGAACTGCAGAAATGATCATCCAAGTCAATGCTGAAATTAAAAGATTCCACAGCGAGAATAAAGAAATGAAATTCATTTTTTTCCTTTTTTTAGGGGGGCGAGGGATAAAGAAACAAATTTCTTTTTTTTTAATATTCTTTTGCACCTTACTGAACAGACCAAGCTTTATTTTTCTCAGGAACTTCTTTAGCTGTGATGAAAGAGAGAATCTTCTCTAATCTTTGGGTAAATTTAGAGGAATTTCGACCTCTATGACAATGGTAAAATATTTTACTGATAATAGCAGACTTCCTTTTTGACATTTCATTTCTTAAAATTTTTTGGACCTAGGATCTACCCCAATTCCACCCACCCACCCCTTTACCACTTTGAGATATAGCCTAAGGGCACAGATGCACCACACTTCACAGCACTTGACATGCTCATTTTGAAACATAAAAAAAGGTAGAAACCAAGAATAAAAGCACTGCTAAGTTTATTAAGGCATACCTGTGACCAACAAGGAAGGGATGTACGAAAGATCCTGATCTTGGTATATCAGAACTGGTCCTACCAGACCTTTGAGTGACAGGAGGAATTGAATATTGATCTGCACTGCCACTTCGACTGCTGGATGTAGAGAATGGAGAGGAATGCTGCTCCCAGCTGTGATAATGGACATCCATAGCAGGAAAAGCATATGAAGTCGGCATCTCACCAGGAACTGACGGACCATTCCAGTGATTGTTGAAACTAGAACCATCTGAAACACTTCCACTGGAGTTTGAGGATGAGGGATGAATTGGTCCAAAGTAGGCAATATATGGACATGGATGAGTAGCAGATGATACAGCTGTCTGTTCAGCAAAGATAGCATGTTGTCCCAATAGATCATGATCTGCATACAGCAAGACTCCTTTCAATATTTTGAGTCACACCTCTCACCACCAAAACTAACAGGATATTATCAGTTAAGAGGAAAATCTTACATGCACTTGATGAAAATTCTCCATCCCTAAAAAAATAACACGAGAAGATATGTTAGGCAAGAAATGCGTCAAACTTAAAAACAGCAACAAGAACCAAGCAAAGACACCACACTGCTATACAAAGGAATGAAAGAAAAGTCAATTTGGTGAACCCTTAAATAGAGCTTGCTACAAAACTCATGTTACAACTATTTGAGAGCAAAAGATGTTACAGCTATTCCTAAACAAAACTTCACATAACTATTTATTATGTTGAAAGTTGCTAAGCACCAAAATAACAGACTCAAGAAAAATTGTCCACAAATCAATCGCGAATCGAGAGGGCATGGCCCTCAAATCTTACAATAAGTTGACAAATACAGAAAAATTGCAGTAACATTTGTACACCTTATCATAAAATAAAGAAATTCCAATCTAATATGGATAGGGAATATCAGATGTTCTTTCATCCATGATTAGATTGGTATGATCAATCATAAACTTAAGTGGGATTATGCAATTACATATGTTTGGGGGTTGGCTCACATAACCGATGACTTTCCCCTCGTTTAATTTTATCACCTGTAAACTCTTATTATTTCCAGAAGCATTTCATGTTGTTATACATGATATGCCAACATTGGCCAACCAATTACGTGGTTTTCTAATTTCAAAGATCAACCGGCCCCCTCCAATCAAAAGAACTCCTGAATTCTGTAAACTTAAATAACTAATTGCCCCCACAAAACTAGAAATCTATCAGACTCGTTGATCTGCGTAAGATCCTGACATGTTTATTGTGTTTGCATTTGTAAGTTCAGCCTATTGTGAGGATGTCACCAAGGAAATATTGCATCATGGAAAGAGAAAAGAATGCATGTTTTACTGCAGTCAATATGATAGTTGAGGTCAAGCAAAATAATAACCCATATCATGGATTCATGGTCCTGGAAGATACAGACATTTTTATTATTTGACAACCACAGACTACTGCCTTCGGAAGCGCAATGAATGACTACTCTGAAATGGGATTATCCACATAATCAACGGCTAAAGGATCTTAGGCATGATACGTGTTCCCTTTTCGTTAAGTGCAGAAGAAAACTTTTCATCTTAATCATTAGCCACAATACCTGTAGTGATTACTTGCAGCTTCTATTAACAAGATGATTCCTTCTCTCACTGATTTCCCAGATAATTACAAAATTCATAACCATACTGGCCATGTTTGGAGACCCAACTTTAAGCAAGGTTGGCTTACATTTACATTGGAATTTAAGCCACTCCAAACCCGGCCATTATTCCTGTGACAAATTAAAAAACCTAGCAGACATGCACAAACATACATGCAAACAATTGAAATGAAGAAAAGACAAACCCACTGACCATCAAATTTCAGCACAGAAATTGAAGAATACAACTCAGATGACAGCTCTAATGTAAAAGATCATGCTTACTCAAATGATGGAGGAAGCCGAGTTAAGCTACCAAATGGACACCAGTGAACTCCAAAAGACTGCAAAAGTCGTTTTACAACTAAATAAGTATTAAACATGTTCAAATTCATATATTCATAGAAAGCTAACCAGTAAGATATTCCATCACTATCACATACAAATGTGAATATATATAGCCAAAGAATACAATCAAGAAAAATTCAGACAACTAAGTGTTTTTTTACAAGTACATAGAACTCTAAAGTTGGAACTGGATATAAGAAAGATATTTAATTCAATGGACAAATTACTTTCACTTAGGAGGAAAGGTTGCATCCATCCAATCTAACCTAACCAATATGTGTTTCTTCACTCCATTAAGAACCGTACAAAATCTTCTTATTTGAGATATCAAAGAGAGTAGTTTTAAGGATCGAAAGATATAAAAAAAAAAAAACATCTTTTGGTTTAGACTAAAGGAAAAAGAAAACGATCATATGGTTGATTCCATTTGATTCTTTCTACTCAAACTTTACGAAAGCAATCTTGAAGGGTTTGGCATGAAATGAACAGTAGCATTCGTTAAGCTCCTTTTTTAATCTTTAATTTTTCCTTCTTGAGGGGCAAGGGTGCATGATTCTTCAAAAATCCCACAACATAGCCTCTTTCCCTTCCTTTTTGTTTAGCTTTGAACACTGATAACTATTTCCAACTAAATAAATTATATTAGTTATTGCTCCATTCTCTTCTCTTAACTCAATATTTTAGCTTCCTCCATAATCTTAATGATTGAAAATTCATGCTTCTGGTTTCTTCGCTGACCTCCTTAACAATGTTATGGGCTCATTTGAATGACGGCAAATTTAGTTCCAAAACCCTAAATATTTCAAAGCTATCTATTCCTCACACATCCCCCTTCCTGTATTCCTACCCACTTAACTGGATTTTATCAGTTTGAGTTAAACCTTTAATCTAAAATGTGGCTCTTAAAAAAGCAAATTTGTCCTAAGTAGGTCAAGGACTTAAAAAAAGGTGGAGTCATTCTTCTATAATATGGAAAACACAAGAAGAGTCCTCCTAAAAATATCTATTCCATTTCCCTACTCTTATTCACATCATTAAAATAGATTATCATCAAAGAGGGATCCAATGAATACAATTATTGTAGCCGCTTCATGGGAACAGAGGTAATGGAGATTCAATTATAAAAAATAAAAAAAAAGATTCAATGAATATGACTATAGAACCATTCAGCGAATAAGAAAAGAGAGAGGGCAAGGAATCCTCAAAGACATTTAGATATCCAATCGACATTAAAGGATAACTATCCTTCTTTGGGATTAAATTAAAGGATAACTACCCTAATCTAACATATACTCCACCTCCATAATTTCATAAGAAGTTAAATTTGGCACTGATAAGGTTGCTACATTCTAATTTATTAAAAAAAAGATAAGGCTGCCACATTCTATGGGAAATACTACTTTTCTTTTCTCCTTTCTGTGTTTTCCCAAGCCATATAGGGCATCTTAACATAATTTTGAGGTGATGTCCCTCTTGTTTACCTTGGAAAGCAGAGGAATGCAAAAGTTGACTGGTTCGCTAACCAGAAGCAATGGCATAAGTATTCTGCTCACACATTCAGAAAGGTAATGGTTCTTTAAAATACTACAGGTATATCACCAAGTTTCCTGTTCACGAATTTCAAAGCAAAATACTTGGTTTTAAAAGATACTCCATCTACTTAACAAAAGACACTGCAACCGACAGGTAGCATCTATAATTGTGCTTCCCTTAGGTTTAGGTTGGTTCATTTTGACTTCCTAAGGTTTTTTTTAAAAAAAAAAGAGAGAGAGAGAGAGAGAGGGTGCTGGTAATGGTTCTTTAAAATTCTACAGGTATATTACCAAGTTTCCTGTTCACGAATTTCAAAGCAAAATACTTGACTTTAAAAGACACTCCATCTACTTAACAAAAGACACTGCAACCGACAGGTAGCATCTATAATTGTGCTTCCCTTAGGTTTAGGTTGGTTCATTTTGCCTGCCTAAGGTTTTTTTTTAAAAAGAGAGAGAGAGAGAGAGAGGGTGCTGTTTGAGGAAAATCTCAATTCCCTCAGGCCCATCTGGATTTTTGTAAAAGAAAAAAAAAAGGACCAAAGACATTGGTTTTTATTTGCAAAAGCATTATGAACCAATAAGGAGCTATTGCATTGTGTTATGGGTTAAACTGGGAGAAATTAGAAAGTAAATGAGACACAAAAGGGGCATGCTATCATCACAAACTTAAAATTCTACCAAAAGAAAACATCATCAACTAAACAGAAAAAAAGGGCACATCATATTATGAAGGAAAAATGATAGGAGTTGAAAATATCAATATGAAATAAAATAAAACTAGAATTCAGATTGCTATCAACTGTGAAACAGAAAAAAGCAAATCTTCTCATTGAAAATTTGTTCCTTTACCATTTCGGAGTAGCTAAGATCATAAAGATCTTCATCATGGGTCCAATCTTCCATGCTAAACTCTGGAAATGACCGAGAACCATTTGCATAGAGCCATTTCCCTTTCTCAATTTTCCGACAATTTGGGCACTGCATCGCACCCTTTACATTAAATGCGGAACCAATGCAATCTGAAGATGTCAAACACAAAATAAGTAATAAGAATCAAAGAAAGAAGGACAAGCACCTCCGGTAGCTTATTAGTTAACGCTCATTTAAGATATAAAGAAAATGTTCTGCATACACATAATGCACGTTTCATGTCCTCCAAAGATGCATCAATAAGGTAGCATTCGCAATTCGACATAAGGGTAATATTTGAACAGCTGGAAAACAAGAATGGCTACGAGTAGAATTTATCAAGGAATAATCGAGTACTAAAAAGGACAAAATTAAACTGAAATAATCTAAATGGAGCACCATAAGGCTTTGGGAGTGAGATTGTTGCTTCTTGGAACGGCACAATACACCATGCACACATCTCACTGGCACATAACTTATGGTTGAAGTTTTGACAGAGCGTACCAAGAAACTACACTGCATGTAGTAGTTCAAGACAGCATTTCATGATTACAATAACTAAAACGCGGTATCTATTTTGGCATAAAATAAAGCTAAAACTGAATGGAGAAAATAATAATTTTGACATTGTTTAATTTTTTGGAGTGATTCACGCATGTCAAAAGAATTTTTACTGAGATGTCTAATTTGGTTTAAGACAAGAAGAATAATTGTTTCTCAAAAGGAAATTGTTGTTAAAAAGCATCTCACACGTTGGTGTTTTGAGTGACCTCGTCCTATGAGATCATTAGCTAAAGCCAGCAATATACAACATTTGGTTGTGGGAACAACCAAGTCTGTATGATTCTGCTAATTGTTTCAAGTTGTAATGTGATGTTAAGTTAAAATATAAGACATAAAGAACAAAATTGCAAATCATAAAATCAAAAAAAACCTGTTCCAATTTAAAGCCCTTTGAGGATAATGTCCACAGTGAACCCTCTTTTTAATCTTATCTAGTGTAGGTAACAATCACTAAAATCGAAAAATTTAACACATCGAAATAATCCAAATGATCAAAATCAAACCCAGATCTCAACGATTCAAATGGAAACAAATTCAAATCCTCCAAAAATTAAATCCAATTCCTATTATAAAATTCACTTACCCAGATGAAATTGATGACTGCATTGAAGCTTAGCCCATGATCGATCCCCGTTATCAGTGACCGTTTCGAGGCAAATCGAACACGAAACCGAACCATACAACTTGCCTCCATTACCACCACCGCCACCATCACCATCATCAACAACATCATCATCCTTATTATTGTTACTCCCTAAGCCCATAATCACACCGAGAAAACAAACACCCCCAAATCTAAAAACCCTAAATCCCCAGGACCCAAAAAAAGAACCGTTTCAAATCTACTTCTTCTCTCTGCGTTGTATCAATACGAGCTATACGATGTAAATAAAACGAACTACAAATTTTAATATAGTCTCTCAATTGAATCCGATAAATAATTTTAGCAGAGAGAAACAGAGATGGATTTTCTGGGTATGAAATTTTATGACGATGAAACTGAAAGTGAAAAAAAAAGAGAACGAAATCTCTCTCTTGTCTCTCTTTCTGTGTCTCTGAACTTTCAAAGCTGGATTTCGGGCCGTCAGATTTTGTTGTGTGTTGGATAACTGTTCGGGGACGTAATAACCGCTGTCCAAACGCTAGTAATGGACGGTTCAGATTGGATTTGGATGATTGATTTTTGGTTGACATTGGTTGTTGCTCAAGTTTCCTTTTTTTAATAATTTCTCTCATTAAATTTTTAATTATTTTTTTACATATAAGATTATTCTCTTGTTATTGTCTTCCGTCACATAGCCATCGTCACCGCATTCATTTCAAGTACATATTTTTTATGTTTATCACGTGGTTAGTTGTATTTTTAAAAAATATTTTGAGAGTTTTTATTTTTTAAAGAATACTTTGTTGTATATTTTTAATAATAAAAAAATATAGTAATATGTTTCTGTTAGTAAAAAATATCACGTATTATTTTTTTTAATTAATCACAAAATATTTTTTACAAACAAAAACATATCATGGGTTATTTTTATCACAAAAAAAATTAACATCATGATATTTTTAAAAATACAAAAAATCATAAAGTATTTTTTATAAACTAATTTTTACAGTGATATTTTAGAACAATTGTAACCAAATGTACTGTGGAATTAATTTTTATTTTATGTTTGATAAACTTTATGTTAAAATTATTGTGAAATTAATATGTTTGGTTGATAAATTGTTGTAACGACCCATCCCAGATTGGTCACCCCCGAGACAGTGTCATCATATTTTGAGAATCCCAGCACGACACATATATGCAACAAATACTAACAGAAAATTTTTATTTTTATCCTCGACCCGAGGAGATACGTAAATTTGATATTAATTTACATATAATATACAACGTAAGATGCATGAATATTTACAAATAAAATATTTATTTCATTTCCTTACTAGTCTAAGGATTTTGACATGCACGTGGCTTACAGAGAATAAATCTGTTTGACTCTTAACCCACTAGACTACTTGTCATATCTGCTACCTGAAATCATTGTACAATGAGGGATGAGCTTCACAAGCTCAGTGAATTAAATTTACTAAAACTATTCCAAATTCATAAATAGCCCTATAATATTTAATCATTTATTTTTCCTATAACTGGATAATAACACAATGTCTATCATTTAAATAATCACCATATTATCATATTTCCATGTTCTTTTCTCTTTTTCTCACTGTGACTGTCTCTTCTTAGAAGACTCATCCATCTATAATTAAATTCACAATAATATACCACACATCAGTATTTCAATAATGCAAGCAATAACTAAAACATATGCAATGCAATTAATGCTTATGATGGGAACGTTTTCCCACCTGTCGACAGATTATTATTATCTTAGACCGGCCCCTTCCTGATTCTTTACAGCTTATCCTAGCTGTCGCATAATTTATTTCCAGCATATACCAACGACTGTCACGGTGTCCCTTTTATTTTCAGTATATATCGGCTGTCACAGTTGTTTCATTAGACCGGTCCCTTCCCAGTTCTTTCGGTTATATTATTAAATGCATATGCACATGAACAATGATATGAAATATGCATCTGAACATTAATATAAAAACAACATAAATTCAAAACACTTAAATTAACTATCCTAATTATTCTCAAATTTATATAATAAAAATTTCACTAAATTCCTCTCATCCCAAATCACCTCAAATCATCCATCAAAGTTTGTCAAGATCCACTAAAATTCATCTCCTCAAATTTTGTATCAAAACATCAATCAAAACTCATTAAGAATTTAATTATCACCATCATTATTAAATTAACCCATTTTTCTAATAATATTCCTTCTCACATAATATTTTTTCTACGTGTCTAATACTCATATCATATCTATCAACCAAATCTTTATCTAACACCAAAATATAAGCTAATAATTTCTTTTAATATTATTACTAGATATTTAATTTTTTATTTAGATTACTTAAAGTAAATTCAACTCACCACTTAGTACTTAGAGCTACCCGTGGATCACCTTCTTGCCTTTCTCGTTCTTCTCTGAAACTTCTCTCGATTGTTGACTGCCAACACTTGACAAAATATTTGTATTCAATTTCTAATTATTTCTTCATTTCTCTATAAACCACATCCTTTGAAAATTCTCACTTTGAATTTGGAGAAATTTCATGAATGCTAAAAAATCAAAAATAAACATTATACTATTACCTTCTGCTTTTCTGATAGCTATTCCTGATTCTCTTTGAAATTCCGTAGTAAACCTCTTCAAAATCTTACTCTTTCAACTTTTCTTTGGATCCCCAAGTATTTAAAGAAATATAGAATTTTGATAGAAAACTAAACGAAATTTGTTTGCGTAAATTATTTGTACCCATTACACACACACGCACACACACACACACACACACACATATATATATATATATATATAGCAAACTTTGGTTGAAATTTGACGGTCAAAAGGCTGCTTAACATCCTAAAAATCATCCACGTTTTGGAGACGTGCAATTGCCTTCTTAAATTTGCAATTGCCCTTCCCTCCAAAGCTCTCCACCTGTTACCCACCAAGTTTGACCTTTTTTTTTAAAGAAATATATATATATTTTTTTTTTCTTTTCTCTTCTGTTTGGACGGATTTTTTTTCACTATTATTTTATAAACACGGGTATTACAATTCTACCCACCTTACAAAAATTTCGTCTCCGAAATTTCATCACTAAAATCAAAAAAAGAGTTGGGGGTAATCTTTCTTCATTCTTGCTTCATGTTCTTACGTGACTTCTTCGACATCTTTATTTCGCCATAATACTTGAATCAAATAAATGACTTTATTGCGCAAGACTTGATCCTTACTGTCTAGTATTCTGACTGGTACTAGCATAAAATTCAAATATTTTTGAATTTCTATCGCCTAATTCGAGATATTATAGGACTCATCGTGTAAGTACTTCCTCAGTAGAGACACATGAAAAACATTATGTAATTGCTTTAATTCCAGAGGCAAATCCAAACGATATGCTACGGGCTCAATTCTCTCAGTCACTTCATAGAGCCCCATAAATCTCGGGCTCAACTTTCCCTTCTTTTTAAACCTCAACACTTCTTTCCATGGAGATATCTTCAAAAATACCCAATCACCAACTTGGAACTCGAGAAATCGTCTTCTTTTATCAGTATATCCTTTCTGTCTGTTCTGAGCTGCTATGAGGTTCTCCCTAACCAGTTTGATTCTTTTAGTAGTCAAGTCTATCATTTCTGGCCCATATATCTTTCTCTCTCCAACTTCTTCCCAACATACTGGAGTTCTACACTTTCTACTATACAAAGCCTCGAAAGGTGCCATCCCAATACTAGTTTGATACTGATTATTATAGGCAAACTTGATCAAAGGCAAATAAGCATCCCAACTTACTGAGAAACTCAATACACTTACCTTCAGCATATCTTCTAGTATTCTGATGATTCTCTCTGTCTGCCTATCAGTTTGTGGATGAAAAGTTGTACTAAACTGTAATTGCGTACCCATAGCTTCTTGGAAACTCCTCCAAAATCTAAATGTAAATCTAGAATCTCTATCTGATATAATATTCAAGGGTACTCCATATAATTTTAGTATCTTTGCTACATACAACTCAGCCAACTTTTCTGGACTCCAAGTAGTTTTAATAAAAAGAAAATGTGAAGACTTAGAAAGTCTATCCACTATAACCCATACAGCATCATGCCTTCTTTGGGTACGGGAAAAACCAGAGACAAAATCCATACTCACATTTTTTTATGGCCACTCAGGTATTGGAAGAGGTTGTAATAAACCTGCTGGATGTCTATTCTCAGACTTTATCTGTTGACAAGTCAAACATCTAGCAATGTATTCTGCTACATCCTTCTTTATCCCTGACCACCAATAATTTTGTTTAACCCCCTGTACATCTTATTATTACATGGGTGCATGGAATATACAGAATCATGAGCTTCCCTTAATATCTCTTTTCTAATTTCCACATCATTGGGAACACAAACTCTATACCCCAATACTACCATACCATCTTCTCTAATTTTAAACTCGGTCGGCTTCCCACTCAACACTTCCTACCTGATTTTCTCTATCCCCTCATCTTTACCCTGCAGTTGAAATAAACGATCAATAATAGGAGATTGTATCACCATATTTGCCATTAATACTCCTCTATCGTTGACACTTAATTGCATCATCATTCTTCTAAATTCTATCATCAGACAAGTATTATGACTCCCAATAGAAGCTAATTTCCCTGTAGCCTATCTACTCAATGCGTCAGCTACTACATTAGCCTTTCCTGGATGATAATGAATTGTATAGTCATAATCACAAATCAATTTCATGCACCTCCTTCTGGGTTGGTAAATGCGTCAAACTTTTATAATCAGTAAAAATTTCACACTTGGCTCCATATAGATGGTGTCTCCAAATATTCAAAACAAAAACTATGGCAGCCAATTCTAAATCATGAGTCAGGTAATTCCTCTTATGGTTTTTCAATTGCCTAGATGCATAAGCTATAACTCTCCCATGTTGCATCAACACGCATCTCAACCCCTGATGTGACGCATCACTATAAACCACAAATCCTTCATCACCAGAAAGAAGCACTAATACTGGAGCAGTAGCTAGTTTTTCTTTCAACAGCTGAAAACTTCTCTCACATTCCTTTGACCACCTAAACTTCACATCATTCCTGGTCAATTTAGTTAAAGATCTAGCAATCATAGAAAATTTTTGGATAAATCTTCTATAATAACCAGTCAACCCTAAAAGGCTTATAATTTCAGTTACATTCGTGGGTCTTTCCCAATTCAACACTATTTCTATTTTTTATGGGTCAACTGCTATCCCCTCTCCCGACACAACATGCCCCAAGAATGATATCTCGTTTAACCAAAACTCACATTTAGAGAACTTCGCATATAATTTCTATTTCCTCAAAATCTCCAACACTATCTCCAAATGTCGTATATGCTCCTCTTCATTATTAGAATATACCAAAATATCATCAATAAACACAATTACATCTGTCCAATAAAGGTTTAAACACCCGATTCAAAAGGTCCACAAATGTTGTAGGAGCATTGGTCAACCCAAAAGGCATCACTAAAAACTCATAATGGTCATATCATGTCCTAAAAGTAGTTTTAGGCACGTTCCCCTTCTTTATCCTCAATTTATGATAACCCGACCTCAGGTCTATTTTAGAAAATACTCTAGCTCCCTGTAACTGCTCGAATAAATCATCTATCCTAGGCAAAAGATATATATTCTTGATGGTGATCTTATTCAGCTATCTATAATCAATACACAACCTCATTGTCCTATCATTCTTCCTGACAAATAACACAGGGGCTCCCCAAGGTGACATACTAGGTCGGATAAACTGTTTATCTAGCAACTCCTGAAGCTGAACTTTAAACTCTCTAAATTCAACTGGTGTCATTCTATAGGGTGCTGATCCTGGAATCACCTCAATAGAAAATTCAATCTCCCTATTGGGAGGCAACCCAGACAACTCCTCAGGGAATACATTAAAAAAATCTTTTACCACCAAGATTTCATCTAACTTCCTATTCTCTTTACTAGAATCCACCACATATGCCAAATACCCCTCACAACCCTTCCTCAACCATTTACTAACAGTTAAGACAGAAATAAGACAATTAGCAAGTATCTTACGTTCTCTCTGAAAATTAAACTCCTCCTATCCAGATATCTTGAATACCACATTTTTCTTAAAACAATCTACCTAAGCATGATATGCAGATAACCAATTCATCCCCAGAATTAAATCAAAATCTATCATATCTAAAGGTAATAAATCAACTTCAAATTCTCTATCAGCAATATTAATCACACAACCTTGATAAATTGTTCTAATAATAACCCTATCTCTAGTAGGAACCTCAACAATAATTGCATGCATCAAAGGACTAGCACTAGCATCAATAGATTTCATATACCTACTAGATACAAAAGAATGGGTTGCACCCAGATCAATCAATAATCTAGCAGGCCTACCAATGATCGATATCATACCCATAACAACATTAGGAGTGGCTTGTGCATCCTGCTGAGTCAATGCATAGACTCTGCTATCTCGGGACTGAAACTAGCTGACACGTCCTCGCTCTGCTATTGATCATCGACCTCTGCCCCGTACATTCTCTGATCCACTACCTCTCTCCACCGATCTTCCCCCAATACTTCCAACGGCTTTGTCAACAGATTTCCCTGCTAGACAATCTGCATCCACATGTCCTCCCCTACCACATACAAAGCATATTTGCATAGGGCAATTTCAAGCTAGATGTCCCATCTGATTATATCTGAAGCAAACCCTTGCCTCTCGACAAACATCCGGTTACCCCTTCCCCTTGGTGGCACACTTACTCCTCTACCATAACTCCTACTTCCCATAGCCTGCCTCCCAAATCTAGGGGACCCACCAGTATTACTCTGAGCTACAGAAGCAACAGATTTTACTTGCCTTTAACTCTGCACTACAGTTCCTTGTGACAAGGAACGCCCCCTCTGAGGTGGTCTCCCACATTGTATACCCATACTGCTACTACTTCTAGGCCCCTAAAATCTAGACTTTTTCAGCCAATCTCTCCTACCTTTCAACTCAATCAAATCTTTCTCAATCTGTAATGCTTTATCCACCAACACAACATAATTCCTTATGCTCATATAAGAGAGTTTAGTCCGAATATCATAGTGTAATCCGTCTAAAAATCTCTTACATTTTCTCTCATCCGTATTCATTAACTCAAGTAAAAACCTTGACAGGGTTATGAATTTATTGTTATATTCACCCACCGATAAATTTCCCTGCCTTAGATGAATAAAATCTTGTTCTTGTTGTGCCCGAAAGGTATCTGGGAAATACTTTGCAAAGAACTCATCCTTAAACTTATTCTAAGTTAAAAGTTGATTTACCCGTGTGCTTACCCTGAGCAAAATATCCTCTCACCATTGAGAAGCCTCACATTCCAGCATAAACGAAGCAAAAGCCACCTTCTGTCTATCAGACACTGGTAAGACCTCAAAATATTTCTCCACATGCCTAATCCACTGCTCAGCTTCCACCAGATTTACAGATCCTCTAAAATACTGAGGTTTAAAATTAAGAAACCTCACAAAACAATCACCTTGCATCTCTGGTACAAACACACCTCCCTCATGACCTTCTTGTCTTACCACATCCGATTCTCTTCTACCTCTTTGCTCTAACTTTCTCTATAAATTATTAGCTCTTTCTTCTGCTGCATTCATCCTTTCTATAACACAATTTAGGGCTTCTCTCAACTCATCATTCCTACTCTCAGATACTCTCCCATCTCTACTGGTACTAGCTGCACTATCAACATGTTCCCTCGCGGGAATCATGGACTCAATTTCCTCCTCTGCTTCAGTCCTTCTAAAAATTGGGGGTCTACCATGTCCCCTCTGATTCAGAACTCTACCTCTAGCTCTCGCACTACCACGTGTCATCCTCAGACTCTGCATTTAAAAATATAGTTTATTTAGATCTTCCACTTTTTAAGTTCTCATGCAGTCTACAGAATCTTAAAACCTAATGCTCTGATACCAAAATTATAACGACCCATCCCAGGTTGGCCACCCCCGAGACGGTGTCATTACATTTTGAGAATCCTAGCATGACACGTATATGCAACAAATATTTACAGAAAATTTTTATTTTTATCCTCGACCCTCAACAGAGGAGGTACGTAAATTTGATATTAATTTACACATAATATACAACGTAAAATGCATGAATATTTACAAATAAAATATTTATTTCATTTTCTCACTAGTCTGAGAATTTTGACACATATGTGGCTTACAGAGAATGAATCCATCTGACCTTTAACCCACCAGACTACTTGTCCTGTCTGCTACCTGAAATCATTGTACAATGAGAGATGAGCTTCACAAGCTCAGTGAATTAAATTTACTAAAAGTATTCCAATTTCATAAATAGTCCTATAATATTTAATCATTTATTTATCCTATAATTGGATAATAACATAATGTCTATCATTTAAATAATCACCATATTATCATATTTATATGTCTTTTTCTTTTTTTCTCACTGCGACTATTTCTTCCTGGGAAACTCATCCATCTATAATTAAATTCACAATAATATACCACACATTAGTATTTCAATAATGCAAGCAATAATTAAAACATATGCAATGCAATGAATGCTTATGATCGGAACGTCTTCCCACCTGTCAACAAGTTATTATTATTTTAGACCGGTTCTTTACAGCTTATCCCGGCTGTTACGAAATTTATTTCCAGCATATGCCGGCTGTCACGGTTGTTCCATTAGACTGACCCCTTTTTGGTTCTTTCGGTTATATTATTAAATGCATATGCACATGAACAACGATATGAAATATGCATCTGAACAGTAATATAAAAACAACATAAATTCAAAATACTTAAATTAACTATCCTGATTATTCTCAAATTTATATAATAAAAATTTCACTAATTCCCCTCATCCCAGATGACCTCAAATCATCTATCAAAGTTTGTCAAGATCTACTAAAATTTATCTCCTCGAATTTTGTATCAAAACGTGAACCAAAACTCGTCAAGAATTTAATTATCATCATCATTATTAAATTAACTCATTTTTCTAATAATATTCCTTCTCACATAATAATTTTTCTATGTGTCTAATATTCATATCATATCTATCAACCAAATCTTTATCTAACACCAAAATATAAGCTAATAATTTATTTTAATATTATTACTAGATATTTAATTTTTTATTTAGACTACTTAAAATAAATTTAACTCACCACGTAGTACTTAGAACTACCTGTAGATCACCTTCTTGCCTTTCTCGTTATTCTCTGAAACTTCCCCCAATTGTTAACTACCAACACTTGACAAAATATTTGTATTCAATTTCTAATTATTTCTTCATTTCTCTATAAACCACACCCTTTGAAAATTCCCACTTTGAATTTGGAGAAATTTCATAAATGCTAAAAAATAAAAAATAAACACTGTAATATTACATTCTGCTTTTCTGATAGCTATTCCTGATTCTCTATGAAATTCCATAGTAAACTTCTTCAAAATCTTGCTCTTTCGATTTTTCTTTAGATCTCCAAGTGTTTAAAAAAATAGAGAATTTTGATAGAAAACTAAACGAAATCTGTTTGCGTAAATTATTTGTATCTATTATATATATGTAACAAACTTTGGTTGAAATTTGACGGTCAAAAGACTGCTTAACATCCTAAAAATTATCTTGCTTTGGAGACGTGCAATTATCTTCTTAAATTTGCAAATGTCCATCCCTCCAAAGCTCTCCACATGCTGCCCACCAAGTTTGATTTTTTTTTTTAAAGAAATATATTTATTTATTTTTAAAGAAATATTTTTTTTTTTTCTCTTTTGTCTAGACATTCTCGATGGATTTTTTTTTTTCACTCTTATTTTATAAACATGGGTATTACATTTGTAAACATGCTTTTATACATTAAAATGATCAAATTTTATATATAAATAACAATTGACTATTTGAATGGTTAGACGACTCTCTTTCATGAATTGATTTTAGTATCTATATTATAAAAAAATTATTACTTTTAATCATAATAAACTATTAATAAATATTATTATTATCAAATGGATGGAATTAGATGATACTTTGATAGCTCTAAAGGTGTAATTTTTTTTTTATTGTTCCGTCAAACACTAAAAAAAAATTATTACTTTTAATCATAATAAACTATTAATAAATATTATTATTATCAAATGGATAGAATTAGATGATACTTTCATAGCTCTAAAGGTGTAAATTTTTTATTGTTCCGTTAAACACTAAACAATTTTTAACTTCATTGTTATTTCACTAAAACTATTTCAAAAATACTTTTTATAAATACCTGGTGGTCAAATTTATGGATAGATAATACGAGGTGACTAGTATGAATTATCACTTTTAGACGATGTTTGGGTTCAACATAAAATCAATTTTTAATTGAATTTATTTTTAAAATTTATAATAAAAAATTAATTAAATCAAATCATATCATATTAAATATTAATTAATAAGTGATTTGATTGAATTCAATTAATTTTTAACAATTCTTTTAAAAAATTAAATTTAAATTTAAACTAAAATCAAACACCATCTTAATAACTCAAAAGTTGGGATCCAATTTGTGCGCTAATGCTCGGGAGCCAGCCATGCTTTGCCATCTTTATGTCAACCGAATATCTTATAACTCAATTTCACACACGCTAGTTGTCGGAAATTAGAATATTCCGTATACATAAATACAAGAGAGATACAATAATATCAAAGTTTAAAGCAAATTCCACCACAAGAGATCTCTTTTGATTATTTTGCTGTCTCTTAAAGTATAAACGGAAATCATCAATTAATTCCCAAAATTGCTTTGTTTGCCATCGAGAAATTTGGATTGTGAATCATAATTCCAACGTCCTTTACAAAAAAAAAAAAAAAAAAAAAAACCATAAACCTGATGTTTAACGGATAATTTTATTTTGGATAATGGGAGTATATATATCTTTTTATTTCATTGTAAGAAAACAATATCAATTTGAAGATATATTACAAAAAAAGCGTGAAAATTGAGTCGAGGATTGAAAATCAATGCAAGTTATCAAATAAATTTATTAGAAAAGATTATATCAATCATTTTTAATTTATGTGTGCCTAGTGCTTAAGTTCTTAAACTACAATTTAGTGTCGGATTTTTCAATTTTTGACTTGGTTGGAATGTAATGATATTAATCAGTATTTATCAATGAATTTGTCTTAAAAAGTTAATAATATAAGAAATTTGATCATGGTCTTTGTACACATTCAAAGATATATACGATATGCAATGTGAACAGAATTGATAATTTTTTTGTTTATTTTTTTTATTGTTAAAAAAAATAAAATAATATGTCAACTGAAAATTTATAAAAAAAAAATACGTTGAATAACCTCCAAATGATTCGTAGAGTTTATCGAAAACCCGTTTTAGTGCATTTAACA